>OY997274.1:117866047-119116047 GCA_963921465.1 Triticum timopheevii | reverse complement strand
CTCCTGCAATCGTCTACAACGATGCAATCCAGGGCAAGGTTTTCCTCCCCGGACAGATCTTCGTATTCGGCGGCTTCGCACTGCGGGCCAACTCGCTTGGCCATCTGGAGCAGATCGATAGCTACGCCCCTGGCCATCAGGTCAGGTTTGGAAGCCTAAACTACACTGCCGACATCCGCGGAGACTTGATCTTCGACGCATTCGAGCACATGACAGGTGCGCCCTACAGTCGCGATGAGCATGACTTAGATCTGCCACCGGACGTTGTTCAGGAGATCACACCTACAGCTGCCCCGGCTTTAAATCCAGAGCAGATCATACCATCCGAGGACGGGCGGATGGACCCTGCCACGGAGGCCGCACACATAGCGGCGATAGAGCCGAACACAGATCTCACTTCCAAGGAGGTCTGTGTCATCGGACCCTCGGACTCGTCTCCGGCCATAGGTTCTGAACCGCGTGCATCTGTGCCCATCGTACCTAACTGGGCACCGATCATGGAGTTTACCTCCGCGGATATCTTTCAGCACTCGCACTTGGGCGACGTGCTAAACTCACTAAAATCTCTCTCCCTGTCAGGAGACTCTTGGCCGAACTATGTCCGGCTTGAGTGGGAAGCGGACGACGAAGGAACTCGTTTCCCACCCACCACCCACTTAATAGACACTGTCGACGACTTAACCAACATGCTTGATTTCGACTCCGAAGACATCGACGGTATGGACAACGATGCCGGAGAAGAACAGGAACCACTGCCCACAGGGCGCTGGACTGCCACCTCATCATATGATATATATATATATATATGGTGGACACACCCAAAGAAGACAATGGCGAGGTTCAAAAGGATGCAATGGAGGGTGATCCTCTTGAGAAGCAACCAAAGCGCCGACGTCAGCGGCGCCGCTCTAAATCCCGCCATAGCAAAAACAGCGATACCAGCACAAGAGACAATAGCACTCCAGATGAAGCCGAAGACGAAAACAATCCCGACCAGCCAAGCTTCAAGCAGGACGCCTGGGAGGACGAGCAAGCTAGCCCTGATGAACAGGCAATGGATGAAGACTCAGAGGATGAAAATTACATGCCCCTCTCTGAAGACAAACTGAGCCTCAGCGACGAAGAAGTCATCGTGCCTGAGGATCCCGTCGAGCAGGAGCGCTTCACGTGCCGGCTTATAGCCACTACAAAGAGCCTGAAGAAAAAACAGTAGCAGCTTCAAGCTAATAAAGATCTACTCACTGACAGGTCCTGGCGGCCGAGGAATACGGACTCGACCGCCCAACCAAAAGCTACCCGAGGCGCAGGTTGTTACCTCAATTCGAGGACGAGGCACTAGAGCCTACACTACCAGCGCAGGATGCGGCTGACCGACCACCTCGTGGCCGAGACAAAGCGGCATATCAGCCCGATCACCAGCCCGCACCCCGTCGCCAATCAAACAAAAGCACGAAGGCCCGGGGATACACGCATGACCTGCGAGAGGAATTGAAAAACAAAGCAGGAAAGTCAAGATTGATCTACGGATCGCGGGGGCGCGCCCCAGCACGTGATGATGACCGCCATGCCAGATATACTAAATACAAATCCGTCTGGGCCGAATACAGTAGACCAGACTCATTGGAACTGCGTCACAACGTAGCCCGGCATAGGCGCTGCACACCCCCTATGCTTCACTGACGAAGTAATAGAGCATGAGTTCCCAGAAGGGTTTAAACCCGTAAACATCGAACCATATGATGGGACAACAGACCCTGCGGTATGGATTGAAGATTTACTCCTCCACATTCACATGGCCCGCGGCAATGATCTACATGCCATCAAGTATCTCCCACTAAAGCTCAAGGGACTGGCTCGGCATTGGCTGAATTCTGCCGGCAAACACCCTTGGCAGTTGGGAGAACCTGGAAGACGCATTCCTTGACAACTTCCAAGGCACTTATGTGCGACCACCGGACGCTGATGACTTAAGTCACATAACCCAACAGCCCGGAGAGTCAGCCAGGAAATTCTAGACTCGGTTCTTAACTAAAAAGAACCAAATTGTCCACTGTTCGGATGCCGAAGTCCTAGCGGCCTTTAAGCATAACATCCGCGACGAGTGGCTTGCCCGACACCTCGGCCAAGAGAAGCCGAAATCCATACAGCCCTTACGACACTCATGACCCGCTTTTGTGCGGGCGAGGACAACTGGTTGGCTCGTAGCAACAGCACGTCAAGAAATCCTGGCACTTCGGGCGCCAGAGATAGCAATGGCAAGCCTCTGCGGAACAGACACAAGCTTCGCAATAATAGCGACAACATCGAAGACACGACCGTCAATGCCGGATTCAGTGGCTCTAAGTCCAATCAATGGAAGAAACCATTTAAAAGAAACAATCCGGGCCCGTCCAGTCTGGACCGCATACTCGATCGCTCATGTCAAATCCACGGTACCCCCGATAAACCAGCCAACCACACCAACAGAGAATGTTGGGTATTTAAACAGGCCGGCAAGCTAAATGTCGAAAACAAGGAAAAGGGGTCGCATAGTGATGACGACAAGGAACCCCGGCCGCCGAACATAGGAGGACAGAAGAAATTTCCTCCCCAAGTGAAAACGGTAAACATGATATACACCACCCACATTCCAAAATGGGAGCGGAAGCATGCACTAAGGGACGTCTATGCGATGGAGCCAGTCGCCCCAAAGCTCAACCCATGGTCTTCCTGTCCGATCACCTTTGATCGCAGGGACCATCTGACCAGTATCCGTCATGGCAACTCAGCCGCATTAGTCCTTGACCCAATAATTGACGGATTCCACCTCACACGAGTCCTGATGGACGGAGGCAGCAGCCTGAACCTGCTTTATCAGGATACAGTGCGCAGGATGGGTATCGATCCGTCAAAGATCAAACCCACTAAAACCACCTTTACAGGTGTGATACCAGGCGTGGAGGCCCGCTGTACAGGCTCCGTCACTCTGGAAGGAGTCTTCGGACACCCGGATAACTACCGTAACGAAGAGTTAACCTTTCATATTGTCCCTTTTCACAACAGCTATCATGCACTGCTCGGACGAACCGTGTTCGCTCAATTCAACATGGTGCCACATTATGCTTACTTTAAGCTCAAAATGCCCGGTCCACGCGACGTCATAACAGTTAATGGCAAAGCCAAACGCTCCCCTCGTACTAAAGAGCACACCGCCGCCTTAACAGTAGAAGTGCAGACTGGCATTTTTCAATCGAACCTTCACTCGATAGCCAGGCTCCTGGACACAGTCAAAAGAATCTGAACTACTCTGCGGCAGGATAGCGCAGCTCGTCAAGAGCTCAACTAATCACTCCGGCGGTAGGCAGAAGCAAAGCCAGGTTAGGCCACACAATGCGTCTTAACCGCTCCGTGGCACACAAACATTTTTTGCACTTTCCTTGCAGGTCCACTTTTGTATAGGCCATCACTGGCGACATGGCGACCAGACCCATGAGGGGACGAACATACCAAGGAGGGAAACAGCTCGGACGCGTAAGGGAATCCTTAGATACTCCCCTTGATGACCATCAGATTATTATCCGGACCCGCACACAGCTTCCCTCCCCTGGTCTCAGCAGGTTCTGAAGTCATATTTATTTTCATCACGCTACTTGTACTTTTACGCATCAGCGTATTATTCAATTACAACATGTGGCTTTATATAACGCTTACTTGTTGTTCATTCTTACTGATATTCTTTGTCAAATGGCATCTGTACATTACGATATGCCTTAATATGCCAGGGGCCTCATTGTACCCATAATACGGCAATAAAGTCTAAATACCTTCACGGTCGTTCGGCACCCCGAACTTATAGCATTATATGCATCGGCTCCGAATCATGTCTTGGGTCAATAGTTGGGTTGCCCGGCTCCTGTGCTTGCTACCCTACGTTCCGCTATATCGGCTAGGGTAGTAAAGGGAAAACTACTGCGATTGCATCCCGGTTCTTCCGGACGAGCGCCTCGGTAGAGAAAGCCGAAAACTGACTGTCATGATACGGCGAGAGCTGGTCAGCTGTTCGAGAGGTTATAAAATCTTTAAGGATTTCTTCCGCATTATGCGATAACTAATGCAGTGTGCGATGAATCGGCTTTCTCTTCCGATCAGGTGCTTATAGAGCCCCTAGTGTGGTCTTCCGAACACCAGGGGCTGCGCCTACATTTCTTTTGTCAAACTCCTATGCTTAAGTGAGGGTGATAAAGCCTTATAGTCTGATTGCCTGGTTCGTTGCGCTGAACACCTCCTTCAAGGACCCAAAACTAGGGTAAAGAGTGCTCTGGTTTATCTTGAACACCCCCGTATTTTCTACGTGGGGGCAGAAGCCGCCGACTGGCCAGCTCTCAGGCTTAATATATAAAACGGCTGCACAGGAGGTAAAATTTTCAAATAACAAGCATTATATCATTTAAATGACCTTGTTCAACACTACATGGGATAACATGAATGTATTCAGGGGAATATAATATCCTTGGCACATTGCTCCGCTACAAGGCGGGATCCTTTCAGGACACTATCATAATATAACTCGGGCTTGCAGTACTCCTTCCCCGCAGGCGGTCCTTCGGTCATCAGCTTTTCAGCATCCATCTTCGGCTAGTGCACCTTTGCACGGGCAAAGTCCAATTTGCGCACCCTCCATACAGACCGACCGCTTGATGACTTCAAGTCGAGGGCAGGCACTTACAAGCCGCTTCACGAGCCTGAAGTAGGTGCTGGGAATCGCCTCGGCAGGCCATAGCCGGATAATTAAATCCTTCATGGCTAGTTCGGCCGCCTTATGCAGTTCAATCAGTTGCCTCAATTGATCGGCAAATGGCACTGGATACTCTGGCGCCAGATACTGCGACCAAAGAGCATCTTCGCAGTGCTCCTTTCTTCGGCTCGGTAGAATTGTGCGGCATCAGATATGCTACGCGGCAGCTCCACAAACACCCCTAGAGAAATCCAAATTCAAATTAGTAACGTTATTTTCTCCCTTCAAATATCCGCTTTGCATAGAAAAAGCCTTACCTGCCGCGATCTTCCTGGCCTCATGGATTTCCTGCAGGGCGCCTTGGGCTTCACCCCGGGCATCTTGTGCGGCTTGATGAGCCTTGGTGAGTTCGGATTCTTTCTCCGTTAAACTCTGCTCCAAGGTCTCGCATTTCTTCACGGCTTCTTGAAGCTCTTGCTGAACTTGAATAACCCTGGCCTCGTGCTTTTCACAAAGAGCCTGCTCTGTGGCTGCCTTCTTCTCGGCTTCGGCCACCGCCTTCTTAAGAACCTCGACTCCGGCCATCGCCCCTGGAGCACATCATAAAAAAATTCATCATATTCAATTATTCATTCACGACGAATGTGAACAAGGTTTTTGCATACCTTGGTTATCCTCCAACTGCTTCTTCTTCGGCCCGCTCCAGACTCTGCTTTAGTCCGGAGACTTCCGCAGTATGAGAGGCGGTTGTCGCTACGGACGCCTACTTATAAAAAATAAATAATAAAAGAAGGAGAGGTGCCACAAGGTAAGTCTCCTGCGAACATATATTTGATCCTCTGTCCGGTTCTTTATTTCGAACACCAAACAGTGTATCAGGGGCTGCTATCTATACTATGACACTCTCTGATACCTCACAACATACCTCAAAGCCTGTAATAAGGCTGATGCAGGCTTCATTCAGCCCACTCTCAGCAGACTGAATCTTCTCAATCACCGCACCCATAACGGCACGGTGTTCTTCAATGATGGAGGCGCTCTTCAGCGCAGATGATAAGGTATCCGGCACCTATGGTTGGGCAGAGGTTGCCGGTGGAACAAGCGCACCCCCTCCTATTGTGGGAGGCTGCCTGCCTGATTCCGGAGCCGTGTCGGTCTCTGGAATTGTATCAGGCTGGGGGCCGAATTCAAGATAGCCCTCGCCGTCGGTGTCCATGGGAGCCTTTTCTCCCGTGTGTCCAGCTGCCGAGGTTTGACCCCCTGGCGCCGCCTTGACGGTCTTCTCACCCCATCCTCGGCCTGGGTCCCTCTGGGACGAGGCCTCGGTTTCGTTCACGTGTTTTGGGGAGGGAGCCTTCGGGGGTGTCCCGCTGTCCATTGCATCCGAACCCAGTAAATCCTCCGATGAGGATTGTTCGGCGCAGGACCTGGCCGGACTGCAAAAAAGGCGTACCTCGAGGTATTAAACGCTATATGATAGTCTGGATACATAAACGTGCCCGGATGTTATATACTCACGATTTTGCCTGGGGCTGGACCCTGGGATCCCACTCCGGGCTGATGTCGGTGGTGGTGGCGGATTCCTTCGGAAAGGGAGTTTTTCCCTTCTTGGGTGACTTAGCCTCCAAGTGTGTGGAGGCCGTCCTTTTCTTTCTTCCCCTCGTTGGGGAGGATCGGCTCTCCTCCTCTTCCTCGTCCTCTTTGGAGGAAGAGCGGGCCTCGGAGTCTTCGGATACGGTGTCTGAAGTTCCTCGGCGACAACGGCCGCCCCTGGTCTCTTTAACCTCTTTCTCGGTTTTCTTCTTCGGCGCCTTGTAAGGCGCCGGGACCAGCATCTTCGTCAGAAGTGGGCCAGCTGGTTCTTCTGGCAGTGGGGCCGGGCAGTAGATCTGCCCTGCCTTCTTCGTCCAGCCCTAGGAGAGTTGTGGAAAAATACATTGAGCATTTCCCTTGGATTATACAGATAAAGCATGTGACTTGCCAACATATGGAGACTTACCGAACTTGCGGGTCGGGATAGTTGATACCCGCGGTCCTCGGCTGAATCCGGCCACGATTTGCCGGACTTAAAGAGCACTTTCCAGATGTCTTCGTGCGATGAGTCAAAGAACCCTAGTAGGGTCTGGTGCTTGGCCGGGTCGTATTCCCATAAATTGCAAGCCCTGTGTTGGCAAGGGAGAATCCGGCGAACTAACATCACCTGGACTACGTTGACAAGCTTGATATTCTTGTCTTCCATACGCTTGACGTGTCTGGAGCACCGACAACTCATCGGGCGAAGACCAGTTCAGGCCCTTCTTGGGCCAGGACGTAAGCCGCAGTGGAGCTCCAGATCGGAATTCGGGAGTTGCGACCCATTTTGTGCCACGTGGCTCGGTAACGTAGAACCACTGTTGTTGCCACCCTTTGACGTAATCATTGAAGGTACCTGATGGCCATGTGACATTGGGCATCTTGCTCACCATGGCTCCTCCGCACTCAGCGTGCTCGCCGCTCACTACCTTGGGCTTCACATTGAAGATCTTCAGCCATAAGCCAAAGTGTGGCGAGATGCGGAGAAAGGCCTCGCACACGACGATGAATGTTGAGATGTTGAGGAAGGAATTGGGGGATAGATCATGGAAATCGATCCCATAGTAATACATAATGCCGCGAACGAATGGGTGGAGGGGAAACCCTAGCCCGCAGACAATGTGAGGGAGGAATACAACCCTCTCGTGGGGTTCCGGAGTAGGGATGATTTGTCCCGCCGTCGGGAGACGGTGGCTGATATTCTTGGCCAGATACCCGGCCTCCCAAAGTTTCTTGATATCCTTCTTCCGGCTGGTAGAGGCCATCCACTTGCCTCCTGCTCTAGATCCGGACATTTTCGGAGGGTCTTTGTGGGCGGAGAAGGCGAATTCTTGGGCGCTGGAGCTCGAGAGAGAGAGAATAGGCGTGGGTAAGAAAGGGGGGATCCTTATCTCCTTATAAATGCTGCAGGGGTCGTGCGCCTCCCCACTTGCCCTAGAAACTCGCTTATTCCCCAAGCGTCGTGCTAATGGCGCGGTTGGGTTACCCACACCCGTATTGATGAGAATCCCGTGATAAGGGAACATGATCTCTGCTTCGACAAGACGTGCCAATAAAACCACCTCGCAAGATGTGCAGTAGCAGGTTGAGAAAAACGGTTCGAATAATGACCGGGCCGCGGCGTGATGTCATGCTATGAAAAAGATGTCAGCAAATGAGACTTGTGGAATACTGTGCTCTCTACGGCGGTATGTGGAATTTGCTTTGCAGAGCCGGACACGATTCTTGTGTTCAAGATCTTCTTTGGAGTATACGGAGAGCGCCGGTACTGGTACATACCCTCAACCCCGAGGGTGAACTACTCCCTCCTTGTCATGGAGAGCGCCGGGATGATGAAGATGGCCACCGGTGAGGGATCCCCCCCCTCCGGCAGGGTGCCGGAACAGGGACCCGATTGGTTTTTGGTGGCTACAGAGGCTTGCGGCGGCGGAACTCCCGATCTATTGTGCTCCTTGAAGTTTTTAGGGTATATGGACATATATAGGTGAAAGAAGTAGGCCAGGGGAGCAACGAGGGACCCACGAGGGTGGGGACGCGCTCAGGGGGTAGGGCGCGCCTCCCTGCCTCGTGGCTTCCTCATTGCTTCCCTTACGTGTACTCCAAGTCTCCTGGATTACTTCTGTTCCAAAAATAACTCTCCCGAAGGTTTCATTCCGTTTGGACTCCGTTTGATATTCCTTTTCTTCGAAACACTGAAATAGGCAAGAAAACAGCAATTTGGGTTGGGCCTCCGGTTAATAGGTTAGTCCCAAAATAATATAAAAGTGTATAGTAAAGCCCATTAAACATCCAAAACAAGTAATATAATAGCATGGAACAATCAAAAATTATAGATACGTTGGAGACGTATCATTGTGCTCAAATTTCAGACCGTTTGACTCGTGTCGTTCGGCCATTGGCTGCTCAACATGTCCAATTTAGTCATTTCCCTTTAGGGAAGGCTGCGGCTATAAATAGACACCCTGCTCCAACGTTGTCCTTTGGCTGCTCCGCTTAAGATTTCTGAGAAGATTGATTGAGCATCCCTCTCCAAGTGATTTGAGTTTAAGATCCACCGAGATAAAAAGAATCAAGAGCCCAAAACTTATACAGTGGTTTAGCATCACAGTAGTTCTGAGTTAGAGTTCTTGTACCTATTACTCTTGAGAGCCACGCACTCTCTAGACAGATAGGTGTCGGCTCGAGTGTTGAAGAGTTGTTGTCTTCACCAAGCAAGATCTTCAGCAACCAAGAGTCATTGTGGTTCGTGAAGGTCAGTCGAAGGTTTGGAGATCGCTGACAAGTATCTACCACGAGTGAAATCAACTAGAGTCTGATCAGCTCCGAGTTGAAGGAGAATAGGGCGAATAGAGTTTATCTTCTGTGTTAAATCACAACCCCTCCAACCAGACGTAGTCCTTTGGCAGAAGGGCGATCTGGTCTACCAAATCTCTCTGTCGCCATCGAGCACCAGTGAGTCAATCTACTTTACTGCATTACATCCAGCAGTTTACTTTCGTGATCTGTGACGATAGTTTATCTGATCATTCTTTGACCATCACATATCATTCATTGCTATAATTTTTGTCGTTCTCATCTATTATCATTCATTGCTCACCGTGTTGCATTCTCATCATCAGTCTAGTCTTTCCAGTCGTGTTCCTTTTCATTCGCACTTGATAAGACTAGTGTGAGTTTCCCGTGTCTTTATTCATTCTCCTCGTCATAGTTCTTACTCATGTGTTTTCCTCGTAGTTCATATCCTGTTTTCTCTCATGCTACTGTATTTGTTTGCATGTTGCATTACCATCATTGTTGTCAAACCTGTGATATCCTATGCTCGAACTATTATAGCTTTCTATCTTGATAGATATGTTCCTCAATAGCATGCTTGATTGAGTTCTTGTCTACCTTACCTTATTTCCGCTACTGTGTGTGGGATCAGTTCAAAACATTTGCAAGAATTTTTGAATCTCTCATTCACCCCCCCCCCCCCTTCTGGTCGATATACTCTCGGTCCTAACATGGGTACTCAAGCATCCTTTATAGGAGTAATTTGGATCACAACTTAACAATTCCAAAGAATAAAGGGGCATGGGGTTTAGGGACCTTCATAGTTTCAAATGTGCTATATATATTAGCAAAATAGTGTTAGCAACTAGTCCAAAACCCAGATTCTTTGTGTGAACGCATGTTGATCTCCAAATATTATCTGGATGGTAACATTTTAAAGGTTGGGCCAAAAGAGGGTCTTTCTTTTCCATGTCAAAGCATTGTCTCGGGCATATAGATCTTTAACAAGGTATGTACCTAGAGAGTGGCCACCACCTCAGATATTAATATTTGGAATGATCAATGGGTACCATATAGCCGAAGCAGGAAGGCTAATCCCAAGGGGGTGATTATGCTATCAAAAGTAGAAGAGCTTACTAATCCTGGATTGTGGGACAAAATGCTAATCCGGGATCTCTTTTCACCAGTTGATGCTCAATACATTCTCCAAATTCCCTTTGAATGTGCAAGTTATTGAGGATTTCATAGCCTGGAAGTATACCCGCTCAGGTGCCTTCTCTGTCCGTTCTGCTTATCACATAGAATGGGAACACCACCGCGGGAAAAGAATGTGCACAATGGATGGACAAGGGAGTGTAGATGAAAAGCCTATTTAGAAGGAAATTTGGAGACTACGACTATTAGGGAAGGTTAAAACATTTTCCAGGAAGGTCCTACATGGGGTTCTGCCATGCTATGGTGTTCTTGCGGGTCGACACATTAGAACACATGTTCAATGCATGATATGTGTCCCTGGACCAGAGGATATTAAACATTGTTCGATTGTGCTAGAGCAAAGGATGTTTGAAAGACACTAGGTCTCTATGAGGAAGTGCAGAAATCTATTGTGAGAGATCGGTGAGGAACAATCACCCTAGAAATCTTATGTAAGCTTGAATTGGTTTCAAGGGACATTTCTTCAGTGGAACTTGTGCTAGTTGTTGTGTGGTTCTTATGGTGGCAGCAGAAGCAGTGGGTGAAAGGTGAAGCAGTTCAATTGCTTGAAAGATCAACAATATCTATTGAGGTCCTGGCCACAAACTTTATTAGAGCATGTAAATTGAAAATCCGGAAGCGGAAGTGGGATCACATATGGAAGAAGCCCGTTAAGGGGTTCAGAAACACTTTCAGAGGCTACTAGGCTTGTAGCTCATGATGATCATGGGAACTTTGTCGCTGCAACATCGTGGTTTGTTCCTCATTTTTCTGGAGTTGACTCGGTTGAGATTCTAGCGATGAGAAATGGTTTGTACTTGGCTGCGACCATTGGATGTAACAAGTTGATCATTGAGTCTGACAACTCATTCGCTATTGATGCTGTCAAAGGGGAGGATGGATATTCTAAGACCTGACGTAACCGTGATCGTGGAGTGCAAGCAACTTGCTAGTGATGGTAGTCATGTTGATTTTCTGCATTGCTTTCGTGAGGCCAATGAGGTGGCTAATAGTCTAGCAAAATCCGCCTTCAATTCTAGATCGTCGAGGTTTTGTGATGACTCTATCCCTGACTTTATTCATCATCTATAGTGAACGGTCTATCGATTCTCTCATGAATAAAGTCCTTTCGTTGTAAAAAAATGAAGAATAGAGTAGACACATTCGAACCGTTCGAACCGTGGATAAATGGGGAACCAATGTACCGACACGTTCATGGATAAATGAAGAATCAATTTGGGATTTATGATTGGAGATGCCTTAAAATCTGGCTTTGAAATTATATATCTCAATTTGGTAATCAACATGGAATTTGGGCGGATGACGCACTGTTAGCCTATCCTGGTCCCACGTGCCAGAATAGGAAACGGGATGAGTTGAACCCAAAGCCCCCTCGCCTCCATGTCATCCCGAAAAATAAAATAAAAAAAATCCATCCCTGCCCTCTCGCCTCCCTTCTCCCACCCCTCTCCACTCCGAGCCCTGCCTCACCGCTGAGGCCTGAGGCTCTGCTTCGCCGCCGACCTCCTTCGCCCGTTCAACGCGCATTGGCGCACGAAGACAAGAAACTTCCGCGCTGCGCCCCTCACCGTCGACCGCCGGGAAGCCGTCCTCTCGCGCTCGAAAGCAAGAAGGGTTCTTGGCTGCCAGCCTTGGCCAAGAACGCAAGAACCGACTCAAGAACGCCATGAGGCGTGCGGAGGAGCCAGGGGAGCACCAGGGCGCGCCAGCTCGGTGGTGGTGGTGGCTGGCCTCGTCGTCGCGGCGCTGGCTTCGGTTCGTGCTTGTTCGGCGGTGGCGGCGGCGGTGGTGGTGGGTGGCCTCGCCGTCCCCGGTGCAGGAGGAAGCACCGGAGGAGAGTGGAGACGACGCGGCCGCCTCCCCGCACACCGACGTGCTCGCCGCCGCCCTTCTCAACGGGTCGTCGCCAGCGCATCTCCCTGCGCTCGAGGCCAACCTCGCCGCGTCGCTCGCCGGCGTGGAATCCTCGGCATCCACGCCATCGCTGGCCCTGCTGCAGGAGGGAGCACCGGGGGGCAGTGATCACGGCACAGCCGCCTCCACGCGCAGCGACGTGCTGGCGACCGCCGTCCTCAACGCCTCCTCCCCAGCGCCTCCCCCTGTACTCGGGGACAACCTCGCCGCATCGCTCGCCGGCGTGGAGTTCTCGGTATCCACGGCTTCACCGTCCCCGCTGCAGGAGGGAGTTCCGGAGGCGAGTGAGCACGGCGCGGCGCCCTCCCCGCACATCGACGTGCTCGCCGCCGCTGTCCTCAACGCTTCCCCGCCGTGCCATCTGCAGGAGGGACACGAGGCGAGTGGCCATGGTGTGGCTGCGTCCCAACACATGGCCCCGACCTCGCCTTCACCGTCGGATCGCTGCGACCGCACGATCATCTCTCTTGAGGTATGAATCTTTGCTGGCAGTAATCCAGCGTAGGAAAATGTAATTGACACTGAATCTTTGCTGAAAGTTAGGAGTTTCGTCTGCTATGTTAAGGAGAATTGACACTGAATCTAGTTTTTTCTGTAATTAGGCTGCAATATTCGATATCCAAAGTGAACGCACGTTGAAAGCTAGTGCCACCACTCACCAGCATACATAGACAGCAACTACATTGGAACAGTGAGTGAGATTGACTGTTGGAATAACTGAATTTCATCTCGTGCCCTTCTCACTTGCAGGTTTACTATCTTCAGTAGTTCTATCCTTTCCAGGCATGTCCCCCTTTTTAGGTTGATCACTAGGTTTTAGACATGATTGAGCATTTTTCTCCTGATGATGTTTGTCATGTGTCTTCTCCCTGTCTCTTTGGAGTGCTTGGCCTTTGGCCTTTGTTTTAGCCTGAACTGAAGGTCCAAATCCCTGCTGTCCTCGACGGCTGCACCTCTGATGTCCTACCCCCTCTTCAGCACCTTTGAATTTTGTTGAGCCTAATATTTGAATTTTGAGTCACTAATATTTTGATTTTGGCAGGAGGAGGTGGCAGTGGTGGTAGAGCAGTTGAGTGGCCACAGCGTGGCTGCATCCCAACACACGGCCCCGACATTGTCTTCACTGCCGGATAGCTGCGACGGCGCGATTATCTGTCTTGAGGTATGAATCTTTGTTGGCAGTAATCCATGGTAGGAAAATGTAATTGACACTGAATCCTTACTGAAAGTTGGGAGTCTCTTCTGTTATGTTAAGGAGAAGAAATGGCACCGAATCTAGATTTTTCTGTTGGTAAATTTCATAGTCCAGTGATGTTGACTGATTAGTACGTATCAAACTTGATATCAAAATGTCTTTGCTCAAATGAACTTCATGTGTACAATCAGCAAAAGCTCAATTGCAGTGCAAGATCAATGAACGCAACTAGGTTGAAAGCTAGTGTCACCAGCATACGTGCATAGGCTGCAATATTTAGACTGCAACTACATTGGAATAGTGAGATTGGTTGTTAAAATAACTGAAATCCATTGGTGCTCTTCGCACATGCAGGTTCACTATCTTCAGTCTTTCTACCTTGCACCTCTGACGTCCTAGCCCCTCTTCGGCACCTTTGAATTTTCTTGAGCCTAATATTTGAATGTCAAGTCACTAAGTATGATTTTGGCAGGAGGAGGAGGTGAAGGAGGAAGAGGAGGAGGAGGTGGAGAAGGAGGAAGAGGAGGAGGAGGAGGAGGAGGAGGTGGTGGTGGTGGTGATGGAGCAGGAGGAGTTGGAGGAGGACGACGATGATCCGGATAAGAAGACATACGCGATCTATTTGAGCCATGTGGCAGAAACTCCCAAAAACAAAATAGTGTGTCTAATGTGCTTTCTTGAAGATGGCGAGCCAAAGCCAATATTAAAATCACAGGTGTGTCTTTACTTTTTGTTATATTTTTTGCAAACCTTTGACATCAGCAGCATTGCCTTAATTTAGCTATGGATGTACTACTGTTTGCTTGCTCACAACTTTCAGGTCGAGAAACATTGCAACAATCGTCATAACACCTTAGGTATCAAGTGTCAGAAAGCTGGTTGTATGGTTAGAGCTAGGTTCAAGGGAGATATTGGCAAACATCACAAGTATTGTCATGATCTTAAAGCCGGTAAGAAAATATATAAATAGAATAACTAGAATAACATTGTGGGCTATTACAAAATAACATTGTGTTTGATTTCAGGCTGGTGGAAGAAGCCCCCAAGACCTGATAGAGCTTAGTGCGATGCGGTCCAAGAAAAAGGTGGAACCATGTTCGGAAAGACATGAGGAATTTTCTTTAGTGGGTTATTGTCCTGAATGTGTATATAAACAGCGTTGTGATGTTTTGTAAATTGCTACGTGGAAGCAATGCGAGTTTGTTGCTAGATTTTCAGTTTGTTCATGTTCTGGACATAAAGCTTCCCTGATTTGTCAGAATGTGAGTTTTAACCTGCTGTATGAAAAGTTTGAGTGCAATTTTCTTCTGGATGTAGAAGATTCACTGTGAGTTTGGCTAATTGACATTGTTCTTCTGAACATGTGTTTCGTGATGGTACAGTTTCAAGCTTTGAGTGGCTAATTTAACTTGTTCTGGACATAGACGTTTCATCCAAGATCTGCTCAGGTGAAGCATGTTGCTACAGCTCGTTTGAAATTTGCCAAAATTCCCATCATTCAAAATTCATTTAAGGTTTCCATTTTAATTCAAATATTGTATTATTGTACTGATGTGTCCAAATGTTCAACTTGTACCATCATATTTTGCAAAAAACATTTAACTCAAATTCTGAGAGCTGTGGTGTAAATTCTAAGATGGAACTCGTTGAAAGATGCCAGTTTTGCTGGAAACTAGGTTTACAATGCCAAAACTTACACCAGTGAGCAATCTGAAAAAAAGACAGGTACTACATCATTACTGTAAATAGGTAACTGTTCTCTTTGATTTATAGAAGTTCTACGGTACTAAGTTATCATCCTGGTAAACCAAAGCTACGGTTAACAAGCTCTATGGACCCAAAGGAGATAAATACAGGAAATCATCTTTCACGCATATGGTCTGTCCAGCTGGACCAAAGCTAGGGTTTTCTCCGAGTCGAGAGCTCCAGGATCACAACAACTCTTACTCCATCAAGAAAAACACAAGCTATCATCAGCAGAAACAACAAAGAAGATGAATCAGTACTCAGGAATCGCACTGTCACCTAGCTTGTTATATCAAAAACGACATTCTTTCAGCAAAACTCAGTGAGGTAGCTCCTGCTGATATCCTTTCCATCCCTGTCATCCTCAGGCTTGCATGGTGATTGAGTGCCTGCTGGTAGATGCCCTCTGAATTTGCATCATAAATCAAGCATTGCTGTGGCAGTCTACACGCTCTCGCTGATTTCAAGTACAATTAACACAAGTCAAGCATTGCTGACACTTCCTCAGCTTTGCTCTGCATATATTTTCTTCCATACTTCGTCATTTTTCTGAGAAAACACCGCATAGAAGAAAAACTAGGATGTGCAATAGTATATTGCTCCCAAATCTTGCTGCAAGGAGCTGCTTCAGCATATGCAGGTCATGGAGATGCAAATCCCTTATGAACATTAGCAATCTGGAAACAACTTGCTGCCTCTAGCCCACCAAAATCTTCTTAAAGATCAAATAAATGATTTACATTGGTTTCACTTGAAAGAATACAGTTACTGGATAATAATTATTCATCCAGAGAGTGTTAGAAGCATGTACAAGGGTAAAAATAACATCAGCAAATAAACTGTAGCAATGGAGCTATCCCAATTACAGCTATTTCTATAGTGGCGCCATATCTAGTTCAGTGGGCTAGCACATCTGAAAATTAATACTCACTCCGTCCTATAATATAAGAGCGTTTTTTACACTAGTGTAGTGTCAAAAACGCTCTTATATTATGGGACGGAGGGAGTACAAAACTGTCACAATATCAACAAAATCATTAGCGTGCCACATAAATGTACCTCTCCTTTATCCACTAGTTCCAAGATTTTTTGTTTGAAATTATTATTATTATTATTTTCTTTATAGAAAATTATTGGAACGACATACAACGAGGTACAAAGATTGATATATCAATATAAATGAAGCATCTTCTGGCTAATCATGTGATGCTAAATGTATCTTCCGGGGATTTGGTATAAACCACACAGGGGCTGGCAAGTTGGACCAAAGCTGAGGTGATACAATTCTTTCAACAGAGCAATTTCTAAGGTTGAGAACTCCAATATCACGCTGACTCTTCATGCTTCCAAAATGATGACAGGCATCATCCTCATCAGTAAAATAGACATGATTGGACTTTAACTGTGGATATTCATCAGCACTCAAACAAAGTGATTGATTATGCCCAAGAAACATCACACTGTCACATGAGCTAGTTATGTCTTCAAGCTTTGTTGCAGCAAAATCCACTTTAAATACGTCAAACTTGTCAGTGAAGACCACATGAGAGTCACAGCCTAACTCAGGTTCCAAAACATCGGCATCCTCCCTATCCTCAGGTTTCAGCCCCGACAGATCCATCGCATCATCAAGCTTGTGTTCCGAAATGTACTCATCCTCCCCATCCTCAAGCCCATGTTCTGAAACATCCTCATCGTCCCAACCCAAACAGTTTCTTGACTTCCAAACTTGCAACAAATCACCGCATGGAGCTTGAGCAATGTACATGTAGTTGCAGTCCTCGATCCAAGCCTTCATTCGCCCCAGAACGATATTTTGTGTTACTACAGGTGCAGTGAGATCAAACGTACGGACTTCTCCGTGTGAATCCAATGCAAAGAGCAGGCCATCCTTAAAGAAACAATCTGCATAATTAACATGTGGTGGCAACCAAGTCCATCTATCATCCCCTGCTCTTGCAAATGAAAGTTGTGACTGTGGATTATGCTTGAGTACCACATAATAATCTCCAGTGGATGGATCAGATGACAAAAATGCCTTCTCAAAGAGGTAGTCCCGCAGCTCGGCAAGCGAAAAGACCGAGGGCGTAGGGAAGTCGACTAGGCGTGGAGTGCCAGTGTACCATGAGTACTGATACTTGTGAAGAGCGCCGGCATCATCAAAGATGGGCTTCACCTGCTCAATGGTGGTGACGGAAGGCAGGGCGATCTGGTCACCGGTGATGGGGTTGAGGAGGTGCAGCTCGGACCTATCGTCGGCGGTGATGATCCAACCATGGTTGGAGCCGATCACATACCTAGTGCGAATAGGTGGGTCTGGAAGGGCTAATGTGTAGGATTTGTTCTCCACGAGGCTGAAGAGGCCTGCGACAATCTCACCGGCAGATTCAGAGGTGTATAGGAGGCATGGTGTCTGTGTCTGCCTGAAAAGCCCAAGATTGCAGAGCCTGGTGCAGGCGGAACGCCATGATGAGCAGACGGAGCCTGCCCGGACGAGGTCGGGGGTCTCAAGGCTGGCGAATATGCACATCAGGATGTCCTCCGGCAGCTCCGGCGAGGAATACATCTGGGATTCGCTGGGTAACAGACGATGGGCGGCGAGGAATTCGGCAAGCCTCTGTCCATACGTTGTCAGCACACCCGACAAGGCCAAAATGCTGCTACCAACGAGGGGAATTCCAGACGGCGACATGAAGAAGCTGAGTTCTCTTAGATGCAGGAATACTAGACACGGAGCGACAGAGGGCACGCGGGTAGGCTCCTGTATGATACTCCTACTTATAGAACGCCAACCGAGGCCTCCTCGCTCGTAGGTGAAGCAGATCCGACCCGGGATCGGGACGGATATCGCCAAAATTTGATTTCCTGAATGAAAACAAGACGCGGTCAGGAAAAGATCCGGATTTTGTGTTATTTGCTAGATGGAGGAACGAGCTTCCACAAATTCCGAGTTCCCCTCCCTTTCGTTCTACGACTGTAGCCCGGCAATGGCGAGAGGCGGAGAGTGCTAACCCGCGGAAGGCAGCAGGCGGCACGAGGAGATTGGCTGGGGTATGGAGAGGAGGAGGAGGAGCGGCAGCAGCAGCCACGCCGTCGTGTCTCACGGGGGAAGTGTTTCGCGGTGAGGGTCTGTGGGAGCCAGCCGGAGGATCCGCGTCGCCGCCGCCGCCGCCCCGGCGGTGGAGGACTCTGGAACGGCCAGCTTAAGCATTTCTAGCCCTTTCATAAAACTTAATTTCTTGAACCTCCTTCTAAAACTTACTACAGCTACCACTATTTCCCTCGACCCTCGTCAAAAACTACATATTTCCCTCTATTTTCTTTTCTTTGCTACTTCTTCCTTTTTTGTGCGTGTACAAACCTGATTTCAACTATACTTGCTCAACATATTAATTCAAAGCTTGACAGGAGTATTTCCAGTGCACATATTTCACCAACATTTCAAGTTCGTTGCTTTCACATTTAAATATTCAGCATCAAACACAACATAGGGTCCAAATGAATTAATAATCCAAATAAAGCATGATAAAAACACTACATTCAAGAACTATGAATTTGCCACATTGATCAACAAGATCATCTTGGAGTTGGTGATGAGCTTCTTGATTCTTGATTCTACGATGTGCAGCGAGGAATCTGAGGATCCTGTTTGATTGATGTTCCAGCTCCACATGTTAAATCCCTCTGGTTAACCTCCCTCGTTCTTAATGATCATGTTGCGCAAGATGACACATGTTATCAATGATCTGCCATAGTATCTTTGGGTTCCAGTACTCAAAAGTGCCATGAAAAATCGCCAAGCAAGATTGAAGCACCCCGAAAGCTATTGACATAATGTCTTGTGGATTATTGGCATTTTTTAAGATGGGAGTTATTGTTACCTTATGGACGTTGAATTTTCTTCCCACATGTGGTCCGTCGAGGATAGGTGTCATATGCAAGGTAGTAGCACACGCTATCCATGTCAATTGGCAACATAGTTGTTGGGAAACGTTGCATGGAAAACAAAAAAAATTCTACGCACACGCAATGATCTATCCATGGAGATGCATAGCAACGAGGGGGAGAGTGTGTCTACATACCCTCGTAGACCGTAAGCAGAAGCGTTTCTTATTGCGGTTGATGTAGTCAAACTTTTTCTCGCTTCAACCGATCAAGTACCGAGCGCACGGCACCTCCGCGTTCTGCACACGTTCAGCTCGGTGACGTCCCTTGCCTTATTGATCCAGCAAGACATCGAGGTAGTAGATGAGTTCCGTCAACACAACGTCATGGTGACGGTTATGGTGAAGTGATCCTCGCAGGGCTTCGCCTAAGCACTATGAAACTATGACCGTGGGAGTAAACGGTGGAGGGGGGTCCCGCACACGGCTAACAATTGGCTGGGGTGTGCTAGGGGCGCCCCCCACATATATATAGGTGAGGGGAGAGGGGAGGCAACCAAGGAGGCGTCCAAGTAGGCCGAATCCTACTTGGGGCCTTCCTATGGCCGGCACCCCCCCCCCCTTCCTTATCTGCCGGAGGGGGAAGGAAAGAGGAGGGAGGAAGGAAGGAAGGGGGAGGCTGAATCCCTCCCCTTTCCTTCTCCCTTCCCCTCTTTCCTTCTCCTCCGGTTCGACCCATATGGGGGACGCACCAGCCCCTGGTGGCTGGTGTGTTTCCCCTCTTGGCCCATTAGGCCCATATCTTTTGCCGGGGGTGCCCGGAACCCCTTCCGGTGACCCGATATGTACCAGGTACGCTCCGGAACACTTCCGGTGTCTGAATACTATCGTCCTAATCTTTACCTCTCGACCATTTCGAGACTCCTTGTCATGTTCGTGATCTCATCCGGGACTCTGAACAACATTCGGTCACCAAATCACATAACTCATATAATACAATATCGTCATCGAACGTGAAGCGTATGGACCCTACGGGTTAGAGAACTATGTAGACATGACCGAGACACCTCTCCGATCAATAACTAATAGCGGAACCTGGATGCCCATATTGGCTCCTACATATTCTATGAAGATCTTTATCGGTCAAACCGTTATGACAACATACGTTATTCCCTTTGTCTGTCGGTATGTTACTTGCCCGAGATTCGATCGTCGGTATCTTCATACCTAGTTCAATCTCGTTACCGGCAAGTCTCTCTACTCGTTCCGTAATACATCACCTCGTGACTAACTCCTTAGTCGTTTGCTTGCAAGCTTATGGTGTGTATTACCAAGAGGGCCCGCAGATACCTCTCCGATACTCGGAGTGACAAATCCTAATCTCGATCTATGCCAACTCAAAAAACACCTTCGGAGATACCTATAGAGCATCTTTATAATCACCCAGTTACGTTGTGACGTTTGATAGCACATAAGGTATTCCTCCGGTATCCGGGAGTTGCATAATCTCATAGTCGAAGGAATATTTATTTGACATGAAGAAAGCCATAGCAATAAAACTGAACGATCATTATGCTAAGTTAACGGATGGGTCTTGTCCATCACATCATTCTCCTAATGATGTGATCTCGTTATCAAATGACAACTCATGCCCATGGTTAGGAAACATTAACCATCTTTGATCAACGAGCTAGTCTAGTAGAGGCTCACTCGGGACACGGTGTTTGTTTATGTATTCACACATGTATTAAGGTTTCCGATCAATACAATTCTAGCATGAATAATAAACCTTTATCATGAATAAGGAAATATAAAATAACAACTTTATTATTGCCTCTAGGGCATATTTCCTTCAATAGTTAAAATGTGAAGCTTGGCAGGCAGTAAGTGTTCCAAGTAGGAGAGTCTATGCCGAACATTGAGCTCATTGTGCAAGCCATGCATTTGTAACACCCCGATTTTTGCTCCTTGATTTTTCCTCTGCGGGATTTGGCGCCCATCTTTTTTGGAGTTAATTGGTTTTTCTCTGGATCGTTGCTGGATGATAACAATAAACTAAGAACTCTTCTCCTCTATCCTAGAGACATTTTCATCAAAGCTACTTTCATAACTATCCAGTTTCGTGGTAGCGATTGATATACCCTAAATGAGTCAATCCTCATCTTGAGAATATGTGAGGACCTCAGGTCTGAGCAGCCCCTATTCTTGATGATTGCTTTGATATTTGTAATAATGTTGGACATGTTATATTTGAGCATTGTGCGTGAGAGACGAATTGTGTGGTTCATGGACTAGCTAATAGGGCTAGGGTTGAACCTCCAGGCGTGTGGACGGAGAACCCTCCCTCTTCCATTTGTACTCTTATTATGGATGATGTATCTATTTTTAGATGAAATAAAGCAAGCCATAATGGCATTTCCCCAACAAAAAATTGTGGTACAAGTCCATGAGCCCAAAGGAACTACAACTAAAACAATTATGGGGGCGCAGTTGAGAGAGAATCGGGCAAGGGATATCTCTAAAGGCACGAGAGGATAATGGAGGCCAACATCGGTCTCGAATACACCACACGCATCAGCAAACCACAAATCACCCTTGCGAGGTAGTGGAGGCACCCGTTCATTGGCCAACTTCAGGAGTTCGACAACCGACAACCTTAGCCAGATCAGAAGCATCCCGTCGACTACGAGGCAACAGTGATGACTTCATCAATCTCAGGATTTGCTAGCTTTAGTCTCACATAAGAGTCCCATTGATGGGCTTGACCGTCATCCACCATTGAGATTCTTTTAAGAGATTGACAAAGGACGAAAGCAAGTTTTCCCTTGCGTCAAAAGCCTCGATAGTGGCCATGTCCGTCATGGCCACCACTAGGACCCTTTTAAGAGACTAGCAAAGGCCGAAAGCAAGTTGGCCCTTGCATCAAAAGCCTCGATAGTGGTCATGTCCATCATGGCCATCGCCGGGACTCTTCTAAGAGACTAGCAAAGGCCGAAAGCATGTTGGCCCCTGTGTTAAAAGCCTCGACAGTGGCCATATCCGTCATGGCCACCGCCGGGACTCTTTTAAGAGACTGACAAAGACCGAAAGCACGTTGGCCCCTGCGTCAAAAGCCTCGACGATGGCCATGACCTGGGCATACCCCTCCCTCCTCCCCTCCCTCACACAACACCCAGTTCGTGACCGTGGACGTCCTGGCAGTGGATGTTGATAACCCACAAGTATAGGGGATCAGTTGTAGCCTCTTTCGATAAGTAAGAGTGCCGAACCCAATGAGGAGCTAAAGGTAGAACAAATATTCCCTCAAGTTCTATCTACCACCGATACAACTCTATGCACGCTTTACGTTTGCTTTACCTAGAACAAGTATGAAACTAGAAATGCTTTGAAGGTGTTGTAGGATAGGTTTGCAAGATAATAAAGAGCATGTAAATAAAAACTAGGGGCTGTTTAGATAAAGAAACAACTAAGTTAGTTTTAGTAGAGAGCTTTTTGTCACAAGAAAGTTATTTGTCCCTAGGAAATCGATAACTAGACCGGTAATCATTATTGCAATTTTATATGAGGGAGAGGCAAAAGCTAACATACTTTCTCTTCTTGGATCATATGCACTTATGATTGGAACTCTAGCAAACATCCTTAACTACTAAAGATCATTAAGGTAAACCCAACCAAAGCATTAAAGTATCAAGTCCTCTTTATTCCCATACGCAAACAACCTACTTACTCGAGTTTAAGCTTATGTTACTCTAACAACCCACCATAAGCAAATCATGAACATATTGCAAACCCTACAGCGGGGACCCCTCATGCTTGTGCGACACGGAGAGCACCATAGGACAACACCAATAATAAAACATACAACTCAAACCAATCACGATCATCAATTAACCCATAGGACAAAACAGATCTACTCAAACGTCATAGGATAGCCACACATCATTGGGAAATAATATATAGCATTGAGCACCATGTTTAAGTAGAGATTACAACGGGGAGAAGAGGTGTTACACCACTGCATAGAGGGGGAGAGAGTTGGTGATGACGGCGGTGAAGTTGTTGGTGTAGATCATCGTCACGATGATGGCCCCGATGGCTTTCCGGCGCCACCGGGAGAGATCCCCCCTCCTTCTTGTTCTTTCTTGACCTTCCCCCTAGATGGGAGAAGGGTTTCCCCTCTGGTCCTTGGCCTCTATGGCGGCGGAGGGGCGAGAGCCCCTCCGAGATTGGATATCTCTCTCTCTCTCTCTCTCTCTCTCTCTCTCTCTCTCTCCTTGTGTTTCTGCGCTCCCTGTTTCTGGCTTTCACCGTTTCTTAAATTCTCGGAGATCCATAACTCCGATTGGGCTGAAATTTTAACACGATTTTTATCCGGATATTAGCTTTCTTGCACGAGAAGAAGGACACCAACCGCCTTACCGGGTGACCACAAGGGCCCAGGGCGTTCCCTACCCCCCTGGGGTGCGCCCCTCACCCTTGTGAGCCCCTCGGGCATTGTCTCGCGTTGATTCTTTTTCCCAAAATTCACATGTGTCCCAAAAAAAATTCCGTAAGTTTTTATCGTGTTTGGACTCTGTTTGATATGGATCATCTACGAAACAAAAAAAACACGCAACAAACAGGAACTGGCATTGGGCATTGGATCAATATGTTAGTCCCAAAAATAGTATAAAAAGTTGCCAAAAGTATATGAAAGTTGTATAATATTGGCATGGAACAATCAAAAATTATAGATACGACGGAGATGTATCAGTATCCCCAAGCTTAATTCCTGCTCGTCCTTGAGTAGGTAAATGATAAAAAGATAATTTTTGATGTGGAATGCTACCTAACATAATCTTGATCATATAATCTAATCATGGCATGAATATTAAGACACGAGTGATTCAAAGCAATAGTCTATCATTTGACATAAAGACAATAATACTTCAAGCATACTAATAAAGCAATCATGTCTTTCTCAAAATAACATGGCCAAAGAAAGTTATCCCTACAAAATTATATAGTCTGGCTATGCTCCATCTTCATCACACAAAGTATTTCATAATGCACAACCCTGATGACAAGCCAAACAATTGCTTCATACTTTTAATGTTCTCAAGCCTTTTCAACTTTCACGCAATACATGAGTGAGAGCCATGGATATATCACTATAGGTGGAATGGAATATGATGGTGGAGGTTGTGTGGAGAACACAAAAAGGAAGAAAGTCTCACATCGACATGGCTAATCAACGGGCTATGGAGACGCCCATCAATTGATGTCAATGCGAGGAGTGGGGATTGCCATGCAGCGGATGCACTAAGAACTATAAGTGTATGAAAGCTCAAACTGAAAACTAAGTGGGTGTGCATCCAACTTGCTTGCTCATGAAGACCTCGGGCATTTGAGGAAGCCCATCATCAGAATATACAAGCCAAGTTATATAATGTAAATTCCCACTAGCATATGAAAGTGATAACTCAAGAGACTCTCTATATGAAGAACATGGTGCTACTCTGAAGCACAAGTGTGGTAAAAGGATAGTAGCACTGCCCCTTCTCTCTTTTTCTCTCATTTTTTGTATGTTTTTTTTTTGTTTTATTGGCTCTCTTTTTTGGCCTCTTTTTTTATTATTTTATTATTTTTAGCTTTCGTCCGGAGTCTCATCCCTACTTGTGGGGGAATCACAGTCTCCATCATCCTTTCCTCACTGGGACAATGCTCTAATAATGATGATCATCACACTTTTATTTACTTACAACTCAATATTACAACTTGATACTAGAACAAATATGACTCTATATGAATGCCTCTGGTGGTGCAATGATCTAGCATAGCAAAGATATGAAAAAACGGACAAGCCATGAAAATATCATTCTAGCTATCTTACGATCATGCAAAGCAATATGACAATGAATGCTCAAGTCATGTATCCGATGATGATGGAAGTTGCATGGCAATATATGTGGCACCCCGGCTTAGAGCGACCGGTTTACCATGCATTGCCAGCCCAGAGACCTTGTCTTCTGGCAACACACAACAACTTGGCACAGAAAAGCAACTGCTTTATTGATGCTAGCAGATCAGAGTTTATATTAAAACAGTTAGCGAGGCTAGGCAGCACACACGGTGCGGCTGAACAATATGTACATTATTTAGTGAACATAAAGGGGGCCTCGATCAGGACAACTACGCGGCAGCGGAACAACGTCGTAGCGGAACTCCATAGCACAGGGACACCGATGTGGATGCGATCTAGACTCGGACAGCTCTCCTTTCCAACGAGACTTTCCTGAAATCTAGCATGACACGCCAGGTCAGTACATTGAATGTACTTGCAAGCTCACAACAAGCACAAACATAATGACAAACAATATCATGATATTTAACCAATTAATAGCAATGCAACAATATATCCAACATGCTGTGACTATGCTCAAGTGGTACTCGTCCCTTGGACTGGCTTACCGAACATGATCATTTCCAGACCACAAACGTGATGAACACAGATACAACCTCGTGACCCTTACGGGTATCACCACCTGACCAATAAATGGCCCATGATCCTTACGGCGATCAAAACCCGACCAATAAATGGCTCGTGATCCTTACGGCGATCACAACCTGACCAATAAATGGACCGTGATCCTTACGGCGATCACAACCCGACCAATAAATGGCCCGTGATCCTTACGGCGATCACAACCCGACCAATAAATGGCCCACCTCAACACGATGGCCTTACTGCCATCACCTCAGTGCATACTTAGTGTGGAAATTTATTTAGTGTTGACCCATGGTGTACCCTACTTTCAAGCGTGTCCGTAACCGTGGACTCGGCTATCGATAGATTAATACACTCTGCAGAGGTAGCACACTGGACCCACACTACGGAACCCATGGCCTCGCACTCTCATTTGGGTGGACCAACTGCATTCCGATGAAACCACTTCATTGTCAAGACACTCTCCCGGCCACTCCGACTCAATCCCCATCGGGCTAGTCCTGGGTGGCCCCGTGTCTACCTCAAGACACATCGACCACCGTCGTGGCCACGATCCACTCTGGGACCCGGTACCAAAAACTTAACAACGGGCTCACAAGGTTATGCCTGCTTGTCGGGCCAAGGTACAGCACGCCCATAACCTTCCCTAGATGGAGGCACTGACCAGAGGCACGACAATGAAACGCATTAAGGTCGTCCCATACCGGCAAATGTGGTTGCACTGGGAAAAACTCGTTTCAGTGGCACCATGACCCGGTCAACAACGTATTCAAGTTGAGTTATTTATCAGTTTCAACTTAAAGTTAAAGTAACCGGTGTCATAATGCCATGACATGCATCACCAACATATGCATCACATATCAATGAAAATAACTAAGTCAACTACGCTCCCACGGAGCCATCATCAACTCATGATACTCCTCTGGTTAAGATCAAATCTCACTTAAACCAGAATCCTTTCTAACAATCTCATCATTTTTCATCATGCAAAAATAATAATTTTACTGATTATTTATCTCCATGACCATATCATTTTATCATTACCCATAACTAAATTCTTGTTAGCTTATCAACTAGATTCACTTCAAACTTTCTGTAAATCAAGCATATTTAACATGACAAGCATCTAACAAAATATAATTATCATAATAATAATTTAAATGCATGAATAATCATAAGTTCAAGTAGGAAAATCACAAATATTGAAGTGGCACTATGAAAATGTTGTTGTGGCTTGCCTTAGTGCAGATGAGGTTCACAAGCCTCCTGGTGATCCTCAAGACAAGCCTGCTCTTCTGAAAATAAATAAAACCACAAAAAGAAAACATCAAGAAACCTTCTGGAAATTACCAGAAAATCTAGACAGCAAGGAAAATCCCATCTTTTGGGTGCTGCTAGATTTTTGGACAAAGAACACAATGCAAACACAATCAATGCATTTGGACTTGTAGATAAAAAGTTATGGCTGTTTGAAGTTCTCTCGATTTAAATGAATTTGAATTAAAAATAAAACATACTGGGGGGTGACGTCGAAGGCGTAAAAGCCCAGGGCGCCACCACTCGTACCGCTTCGCGCGCGTACAGAGTGGGACTAGCGGGCCCCGCTAGTCAGGTGAGGAGGAGGGGGAGAGGGAAACAGAGAGTGGCGGAGCTTCGCCTGAGCGCACGCCGGCGGCGAGGGCTGTTGGGTCCAAACGAGAGGGGGGGATCGAAGGAGAAGAAGATGATGCGCCTGCCCGTACCCTTAGCATGCCTAGAGGTGGTCGGACGGCGTCGGAATCGACCTCTCCAGCGGAGGCAGATGGTAGCGGTCGCCGGAGACGAAGACAACGGCGGCTAGGGGCGGCTTCAGGGGCTCATATAGGGCGGAACGGCTTCACCGAAGAGTGGCGGAGGCCCTGGCAGGGTTGCCCTGGCCTGGAAGGGGCTGGAACTGCGGGGACGATCCAATGGGGATCGCTGGCGAGCTTGGGCTCGGGGACGGCAGCCCGCGGCCTGCCCGGCCGGGCTGTGGCTTTCTACTAGGTTGCGGTGAGTGTGGGAGTGGCTGCGGGTGCTCGAGGAGGCTGGGGTGGCAGCATTTATAGGCGAGCGGCGAGGGGGGGTTCGGGCTCCGCCGGAGGACACCAGTCCATGGCGTTCGGCGACGAACAGCGCCAGTGAGAGAGGGGGAAGAGGACGGAGATCACGCGGGAACTATTGGCAAGCGCGGACGAGCACAGGGGCGAGGGGGGAAGACGGCGAGCACAGTGCGCCGCGCACTGTGTCGTTGGCCGGACCGTGCCCGTGCCCGCTGCGGCGAGCTCCAACGTTGGCGAGTGCCAGGGAGGAGTTAAGGGGGTGGAGACGGAGATGGTGGCGCGGTTTGGCACGCTCGGGCAGGCTGGGCAGTGAGCACGCGCGCAACAGGGCGCTAGGCGGCACTCAGAGCGCGTGTTTTGCATGCTAGCATGCCTGGACGAATGCGGTCACCGCGTGAACTATGACATCAGGCTAGCCTAAGCACTAACTTCATGTCTGGTGTGTAGTCCTTGGTAGTTTGGAGTGTTACCACGGTTGGGTTTGGTTCCAGGTGTAGTAGAAATGAATTTGTACTCCAAGTAAGTTTCTGGACAGTAACTTTGGAGGTTTACTGTGGTCAAGCCACTGGGAGTTGAGGGCATGGGCTTTGGAGGCTAGCCAACACTTACTAAGGTAAAAGGGCACAAGAAAAACCAGCTACAATGGAGCTAGCAAAATGGTAGTTGTTGTAGAAACTACTATTTCTGTCCAGAAATGAAAATATTTTCTGTAGCCAAAATATTCCAAAGAGTGATGAAATATTTTTGCTCAGAAAGGTGCCCTAAGGTTCAAAGAATAATTGGGATTTTTCTCAGGATTTTAGGGGCAAGAAAAATTAGGGTTGCTTTGGAGCATAAAGGGCTAGCTAGGGTTTTGGAGGGCAAGATGAATATTTTTCATTTAAGAAAAATATTCCAAGTGATACTTTGAGATGATCCAGAGGTGAAGTGATGGTTTGAGAAGGAGTAGAAGCACTTGGGTGAAAATCAAGGGGTACCCAAGTGATTAAGTCCAAATGAAATGATTCAAAAACTCCCAACTCAAATCCAAATCAACTGAAAATCAGGCAAATAAGAGAGGGCAAAAACCAGGCTGTCACAAACCTCCCCCACTTAGAATGAATCTCGTCCTTGAGATTTGGTTGCTTGGGAAAACCATTCTGGATAATATGCCCTTAGAAATTCTTCTGATTCCCATGTTGATTCTGACTCTGTGTGATGCTTCCATTGGACTTTGTAAAACTTCCTTACTTTACTGCGAGTGACTCTTTCCATCTGATCCAAAATTTTCACCGGCCTCTCTTCATATGTTAAGTCCTTTGCCAGCTCTATTTCTGTCAAATCAATCTTTTTCTCAGGCGGCGATATGCACCGTCGTAATTGTGAAACATGGAACACGTTGTGCACGTCTGACAATTCAGGGGGTAACTCCAACTGATATGCCACAACACCCACTCGAGTCATAATGGGAAATGGACCAATAAATCTGGGTGCCAATTTTCCACGAGTCTGAAATCTCTTGATACCTTTCATAGGCGTGACTCGAAGGTAGACATGTTCTCCGGGTTCAAAGCTGATCTGTCGGTGCTTTGCATCATAATAACTTTTTTGTCGCAATTTGGCCAACTACAATCTGTCTCTGATTTCCTTGACTTGCTTCTCGGCTTCCAGCATGAGATCCGTTCCGAAAATATGGCTATCTCCGGTTTGCGACCAATTCAATGGAGTGCGGCACTTACGGCCATACAAAGCTTCATACGTGACATCTTTAAACTGGTTTGGAAGCTATTGTTATATGAGAACTCGGCGTACGGCAAGCAATCTTACCATTTTGGGCCTTGGGCCAAAGCACAGGCTCGCAACATATCTTCGAGTATTTGGTTTACCCGTTCTGTGTGTCCATCAGTCTGAGGATGATAAGCGGTACTGTATTTCAATTCCGTCCCTAAGGCTTGATGGAGACGGGACCAAAAAGCGGAGGTAAAAAGTGAACCTCGGTCAGAAGTCATGGTTCGGGGGACTCCATGCAGACTGACTATTCTGGATACATACAGTTGTGCAAGCTCATCTGCTCGATATGAGGTTCTGATCGGAAGGAAGTGGGCTACCTTGGTTAATGTATCCACTATCACCCAGATTGCATCATTGCCCCTTCGGGTCTTAGGTAGTCCTGTGATGAAATCCTACAGACATCATCCCATTTCCATTATGACACTGGCAGCGGTTGGAGAAGTCCGCCTGGCTTCTGATGCTCTGCCTTTACTTTGTTGCATATGTCACAATAGGCCACGAAATAAGCAATGTCTTTCTTCATTCCATCCCACTAGAATACTTGTCGAAGGTCTTCGTACATTTTTGTACCTCCAGGGTGAATTGAATACGAGGATTCATGGGCTTCTGACAGGATCTTCTGCTTTAAATCTGCTTGATTAGGCACACAAATCATTCCCCTGAATCGGAGGGTACCGAACGGATCCTTCGAGAAATCGGAATGCTTGACACGTTTCTGTAGATCGGCGTCACCTGGCTGGGCCTTGTGGATTTCTTCCTCAAGAGTAGGGGTAACTTCCAGAATATTAGCAAGGCTAGCCTCAATTATTACCAGGTTGATCTGAGCAATCTCTTCTTTAAGTTCAGGAGGCAAAGATTCCAATATGAAATTAAAACTGACAGGCTTTCGACTGAGCGCATCGGCAACCACTTTGGCCTTACTCGGATGGTAATTTATTCCAAGTTCATAATCCTTTACCAACTCAAGCCACCTTCGTTGATGGAGATTTAAATCCGGCTGAGTAAATATATATTTGAGGCTTTTGTGGTCGGTAAAAATTTGGCACCTTTTTCCGATGAGGTAGTGTCTCCAAATTTTTAAAGCATGAACCACCGTGGCCAATTCCAAATCATGAGTGGGGTAATTCCCCTCGTGGGGTCGTAGCTGTTGTGAGGCGTAAGCTACTACCTTGCCATCTTGCATAAGTACGCATCCCAGTCCTTGCCTGGAAGCATCGCAATACACATCAAAGCTGCGGTAGATATCTGGAAGTGTTAATACCGGTGCAGTTGTCAGTCGTTTCTTTAACTCAGTGAAACTTTTCTCACAGTCCTTAGTCCATTCAAACTTCTTATCCTTTTTGAGCAGCTCTATCATGGGTTTAGCAATCTTGGAAAACCCTTCAATGAAACAGCAGTAATATCCGGCTAATCCAAGAAAACTCCGGATCTGAGATACGGTTGCGGGTGGCAACCAATCAAGTACATCCTTTACTTTGCTTGGGTCCACGGCTATACCTTCGGCGGATAGCACATGTCCGAGGAATCCAACTTGCTTGAGCCAGAACTCACATTTACTGAATTTGGCGTATAACTGATGCTCTCGGTGTCGTTGTAACACTGCTCGGATGTGTTCCTTATGCTCTTCTTCATTTCTTGAGTAAATGAGTATATCATCGATGAAGACTACCACGAACTTATCGAGGAAGTCCATGAATACTTTATTCAGCATGTGCATGAAGAAAGCAGGGGCGTTGGTGAGGCCAAAAGACATAACTGTATATTCATAGAGACCATAGCGAGTAGTGAATGCGGTCTTGGGAATATCCTCCTTTTTAATTTTGAGCTGATAGTATCCAGTCCGTAAATCAATCTTGGAGAATACCTTGGCCCCACCGAGCTGATCAAACAAATCACCAATTCTTGGCAGTGGATATTTGTTTTTGATTGTGACATCATTCAGTTGACAGTAATCCACACACATGCGGAGACTGCCATCTTTCTTGTCCATGAAGATAGCGGGTGATCCCCATGGTGAAGAGCTGGGACGGATATATCCTTTCTGGAGCATTTCATCAAGTTGTTTCTTTAGCTCCACTAATTCTGATGATGGCATTCGGTAATACTTCTTATGTATTGGTGTGGTTCCGGGCACAAGATCTATTGCAAACTCAAGCTCTCGATCAGGTGGCATGCCTGGCAGTTCTTCTGGAAATACATCAGGAAACTCGCTGACCACCGGAATTAATTCCAATTCAGCCATTGCTGTGAAGACCATTTGAGGGTATGCTTCTACGAGCATAAAATTTTGTAGTCTGTCCCTCTTGGCTGGTCAAGTTGACTTCTCGGGTCGCACAATTTATGCACACTTGATACTGAGTCAGCCAATTCATACCCCAGATAACATCCAACTTATTAGACTCAGTAAGTATCAAAGAAGTTGGAAAACAGACTCCGTTGATATTGACTTCTAGATTGCGGCAGACTAGATTGCTTCTGATTAGAGATCCCGGGGTTTGCACCTATATATTTTTGCCCAAAAGCGAACAAGGAAATTTGTTTTGGGCAATTCCGAGAAATAAAAGAGTGGGAAGCCCCAGAGTCAAAAAAGATCACTGCAGGTATGTTATTAACAGGGAACATACCAATGACGACTTCGGGGTTCTCTTGGGCTTCATCAGCGGAGATGTGATGAACGTATCCCGTGATGTCACGCTGGTTCGGGCATGCCTCCATATAATGGACTTGTGGCTTGAATGTAGCATTTGCCCGGTTGTTCTTGGGACACTGTTTGGCATTATGTCTGGTTTGCCCACAACTGTAACAAGAATTGATGCGCAGACGATCCTCGAGAATTGGGTTGAGCACATCATTCTTGACTTGGGTGGTGGCCTTGTTAACATTTTGTTGCCAATTGGGCTTGTATGCTACCTGAGTCGGCTGCCAGGTACGAGCCTTCTGCACTGGTTGCATTTCCTTTCTTGGCTCAAACTTGCGCTTGTGATCGTTGTTGGCAGACTTATTATCCGATACAAGCTTGTGTTCCCTTTCAGCAATGAAAGCCTTGTTCACCAGGGTTTGGAAGTCGGGAAATCGAACATACTGAGAGTACACCGGAGTTGCGGGTTTAATCCACCGAGAAACCTGTCAATCTTTCTTTCCTCAATGGCCACGTCATATTGAGAGTAACGTGACAGGTGGTTGAATTTCTGCAAATATTCTCCCACAGACTGACTTCCTTGGAGGAGCGCGAGAAATTCACGCTGCTTAGTCTTCATAATTCCCGCATGGATGTGATATTTCCGGAATTGTCCCTTGAATCTTGACCAGGTAATTTCTTCATCAGCAAACCACATGGCTTTTTCATTTTCCCACCATATGGCAGCAATGCCTTCAAAGTTATGTGTTACAAATGGAACCTTATCCCCTTCATCAGTTCGAGCAACCTCAAGCTTCTTTTCCATAGTTCTCAACCAATCATCTGCATCCAAGGGATCAATGGCCTGACTGAAACTAGGAGGCTTAGTCCTTTGAAAATCTGATAGCTTGGAATGATGACCGGGCTGATTTCCATTCTGCCCAACCACAGCTTGAAGACTTCTTAGTATTTCAATCAGATCATTATTTCGTCTTTCCTCAAACATACGCAGAATTTTCTCGGTAGAGGGCGGATTTGGCAGTGGAGGCGGTGGTGGAACGTACGGCTCGGGTGATTGTCCCGCCTGTCGTGCAGAACGACGAACAAGAGAACCCTCGTGAACATTGCTACTGCAGCCTCCCCGCGTCATCCTAATATGATTTTTCCCAAGGCAACGCAACCGAGATGAGAAGCATTCAAAATAAACTGGGGTGAAGCCAACAACAAAAGCCCGAGAAAAACCGAAATGGCGAAGAAAATACGGCGAATAAAATAAAGTTCCAACATAATTATACATAGACTGACACATGAAAGATAACAACATGCCAGGTCCAACTACCCTCATACATGAAACGAAACATCATGACTCGTACGACTACATCCATACTCAATCATGACGACTGCGAATACCCGGAAACTCTACTGCTCTGCTGGTGCTGCGGGGTCCTCTCCTGAAGCGGACTCGGATCCTGAATTGACGGGGTTAACTGAGACCTCCGGGTTAAAGGTGACATGACAACGCTGCCTCGAGGGCTCTCCCTCTGGGGCAGGTGGAGGGTGAAGAATCGGGGCTACAGGAGTGGCGAGAAGTGAAACCCACTCAGCAGGAGCACTAAGTGGACTCACTGTCGCGGTGCCCGAGCTACTCGGAGGAGTAACCGGGGAAATAGGGGATCTAGAACTGGCAGGAATATAGGGAGTAAATCCTACAGATGCTGGAGTAGTGACTGAGCTAGCAGAGACTAAAGCAGATGCTAAAGCAGTATGGGCACGACTCAGCTCGCAAGCCAGCTCGTAGATCAGAAGATAGCTAGCAGTGATATAGCGAGAAAGGTGGCTAGCTACACTATCATACTCCGGATCAATGATAGGGAAACAGACACGACCATTATCGTGGAGAGAAGGATAGAAGTGGAAACCTGGGTGGTTCTGCATCCGGACCTCGTTGTAGCGGAGCTCAACAAGTACCTCGAATGCAGCAAACTGGACAGCCTGAGAAGTGGTAGAAGCGTAGTCGCTTCGAGAGGTACGAGTGTAAGTGCTCGAGTCGGAACTGGTGTGCAGAGTAACCACAGCGTGATACTCATACACTGAGTTAGCTAGACGCACCCGGTACACACGATAGACTGGATCGTGACTGTGGGGGTACAGCCGATGCCACAGTTACAAAGGAGATGCGGCGACGTGTACGGTATCAGCTGCAACTGGCACGGATATAGCACCGGAGCCATCTACACTCACAACCATTAGTAGGTTAGCATAAAAATAAAAATCAGTGCATGCAATGCAACAACTAGCTGCAAATACTACCGGCACTCAACTACAACTCGTAGCTAACGTCCAGTTAACTCGGCTTAGTCTAGCGTGGCCTACAATCAGCGCAGCTCTGATACCAAGCGTTGTGGCACCCCGGCTCAGAGCGACCGGTTTACCATGCATTGCCAGCCCAGAGACCTTGTCTTCTGGCAACACACAACAACTTGGTATAGAAAAGCAACCGCTTTATTGATGCTAGTGGATCAGAGTTTATATTACAATAGTTAGCGAGGCCAGGCGGCACACACGGTGTGGCTGAACAATATGTACATTATTTAGTGAACATAGAGGGGGCCTCGATCAGGACAACTACGCGGTAGTGGAACAACGTCGTAGCGGAACACCATAGCACGGGGACACCGATGTGGACACGATCTAGACTCGGACAGCTCTCCTTTCCAACGAGACTTTCCTGAAATCTGGCATGACACACCAGGTCAGTACATTGAATGTACTTGCAAGCTCACAACAAGCACAAACATAATGACAAACAATATCATTATATTTAACCAATTAATAACAATGCAACAATATATCCAACATGATGTGACTATGCTCAAGTGGTACTCGTCCCTTGGACTGGCTTACCGAACATGATCATTTCCAGACCACAAACGTGATGAACACAGAGACAACCTCGTGACCCTTACGGCGATCACCACCCGACCAATAAATGGCCCGTGATCCTTACAGCGATCACAACCCGACCAATAAATGGCCCGTGATCCTTACGGCGATCACAACCCGACCAATAAATGGCCCACCTCAACACGATGGCCTTACTGCCATCACCTCAGTGCATACTTAGTGTGCAAATTTATTTAGTGTTGACCCATGGTGTACCCTACTTTCAAGCGTGTCCGTAACCGTGGACTCGGCTATCGATAGATTAATACACTCTGCAGAGGTAGCGCACTGGACCCACGCTACGCAACCCATGGCCTCGCACTCCCATTCGGGTGGACCAGCGGCATTACGACGAAACCACTTCATTGTCATGACACTCTCCCGGCCACTCCGACTCAATTCCCATCGGGCTAGTCCTGGGTGGCCCCGTGTCTACCTCAAGACACATCGACCACCATCGTGGCCACGATCCATTCTAGGACCCGATACCAAAAACTTAACAACGGGCTCACAAGGTTATGCCTGCTTGCCGGGCCAAGGTACAGCACGCCCATAACCTTCCCTAGATGGAGGCACTGACCAGATGCACGACAATGAAATGCATTAAGGCCGTCCCATACCGACAAATGTGGTTGCACTGGGAAAAACTCGTTGGCACCATGACCCGGTCAACAATGTATTCAAGTTGAGTTATTTATCAGTTTCAACTTAAAGTGAAAGTAACCGTTGTCATAATGCCATGACATGCATCACCAACATATGCATCACATATCAATGAAAATAACTAAGTCAACTACGCTCCCATGGAGCCATCATCAACTCATGATACTCCTCTAGTTAAGATCAAATCTCACTTAAACCAGAATCCTTTCTAACAATCTCATCATTATTCATCATGCAAAAATAATAATTTTACTGATTATTTATCTCCATGACCATATCATTTTATCATTACCCATAACTAAATTCTTGTTAGCTTATCAACTAGATTCACTTCAAACTTTCTGTAAATCAAGCATATTTAACATGACAAGCATCTAACAGAATATAATTATCATAATAATAATTTAAATGCATGAATAATCATAAGTTCAAGTAGGAAAATCACAAATATTGAAGTGTCATAATGCCATGACATGCATCACCAACATATGCATCACATATCAATGAAATTAACTAAGTCAACTACGCTCCCACGGAGCCATCATCAACTCATGATACTCCTCTGGTTAAGATCAAATCTCACTTAAACCAGAATCCTTTCTAACAATCTCATCATTTTTCATCATGCAAAAATAATAATTTTACTGATTATTTATCTCCATGACCATATCATTTTATCATTACCCATAACTAAATTCTTGTTAGCCTATCAACTAGATTCACTTCAAACTTTCTGTAAATCAAGCATATTTAACATGACAAGCATCTAACAGAGTATAATTGTCATAATAATAATTTAAATGCATGAATAATCATAAGTTCAAGTAGGAAAATCACAAATATTGAAGTGGCACTATGAAAATGTTGTTGTGGCTTGCCTTAGTGCAGATGAGGTTCACAAGTCTCCTGGTGATCCTCAAGACAAGCCTGCTCTTCTGAAAATAAATAAAACCACAAAAAGAAAATATCAAGTAACCTTCTGAAAATTACTAGAAAATCTAAACAGCAAGGAAAAATCTCATCTTTTGGGTGCTGCTAGATTTTTGGACAAAGAACACAATGCAAGCACAATCAATGCATTTGGACTTATAGATAAAAAGTTATGGCTGTTTGAAGTTCTCTGGATTTAAATGAATTTGAATTAAAAATAAAACAGGCTGGGGGGGTGACGTCGAAGGCGTAAAAGCCCAGGGCGCCACCACTCGTACCGCATCACGCGCATACAGAGTGACTGACTAGCGGGCCCCGCTAGTCAGGTGAGGAGGAGGGGGAGAGGGAAACAGAGATTGGCGGAGCTTCGCCGGAGCGCATGCCGGTGGCGAGGGCTCTTGGGTCCAAACGAGAGGGAGGATCGAAGGAGAAGAAGATGGCGCACCTGCCCGTACCCGTAGCGTGGCTAGAGGTGGTCGGACAGCGTCGGAAATGACCTCTCCAGCGGAGGCAGAGGGCAGCGGTCGCCGGAGACGAAGACAATGTTGGCTAGGGACGGCTCTAGGGGCTCCAACAGGGCGGAACGGCTTCATCGAAGAGTGGCGGAGGCCCTGGCAGGGTTGCCCTGGCCCTGGGAGGGGCTAGAACTGCGGGGACGATCCGAAGGGGATCGCCGGCGAGCTCGGGATCAGGCATGGCAGCCCGCGGCCTGCCCGGCCGGGCTGTGGCTTTCTACTAGGTTGCGGTGAGTGTGGGAGTGGCTGTGGGTGCTCGAGGAGGCTGGGGGTGGCGGCATTTATAGGCGAGCGGCGAGGGGGGGTTCGGGCTCCGCCGGAGGACACCTGTCCACGGCGCCAGTGAGAGAGGGGGAAGAGGACGGAGATCACGCAGGAACTATTGGCGAGCACGGACGAGCACAGGGGCGAGGGGGAAGACGACGAGCACAGTGCGCCGTGTACTGTGTCATTGGCCGGACCGTGCCCGTGCCCGCTGCGGCGAGCTCCAATGTTGGCGAGTGCCAGGGAGGAGTTAAGGGGGTGGAGACGGAGATGGTGGCGCGATTTGGCACGCTCGGCAGGCTGGGCAGCGAGCACGCGCGCAACAGAGCGCTAGGCGGCACTCAGAGCGCGTGTTTTGCATGCTAGCACGCCCGGACGAACGTGGTCACTGCGTGAACTATGACATCAGGCCAGCCTAAGCGCTAATTTCATGTCTACCGTGTAGTCCTTGGTAGTTTGGAGTGTTACCACGGTTGGGTTTGGTTCGAGGTGCAGTAGAAATGAATTTGTACTCCAAGTAAGTTTCTGGACAGTAACTTTGGAGGTTTACTATGGTCAAACCACTAGGAGTTGAGGGCTGGGCTTTGGAGGCTAGCCAACACTTACTAAGGTAAAGAGGCACAAGAAAAACCAGCTACAATGGAGCTAGTAAAATGGTAGTTGTTGTAGAAACTACCATTTCTGTCCAGAAATGAAAATATTTTCTGTAGCCAAAATATTCCAAAGAGTGATGAAATATTTTTGCTCAGAAAAGTGCTCTAAGGTTCAAAGAATAATTGGGATTTTTCTCAGGATTTTAGGGGCAAGAAAAATTAGGGTTGCTTTGGAGCACAATGGGCTAGCTAGGGTTTTGGAGGGCAAGATGAATATTTTTCATTTAAGAAAAATATTCCAAGTGATACTTTGAGATCATCCAGAGGTGAAGTGATGGTTTGAGAAGGAGTAGAAGCACTTGGGTGAAAATCAAGGGGTACCCAAGTGATTAAGTCCAAATGAAATGATTCAAAAACTCCCAACTCAAATCCAAATCAACTGAAATCAGGCAAAGAAGAGAGGGCAAAAACCAGGCTGTCACAATATATCTCAGAATGGCTATGGAAATGCCATGATAAGTAGGTATGGTGGCTGTTTTGAGGAAGATATAAGGAGGCTTATGTGTGACAGAGCGTATCATATCACGGGTTTGGATGCACCGGCGAAGTTTGCACCGACTCTCGAGGTGAGAAAGGGCAATGCACGGTATCAAAGAGGCTAGTAATGATGGAAGGGTGAGAGTGCGTATAATCCATGGACTCAACATTAGTCATAAAGACCTCACATACTTATTGCAAGAATTTATTAGCTATCAAAACAAAGTACTACACGCATGCCCCTCGGGGGATAGATTGGTAGGAAAAGACCATCACCCGTCCCCGACCGCCACTCATAAGGAAGACAATTAAAAATAAATCATGCTCCGACTTCATCACATAACGGTTTACCATACGTGCATGCTTCAGGAATCACAAACCTTAACACAAGTATTTCTACCAATCCACAATTACTCACTAGCATGACTCTAATATCACCATCTTTATATCGCAAAACTATTGCAAGGAATCAAACATATCATATTCAGTGATCTACAAGTTATGTAGGATTTTATGACTAACCATGTGAATGACCAATTCCTGTCAACTCTCTAAATAGATATAAGTGAAGCTTGAGAGTTTAATTCTTTCTGCAAATATATGCCCACGCTCTAACAAATATAAGTGAAGCAAAAGAGCATTCTAAAAATGGTGGTTTTCTATGCATATAGAGAAACAGGCAATCCAAACTTCAAATGATATAAGCGAAGCACATGAAGCATTCTATAAAGCCATACTCAAAAGATATAAGTGAAAAAAAACACACGACGCTCCTAGATTTACGCATATCATGTGACGAATAAAAATATAGCTCCAAGTGAAATTACCGATGATCGTTAGAAGAAAGGGACAATTGAATTTTTACCCCTAGTTGGTTCCTACCCACGGGGTTTGCCCTTACTGCTCTAGCTTGCTCAGTTTTGCCCTTACTTTTTCCATCGAGGTCCCTCGAATGCCCTTTGACCGTTTGACCAAAACTTTGAAAATTCATAACTAATTCATATGAACTCAGAAAAATGCAAATAAGATATCAAAATGTTCATATAAACATTACCTTTATGGGCATATCATTTGCATTCAGGACAAAAGCATCGTTTAAACTACCTGAGGTAATTAATGTTATTAACATTATTAAAAATAAATAGGTATAAACAATATTTTTTTCATGAATAAAAATTATATGCAAATGTAGGTGATGTTTTCTGAACATTCTGATACCTTATTTGCAATTTCCTGAGTTCGTATCAACTTGTTATGAAGTTTCCAAATAATGGTCAAAGTTGTTAGAACATTCATAACAAGTTGATACAAACTAAAAAATGCAAATAAGTTATCAGGATGTTCAGAAAACATCACCTACATTTGCATGTAATTTTTATTCATGAAAAAAAATTGTTTATACCTATTTATTTTTAATAATGTTAATTACATTAATTACCTCGGGTAGTTTAAATGATGCTTTTGTCCTGAATGCAAATGATATGCCCATAAAGGTAATGTTTATCTGAACATTTTGATATCTTATTTGCATTTTTCTAAGTTCGTATGAATTAGTTATGATTTTTCAAACTTTTGGTCAAATGGTCAAAGGGCATTCGAGGGACCTCGATGGAAAAATTAAGGGCAAAACTGAGCAAGCTCGAAAAGTAAGGGCAAAACCCGTGGGTAGGAACCAACTAGGGGTAAAAATGCAATTGTCCCTAGAAGAAAGAGGGGATGCATTCCTGGCATCCCCAAGCTTAGTTGCTTGGGAGTCCTTGAATATTACCTTGGGGTGCCTCGGGCATCCCCAAGCTTAGGCTCTTGCCACTCCTTATTCCTTCATCCATCACGATCTCACCCAAAACTTGAAAACTTCAATCACACAAAACTTAACAAAGCCCTCGTGAGATCCGTTAGTATAATAAAGAAAATCACCACTTTAAGTATTGTTGCAAACCCATTCATATTTTATTTTTGCACTATAGCTACTATATTATAACTTCTCTATGGCTTATACCACCGATAAAATCGATAGTTTCATCAAAACTAGCAAAACAATGCATCAAAAACAGAATCTGTCTTAAACAGGACAGTCTGCAGTAGTTTGAACATCTACCATACTTCTATAACTCCGAAAGTTCTGAAACATGAGGACAAAATAAACAATTTGTATATTTGTACTGTGCAAAAAGTTTCAGAAGCTTTTGACATTCCGGTAAGAAATGTAAATTCACGCGCTACAGCCAAAGTTTCTGTTTTTCCACTGCACATACCAAACAAGCAATCTAATCATCCTAAAGGCAAATCTTGGCACATTTTTTATAATACAATGGATTTATACAAGGGGATAATTATTTTTGTTGAAAAGTTTATGTAATCAAGATTCACAAAGTTTCCATGAGTATGAACAAAGTTCAAGGCTAGCTCCCACTTCAACGATGCTCGTCTCTCTTACTTTCACTTTTCTTTTTGAAAAGTTTTAGGTTCCCCACTTTATTTTTTTGTTTTTAAACTTTTTTAAAAGCACTCAGCAGAATAAAACGACTCTCTAAAACTTCCGGGTTGTCTCCCTGGCAGTGCTTTCTTTAACGTCATTAAGCTAGGCATATAGTGCCCAAGTAATGGATCCACCCGGATCCCAAGGTATATCAAAGCCAATTTTAATTAACAATGATTTTGATTTAGTATTGAGCACAAAATAATATATATCATGTAACGACGAAGTCTAACTCTTTTCCTATGCATCGGCATGTCATAAAAGAACAATTCATGCACATAAAGTAAAGGCTAATACATAGCTTAAGCAGTTTCTTGCAATTTTATTGTATTGGAGACATAGAGAGGCGGAGATGTAGTTCCTCTCTCATAATAATTGCAAGTAGGAGTAGCAAGAACATTGCTACGTCTTGAGCTTGCATTGGTTTTGCTTGAAGAGGAAAGGGTGATGCAGCAATAGTAGCGTAAGTATTTCCCTCAGTTTTTGAGAACCAAGGTATCAATCCAGTAGGAGGCTCCTCAAAAGTCCCACGCACCTACACAAACAAACAAAGAACTCGCAACCAACACAATAAAGGGGTTGTCAATCCCTTCACGACCACTTGCGAAAGTGAGATCTGATAGAGATAGTATGACAAGATAAATATATTTTTGGTATTTTATAATATAGATAGGAAAAGTAAAGATGCAAATAAAAGTAGATTGAAAGCTTATATGATAAAAGATAGACCCGGGGGCCATAGGTGTCGGAGTAATGGGCCACGGGTAGGCTAACCCGAGTCCCAGGACCTTTCAAGACATCGTGGCAGGCCGCGCCCCTCAGGCCGAGTCCCAGAAGCCGACTCCAAGACAAGCCGAGTCCCAGACGGCGACTCCGAGACAAGCCGAGTCCCAGACGGCGACTCCAAGACAAGCCGACTCCAAGCTGATGACCTCCAGAGAGGCCGACTATGGGGAGTCGGCCCATGACTCTTCCCTCATCTCGAAGCACGATGCGGGGTACGGACACGACGTGGCCGTTTCCCCCTGCCTACGAAGGGCCGGCATGGCTACAGTGAAGCCGTATCGCAGGAAGATCTCCGGTGAGGCGCGGCACTGTTGCCATGTCTGCCCTGACCTTGGCCACAGTACGCAACGCACTGTGCCCACGACGCCGGCTTGTACGGCCCGAAGACCGCGGGGCCGCCTGTTAATGGGTGGACCGAAGGCGGCCTGAGTGCCCCGAAGTCGGACCTGTGGGAGTCGACCGACTCCTCTCCAGGGCCCCACAGGCCATTAACCAGATAGGATGGGGAATGGCGACAGTGATCGCCCCATAGACGGCGGCACTGTTGCCACGACCCAATGACCAAGCATGCGTCATCAGGAGTGCCGCACAGTGTCAAGCCTGTCCGCGGGACCCACCAGTCGGCGGGAAGAACGGCGGTATGAGAAACAGACGGCTGGGACCCGCGCCCAGCCGGATTACCATTGTACCCCCGGGGGGTAGGCCTATATAAACCCCCCGGGGCACCCATGCAAAGGGTTCGGACCTTGATAGAGATAGAACAGATAGCGTAGGAAGGAGAGAGCTAGCCTCACCCTCTCTTGCCTCCCGATACAGCTCCAGGAGCACCATTGTAGTCACTTTGCTTTAGTGATCATGCGGAGACCCCGCAGAGCAGCAGTAGGGGTGTTATCTCCTCGGAGAGCCCTGAAGCTGGGTAAGATTCGCCGGCGTGCATGTCTTCGCCTCATCCCGTTTCCAGGCACCGGCGATGTTCTACTCGCCCCCACCATGATAAGCCATCCTTTGGCATATGTCGCACCCAACCCCCGACATTTGGCGCCCACCGTGGGGCGAGGTGCACCGTCGTCCGGAGATCTGTTCTGGACGGGAACCCTCTTCCTTCCTGGCGAGCGCAGCCAGCCAGGCTCGCCAGATGGCGTCTGCATCGACGCGCTGCGCGGCGCTGAGGCCGCCTGCGCAGCGAGCAGCCTCACCGAACTTGTCGGCGAGGTGCGCCTCTCCGACGAGCCTGCATCCGACGTAGGCACGGGTGGCCCCGAGAGTCTCCTCGCGGGCCTCCTCGACCAACTCCACGTCACCGGCGAGCCTGCCGTGGACTTGGAATCCGTAGGCTCCACCGACCCGATGCTGGTCGACTCCGACGCCGTGTCGCTTGACACTTTCCCCACCAACATGGTGGTCTACGACGAGCTGCTTCCGTATGAGGAGAGCGGCGGAAGCGCCGTCACGGAGGTGCTCATCATCAGTCACGACGAGCGCTCCAGTGAAGAAGCTCAGGACCCGCTTGCTGCGGCCCTGCAAGACCTGACGGCGCCCATTCTAGAGGACGCAGACGCCGAGACGCTGGAGACACGCCGCCTTCAGATCATCGAAGGCGGCAAGAAGCTGGCGAGCATGAGGCGCCTGTCAGAAGCATACCAACGCGAGATGGATCGCGCTGTGGGCGGCTCGCCGGCTCCAACTGGGCCGAGCCGTCTAGGCGCGGTCCGGCAGCGGGGCGCAGCCATCGCCGACTTGTTCGGGGCAAAACGCCCCGTATACGCCACCCCTGCAGAGAACATCCGCGCTGCCCAAGCGGCGACTGACGAGCTGAAGAACTTCAAAGGCGAAGAGCGCCGTTTGATGACGGAGAGAGTCTAGCAGCTCCTCGACGCGGTTGCTGCGTAGAACGCGGCCGGCGGCCGCGCGGACGCGCTGCAGCAACCAAATGATGACTTGCCTCCCCGCCGAGATCAAGGTGCGACTTCCCGGACGCCGACTGGCGGAGTCCGCGGAAGGAAATAAGAGGAGCCGACAGCCAGTCACAGTCGGACTCGCCTCACCATTGAGCGCGACCAAGATGGCCGGCCGAGAGCAGTGGAGCGGCGGGCCGACTACCTGCCTCCCCCACCTAGAAGAGAACGGCGAGTTTCCCCGCCGCCTGTTGAGCATCCGACTCTCAGAGGCCGCCTCGGCCGCTGAGAAGGAGTCGGAGAGAACGACGCCCGCCACCGGATCGACCGACTCCACCGATCCCTGGCGCTGGAAGAAGAAGACGAGCTAGGTCCGCCTTGCTTCGGGCCCCGCATCAGAGACGAGCCCTTCCCCAAAGGATTCACGCTCCCCCGAGACACACCCAAGTACACCGGCTCCGTGAAGCCGGAAGACTGGCTGATAGACTACTCCACAGCCGTCAGCATAGCGAACAGCAACAAGCGGATTGCCGTGAAGTACGTTCCCCTCATGCACCAGGGCACGGCCCGGACATGGTTAAATAGTCTGAAGCCCCGCAGCATCAACAGCTGGGTCGACTTCACCGAAGCCTTCATCCGCAACTTCACGAGCACGTACAAGCGACCTCCCAAGCCGCGCCAGCTTTCCTTGTGCGTGCAAGGCCCTGATGAGTCGACACGCGACTACCTCACGCGCTGGGGCGAGCTTCGGAACTCCTGCGAGGGTGTGCACGAGGTGCAGGCTATCGAGTATTTCACTGCGGGGTGCCGAGAAGGCACCCTCCTCAAGCATAGGCTCCTCTGCGACGAGCCAGAGACCCTCGATGAACTGCTAGTCATAGCAGACAAGTACGCCACGGCCGACTCATCCATGAAGACAGAGATTCAAGTCAATGCGGCTGGCAAGGTGGCTCCTCAGGCCCCCAGAACCCCAGCTGGAGACACCAGTCGGCGCCAACAACAGAACGACAACAAGCGCAAGGCCCAACAGCCGACTTCCAACAGTCGGCAGGTTGCGACGGTTGACGATCAACAGCCGGAGGGGCAGCCTCTGGCCAAAAGGCAGAAAGGCGGCAAATCCAGTTGGTTGCCAGCCTTTTCCTATGAACAGACTCTGGATGGTCCGTGCAAGTTCTACAGTGGCGCGAAGCCTTCAAACCATACCACCCGGAAGTGCCACTGGCTCACCAGAATCGCCAAGGGAGACGGCCTCGTACCTCCGCCACTTGCTGGGCCGCCGCCTCCGCCGCCGCCCCAGCAGCCGGCTGTTCGGCCAGTCGGCGCAGTGCAAGACGAGTTCCCAGATGAGCACGGAGCCTATGTGGTGTTCACCAGTGTAGCAGATGACCGGCGCAGCAGGCGCCAACAGCAGCAAGAAGTGAATGCGGTTGCGTCAAGCACTCCAGAGTTCATGCATTGGTCCAAGAGGCCTATCAGTTGGAGTAGAGCGGATCACCCAGAGGTGATGCCGAGTCCGGGTTCCTATGCCCTGGTCCTAGGTGCCACCTTGGCCACTGATAGGCGGGCCACCCGCTTTTCAAGAGTACTGATAGACGGAGGCAGTAGCATCAACATCCTGTACAAAGATACCATGGAGAAGCTAGGAATCAAGCGAAGACAGCTGCAGAGCAGCCGGACTGTGTTCCATGGTATTGTACTCGGCCTTTCTTGTTCACCAATCGGCAAGATCCTGATGGACGTCCTCTTCGGAGACAAAGATCATTTCCGCCGAGAGCCAGTCTGGTTTGAAGTAGTGGACCTGGAAAGCCCATACCACGCGCTGCTTGGCCGACCTGCCTTGGCCAAGTTTATGGCGGTTCCCCACTACGCCTACCTCAAGATGAAGATGCCGAGTTCCAAGGGAATTCTGACCGTAGCCGGCGACTATAGGAAGTCGTCCGCCTGCGCGGCCGAGAGCAGCCGGCTGGCCGAGTCCCTGGTGATCGCGGCTGAGAAGCGGCTCCTTGACCGAGTCGTGGCGATGCCCGGAAAGCAGCCAGAGATGTCACCCGACCAAAAGGAGTCGGAAGCTGAGGGCTCGTTTAAGCCAGCCAAACAAACCAAGAAGATACCCTTGGACCCGGAGCACCCAGACAAGTACGCTGTCATAGGTGCAAACCTTGACAGCAAATAGGAAGGCGAGCTCGTCGACTTCCTCCGTGAGAATCGAGACATCTTTGCATAGTCCCCCAAAGACATGCCAGGTGTACCGACGGAATTCGCCGAGCACAAGCTACATGTCAGGCCAGATGTGAAACCCGTCAGGCAGCCCTTGCGCCACCTATCAGAAGAGAAGAGAAGAGTTGTTAGAGAGGAGATAGCCCGGCTTCTTGCAGCCGGCTTCATTATGGAGGTGTTTTTTCCAGAGTGGCTGGCGAACCCGGTTTTGGTACTGAAGAAAAACAAGCAGTGGCGGATGTGTATTGACTACACAAGCCTCAACAAAGCCTGCCCAAAGGATCCATTTTCCCTACCAAGAATCGATCAGGTGATAGACTCCACAGCTGGATGCGAGCTGCTGAGTTTCTTAGATGCATATTCAGGATATCACCAGATCAAGCTGAACCCGGCAGACAGACTGAAGACCGCCTTCATCACACCATTCGGAGCCTTTTGCTACCTGACAATGACGTTCGGCTTGAGGAATGCCGGCGCTACCTTTCAGCGTTGCATGCAGAAGTGCCTCCTCAAGCAACTCGGCAGGAACGCCCACGTCTACGTGGATGATGTGGTGGTGAAGACGGAGAGGCGTGGGACGCTGCTAGAAGACCTCAAGGAGACCTTTGAGAACCTGCGCCGATTCCAGATCAAGCTCAACCCTGAGAAGTGCGTTTTCGGAGTACCAACCGGCCAACTCCTTGGCTACTTGGTCTCCGAACGTGGCATAGAATGCAACCCCGTGAAGATAGGATGGAGGTACCCAGCCGACTGTTAGATGTGCAGAAGTTCACCGGCTGCTTGGCATCCATCAGCCGATTCATCAGTCGGCTGGGCGAGAAAGCTCTGCCTTTGTATCAATTGATGAAGAAAACCACCTTTTTTGAGTGGAACCACAAGGCGGATGAAGCATTTCTCCAGCTGAAGAAGATGTTGACTACTCCCCCTATGTTGGCGGCTCCGACTCCCAAAGAGCCCATGCTCTTGTACATCGCCGCCACCAGCCGAGTAGTCAGCACAGTCATTGTAGTCGAACGCAAAAAGGAAGGCAAGGCGCTCCTTGTCTAGAGACCGGTGTATTACCTGAGCGAGGTACTGTCGACCTCCAAGCAGAACTACCCTCACTACCAGAAGATGTGCTATGGTGTGCATTTCGCCGCCAAGAAGCTGAAGCCTTACTTTCAAGAACATCCGATCACCGTGGTTTGCACGGCTCCGCTGGCCGAGATCATTGGAAGCCGAGACTCCTCCGGCCGAGTAGCCAAATGGGCCATAGATCTGGCTCCTTACACCATCTACTACCAGCCCCGCACCGCCATCAAGTCACAAGCGCTGGCCGACTTCCTCGTCGACTGGGCCGAGACCCAGTACCTGCCGCCAGCGCCTGACTCCACCCATTGGTGGATGCACTTTGACGGCTCCAAAATGCGCACCGGCCTGGGAGCCGGCGTCGTCCTCACCTCCCCTAAAGGCGACAAGCTCAAGTATGTGCTGCAGATCCACTTCGCCGCCTCCAACAACGTCGCCGAATATGAGGTGCTCACTCATGGGCTCCGGCTTGCCAAAGAACTCGGCATTCGCCGGATCCTGTGCTATGGCGACTCCGACTTGGTGGTCCAGCAATCATCCGGCGACTGGGACGCCAAAGACGCAAACATGGCGAGCTACTGCTTCCTGGTGCACCAACTCAGCGGATACTTCAAGGGGTGCGAGTTCCTTCACGTGCCAAGAAATGACAATGAACAAGCAGACGTCTTGGCACGAGTCGGCTCCACCCGCCAAGCAATACCTTCCGGCGTCGCTCTTCAGCGCCTCCTCAAGCCGTCTATCAAGCCTTCACCAGAGTCAGACTCCATCTTTGTGCCGGCTCCTCCAGAAGAAGTCGGATCCGACTCCAGAGCCCCAGCAGATGGCCCCAAGAAAACCACAGTCGAAGCCGGCCCGGGGACTGCGCCAGTCGGCCCGGGGACTTTAGAGCCCGACCTGGGGACTGCGCTAGTCGGCCCGGGGACTGCACCAGTCGGCCCAGGGACTCCGTCAATCCAGCAAGTGGCCGCAGACTCCAGCCCGCCGCCTCCCAGCCCAGCCACCCTTGTCCAAGTCGCTGTAGTAGCAGTCGAAGAAATAGCAGCACCCTCATGGGCATAGCCCATCCTCAAGTTTCTAGTAAACAGAGAGCTGCCGACGGATGAGATCCTGGCTCGGCAAGTGCAACGCTGAGCGGCCGCTTACACCATAGTCAACAGAGAGCTGGTCAGGCGCAGTGTCACTGGTGTCTACCAGCGCTGCGTAGAGCCAGAACAAGGCCAAGCAATTCTCAGAGACATTCATCAGGGCGAGTGCGGCCACCATGCGGCTTCAAGGACACTCATCGCCAAAGCCTTTCGGCACGGTTTCTTTTGGCCGACTGCCCTGGAAGAGGCTAAAGAGTTAGTCCAAAAATGCAAGGGGTGCCAGAAGTTCCGCTCCAAGCCACTTCAGCCGGCTTTCGCGCTGAAGACAATCCCCATCGCCTGGCCCTTCGCAGTTTGGGGCCTGGACATGGTGGGACCATTCAAGACGGCCTGAGGCGGCCTAACTCATTTGCTTGTCGTGGTGGACAAGTTCACCAAGTGGATAGAAGCAAAGCCCATCAAGAAGTTGAATGGTCCGACTGCAGTGACTTTCATCGCCGACATCACGGTGCGGTATGGCATACTGCACAGCATCATCACCGACAATGGCACAAACTTTGCCAAAGGCGCCTTGGCCCATTTCTGCGTGACGCAGGGCATCCGACTGGACTTAGCGTCCGTTGCCCATCCGCAGTCAAACAGCCAGGTGGAGCGAGCAAACGGCCTCATCCTGTCCAGCATCAAGCCTCGACTGGTCGAACCACTCGAGCGTTCGGCTGGCTACTGGGTTGAGGAGCTACCAACCGTCCTCTAGAGTCTGCGCATGACTCCAAACAAGTCAACCGGCTTCACGCCTTTCTTCCTCGTCTACGGTGCCGAAGCCGTCATCCCGACGGACATAGAGTTCTACTCTCCACGAGTCACCATGTACACCGAAGAGGAACCTGAAGAAGCACGCCAAGACGGCGTCGACCTACTGGAAGAGGGCCGGCTGTTGGCACTCAGCCAGTCCGGCATCTACCAGCAGAGTCTGCGCCGATACTACAACCGAAAGGTCAAGCCAAGATCATTTCAAGAGGGCGACCTTGTGCTCCGGCTGATTCAGCGAACAGCCGGCTAGCACAAGTTGTCGGCGCCTTGGGAAGGCCCCTTCATCATCAGCAAAGTCTTGGGCAATGGCTCCTACTACCTAATCGACGCTCAGAAGCCTCGAGCGTGCAAGAGGGACGACTCCGGCAAAGAAACAGAGCGCCCGTGGAACGCAAATCTTCTCCGAAGATTTTACAGTTGATGCAGTATGTATCGCACTACCCTCTTTGTATTAAAGTACCGAGACTTTGGGCCCCCGAGACGAGCTCGGGGACTGCCCCTTTTTGTTATCTGTATGATAAGAATCACGCTTCCAAATATGCTACTCTTTTTATCATATCGCTTGGCACCGGGTCCGACTAGTCGGCCTGGGGACTTGCCGTCTTGCGCTATGAAATGCTTCCTGCAGTCGGACAAGTAGTGTGTTGCGCTCAAGCCGTCTCCTGTCGAAAACCACATCTCGTGGAGTGACTGTTGGTAGGCGGAGAACAAGCAAGAACGAGCGCACACACGAAAAAATGGCTAAGGACCTAAAGCGTATACATAGCTCAAGCCGGCTCCCAGCCTCTCTCTGCAGAGCCGACTCATGAGTAGTCGGCTCGCCGTCTTAGCCTCTTTCAAGGACGGCCGACTCTTGGGTAGTCGGCCTGTCGCTTTCTAGCCGACTTGCTAAAGAAACTCTAAACGGCCAAGTACTTGCCTTCCTGAAGTAGCCAAGCACTTGACCCAGCGACAGTCTGCAGAGCGGCTGTCCAGCTGGCAAGGCAGCAACTAAAGGAAGGCGGCAAAGGGAAAAGCATAAAGAACAGTAAGCAAGGAAAGGCGGAAATTGGATAAATATTTACATAGGCCCTTGGCCGAATCTTCGAATAGAAGTTCAAGATACACCCCGCGGGTGGAACTGTTCGAATCTAACAAAGTTTTCAAAGGATTACTAAAGATGGATAAACAGAGGCAGAAAAGGCAGCAAGGAGGCGGCATCTGGGACCGGAGGATCGGAGGAGACGGCGGTGTCAGGCGCCGGGGCAGTCGGCTGGGCGGTCTCGGCTTGGTCGCCTCCGGCAGCAGTCGCCTTGTCGCCACGCGGATCATTGCTGGAGGCGCGGTCGAGCTGAGGCTGGCCGCCTGCTCCGTCTTCTGGCACCTCCGCCTCGCCTCCGTCCTCCGCCTCGTCCTCCTCCTCGGTGCTAGAGCCGATCACCTCCGCCGAGTCTTCGCCATACTCCGGGTTCATGCCGAACCACTCTGGCGGCACTTCTTCGCCGCCTTCAGCCCGCTCGGGCACAAAGACACTGGTGTCCATGTACTCGGCGATGGCCGCCGCGCGCTCGATAAGGGCGCCCTCCACAGCCTCCAGCTCGGCCTGGGCCTCTGATCGGAATGCGGCCAGACGGTCCAGGTCCAGCCCTGGATACCACGCCTTGACGAACTCCAAGGCCTGGCGCGCTCCGGCCCGGGCTGAGGAGCCCATCCAAGCTTCAAGACGGCCGGCGGCGACTTCCAGCCAGTCAGCGGTCCGACTGGCGGTGCGCAGAGCCGGCATGTCTGGCCACAGGGCGGCAACCGCCTGGGCACCGGCACGCTGAAGCCGGCGTAGCAACCGGTGAGCCGGACGAAGACGGGCTTCAATGCTCAGAAGCTGCTCATCAATGGTTCGGGGGGCGTTAGCGGCGATCTCCTCACCGGTTGCCCTTCGCGCCTCTCGAGCAGCCTCGATGGCCAGAGGGACTGGCTGTGAGTGACTAGGGAAGAAGTCTGCCAAGACAAAAGGAAGCAAGTCGAAGAATCAAGAGTCGGCCTGACGCATAGTCGGAAACCTGAAGAAACAAAAGAAACTTACCATCAATGATATCCTCGATCTCGTGGTAGCCGGCTGTCAGCATCGCCTCCCTGTCAGTCCAGGCGGAGCGCTCGCTCTCAAATTCGGCCAGGAGAGCGGTCTCCTTCGTCTCGGCCTCGTCCTGCGCCTTCTTGAGCAGCTCCTTCTGCTCGGCCAGCTGCGCCGCCAGCAGGTCGCGCTACGTGGCAAGCCTGCCACACTCCTCCTCCTTGGTACACCGGGCGGTATTGGCCTCGCCTAGCTGCTCCTGAAGAGCGGCGTTGGCGCCTGAAGAACGAAAGAAGAGACGGGCAAGTCGTCAGCAAAAGTAGATCGCCGGGAAGATCCGGCCCGACTGCTCTACAGTCGGCCCGAATCTCGGGGACTACAGCCTGCGGGTGCGCCAGCGCGCCCCCGCGAAGAAAGGAAAAAAATAGCTTACTCCGGCTTTCCGCCAAGTCGGCGGTCCGCTTGTTCAACTCCTCAACATTTCGGTGGAAGGCAGTGGCGCGAAGGTTATGATACTCCTGCAATAAGTCAATGGAGACAAAGTTAGTATTCGGAACTCGCCAGAGGGAGTTCCGAACCGCCTGGTCAGCAGCCGGCCCGGAACTCGGGGACTACACCCAGTGGGTGCGCTGGCGCGCCCCCACAGAGAAAAACAAGAATCAGAAAGAAGAAGGAAACGTACTCGGACAGATGTCCGCGCGGCCAGATGCGCCCTGGTGCAGGCTTGAAGGGCGTCTCTTTCAGCGCGCAGCTTCGCCTGGACGTCCAGGAGCGCTTGGTTCAGCGGTCCGGTGCCGCCTCCGCGCAACCACCCAGTGGGCGCGGCGCTTGAGGCCTCGATGTCCAAGGTCGCCGAGCTGGCGGTGCCGGTTTCCCGAGGTCGCGGCACCGAGGTCGCCCTCTCAAGACGGTGGCGCACCGGCGAGACGACTTGAAGAAGCAGCCGCGCCTCGGCCTTGTCCGCAGTCGGCGGCTCCGACTGACCCACCGGCTGTTTGCCATGCGGTCTCCCAGACGGTGGCGGAGGCAGCGGTGGCGGCACGAGAGTGTCCGAGCTAGAGGTCTCGCCGCCTTCCTTCTCCCCGAGGGGGTTCTCGGTGCCGGCCTCTCCGGTCTGCCCCGTGAACTCCGGAGGCGGCGGCGCAGACGACAATGGGGGGACGAGCATCACCGATCGGTGACGCGCGGCCTCCTCGGCACGCAGTTTCGCAGCAAGGGCGGCTTCGGCATCCTCCAGCTTCTTCTGGGCGTTGGTGGCCGCCTTCTCAGCCTGCGCCCTCTCCAGGCGGTCGGCCTCCTCCTCGTCGCGCTTCTCCTGCGCATTTCGCTCCGTCGCCTCCCGGAGGTCGGCGGCAGGATCGGCCCGCCGAGTATTGGCGGACGTCTCTGCCGACCCCATGAAAGAGGGGACGGCGACTCTCTCAAGGGAGAGTGGGGCCCTGAAGAAGAGCGGAGGGAGAATTAAAGAAGACTCGGACAAGATTCAACAAAGGAAAATAAAGAGCGTAAAGACTTACACGGAGACTAGCGGCGGCCTTCTCACTTCCCTTCGGAAGCGGCTGGCCTTCGCGGCCGCCTCCTCCCGTTTGGTCGCGGCGGCCGCCCCCTTGAGCTTCTTCAATTTGTCGCCGGGCGCACTCGGCCCGGCGTGACGCCTCTTCGCGCCGCCTTGGCCAGCCAGGCCGGCCCTTGGCTGGTGGCGCGGGGCGACTTCCCCGTCGGCATCATCATCAGGCCAGTCGGCGAAAGTGGCCGAGGGCCTGAAGCCGCCTTCTGTCCCTTCTCCCCCGCCTTCGGCGTCGGCTTCCATCGCCGCCGCCCCCAAGTCGGGGTCGTCGACGTCGCTGTCCGCGCGATCAGGGACATACTCGCGGGGCTGTCTCGTGGCGCCGGATGCAGGCTCCATGAGGGGGTTCTACCCAGAAGAAACCAACAAGAGTCAGAAGCCGGAGTCGGCCGGAAAGAAGACAAAACAACAGGGAGATGCGACTTACCACTGGTGGGGGGTTGTCACGCGAGTACGGCTCCTTGCCGAACTGCCAGTCCTCCCTGAACTCGTAGTGCGCGATATGGTTTACCAAGTTCGCCACCTCCTTGCGGGGCATCTCCTTGGTGCTCATCCGACTTGGGTCTCGGAGGCCGCTCATCTGACAGATCAGGTGAGGCCGGCCTTGGAGCAGAAGAACTCGGCGTGCCACGAAGGCGGCCAGAAGGTCGGATCCGACGAGACCCTCCGACTGCAGCAAGACTCGGAGTCGCGCTACGGCGGCGGCTCCGGAGGGAGTCAGCGTCTTGGCTCGGTGAGACCAGCTGGGGAGCCTTCCGGTTAGGGGGGCGGCGTTGTAGGGCGGCAGGTTGACCCAGTTGCCGTCGGTTGAGAGGTTCTTCACGTAGAAGTATGAGCGCTGCCACATCTTCACCGACTTTATCAGCGAGATGGGAGGAAAGGAAAGGGGTTGTCGGCTGTCGAGTGCCGCACCGCAATGTAGGTGCCGCACTGAGCCGGTATGCCGGCGACCTGCGTGCCGAGCTTAGAAGAGAAGAATTCTCTCCACAGCTCGAGGGTGGGGAGAACACCGAGGAAACCTTCGCACAGAGTGGCGAAGGCGGAGAGTAGCACCACCGTATTCGGAGTGAGGTGGTGCGGCTGAAGGTTGTGGAACTCCAAGAACGAGCGGAAGAAGCCGCTCGCTGGCAGCCCCAGGCCGCGCATGAGGTGCGAGCGGAAGACGACCCGCTCGCCCTCCTCCAGCGCCGGTCGGGTCTCCCCCTCCGACGCGGGGCGGGTGCGCACGAGGTCCGCACTGGGGAGACGGCGTGTCTGGCGGAGGAACACGATGTGTTCCTCCTCCACATCCGAGCCGTCCCATACGCCGGAGCGCACGGCGGGGGCCGCGGCGGAGGAAGAGCTCATCGCCGCGGTGAGGAGTGCTCTCGCTCGACGGTGGAGGCTGGAGGGAGAGAAGGCAAGAGTAGGCGGGAGAATAGGGGAGAAGGGTGCACGTGCGGTGCCGCCCCGCTCCCCTCCCCCCCCCCCCCCCCCGCCTACTTATAGCCCTATGGGCTGAGAAGCCGAGGGGGCGGGCGTGGGATTAACTGCACACGATGCCCCACGCCGCCCCACGATTTACCCCACGAAGTTACTGCGCGCAGTAACAACGTGGGGAAACCAACCGTCCACGGCCGCAACGGATCCGTTCGTATGCCGAGGCACGGTAGTGGCAGGCCCCGCCTGACGGCCTGTCCCGTCGCGCGCATGGGCAGGCAGACTGTCCTCTCCATGTGGCGCCACGCGGTAGAACCGCCTCGATGGCAGCGGGGAAGCATATCAGGCACGCCGCCTGGTTTCCCGCCGCGACTCTCAAGCTGCGGCTCCTCGAAAGAAAAAATCAGACTCTCGATAGTCGGCCCAAGAGAAGACGGCAGCCGAATTTCAGAGTCAGCACGAGGAAGGTTGAAACTGTTGAAGCCCCACAATGCAGCGTCCGCGGGGCTTCACCAGCTTCGGGGACTACTGTCGGAGTAATGGGCCACGGGTAGGCTAACCCGAGTCCTAGGACCTTTCAACACATCGTGGCAGGCCGCGCCCCTCAGGCCGAGTCCCAGAAGCCGACTCCAAGACAAGCCGAGTCCCAGACGGCGACTCCAAGACAAGCCGAGTCCCAGACGGCGACTCCAAGACAAGCTGACTCCAAGCTGACGACCTCCAGAGAGGCCGACTATGGGGAGTCGGCCCATGACTCTTCCCTCATCTCGAAGCACGATGTGGGGTACAGACACGGCATGGCCGTTTCCCCCCTGCCTACGAAGGGCCGGCATGGCTACAGTGAAGCCGTATCGCAGGAAGATCTCCGGTGAGGCGCGGCACAGTTGCCATGCCTTCCCTGACCTCGGCCACAATACGCAATGCACTGTGCCCACGACGCCGGCCTGTACGGCCCGAAGACCGCGGGGCCGCCTGTCAGTGGGTGGACCGAAGGCGGCGTGAGTGCCCCGAAGACGGACCTATGGGAGTCGGCCTCCCTGGAGTCGGCCGACTCCTCTCCAGGGCCCCACAGGCCATTAACCAGATAGGATAGGGAATGGTGACAGTGATCACCCGATAGACGGCGGCACTGTTGCCACGACCCAATGACCAAGCCTGCGTCATCAGGAGTGCCGCACAGTGTCAAGCCTGTCCGCGGGACCCACCAGTCGGCGGGCCCCAGAAGCCGGCGGGAAGGACGGCGGTATGAGAAACAGACGGCTGGGACCCGCGCCCAGCCGGATTACCATTGTACCCCCGGGGGGTAGGCCTATATAAACCCCCCGGGGCACCCATGCAAAGGGTTCGGACCTTGATAGAGATAGACCAGATAGCGTAGGAAGGAGACAGCTAGCCTCACCCTCTCTTGCCTCCTGATACAGCTCCAGGAGCACCATTGTAGTCACTTTGCTTTAGTGATCATGCGGAGACCCCGCAGAGCAGCAGTAGGGGTGTTATCTCCTCGGAGAGCCCTGAAGCTGGGTAAGATTCGCCGGCGTGCATGTCTTCGCCTCATCCCGTTTCCAGGCACCGGCGATGTTCTACTCGCCCCCACCATGATAAGCCATCCTTTGGCATATGTCGCACCCAACCCTCGACAATAGGTTTCACTAGTGGCTTCTCTCAAGATAGCATAAGTATTACGGTGGGTGAACAAATTACTATCGAGCAATTGATAGAAAAGCGAATAATTATGAGATTATCTAGGCATGATCATGTATATAGGCATCACGTCCGTGACAAGTACACCGACTCATGCCTGCATCTACTACTATTACTCCACACATCGACCGCTATCCGACATGCATCTAGAGTATTAAGTTCATAAGAACAGAGTAACGCATTAAGAAAGATGACATGATGTAGAGGGATAAACTCCTGCAATATGATATAACCCCCACCTTTTTATCCTCGATGGCAACAATACAATACGTGCCTTGCAACCCCTATTGTCACTGGGTAAGGACACCGCAAGATTGAACCCAAAGCTAAGCACTTCTCCCATTGCAAGAAAGATCAATCTAGTAGGCCAAACCAAACTGATAATTCGAAGAGACTTGCAAAGATAACTCAATCATACATGAAAGAATTCAGAGGAGATTCAAATATTTCTCATAGATAAACTTGATCATAAACCCACAATTCATCGGATCTCGACAAACACACCACAAAAAGAGTTACATCGAATAGATGTCCACAAGAGAGGGGGAGAACATGGTATTGAGATCCAAAAAGAGAGAAGAAGCCATCTAGATAATAACTATGGACCTCGAAGGTCTGTGGTAAACTACTCACAACTCATCGGAGGGGCTATGGTGTTGATGTCGAAGCCCTCCATGGTCGATTCCCCCTCCGGCGGAGCACCGGCGAAGGCTCCAAGATGGGATCTCGCGGATACAGAAGGTTACGGTGGTGGAAATTGTTTTTCGTTGGCTCCCTGGATGTTTTCGGGGTACGTGGATATATATAGGAGGAAGAAGTAGGTCGGTGGCCGCCCGAGGGGCCCACGAGATAGGGGGCGCGCCCTCCACCCTCGTGGTCACCTCGGCTGCTTCTTGGCTTGCACTCCAAGTCCGCTGGATCACGTTCGTTCCAAAAATCACGCTCCCGAAGGTTTCATTCCGTTTGGACTCCGTTTGGTATTCCTTTTCTTCAAAATACTGAAATAGGCAAAAAGAACATCAATACGGGCTGGGCCTCCGGTTAGTAGGTTAGTCCCAAAAATGATGTAAATGTGTAAAATAAAGCCCATAAACATCCAAAAGGGGTAATATAATAGCATGGAACAATCAAAAATTATAGATATGTTGGAGACGTATCACACATCCATATTATATCTATCAAAATCATCATGTGCAACAATAGAACACACCCCATCAATATAATCCTTGATAAGCGCAAACTTCTCTGATATAATGTAGAAGGGAGAATTCAAAAGGATAGACTATCATGCATGGGTGCAATAGCAACAATTTCTTTCATAACATAAGGAACTATAACAAGTTCATCTCCATAAGTATCATTCATATTGGCATCATGGCCACAAGCATGGCAAGCATCAATTTCATCAAAAATGGTTATTTCAAATGAATCCAAGGGATCGTAGCAATCATCATAGCGTTCATCCTTCAATAAGCACGAAGGGAAATTAAACAATGTATGAGTTGAAGAGTTACTCCCATTAGAAGGTGGGCACGGATAGATAATCCGCTCTTCCTCCTTTTGTTCTTCGCTCTCCTCATCATCTTTTTCATCTAATGAGCTCACAGCGTCATCAATTTCTTCTTCCATAGTTTCCTGCAAAATATTAGTCTCTTCTTGGACAGCGGAGACTTTCTCAATAAATGCATCAATATCGGCATTATATTCATAATTCTCATAGCAATATTTAAGTATAGCAAAATTTTCAGGCCTATAAACATCATCATCAAAAGCTTCATACTTTTCAAACAAAGATTCAATTTCATAAGCACCCTTAAAAGCAATGAATTCTTCTATTCGTTCCACATCATAGTAATCATATATACCATTAGCATAAGAAGCCAAGGTTTCATTATCATTAAATTTACATGAAAAGGGAAGGTGTAGAGCCTTCATCCTAGAGCAACAGTATAATCATATCTCAAGCATAGTTGTCGAGCATACCAGAGCAACATATATATTTGATCCCATAATAGTTTCCTTTTTTTGAGTCAAGTGATAATCCCTAAAGTATTCACATTTATCCAACATGTCTCCCATCATATAATTTAATGGGGTTTTCTCAGGATTATTAAAGTAGTGCATAATATCTTTCACATAATGAGCATCGAGGGTTTTAGGAGGTTCCCCATCTCCATGAGTAGCAGGTACAACTAAATTTTTTTGTATTTCGTGTTCCATATCCATAACTAAAGATAGAGAACAACTTAGAACAGCAAATAAAATCTACTTGGTGAATCAAGCAAACAAGCACACACGAGAATATTCACCCCACGCTATTGCTCCCCGGCAACGGCACCCGAAAAAGGTCTTGATAACCCACAAGTATAGGGGATCAGTTGTAGCCTCTTCCAATAAGTAAGAGTGTCGAACCCAATGAGGAGCTAAAGGTAGAACAAATATTCCTCAAGTTCTATCGACTACCGATACAACTCTACGCACGCTTTACGTTCGCTTTACCTAGAACAACTATGAAACTAGAAATGCTTTGAAGGTGTTGTAGGATAGGTTTGCAAGATAATAAAGAGCATGTAAATAAAAACTAGGGGATGTTTAGCTAAAGAAACAACTAAGTTAGTTTTAGTAGAGAGCTTTTTGTCAAAAGAAAGTTATTTGTCCCTAGGCAATCGATAACTAGACCGGTAATCATTATTGCAATTTTATATGAGGGAGAGGCATAAGCTAACTTACTTTCTCTTCTTGGATCATATGAACTTATGATTGGAACTCTACCAAACATCCGTAACTACTAAAGATCATTAAGGTAAACCCAACTGTTGCATTAAAGTATCAAGTCCTCTTTATTCTCATACGCAAACAACCTACTTACTCGGGTTTAAGCTTCTGTCACTCTAGCAACCCACCATAAGCAAATCATGAACATATTGTAAACCCTACATCGGGGATCCCTCACACTTGCGCGACACGGAGAGCACCATAGGATAGCACCAATAATAAAACATACAACTCAAACCAATCATGATCATCAATTGCCTATAGAACAAAACGGATCTACTCAGACATCATAGGATAGCCATACATCATTGAGAAATAATATAAAGCGTTGAGCACCATCACTAGTAGAAAAAGCCCCATTCGTCCCGGTTCGTGAGGGCCATTTGTCCCGATAGCCGAACTGGGACTAAAGGGTCGGTACTAAAGCCATATACCTTTAGTCCCGGTTGACCCAGGAACCAGGATAGATGGGGCTCCACGTGGCCATTGCCGCTTGCCCAGGCAGGAGGACCTTTTGTCCCGGTTGGTGCCACCAACCGGGACCAAAAGGCTTCCACGCGTCAGCAGTTCAGGGGTTGGGGTTTTTGATTTTTTTTTCTGAAGGGAGGGGGGTTGGGGGTTTTGGGGGTTTTGTAGGGTTAATTTAGGGGTTTCATATATTGTGTTAGCTAGCTAATAGAGAGAAGTGTCCTCTCTTATCTCTGTGCTTGGTTGACGCTATGTACTATACGTATAGAGAGGACTCGACACGCTAGCTAGCTAGTAAGCAAATGAAGGAAACCATTAAGTACAGAAGATCATCATGAACATATACACAGAGAGAAGTGATCGACCTCTCCTTCTCCGATAGATTGGTCGAATAACAAGTTTTCGTATATCTATCTGACGCTACTGGCTACATATATATATATATATATATATATATATATATATATATATATATATATATATATATATATATATATATATATATATATAGACACACACACACACACACACAATATAAGATCTCTTACAAAATCCCCTAACATCTGAACTCAACTTCCACATGGTATTCTCCGTGTTTGTCCATGACGTGGTCAAGAAATAATCCCGCCAATTCCTCTTGAATTGCTCGTATGCGATCTTGTGGTAGGAGTTCTCCCGCATCTGCCACATCTAATTTGAAGAAGGGGCTCAATACACATATATGAATGAAATCAACAGAAATGATGGTAATAAAATAAAATTGTGAATATTATTGCTTACGCACTTCATATTGTTGTTTAGAGTAGCCCCGCTCACAGGTGGTGTGGCGGATGAACTCGCAAATATAGTATCCACAGAAATCATTCCCGGGTTCCTGCCACAACCACTTTACAAGAAATAGAGGTCAATCAAACTGATAAGCAAGCATGCTAAATGGTAGTGATGAAACTAGCTAGAATCAATGGGAGATGCGCGGAACTAGCTAGTAGCTAGTACTTACTTTCGGATGGTTAAATCGCAGCTACGCCGGCAGTCCCGGAGCTTGTGCGGTGAACTTTTTCCAAACCCTGCCAGACAAAGAAAACAATTACTTGATATCAAGAAATGAACAAAGTTGCCGATATGGTGCGATAATGATCGATTGAACTTACTTCTCGAGCATTTTAGTCATGGTCGCATACTCCTCCAGATTTTTTCATTTGGAGTCTATGACGGTTACTAGTCCCTGCTCAAGCTTAATCTCTAGCAGAATAAAGTGGAAGCTGCGCACGCATGCATAACTCATCAATTACATTACTATAACCTCGAGTAATAAGGGAAACCGAATATGCACAAGACAGTAACACTAACTTGTATTCGTAAGGAAAGAGTATTGTAGCTTTGTTTTGATTTACAATTAACGATCATAGCAAGTTGGCCTTGGGATCTTTGGGATCATGGTTAACATTCCATTCATCCATGAGATTTGTGTTAATGAACCCAATATCACCTACTTGCCTTTTCTTCAATTCGGCAATCTTCAATCTGCATAATATAGTGAGGATAATTATATATACATGCAATGAAAGAGCTGAGCTATATATAGAGCCTTAATTAATTACAGAGAAGTAGTACTTACAAACAGTAGCAAGTGATGATTATTTTATCGAGGGCCTTTTGATTGAAAAACTGGAAGAACTCCTCATATGGGACAGACAAGAGATCAATTCCAACGAGGTCGTGCTCCTCTTTAACTATCAGCGTCAAAGTATTTTTCCCAGACTTCCTGCACATGTCCATGTACCAATCATGGAATCTTCACATCACCAGGGTCATCTCGTCTGATCTTATACCGCAATGCACCGCATACCGGGCATGCGTTCAAATCCCCGTATGCACCACGGTACAGGATGCAGTCATTAGTGCATGCATGTATCTTCTGCACCTCCAGTCCTAGAGGGCATACAACCTTCTTTGATGCATACGTACTGTCGGGCAATTCGTTATCCTTTGGAAGCTTCTTCTTCAATATTTTCAGTAGATTCTCAAATCCTTTGTCAGGCACACCATTCTCTGCCTTCCTCTGCAGCAATTCCAGTATGGTATCGAGCTTTGTGTTGCCATCTTCGCAATTGGGGTACAAACCTTTTTTGTGATCCTCTAACATGCGATCGAACTTGAGCTTCTCCTTTTGACTTTCGCACTGTCTCCTTGCATCAACAATGACCCGGCGGAGATCATCATCAGGCACATCGTCTAGTTCCTCTTAATCTTCAACAGCTTCCCCCGTTGCAGCATCACCGTATTCAAGGGGCACATAGTTGTCATCGTCCTCTTCTTCTTCGCTGTCTTCCATCATAACCCATATTTCTCCGTGCTTGGTCCAAATATTATAGTGCATGAAACCCTTATAAAGCAGGTGGGTGTGAATGGTTTTCAAGTCAGAGTAAGACTTCGTATTCCCACATATAGGGCATGGACAACACATAAAACCATTCTGCTTGTTTGCCTCAGCCACTTCGAGAAAATTATGCACGCCCTTAATGTACTCGGAGGTGTGTTTGTCATCGTACATCCATTGCCGGTTCATCTGCGTGCATTATATATAATTAAGTATGTCAAAAACCATTACAGAACATCATGAATAGATAATTAAGTGACCAAATTAATAGAAGTTCATCATCACATTAAAACCAAAGTACATACATAGTTCTCATTTAACAACATATAGCTCTCCAGAGCATCTAATTAATTAAACCATACATTGAAACTATGTAAAACATTTCAATGCGAAAACAAATGCGATCATAATCACAACCAAGGTAACAATTGATCCAACAGCATAATGACACCAAGCCTCGGTATGAATGATATATTTTCTAATCTTTCTAATCTTCAAGCGCATTGCATCCATCTTGATCTTGTGATCATCGACGACATCCGCAACATGCAACTCCAATATCATCTTCCCCTCCTCAATTTTTTTTATTTTTTCCTTCAAGAAATTGTTTTCTTCTTCAACTAAATTTAACCTCTCGATAATAGGGTCGGTTGGAATTTCCGGTTCACGTACCTCTTAGATAAATAAAATCTATGTCACGTTGGTCGGCATAATTGTCATAAACAATAAATGAATCAAATAGTTATAAAGATAATATATACCACATCCGAATCATAGACAGGACGAGGACCGACGGGGGCGGATACCAAAACCATCGCACTAAATAATAAGAAGCAATAATAAAAGTAAGAAAACTATACAAGTATCTATCTAAGCATACAAGTAAGAATTTTTTTTCCTTTCAGAAAGAAGATAAGAACAACAGGCTCACCACGGTGGTGCCGGCGACGAGATCGGCGCGGGCGATGGATGGCGGTGAAGACGGGGACGGGACGTGACGGACCGCTAAACCTAGACAAATATTGAGGAAAATGGAGCTTGGAGGTCGAGCTTGGAGAGGAGAAAGCTTAAGTAATGTGGCTCGGGCATTCCATCGAACACCTCGTGTGCATAGGAGGTGAGCTAGAGCACCACAAAGCTCTCCAACGGCCGGCCAGAAAACCAGAGCAGTGGAGTGCTCTGCTCGTGGGCGAGGGGGCATATATAGTCAACTCATTGGTCCCAGTTTGTGGCTTGAACCGGGACTAAAGGACACCCATTGGTCCCGGTTCAAGCCAACAACCGGGACCAATGGTGGTGAGCCAGGAGCGAGGCCCATTGGTCCTGGTTCGTCCCACCAACCGGGACCAAAGGGGCCAGACGAACCGGGACCAATGCCCCCACGAGGCCCGGCAGGCCCCCTGGCCTCACTGACCGGGACCAATGCCCCCATGGGTCCCGGTTCATGACTGACCGGGACTAATGGGCTTATCTGGCCCGAACGAAACCCCTGTTTTCTACTAGTGCATGTTTAAGTAGATATTACAGTGGGGAGAAGAGGTGTTACACCGCTGCATAGATGGGGAGAGAGTTGGTGATGACGGCGGCGAAGTTGTTGGTGTAGATCGCCGTCACGATGATGGCCCCGGCGGCGTTCCGGCGCCACCGGGAAATAGGGGGAGAGAGCCCCCCTCCTTCTTTTTCCTTGACCTTCCCCCTAGATGGGAGAAGGGTTTCCCCTCTGGTCCTTGGCCTCCATGGCGGCGGAGGGGCGAGAGCCCCTCCGAGATTGGATCTCTTTCTCTCTGTTTCCTTGTTTCTGCGCTCCCTGTTTCTGGCCTTTCACCGTTCCTTAAATTCCCGGAGATCCATAACTTTGATTGGGCTGAAATTTTAACACAATTTTTATCCGGATATTAACTTTCTTGCGCCAGAAGAAGGGCACCAACCGCCTTACGGGGTGACCACAAGGGCCCAGGGCGCGCCGTACCCGCGGGGCGCGCTCCTAACCCTTGTGGGCCCCTCGGACGTCGTCTCACGTTGATTCTTTTTTCCAAAATTCACATATATTCCAAAAAAATCTCTGTAAGTTTTTATCGCGTTTAGACTCCGTTTGATATGGATTTTCTGCGAAATAAAAAAACATGCAACAAACAGAAACTGGCACTTGGCACTGGATCATATGTTAGTCCCAAAAATAATATAAAAAGTTGCTAAAAGTATATGAAAGTTGTATAATATTGGCATGAAACAATCAAAAATTATAGGTACGACGGAGACGTATCGGATGTCAATCATACGAACATGAGACGGTGACTAACTTAGGGTGGTCGGCGTGAGAGATGGCATGCACGACGATCTTGTGGTTAACCATCAGAGTGTTACCATCGGGAAGATAAATCAGAGCGTGGTTAACCGGGTGGTGCTCGTCGTTGGCGGAGAGGAGCTGCAAGCGAACGGTCCAGCCCCATCTGTAAGTTCCCTCCTACCCTGTTTTTCCCCGTCTGGAAGTTCCCTCCTACTCTGTTAATAAACTATGTAAAATTACAATGATAATTAGCTATTTTCGAGGAAAATATCTAGTGATACCAATTTAAAGTAACATGAACCATGTATTAACAATGTGCTACTAAGTGAAAGACTTGAATTAACAAAACAAAACACACCTTATGTTAAAAAATTAATTACAGGTTTCGTATGTTTTGTAACAACGTGTAAATTGGTTGAATTTACAGGTCCGTATGTACCACCTGTAACTGCATGCTTTCCTTCTAGTAGGAATGTGTGTTCTATTGACACTATTTATAGCTCTGTTCTGCCTCCAATACTGCCTAATTTCTGCAACCTAGTTAAATTAATCAATGATACTATATGTTTGGGCTATAAAAGGTAGAATCACCTAGGCATTACTTGATAGTATTTGCTTGTTTTTGTAACTGGGAATGCCTTGCGCCTATTGTACCCACAAGGAAAAAAATTGTAGAGCCTGCAAGCTCACTTCTTCTCTGAAACAAAGAAAAGGAAAGAAAGCGAGGACTGCATACTTGATTTGGTACAACTTTGTAGTACTAAATAAACGACAACTATATGGAATAGAGGAAGCACAATGTATCATCCCATAGTGGATAATTTTCGAAGTTGCGTGGGTGACGCGATCAACTGCCTAACGGCACCTTGTGCATGGAATTTGCAAAGCTAAAGAAACACCCCATGATCACTGTGATGAAAAGAACTCCAAACACAACGACCGTGGAAAGCAGAATGCCCGCGTAGCCTGACGATGCCTTGGCCGCGCACACAAGGCTCACTGTCAAGGTAACCACTGGAACTTTTGTGTGTGTGTGTGTGTGTGTAAGCACGGTGCTCACCTGATCTCCGGTTCTTGCGAATTAAGTTAGCCGGTAGGAAGGATGAAATGGGCGCAGGTGTGGTATTGGGCCATTGGGTAACTCGTACGGGGCACTCGGGTAGCCAGGCTGACTTGCCCGTGGAACCTCTCAGGTGCGCCGAGGGCTCGATCGCCTCCCAGTAGGTTCACAGGCAAATCATCCTTGGCTACCGAAGATGGCCTCTTACCTCTGTGCAAGAACTCGCACATGTGTCATGTGAACTGCTTGGTGCACTCAGAATGAACTGACTGATGGTGGTGCCTGCATGCCCTGCCCCTGGCGTGTGTATTTATAAGAACACGCGGGGGCAGATCAGGTGCGACTTTGGTGAGGCCGCATCGTCTTTGACACGGCTGGGGAGAATCGTGGCCTTTGACAAGGGCGAAAGGTGTCGATCGACCAGAGCAAGTAACCAATGGGCCACACACACTGCATCCCGGATTGAAGATCTATCCCGTTTCCTTCCCGGAGAGCATCCAGGGATTTGGATTTTTGATCCGGGGGGGGGGGGGGGGGGGGGCACGCTTGTTCAGGTTGGCTGGGTTGACCGGTGCGTGCGTGTGGTCTTTCCAGTTGGGTTCCACTCGCGTAACCTGCCGACATGTAATTCGTGCACGTGGAGAAGAAGAACATTGCCGTCCGGATCGGGCGGTTGCCAGAATAAGGTGAAGGGAAAATGTTATAGTGCTGAGTGGAGAAGGATGTGGTGACGAAGAAGAGATTGAGCCAGGATTCGGACACTGGACCTGGCTCCATGCACGGTCCAGCGCCGGTGTTGGTGTGCAGCCTCCTGCCCTCCTGCTGGATCGGCATCGTTTGCTCTTTTTCGGATTCCGCATTTGGGAAGGCCTTCGGTAGAACTGATGCATGCTGGGATAGCGCCGCAGGGTGCACGGTAACATTCTCCTGCTTGCAGAAGGCAGATATTGGAGTGGTGCAACACAAAGCATGCTCGGACCAGGATGGAGACGCAACGTACACAATTCTGAAGATGCGGAAAAAGCACATTCGGGAAAATGGTGCTGGGGCCACGGGTGGTCATCGGCAAGGGTAAGCAGCGACAGAATCCTTTCCGAGAATCACATCGAGGAGAGCAACAAGATGGGGGGAAACATAATGTCTAATTATTTTATTTTATTTTTTTCGAAACGGATGCGGTTTGCCTCATCAATTAATTAAGAAGAAAGAAGAGAATTGCCCAGTTAATTAACGGAAATCCGGGCAAAAACCGATACATATAGATCACATGCGGACTACTCGCTAAGAAAGGAACTCCATGACCCCCACGGTCAACCCGACAAACATACATAACACGTAACGACCACGAACCCTATCACTTTTATGTCGCAAAGAAATCATCAACAAAACCAAGGTTGAATACATCGGACGTCAGGAAATCCACGAAGACGAGCCAGCCGGAGATGGAGGCCGAAGAGACCAAGTACTCCATTAAGCAGCCATGGACGCCTTATCAATGGCGTAACTCTTCTTGCCTATGCTCCTGACAGCCTTCTTCAATTGTTGCCCGTAGAAACCTCATCCACACATTGCGAGACTCAGGACAAGCTGCCTCCAAGGAGGCCAGCAAGCGGCCAAGCTTTTTCACGAAGACCGCCTCATCAATACATGCCAACATAGCGTCACGGTCAAAGATGGGCGATGGAATGAGCTTCAGCGCCTCAAAATTAGCTGCCAAAGCACCTATCTCATCAACCTCGACACCCACAGACGCCACCTGGCAACATCCTCTGGTGAGAGAGCAATAGCAGCGTTCAAACCTCCACGGTTCACAAAGGCGAGTGGCTAATTGGGCTCCAACGACGGCGGTGAAGTCGCAGTCAGCATCGCCAAGTCCCCTCCAAGCGACCCTACCTCCTTAGGAAGCACCAACTAAAAAGACGAAGTGGGCTCCCACAAAGCTTCTGCAGCTCAGGCATAAGGCACGACAGGCAACGGCAACCGACATGATGTAGCACTAGGGGAAAGTACATGCATGCTTCCCCATCGTTAGAACCAGCCAAGATCTTGGGCGACAGGGACACATCGGGGACAACTCCAATCTGAAGCTCAGGCAGCGAAGACACATTCAGCACCACCTCTAGTTTGGCGACCTCACCAAAACACTCCCGACTCGCGCAAGGTAGTCATGAAGCTCAATGCGAAGCGGCTTGGTCTTCTCCACCAACCCAACTTGCTGAGTCGAGACAAACTGGAACTGCACGTCTGCCATGGAGGTATCATCGGTAGATGCAGGCGATGGAGCATGACATCGGGGCGGCGAAGCTTGGTGGATAGGCTTCTAGCATGGCAGAACCGGGCAATGTGACCAGATCGAAGGCAGTTCATGCATCGGATTGGATCCCTGCATGAGTGTGCATAGTGACCTCGACAGAGGCATCGAAAACACTATCTCAGCCACGCCGGAGGAGGATGCCGCATATTGATAGCAGGGCAACGGAAAGCAACGGGAATCGAGCGGCGCCCCCTCAAGACAAGCTGCCAAGCCATCCCCCCAACGCATTCCCGATTGGAGCTTGACACACAGCGGCTGCAGGCGATGCCTCCGGCCGAAACATCCTCTCTAATCTCCCCAACTTGGACGCACCGAAGACGCCTGCATGACGTGCCCGCCGCCCGCAACAATAGCGTGGGAAGCTACAGCAACGGGGCCATCAGAGGGAGCTCCTCGAAGGCCGTTGTCTTCTGTAGCAACGACAGGCGATGTGGTAAGCATCAGAGTTGCCAGGATCAGAGCTGGCCGGCACATTGTAGGAAAACGCTTGCTTTCACCCGACTTATCCCATGTGTTTCCATGTTGCCGCTTGTCTCCTCTCCTATCTCTCTTTGCTTCCTGTATGGCTTGGATCTCGCCATCAGGCATTCTCCCTTCCTCCCAGTGGACGCAACGACAACACTGTACAAGGATGAGCTTGGTGCTGGTGTTTGATGTTGCAAGACACCACTGGTGTACTTCTATCTGCTGCAAAAGTGGACTGCTGTTGCGAGGGGCTAACAACCAACGGTGCTGTGAGGCCTTGAAACCGAGGAGATGAAGGTAGTTGCTGTAGCTTTTGAGGATCTAACAATCTTGGAGAAGATTGAGGATGATGCTAGACTGGCCGCAAGGCAAAGGAGGCTGCTGCAAAGGAAGCCTCAGCGTTGCCCTTGCAGAGTTCAAACGCGCATGCCAGCGTGAGAGAGGAAGAAAATTGCACAAGTTGCATCAAACAACTGCAAAGCCGGCTGATTTTAACACAATAGCCTACTGACAGCTAGCGCTGGCCATGATACATCAGCATCTCTACTTCTAATGGAGCAGTTGGTAGTCTCGCTTCCAGGTTTTTTTTCGTCTCACCACTTTCGTCCGGTTTTTTTCGTAGGTTAACCGTCGTAGATTTTTTTTCGATGCTGGTTTCTTATTCACCGGTTTATTTACCCCTCAGCTCTTTCCTTGCAAATCATCACTTTCCAAACGTGCACGCAATCACGGATCTAAATTTACTAACTTATCCAAATCAACCGATACCTTCCATTATTGCAAATTTCTTTAGGAAACAAATAATAGATTTTAAGGAAACAAATAAAAGATTTTAAAGACGCATCATACTTTACTAACAATCACTAAAAATCAAATCTAAATTAATTAACCTTACCTTAAATCACTCAATCACTTTAATTAGAAAACATTTTCTTTCCTAACTGCACCCCGCTTAGTGTGCACATAACAATCCGAAGTAATTAGAGTCACATGATTGAATCCATTTATTTAGAGCGACATGATTGAATTCATTTATTAACAATAATCCTCACCAAAAGTGCGTTTAGCAATTTTAGAGGGCGGACCAAAACTCTACCATCCGCTCGCCCGCGTTTGTTTAGGTACAGGAAAAAATGGCATAATATATGGAAACAACACGACCGGGGCGGCGGCGCAATCTTCGGGGATAGGAGATCGGAGGAGAAGGATTGGCCTGGCAGCATGATCGGGGTGCTTCCCCACGGCCGCGGCCGTCCTCGCGATGCCACCTACCCGAAATCAACGTTGCTCCCTGCCGTCAGCTGAGGCGACGCCGCCTGCCCTCCTACCCACGGTCCGCTGCCGCGTACGGCTACGGCGGGAGGAGTAGCGACGGGGCCGAGGTCCTTCATGCATTCCGGGATGGAGGCCATGATTTCGTCGAGGTCGTTGTTGCCTCCTACACTCAGGGTGTGTCGCCGAAATCGAGGCGAGCATGAGGAGCTGTGGCCACCGACATGGTCACCCCATCGCAGGGGATGGAGCACGCCGTCGGCCTACAGCTTGTGGAGATCACTGTTGCTCTTCGGGTCGCGTGGTGACCGGATCTTGCCGATGTATCCCTCCCCGATGACCTCCTCTTCGCCCGGTTGGCCAGCATGGATCTCGCCACTGCTGCCCTCAACTTCTCTGCCTCGAGCTCGACGGTTAGCCACCATGGATCCCCAGCTGGAGGGTCACGTGAACCAGCCGTCCTCCCATGCTGCAGCGGCGAGAAGGTGACATGGCTCTCCGTACATGAAGAGTGGAGTTCAGTCAAGTACTTATATACTTGGCCTCTACTGCTGATCCATGTACATGGAGAAGAACAGACAACCGCTCATTCATGCTTCGTTCCACTCCTTTGCGCTACATTACTGGAGGTGATATTTTCCTATCTCTCTATGTTGTAACAAGCCTGCTGCCTGCATAGTTAATGGATTTTTTATTTAAATTTATCGCTGCTTAGTGCTTTGTTGCAATTGTTCACCCAAGATTCTTATATATAATCTGAGCGTATGTAGGCATACTTAGCTTTGCTATTCCATTTTTTCTGGCACATAGAAATAAGAGTATTGTCCAGGTTAGGTGTTCAATTCAGTATGGTATTTGGATTGCTATCAGAATGTCTTTTCTATGCATGTGATTTCTCACATCTGGTTATAATATTTGTGAAGACGTGCATTGCACGTGCACTTGAAAGCGGGCCCGTGGCCCGCGCTGGACGGCGCCGACACCGACCCGAGCCACCTCGTCCGCGTATTCTTGGAGCTGTGGCTGGTCGATTTACATGAAATTAATTCCCTCGGTTCTGGTGGCAAATATAATACACATAATCCATATTGTTATGCACTAGCGTGTATGTGTAAAATAGATGGATTATGGTCCCGTACCCAATAAGATGGATATGTGTGTGTGTTAGAGAGAGAGGGAGAGGGGGATAGAGAGTGAGGGAGAGGGAGGGAGAGTGCGTGTCTCTGTGTGTGAGTGGCCAGGCTCTCCTGCTGGGATCCCTGCACGCACTATCGTGCAGGGCCAACCAGCGGCCAACACGTGGCCTGGTGGACCCCATCACTAAAACAACCAGCCCGTATCTCTCTAATTACGTAAAATCAGTAAAACTACCATTGTTTCTCGCGCGTATCAACAGATTGCCGCCAAAATCTCCAACATCCTTTCTCCTATCTATCTACTCCATTGTGGATCACACGAGAATAGATCAGGATCGATAGAGAATTGCCCTCTCACGTGGACCAGCATCTACGGTGTTCTTCGGCATGGAAGGAGCTCCTGCGACTTCATCCATAGGTTTGTTGTTGTGTCTTGATCTGCAAATTATCAACACTCTCATCATATGGAGGAGACAAGATTAAACAGAAACGAAGGAAGAGCTTAATTTATGACATGCAAATTAATCCTTGAGACTTAGCTCCACGTACTTCATCTTCCATAGGTCTGTTTCTTGTGTCTTCTTTGCCAATTGTAATGATAGAGATTATTGTATCTAAGAAAAAGGACAATGTTTTGCTAATGCTCCTATCAATACAGTGTGATATTTTGCAAAATATGTTGTCCCATCTTCAAGTGTTGTTCAGGTTTCACTACAACAGGACTCTGAATATTGTGTTTTTTTTAACAAAATTGTGTCATCCATGAACTAATTAGTATATGATATTTTAATGTTGTGTAGATCATGAGACCACTAATGTGGGAGAGGCAGGTCAAAACACAGATGATTATTACAGCAAAAGGTTAAAACCAGAGATAGGAATGGAATTTGAGAATGAAGATATAGCATATGAGTTTTATAATGCATATGCAGGACATGTAGGTTTCAGTGTTAGGAAATTTTGGCATGATAAATCCTCAACGAATGTTATTCGAACAAAGAAATTTGTATGCACAAAGGCAGGTTTCAAGGACAAGAGCAAGGAACAATGCCAGCGGAAGCGAGCAGATACAAGAGTTGGCTGTCTAGCAGAGATGACCATCAAAATAAGTGCTAACGGAAAATATGTTGTAAGCAGCTTGGAGGATGCCCATAATCATGAACTCGTAACTCCAAGAAAATCCCATCTACTGCGATCCCAAAGAAGAATTATAGAAGCTCAAAAGGCCCAGATTGACATATTGAATGATTCGGGTATTAGACCAAAATCTGGTCATGAAGTGATGAGTAGGCAAGCAGGGGGCCGACAAAGTCTTTGCTTCGGTCACAAAGATTATAAAAATTATCTCCGATCAAAGCGTATGCAATCAATCCAAGGAGACACAGGTGCCATTCTTCAATACCTACAGGACAAGCAAATGGAAAATCCTTCCTTTTCTTATGCAATACAAGTAGATGAAGAGGATATGATGACCAATATATTCTGGGCAGATGCAAGATCAATATTAGATTATCACTACTTTGGTGATGTGGTATGCTTTGACACAACCTTTAAGACAAATAGTTATGGAAGACCATTTGCCCCTTTTGTTGGTGTCAACCATCATAAACAAACAGTGGTTTTTGGAGCTGCATTATTGTACGATGAAACAGCTGATACGTTTGAATGGTTATTTGAAACATTCAAAAGGGCTATGTCAGGGAAAGAACCAAAAACAATATTGACCGACCAATGTCCTGCCATTATTAGTGCCATTGACAAGGTTTTTACCAATTCAATACATCATCTATGTGTGTGGCACATGTATCAGAATGCTGCAAAACATTTGAGTCATGTCTTCCAAGGTTCAAAGACATTTAAGAAAGATTTTGGCAAGTGTGTTTATGATTTTGAAGAAGTTGATGATTTCTTAGCAGGTTGGAATGATATGCTAGTGAAATATAATTTGGAAGACAATGACTGGCTACATAGATTATTTCAGAACAAGGAGAAGTGGGCTTTGGTTTATGGTCGGCAGACCTTTTGTGCGGATATGAAATCTACGCAAAGAAGCGAGAGTACGAATGCACTATTGAAGCGATACTTGCATGTTCGCCTTGATTTATTAGATTTCTTCAAGCACTATGAGAGGGCCGTGGATGATAGAAGGTATGCTGAAGTGGAAAGTGATTTCTATGCGAGTCAAACATCACCAAAAGTGCCACATGTGCAGATGTTGATTCAAACTTCCAAAGTATATACACCTGCTATGTTCGAGATATTTAAAGAAGAATTTGACATGGTAATGGGATATTGTGTGTATGAAAGTGGCCGTACTGCCTCTATTTCTGAATTCAAGGTTACCCATTCAGCTAGCCAAAATAGTCATACAGTGAAATTTGATCACGACGGATCAAAAGTTTCCTGCTCATGCAAAAAGTTTGAATTTATTGGGGTCTTGTGTCGTCATGCATTGAAGGTGTTGGACCACAACAATATTAAGGAGTTGGCACCAGAATATATCTTGAAAAGATGGACAAGGCAAGCAAAATCAGGGCCATCATATGCAATTCAAAAGTGCGCTGATGATGAAGATGCTAGAGTTGTGCTAGCTAGCCAGTATGGATCACTATGTCGCACTTACAATAACATTTTGAGCAAAGCAGCAGCAAACAAAGAGGCATATGCACTACTGCAAAGTATGTCAATAGAACTAATGGAAAAGGTGGACCAGATTTTACATGGAAGCAACCAATCGAAAAATATACCATCAAATCATGAACAAGCTGAGAAACAAGCAGAGAAACAGCGAGTTGAATGCAACAATGAGAATGTTGTCCAAGCAAAAGGAATAAGGAGAAAAGAAAAAGGAAATAGCAGTAAGAGGATTAAATCTGGATTGGAACTAAACAAAAAGAATACACACAAGAAAGGTATGGTACAGCTCAAGAAATGGCTACATAATTATCTCCTCATGTTATTCAAATAGATCTAACAGTTTCTTTTCCAAATAGGTCAAGCAACAACATGCAAGAATAGGAATGGTGATTGTGTTTCTGCCTCAACTGAAGCAAATCCTAGCTTCACCATGTCAAATCAGTACTCCAACTTGCAAGTACTGCAAAGTGCCATGCCTCTAGTACCGCATGCTACGAACTACAGTTTGCAAGTATCATCGCACGCTATGCCTCCACTACCACATGCTGCGAACTACAGTTCGCAAGTATTGTCGCACGCTATCCCTCCGAACCCACAAGCTACGAACTACAATTCGCAAGTATTTCCGCGCGCTATGCCTCCGCACCCACAAGCTACAAACTCCAATTTGCAAGTATTGCCGCGTGCTATGCCTCCGCAACCACAGGCAGAAAACTACAATTTGCATCTACTTCCTCAGACTATGACACCAGTGCCACAGCCACAGAATTATAATTTGCAAGTACTGCATCACGGCCTGCCTCAACTACCGCAGGCAGATGCTACTTCTTTTCAGCAGTTACTCGGCTTGCAACCACAGCAACCATATTTCTATTATGGCACTCAACCAAGTCAGGTATATTTACTTGGTTAGTCGTTAAAAATTAAGATGAACATGCATAGGTCATTCACTTCCATTAACTTTAAACTGTATGTAGAGTTCTGTATTGATAGCCAGCATATCAAAATGACCAGTTGCCGACTAAGGTATTGTTTCACTTACAAGTCAGACTCTCAAATTCAAGTTCATTTCTCACACGAAATCGTTCCTTTTTTTTTATTTCAGGACTTGGGTAGTCAATCAAGCCATGGACAAGATAGCACTTTTAAATAGCTCATTCGCAAAAAAAAAATAGCTCTATATAAACTTTGCTTCTAAGGATTACTCTACAAAACAATTACGTCCCCACGTAATAGTTTATCTTACTGTTCCTTTTGGTGTGAGATGTATAACGGATTTATTCTAAATGGATATATATAGGTGCACCGATTAGTTGCTGGTTATTTCTCCGTGGTTCCATCCACAAGGATCTTTCACCAATTTAAGATTTATGTGACTGTCGTGTGACTAAAAACAGAGAACATAGCTGAACATAGCTACATGACGCTGCCTAGTTTGAAGTCATTGAAAGCTAGTTTAATCTCAAATTAACGGTTAGATCTATTTGGTCGATAATTTGAGGAAAAGAAGCAGTGGTGTAATTGACTCTTTTTCCAATAATCTGATCCTGAAGCCAGCTCTATTAATGAAAACCAGGGTTACAATCACTAAGAATATGCAAGTTTGCCTTGCTTTTAAAAAAAGTAAGAACAAAATTGAAGTTCTTCCATTCATGTAAATATATTTTCTTTTTCTTTTTCCAAGTTTTAGGCCGTGTCTTGCTTAGCAAATTCAAGAATCAGTGACAAAGAATGAAAGAAGTCTATAAGAGCATCTCCAACAGCCGCGCTATAGCGCCGAGCGCAAAAAACCTGTTAGCGCGCGCGCTGCGCCTGGTTTGGCGCGGCGCGCTGCGCCCGCTCCAGCAGCCGCGCTAAAATGCAGCGCGCGCGCCGCTCCAGCAGCGCGCACAAAACATTTTTTAATTTTCGAACGCATAGATAAAATAAAAACTAGATAGATTGCATAAATAAAAAACGATACAAAGGTATTTTACATCGGTGCAACTAGATAAATAGTTCGAAAGCATAGATAAACTACGGCGCAACTAGATAGAAACTATTCTAAGTCGCTATCATCGCTATCATCCTCGGCGGTGTCGTCCGAGGTGTCTAGCCAGATGTCCAGCCACCGATCATCGTCCGGCGTGAAGAACGACTGCCCACCTGCTGCAACGATGTCGGACTGCGCATTCGCCAACGCCTTCCACTGACGCCTTTCCAACTGCTTCTCGCGGCGCCTTTGCGTGTCCTCCGCGCGGCGCCTTGCCCAGTAGGCCTGCTCGTAGGCGATGTCCTCCGGGTGGCGCTGGCGCCACTCCGCCATGACCCGCTCGTCCTCCTGGGCGACGAGGAGGCGGCGTTGCCGCTCGGCATGCTCCGCACGGTCTTCCGTTGTGTTCAGACGAGGCAGAGGGGCGAGGTTGAGAGCTTGCTGGAGCGTGTACACATCTTGAAAGTTCATCTGGCCGCGCGGCCGGCCTAGGCGCCACGCCGCCGCGTCGTACGCGCAGGCGGCCTGGCGCGCCGTCCCGTACGTGCCGAGGCCGAGCCGGAGTTCGCCGGAGCGTATCTCCGCGGTGTAGACGCCGTTGGGGCGCAGGCGGATGCCGCGGTAGCCGGACGCTCCTCGGCGGCGCGGCGGCATGGCGGCGCGGCGGTGGCGGGGCGCTGGAGCGGCGGAGGCGCGTCAGTGGCGGGGTGCTGGAGCGGCGGAGGCGCGTCGGTGGCGGGGCGCGCGGCAGAGAGAGGAAGAGGAGAAGAGGAGGTGCGAGAGAGGCGCGTGGCGCACGCCGCATTTTATAGGCGCGCCGAAAGCGGTGCGCAAAATATGGCGCGCGAGCTGACGTTTTTTCGCGCGCGCGCTAGCAGTTCCCGCGCGCGTGATTTTCCCGCCGCCGCTGGAGTGCGGCAAAACGCCCCGCGCGCGCTAAAGGCTGCGTTTACCGCGCGCGTCGTTTCGCGCGGCCGTTGGAGATGCTCTTAGCAACATACTAGCAGTAATTAATTGGATAGCCCTTGTACTAGTTTGAAGCCATCGTAAGCTAGCTACTAGTACACGATAGATGAAGAAATCAGCTACCACTAACCTGTAACCTCTGTCCGGCGAGTGTGCATCTGGCTCCCGTCTTGATGTGCGCCTTCACAGCCTCTTGCGGCATCCCAGCGAAGCAGTGCTGCACCCAGCCGGCCGCATGCCCTGCAGTTCCCCACCTTCTCCAAGGGATCTGGTCGGTCCAGGAGGGGAACGGCGGCATGCCAGAGCAGCTGCTCCAGCCTTGGCTGGGGCTTGGGCGCGCCGGAGTCAGGCAGCGGCAGCCGCGGCTGCTCCCTCTGTTGCTCGCCACGACCACGACGCTGCCGGACGGCGGACCTCACTTTCTGGAACTCTCTATCTCTCTCACTCACGGAGCTTAGTTCAGTGGAATAATGGTAGTACTAGCTCGAAGCGTCCGCAGCAGATAAGGCAAGGAGAAGGATTTTTCAGAAAATTAAACAAAACAAAATCTGTTTATTAAGTGGTGGGGTCCACCAGGCCACGTGTTGGCCACTGCTTGGCCCTGCACAATAGTGGGTGCAGGGCTCCCAGCAGGAGAGCCGAACCCGTGTGTGAGGATTTGATGGTAAAAAAGATCGCCAATGTCGTAATATTAAACTCTTAAAGTTAATGTGGCCCCGTTGCAACGCACGGACGTTCTTCTAGTAAATGGATAAATCAGGATTCAGTAACTAGCATAGAAATATACAAATCGACCAACAGATGGTTTGGAAGCACAAAGGACCAACAAACAACATCTAAAAACAAGTTGAGATATAGTATAACTTCAATATTAATTGTGAAATATTATGCCACAAATAGAAAATGAGGCCATCCTTTGTGCTATTCACACAGAAATAGAAAATGAGGCCATCTTTGTGCTATTCAACAAATGTATATTCGCATAGAAGCACCAAAACCACCAGCAATGTAGTGCTTATCAGCCGCAAAAACTAACAAAGTTCAGACATAGCCACTTTAATCAAATATCCCTAGACCATTGTAAGGTAGTAGATACTAACCGTGATGCATTCCCATGTGTAACCATTGCATGAGCATGACTAAACAAAGAGAACTGTATCTGAAACCATTTGAAGCATTCCTAGACTATTAGAAGCCATACAATAATGGGAAACACAACTCCCAGTGATAAGACTGATTGCACCTTTGTATAGATAATCTTACCTCTTACAAGTACCATTGTTAACATATATTCTGGGTTACTAACTGAGTTGTCAAAAGTGTAGGATTGTCAGGGGGCTCATAGCTTACTTGTCAACTACTCACTCCATTTACTATTATAAGAGATGTTCTTAACTTTTTTCTGAATCCAATGTAGTAGACACATTTTAGTGTTTTTGTTGATTCATTGACTAACCAATTCATATGTAGTCTACATTGAAATACCTAAATGGTCTTATAATAGTGAAAGAGGGAGTACTGGCTAAGTCAGAAAAATAGAACTCCTGACTGTGTTGGCCACTATGGGATCACATGAATCGTCTTACTGAACAATGACAATGGTTAGCAGTATTGATTTGATTTAAATTATGGTCCACAACTCAAATCAAATCAATACAGAAGAAATGGATTCAAACAATGGGTGACCAGGCAGAGCCCCAAAATTGAATTGTCACATGTACTTGTCTTTCATCAATTGATTACTTAGCACAACACAAGCAAACCTTCCCAAACAGCCTCGCCTCCCCCTGAGGTAATACATAACCCAGCCCCCCTCAAATTGCCATCACAATGAGGGCACATAAGAAAATTGGACATTGTTCAAACAAGTATCAGCACTAGCTACTAAAGAAACATTTTATATGTAGCAAACCACAAACATTAAACTACTTGTATAATGACAGGTATCAGCACTAAAAACAAAAAATATCCAAACCCGATTGTTAAGAAAACAAAACATTCAGACAGAATAACTAACTGTGTGCATAAATAGGCATGCACAACGGAACTACAAATGGCAAAAAGGTCATTAACAAATCAAGGTTCTGGTAAGACAACAACAGGGCAATCTCCAACCAAGCAAAAGGAAAACATCACATCTTAAGACCAGACAGAACAAGTAAAGCAACCACAAAAGAGGCAGATAATTGTAGAACATTGAATCAACCTACATATTGGTTCCACATGGAAGATCCAATTGTGCAGGATACTAGACAAGTCACCCAGGAATTGCACATGCCTACAACAGGTATTCTACACAAACCGACTCACACAAACCACAATACAACTATCCCCTACCACGCAACCGGTTAACAATTTTACACCCAAATGAACTTAAAACCAAACCGCTACACAAGAAATTCATTCAAAATAGGTAACCATACTAGGGTAACGAAGGATTTCATCTGGTCGGGCCATTTCAACTCAGGCAAAATACAGGGCTTAAGCAGGATAAAAGCGGTTCCATAATCAGCAAAATATGATGGTATCCCAGGTAGGCTACAAGCAGTAATAATAATAATATCTTTCAACACAAGCGAAATCTTAAAACAGGCATCCCAGAGTCACTTGCTAGCATGCAAAAACAACAGAGACGTCATAAACCCTAGGTACCCTAGACCCTTCTCCGGTCGGCAGCAACGGGTGTCATCGCCGTCATCCCCGGCTTAGAATCCGAGCTTGGTGCGGCGCCAGTGCCTGCGCTTGGCGTTGTACCTGAGACAGCAACGAAACGGCTTAGCGGCGCCGTCTCCTCTCCATAGATCCATTACTAGAACTGGCAGCTAACGGCGGGCGAACCGGGGGAGGAGATCATGGCGGTGGAAGGTACCTGATGGTGTTGTCGGTCCTCATGCGGATCCAGTAGGGGATGGGGCGGTTCTGGCGCTGCTTCTTGGCCAGCTTCTGCTTGATCCGGAAGGTCTTGTGCGACGGCTGCGGCGGATTGGAGGCGACGGATCAGCGCGAGTCCATGAAGGACGGAACACGGGGAGAGGAATCGAAGCAGAGGGGGAGAGATTCCGGGGAGAGTGAACGGAGATGCGTACCATCGTGGCGGCGTGCACGAAGGCGGCTGCGGCTGCGGCGGCGGCGCGAGGAAACCCTTGGATCGGAAGAGGGGGAAATGGAGGCCGTGGGGGTTTATATAGTGGAGAGCAGTGCCGTCTGGGCCTAATGGGCTCGGCTAGTTCTTTGGAATGAAATAGGTCGGCGGACTGACTACTGCGGGTGGGCCATTGTGTCGAACATAAAAACTGGGCTTTCGTGGGCTCATAACGTTATGTTTGTACTCTCTTTCCAAAACAGACATCGAGATTGGGCTTTAATGGGCTCATAATGTTACATCTCTGATTCCCTCCTCACTCGCAATAACGACTTCCCCTGAAAAAAAACGACTTCTTCTGCACATATGCTCTTTTTTGCGGGCAAAATTTTCAATCTATTCATCTTCAATCATACTACTCCTCAGCATACACACTTGTGTTTCAGAGCATTCACACATTTAAGTGTTAATTTTTTTTAATCTATGTTTGCATAAAAACAGTTGGATATGCAACGACGGTTGTACTAATTTCTTTTTTATGCAACCTAGTCAAGAGGGCAGGGTGCTCGTGCAATTTTGGGGTCCTGATATTCACCATACGTGTGGCATATTACATATTCGTCCGCATAGCGTGTGTGACGTAACCAGGAGGCAACCCACAGGCCATGTGTGGAGGAATATTAGAACTGCTCACACGTATAGGCGCATCTACTTCATGCCACACGCCCAACAAGTACTCCACGCATGAGGTAGTTGCCACGTCTAATTTATGGTAGTTGCCACGTGTAATCAAACCATAGTTGCCGTGTGTGATTAAGTACTTGCCACATGTGGTCAAACAATAGTTGCTATGTGTGTTTACCTAGTTGCCACATGTGGTCCAACCATAGTTGTCATGTATGATAAATCATAGTTGTCATGTGTGTTTACCTGGTTGCCACGTACGCGCAACTGCAGTTGCCACGCGTGGTCCAACCATAGTTGTCATGTATGGTTAATCGTAGTTGACATGTGTGTTTACCTGGTTGCCACGTACGCGCAACTTCAGTTGCATCTAGCAGCGTACGAGTGTCGTATGGGTGAAAAGCAATTCACCCACACGCAGACGGACTAGGTGGTGTGTGTGGGCGGGAATTGGTTCGCCCACACAGCGCAGCCGGCAACCGCGTGCTGCCGGTCGTGTGGGCGAGCGCTCTAACGCCCACAGTACTTGCTATGCGTACATGGCACTGAAATTTCACAGATTTTAGGATTCGTGCAAAATAGAATCAACGTGGATCAACGCGTGTGGGCTAAGTGCAAATATGCCACACGGGTGGGCGTTTTCATTTGGACAATTTTATATAGAAGAATAGGATTGACCCGATTTATAAAAAAAAACTCGGTCGAAAATCACACAATTGCTAGATTGATCAAGGGACAATCAAGCGAAAACCCACGACAATGCCACAACCGGCCAACTCAAACTCCACCATCTACTCGCCCGCTCCCTAGAGAAAACTGAGTGAGTTCTTTGGAGACGCATTCAAGAAGGAAACACGACGCCCGCAGCGACCTTCGTCTCCAGCATTGACCCCCGCCGATCAATAAAGCTTTCGCCTAGAATTCACCCACAACTATCCACCAAACCTGGGAGAGGGTCCGGCCATACCAACAACCACCACAGTCACTCAAAAACGACCAACCACAACCTAGTGGCGAGGAGGAACTCTTTGGCGACGATGCCAAAGGAAAAGACACCATCATGCCATCATCGCAGGTAGCCAATCCCCATCGAAAGCAAGGCTTTCACCCAGAGCCCTTCGCCCCACCACCTCGTCGAGCCACGGGGAAGCGAGCCAACCATTGCCAGCAAAGACCACATCGACAATGGCAGACCATGGCCGCCAGATCAAAGAGCACGCCGATCAAGCCGCCACAACACCAAGGAGATAAGTTCGTCGATGCCTGGCCACCACCTACCACTGCACCCTTCGCGCCGCCACCGCCAACACCACAAACAGAGGACGAGGATGCCCTCGGTCGCAAGCCACCACATCACCAACAACGACACATGGTCGCAATGTCGCCAAAGGCCAACTGCCATACTAATATATAACTGGATTTTACAAAGTACTACCTCCATTCTTAAATATAAGACGTCTGTGCAGTTAATTGATAGTAGTACTAATATGTAGAATCTCTTTGGATGTAGTGTAGTAAGACAATGAGAGACTAAAGCACTACAAAAAAAACTTCCGTGATGATACGTGTTTGTCACAGTAGGTCGCATTTTTTGTCATGCATGTACATCCATGACGATTTTATGACAGAATCAAGATAGTCATACCTGTGCTGTCGTATAAATGTTCCATGACATTACCAAAATTATCATTACGGAAGTGTCCACTTCCATGACGATAAATCGCGCGTCACAGAAGTGCTTTCGTCAAGGGTGACCGACACGTGGCATCCACCGTAACGGAACGCTATTAAGGTATCGGGTCGGGTTTTGGATCCGATAACCCGTTAACAGCCCCGACCAATGGGGATTTTCCACGTGTAAAATCATCTGGAGAAAACACGTGTCGGCTCATTGTTGGGACAGATGTCATCCACTCATTGGACAGAAGGCGCCTATGATACGTCGACACGTGGCATGGCCCAACAGAGGCCCATTCCTGTGAAAAGGCCGGCCCGTTTGACTTGGTCAAAAGGTGTGACGGGTCGGCCCATGTAAAGCCTGCTAACGGCCTGTTCGCATATAGTCCATTTACAGCCCGCTAACCCAAGGCCCATTATGCCCTATCCGAATTAGGCCTAGTAGTGTCATATGGGCCATCCAATATGATTCCAGCCCGTTTTCACTTCTGGTCCATGTATGGCCCATGACGTCTTTCGGCCCATATGAGGCCCTGTGTAACTCTTGGCCTATTAACGGCCCGTGGTGAAACTGGCCCGTAATGAACAGTGTATCACTTTACACCCATTAACGGCCCATGGTGAAACTGGCCTGTAATGAATAGTGTATCATTTTATACCCATGAACGGCTCATTATTCCGTTGGGCTGTTTCCAACCCATGTTATCTTTCGGCCTTCTCAGAGCCCATTTATTATTGGGCTCATTTTCAGCATTCGTTTACTTACGGCCCGTTACTGTCATTTTCTGCTTGTGGGCCAAGTTCAGCCCGTGGTTACAGTCGGCCCGTTTGTGGTCCGTTAATACGTTGGGCCGTTTTTATAGCGTCATTAAATACGGCCTATTAACGATGGCCCATTATGGTCGGCCCATGAACGGACGATTCCAACTCTAGCCCGTTTACGGCCATAATGCGGCCTGTTATTGGCCCATGTTTGGCCAATCGATCATACGACCCGTATAAGGCCCGTTGATGATACGACCCGTAGAAGGCCCATTGTTTCTACGACCCGTAGAAGGCCCACTGTTTCTACGGCCCGTAGGAGGCTCAGTGTCACTATAGTAAATATTAGCCCATGGTTATTGTGGCCTAGTTTTAAAAAATAGGTTATTGCAGCCACTAGCAAACCTCAAAAAAGAACTACACTGACTACAAGCAAACAAATAAACAAGACAACAAGGAAATAAATAAGCAAGCAACTTATGCTAGGCTATCACGGCTATTACACATATTACATCCACTGGGCATCAAAGTTCGCCACCAGTACAAATATAGGGAACAAAGCAGCATATAAACGCCGCAGCAAAAACAAGTCCAGAACTAAAACCACTTCAGAACAGTTCAAGAAATAATATCCTGGGTACCCATAATGCTGGCAAGATGCTTAGCAAGCTTATTAATTTTCTCTTGTTTGGCGCTTAAATCCTCCAGTGCTTGCTGTTGCACAAGAAAGTATGCATCTGAACTCTGCAGGGACTTCCTCAGTCCTTCGGCTTCTTGCCGCAGCACAGCTGACTGATGCCTTTCAGCTTGTAGCTGAGACTGAAGAAGCCGAAGTGATTCAGGCAGCAAGTTCGAAGAGCTTGTGCCAGCGGTACTGGCCAGTAACTCGAACACTACATCAACGCAGGACTGTGGGATTTTCTCACTGTTTACAAGATCGTTTTTATCACCTTTTCTTGGAGACCAACAGGGTTATCTCACTATCTTGAACCTTATCTGCATTACTTTCTCTACCATTGCATAGTGGGTGCTCTTCTCCAGTATTCTGTTTGCATATTATAAGAGAAACAAACAGACACATCACAGGTTTAGCTTGTAGTATACGAAACTCATTTTGGTAAACCGGTTCAGTAGTAAGGTGGACATGATAATAGCATGAAACAAACATATATCTATGTACTATGGTCACTGTATTGTCCATATCATTCTAGTTTATGTTCCCTAATCAAGATGGAGACACAGTTCAACTCATATATTTTTAAGACACAGCAGCATAGATAGAATATAAGTGTGAGAAACTACACAACATTGGCAGTACTTGTAATGTGCATCACATTAGAACATAACTGTACGTACATACTGGTCGTTGTAAAGGTGCGCACGTGTTGTAGTAGAGGCTAGCATGTACATGTACGTACAGCGCCAGGGTGCAAGAAAAAAAAATACGGCCACGTACGTACATACGGGCAGGGTCTCGAACGCCTACTCGCGTATACGTACGGCGAGGGCTCGTGTACATGGCTGGGTCAGAACGGAGAAACAGCGTCATCGTCGTGTTCATGGGGAGGCAACGGAATGCGTCGTGTTCATGGGAGGCAACAGAATGCGTCGTGTTCATCGGGAGGCAACGGAACGCGTGGGAGCCAACCAGCTGGGTCGGCACGGAATACGTCGTCGTGTTCATCGGGAGGGCTTGGACGGAACAGGCGATGGAAACGAGGCCTGGCGTACCGCAGAACGGAGGAAACGGCCTTGTGTTCGACCGGCCATGTTCAAAACGGGATTCTGTTCATCGAGAGGGGTCTGGCGTACCGCAAAATGGACGAAACGGACCTCCTACGGTCGAAACGGGGGTCCTGTTGATCGGGAGGGGTGTGGCGTACCGCAAAACGGACGAAACGGACTTGTGTTGGAGCGCTACGGTCGAAACGGGGGTCTTGTTCATCGGGAGGTGTGTGGCGTACCGCAAAACGGGACTCCACGGGATACTGTCCATCTCCACCGTCGATCTCCTCCAGCCTCCACGGGCTACCGTCGACCTCCTCCAGCCTCCACGGGCTCCTGTTCATCCAGCCTCCACCGCACGCTACTCCACCGGCTACTGTTCAACCACCCCTCCACGGGCACCCCTCCATCGTCTACTGTTCATCCAACCCTCCACGGGGTCGTTCTGTTCATCCAGCCCTCCACACCACGGGGTCATGTTCATCTAGAGGCAACGCCACCGCTCACTGTTCATCCAACCCCCCCGCAACGCTCACTGTTCATCCAGAGAGACAGCATCCATCGGCTTCAGTTAGCAGCAGTAGTGAAGGAATCGCTCGATCGGGTTCAGTTAACAGCCATCGATCGATCGCTCGGATTCAGTAACGCGTAGCCTACAGTGCAATCGCTCGGGTTCAGTTAGAGGCCAACGCCTCGCTCGGGTTCAGTTAGAGCCAACGCCTCACACACACGCGCGTACATGTACGAGAGAAACGCGCATCGCTCGGCCCCCGACCGCCCACCGTAACCGGGAACTCCCCGAAATTTTCCTCGCCCTCGCTTCTACCACGGTTTTTTCCGTCATGGACGGCCCAAAGAATGTCATGCAGCTGCGTCTCTGGCCCGCCCAGGACGAAAAGCCTATTTTCTATCATGATTTTTTGTCATAGAAGTAGGAGCCCACCACATCTATGATGATACCGGGTTTTGTCACAATTATCGTCATAGAAGTGTCATATGTATGACAGAAAAAAAATTCGTTCGGCCCAAAATGTCACGGATATGTCTTTTTTTTGTAATGGAGGGTACCAACAATTTACCTAAAAAACTGTCAAGAATTGGAGAGTCAAGGGTTCTAAAAAATCCGAGAGGAGCTCCCAAAAAACTCCCCCCTTATCCCTACTTACTTTTCTACTAAAAAACCCCTGCCTATTGGGGTAAGTTGATCCTTCCCAATGGACGTGGCTTTTCTAATCCCGAGCTCATGTGAGCTCGGGTGGATAGTAAAATAAAAAAGAATTTGAAAAAAAATAAAAAATGTGAATTTTTCATATGTGAAACATTGACAAATGTTTTCATAGGCTACAAAATTTCATTAGCAGATGACATCCGTGGAAAATATGAAAAAATAATATCGATGCTCCCAAATGTTATTTTCAAACGCATTTTGGAGCATTGATTTTGTTTTTCTGCCACATCTTCCACGAACATCATTTCATGATGAACTTTTGCAATCTATCAAAACAGTTATACATTTTTTACACAAACAATTCAGAATTTTTTTGAATTGTTTTCTAAAAAAGTACTGTTCACCCGAGCTCACACGAGCTCAGGATTAGAACAACACTTTCGCTTCCATAAAAGGAGGCAGGAGGACATTTCATCCCTATGACTGCCTCCATCCCCACCGCCGACCGGTCCTGACGTGATCCGTGTTGGTCCTGCGTCGCCTCCCGCCTTCTCAGCTGCTCGCCGACGCAAATGACTCTTGTCCCGGCTTGCTGGCAGTTACTACATGCTTTCCCTAGCGACACCCTGCATCGGTGTCCCCTCCCCTTCTCTTCTCGAAGGCGACGCCCAAGCGGCAGCCATGGCCTTCAACATTGGCACTGAGGCAACTCCAAGTGGCGGCTCTCGGCCCTGATGCTTGCTCCCTGAGGTGCGGATCCCGATGAGAAGAAGTCGAGCCGGTGGTAGTCGTCCGACAGCAGCCATAAACACAGTTTGTGGTGGGGGATTTTTTTGAAATAAAGTTTGTGGTGGGGAATTATTATGCACATTTGAGTGACTTTAAAGAGCTGCACTTGTCATTGTGTGTAGAAAATATTGAGAGTTGATATATTGTGGATGGGCTAGTTCCTACCCTCCCAAATCCAATGCCATCAATTTTTTGAGAGGCAAACTTAGGAAGGTGGTTCAGAGAGATGCTGGACTAGAGATGGTTCAGAGAGATGCTCTTAAGTTGTATGGAAAGAACTAGAGATGCTCTTAATAACATGTATTTTTGGAGACAGTGTGGTTATCAGCAGTCAATGGTCAAAGCTAACGAATAAGCCCAAAGATCATAAAATTTCTTGTCGCCATGCGTGAGTCACCAGCATCACGTCTCCTGGGCAACAGACAACATGAGGAGGGGCACCAATCAGAGAGCACAGACACGATACTTAGCAGTCTCGCTGATTAGGATGCATGCATGGCAATCGAGCTCCTCTGGAATCTTATTGGCCACCATGCCATCGTCTTACCAGTATGGGCGTTGATCATGGCCACATGGGTGTTCTGGATGCTGTCCTGCTAGCTAATCATAGGAAACTGATTAAGAAACTAGCGATGTTCCAGGGAAGTTCATGTGCGGACTCGACGTTGATCGACACCTGGAAATGCCCTTGTCTGCATTGCACGACCGAACCCGACCGGTCCACCTGCGAAAATAGGTCAAAATTTGTTTTCTTACGATCGATCGATTGATTGATTTGTTCTGGCAAAATAAGCAGGGCTAAAGCACCATCAAGATCTCGATTTGTATTATGATGATCGTAAGTATATATGGTCTGATTATACGATCTTATATTCTTCAAAAATCAAGTACTCCCTCCGTTCGGAATTACTTGTCGCAGAAATGGATGTATTTAGACGTATTTTAGTTTTAGATACATCCATTTTCGAGACAAGTAATTCCGAACGGAGGGAGTAGTACTTTAAGTTTATGGTCCTACAGAAAGAAAGATGCTTAGATTACAATCTTTTCGTTCGAGAAAACTGGATCGATCGAACCTTGATTAAAATCATGTTCCTAACAACCATGAAACAAACACATGTACGAACTGCATATCACCTAACATCATGCATGCCCACTTGCCACTTGGAGGGGAACATTGCACTACTTGCATCAGGATTTGCACTGCACATATATGATGCGGTGTGCCGACAAGTTGCGTGGCTCGAGGGAGATTAATTAATCTGGCCATGCATCTTGTCTGAAGCGCTAGTTGCTGATCATCGTACTATCAAATGGGGCATCAGATCGCCATGTCCCGATCGCAAGATCCATGCATGAAACGCGGATCACAAGTGTCAATAAGCAATGGCGAACCACATGCAATTGCATAATTAACTTTGAACACCTGGTTTCAGCCGAGCGAGGCAGAGAAACAAAAGTATGGTGAGTTGGATGGTCAAGCTTAGATTAAACTGGGTTGTATGCTTGTCTATATCTCTTCAGTTAGGCAAACGAGAGTATTCTTCCACAGTTTTGCCAGGTCTCGGTCCATCAAGATGTTTTTATGTCTCAATCGATTAAAAAAAAATGTACTCTGCACTTGCAACTAGGTGAAATGCTCCAGGTTGCACTTTTCTAAATCTGGTTGAGACTTAAGAAAATCTCGGTGAATTGAAAAATAGATGAGCCCCCTTTCTTCAAGACGCACGCCTCCACTAACTAGTGAAGATAGGTTGTAATTGTAGACGTATACATGCCTGCAAAGATACTTCTCCGCTGAACATATAAGAACCTGAAGGGCCCCTACCAAGTTGAGGCCTTTTGGGAGGCACATGAGACCCTTCAGAGTGATTGAAGACATATATACCGTCCATTTTCTCGATGAGTTGTGTATGCCTTCTGTACTTCTGAATCCATCCATTATCTTACATCTTGATTTCAACAGAAACCAAGACATGGGTAGGATATTACACTAAGGGAGGCCAAAACATATATAAATCCTTGTCTTCGCGATGAACCACTCACCCAACCTCGACTACCCCCCCCCCCCCCCCTCCTTTCCATTTGCGTACACCTACATTCCGTGATATCAATCATTACAAATCATCAACAATACATGTTACAAAGCTTTTTACAAATAGACTCACACATACATATCAAGCAAAACAATCGAAGTAGGTGAAAGAATTCATCACAACTGGTACAAACCCCCCCCCCCCCCCCCCCCCCCGACACACACACAAAGAGAAATGCAACCTTAAGAATTCTCCACAACAGATAATCCACGCCAACAGGTGCTGTATGTTGATAATGAATAGATCCATCGACCTGGATAGACAAATTTGATGGTACAAAACTAGCTCCCCCACTTATGAAAATCTCAATCAATTGAAGCATAGACGAGCCCCTTTTTTCAAGACACACGCCTCCGCTAACTGGTGAAGATAAGTTATAATTGTAGACGTACACATGCCAGCAAAGATACTTCTCCACCGAACATATAAGAACCCGAAGGGCCCCTACTAGGAGCCTTTTGGGAGGCACATGAGACCTTTTAGAGCGATTGAAGATATGTATACCGCCTATTTTCTTGATGAGTTGGATATGCCTTATGTACTTGCCGAATCCATACATTGTCATACCTCTTGATATCAACAGAAACCAAGACAGGAGAAGGATATTATACTAAGGGAGGCCAAAACCTATATAAATCCTTGTCTTCGCTACTCACCCAACCTTGACCACACCCCTCCCCTCTTCCATTTGCGTACACCTACATTCCGTGATATCAATTGTTACAAATCATCCACAATATATGTTACAGAGCTTTTTACAAACAAACTCACACATACATATCAAGCAAAACAACTGAAGTTGGTGAAAGAATTCTCCACAACAGATAATTCATGCCAACATGTGTCTTATGTTGATAATGAATAGCTTCATCGACCTGGATAGGAAAATTTGATGGTACAAAACTAGCCCCCCCCCCCCCCCCCCACACACACACACACATAGAAATGCAACCTTTCATGACCAATGATTGGGCGTGAATGTGCAGTTTTATTTTTCAAGTTTAAATTGCAAATAGGTCTAACCTGTTGTTTTTCAGATAAATGGCTAAACTACCCTCGTGGTGGAACATGTCGAGATGACGTAAAAAAGCCAAACTTACGACCATAAAATATATGTATACGCGATGTGCAATGTGTATGTATTTTATTGTGTGGTACAATCATGTAGAATTTGGGGCTAGAGGATCTAAAACAATGATTATAAATGCACATAATTTACTTTTTTTCTACAATGAAACAAAAGTATTTTGCAGTTTTGAATCACCAAAGTTTGACTTATTTCATGTTAAAAAACTACAACTTTTACAGTACCGAGGACTTAGGGTAACTCTAGTCGATCCCTGATACGTCTCCAACGTATCTATAAATTTTTATTGTTCCATGTTATTATATTATCCATCTTGGATATTTTATATGCATTTATATGCTATTTTATATTATTTTTGGGACTAACATATTAACCTAGAGCCCAGTGTAAGTTTCTGTGTTTCCTTGTTTTTGAGCCTCGCAGAAAAAGAATATCAAACGGAGTCCAAACGGAATAAATCTTCGCGATGATTTTTCTTGGACCAGAAGACACCCATGGGACTTGGAGTGCGAGTCAGAAGAGCCACGAGGCGGCGACAAGGGGGGAGGGTGCGCCCCCTACCTTGTGGGGTCCTCGGTGACCCCTGACCTATATCTTCCTCCTATATATTCACAAATATTCCCAAACCACCAGAGGCATCCACGAAAACACTTTTCACTACTAGGAAAAGGGCTATAGATGATATGGACACTAATGGTGTACCACACATGTGGTTACTAATGGCGCACCACATAGTAACAAAAATTTTTTATTTTTTTTTCAAAACTAGTAATGGCGCACCAGGGGATAGTGCGCCATTACTAGTTAAACTAGTAATGGCGCACCACATCCACGGTGCGCCACTAGTAATTTTTTTTCAATTTCTTTTTTCAAAACTAGTAATGGCGGTGAGCCATTACTAGTTGAACTAGTAATGGCGCACCACTCCCACGGTGCGCCATTACTAACTTGGCCCAAAAATTCCCCCGAATGCACCCACCCGTGGACCGCCTTTTCAGTTTTAAAAAAATAAAAAAATGATGAAAATGTCAAAAAAATAAAAGAAAATAAGTTTCCCATGTGATATGTGGTCTAGTTGTTGGGAAAATTTACAAATATGAATTTCAACTTTATTTGCAAAATCTCTCTGGAATTTGTAAAATGGGCATAACTTTTGCATACGAACTCGGATTAAAAAGTTTTCTATATGAAAAATCATCTACTCGAAAAGTTACATCCGAATTTAACCGGGGAAACCCCGTTAAACATTTTCAAAATCCTCAAAAACCTAACAGAAAAAAAGTTACGGGGCTTTTAAGATCTGGAGGCAAAAAAATTCAAAAATTTTTAAACTTACTAGTGGCGCACCGTTTGCTAGGTGCGCCACTAGTAACATAAAAAAAAATTAGTTTCAATTTTTTTTTCGGGATTTTTTTTTAAAATATGATACGTAATATGAACGGAAGTTTGAAATATTTTTTCAAAATTTCATCACACTCATGAACATGAACAAAGTCCTAAACATCAACAAGGTTTAATATGATTGATATGCTACATATATCAACAAGTGCCTGTGAAGTGAGCTGGTGCTGTGGTTGGATAGAACTTTGAAGTTAAGCGTGCTTGGGCTGGAGTAGTGTGAGGATGGGTGACCTTTCGGGAAGTTTGACCTGAGATTAAGCCATCGTGACCCGAGATTAAGAAAAAAAACAAAAAAATAAATAAAATAAAAAATACTAGTGGTGTGGTACTAGTGGCGCACCAATTTTCCTAGTAGTGTTTCCACCGCCGCAACCTTTTGTTCCCGTGAGATCCCATCTAGGGGCCTTTTCCGGCATCGTGCTGGAGGGGAATTCGATCACGAAGGGCTTCTACATCAACTCTATTGCCCTTCCGATGAAGCGTGAGTAGTATACCACAGACCTACGGGTCCATAGCTAGTAGCTAGATGGCTTCTTCTCTCTCTCTTTGATTCTCAATACCATGTTCTCCTCGATGTTCTTGGAGATCTATCTGATTTAATCTTCTTTTACAGTGTGTTTGTCGAGATCCGATGAATTGTGGATTTATGATCTATTTATCTATGAATATTATTTGAATCCTCTGAATTCTTATATGCATGATTTGATATCTTTGTAATTCTCTTCGAACTATCGGTTTAGTTTGGCCAACTAGATTGGTTTTTCTTGCAATGGGAGAAGTGCTTAGCTTTGGGATCAATCTTGCGGTGTTCTTTCCTAGTGAAAGTAGGGGCAGTAAGGCATGTATTGTATTGTTGCCATCGAGGATAAAAAGATGGGGTTTACATCATATTGCTTGAGTTTATTCCTGTACATCATGTCATCTTACTTAATGCGTTACTCTGTTTTTCATAAACTTAATACTCTAGATGCAGGCAGAAGTCTGTCGATGTGTGGAGTAATAGTAGTAGATGCAGGCAGGAGTCGGTCTACTTGACACAGACGTGATGCCTACATTTCATAATCATTGCCTTGGATATCATCATAACTTTGCGCTTTTCTATCAATTGCTCGACAATAATTTGTTCACCTACCATATTATTTGCCTTCATGAGAGAAGCCTCTAGTGAAACCTATGGCCCCAGGGTCTAGTTTTCATCATATTAGTTTCTGATCTACTATTTTGCAATCTTTTACTTTCAGATCTACAAACCAAAAAAACCCAAAAATATTTTACCTTTTGTTTATCTATCTCTAGCAGATCTCACTTATTCAAGTAACCGTGAAGGGATTGACAACCCCTTTATCGCGTTGGGTGCAAGTTGTTTGATTGTTTGTGCAGGTATTGGTGTCCTGTGCGTTGTCTCCTACTGGATTGATACCTTTGTTATCTAACTGAGGGAAATACTTATCTCTACTTTGTTGCATCACCCTTTCCTCTTCAAGGGAAAACCAACGCAAGCTCAAGAAGTAGCAGGAAGAATTTCTGGCGCCGTTGCTGGGGAGATCTACGCCAAGTCAAGACATACCAAGTACCCATAATAAAACTCTCATCTTTTGCATTACATTATTCGCCATTTGCCTCTCGTTTTCCTCTCCCCCACTTCTAAAACGATTTTTGAAAAGATTCACCCTTTTCTTCACCATTCTTCTGTTCATATTTTCGTTTGCTTTTTGTTTGCTCGTGTGTTAGATTGCTTGCCTGCCTTCATGGCTCAACCAAAGAATGTTGATCCTTACTATAGGATGTTGGAAGAAACTGAAAATAATGTTAGGAGCTTCATGTCTTTAAAATTTGAGCATAATAGTTTCTTTAGAAAGGAGCTTAAGGAGTAGAAAAGTTTTATGGAATACATGAATAAAGAGCTTGATGATATGTCTAAGGAATTTTACGGTTTGAAATCTCAATTTGCTCACCTTGAAAATTTAGTAGGCCAATTTTCTGATAAACAAGCTACTTTAGTAAATAAGATGGCCGCTAAACCAGAGTCTTTAAGTAATGATGAAGATCTTAAGGTGATTGATGTGAGTCCTATTGAATCTTTGTTTTAGGCTTCCGTGAATTTGATGATTGTTCCTTAAATTTGCATCTTGCGGATTCCACTATTAAGAAACCTATGGGAAGGATTAATGATGTTCTTATTGTTACAAATAGGAATTATGTGCCCGTAGATTTCATTGTTCTTGATATAGATTGCAATCCTACATGTCCTATTATTCTTGGTAGACCTTTCCTTAGAGCGATTGGTGCAATTATTGATATGAAAGAAGGAAACATTAGATTTCAATTTCCATTAAGGAAGGGCATGGAACACTTTCATAGAAAGAAAATTAAGTTGCCATATGAATCTATTATGAGAGCTACTTATGGATTGCATACCAAAGATGACAATACCTAAATATATTTGTGTTTTTATGCCTAGCTAAGGGCGTTAAACAATAGCTCTTCTTGGGAGGCAACCCAATTTTATTTTTGATCTTTGCTTTTTGGTTCAGTTTTGCAATAAATAAATCGTCTACCCTCTAGTTAGATTTGTTTTGTGTTTTAGTTAGTGTTTTTGCCAAGTAAGACCTTTGTGATGGCTTACGGTGATAGTTGTTTTGATTTTGCTGAAAAACAGAAACTTTTGCGCCAAGAAAAATAATTTTAATATTTTATAGAAGCGTGCTTTTGATCTGATACTTTTTGCACAAGATTGGTACACAAATTTCCCAGGTATTCCAAATTTTTCAGAATTGTTGGAGTTACAGAAGTATTCGAAGTTTCTAGATTGCTACAGACTGTTTTGTTTTTGACAGATTCTGTTTTCTATGTGTTGTTTGCTTATTTTGATGAATCTATGGGTAGTATCGGGGGTATCAACCATGGAAAAGTTGGAATATACCCCCTCCGTCCCATAATGTAAGACATTTTTTGACACTATATACTAGTGTCAAAAAATGTCTTACATTATGGGACGGAGGGAGTAGTAGATATTACACCAATATAAATAAAGAATGAGTTCACAACAGTACCAAAAGTGGTGATTTATTTTCTTATACTAATGGGTCTCATAAGATTTTCTGTTGAATTTTGTGTTGTGAAGTTTTCAAGTTTTGGGTAAGGATTTGATGGACTACGGAATAAGGAGTGGCAAGAGCCTAAGCTTGGGGATGCCCAATGCACCCAAGGTAATATTCAAGGACAACCAAGAGCCTAAGCTTGGGGATGTCCCGGAAGGCATCCCCTCTTTCATCTTCGTCTATCGGTAACTTTACTTGAGGCTATATTTTTATTCACCACATGATATGTGTTTTGCTTGGAGCGTCTTCTATGATATGAGTCTTCACTTTTTAGTTTGCCACAATCATCCTTGTTGGACACACCTTTTGAGAGGGACACGCATGAATCGTGATTTATTAGAATACTCCATGTGCTTCACTTATATCTTTTGAGCTAGGCAATTTTGCTCTAGTGTTTCACTTATATCATTTTAGAGCACGGCGGTGGCCTTATTTTGTAGAAATTATTTAACTCTCATGCTTCACTTATATTATTTTGAGAGTTTCTCTAAATAGCGTGGTAATTTGCTTTGGTTATAAATTTAGTCCTAGTATGATAGGCATCCAAGAGGGATATAATAAAATTTTCATATAAAGTGCATTGAATACTATGAGAAGTTTGATTCCTTATGATTGTTTAGAGATATGAGGATGGTGATATTGGAGTCATGCTAGTGGAGTAATTGTGTATTGTAGAAATACTTGTGTTGTGGTTTGTGATTCCCGTAGCATGCACGTATAGTGAACCGTTATGTAACAAAGTCGGAGCATGATTTATTTATTGATTGTCTTCCTTATAAGTGACGGTCGGGGACGAGCGATGGTCTTTTCCTACCAATCTATCCCCCTAGGAGCATGAGCGTAGTACTTTGTTTCGATAGCTAATAGATTTTTGCAATAAGTATGTGAGTTCTTTATGACTAATGTTGAGTTCATGGATTATACGCACTCTCACCCTTCCACCATTGCTAGCCTCTCTAGTCCCGTGCAACTTCCGTCGATACCATACACCACCATATACCTTCCTCAAAACAGCCACCATACCTACCTATTATGGCATTTCCATAGACATTGCGAGATATATTGCCATGCAACTTTCCACCGCTCCGTTTATCATGATACGCTTCATCATTGTCATATTGTTTTGCATGATCATGTAGTTGACATAGTATTTGTGGCAAAGCCACCTTTCATAATTCTTTCATACATGTCACTCTTGAGTCCTTGCACATCCCGGTACACCGCCGGAGGCATTCATATAGAGTCATATTTTGTTCTAAGTATCGAGTTGTAATTCTTGAGTTGTAAGTAAATAAAAGTGTGATGATCATCATTATTAGAGCATTGTCCCATGTGAGGAAAGGATGATTGAGACTATGATTCCCCCACAAGTCGGGATGAGACTCCGGACAAAAAAAAAAGAGAAAAAAGAGGCCAAAGAGCCCACAAAAAATGAGAGAGAAAGAAAGAAGGGGCAATGTTACTATCCTTTTTCCACACTTGTGCTTCAAAGTAGCACCACAATCTTCATGATAGAGAGTCTCCTATTTTGTCACTTTCATATATTAGTGGGAAATTTTCATTATAGAACTTGGCTTGTATATTCCAATGATGGGCTTCCTCAAATTGCTCTAGGTCTTCGTGAGCAAGCGAGTTGGATGCACACCCACTTAGTTTCTTTTTGAGCTTTCATAAACTTATAGCTCTAGTGCATCTGTTGCCTGGTAATCCCTACTCACTCAAATTGATATCTATTGATGGGCATCTCCATAGCCCGTTGATACGCCTAGTTGATGTGAGACTATCTCCTTCTTTTTGTCTTCTCCACAACCACCATATTCTATTCCACCTATAGTGCTATGTCCATGGATCACGCTCATGTATTGTGTGAAAGTTGAAAATGTTTGAGAACATCAAAAGTATGAAACAATTGCTTCGCTTGCCATCGGGGTTGTGCATGATTTGAATATTTTGTGTGATGAAGATGGAGCATAGCCAGACTATATGATTTTGTAGGGATAGCTTTCTTTGGCCATGTTATTATGAGAAGACATGATTGCTTTATTAGTATGCTTGAAGTATTATCGTTTTTATGTCAATACTAAACTTTGTTTTGAATCTTATGGATCTGAACATTCATGCCACAATGAAGAAAATTGCATGGATAAATATGTTAGGTAGCATTCCACATCAAAATTTCTGTTTTTATCATTTACCTACTCGAGGACGAGCAGGAATTAAGCTTGGGGATGCTTGATACATCTCCAACGTATCTATAATTTTTGATTGTTCCATGCTATTATATTATCCATCTTGGTTTTTATATACATTCATATGCTATTTTATATTATTTTTGGGACTAACCTATTAACCTAGAGCTCAATGCCAGTTTCTGTTTTTCCTTCTTTTGAGCCTCGCAGAAAAGAAATACCAAACGGAGTCCAAACGGAATAAAACCTTCGCGATGATTTTTCTTGGACCAGAAGACACCCAGGAGACTTGGAGTGCAAATCAGAAGAGCCACGAGGCGGCGACAAGGGGGAGGGCGCGCCCAGGGGGTAGGGCACCCCCCTACCTTGTGGGCCCCTCGGTGACCTCTTGACTAGATCTTCCTCCTATATATATATTCATAAATATTCCCAAACCACCAGAGGCATCCACGAAAACACTTTTCCACCGCCGCAACCTCCTGTTCCCATGAGATCCCATCTAGGGGCCTTTTTCGGCATCCTATCGGAGGGGGATTCGATCACGGAGGGTTTCTACATCAACTCTATTGCCCTTCCGATGAAGTGTGAGTAGTTTACCACAGACCTATGGGTCCATAGCTAGTAGCTACATGGCTTCTTCTCTCTCTTTGATTCTCAATACCATGTTCTCCTCGATGTTCTTGGAGATCTATCCGATGTATGATACGTCTCCAAAGTATCTATAATTTTTGATTGTTCCATGCTATTATATTGCCCCTTTTGGATGTTTATGGGCTTTATTTTACACATTTATATCATTTTGGGACTAACCTACCCACCGGAGGCCCAGCCCGTATTGCTGTCTTTTTGCCTATTTCAGTATTTCGAAGAAAAGGAATATCAAACGGAGTCCAAATGGAATGAAACCTTCGGGAGCGTGATTTTTGGAACGAACGTGATCCAGAGGACTTGGAGTGCAAGTGAAGAAGCAATCGAGGCGGCCAGGAGATAGGAGGGGCGCGCCCCTGTCTCCTGGGCCCCTCGAGCGGCCACCGACGTACTTCTTCCTCCTATATATACCCACGTACCCCAAAAACATCCAGGGAGCCAACGAAAAACAATTTCCACCGCCGTAACCTTCTACATCCATGAGATCCCATCTTGGAGCCTTCTCGGCGCTCTGCCAGAGGGGGAATCGACCACAGAGGGCTTCTACATCAACACCATAGCCCTTCCGATGAGTTGTCAGCAGTTTACCACAGACCTTCGGGTCCATAGTTATTAGCTAGATGGCTTCTTCTCTCTTTTTGGATCTCAATACAATGTTCTCCCCCTCTCTTGTGGAGATCTATTCGATGTAACTCTTTTTGCGGTGTGTTTGTCGAGATCCGATGAATTTTGGGTTTATGATCAAGTTTATCTATGAGAAATATTTGAATCTCCTCTAAATTATTTTATGTATGATTGAGTTATCTTTGCAAGTATCTTCGAATTATCAGTTTGGTTTGGCCTACTAGATTGATCTTTCTTGCCATGGGAGAAGTGCTTAGCTTTGGGTTCAATCTTGCGGTGTGCTTACCCAGTGACAGAAAGGGTTGCAAGGCACATATTGTATTGTTGCCATCGAGGATAAAAAGATGGGGTTTATATCATATTGCATGAGTTTATCCCTCTACATCATGTCATCTTTCTTAATGCATTACTCTGTTCTTATGAACTTAATACTCTAGATGCATGGTGGATAGCGGTCGATGTGTGGAGTAATAGTAGTAGATGCAGGCAGGAGTCGGTCTACTTGTACGGACGTGATGCCTATATACATGATCATGCCTAGATAATCTCATAATTATTCACTTTTCTATCAATTGCTCGACAGTAATTTGTTCACCCACTGTAATACTTATGCTATCTTGAGAGAAGCCACTAGTGAAACCTATGGCCCCCGGGTCTATGTTTTATCATATAAGCTTTCAATCTACTTCTATTTGCATCTTTACTTTTTCGCATCTATATTATAAAATACCAAAAGTATATTTATCTTATCTTACTATCTCTATCAGATCTCACTTTCGCAAGTGGCCGTGAAGGGATTGACAACCCCTTTATTGCGTTGGTTGCGAGTTCTTTGTTTGTTTGTGTAGGTGCGTGGGACTTTTGAGGAGCCTCCTACTGGATTGATAGCTTGGTTCTCAAAATTGAGGGAAATACTTACGCTACTATTGCTGCATCAGCCTTTCCTCTTTAAGGAAAACCAACGCAAGCTCAAGACATAGCAAGAAGGATTTCTGGCGCCGTTGTCGGGGAGGTCTTCGCTCAAGTCAAGACATACCAAGTACCCATCACAAACTCATCTCCCTCGCATTTACATTATTTGCCATTTGCCTCTTGTTTTCCTCTCCCCCACTTCACCCTTGCCGTTATATTTGCCCTCTCTTTCCCAATCTTCTCCTCTCTTTTTGGCTTGCCTTTTTCTGTTTGCTTTTGTGTTGGATTACTTGTTGCCATGGCGCAAGATAATACCAAATTGTGTGATTTCTGCAATGCCAATAATAATGATTTCCTTAGTACTCCTATTGCTCCTCTTAATGATGTTGAGTCTTGTGAAATCAATACTGCTTTGCTGAATCTTGTTATGAAAGATCAATTCGCCGGCCTTCCTAGTGAAGATGCCGCTACTCATCTAAACAACTTTGTTGATTTGTGTGATATGCAAAAGAAGAAAGATACGGATAATGATATTGTTAAATTGAAGTTATTTCCGTTTTCACTTAGAGATCGTGCTAAAGTTTGGTTTTCGTCTTTGCCTAAAAATAGTATTGATTCTTGGAACAAGTGCAAAGATGCTTTTATCTAAATATTTTCCTCCCGCTAAGATCATCACTCTTAGGAATGATATTATGAATTTTAAACAACTTGATCATGAGCATGTTGCCCAATCTTGGGAAAGAATCAAATTGATGATTCGCAATTGCCCTACTCATGGTTTGAATTTATGGATGATCAGTCAAAATTTTTACGCCGGTTTGAACTTTGCTTCTAGAAATCTTTTAGATTCGGCCACGGGAGGCACGTTTATGGAAATCACGTTAGGAGATGCTACAAAACTTCTTGATAATATTATGGCTAATTATTCTCAATGGCACACCGAAAGATCTGCTAGTAAAAAAGTGCATGCTATAGAAGAAATCAATGTTTTGAGTGGAAAGATGGATGAACTTATGAAGTTGTTTGCTACTAAAAATACTCCTCTTGATCCCAATGATATGCCTTTGTCTACTTTGATTGAGAATAACAATGAATCTATGGATGTGAATTTTGTTGGTAGGAATAGTTTTGGAAGCAATGCTTATAGAGGAAACTTTAATACTAGTCCGTTCCCTAGTAATTCCTCTAATAATTATGGAAATTCCTACAATAATTCTTATGGTAATTTTAATAAGATGCCCTCTGATTTTGAGAATAGTGTGAAAGAATTTATGATTTCTCAAAATAATTTTAATGCCTTGCTTGAAGAAAAATTGCTCAAAATTGATGATTTGGCTAGGAACATTGATAGACTTTCGCTTGATGTTGATTCTCTTAAACTTAGATCTTCTCCTCCTAAGCATGATATCAATGAGTCTCTCAAAGCAATGAGAATTTCCATTGATGAGTGCAAGGAAAGAACCGCTAGATTGTGTGCTAAGAAAGATTGCTTTGTAAAGGCGTGTTCTTCTAGTTTCCATGAAAATAATGATGAAGATCTTAAAGTTATTGATGTGTCCCCTATTAGATCTTTGTTTTGCAATATGAATCTTGATAATAATGGGACTGGAGATGAGTCAACTTTAGTTAGAAGGCGTCCCAATAATTTGGAGTTTCTAGATCTTGATGCTAAATTTGGTAAAAGTGGGATTGGAGAGGTCATGACTTTAAATAGCATTGAACCCACTATCTCAGATTTCAAGGAATTTGATTATGATAATTGTTCTTTAGAATGTTGTATTTCCTTGTTGCAATCCGTTGTTAATTCTCCTCATGCTTATAGTCAAAATAAAGCTTTTACCAAACATATCGTTGATGCCTTGATGCAATCTTATGATGAAAAACTTAATTTGGAAGTTTCTATACCTAGAAAACTTAATGATGAGTGGGAACCTACTATAAAGATTAGAATTAAAGATCATGAGTGTTATGCTTTGTGCGATTTGGGTGCTAGTGTTTCCACAATTCCGAAAACTTTATGTGATATTCTAGGTTTCCATGATCTTGATGATTGCTCTTTAAATTTGCACCTTGCGGATTCCACCATTAAAAAGCTAATGGGAAGGATCAATGATGTTCTCATTTTTGCAAATAGAAATTTGGTGCCCATAGATTTTATCGTTCTTGATATAGATTGCAATCTTTCTTGCCCTATTATTCTTGGTAGACCTTTTCTTAGAACGATTGGCGCGATTATTGATATGAAGGAAGGGAATATTAGATTCCAATTTCCATTAAGGAAAGGCATGAAGCACTTTCCAAGAAAGAAAGTTAAATTACCTTATGAATCTATCATGCGGGCTACTTATGAATTGAGTGCCAAAGATGGCACTACTTAGATCTATCTTCGCCTTTATGCCTAGCTAGGGGCGTTAAACAATAGCGCTAGTTGGGAGGCAACCCAATTTTATTTGTGTTTTTTGTTTTTGTTTCTGTTTAGTAATAAATTTTGCATCTACCTTCTGTTTAGATGTGTTTTATGTTTTAATTAGTGTTTGTGCCAAGTAGAACCTATAGGATAACCTATGGTGATAGTTAATTTGATTCTGCTAAAAACTTTTCATAGTTATTAGCTAGATGGCTTCTTCTCTCTTTTTGGATCTCAATACAATGTTCTCCCCCTCTCTTGTGGAGATCTATTCGATGTAACTCTTTTTGCGGTGTGTTTGTCGAGATCCGATGAATTTTGGGTTTATGATCAAGTTTATCTATGAGAAATATTTGAATCTCCTCTAAATTATTTTATGTATGATTGAGTTATCTTTGCAAGTATCTTCGAATTATCAGTTTGGTTTGGCCTACTAGATTGATCTTTCTTGCCATGGGAGAAGTGCTTAGCTTTGGGTTCAATCTTGCGGTGTGCTTACCCAGTGACAGAAAGGGTTGCAAGGCACGTATTGTATTGTTGCCATCGAGGATAAAAAGACGGGGTTTATATCATATTGCATGAGTTTATCCCTCTACATCATGTCATCTTTCTTAATGCATTACTCTGTTCTTATGAACTTAATACTCTAGATGCATGGTGGATAGTGGTCGATGTGTGGAGTAATAGTAGTAGATGCAGGCAGGAGTCGGTCTACTTGTCATGGATGTGATGCCTATATACATGATCATGCCTAGATAATCTCATAATTATTCGCTTTTCTACCAATTGCTCGACAGTAATTTGTTCACCCACCGTAATACTTCTGCTATGTTGAGAGAAGCCACTAGTGAAACCTATGGCCCCCGGGTCTATGTTTTATCATATAAGCTTTCAATCTACTTTTATTTGCATCTTTACTTTTTCGCATCTATATTATAAAATACCAAAAATATATTTATCTTATCTTACTATCTCTATCAGATCTCACTTTCGCAAGTGGCCGTGAAGGGATTGACAACCCCTTTATTGTGTTGGTTGCGAGTTCTTTGTTTGTTTGTGTAGGTGCGTGGGACTTTTGAGGAGCCTCCTACTGGATTGATACCTTGGTTCTCAAAAACTAAGGGAAATACTTATGCTACTATTGCTGCATCACCCTTTCCTCTTTAAGGAAAACCAACGCAAGCTCAAGACGTAGCAATGTAATCTTCTTTTACGGTGTGTTTGTCGAGATCCGATGAATTGTGGATTGATGATCAGCTTATCTATGAATATTATTTGAATCTTCTCTGAATTCATATATGCATGATTTGATATCTTTGTAATTCTCTTCGAACTATCAGTTTAGTTTGGCCAACTAGATTGGTTTTTCTTGCAATGGGAGAAGTGCTTAGCTTTGGGATCAATCTTGCAGTGTCCTTTCCAAGTGACAATAGGGGCAGCAAGGCACGTATTATATTGTTGCCATCAAGGATAAAAAGATGGGCTTAAATCATATTGCTTGAGTTTATTCCTCTACATCATGTCATCTTACTTAATGTGTTACTCTGTCTTCATGAACTTAATACTCTAAGTGCAGGCATGAGTCGGTCGATGTGTGAAGTAATAGTAGTAGATGCAGGCAGGAGTCGGTCCACTTGACACGGACGTGATGCCTATATTTCATAATCACTGCCTTGAATATTGTCATAACTTTGTGCTTTTCTAACAATTGCTCGACAGTAATTTGTTCACCCACCGTATTATTTGCCTTCATGAGAGAAGCCTCTAGTGAAACATATGGTCACCGGGTCTATTTTCCATCATATTAGTTTTTGATCTACTATTTTGCAATCTTTTACTTTCAGTTCTATAAACCAAAGAAACAAAAAATATTTATCTTTTGTTTATCTATCTCTATCAGATCTCACTTTTGCAAGTAATCGTGAAGGGATTGACAACCCCTTTATCGCGTTGGGTGCAAGTTGTTTGATTGTTTGTGCAGCTATTGGTGGCTTGTGTGTTATCTCCTACTGGATTGATACCTTGATTATCTAACTGAGGGACATACTTATCTCTACTTTGCTGCATCACCCTTTCCTCTTCAAGGGAAAAACCAACGCAAGCTCAAGTAGTAGAAATCCCCTATAAAATAGAGGGGAATTCAGCCAAGTAAAGTTAGTGGAGTAAACTTTTACTCCTCTATAAGTGGCCGCACCTAGTCGATCCCTAAACTTACTGGAGTAAAAAATGCATAGATTTTGTGTCCTAGTCGCATGAACTTCAAACACTTCACAATATATATCGTAAAAACACTCAAATTAAAATATGCATAACATAATCGTTAATAAGAATATTGTTTCATCATCACGATTTTCAAATCGAAACATGCATAGTACATCCAAAAGGCATCATTTCAAACACAAAGTTTGATCCAAAATCACCATAAACAGAACATGTGTATGTTGTGGATCGAGCCAACCAATGGCATGCAGAACTCAAACAAAGTACGAGCCGAAGAAATCATCACCGCCACCACCACCACCATCCTGTCGGCCGCCGCCGCCACCACCACCACCACCTCCTTGGCTGCCGCTGCCACTACCACCACCACCATTCTGAAGAGAGTCTTCCGTTTGGGTCAATACCCCCCCACGAGTGAGCTCCCAATACTTTCTTGCAGTTTCATCCATTGTGGTTGGATTCATGAACATGAAAGCATGATCTTAGGCTTTCTTGGTGTCACGAAGCCTTCCCTCCTCAAGTGCAAGTCTATGCTCCTCCGCCTTCAACTTTCTCTCTTTAGCTGCCAACTTGGCCTTCTATTTCTCATCCTCAAACTCACCACCTTTTCTTCTTTGGGTTCAGCTGCAAACACCTTCTTTGGCCTCAGTCATGGCCACAAGTTCTTTTTTGTATGTGCCACCATATGCATTTCTCTTCTTTCTCTCTTTTGCAATTTTGTTCCCACCTAGTCTATTGTTGGCCTCTTCATCCACCTCGTTTTCCTCCTCAATTGATATGCTCAACATTGATATTTTTGGAGTGATCTCCGCAACTCTCTTGATCCACTTCTCATTCTTGCAAAGCTCTTTGTAGCAATGATGCAACGCGAAGGGCTTGTGGTCGAACTTATTGTTCTTATGCTTCAAAAGTTCTTAGATGTACGGGCCATACTCCATGACTTGCACACTGCTCGGTGGTACATGATTCACTTGATTGATGCAACCGGACCATCAGTTGTATTGGTCGTGAATGGTACCCCAACGATGCCCAAGAGAATCTTGCGTATGACTTGATCGCACATCTATAGAGTTGTTGTAGTAGTCCGCAATTCTCTCCTGAAACCATTGCATCCATGGAGATGTTCATACAAACATAGCATAGAACAACATCTTCAACTTTATTTTAGTTGTGAGTTCGTGACCTTCATGACCTCATGCTCGCTTCGATCACCTCCTCAACTTTGTCTCCATCAGCCACCTCCTCTTCGGACACCTCATCTTCTTGCACCCCCTCTTCTTTGGCCACCTTCGAGTGATACCAAATTGAATCATAATTGAGACCATCTAGCCCCATCATAGCCGAGGACTCCAAAGATACCAAGAATTCGACCATGTTCATCTCCACACTACGACAACAGAACGAACAAACTCCACATCAGCCACCAACAATCACCACCAAATTTGTTGGCTGAAATGCAAAAGATGACTTTCTTTACCTTGTTGCCATTTCCTCGAGCACTTGGCGGCCCCGACCCTTCTAGTTGCCTGCGTTGACTGGACATTCCAGAGCAATGGCCGTAGGGGTGGCCAAAGACACTGCACGAGGCATCGGACATGGATGGGGCGTAAGAGTGGCATTCTTCTTCTTCGCGGCCCCCTCGGCAAGGGCCGATGCTGCTATCGGTGTCAAAACCGGCGGATCTCGGGTAGGGGGTCCCGAACTATGCGTCTAAGGTTGATGGTAGCAGGAGGCGGGGGACACGATGTTTACCCAGGTTCGGGCCCTCTCTATGGAGGTAATACCCTACTTCCTGCTTGATTGATCTTGATGAATATGAGTATTACAAGAGTTGATCTACCACGAGATCGTAATGGCTAAACGTCTAACTTGTATGATTATGATTATCTCTATGGACCATCCCTCCGGTTTATAAAGACACCTGAGGGGACTAGGGTTGTACAAAGTCGGCTACAGAGAAAGGAATCTACATATCCGAACGCCAAGCTTGCCATCCACACAAAGGAGAGTCCCATCCGAACACGAGAAGAAGTCTTCTATCTTGTATCTTTATAGCCCATCAGTTTGTCCCACGTCACATAGACCGAATGGCGGAGGACCCCTTAATCCAGGACTCCCTCAGTAGCCCCTGAACCAGGCTTCAATGACGAGGTGTCCGGCGCGCAGATTGTCTTCGGCATTGCAAGGCGGGTTCCTCCTCCGAATACTCCAAAGCATCCTTCGAATACAGAAAATGTGCCCGGCTCTGCAAAACAAATACCACACACAACCGCAGAGAGTATAGTATTTCACAAGTCCAATCCGCTGACAACTTTTTGTAGTGTGACATCACGTCGCCGCACGGCCATTATTCGAACCGTTTTTAGCCTGCCACTCCATATTTTGAGATGTGGTTTCATTGGCACGTCTTGTCAAAGCAGAGATCGTGTCCCCTTATTGCGGGATTCTCATCAATACGGGCGTGGGTAACCCAACCGTGCAGCCTACAAGGCCCTTGGGGAATAAGCGAGTGGGGAGGCGCTTGATATTCGCTGCCTTTATAAGGAGATAAGGATTCACCCCTTTTTACCCACGCATTCTCTCTCTCTGCCTCCCCATTCTCGAGCTCCAGCACCCAAGTTCTCATCCTTTCCGCCCCAAGAAAGCACTCCAACCATGTCCGGATCCGGAGCGCAGGGCAAGTGGATGGCCTCCTCCGTCAAGGAGAAGGACATTAACAAGCTCCGGGAGGTTGGGTATTTGGCCAAGGAAATCGCCCATCGTCTTCCGGCCAAGGGACAGATCGTCCCTACCCCGGAGCCCTATGAGAGGGTGGTGTTCATCCCCCATGTCGTCTGTGGGCTGGGATTTCGTCTCCACCCCTTCATCCGCAGACTCATGTTCTACTACGGGCTAGATTTCCATGATCTAGCCCCAAATTCTTTCCTCAACATCTCAACATTCATTGTAGTGTGCAAGGCTTTCCTTCGCATCCCACTATTGGGGAACGTAGTAATTTCAAAAAAAATCCTACACACATGCAAGATCGTGGTGATGCATAGCAACGAGAGGGGAGAGTGTCGTCCACATACCCTCATAGACCGTAAGTGGAAGCATTATGAGAAAGCGGTTGATGTAGTCGTATGTCTTCATGATCGATCGATCCTAGTACCGAACGTATGGCACCTCCGCGATCTGCACATGTTTAGCTCAGTGACGTCCCACCAACTCACGATCCAGTAGAGCTTCGAGGGAGAGTTTCATCAGCACGACGGTGTGATGACGGTGTTGATGAAGCTATCGATGCAGGGCTTCGCCTAAGCACCGCTATGATATGACCGAGGTGGATTATGGTGGAGGGGGCACTGCACACGGCTAAAAGATCAATGATCAACTTGTGTATCTTGGGGTGCCCCCGCCCCCGTATATAAAGGAGCTAGGGGGGAGGCGGCCGGCCAGGAGCAGGGCGCGCCAAGGGGGGAGTCCTACTCCCACCGGGAGTAGGACTCCTCCTTTCCTAGTAGGAGCAGGAGAAGGGGGGAGGAGGAGAGAGGGGGGAAGGAAAGGGGGGAGCCGCCCCCCTCCTTGTCCAATTCGGACTAGAGGGGGAGGGGATGCACAGCCCTACCTTGGCCGCCACTCCTCTTCTCCACTAGGGCCCATATGGCCCATTATACTCCCCGGGGGGTTCCGGTAACCCCCCCGGTAATCCGGTATATGCCCGAACTTGCCCGGAACACTTCCGAAGTCCAAACATAGTCATCCAATATATCGATCTTTATGTCTTGACCATTTCGAGACTCCTCGTCATGTCCGTGATCATATCCGGGACTCCGAACTACCTTTGGTACATCAAAACACATAAACTCATAATACCGATCGTCACCGAACGTTAAGCGTGCAGACCCTACGGGTTCGAGAACTATGTAGACATGACCGAGACACGTCTCCGGTCAATAACCAATAGCGGAACCTGGATGCTCATATTGGCTCTTACATATTCTACGAAAATCTTTATTGGTCAAACCGCATAACAACATATGTTGTTCCCTTTGTCATAGGTATGTTACTTGCCCGAGATTCGATCGTCGATATCTCAATACCTAGCTCAATCTCTTTACCGGAAAGTCTCTTTACTCGTTCTGAAATGCATCATCCCGCAACTAACTCATTAGTCGCATTGCTTGCAAGGCTTATAGTGATGTGCATTACCGAGAGGGCCCAGAGATACCTCTCCGATACTCGGAGTGACAAATCCTAATCTCGATCTATGCCAACTCAACAAGTACCTGTTGGGGAACGTAGTAATTTCAAAAAAATTCCTACACACATGCAAGATCATGGTGATGCATAGCAACGAGAGGGGAGAGTGTTGTCCACGTACCCTCGTAGACCGAAAGCGGAAGCGTTAGCACAACGCGGTTGATGTAGTCGTACGTCTTCACGATCCGACCGATCAAGTACCGAACGTACGACACCTCCGAGTTCAGCACACGTTCAGCTCGATGACGTCCCACGAACTCCGATCCAGCAGTGCTTTGCGGGAGAGTTCCGTCAGCACGACGGCGTGATGACAGTGTCGATGATGCTACCGATGCAGGGCTTCGCCTAAGCACCGCTACAATATTACCGAGGTGGAATATGGTGGAGGGGGGCACCGCACACGGCTAAGAGATCAAAGATCAATTGTTGTGTCTAGAGGTGCCCCCCTACCCCTGTATATAAAGGAGTGGAGGAGGGGGGAGGGCCGGCCCTCCTATGGCGCGCCCTGGAGGAATCCTACTCCCACCGGGAGTAGGATTCTCCCCTTCCAAGTAGTAGGAGTAGGAGTCAAGGAAAGGGAAAAGAGAAGAGAAGGAAGGAGGGGGCGCAACCCCTCCCCCTAGTACAATTCGGACTAGGCCTTGGGGGGCGTGCAGCCTCCCCTCTCTCCTTTTCCTAAAGCCCAATAAGGCCCATATACTCCCGGGCGAATTCCCGTAACTCTCCGGTACTCCGATAAATACCCGAATCACTCGGAACCTTTCCGATGTCCGAATATAGTCGTCCAATATATCGATCTTTATGTCTCGACTATTTCGAGACTCCTCGTCATGTCCCCTATCTCATACGGGACTCTGAACTACCTTCGGTACATCAAAACACATAACTCATAATATAAATCGTCACCGAACATTAAGCGTGCGGACCCTACGGGTTCGAGAACTATGTAGACATGACCGAGACACCTCTCCGGTCAATAACCAATAGCAGAACCTGGATGCTCATATTGGCTCCCACATATTCTACGAATATCTTTATCGGTCAAACCGCATAACAACATACGTTGTTCCATTTGTCATCGGCATGTTACTTGCCCGAGATTCGATCGTCGGTATCTTAATACCTAGTTCAATCTCGTTACTGGCAAGTCCCTTTACTCGTTATGTAATGCATCATCCCGCAACTAACTCATTAGTCACATTGCTTGCAAGGCTTATAGTGATGTGCATTACCGAGAGGGCCCAGAGATACCTCTCCGACACTCGGAGTGACAAATCCTAATCTCGAAATACGCCAACTCAACAAGTACCTTCAGAGACACCTGTCGAGCACCTTTATAATCACCCAGTTACTTGACGTTTGGTAGCACACAAAATGTTCCTCCAGTAAACGGGAGTTGCATAATCTCATAGTCATAGGAACATGTATAAGTCATGAAGAAAGCAATAGAAACATCACTACTAGGAAAAGGGCTATAGATAGAACTGATTCTAATGGTGCACCAGGTAAACAGTGCGCCACTACTATATACTAATGGCGCACCGGGTGCAGGTGCGCCATTAGTGTGGAAGACACTAATGGCGCACCAGACTCACGGTGCGCCACTACTACTGATTTTTTTTCCATTTTTCCATACAAACTAATGGCGCATGATGACAAAGTGCGCCATTACTAGTTAGAACTAGTAATGGCGCACGACCCAGACAGTGCGCCATTAGTATATATATATATATATATTTACTTTTTTGCAAACCTACTAATGGCGCACCATGTCAAAGTGCGCCATCACTAGTTTAAACTACTAATGGCGCACTTTTCCATAGTGCGCCATTAGTATACATATGTTTTTTTACTTTTCTGGAAAAAGTACTAATGGCGCACCACCTGCAGGTGCGCCACTAATGGCGCATTTTGTGGTGGGGCGCCATTAGTAACCTGGGACCAACAAGATATTTTGGACAACCCACCTACCCACTCACTTTCCCCACTTCATTCTCTTCACCTCCTCCTCCAAGCTTGTCTCGGCTGCCTCCTCCTCCTCACCTCATTTCCACCATAGATTCATCAAAATTAAGTGGTGAAATTACCTTTTTTTGATAGGTAAGTAAGGGGAAAGCTATCTTCATGATGTAGATCTACTTTTTTTCTCCCTAGCTCGCTCCAACAACGTGCACATGCACTTTTTGTGGCCTAGCTAGATCTATGTATGTTTGTGGTGTTGCTTGTGTTTGTGGTGTTGCATATATGTTTGTGTTTGCAGGTACCGGTATTTGAAATGCGATAGTTGCCAATATTTTGCCGGAATGTTGATTCATTTCCGTTTCGGCGAGAATTTTGGCACTATGCATTCTTTTTGGTCCTATTTTTAGGGAAGGTCATGCCAAATTTTTTCTTGGTTCTAAAATATCGTTTTGCTCTACCCCGCAGGCGACCATGGTCCGCACGATGACCGAAGGCATCGTGAATAGGTTTTTGAGCTCCGCGAAGGCCGAGATGCTTCAAAAGAACGAGACGGAGATAAGATGTCCGTGTCGAAGATGCAAGCTGAAGAGCCTTATTGCGGACCCGGATTCCGGGCAGGTGCGGGACCACCTGCTCTTGCATGGTTTCATGGATGGCTATCGGTGGCAAGGTGATGAAGATGACTATGGAGTCGTCCATGGGGGCCGGGCAAGAAATGAGGAAGGGCAACAAGACAACCACCGCGGCGAGGGCGGGAGAGAAGACGAAGAATCTCCAGGACATGATCACGACGGTGATGATGTACACAATCATCATGTAGAAGATGTCGTACATGATGATGAGGAAGATCAAGACGAAGGGCATGATCATGAAGATGAAGATGCCGGAGCAGATGACGATGGAGGCTGGGTGCAGGACCCTCATATTCAAGAGCTGCTTCACCAGCAGACGGATAACACAAGAGCTGCCACCCGAGAGAAAGTCAAGCTGGATCAACTGGAGATAGACGCGGTTACTCCATTGTATGAAGGATGCAGGCCCGAGGATACCCGCCTGTAAGTAACGCTCATGGCTCTGGAGGTGAAGGTAAAACACAAAATGACCGACGCATGCTTCGACGAGAACATGTCATTCTGGCACGAATGTCTTCCCAAGGGGAACAAGTGCCCGACCAGTTTCGAGGAGGCGAATAAAATCGTGTGTCCTCTGGATTTACCGCACGTGAAATACCATGTGTGCATGAACAATTGCATCATTTATCGGGACGAGCACGTGGAGTCTACCATATGTCCGGTGTGCGGCATCACTCGATACAAGAAGAGGAAGAAAGCTCCTCGAAAATCGGTGTGGTACTTTTCGATCACTCCTCGTCTGCAGCGGTATTTCACGGACCCTAAGGTAGCAAAGCTCCTGCATTGGCACGCGGATAGGGAGGAGAACAAGCGGGAAGATGACGGAAATGATCCGGAGATAAATAAAAAAGACAAGATGCTGAGTCACCCTAAGGATGCGAGCCAGTGGCAAGTGTTGAACTTTGAATACCCAGAATTTGGGAAGGATCCATGGAACATCGTGCTGGGCTCGAGCACCGATGGAGTCAATCCGTTTGGCAGCCAGAGAAGCACACATAGCACCTGGCCTGTGTTTGTGTGGATGTACAACCTTCCCCCCTGGTTGTGCATGAAGAGGAAGTACATTCACATGAGTATGCTAATTGAAGGGCCGAAACAACCAGGGAACGACATCAATCTGTATCTGGGGCTGCTGAAGGAGGAGCTAGACACGCTGTGGAAAATGCCAGCCAATACGTGGGACGCTGCAGAGAAAGAATATTTCCCTATGAGAGCCGCACTGCTCATGACGGTGCACGACTATGTCGGTTACGGATATCTCGCGGGGCAGGTAGTCCACGGATTTTCTGGATGCGTAAGGTGCATGGATGACACAACGTATCGCCAGCTAGATAGAGATCCCGGGTCTTCGAAAACCGTGTTCATGGGACATCGAAGGTGGCTTCGCGACGATGACCCGTGGAGGAAACGCAAGGATCTGTTCAATGGTGAAACCGAACCCCGAAAACGCCCGTGTACGAGGAGCGGCGAGGAAATAGACGAGCTGTTGAAAAATTGGAAAGACTGCCCACTGCCGGGAAAGAAGCAAAAGGCGCCAGAGCCGGGAAAGAAGCGAAAGGCGCCAGAGCCGCTGCTGAAGGTATGGAAAACGAGGTCTGTTTTCTGGGACTTGCCATACTGGAAGATCCACCGTGTGCCTCACAGCCTTGATGTCATGCATATCACGAAGAACGTGTGCGAGAGTTTGCTTGGTACCCTGCTCAACATGCCAGAGAGGACCAAAGATGGGCCGAAAGCAAGGGCAGACTTGAAATCAATGGGCATCAGGCAGGAGCTTCACGCTAATGATGATGATGATGAGGCGAAGCAGGACACAGAAAGTCGTCGCAAAGGCAAAAAGGCCAAGAAGAACGGAAATGACTACCCTCCCGCGTGCTTCACTCTAAGTCAGGAGGAGATCGAGCAGTTTTTCACCTGCCTCCTAGGAGTAAAACTTCCTTATGGTTACGCGGGGAAGATAAGCAGATACCTAGACCCAGCTAAGCAGAAGTTCAGCGGGATGAAGTCTCACGACTGTCACGTGCTGATGACGCAGATACTTCCAGTTGCAATCCGTGGGATCATGGACGCGCACGTCCGTGAAACGCTATTTGGCCTATGCAACTTTTTCGATGTCATCTCTCGGAAGTCCATTGGCGCGAGGCAACTCAGAAGGCTACAGGAAGAGATCGTGGTGATACTATGCGAGCTTGAGATGTACTTCCCGCCCGCATTCTTCGACGTTATGGTGCATCTGCTGGTCCATATCGTGGAGGATATCATCCAACTCGGGCCGACTTTCCTGCACAGCATGATGCCGTTCGAAAGGATGAATGGTGTCATCAAAGGATACGTTCGAAACATGTCACATCCAGAGGGAAGTATAGCCAGGGGCTTTCTGACTGAAGAGTGCATCTCCTACTGCACGAATTATCTAGGCACTGAGAACCCCGTTGGTCTGCTCGTCAATAGGCACCTTGGCAGGCTCGCTGGATGGGGTCACCGTGAGGGTCGCCGTGAAATGCATGTCGACTTCGAGGGTCGACTCGCCGACTTTGAAAGAGCAAACCTAGTCGCGTTACAACACATAGACGTGGTCGATCCTTGGGTGGTAGAGCACAAAACCTTTATTGAGAAGACATACAATGACCGAGGCCAACAGAGGACGGACGGAGATATAATCAAAGAGCACAACTCATGTTTCACGCGTTGGTTCAAGCAGAAGCTTCTGTCATACCCTTTACATGAGGATTCTTCCGCGGAAGAACAACTCATATTCGCCTTGTCACAGGGCGCTGAGCACAACCTGATGACCTATGAGGCGTACAATATCAACGGCTACACATTCTACACCGAGGACAAGGACATGAAGAGCGATGGTTATCAGAACTCTGGGTAACGATGGAATCCTACACCGGCAACGACAAGGACAGATACTACGGAAGGATCGAGGAGATTTGGGAGCTGAGCTACGCTGGAGAGAAGGTCCCGATGTTCCGTGTCAGATGGGCCAAGAGCATCCTAAAAGAAGACCGGTATTTCACCACCATGGTTATACCCGAAGCCAAATCCAAGACCGCGGGCGCAAACGTCACCGCAAAAAATGAGCCATGGGTACTGGCTTCCCAAGTGGACCAATGCTTCTTCATTACCGACCCGCCAAAGCCCAGTCGTTTTGTCGTGAAGAGAGGCAAAAGGAAGATCATCGGAATGGATGGAGTAGCCAATGAGCAAGACTTTGACAAGTACGGCGACCCGAAGATCAAACATGATGACGACGATGAAGTAGCAGCACACACCACAAGAAGAAGCAGGACCACCCTACCTAAAGGACGTCCGTTCCACAGAAGAACTCCATTTGCGAAAAAGAAGGGCAAGAAGATTGTGAACAGATAGCTAGCTAAGATCGATTGTATTTAAATCGTAGTCTTCATTTCTCGATTGTATTTCATGGGAACTTTTTGATATCATGAATATTTTTAAATTTCATGGGCACTTTTTGAATTCATGAGGACACTTGATCTCGATCCCCCTCCATCTTGATCTCGATTCCCCCTCCATCTCGATCTCGATCCCCCTCCATCTCGATCCCACCCGCACCCTCCCCCGCTAGCTCCACCGACGCCGACGACCCACCGCAACCCTCCCCCGCTCCACCGCCGCCAACGAGCACCCACCCCCCCGCTCCATCGCCGCCAACGGGCACCCCCCGCACCCTGCCCCGCTCCACCGCCGCCGCCGATGATATTTTCAAGTAACAAATTTGAACATATTTTTAAAAAAATTATTACTGTTTTTATAAAAAAATATTACTGTTATGATTTAAACAAGTTTGAACATATTTAAACACAAATAAATATAAAAAACAACATTTAAAATGCATAAAAATAATATTGGGGAGCCTGGGAATCGAACCCAGGACCTCCTGGTGTGTGTGCTGCGTGCTGACCAGATAGGCTAGTGGGTGGGTTCTGTTGTAGATAGGGTTAGGTTGTAGATAGGGCTAGTGGGCTAGATTAGAACAAAATTCTAATGGCGCACCGAGCGCTAGTGCGCCATTAGAATAGTCGTACTTATGGCGCACAAGATGGTGGTGCGCCATTAGAAAGCTTCCCCCCACACTAAATCCCCAATCTCTCTAATCTCTCCCGCTGCCCCCCCCCCCCCCGTGTTCGCCGTCCCCCTCGCCACCCCCTCGCCTCCTTCGCCGTCCCCGAGCCGAGCGCCGCCTCCCTCGCTGTCACCGAGCCGAGCACCGCCCCCCCTCCGCCCGCGCCCGCGCCCTCGCCGTCCCCCTCCGCCCGCGGCCCCGCCTGCGTCAACCTCCCTCCCGAGAGCGACAGCTAGGGCTCCTAGCCGCTGCCACCGCTGCCGGCCCGCCGCCGCGGCGCTCCCAGCCGGCCGAACCCTCCGCTGCCCCGCCTCCGGTATAGGACCCCAGCAGCGCCTTCCCCCATCAAGCAGCCGCTCTCACCAGCGGCGCCCCCCTCCTTGGAGCAGGCGCTCCTGCCCAGCAACGCTGCCGCCCGGAGCTACGCCGGCGACCAGTCCGTAGGCAGGTATCCACCACTCCCCCCTCCCTCTTCCCTCATCCCCCTCCCTCCTTCCTCTTGCATCCTCTGTTCAATTTTTTTTCCTGATTTTTTTAGTGGATGATTACTTGATGTAGATTCGATACTGTGGGAATATAATGATAGTTATTTCTTGCTATGATGATTGCAGCCAATATTAGTAAGTAACTATTGCGTTGTGAGGTTTCTGGATTAACTAACATGTTTAAGTTCAGAGCCAAACTGTAGAGGTCAGTAATCATAATTATTTTATTCTAAACTGCAACCAAGCTAAGGTAGTATCTTAGCAAGCATTTGATGCCTTTGATTATTGAAAGGAATCAAACTATCATTTTTGCCCATTTCTGTGGTTATTGGAGTAGCATCCTCTGCTTTCTCTTACCAGCAGAGCATGACTGTTACTGCATGTTTCTCAAGATATACATGCTGAAGTTTCTGTAACAATCAAGGAGAACATCTAGAAACAAAATATGATTTAAGATACACAACAAGCAGCAGGTAACATCACAAATTAGGATTTTTCTACTAGCTAGTATGCTGAAGCAGGTTGCAGGGGCCAGATTTCTACTGCCACAAAGTTAAAGTAAATGCCATTTTTAGTTCTGATGATGGGTGGCAGGAAGCTGCACTTTGAGATGCAGGGCTGTACATTTGAGAGTAAATTAGGATTATTTTGGACAATGAGCAGAGCTTAGGTAAGGAAATGTTCTTTATTAGTTAAGTATATGTTCTGCTGCTCATGTTGCTGCTGGTGCTTTGGGTGATTCGACAGGCTGAAGCTATATTAGTTAAGTATATAGAGCACCACCCAAGATGTATGTACATACCCAGCTATCATCAGTAACTTAAACAAAACAGTTGGATGTTCTTGGAGTTTCCTTGTTGAATCTCAAACTACAACAAACAAATCGGGACAAATTCCTTTTTTTTTACAAAAGATCGATCGGTCGAAGTTTTGGTTGCTGCTCTATCTAGTGTGAACAGTTTACGGCATGCTTCAGACTTACTTTGATGGTTGCAATATAACTTTTGATCCATCTTTGGTACTAATATCAAAGAGGTATAGAGGTGGTGAGTACAGGAGCTAAGAGTCTCAGGATCAGATCAATTTGCCTATGTTGCTTCCAAGGAGTTGTTCTCTGTCTGGTCCAATTCTAAAGAAATAAAAAGTGAATAGTTTGTTTGTTCCCTGTGTGGTCACTATATTTTTTGAGTACTGACATTTGTTATGTTTGTTAGCAGCAAGATATTTAAATGAAGCTTGTTGTTTTTCAACTATTCAACTGATGCCATGAAACTGAATATAGTAGGTGAAAACCCTGTTTTTCTTCCTGATCGTGAAAATTTGAAGTCCTGTTTGTGTTTTGGTTTTGTTGGTTGACAATTATGTTTAGTTTTTCATTTCATGGGTGCTGTAAAATGTGCAGGTGGTGAGTTGAGGCAAAGCATACAGCTTGTTTGGACTAACCAAGAGGACGAGGTATGTTGCTTGCCCAAGCTAAGTGACACGTACGCGCCAAGTTTTCTGTTATATAATTACCTGTTAGTGCTTAGTTAAACTGCATGATACGGCCATAGCAGATGGATGGTACTAGGTGTTGTTTTGTTTCTTGCCAATGTATTCAGAGAGCAGATGTGCCACTGCAGATTTCTTTTCTTGAAGGCAGCTCACATAAGTTCAGCTACAAGTGAACAACTTGCTGCTATTAGATCTGGAATGGAAGCTCACATAAGTTGAGCTGATTTTTGTCCATATGAAAGCGGAGGACCATATGGTCTGTGGCCTTTTCATCCATATGAAAGTAGAGGCACATTGTGGTGCTAGTTTGCTGGGTTTTGTCTCTGACCATCGTGTCGTAATGAATTTGCAGGTACCCCGAGAGGCCCTTGAGTTTGCCGGAATGTTGATTAACTTCCGTTCCGGCAAATTCGGGTACTCCATATGTCCTATTTTCAGCAAAGGTCATGCTAAAATTTTCCGTGAATTTTAGCATGACATTGCTAAAAATAGGACATATGGGGTACTTGCGACTAATGCATGGGCCGGGGTATCTTAGTACTTAATTAAGTAGGATCAACTGCCCCTTTATTCTTGCTGCATTAAACCATAGGTGGCAATAGAGCCAAGTGATTAGGCCCAACTTAGAATTCTCCTTAGCATCGATAAACCCTAGATGATAAACCCAACATAGGTGGCAATAGAGCCAAGTGATTAGTGCCAAGTGATTAGGCCCAACCTAGGGTGCCTCGGCATCGATAAACCCTAAATGATGAAAACTTAACTTGGCTGCCCCGGATGCCTCGGTGTCGATAAGAACCTAAATGATGTATGCTTAGGCTTTTAGGGTGCCTCGGTGTCAACAAACCCTAAATGATGAAAGCTTAGGCTTTTAGGGTGCCTCGGTGTCGACAAACCCTAAATGATGAGACCATGATCTTGTTCCTTGACAATAACCAACTTTTTGACCAAACTTTTTTCCTATTTAGAGCGAAACATGGCCCACAACGATGAGGCCGGTGGTTCGGGCGGCAAGCAATTCTGGGAGCTGTCCCAGGAGATGGAGGAACAACCTAACCGCTATGAGGACGCCGCGGAAGACACCGATCCTGATTACACAACCCCTAGTGGCGTCGGGGATGACACCACTGATGGTGCCGCCGAGGATGCCACCACTGATGATGGCGGCGCACACATAGATGGCAGCCAACCGAAGAAGCAAAGGAAGGACCGGCATCCGAATGCGCTCCGCACCCTCAAGGAGGAATTCACTCAAGTGGACTCCGACGGGAATCCAACGGAGCCCAAACATATAGTCAAGGGGTACTCGGTTCACCTCGGGTGCATTCTCTGGAGCACCGTCTCGATAAACACCGAGAACCTTAGGCATAAGGACCGAGGGAATTTGCGCAACCTCCTCTTCACGAAGTTGCACGAACAATACAAGTTCCCCGCCGAATTTGAAAACACACGCCTCTCAGGGAATAAAGTGAACAGTGCCGCCCTCACGAAGATGAGCACGGCCCTGTCTACTTGGAGAAGCGCGGTGAAGAGAATGATTGATAAAGGTGATAGCTATGATAAGATCAAGGCGAAATATCCTTTGATGAGCGAAGATGAGTACAAGGAGTTCAAGATCAAGTGCTCGAGCAGTGCAACCTCCGAATCAAGTCAGTGGGGGAAAGAAATGTGGGAGTTGAACTTAGGGGAACACAAACTCGGTCCCGGCGGTTACAGAGTGGCGGAGCCTATATGGGACAAGGAGGACGCAGAGCGTGCCAAGCAAGGCCTACCACCCCGCTTCGAGAAATACAGCGGTAACAAGCAGACCAGGAACTATGTCAGGGCCCGGTACAAGGAGGACCCGATAACAAAGGAGCTTACCACGGATCCGAAGACCCGGGCGCTTGAGCTTGTTCTGGTAAGGAATACACCCCTGCGTAATTAGCTCCATATGGTTGCACTCTAATTAATCCCCAATATTTCTAAATGGTTCACGTTCCTTTCGCAGGACACTGAAAGCAGTAGCGCGGGGTCGTCTCAGAGCTCCCCTTTCGACACCCCTTTAAATAGGGCGTTGAACATAATGAAAAGCAAGGATAAGCTCACTAAGCCGACGTCAGCTGGTCGTGTGGCCGACAAATGCTTGTCCACAAAATGGGGGTCATACTATACCGCTGGTGTGCGGAAGGAGAAAAAGGCCAGCTTGGAAAGCCAGACGCGCGAGGTTGAAGCACTCAAGGCACAAGTGGCGCGGATTCTGGAGCTTGTCCAAGAGCAAGTGGAACAACAACTGGGAATGAAGCTCAACGCCATGGTGCCTACGTTGATTCATCGGCTGACGACGTGGATTGCGGGCGGCCAACAGGGGCCTCCCCCGGTTCCCAGCTTCACGGCCAGCAACTCGCACAGCGCGCAGGCGGCGCCATTGGTGTCTCCGGTGGCGCCATTGGTGTCTCCGGCGGCGGCACCATTGGTGTCTCCGGCGCTGGCACGGGCATTGGACCTTAATGCACCCGGGTGTACGCCGGCCGGCACCTCACCAGCAAGCGCCCCCTCCGTCAGTTGCACGCCCGCCGTTGGCGGTGCCTCGACATTAGCCGAGCTCGACGGCATCACGGTAACTAAGCCTCTCGGCCAATGACTTCATCTCCTTGCCTTTGACTGGGCATTCCTGACGCCCTGTACATGTTTTCGCAGGGCACCGCCGACGTTCCTTGCACTCTTCTGCACTTTGTGGGCGCCGAGTTGGTCGATGTCGCCAAGGGCAGAATCGTTCAACCGGGCAACCCAATGTTCCACTAATCTGATGCCACCCACAGTGTATAGGGTTGAAGTGGTTCGGGTGCTGCCAGGCTGCGACAAGCTGTTACCTCTAGTTCGACCCGCTGGGGCCGACGAAGAAGATGAGATGACCCTCAGCGCCTGCGTAAACTGGCCCCTGCTTTGGCCGAAGAGCCAGATTCGTTTTGGGGCGGGGGACACCACCCCACAGACAAGAGCGCCAGTCGTGCCAGCGCCAAGCCATGGCAAGAACGCCGCAATGCTACCGGACCTGCCGGACATCCCTATGTCGGACATCCCTATGGCACAGGATCCGGACAGCCCTATGGCACAGGATCCGGACGATGACGACAACGATGACGGTACATTTACCAAAGTCGATAAGTACTTTGCTGAACATGGGTATGCTGACGAGTTCTGCGGGCCTCTTTCTCAAGAACCCAACCAAGACGACCGCAATCTAGCTGGTACGGCGGAGAAATCCAATTGTAATAGGCGTCGTCTGGCGTTCAGTTCTCAGGAGACGCCTCCAGCTCCTGCCTTCACCGAGCCTCAGATAGCTGAGGTGCGAAATATTATCAGCCCCTACATGCTCAAGAAGGCGGTCTGTGAGCAGAACTCGGTCCCATTACAGGAGATCAAGAAGAAGGGACGGAAACGAAAGACTAACAAGGGCGCCGGTGCGAGCCAGCCGGCACCGAGTTCGATCTGTGCTCAGGACGGACCACCTTCACCTAAGGATATCTCAAGGAGGGTGCATGTGGTGGGTAGGGCGATGCTACCGCCAAATATGTTGAATGCTGCAACCGATGCTATGCGGAGTCTGCACGACAGTGTTCTTTCTTTGGAGAAGCGGCGTCTCAGAGAGAAGGATGTGGCATACCCGGTTTTCATGGCCAAGGTGCCAGAGGGCAAGGGCTTTGTGGATGGCGACATCGGGGGTACAATCATCCTGCGGTTTGATGACACCTTTGCTATGTTTAACCTTCATCCGCTGCACTACACCTTCGTTCGGCTGTTTTCGCTGAGTATGGAGATGCGGGTCATTAGAGACAAGACCCCGGACATCGTGATAGTCGACCCCTTCTACATGCGTGCCGGACCGCCAAGTTGCGAGTTCACACCTCGAACGCGTCATTCTGGCAAACCCAGATAAGGATAACTTCCTTGTGGCTTACTTTCCCGAGTAAGTCATCCCTTAACCGCCCCGTAACATATGATTTCTTAGATTTCGATCGTTATTTTTTTTTTCTAACATTCCATGTTCTATGCAGTAACACACATTGCACACTCATCCTCTTAAGCCCGAAATATTCCATGTCCACGTATTTCGACCCGAACCGTAACTCCAAGATAGACTACACAAATGTCAAGAAAGTTCTTGATGATGTTCTCCCCGGCTACGCCAAATCTGGAGGCACCTTCACCAGGGCGTTTCGTAAGTACGGCAAGCACATGTTCTCACACAATACGAAGTTCTGCTGCGTCAAGCAGCCGCCTGGCGGTCAGAAGGATGCCTACTACGCCCTCCATCACATGCGGGCGATCGTAAGGGACCATCATCAACTTCTGCTACCAGATAATCTCAAAGGTTGGGCCGCGAACTTGTCGGCAATCCAGGACGCGGACCTCAGACAAGAATTCTTTCGCATCCAGTCGGACTTTGCGGACATCATCCATCAAGATGTCCTTCATACCTCGGGACAGTTCTACCTCAGATATCAACCGTCCAACAATGAGATAGATGGAATGCTACAAATCCAGGGTGACAACAACCGCGATTTCACGACCATCACGATAGACGGCGGCTTCATCCACGCTCCTGTCTGCTGAGTCGAGTCGAAAGTAGTGATGTGTAGTTCTGAAACATTGATTGGCTCATGTTGTAATCAAACTTTAATGAATTCGTATGTCTCTTTGGTTTGGACAGTCGTTCAACTTAGATGTAATCGATGCTATTTATTAGTAGGACCATGAATCATGCTATTCATGTCTTGCTTTTCTCTTCCGATCCTTTTGTTGCATACTTACATATTGCTTATGTATTGTCTGTTGTTTGGCTTGTGCATAGAGATGCCGTCGTATGTCGTGTACAAGGGTAAGGTTCCCGGAGTCTACGACGACTGGGAGGAGTGTCGGAGACAAGTTCACCGTTTCAGCAGTAACAGTTACAAAGGGTACACCACTAGGGCGGAGGCCGAATCTAGATATGCCCGCTATCTAGCGGGAGAGAGGAGGGAGCGTTGGAGGAACCGGATGAAGACCAGTTTGATCGCGATGATGCTCATCGTGATGACCACAACTCTCTTTTATGTGATGGTAGTTTAGATGATCAATATCGACTTGTAATGTGAAGACAAACTCGATACTCGCGGTCTTGAGACTTGTAATGTTTTATCTTTGTTCGGTCTTTTGAATTCGGAGACTAATATGATGAATTGTATTCGGAGACTAATCTTCTATTGTATTCGATGAATCTGCTGTTGCTGTGTGCTGCTGTCTATATTCTCTCCAATAATATATTTTGTAACCTGTGCAAAAATCAGAAAAGCAAAAAAAACCCAAATATTCATACTAATGGCGCATCAAGGCAGAGTGCGCCATTAGTATGCCAAAGGATACTAATGGCGCATCAAGGCAGAGTGCGCCATTAGTGTGACAAAGCACATGGTTACATATGGCCCCCCGGGAGGCATACTAATGGCGCATGGAGTTACATACTAATGGCGCACTGCTAGGTGCGCCATTAGTATACCAGATACCAATGGCGCACCAGTGGTGAGCCATTAGTAAAAAATTCTAATGGCGTGCTACTAATGGCGCACCGGTAGTGCGCCATTAGTAGGCAAAACCGGTGTGCCATTAGTAGGCCTTTTCCTAGTAGTGCATACTAAACGATCAAGTGCTAAGCTAACGGAATGGGTCAAGTCAATCACATCATTCTCCTAATGATGTGATCCCGTTAATCAAATGACAACTCATGTCTATGGCTAGGAAACTTAACCATCTTTGATTCAACGAGCTAGTCAAGTAGAGGCATACTAGTGACACTATGTTTGTCTATGTATTCACACATGTATTATGTTTCCGGTTAATACAATTCTAGCATGAATAATAAACATTTATCATGAAATAAGGAAATAAATAATAACTTTATTATTGCCTCTAGGGCATATTTCCTTCAGTCTCCCACTTGCACTAGAGTCAATAATCTAGTTCACATCGCCATGTGATTTAACACCAATATTCACATCTGTATGTGATTAATACCCATAGTTCACATCGTCATGTGATAAACACCCAAAGGGTTTTACTAGAGTCAATAATCTAGTTCACATCGCTATTTGATTAACACCCAAAGAGTAGTAATGTATGATCATGTTTTGCTCGTGAGAGAAGTTTAGTCAACGGGTCTGTCACATTCAGAACGTATGTATTTTGCAAAATATTCTATGTCTACAATGCTCTGCACGGAGCTACTCTAGCTAATTGCTCCCACTTTCAATATGTATCCAGATTGAGACTTAGAGTCGTCTGGATCAGTGTCAAAACTTGTATTGACGTAACCCTTTACGATGAACCTTTTGTCACCTCCATAACCGAGAAACATCTCCTTAGTCCTCACTAAGGATATTCTTGACCGCTGTCCAGTGATCTACTCCTAGATCAAAATTGTACTCCCTTGCCGAACTCAGAGCAAGGTATACAATAGGTCTGGTACACAACATAGCATATTTTATAGAACCTATGACTGAGGCATAGGGAATGACTTCCATTCTCTTTCTATTTTCTGCCATGGTCGGGATTTGAGTCTTACTCAATTTCACACCTTTGCAACACAGGCAAGAACTCTTTCTTTGACTGTTCCATTTTGAATTACTTCAAAATCTTATCAAGGTATGTACTCATTGAAAAATCGTATCAAGCGTCTTGATCTATCTCTATAGATCTTGATGCTCAATGTGTAAGCAGCTTTACCGAGGTCTTTCTTTGAAAGGCTCTTATTCAAGTATCCTTTTATGCTATCCAGAATTTCTATATCATTTCCAATCAGCAATATGCCATCTACATATAGTTTTAGAAATGCTACAGAGCTCCCACTCACTTTCTTGTAAATACAGGCTTCTCTAAAAGTCTGTATAAAACCATCTGCTTTGATCAACTCATCAAAGCGTATATTCCAACTCCAAGATGCTTGCACTAGTCCATCGATGGATCGCTGGAGCTTGCACATTTTGTTAGCACCTTTAGGATTGACAAAACCTTCTGGTTGCATCATATATGACTCTTCTTAAATAAATCCATTTAAGGAATGCAGTTTTTATATCCATTTGCCAATTTCATAAAATGTGGCAATTTCTAACATGATTCGGACAGACTTAAGCATCGATACGAGTGAAAAAATCTCATCGTATTCAAAACCTTGAACCTGTCGAAAAACCTTTTTGCGACAAGTCGAGCTTTGTAGATAGTAACACTACTATCAGCGTCTGTCTTCCTCTTGAAGATCCATTTATTTTCTATGGCTTGCCGATCATCGGGCAAGTCCACTAAAGTCCACACTTTGTTCTCATACATGGATCTCATCTCAGATTTCATGGCCTTCAAGCCATTTCGCGGAATCTGGGCTCATCATCGCTTCCTCATAGTTCGTAGGTTCATCATGGTCTAGTAACATGACTTCCAGAATAGGATTACCGTACCACTCTGGTGCGGACCGTACTTTTGAAGACCTACGAGGTTCTGTAGTAACTTAATTTGAAGTTTCATGAACATCATCATTAGCTTCCTCACTAATTGGTGTAGGAATCACTGGAACTGATTTCTGTGATGAACTACTTTCTAATCCGGGAGAAGGTACAATTACCTTATCAAGCTCTACTTTCCTCCCATTCACTTCTTTCGAGAGAAACTCCTTCTCTAGGAAGGTTCCATCTTAGCAACGAATATCTTGCCTTCGGATCTGTGATAGAAGGTGTACCCAACAGTTTCCTTTGGCTATTCTATGAAGACGTACTTCTCCGATTTGGGTTTGAGCTTATCAGGTTGAAACTTTTCACATAAGCATCGCAACCCCAAACTTTAAGAAACGACAACTTTGGTTTCTTGCGAAACCACAGTTCATAAGGCGTCATCTCAACGGAATTTGATGGTGCCCTATTTAAAGTGAATGTAGCTGTCTCTAATGCATAACCCCAAAACGATAGTGGTAAATCGGTAAGATACATCATAGATCGCACCATATCCAATAAAGTGCGGTTATGATGTTCGAACACACCATTACGCTACGGTGTTCCATGTGGCGTGAGCTGTGAAAGTATTCTATATTGTTTTATATGAAGGCCAAACTCGTAACTCAAATATTCTCCTCCACGACCAGATCGTAGAAACTTTATTTTCTTGTTACGATGATTCTCCACTTCACTCTAAAATTCTTTGAACTTTTCAAATGTTTTAGACTTGTGTTTCATTAAGTAGATATACCCATATCTGCTCAAATCATCCGTGAAGGTCAAAAAATAACGATACTCGCCACGAGCATCAACACTCATTTGATCGCATACATAGGTATGTATTATTTCCAATAAGTCAGTAGCTCGTTCCATTGTTCCGGAGAACGGAGTTTTAGTCATCTTGCCCATAAGGCACTGTTCGCAAGCATCAAATGATTCATAATCAAGTGATTCCAAAAGTCCATCATTATGGAGTTTCTTCATGCGCTTTACGCCGATATGACCCAAACGGCAGTGCCACAAATATGTTGCACTATCATCAACTTTGCATCTTTTGGCATCAATATTATGAATATGTGTATCACCATGATCAAGATTCAATAAACCATCAACATTGGGTTTATGACCATAGAAGGTTTTATTCATGTAAACTGAATAACAATTTATTCTCTGTCTTAGATGAATAATCGTATCGCAATAAACATGATCTAATCATATTTATGCTCAACGCAAACACCAAATAACATTTATTTAGGTTCAACACTAATCTTGAAAATATAGGTAGTGTGCAATGATGATCATATCAATCTTGGAACCACTTCCAACACACATTGTCACTTCACCCTCAACTAGTCTCTGTTTATTCTGTAACTCCTGTTTCGAGTTACTAATCTTAGCAACCGAACAAGTATCAAAAACCCAGGGGTTACTATAAACACTAGTAAGGTACACATCAATAACCTGTATATCAAATATACCCTTGTTCACTTTGCCATCCTTCTTATCTACCAAATATTTAGGGCATTTCCACTTCTAGTGACCATTTCCTTTGTAGTAGAAGCACTCAGTTTCAGGATTTGGTCTAGTTTTGGGCTTCTTCGTGGGAGTGACAACTTGCTTGCCATTCTACTTGAAGTTCCCTTTCTTTCCCTTTGCCCTTTTCTTGAAACTAGTGGTCTTGTCAATCATCAACACTTGATGCTCTTTTCTTGATTTCTACCTTCGTCGATTTCAACATCAGGAAGAGCTCGAGAATCGTTTTCATCATCCCTTGCATACTATAGTTCATCACGAAGTTCTAGTAACTTGGTGATGGTGACTAGAGAACTCTGTCAATCACTATCTTATCTGGAAGATTAACTCCCACTTGATTCAAGCGATTGTAGTACCCAGACAATCTGAGCACATGCTCACTAGTTGAGCAATTCTCCTTCATCTTTTAGCTATAGAACTTATTGGAGACTTCATATCTCTCAACTTGGGTATTTGCTTGAAATATTAACTTCAACTCCTGGAACATCTCATATGGTCCATGACGTTTAAAACGTCTTTGAAGTCCCGATTCTAAGCCGTTAAGCATGGTGCACTAAACTATCAAGTAGTCATCATACTGAGCTAGCCAAACGTTCATAATGTTTGCACCTGCTCCTACAATAGGTCTGTCGCCTAGCGGTGCATCAAGGACATAATTCTTCTGTGCAGCAATGAGGTCAATCCTTAGATCATGGACCTAGTCCGCATCATTGGTACTAACATTTTTCAACATAGTTTTCTCTAGGAACATATCAAAATAAACATAAGGAAGCAACAACGTGAGCTATTGATCTACAACATAATTTGCAAATACTATCAGGACTAAGTTCATGATAAATTAAAGTTCAATTAATCATATTACCTAAGAACTCCCACTTAGATAGGCATCCCTCTAATCATCTAAGTGATCATGTGAGATGGAGCAGTTTTCAATGATGAATATCACTACGTTGATCATATCTACTATATGATTCACGCTCGACCTTTCGGTCTCAGTGTTCCAAGGCCATATCTGCATATGCTAGGCTCGTCAAGTTTAACCCAAGTATTCCGCGTGTGCAAAACTGGCTTGCACCCGTTGTAGATGAACGTAGAGCTTATCACACCCGATCATCACGTGGTGTCTCGACACGACGAACTTTGGCAACGGTGGATACTCAGGGAGAACACTTTTATCTTGAAATTTAGTGAGAGATCATCTTATAATGCTACCGTCAATCAAAGCAAAATAAGATGTATAAAAGATAAACATCACATGCAATCAAAATATGTGACATGATATGGCCATCATCATCTTGTGCCTTTGATCTCCATCTCCAAAGCATCGTCATGATCTCCATTGTAACCGGCATGACACCATGATCTCCATCATCTTGATCTATATCAATGTGTCGTCACATGGTCGTCTCGCCAACTATTGCTCTTGCAACTATTGCTATCACATAGCGATAAAGTAAAACAATTATTTGGCACTTGCATCTTATGCAATAAAGAGACAACCATAAGGCTTCTGCCAGTTGCCGATAACAAAACATGATCATCTCATACAACAACTTATATCCCATCATGTCTTGACCATATCACATCACAACATGCCCTGCAAAAACAAGTTAGACATCCACTACTTTGTTGTTGCAAGTTTTACGTGGCTGCTACGTGCAGAGCAAGAACCGTTCTTACCTACGCATCAAAACCACAACGAAATTTCGTCAAGTTAGTGCTGTTTTAACCTTCACAAGGACCGGGCGTAGCCACACTTGATTCAACTAAAGTTGGAGAAACTGACACCCGCTAGCCACCTGTGTGCAAAGCACGTCGGTAGAACCAGTCTCGCGTAATCGTACGTGTAATGTCGGTCCGGGCCGCTTCATCCAACAATACCGCCGAACCAAAGTATGACATGCTGGTAAGCAGTATGACTTGTATCGCCCACAACTCACTTGTGTTCTACTCGTGCATATAACATCTACGCATAAAATCAGGCTCGGATGCCACTGTTGGGGAACGTACTAATTTCAAAAAATTTCCTACGCACACGCAAGATCATGGTGATGCATAGCAACGAGAGGGGAGAGTGTTGTCCACGTACCCTCGTCGACCGAAAGCGGAAGCGTTAGCTCAACGCGGTTGATGTAGTCATACGTCTTCACGATCCGACCGATCAAGTACCGAATGTACGACACCTCCGAGTTCAGCACACGTTCAGCTTGATGACGTCCCACGAACTCTGATCCAGCAAGCTTTGCGGGAGAGTTCCATCAGCACGATGGCGTGATGACAGTGTCGATGATGCTACCGACGCAGGGCTTCACCTAAGCACCGCTACGACATTACCGAGGTGGAATATGGTGGAGGGGGGCACCGCACATGGCTAACAGATCAATGATCAATTGTTGTGTCTAGAGGTGCCCCCATGCCCCCGTATATAAAGGAGTGGAGGAGGGGGAGGGCCGGCCCTCCTATGGCGCGCCCTGGAGGAGTCCTACTCCCACCGGGAGTAGGATTCCCCTCCTTCCAAGTAGTAGGAGTAGGAGTCAAGGAATGGGAAAAGAGAAGAGAAGGAAGGAGGGGGCGCAACCCCTCCCATAGTCCAATTCGGACTAGGCCTTGGGAGGCGTGCAGCCTCCCCTCTCTCCTTTCCCTAAAGCCCAATAAGGCTCAGATACTCCCCGACGAATTGCCGTAACTCTCCAGTACTCCGATAAATACCCGAATCACTCGGAACCTTTCTGATGTCCGAATATAGTCGTCCAATATATTGATCTTTATGTCTCGACCATTTCGAGACTCCTCGTCATGTCCTTGATCTCATCCGGGACTCTGAACTACCTTCGATACATCAAACCACATAACTCATAATATAAATCATCACCGAATGTTAAGCGTGCGGACCCTATGGGTTCGAGAACTAGGTAGACATGACCGAGACACATCTCCAATAATAACCAATAGTGGAACCTGGATGCTCATATTGGCTCCCACATATTCTACGAAGATCTTTATCAGTCAAACCGCATAACAACATACGTTGTTCCCTTTGTCATCGGTATGTTACTTGCCCGAGATTCAATCGTCGGTATCTCAATACCTAGTTCAGTCTCATTACCGGCAAGTCTCTTTACTCATTATGTAATGCATGATCCCGCAACTAACTCATTAGTCACATTGCTTGCAAGGCTTATAGGGATGTGCATTACCGAGAGGCCCCAGAGATACCTCTCCGACAATCGGAGTGACAAATCCTAATCTCGAAATATGCTAACTCAACAAGTACCTTCGGAGACACCTGTAGAGCACATTTATAATCAGCCAGTTATGTTGTGACGTTTGGTAGCACACAAAGTGTTCCTCCAGTAAACGGGAGCTGCATAATCTCATAGTCATAGGAACATGTATAAGTCATGAAGAAAGCAATAGCAACATACTAAACAATCAAGTGCTAAACTAACGGAATGGGTCAAGTCAATCACATCATTCTCCTAATGATGTGATCCCGTTAATCAAATGACAACTCATGTCTATGGCTAGGAAACTTAACCATCTTTGATTCAACGAGATAGTCAAGTAGAGGCATACTAGTGACACTATGTTTGTCTATGTATTCACACATGTATTATGTTTCCGGTTAATACAATTCTAGCATGAATAATAAACATTTATCATGAAATAAGGAAATAACTAAAACTTTATTATTGCCTCTAGGGCATATTTCCTTCAGTACCATCGGAAACACCTGTAGAGCACCTTTATAATCACCTAGTTACGTTGTGACGTTTGGTAGCACACAAAGTGTTCCTCCGGTAATCGGGAGTTGCATAATCTCATAGTTATAGGAACATATATAAGTCATGAAGAAAGCAATAGCAGTAAACTAAAACGATCAAGTGCTAAGCTAACGGAATGGGTCAAGTCAGTCACATCATTCTCCTAATGATGTGATTCCGTTTATCAAATGACAACTCATGTCTATGGCTAGGAAACCTTAACCATCTTTGATCAACGAGCTAGTCAAGTAGAGGCATACTAGTGACACTTCATTTTGTCTATGTATTCACACATGTATTATGTTTCCGGTTAATACAATTCTAGCATGAATAATAAACATTTATCAAAGGAAATAAATAATAACTTTATTATTGCCTCTAGGGCATATTTCCTTCAGTCTCCCACTTGCACTAGAGTCAATAATCTAGATTACATAGTAATTATTCTAACACCCATGGAGTCTTGGTGCTGATCATGTTTTGCTCGTGAGAGAGGCTTAGTCAACGGGTCTGCAACATTCAGATTCGTATGTATCTTGCTAATCTCTATGTCTCCCACCTCGACTTGGTCACGGATGGAAGTGAAGTGTCTCTTGATGTGCTTGGTTCTCTTGTGAAATCTGGATTCCTTTGCCAAGGCAATTGCACAAGTATTGTCACAACAGATTTTCATTGGACCCGATGCACTAGGTATGACACCTAGATTGGATATGAACTCCTTCATCCAGACTCCTTCATTTGCTGCTTCCGAAGCAGCTATGTACTCTGCTTCACATGTCGGTCCCGCCACGATGCTTTGTTTAGAACCGCACCAACTGACAGCTCCACCGTTCAATATAAACACATATCCGGTTTGCGATTTAGAATTGTCCGGATCAGTGTCAAAGCTTGCATCGACGTAACCATTTACGATGAGCTCTTTGTCACCTCCATAAACGAGAAACATATCCTTAGTCCTTTTCAGGTATTTCAGGATGTTCTTAACCGCTGTCCAGTGATCCACTCCTGGATTACTTTGGTACCTCCCTGCTAAACTAATAGCAAGGCACACATCAGGTCTGGTACACAACATTGCATACATGATAGAGTATATGGCCGAAGCATTGGGAACATTTTTCATTTTCTCTCTATCTTCTACAGTGGTCGGGCATTGAGTCTGACTCAACTTCACACCTTGTAACACACGCAAGAACCCTTTCTTTGCTTGATCCATTTTGAACTTTTTCAAAACTTTGTCAAGGTATGTGCTTTGTGAAAGTCCAATTAAGCGTCTTGATCTATCTCTATAGATCTTGATGCCCAATATGTAAGCAGCTTCACCGAGGTCTTTCATTGAAAAACTCTTATTCAATTATTCTTTTATGCTATCCAGAAATTCTATATCATTTCCAATCAACAATATGTCATCCACATATAGTATTAGAAATGCTACATAGCTCCCACTCACTTTCTTGTAAATACAGGCTTCTCCAAAAGTCTGTATAAAACCATATTCTTTGATCACACTATCAAAATGTTTATTCCAACTCCGAGAGGGTTGCACCAGTCCATAAATGGATCGCTGGAGCTTGCACACTTTGTTAGCACCTTTCGGATCGACAAAACCTTTTGGTTCCATCATATACAACTCTTCTTCCAGAAATCCATTCAGGAATGCAGTTTTGACATCCATTTGCCAAATTTCATAATCATAAAATGTGGCAATTGCTAACTCTTGATAACCCACAAGTGTAGGGGGTAATTGTAGCCTCTTTCGATAAGTAAGAGTGTCGAACCCAACGAGGAGCTAAAGGTAGAACAAATATTCTCTCAAGTCCTATCTGCCACTGATACGACTCTACGCACGCTTAGTGTTCGCTTTACGTAGAACATGTATGAAACTAGAAGTACTTTGTAGGTGTTGTTGGATAGGTTTGCAAGATAATAAAGAGCACGTAAATAAAAAGTAAGGTCTGTTTAGATAAAGATGCAATAAAGTAAATATAGCGAGTGTGGAAAAGTGGTGGTAGGAGTTGTGAAATTGTCCCTAAGCAATTGACTACTTTACTAGACCGATAGCAAGTTTTATGTGGGAGAGGCATAAGCTAACATACTTTCTCTTCTTGGATCATATGCACTTATGATTGGAACTCTAGCAAGCATCCACAACTACTAAAGATCATTAAGGTAAAACCCAACCATAGCATTAAAGCATCAAGTCCCCTTTATCCCATACGCCACAACCCCCTTACTCGGGTTTATGCTTCCGTCACTCAAGCAACCCACTATAAGCGAATCATGAATGTATTGCATCACCCTAAAGTGGGAATCCCTCATTCTTGCATGACATGGAGGGCACAATAGGACAGCAACATAACCACAGGCAAATTAAACCAACCATAGCAATTCATCAATCACCGGTAGGACAACGAAAATCTACTCAGACATCATAGGATGTCAACACATCATTGGATAATAATATGAAGCGTAAAGCACCATGTTCAAGTAGAGGGTACAGGGGGTTGCGGGAGAATGGACCGCTGAATATAGATGGGGGAAGGTGATGGAGATGTTGGTGAAGATGATGGAGGTGGTGGTGAAGATCGCGGTGATGATGATGGCCCCCGGTGGCGTTCCGGTGCCACCGGAAGCAAAGGGGGAGAGAGCCCTCCTCCTTCTTCTTCTTCCTTGACCTTCTCCCTAGATGGGAGAAGGGTTTCCCCTCTGGTCCTTGATGTCTACTACACAACCTTCTTCTTGTAGACGTTGTTGGGCCCCCAAGTGTAGAGGTTTGTAGGACAGTAGCAAATTTCCCTCAAGTGGATGACCTAAGGTTTATCAATCCGTGGGAGGCGTAGGATGATGATGGTCTCCCTCAAGTAACCCTGCAACCAAATAACAAAGAGGCTCTTGTGTCCCCAACACATCCAATACAATGGTGAATTGTATAGGTGCACTAGTTCGGCGAAGAGATGGTGATACAAGTGAAATATGGATGGTAGATATAGGTTTTTGTAATCTGGAAATATAAAAACAGCAAGGTAACTAATGATAAAAGTGAGCGTAAATGTTATTGCAATGCTAGGAAACAAGGCCTAAGGTTCATACTTTCACTTGTGCAAGTGCTCTCAACAATAATAACATACTTGGATAATATAACTATCCCTCAACATGCCACAAAGAGTCACTCCAAAGTCACTAATAGTGGAGAACAAACAAAGAGATTACGGTAGGGTACGGAACCACCTCAAATCCTTTCTGCTTGATCTATTCAAGAGTCTGTAGTAAAACAACACGAAGCTATTCTTTCCGTTCGATCTATCATAGAGTTCGTACTAGAATAACACCTTAAGACACAAATCAACCAAAACCCTAATGTCACCTAGATACTCCAATGTCACCTCAAGTATCCGTGGGCATGATTATACAATATGCATCACACAATCTCAGATTCATCTATTCAATCAACACAAAGTACTTCAAAGAGTGCCCCAAAGTTTCTACCAGAGAGTCAAGACGAAAACATGTGCAAACCCCTATGCATAAGTTCATTAAACCCGCAAGTTGATCACCAAAACATACATCAAGTAGATCACGTGAATATCCCATTGTCACCACAGATAAGCACGACAAGACATACATAAAGTGTTCTCAAATCCTTAAAGACTCAATCTGATAAGATAACTTCAAGAGGAAAACTCAATTCATCACAAGAGAGTAGACGGAGAGAAACATCATAAGATCCACCTATAATAGCAAAGCTCGCGATACATCAAGATCATATCACCTCAAGAACACAAGAGAGAGAGAGAGAGAGAGAGAGAGATCAAACACATAGCTAGTGGTACATACCCTCAGCCCCGAGGGTGAACTACTCCCTCCTCGTCATGGAGAGCGTCGGGATGATGAAGATGGCCACCGGTAATGGATTCCCCCTCCGGCAGGGTGCCGGAACGGGCTCCCGAGAGGTTTTTGGTGGCTACAGAGGCTTGCGGCGGCGGAACTCCCTATCTATTGTGTTCTCCGAAGGTTTTAGGGTATATGGACTTATATAGGCAAAAGAAGTCAGTCAGGGGAGCCACGAGGGGCCCACAAGGGTGGAGGGCGCGCCCAGGGGGGTGGGCGCACCCCTTGCCTCGTGGCCTCCTCGAAGCTTCCCTGACTTCAGCTCCATGTCTCCTGGATCACGTTCATTCCAAAAATCATGCTCCCGAAGGTTTCATTCCATTTGGACTCCGTTTGATATCCCTTTTCTTCGAAACACTGAAATAGGCAAGAAAACGGCAATATGGACTGGGCCTCCGGTTAATAGGTTAGTCCCAAAAATAATATAAAAGTGCTTAGTAAAGCCCATATAAACATCCAAAATAGATAATATAATAGCATGAATGCTTCATAAATTATAGATACGTTGGAGACGTATCAGCATCCCCAAGCTTAATTCCTACTCGTCCTCGAGTAGGTAAATGTTAAAAGAAAGAATTTATGAAGTGTGAATTCTAGCAGGTGCACAAGTTTGATCAATGATAATTTCAGTCACCTTTTCCAGCATGATTATATGTCATAACAGTAGTTCATCTCATAAAACTTCTCAAGATCAAGTAACAAGCTATTCACATGTTAAAGCATAGACCATAAACTTTCTTGAAAACTAGCAAACTTCATTCTCAGTCATCAAACAATTACAATTCATCTTATTTTCAGGAAGGGTCTATGTCAGAGCTTTGATTTAGCAAACTCCACATACTCAACTATCATATAGTCTTCCATGATTGCTACCACTCAAAGCATATTCTTGGAACAAATAGCATCCATCGAACACAGAGAAAGATAGGGGCTTAGTGTTTCACCTCCCAACTCACTTATCATATAGATAATTGTCAACAATAATAATTCGTGATCAAATATATTTGCATGGCCATATATGCTTAGATCTTTCCCCAACACACAGTGCTTGCCAACTAAAGAGTAGGTAGGAATGAGAAGGAATACTACTGACTCTTGCATAAAAGTAAAAGATAGGCCCTTCGCAGAGGGAAGCAGGGATTTGCAGAGGTGCCAGAGCTCGATTTTGAAATAGAGATAAATAATTTTGAGAGGTATGATCTCATTGTCAACATAACAACCAAGAGTTCCCAATATCTTCCATACTACATACATTATAGGCGGTTCCCAAACAGAATGGTAAAGTTTTTACTCCCCCTCCACCAACAATCATCAATCCATGGCTTGCCCGAAACAGCGGGTGCCTCTAACTAACATCAATCATGGGGGAGTTTTGTTTGCAATTGTTTTTTATTTGATTTTGATCTTTTGATCATGGGACTGGGCATCCCAGTTACCAGCCATTTTTCTCGTGAATGATGAGCGGAGTCCACTCATCTTGAGAATAACCCACCTAACATGGAAGATACTAACAGCCCCTAGTTGCTACATGAGTGATTCGGGCATACAAAACAGATTATTATTTGAAGGTTTAGAGTTTGGCACATGCAAATTTACTTGGAACGGCAGGTAAATACCGCATATAGGTAGATATGGTGGACACTCATGGAAGAAACTTGGTTCAAGGGGTTTGGATGCACAAGCAGTATTCCCACTTAGTACAGATATTTTAAAAAGCAAAGGATTCTAAAAGGCAAGCACCACATGTTGGAGGTGAAGGAAATATGCCCTAGAAGCAATAATAAAGTTATTATTTATTTCCTTATTTCATGATAAATGTTTATTATTCATGCTAGAACTGTATTAACCGAAAACTTGATACATGTGTGAATACATAAACAAACAAAGTGTCACTAGTATGCCTCTACTTGACTAGCTCGTTGAATCAAAGATGGTTAAGTTTCCTAGCCATAGACATGAGTTGTCATTTGATTAACATGATCACATCATTAGAGAATGATGTGATTGACTTGACCCATTCTGTTAGCTTAGCACTTGATCGTTTAATATGTTTCTATTGCTTTCTTCATGACTTATACATGTTCCTATGACTATGAGATTATGCAACTCCCGTTTACCGTAGGAACACTTTGTGTGCTACCAAATGTCACAACGTAACTGGGTGATTATAAAGGTGCTCTACAGGTGGCTCCGAAGGTACTTGTTGAGTTGGCGTATTTTGGGATTAGGATTTGTCACTCCGATTCTCGGAGAGGTATCTGTGGGCCCTCTCAGTAATGCACATCACTATAAGCCTTGCAAGCAATGTGACTAATGAGTTAGTTGCAGGATGATGCACTACATAACGAGTAAAGAGACTTGCGAGTAATGAGATTGAACTAGGTATTGAGATACCGATGATCGAATCTTGGGCAAGTAACATACCGATGACAAAGGGAACAACATATGTTGTTATGCGGTTTGACCGATAAAGATCTTCGTAGAATATGTGGGAGCCAATATGAGCATCTAGGTTCCGCTATTGGTTATTGACCGGAGACATGTCTCGGTCATGTCTACATTGTTCTCGAACCCGTAGGGTCCGCACGCTTAAATTTCGATGACGGTTATATTATGAGTTTATGTGTTTTGATGTACCGAAGGTAGTTCGGAGTCCCAGATGAGATCGGGGACATGACGAGGAATCTCGAAATGGTTGAGACGTAGAGATCGATATATTGGACGACTATATTCGGACATCGGAAATGTTCCGAGTGATTCGGGTATTTTTCGGAGTACCGGAGAGTTACAGGAATTCACCGTGGAGTATATGGGCCTTATTGGGCTTTAGGGGAAAGAGAGAGGAGAGGTTGGGCACCCCCCCAAGGCCTAGTCCGAATTGGACTAGGGGGAGGGGCTACGCCCCCTCGTTCCTTCTCTTCTCTCCCCTTTCCTTGACTCCTACTCCTACTACTTGGAAAGGGGGGAATCCTACTCCCGGTGGGAGTAGGACTCCTCCTAGGGCGCGCCATAGAGAGGGCCGTCCCTCCCCTCCTCCACTCCTTTATATACGGACAGGGGGACACCCCTTGGAGACACAACAATTGATCCCTTGGATCTCTTAGCCGTGTGCGGTGCCCCCCTCCACCATAATCCACCTCGATAATATCGTAGCGGTGCTTAGGCGAAGCCCTGCGTCGGTAGAACATCATCATCGTCACCATGCCGTCGTGCTGACAGAACTCTCCCTCAAAGCTCGACTGGATCGGAGTTCAAGGGACGTCATCGAGCTGAACGTGTGCTGAACTCGGAGGTGTCGTGCGTTCGGTACGTGATCGGTCGGATCGTGAAGACGTATGACTACATCAACCACGTTGTGCTAACGCTTCCGCTTTCAGTCTATGAGGGTACATGGACGACACTCTCCCCTCTCGTTGCTATGCATCACCATGATCTTGCGTGTGCGTAGGAATTTTTTTTGAAATTACTACGTTACCCAACAGTGGCATCCGAGCCTGGTTTTATGCGTAGATGTTATATGCACGAGTAGAACACAAGTGAGTTGTGTGCGATACAAGTCATACTGCTTACCAGCATGTCATACTTTGGTTCGGTGGTATTGTTGGATAAAGCGGCCCGGACCGACATTACACGTACGCTTACGCGAGACTGGTTCTACTGACGTGCTTTGCACATAGGTGGCTGGCGGGTGTCAGTTTCTCCAACTTTATTTGAACCGAGTGTGGCTACGCCCGGTCCTTGAGAAGGTTAAAATAGCATTAACTTGACGAACTATCGTTGTGGTTTTAATGCGTAAGTAAAAACGGTTCTTTCTCAGCCCGTAGCAGCCACGTAAAACTTGCAACAACAAAGTAGAGGACATCTAACTTGTTTTTGCAGGGCATGTTGTGATGTGATATGGTAATGCCATGATGAGATATAAGTTGTTGTTTGAGATGATCATGTTTTGTTGAAGTTATTGGCAATTGGCAGAATCTTTATGGTTGTCTCTTTATTGCATAAGATGCAAGCGCCAAATAATTGCTTTACTTTATCGCTATGCGATAGCAATAGTTGCAAGAGCAATAATTGGCGAGACGGCCATGTGACGACACATTAATATCGATCAAGATGATGGAGATCATGGTGTCGTGCCGGTGACGATAGAGATCATGGCAGTACTTTGGAGATGGAGATCAAAGGCGCAAGATGATCATATGATTGCATATGATGTTTATCTTTTATACATCTTATTTTGCTTAGTTCAACGGTAGCTTTATAAGATGATCTCTCACTAAATTTCAAGGTATAAGTGTTGTCCCTGAGTATGCACCGTTGCAGAAGTTCTTCGTGCTGAGACACCACGTGATGATGGGGTGTGATAGGCTCTACGTTCAAATACAACGGGTGCAAAATAGTTGCACACGCGGAATACTCAGGTTAAACTTGACGAGCCTAGCATATGCAGATATGGCCTCAGAACACTGGGACCGAAAGGTCGAGCGTGAATCATATAGTAGATATGATCAACATAGTGATGTTCACCATTGAAAACTACTCCATCTCACGTGATGATCGGACATGGTTTAGTTGATTTGGATCACGTGATCGCTTAGATGATTAGAGAGATGTCTATCTAAGTGGGAGTTCTTAAGTAATATGATTAACTGAACTTTAATTTATCATGAACTTAGTCCTGATAGTATTTTGCAAATTATGTTGTAGATAAATAGCTCGTGTTGTTGCTTCCCTATGTTTATTTTTGATAGGTTCGTAGAGAAAAACTATGTTGAAAGATATTAGTAGCAATGATGCGGATTAGATCCATGATCTGAGGTTTATCCTCATTGCTGCATAGAAGAATTATGTCCTTGATGCACCGCTAGGTGACAGACCTATTACAGGAGCAGATGCAGACGTTATGAACGTTTGGCAAGCTCAATATGATGACTACTTGTTAATTTAGTGCACCATGCTTAACGGCTTAGAATCGGGACTTCAACGACGTTTTGAATGTCATGGAGCATATGAAATGTTCCAGGAGTTGAAGTTAATATTTCAAGAAAATACCCGAGTTGAGAGATATGAAGTCTCCAACAAGTTCTATAGCTAAAATATGGAGGAGAATTGCTCAACTAGTGAGCATGTGCTCAGATTGTCTGGGTACTACAATCGCTTGAATCAAGTGGGATTTAATCTTCCAGATAAGATAGTGATTGACAGAGTTCTCTAGTCACCATCACCAAGTTAGTAGAACTTTGTGATGAACTATAGTATGCAAGGGATGACGAAAACGATTCCCGAGCTCTTCGTGATGTTGAAATAGACGAAGGTAGAAATCAAGAAAGAGCATCAAGTGTTGATGATTGACAAGACCACTAGTTTCAAGAAAAGGGCAAAGGGAAAGAAAGGGAACTTCAAGTAGAATGAAAAGCAAGTTGTCACTCCCGCGATGAACCCCAAAGCTGGACCAAAGCCTGAAACTGAGTGCATCTACTGCAAAGGAAATGGTCACTGGAAGTAGAAATACCCTGAATATTTGGTGGATAAGAAGGATGGCAAAAGTGAACAAGGGTATATTTGATATACAGGTTATTGATGTGTACCTTACTAGTGTTTATAGTAGCCACTGGGTATTTGATACTTGTTCGGTTGCTAAGATTAGTAACTTGAAACAGGAGTTACAGAATAAACAAAGACTAGTTGAGGGTGAAGTGACGATGAGTGTTGGAAGTAGTTCCAAGATTGATATGATCATCATCGCACACTCCCTATACTTTTGGGATTAGTGTTAAACCTAAATAAATGTTATTTGGCGTTTGTGTTGAGCATGAATATGATTTGATCATGTTTATTGCAATACGGTTATTCATTTAAAGTCAGAGAATAATTATTGTTCTGTTTACATGAATAAAACCTTCAATGGTCATACACCCAATGAAAATAGTTTGTTGGATCTCGATCGTAGTGATACACATATTCATAATATTGATGCCAAAAGATGCAAAGTGTATAATGATAGTGCAACTTATTTGTGGCACTGCCGTTTGGGTCATATCGGTGTAAAGCACATGAAGAAACTCCATAAAGAAGGATTTTTGGAATCACTTGGTTATGAATCATTTGATGCTTGCGAACCGTGTCTTTTGGGCAAGATGACTAAAACTCCGTTCTCCAGAACAATGGAACGAGCTACTTACTTGTTGGAAATAATACATACCGATGTATGCAGTCCAATGAGTGTTGATGCTCATGGCGAGTATCATTATTTTCTGACCTTCACAAATGATTTGAGCAGATATGGGTATATCTACTTAATGAAGCACAAGTCTGAAACATTTGAAAAGTTAGAATTTCAGAAGTGAAGTGGAGAATCATTGTAACAAGAAAATAAAGTTTCTACAATCTGATCGTAGAGGAGAATATTTGAGCTACGAGTTTGGCCTTCATTTAAAACAATGTGGAATAGTTTCACAGCTCACGCCACATGGAACACCACAGCGTAATGGTGTGTCCGAACGTCATAACCGCACTTTACTAGATATGGTGCGATCTATGATGTCTCTTACCAATTTGCCACTATCGTTTTGGGGTTATGCATTAGAGGCAACTACATTCACGTTACAAAGGGCACCATCAAAATCCGTTGAGATGATGCCTTATGAACTGTGGTTTGGCAAGAAACCAAAGTTGTCGTTTCTTAAAGTTTGGGGCTGCGATGCTTATGTGAAAAAGTTTCACCTGATAAGCTCGAACCCAAATCGGAGAAGTGCGTCTTCATAGAATACCCAAAGGAATCTTTTGGGTACACCTTCTATCACAGATCCGAAGGCAAGATATTCGTTGCTAAAATGGATCCTTTCTAGAGAAGGAGTTTCTCTTGAAAGAAGTGAGTGGGAGGAAAGTAGAACTTGATGAGGTAATTGTACCTTCTCCCGAATTGGAAAGTAGTTCATCACAGAAATCAGTTCTAGTGATTGCTACACCAATTAGTGAGGAAGCTAATGATGATGATCATGAAACTTCAAATCAAGTTACTACAGAACCTCGTGGGTCTTCCAGAGTACGGTCCGCACCAGTGTGGTATGGTAATACTATTCTGGAAGTCATGTTACTAGACCATTATAAACCTAGGAACTATGAGGAAGCGATGATGAGCCCAGATTCCACGAAATGGCTTGAGGCCATGAAATCTGAGATGGGATCCATGTATGAGAACAAAGTATGGACTTTGATTGACTTTCCCGATGATCGGTGAGTCATTAAGAATAAATGGATCTTCAAGAGGAAGACGGACGCTGATAGTAGTGTTACTATCTACAAAGCTAGACTTGTCGGAAAAGGTTTTTGACAAAGTTCAAGGTGTTGAATACAATGAGATTTTCTCACTCGTATCGATGCTTAAAAGTCTGTCCGAATCATGTTAGCAATTGCCACATTTTATGAAATCTGGCAAATGGATGTCAAAACTGCATTCCTTAATGGATTTATTAAAGAAGAGTTGTATATGATGCAACTAGAAGGTTTTGTCAATCCTAAAGGTGCTAATAAAATATGCAAGCTCCAGCGATCCATTTATGGACTGGTGCAAGCATATTGGAGTTGCAATATATGTTTTGATGAGTTGATCAAAGCATATGGTTTTATACAGACTTTTGGAGAAGCCTGTATTTACAATAAAGTGAGTGGGAGCACTACAACCTTTCTGATAAGTATATGTGAGTGACATATTGTTGATCAGAAATAATGTAGAATTTTTCTGGAAAGCATAAAGGAGTATTTGAAAGAAGTTTTTCAAAGAAATACCTCAATAAAGCTACTTACACATTGAGCATCAAGATCTATAGAGATAGATCAAGACACTTGATAAGATTTTTCAATGAGTAGATACCTTGATAAGTTTTTGAAGTAATTCAAAATAGAACAACTAAAGAAGGAGTTCTTGCCTGTGTTGCAAGGTGTGAAGTTGAGTAAGACTCAAAACCCGACCATGGCAGAAAATAGAAAAAGAATGAAAAGTCATTCCCTATGCCTCAGTCATAGGTTCTATAAAGTATGCTATGCTATGTACCAGACCTAATGTATACTTTGCTCTGAGTTTGGCAAGGGAGTACAATTTTGATCTAGTAGTAGATCACTGGACAGCAGTCAAGAATATCCTTAGTGAGGACTAAGGAAATATTTCTCGATAATGGAAGTGATAAAAGAGCTCGTCATAAAGAGTTACAACAATGCAAGATTTTACACCAGTCCAGATGACTCTAAGTCTCAATCTGGATACATATTGAACATATTGAAAGTGGGAGCAATTAGCCAGAGTAGCTCCATGCAGAGATTGTAGACATAAAATATTTGCAAAATACACACGGCTCTGAATGTGACAGACCCGTTGACTAAACTTCTCTCACGAGCAAAACATGATCATACCTTAGTACTCTTTGGGTGTTAATCACATAGCGATGTGAGCTAGATTATTGACTCTAGTAAACCCTTTGGGTGTTGGTCACATGACGATGTGAACTATGGGTGTTTATCATATAAAGATATGGATATTGGTGTTAAATCACATGATAATGTGAACTAGATTACTGACTCTAGTGCAAGTGGGAGACTGAAGGAAATATGCCCTAGAGGCAATAATAAATTTATTATTTATTTCCTTATTTCATGATAAATGTTTATTATTCGTGCTAGAATTGTATTAACCGGAAACTTGATACATGTGTGAATACATAGACAAACAAAGTGTCACTAGTATGCCTCTACTTGACTAGCTCGTTGAATCAAAGATGGTTAAGTTTCCTAGCCATAGATATGAGTTGTCATTTAATTAACGGGATCACATCATTAGAGAATGATGTGATTGACTTGACCCATTCTGTTAGCTTAGCACTTGATCGTTTAAGATGTTGCTATTGCTTTCTTCATGACTTATACATGTTCCTATGACTATGAGATTATGCAACTCCTGTTTACCGGAGGAACACTTTGTGGCTACCAAATGTCACAATGTAACTGGGTGATTATAAAGGTTCTCTACAGGTGTCTCCGAAGGTACTTGTTGAGTTGGCGTATTTCGAGATTAGGATTTGTCACTCCGATTGTCGAAGAGGTATCTCTAGGCCCTCTCGGTAATGCACATCACTATAAGCCTTGCAAGCAATGTGACTAATGAGTTAGTTGTGGGATGATGCATTACATAACGAGTAAAGAGACTTGCCGGTAACGAGATTGAACTAGGTATTGAGATACCGACGATCGAATCTCGGGCAAGTAACATACCGATGACAAAGGGAACAACGTATGTTGTTATGCGATTTGACCGATAAAGATCTTCGTAGAATATGTGGGAGCCAATATGAGCATCCATGTTCCGCTATTGGTTATTGACCGGAGATGTGTCTCGGTCATGTCTACATTGTTCTCGAACCCGTAGGGTCCGCACGCTTAAATTTCGATGACGGTTATATTATGAGTTTATGTGTTTTGATGTACCGAAGGTAGTTCGGAGTCCCAGATGAGATCGGGGACATGACGAGGAGTCTCGAAATGATCGAGACGTAAATATCGATATATTGGATGACTATATTCAGACATCGGAAAGGTTCTGAGTGATTCGGGTATTTTTCGGAGTACAGGAGAGTTACCGGAATTCGTCGGGGAGTATATGGGCCTTATTGGGCTTTAGGGGAAAGAGAGACGAGAGGTTGGGCGCCTCCCAAGGCCTAGTCCGAATTGGACTAGGGGGAGGGGCTACACCCCCTCCTTCCTTCTCTTCTCTCTCCCCTTTCTTGACTCCTACTCCTACTACTTGGAAGGGGGGGGGGGGAATCCTACTCCCGGTGGGAGTAGGACTCCTCCTAGGGCGCGCCATAGAGAGGGCCGGCCCTCCCCCTCCTCCACTCCTTTATATACGGGGAGGGGGGCACCCCTTGGAGACACAACAATTGATCCCTTGGATCTCTTAGCCGTGTGCGGTGCCCCCCTCCACCATAATCCACCTTGATAATATCGTAGCGGTGCTTAGGCGAAGCCCTGCATTGGTAGAACATCATCATCGTCACCACGCCGTCGTGCTGATGAAACTCTCCCTCAAAGCTCGGCTGGATCGGAGTTCGAGGGACGTCATCGAGCTGAACCTGTACTGAACTCGGAGGTGTCGTGCGTTCGGTACTTGATCAGTCGGATCGTGAAGACGTACGACTACATCAACCGCGTTGTGCTAACGCTTCCTCTTTCGGTCTACGAGGGTACATGGACGACACTCTCCCCTCTCGTTGCTATGCATCACCATGATCTTGCGTGTGCGTAGGATTTTTTTTTGAAATTACTACCTTCCCCAACAGGAGGATCTTAACAATATAACTTCTATACAAATATACCCAAGCATAACTCATTGCGTTGTATTCCTTGTCCAATTTCCACTAATTTGCTCTGGTTTGAAAATAATTAATGGGGCTCACAATCATAGAAGATGTCTAAGATAGTATATTGATATGTGAAATCTCTCTTCCTTCAATATTCTTTCATGAATTGTTCAAGTGACCAATACAATGTTTGCTAACCTTCAATAAATTTGCTACCTCTACTTCTTAGATGTGAAGTCATTACTCCCACCGGGGTAAGCATATGAAACATATACAATTTCATATTTATGAAATTCAACTCATTCAACCATTTACTCAAAGGATATAAGTGAAGCACACGAGTAAATGACAAACTACTCCAAAAAGATATAAGTGAAGATTGATGAGTAGTTAAATAATTATATAGCTATGTGAAGACTCTCTCTCATAATTAAAATTTTAGATCTTAAGTACTTTATTCAAACATCAAGAAAAACAAAATAAAATGACATTGCAAGGATAGCACATCTCATGTGAAGAAGCAAAAACTTAGGTTCAACCGATACTAACCTATAGTTGTTGAAGAAGAAAGGTGGGATGCCTAACGGGGCATCCCCAAGCTTAGATGCTTGAGACTTCTTGAAATATTATCTTGGGGTGCATTAGGCATCCCCAAGCTTGAACTTTTGTGTCTCCTTAATTCCTCTCATATCATGGTTTCTCTATTTCTCAAAAGCTTCATCCACACCAAACTCAACAAGAACTCGTGAAATAAGTTAGTATAAACTAATGCAAAACCTTATCATTTTCTATAGTAACAAATCACTAAAATTATTATTCCACATTGCATACTAAATTTCTCTTCATATTTAATACTCCTATCCTCAAATAGAATCATTAAACAAGCAAACATATGCAGACAATGCAAACATAATAGCAATCTGCCAAAACAGTATAGTCTGTAAAGAATGCAAGATTCATCATACTTTCCTAACTCCAAAAATTATGAGAAACATACTTCTGTAGAAGATTTATCAGAGCTCAATATGCAAAAAGTTTCAACATTATATCATTCTCTGACTTTTCTAGGGAATTTTTGCAACAGCGGTAAACTTTCTGTTTTCAAACAGCAACATGTATACTAGCAAAATAAGCATGGTAAAGGCTATCCTTGACCTTTTTATTGAAAATATAGATGCAAAACATTATTCTAAATAACATCAAGCAAATACTAACAAAAGAAAACACAGCTCCAAGCAAAACACATATCATGTGGTGAATAAAAATATAGCTCAAAGTAAAGTTACCGATAGACGAAGACGAAAGAGGGGATGCCTTCCGGGGCACCCCCAAGCTTAGGATCTTGGTTGTCCTTTAATATTACCTTGGGTTGCCTTGGGCATCCACAATCTTAGGCTCTTGCCACTCCTTATTCCATAGTCCATCAAATCTTTACCCAAAACTTGAAAACTCCACAACACAAAACTCAACAGAAAACTCGTAAGCTCCGTTAGTATAAGAAAATAAAACCACCACTTAGGTACTGAAATGAACTCATTCTAAATTCATATTGGTGTAATAACTACTGTATTACAACTTCTATATGGTTCATACCCTCCAATATTACTCATAGATTCATCAAAATAAGCAAACAACACATAGAAATCATATTCTGTCAAAAACAGAACAGTCTGTAGTAATCTATGTCAAACATATACTTATGGAACTACAAAAATCTTACCAAATTAGGAAGACCTAATAAAGTTGAGTACCAAACCATAGCAAAATAAATCAGATCAAAATCACGTTTCAGTAAATTATCAAAACTAATTTACAGGGTGCAAAAGTTTCTGATTTTCAGCAGGATCAACACAACTATCACCGTAAGCTATCCTAAAGGTCTTACTTGGCAATTTATTGAAACAAAAGCTATAAAACATGATTACTACAGTAGAGTAATCATGTGAACACACAAAAATAGTAGGGATAAAAATTGGGTTGTCTCCCAACAAGCGCTTTTCTTTAATGCCTTTTTAGCTAGGCATGATGATGACAGTGATGCTCACAAAAAAGATAAGAATTGAAGCATAACGGGAGCATCATGAAGCATATGACTAGCACATTTAAGCGTAACCCACTTCCTATGCATAGGGATTTTGTGAGCAAACAACTTATGGGAACCATAATCAACTAGCATAGGAAGGCAAAACAAGCATAGCTTCAAGATTTTCAGCACATAGAGAGGAAACTTGACATTATTGCAATTCCTACAAGCATATGTTCCTCCATCATAATAATTTTTAGTAGCATCATGAATGAATTCAACAATATAACCAGCACATAAAGCATTCTTTTCATGATCTACTTGCATAAAAACTTTACTACTCTCCACACAAGCAAATATCTTCTCATGAATAGTAGTGGGAGCAAATTCAACAAAATAATTATCATGTGAGGCATAATCCAATTGAAAACTAAAATCATGATGACAAGTTTCATGGTTATCATTATTCTTAATAGCATATAAGTCACAATAATCATCATAGATAGCAACTTTGTTCTCATAATCAATTGGAACCTCTTCCGAAATAGTGGATTCATCACTAAATAAAGTCATGACCTCTCGAAATCCACTTTCATAATTATCATAATAATATTCAACATCCTCCAAAATAGTGGGATCATTACTTCCTAAAGTTGACACTCTACCAAACCCACTTTCATCAATATAATCATCATAAATAGGAGGCATACTTTCATCATAATAAATTTGCTCATCAAAACTTGGGGGACAAAAAAATATCATCTTCATAAAACATAGCTTCCCCAAGCTTGTGGCTTTGCATATCATTAGCATCATGGATATTCAAGGAAGTCATACTACAACATTGCAATCATGCTCATCATACAAAGATCTAGTACCAAACATTTTATAGACTTCTTCTTCTAGCACTTGAGCACTTTTTTCCATTCCATCATTCTCACGAAAGATATTAAAAAGATGAAGCGTATGAGACAAACTCAATTCCATTTTTTTAGTTTTCTTTTATAGACTAAACTAGTGATAAAACAAGAAAAAAAAAGATTCAATTGCAAGATCTAAAGATATACCTTCAAGCATTCACCTCCCGGGCAACGGCGCCAGAAAAGAGCTTGATGTCTACTACACAACCTTCTTCTTGTAGACGTTGTTGGGCCTCCAAGTGCAGAGGTTTGTAGGATAGTAGCAAATTTCCCTCAAGTGGATGACCTAAGGTTTATCAATCCGTGGGAGGCGTAGGATGAAGATGGTCTCTCTCAAGCAACCCTGCAACCAAATAACAAAGAGTCTCTTGTGTCCCTAACACACCCAATACAATGGTGAATTGAAAAGTTTCACTAGTTCGGCGAAGAGATGGTGATACAAGTGCAATATGGATGGTAGATATAGGTTTTTGTAATCTGAAAATATAAAAACAGCAAGGTAACTAATGATAAAAGTGAGCCTAAACGGTATTGCAATGCTAGGAAACAAGGCCTAAGGTTCATACTTTCACTAGTGGAAGTTCTCTCAACAATAATAACATACTTGGATCATATAACTATCCCTCAACATGCAACAAAGAGTCACTCCAAAGTCACTAATAGCAGAGAACAAACGAAGAGATTATGGTAGGGTACAAAACCACCTCAAAGTTATCCTTTCTGCTCGATCTATTCAAGAGTCCGTAGTAAAATAACACGAAGCTATTCTTTCCGTTCGATCTATCATAGAGTTTGTACTAGAATAACACCTTAAGACACAAATCAACCAAAACCCTAATGTCACCTAGATACTCCAATGTCACCTCAAGTATCCGTGGGCATGATTATACGATATGCATCACACAATCTTAGATTCATCTATTCAACCAACACAAAGTACTTCAAAGAGTGCCCCAAAGTTTCTACCAGAGAGTCAAGACGAAAACATGTGCCAACCCCCATGCATAAGTTCATTGAACCCGCAAGTTGATCACCAAAACATACATCAAGTAGATCACGTGAATATTCCATTGTCACCATAGATAAGCACGACAAGACATACATCAAGTGTTCTCAAATCCTTAAAGACTCAATCCGATAAGATAACTTCAAGACGAAAACTCAATTCATCACAAGAGAGTAGACGGGGAGAAACATCATAAGATCCAACTATAATAGCAAAGCTCGCGATACATCAAGATCGTATCACCTCAAGAACATGATAGAGAGAGAGAGAGAGAGATCAAACACATAGCTACTGGTACATACCCTCAGCCCCGAGGATGAAATACTCCCTCCTCGTCATGGAGAGCGCCGGGATGATGAAGATGGCCACCGGTGATGGATTCCCCCTCCGGCAGGGTGCCGGAACGGGCTCCCGAGAGGTTTTTAGTGGCTACAGAGGCTTGCAGCGGCGGAACTCCCGATCTATTGTGTTCTCCGAAGGTTTTATGGTATATGGACTTATATAGGCGAAAGAAGTCGGTCAGGGGAGCCACGAGGGGCCCACGAAGGTGGAGGGCGCACCCAGGGGGGTGGGCGCACCCCCCTGCCTTGTGGCCTCCTCGAAGCTTCCCTGACTTCAGCTCCACGTCTCCTGGATCATGTTCATTCCAAAAATCACGCTCCCGAAGGTTTCATTCCGTTTGGACTGTGTTTGATATCCCTTTTCTTCGAAACACTGAAATAGGCAAGAAAACAACAATATGGGCTGGGCCTCCGGTTAATAGGTTAGTCCCAAAAATAATGTAAAAGTGCCTAGTAAAGCCCATAAACATCCAAAACAGATAATATAATAGCATGAATGCTTCATAAATTATAGATACGTTGGAGACGTATCAGAGATCATCTTATAATGCTACCGTCAATTAAAGCAAAATAAGATGCATAAAATATAAACATCACATGCAATCAATATAAGTGATATGATATGGCCATCATCATCTTTTGCCTTTGATCTCCATTTTCAAAGCACCGTCATGATCACCATCGTCACCGGCGAGACATCTTGATCTTCATCGTAGCATCATTGTCATCTCGCTAACTATTGCTTCTACGACTATCGCTACCGCTTAGTGATAAAGTAAAGCAATTACAGGGCGATTGCATTGCACACAATAAAACGACAACCATATGGCTCCTGCCAGTTGCCGATAACTCTGTTACAAAACATTATCATCTCATATAATAAAATTTAGCATCATGTCTTGACCATATCACATCATTCAATGCAAAAACAAGTTAGACGTCCTCTACTTTGTTGTTGCAAGTTTTACGTGGCTGCTACGGGCTGAGCAAGAACCGTTCTTACCTACGCATGAAAACCACAACGATATTTTGTCAAGTTAGTGATGTTTTAACCTTCTCAAGGACCGGGCGTAGCCACACTCGGTTCAACTAAAGATGGAGAAACTGACACCCACCAGCCACCTACGTGCAAAGCACGTCGGTAGAACCAGTCTCGCGTAAGCATACGTGTAATGTCAGTTTGGGCCGCTTCATCCAACAATACCGCCGAACCAAAGTATGACATGCTGGTAAGCAGTATGACTTGTATCGCCCACAACTCACTTATGTTCTACTCGTGCATATAACATCTACGCATAAACCTAGCTCGGATACCACTGTTGGGGAACGTAGTAATTTCAAAAACATTCCTACGCACACCTAAGATTGCTACATCTTGAGCTTGCGTTGGTTTTCCTCGAAGAGGAGAGGGTGATGCAGTAATAGTAGCATAAGTATTTCCCTCAGTTTTTGAGAACCAAGGTATCAATCTAGTAGGAGGCTCCTCAAAAGTCCCACGCACCTACACAAACAAACAAAGAACTCGCAACCAACACAATAAAGGGGTTTTCAATCCCTTCACGGCCACTTGCGAAAGTGAGACCTAATAAAGATAGTAAGATAAGATAAATATATTTTTGGTATTTTATAATATAGATGCAAAAAGTAAAGATGCAAATAAAAGTAGATTGGAAGCAAATATGATAGGAGCTAGACCCGAGGGCCATAGGTTTCACTAGTGGCTTCTCTCAAGATAGCATAAGTATTACGGTGGGTGAACAAATTACTGTCGAGCAATTGATAGAAAAGCGAATAATTATGAGATTATCTAGGCATGATCATGTATATAGGCATCACATCCCTAACAAGTAGACCGACTCCTGCCTGCATCTACTACTATTACTCCCCGATCGACCGACTCCTGCCTGCATCTAGAGTATTAAGTTCATAAGAACAGAGTAACGCATTAAGCAAGATGACATGATGTAGAGGGATAAACTCAAGCAATATGATATAAACCCCATCTTGTTATCCTCGATGGCAACAATACAATACGTGCCTTGCAACCCTTTCTGTCACTGGATAAGGACACCGCAAGATTGAACCCAAAGCTAAGCACTTCTCCCATGGCAAGAAAGATCAATCTAGTAGGCCAAACCAAACTGATAATTCGAAGAGACTTGCAAAGATAACTCAATCATACATAAAAGAATTCAGAGAAGATTCAAATATTATTCATAGATAAACTTGATCATAAACCCACAATTCATCGGATCTCAACAAACACACCGCAAAAAGAGTTTACATTGAATAAATCTCCACAAGAGAGGGGGAGAACATTGTATTGAGATCCAAAAAGAGAGAAGAAGCCATCTAGCTAATAACTATGGACCCGTAGGTCTGTGGTAAACTACTCACAACTCATCGGAGGGGCAAGGATGTTGATGTAGAAGCCCTCCGTGGTCGATTCCCCCTCCGGCAGAACGCCGGCGAAGGCTCCAAGATGAGATCTCGCGGATACAGAAGGTTACGGTGGTGGAAATTGTGTTTCGTCTACCCCTGGATGTTTTTGGGGTACGTAGGCTTATATAGGAGGAAGAAGTACGTCGGTGGACGCCCGAGGGGCCCACAAGACAAGGGGGCGCGCCCTATAGGGGGGGGGGGGCGCCCTCCTATCTCGTGGGAGCCTCAGCCACTTCTTGACTTGCACTCCAAGTCCTCTGGATCACGTTCGTTCGAAAAATCACACTCCCGAAGGTTTCATTCCGTTTGGACTCTGTTTGATATTCCTTTTCTTCGAAATACTGAAATAGGTAAAAAAATAGCAATATGGGCTGGGCCTCCGGTTAGTAGGTTAGTCCCAAAAATAATATAAATGTGTAAAATAAAGCCCATAAACATCCAAAAGGGTAATATAATAGCATGGAACAATCAAAAATTATAGATACGTTGGAGACGTATCAAGCATCCCCAAGGTTAATTCCTGCTCGTCCTCGAGTAGGTAAATGATAAAAAAGAAATTTTTGATGTGGAATGCTACCTAGCATAATTCATAATGCAATTTTCTTTATTGTGGCATGAATGTTTAGATCCAAATGATTCAAAATAAAAGTTCATATTGATAAAAGAAATAGTAACACTTCAAGCATTCTAATCAAAGTAATCATGTCTTCTCAAAATAACATGGCAAAAGAAAGTTCGTCCCTACAAAATCATATAGTTAGGCTATGCTTCATTTTCGTCACACAAAGATGTTCCCAACTTCTATACCCCCGATGACAAGCCAAGCAATTGTTTCATACTGAAATAATCTCAAACTTTTTCAACCTTCACGCAATACATGAGCGTGAGCCATGGATATAGCACTATGGGTGGAATAGAATATGATGATGGGGATTGTGTGGAGAAGACAAAAAGGAGAAAGTCTCACATTGACGAGGATAATCAACGGGCTATGGAGATGCCCATCAATTGATGTCAACATGAGGAGTAGGGATTGCCATGCAACGGATGAACTAGAGCTATAAATGAATGCTCAACAAAAGAAAACTAGTGGGTGTGGATCCAACTTGCTTGCTCACGAAGACCTAGGGAATTTGAGGAAGCCCATTGTAGGAATATACAAGCCAAGTTCTATAATGAAAAATTCCCACTAGTATGAAAAAGACAACTTGTGAGACTCACTATATGCAAAACATGGTGCTACTTTGAAGCACAATTTATGAGACTCACTACATGAAGAACAAGGTGCTACTTTGAAGCACAAGTGTGGAAAAAGAGATAGTAGCATTGCCCTTTTTATTTATTTTCTTTTTTTCTTTTTTTTCTTTTCCTTTTTTTTCTTTTTTTGGTCCTTTCTTTTTTTTGGCCTTTCTTTTTTTTCTTTGGGCAATGCTTTAATAATGATGATCATCACTTTCATTGATTACAAGATAAGAATTACAACTCAAAACTAGAACAAGATAAGACTGTATATGAATGCCTCCGGCGGTGTACCGGGATGGTGCAATGAATCAACAGTGACATGTATGAAAAATAATGCATGGTGGCTTTGCCACAAATACGATGTCAACTACATGATCATGCAATGGCAATATGACAAAAGTAAAGTATGTCATGATGATGAACGGAACGGTGGAAAGTTGCATGGCAATATATCTCGGAATGGCTATGGAAATGCCATAATAGGTAGGTATGGTGGCTGTTTTGAGGAAGATATAAGGACGTTTATGTGTGATAGAGCGTATTGTATCACGGGGTTTGGATGCACCGGCGAAGTTTGCACCAACTCTCAAGGTGAGAAAGGGCAATGCACGGTACCGAAGAGGCTAGCAATGGTGGAAAGGTAAAAGTGTGTATAATCCATGGACTCAACATTAGTCAAAAGAACTCATATACTTATTGCAAAAATTTAGAAGTCGTCAAAAATCAAGTACTACGCGCATGCTCCTAGGGGGATAGATTGGTAGGAAAAGACCATCGCTCGTCCCCGACCGCCACTCATAAGGATGCACAAGCCAGGTACACTTCATTTTTAAAATTTGTTACACAACTTTAACCAGACGTGCATGCTACGGGACTTGCTAACTTCAACACAAGTATTCTTTAAATTCATAATCAACCAACTAGCATGACTTTAATATCACTACCTCCATATCTCAAAACAATTATCAAGTATCAAATTGATCATAGCATCCAATTCACTTCCTACGATAGTTTTTATTATACCCAACTTGGATGCCTACCATTTTAGGACCAATTTTATAACCATAGCAAATACCATGCTGTTCTAAAAGACTCTCAAAATAATATAAGTGAAGCATGAGAGACTAGCAATTTCTTCAAAAATAAGTCACCACCATGCTCTAAAAGATATAAGTGAAGCACTAGAGCAAAAACTCTAAAGCTCAAAAGATATAAGTGAAGCACATAGAGTATTCTAGCAAAATTCTAATCAAGTGGGCTTCTCCCAAAAGGTGTGTACAGCAAGGATGATTGTGGTAAACTAAAAAGCAAAGACTAATATAATACACGACGCTCCAAGCAAAACACATATCATGTGGCGAATAAAAATATAGCTCCAAGTAAAGTTACCAATGAACGAAGACGGAAGAGGGGATGCCTTCCCGGGGCATCCCCAAGCTTATGCTTTTTGCTATCCTTGAATATCTTGGGGTGCCTTGGGAATCCCCAAGCTTAGGCTCTTGCCACCCTTTATTCCATAGTCCATAAAAGCTTTACCCCAAACTTGAAAACTTCACAACACAAAACTCAACAGGAAATCTTATAAGCTCCGTTAGTGAAAGAAAACAAAACCACCACATAAGGTACTGTAATTAACTCATTCTTTATTTATTTTGGTGTTAAACCTACTATAATCCAACTTCTCTATGGTTTATAAACTATTTTACTAGCCATATATGCGTCAAAATAAGCAAACAACACACGAAAAACAGAATCTGTCAAAAACAGAACAGTCTGTAGCAATCTGTAACTAACGCAAACTTCTGGAACTTTAAAAATCCTACCAAAATAGGAAGTCCTGGACAATTTGTTTATTGATCATCAGCAAAAAGAATCAACGCAAAAGCACGTTCATGTGATTTAACAAAATTATATTCGTTCGTGCAAAGTTTCTGTTTTTCAGCAGAATCAAATCAACTATCATCATAGGTTATCCTATAGGTTCTACTTGGCACAAACACTAATTAAAAGATAAAAACACATCTAAACATAAGGTAGATGCAAGATTTATTACTAAACATGATCAAAAACAAAAAACACAAAGAAAATTGGGTTGCCTCCCAACTAGCGCTAACGTTTAACGCCCCTAGCTAGGCATAAAAGCGAAGATAGATCTAACGAGTGCCATCTTTGGCACTAAATTCATAAGTAGCCCGCATGATAGATTCATAAGGTAATTTTACTTTCTTTCTTGGAAAGTGCTCCATGCCTTTCTTTAATGGAAAATGGAATTTAATATTTCCTTCCTTCATATCAATAATCGCACCAATCGTTCTAAGGAAAGGTCTACCAAGAATAATAGGGCAAGAAAGATTGCAATCTATATCAAGAATGATAAAATCTACGGGCACCAAATTTCTATTTGCAACAATAAGAAAATCATTGATACTTCCCATTGGCTTTTTAATGGTGGAATCCGCAAGGTGCAAATTTAAAGAGCAATCATCAAGATCATGGAAACCTAGAATATCACATAATGTTTTCGGAATCGTGGAAACACTAGCACCCAAATCACACAAAGCAAAACACTCATGATCTTTAATTCTAATCTTTATACTAGCTTCCCACTCATCATTAAGTTTTCTAGGTATAGAAACTTCCAAATTAAGTTTTTCATCATAAGATTGCATCAAGGCATCAACAATATGTTTGGTAAAAGCTTTGTTTTGACTATAAGCATGAGGAGAATTAACAATGGATTGCAACAAGGAAATACAACCTTCTAAAGAACAATTATCATAATCAAATTCCTTGAAATCCGAGATAGTGGGTTCAATGCTATTTAAAGTTGTGACCTCTCCAATCCCACTTTTACCAAATTTAGCATCAAGATCTAAAAACTCCAAAATCTTGGGACGCCTTCTAGGTAAAGTTGACTCATCATCAGTCCCATAATTATCAAGATTCATAATGCAAAACATAGATCTAATAGGATATGCATCAATAACTTTGAGATCTTCATCATTATTTTCATGGAAACTAGAAGAACACGCTTTTATAAAGCTATCTTTTTTAGCACGCAATCTAGCGGTTCTTTCTTTGCACTCATCAATGGAAATTCTCATTACTTTGAGAGACTCATTGATATCATGCTTAGGAGGAGAAGATCTAAGTTTAAGAGAATCAACATCAAGCGAAAGTCTATCAACGTTCCTAGCCAAATCATCAACTTTGAGCAAATTTTCTCAAGCAAAGCATTAAAATTCTTTTGAGAAATCATAAATTCTTTCAAACTATTCTCAAAATTAGAGGGAATCTTATTAAAATTACCATAAGAATTGTTGTAGGAATTTCCATAATTATTAGAGGAATTACTAGGGAACGGTCTAGCATTAAAGTTTCCTCTATAAGCATTGTCTCCAAAACTATTCCTACCAACAAAATTCACATCCATAGATTCATTATTATTCTCAATCAAAGAAGACAAACGCATATCATTGGGATCAAGAGGAATATTTTTAGTAGCAAACAATTTCATAAGTTCATCCATCTTTCCACTCAAAACATTGATTTCTTCTATAGCATGCACTTTTTTACTAGAAGATCTTTTGGTGTGCCATTGAGAATAATTAGCCATAATATTATCAAGAAGTTTTGTAGCATCTCCTAATGTGATTTCAATAAACATGCCTCCCGCGGCTGAATCTAAGAGATTTCTAGAAGCAAAGTTCAAACCGGCGTAAAAATTTTGTATGATCATCCATAAATTCAAATCATGAGTAGGGCAATTGCGAAGCATCAATTTCATTCTTTCCCAAGATTGGGCAACATGCTCATGATAAAGTTGTTTAAAATTCATAATATCGTTCCTAAGAGTGATAATCTTAGCGGGAGGAAAATACTTAGAGATAAAAGCATCTTTGCACTTGTTCCAAGAATCAATACTATTTTTAGGCAAAGACGAAAACCAAACTTTAGCATGATCTCTAAGTGAAAACGGAAATAACTTCAGTTTAACAATATCGTTATCTGTATCTTTATTCTTTTGCATATCACACAAATCAACAAAGTTGTTTAGATGAGTAGCGACATCTTCGCTAGGAAGGCCGGCGAATTGATCTTTCATAACAAGATTTAGCAAAGCAGTATTGATTTCACAAGACTCAACATCATTAAGAGGAGCAATCGGAGTACTAAGGAAATCATTGTTATTGGTATTCGAGAAATCACACAATTTGGTATGATCTTGCGCCATGCCAACAAGTAATCCAACACACAAGCAAACAGAAAAAGGCAAGCGAAAAGAGAGGAGGAGATTGGGAAAGAGAGGGCGAATAAAACGGCAAGGGTGAAGTGGGGGAGAGGAAAACGATAGGCAAATGGCAAATAATGTAAATGCGAGGGAGATGGGTTTGTGATGGGTACTTGGTATGTCTTGACTTGAGCGAAGACCTCCCCGGCAACGGCGCCAGAAATCCATCTTGCTACGTCTTTGAGATTGCGTTGGTTTTCCTCGAAGAGGAGAGGGTGATGCAGCAATAGTAGCGTAAGTATTTCCCTTAGTTTTTGAGAACCAAGGTATCAATCCAGTAGGAGGCTCCTCAAAATTCCCACGCACCTACACAAACAAACAAAGAACTCGCAACCAACGCAATAAAGGGGTTGTGAATCCCTTCACGGCCACTTGCGAAAGTGAGATCTAATAAAGATAGTAAGATAAGATAAATATATTTTTGGTATTTTATAATATAGATGCAAAAAGTAAAGATGCAAATAAAAGTAGATTGGAAGCAAATATGATAGGAGCTAGACCCAGGGGCCATAGGTTTCACTAGTGGCTTCTCTCAAGATAGCATAAGTATTACGGTGGGTGAACAAATTACTGTCGAGCAATTGATAGAAAAGCGAATAATTATGAGATTATCTAGGCATGATCATGTATATAGGCATCACGTCCGTAACAAGTAGACCGACTCCTGCCTGCATCTACTACTATTACTCCACACATCGAGCGACTCCTGCCCGCATCTAGAGTATTAAGTTCATAAGAACAGAGTAACGCATTAAGTAAGATGACATGATGTAGAGGGATAAACTCAAGAAATATGATATAAACCCCATCTATCCTCGATGGCAACAATACAATACGTGCCTTGCAACCCTTTCTGTCACTGGGTAAGGACACCGCAAGATTGAACCCAAAGCTAAGCACTTCTCCCATGGCAAGAAAGATCAATCTAGTAGGCCAAACCAAACTGATAATTCGAAGAGACTTGCAAAGATAACTCAATCATACATAAAAGAATTCAGAGAAGATTCAAATATTATTCATAGGTAGACTTGATCATAAACCCACAATTCATCGGATCTCGACAAACACACCGCAAAAAGAGTTTACATCGAATAGATCTCCACAAGAGAGGGGGAGAACATTGTATTGAGATCCAAAAAGAGAGAAGAAGCCATCTAGCTAATAACTATGGACCCGTAGGTCTGTGGTAAACTACTCACAACTCATCAAAGAGGCAAGGATGTTGATGTAGAAGCCCTCCGTGGTTGATTCCCCCTCCGGCAGAGCGCCGACGAAGGCTCCAAGATGAGATCTCGCGGATACAGAAGGTTACGGTGGTGGAAATTGTGTTTCGTCTGCCCCTGGATGTTTTCAGGGTACGTAGGCTTATATAGGAGGAAGAAGTATGTCGGTGGACGCCCAAGGGGCCCACGAGACAGGGGGCGCGCCCTATAGGGGGGGCACCCTCCTATCTCGTGGGAGCCTCGGCTGCTTCTTGACTTGCACTCCAAGTCCTCTGGATCACGTTCGTTCCAAAAATCATGCTCCCGAAGGTTTCATTCCGTTTGGACTCTGTTTGATATTCCTTTTCTTCGAAATACTGAAATAAGCAAAAAAACATCAATATGGGCTGGGCCTCCGGTTAGTAGGTTAGTCCCAAAAATGATATAAATGTGTAAAATAAAGCCCATAAACATCCAAAAGGGGTAATATAATAGCATGTAACAATCAAAAATTATAGATACGTTGGAGACGTATCAAAGATCATGGTGATGCATAGCAACGAGAGGGGAGAGTGTCGTCCATGTACCCTCGTAGGCCATAAGCGGAAGCATTATGACAACGCGGTTGATGTAGTCGTACGTCTTCACGATCGACCGATCCTAGTACCGAACGTACGACACCTCCGCGATCTGCACACGTTCAGCTCGGTGACGTCCCACGAACGCACGATCCAGTAGAGCTTCGAGCGATAGTTCCGTTAGCACGACGGCGTGATGACGGTGCTGATGAAGCTACCGACGCAGGGCTTCGCGTAAGCACCGCTACGATATGACCGAGGTGGATTATGGTGGAGGGGGGCACCGCACACGGCTAAAAGATCAATGATCAACTTGTGTGTCTTGTAGCACACAAAGTGTTCCTCCGGTAATCGGGAGTTGCGTAATCTCATAGTTATAGGAACATGTATAAGTCATAAAGAAAGCAATAGCAGTAAACTAAAACGATCAAGTGCTAAGCTAACAGAATGGGTCAAGTCAATCACATCATTCTCCTAATGATGTGATCCCGTTTATCAAATGACCACTCATGTCTATGGCTAGGAAACCTTAACCATCTTTGATCAACGAGCTAGTCAAGTAGAGGCATACTAGTGACACTTCATTTTGTCTATGTATTCACACATGTATTATGTTTCCGGTTAATACAATTCTAGCATGAATAATAAACATTTATCATGAAATTAGGAAATAAATAATAACTTTATTATTGCCTCTAGGGCATATTTCCTTCACCCACCCCACTTCGGATTGTGGTTAAAGATCTTCAATGTGAAGCCGAAGATGGTGAGTGGCCAACACACAGAGTGCGGAGGCGCCATGGTGAGCAAGATGCCCAATGTCACATGGCCCGAAGGCTCCTTCGTGGATACCGTCAAAGGGTGGCAGAAATCGTGGTTCTATATCACAGAGCCGCGCGGCACCACCTGGGCCGCGGCTCCTGAATTCCAGTCCGGAGCCCCGATGCGGCTCACCTCCTGGCCAGAGAAGGGCCTGGACTGGTCTTCGCCGGACGAGCTGACAACGCTTCAGACGCGCATCAGGAGCATGATGGACAAGAATATCAAGCTCATCAATGTGATCCAGGTGATGCTTATTCGCTGGATCCTTCCTTGCCAAAGTCGGACGTGCCATTTGTGGGAGTACGATCCGGCCAAGCACCATACCTTGCTGCAGTTCTTCAGCACTATGCACGAAGACATCTGGAAGGTGCTCTTCAAGTCCAACGAGACGTGGCCGGATACGGCCGAGGACCGTGGGCACGACTTGGCCCATCCCGCTAGTTCGGTAAGTTTTTCCATGTTTTCAAGGTGTATCCTTTACTTCCATACTCGAGGAAGACGCCTGAGCCTCCCTACTGATTCTCTTAGGGCTGGACAAAGAAGGCAGAGCGGATTCACTGTCCTGCTCCGCTGCCCGAAGACCCAGTGATTCCACTTCTGACAAAGATGCTAGTTCCGGCGCCCTATCAAGCGCCGGAGAAGAAGGGCAATAAGAAGGCCAAGGGGACCAGAGGTGGCCTCCGTCGCAAGGGTGCTTCGGACATGACATCCGAAGACACCAAGACTCACTCCTCCACCGCCAAGGATGAAGAGGAGGAGGAAAGAAACTCTCCCCCTGAGCGGGGAAGGAAGAAGAGGGCGGCCTCCACAAATCTGGAGGCAGAGGCGTCCAAGAGGGGGAAGGGTTCCCTCGCGGATAACTCCGCGTGGGACGTCGACAGCAGCCCAGAGCGGTGCCCCCCGAGACAAGCCCCTGGCCGAATCGTGAGTACTCAAAAACCCGGACGCATTCATGCATCCGGCCTATCTACTTCATAGTCTTAACATGTTGAATCATGCATTTGCAGTCCGGCTCGATCCGAACTCGAGCGATCCTCATCTTCCAGGGATTTGCTGGACCCGAAGGCGATGGACAGCGGGTCCCTTCCGACGGCCTCCTCTCCCAAGGCCATGGAGGACACCGAGGTGTTGTCCCGAAGGATCCCAGGCTAGGGAGAGACTCAGGAGGCCGTCAGGGCAGCGCCGGAGGGTGAAACCTCAGCCACCGGACACATGGGGGAGCAAATCCCCATGGAGACTGGCGATGGGGGGCCATATTCAGTTCGGCCCCCAGCCGAATACGTCCCCCAGCCGAATACGGCCCCGAAGACCTATGCGGCTCCGGAACCCGGCAAGAAGCCTCCTTCAAAAGGAGGAGGTGCACTAATTCCGCCGGTGACCTCTGTCCAACCAGAGGCACCGGACACTCTAATGGAACCGCTGCGAAGTGCTCCAATTGTTGAGGAACACCGTACCCTTATGGGTACGGTGGTTGAGAGGATTCAGTCCGCGAAGAGCGGAGTGACCGAAGCCTGCACAAGCCTTCTAACAGGCTTTGAGGTAAGCAACCGCAATTATGTAAAACGAATGTCACAATATAGACAGTAGCCCCTGAGACACTGTCTGGTGTCCGAAAAGAAAAGCCGGACAGAGGATCAAACAAGTTTCGCAGGAGACTAACCAGATGAGTCAGTGGGAACAAGCAGGCGTCGTTACTGGCTGCGACCTCTCATACTGCTGAGGTTTCCAGACTGAAGCAGAGTCTGGAGCGGGCCAAGGAAGAGCTCGACCGCGTGAAAAAGCAGCTAGAGGATCAACAAGGTATGCAATAACCTTGTCTATATTCAGGAAGGATGAATGATTGGTGCTGACTAAAGTGCCATGATATTTATTAGAAGCGGCGACCGAGGTGGAGACCCTCAAGAAGGCGCTGGCCGAGGCCGAGGAGAGAGCGGCCAAGGAACAAGCCGCCCGTGAAAAGCATGAGGCTAGGGTCAGTGAGGTCCAGCAGGAGCTCTAGGATGCCATGAAGAAATGTGAGTCCTTGGAGCGCAACAATGCGGATCAAGAGTCCGAACTTGCCAAGGCCCGCCAAAGCGCACACGATGCCCGGGTTGAAGCCCAGGGAGCCCTCCAAGAAGTACAGGAGGCCAGAAAAATCACGGCGTGTAAGGCCTTTGTTATGCAAAGCAAATATGTGAAGAAAAGGTTCCTCTTACTGACTCGGATTTGGAGTTCTCTAGGGGCATTTGCGGATCTGCTGCGCAGCATTTGAGATGCTGCGGAGTTCTTTCGAGCCGAAGAGGGGAGCTCCACGGAGAAGCTGTTTTGGTCGTAATACCTTGCGCCAGAACATCCGCTGCCCTTTGGCGATCAGCTAAGACAGCTGGTCGAACTGCATAGGGTGGCTGAACTAGCCATGAAGGATTTAATAATCCGGTTATGGCCTGCCGAAGCCATACTGATACGTCTCCAACGTATCTATAATTTTTTATTGTTCCATGCTATTATATTACCCGTTTTGGTGTTTATGGGCTTTACTTTACACATTCATATCATTTTTGGGACTAACCTACTACCGGAGGCCCAACCCGTATTGCTGTTTTTTGCCTATTTCAGTGTTTCCAAGATAAGGAATATCAAACGGAGTCCAAACGGAATGAAACCTTCGGGAGCGTGATTTTTGGAACAAACGTGATCCAGAGGACTTAGATTGGAAGTCAAGAAACAACCGAGACGGCCACGAGGGTGGAGGGTGCCCCCCCTACTGGGCGCGCCCCCTGTCTCATGGGCCCCTCGGGCGTCCACCGACCTAATTCTTCCTCCTATATATATCCATGTACCCCGAAAATATCAGGGGAGACCACGAAAACCTAATTCCACCGCCATAACCTTCTGTATCCGCGAGATCCCATCTTGGAGCCTTCGCCGGCGCTCCGCCAGAAGGGGAATAGACCACGGAGGGCCTCTACATCATCTCCAAGGCCTCTCTCTCCGAGTTGTGAGTAGTTTACCACAGACCTTCGGGTCCATAGTTATTAGCTAGATGGCTTCTTCTCTCTCTTTGAATCTCAATACCAAGTTCTCCTCGATCTTCTTGGAGATCTATTCGATGTAACTCTTTTTGCGGTGTGTTTGTCGAGATCCGATGAATTGTGGGTTTATGATCAAGTTTATCTATGATAAATATTTGAATCTCCTCTAAATTCTTTTATGTGTGATTAAGTTATATTTGCAAGTCTCTTCAAATTATCAGTTTGGTTTGGCCTACTAGGTTGATCTTTTTTGCAATGGGAGAAGTGCTTAGCTTTGGGTTCAATATTGCGGTGTCCTTTCCTAGTGACAGCAGGGCAGCAAGGCATGTATTGTATTGTTGCCATCGAGGATAAAAAGATTGGGTTTATATCATATTGCATGAGTTTATCCCTCTACATCATGTCATCTTTCTTAATGCGTTACTCTGTTCTTTATGAACTTAATACTCTAGATGCATGCTGGGTAGCGGTTCATGTGTGGAGTAATAGTAGCAGACGCAGGCAGGAGTCGGTCTAATTGTCACGGACGTGATGCCTATATACATGATCATGCCTAGATAATCTCGTAATTATTCGCTTTTCTATCAATTGCTTGACAGTAATTTGTTCACCCACCGTAATACTTATGCTATCTTGAGAGAAGCCACTAGTGAGATCTATGGCCCCCGGGTCTATCTTTTATCATATAAGCTTTCAATCTACTTTTATTTGCATCTTTAATTTTCCAATCTATATCATAAAATACCAAAAATATATTTATCTTATCATATTATCTCTATCAGATCTCACTTTCGCAAGTGGCCTTGAAGGGATTGACAACCCCTTTATTGCATTGGTTGCGAGTTCTTGTTTGTTTGTGTAGGTGCGTGGGAATTTTGAGGAGCCTCCTACTGGATTGATACCTCGGTTCTCAAAAACTGAGGGAAATACTTACGCTACTATTGCTGCATCACCTTTTCCTCTTCAAGGAAAACCAACGCAAGCTCAAGATGTAGCAAGAAGGATTTCTGGCGCCGTTGCCGGGGAGGTCATCGCTCAAGTCAAGACATACCAAGTACCCATCACAAACTCATCTCCCTCGCACTTACCTTATTTGCCATTTGCCTCTCGTTTTCCTCTCCCCCACTTCACCCTTGCCGTTTTATTCGCCCTCTCTTTCCCAATATCCTCTCTCTCTTTCGCTTGTCTTTTGTTTGCTCGTTGTCATGGCTAGTCCTCCTATCCTCGTTATTACCCCCGAACATGAAATTCCTAATTTTAAGCAAAGGGAGGGAGAAAATTTAAAGGATGCTTGGCATAGAATTTGCAATGCTCAAAATAAATCTACTTGGAAGCTTTCTACTTCCGTTCTTCTTCGCAATTTTTATGTGGGCATTACTCCTTGGAATAGATGCATTCTTGATACCATTACCAGAGGGGATTTCTTGAGTAGCCATACGTTTGATGCTTATAATGCTATGTTAGATTTGTTTGGCCCACCACATATTTTGGTTAATGGAACTGCTTTAACTTTGGAAGATGTGATGCAAAGGCTTGAAATTATTGAAAATAAAATTGCCACTGTTGAGTTGATTGAAAACTTGGATAAAAAGATTCATAATCAAATTACCCAATATGGTCTAGGGTTGGAGTTACTTTGAAATTTTTTAAAGAGAAAGAACCTATAGTTAATGAAACAATAGATCTAGATTCTACGAAAATTGGGAAGAACCTATAGTTAATGAAACAATATATCTAGATTCTACGAGAATTGGGAAGCTTGAGGATCATTACCAATTTAGGGTCAGCGTTTTCTTCCATGAAAAAAATCTCCAAATCCTCCTACCAAAACTGCCAAATTTATTTATGTTCCTAAAAATAAGGGTGAATCTTCTAGTAAGGGAAATGCGGATCTCAAATCAATAAGTGTTCATCCCAATTGTCTCTGTATCATTAAGGAACCTTTTGTTACAAATGAATTTCTTGAATTCTTGCCTCAGGGTTTAATCATTACTAAAAAGGGAGAAACTCCTCAAGATTATAAGTGCTCTATTGAGTAATTAGATGCCAAAGATGGCACTACTTAGATCTATCCTCGCTTTTATGCCTAGCTAGGGGCGTTAAACGATAGCGCTAGTTGGGAGGCAACCCAATTTTATTTGTGTCTTTTGTTTTTGCTTCTGTTTAGTAATAAATTTATCATCTACCTTCTGTGTAGATGTGTTTTTATGCTTTAATTAGTGTTTGTGCCAAGTAGAACCTATATAGGATAACCTATGGTAATAGTTAATTTGATTCTGCTGAAAAACAGAAACTTTGCACGCACAAAAATAATTTTAGTAATTCACAGAAATGTAATTTTGCGTTGATTCTTTTTGCTGTAGTTCAATAGACAAATTTACCAGGACTTCCTATTTTGGTAGGATTTTTAGAGTTCCAGAAGTATTTGAGAGTTACAGATTGCTACAGACTGTTCTGTTTTTGATAGATTATGTTTTTCGTGTGTTGTTTGCTTATTTTGATTCATCTGTGGCTAGTATGTAAGGGTATGAACCATAGAGAACTTGGAATACAGTAGGTTTAATACCAATATAAATAAAGAATGAGTTCACTACAGTACCTTATGTGGTGGTTTTTCTTTCTTTCGCTAACATAGCTTATGAGATTTCCTGTTGAGTTTTGTGTTGTGAAGTTTTCAAGTTTTGGGTAAAGATTTGATGGATTATGGAATGAGGAGTGGCAAGAGCCTAAGCTTGGGGATGCCCATGGCACGCCAAGATATTCAAGAATAGCCAAAAGCCTAAGCTTGGGGATGCCCCGGAAGGCATCCCCTCTTTCGTCTTCATTTATCGGTAACTTTACTTGGAGTTATATTTTTATTCGCCACATGATATGTGTTTTGCTTGGAGCGTCTTGTATTATATTAGTCTTTGCATTTTAGTTTACCACAATCATCCTTGCTGTACACACCTTTTGGGAGAATCCCACTTGATTGAAATTTATTAGAATACTCTATGTGCTTCACTTATATCTTTTGAGCTTGATAGTTTTTGCTCTAGTGCTTCACTTATATCCTTTAGAGCACGGCGGTGGTTTAATTTTGTAGAAATTGTTGATCTCTCATGCTTCACTTATATTATTTTGAGAGTCTCTTAGAACAGCATGGTATTTGCTTTGGTTATGAAATTGGTCCTAGAATGATGAGCATCCAAGTTGGGTATAATAAAAACTATCATAGAAAGTGAATTGGATGCTATGATCAATTTGACACTTGATAATTGTTTTGAGATATAGAGCTGGTAATTTAAAGTCATGCCAGTTGGGTGATTATGAATTTAAAGAATACTTGTGTTGAAGTTAGTGATTCCCGTAGCATGCACGTATGGTGAACCGCTTTGTGATGAAGTTGGAGCACAATTTTATTTATTGATTGTATTCCTTATGAGTGGCGGTCGGGGACGAGGGATGGTCTTTCCCTACCAATCTATCCCCCTAGGAGCATGAGCGTAGTACTTTGTTTTCAATTACTTGTAGATTTTTGCAATAAGTACATGAGTTCTTTATGACTAATGTTGAGTCCATGGATTATACGCACTCTCACACTTCCACCATTGCTAGCCTCTCTTGTGTCGCGCAACTTTCGCCGGTACCATACACCTACTATATACCTTCCTCAAAACAGCCACCATACCTACCTATTATGGCATTTCCATAGCCATTCCGAGATATATTGCCATGCAACTTTCCACTGTTTCATTTATATGACACACATCATCATTGTCATATTGCTCTTTGCATGATCATGTAGTTGACATCGTATTTGTGGCAAGGCCACCTTCATAATTTTCATACATGTCACTCTTGATTCATTGCATTTCCCGGTACACCGCCGGAGGCATTCATATAGAGTCATATCTTGTTCTAAGTATTGAGCTGTAATCTTGAGTTGTAAGTAAATAAAAGTGTGATGATCTTCATTATTAGAGCATTGTCCCAGTGAGGAAAGGATGATGGAGACTATGATTCCCCCACAAGTCGGGATGAGACTTCGGACTTTACAAAAAAAAGGGGGAGAGAAAGGCCTAACAAATAAAAAATTGAGAGAAAAAGAGAGAAGGGACAATGCTATTATCCTTTTTACCACACTTGTGCTTCAAAGTAGCACCATGATCTTCATGATAGAGAGTCTCCTATGTTGTCACTTTCATATACTAGTGGGAATTTTCATTATAGAACTTGGCTTGTATATTCCAATGATGGGCTTCCTCAAAATGCCCTAGGTCTTCGTGAGCAAGCAAGTTGGATGCACACCCACTTAGTTTCTTTTGTTGAGCTTTCATACATTTATAGATCTAGTGCATCCGTTGCATGGCAATCCCTACTCACTCACATTGATATCTATTAATGGGCATCTCCATAGCCCGTTGATACGCCTAGTTGATGTGAGACTATCTTCCTCCTTTTTTGTCTTCTCCACAACCACCATTCTATTCCACATATAGTGCTATGTCCATGGCTCACGCTCATGTATTGCGTGAAAGTTGAAAAAAGTATGAGATTACTAAAGTATGAAACAATTGCTTGCCTTGTGATCAGGGTTGTGCATGATTAAATACTTTGTGGCATGAAGATAGAGCAATAGCCAGACTATATGATTTTGTAGGGATAACTTTCTTTAGCCATGTTATTTTGAGAAGACATGATTGCTTGATTAGTATGCTTGAAGTATTATTATTTCTTATGTCAATATGAACTTTTAATTTGAATCCTTCGGATCTGAACATTCATGCCACAATAAAGAAAATTACATTGAGAATTATGCTAGGTAGCATTTGCTACGTCTTGAGCTTGCTTTGGTTTTCCTTGAAGAGGAAAGGGTGATGTGGCAATAGTAGCGTAAGTATTTCCCTCAGTTTTTGAGAACCGAGGTATCAATCCAGTAGGAGGCTCCTCAAAAGTCCCACGCACCTACACAAACAAACAAAGAACTCGCAACCAACACAATAAAGGGGTTGTCAATCCCTTCACGACCACTTGCGAAAGTGAGATCTGATAGAGATAGTATGATAAGATAAATATATTTTTGGTATTTTATAATATAGATGCAAAAAGTAAAGTTGCAAATAAAAGTAGGTTGAAAGCTTATATGATAAAAGATGGACCCGGGGGCCATAGGTTTCACTAGTGGCTTCTCTCAAGATAGCATAAGTATTATGGTGGGTGAACAAATTACTGTCGAGCAATTGATAGAAAAGCGAATAATTATGAGATTATCTAGGCATGATCATGTATATAGGCATCACGTCCGTGACAAGTAGACCGACTCCTGCCTGCATCTACTACTATTACTCCACACATCGACCGCTATCCAGCATGCATCTAGAGTATTAAGTTCATAAGAACAGAGTAACACATTAAGATAGATGACATGATGTAGAGGGATAAACTCAAGCAATATGATATAAACCCCATCCTTTTATCCTCGATGGCAACAATACAATACGTGCCTTGCAACCCTTGTTGTCACTAGGTAAGGATACTGCAAGATTGAACCCAAAGCTAAGCACTTCTCCCATGGCAAGAAAGATCAATCTAGTTGGCCAAACCAAACTGATAATTCGAAGAGACTTGCAAAGATAACTCAATCATACATAAAAGAATTCAGAGGAGATTCAAATATTTCTCATAGATAAACTTGATCATAAACCCACAATTCATCGGATCTCTACAAACACACCGCAAAAAGAGTTTACATCGAATAGATCTCCACAAGAGAGGGGGAGAACATGGTATTGAGATTAAAAAAGAGAGAAGAAGCCATCTATCTAATAACTATGGACCCGAAGGTCTGTGGTAAACTACTCACAACTCATCGGAGGGGCTATGGTGTTGATGTAGAAGCCCTCCGTGGTCGATTCCCCCTCCGGCGGAGCGCCGGCGAAGGCTCCAAGATTGGATCTCGCAGATATAGAAGGTTACGGCAGTGGAAATTGTTTTTCGTTGGCTCCCTAGATGTTTTCGGGGTACGTGGGTATATATAGGAGGAAGAAGTACGTTGGTGGCCGCCCGAGGGGCCCAGGAGACAGGGGCGCGACCAGAGGGGGTGGGCGCGCCCTCCTATCTCCTGGTCGCCTCGATCACTTCTTGACTTGCACTCCAAGTCCTCTAGATCACGTTCGTTCCAAAAATCACGCCCCCGAAGGTTTCATTCCGTTTGGACTCCGTTTGATATTCCTTTTCAAAAAAACAGCAATACGGGCTGGGCCTCCGGTTAGTAGGTTAGTCCCAAAAATGATATAAATGTGTAAACTAAAGCCCATAAACATCCAAAAGGGGTAATATAATTGCATGGAACAATAAAAAACTATAGATACATTGGAGACGCATCAGCATTCCACATCAAAAATTCTATTTTTATCATTTACCTACTTGAGGACGAGCAGGAATTAAGCTCGGGGATGCTTGATACGTCTCCAACATATCTATAATTTTTGATTGTTCCATGCTATTATATTACCCGTTTTGGATGTTTATGGGATTTACTTTACACATTTATATCATTTTTTGGGACTAACCTACTAACTGGAGGCCCAGCCCATATTGCTGTTTTTTTGCCTATTTCAGTGTTTCGAAGAAAAGGAATATCAAACGGAGTCCAAACGGAATGAAACCTTCGGGAGCGTGATTTTTGGAACAAACATGATCCAGAGGACTTGGAGTGGAAGTCAAGAAACAACTGAGGCGGCCACGAGGGTGGAGGGCGCCCCCCTACTGGGCGCACCCCCTGTCTCGTGGGCCCCTCGGGCGTCCACCGACCTACTTCTTCCTCTTATATATACCCATGTACCCCGAAAACATTAGGGGAGCCCATGAAAACCTAATTCCACCGTCATAACTTTCTGTATCCGCGAGATCCCATCTTGGAGCCTTCGCCGGCGCTCCGCCGGAGGGGGAATCGACCATGGAGGGCCTCTACATCATCTCCAAGGCCTCTCCGATGAGTTGTGAGTAGTTTACCACAGACCTTCGGGTCCATAGTTATTAGCTAGATGGCTTCTTCTCTCTCTTTGAATCTCAATACCAAGTTCTCCTTGATCTTCTTAGAGATCTATTCGATGTAACTCTTTTTGCGGTGTGTTTGTCGAGATCCAATGAATTGTGGGTTTATGATCAATTTTATCTATGAGAAATATTTGAATCTCCCCTGAATTCTTTTATGTGTGATTAATTAAGTTATCTTTGCAAGTCTCTTCGAATTATCAGTGTGGTTTGGCCTACTAGGTTGATCTTTCTTGCAATGGGAGAAGTGCTTAGCTTTGGGTTCAATCTTGCGGTGTCCTTTCCCAGTGACAGCAGGGGCAGCAAGGCACATATTTTATTGTTTCCATCGAGGATAAAAAGATGGGGTTTATATCATATTGCATGAGGTTATCCCTCTACATCATGTCATCTTTCTTAATGCGTTACTCTGTTCTTTATGAACTCAATACTCTAGATGCATGCTAGAGAGCGGTCGATGTGTGGAGTAATAGTAGTAGATGCAGGCAAGAGTCGGTCTACTTGTCACGGACGTGATGGCTATATACATGATCATGCCTAGATAATCTCATAATTATTCACTTTTCTATCAATTGCTCGACAGTAATTTGTTCACCCACCGTAACACTTATGCTATCTTGAGAGAAGCCACTAGTGAATCCTATGGCCCTCGGGTCTATCTTTTATCATATAAGCTTTCGATCTACTTTTATTTGCATCTTTACTTTTCCAATCTATATCATAAAATACCAAAAATATATTTATCTTATCATATTATCTCTATCAGATCTCACTTTCACAAGTGGCCTTGAAGGGATTGACAACCCCTTTATTGTGTTGGTTCCGAGTTCTTGTTTGTTTGTGAAGGTGCGTGGGACTTTTGAGGAGCCTCCTACTGGATTGATACCTTGGTTCTCAAAAACTGAGGGAAATACTTACGCTACTATTGTTGCATCACCCTTTCCTCTTCAAGGAAAACCAACGCAAGCTCAAGATGTAGCACATACCCAGCAGCTACTTCGGGCTCGTGAAGCGGTTGGTCAATGCCTGCCCTCGGCTTGATGCCATCAAGCGGTCGGTTTGCATCGAAGGTGTGTGAATGGCCTTCGCCCGAGTCAAGATGCAGTGGATGAAGATGGATGCCGTCAAGCTTGCGACCGAAGGACCGCCTGCGGGCAAGGAGCACCGCACGCCCGAGCGGTATTTTGGCGATGTCCTGGAGGGATCCCGCATTGTGGCAGAGCAATGTGCTAAGGATATTATATTTCCATGAATGCATTCATGTTATCCTGTCTTGTACTATGAAACAGAGCCGTTATGTAATATAATGTCTGTTATTTAAAATTTTACCTCCTGTGTGGCCGTTTTGTTAGATCTGAGAGTTGGCCAGTCGTTGGCTTCAGCCCCCACGTAGGTAGTATGGGGGTGTTCGGGATGAATCTAAACACTCTTTATCCCAAAGTTTTGGTCCTTCAAGGAGGTGTTTAGCGCAACGAACCAGGCAATCGGACTATGTGGCTTTATCACCCTCACTTAGCCATAGTAGTTTGACAATAAAAAATTAGGCGCAACCCCTAGTGTTCGTAAGTCCAAACTTGGGGTGTTGTAAACACCTGATTGGATAAAAACCAATTCATCGCATAATGCGGAAAAAATTGCAAAAGATTTGTAACCTCTCGAACAGCTGACCGGCTCACGCCGCATCATGACAGTCAGTTTTCGGCTTTCTCTACTGAGGTGCTCATCCAGATGAACCAGGACACAATCGCAGTAGTTCTCCCTTTACTACCCTAGCCGATATAGCGGAACGTAAGGTAGTAAGCACAGGAGCCGGGCAACCCAACTATTGACCAAAGACATGATTCGGAGCTGATGCATATAATGCTAAAGTTCGGGGTGCCGAACTATACTGTAAAAAAGTGTTTGGACTTTGTTGTCGTATTATGGGGTGTAATGAAGCCCCTGGCGAATTAAGGCATACCAGAGTGTACGGGTGCAATTGATAAGAATATCAAGAAAAAGAAAAATGAAAGCAATAGGCTAATGCCGCAGAAATTGGGCCGCAAACTATTTTCCATTGTAGTTTGATTAATACGTCAAAGCATATTTGTACAAGTAGTGCGATAAGAAGTAGGGCTATTTAACATGCCACGACCAAGGGAAAGCTGCGTGCGGGTCCTTAAAACAGGCATAACGATCGTTCAAAGAGACCACCTAGAAATTCCCTTATACGCCAATGCTTCTTGTCGTCTTGGTGTATTCGTCCTTTGATAGGTCCGATAATCAGGCCACCAGGAAAGGCCTTTGAAAAAAAGAAACCTGAAAAGAAAAAGAAAAAGTGAAAGTATGTGGGTCCAGGGGAGGTTGAGCCGTATTATGGACCACAATCTAGCTGTGCCTCCGTCTATGGCCATGGTATTTTGAGTGTGTAGTTATGTACGTGCGGTACGAATGCCGCCGCTTGGTTGGGACTGGGACGGAGGCCGAATTGCTAGTCAATCTCTTGACGAGCTGGACTGTCCTGCTGTAGAGTAGTTCGGACTCGTTTGACAGTGTCCGGGAGCTTGGCCGCCGAATGAAGGTTCTGCCTGAAAAGGCCGCTCTGTGCTTCTGCTGCGAGGGCAGCAGTGTGCTCCTCGGTATGGAGGGAGCGTTCCGTGTTTCCATTGACTGTTACGACATCGCATGGTCTGCGCATCTTGAGCTTGAGATAGGCGTAGTGTGGCACCGCATTGAATCGAGCAAATGTGGTTCATCCGAGCAGTGCGTGATAGCCACTGCGGAAGGGGACGATATCGAAGATCAATTCTTCGCTTCGGAAATTGTCCGGGGATCCGAAGACCACCTCCAGTGTGATTGAGCCCGTATAGCGGGTGAGGGAGTCCCGGATTAGGGGGTGTCTGGATAGCCGAACTATCACCTTTGGCCGGACTCCTGGACTATGAAGATACAAGATTGAAGACTTCGTTGTGTCCGAATGGGACTTTCCTTGGCATGGAAGGCAAGCTTGGCGATACGGATATGTAGATCTCCTACCATTGTAACCGAATCTGTGTAACCCTAACCCTCTTTGGTGCCTATATAAACCGGAGAGTTTTAGTCCGTAGGACAAACAACAATCATACCATAGGCTAGCTTCTAGGGTTTAGCCTCTCTGATCTCGTGGTAGATCTACTCTTGTACTACCCACATCATCAATATTAATCAAGCAGGAGTAGGGTTTTACCTCCATCGAGAGGGCCCGAACCTGGGTAAAAACATCGTGTCCCTTGTCTCCTGTTACCATCCGCCTAGACGCACAGTTCGGGAGCCCCTACCCGAGATCCGCCGGTTTTGACACCGACATTGGTGCTTTCATTGAGAGTTCCTCTGTGCCGTCTTCATCAGCAAGGATGCCTCATCCCGTCTTTAAAGACGACACTGTTGCTAAAGGAGCTTTGGCCATCGGCCAAACTCTCCGGCTAGGCGGTTTTCTTATGACCGCCTGTTCGGCCACCGCGCCGACGATGACTTCTCGGGTCATCGAAAGCAATCTTCACGTTAACTCGGAACTCGCTGAGCAGTTAGATCCAATGGAGCCCTCTTCCTTAAATGAGCTCTTGGATCGCATCGCCGCCCTGGGAGTCACTACAGACTACAATCAGATTGGGCCTAAACCCGATCTGAGAGAGATCAACTCTCCCCAGGTTACCCACCACGTTGCCGTGGTTGAGGAACAACACGGCGACCCTTCCTCTATTTTGAGAACTAGCTATGTCCGAATTCCCGATCCCTCCATGCCGGATTCCCGTGGAGGGGAGGACGTCACTCAAGCCGTGGACCTAAAGTCAGGCAGCGGGCTAGATTCATTGGACAACATCCAAGACCCCAAGCTTCCAAGTTCGGAAACTTCTTGGCCCCTGAGTCTTAGATTGGACGGGGTTCCGAATTTAATTCCACTCGCCCACCCAAACATAAGCGATCTATCCCAAATACGGCAAGAGCCCGCAGAAACAGTACACCATTACTAGGCCAGATTCCTCCTGGTCTTGAACAGGATAAAGGATTGCCGTGAGGAGGACGCAATTTCATTCTCCTGCAATAATTGCACGGACAAGGGAATCCTCAACGCCGTAAGTCGTCGTGAAATTAAACGCTTCGCTGACTTGGTGTCCATAGTACGAAAGTACTGTGCGATGGAAAGCGCCTGGAAGACCGAAATCAAATTTTCGGACAATCCGGCCCTGAATACAACCCCAGTTCGAAATAAAAGGGTGCATTATCGCCAGGCACCTGGGTTAAACACCAAAAAGCAAAAACCCTCTATAGGGCATGGAACCGTACTGGAAGGATGGCTCAATGGACCCTGCAAAATTCATGGTACAGAGGGTGCCACTCAACCTCATAGCCTTAGAGCATGTTGGATACTACGGCAGGTGGCCAAAAGTGGCGAAGAGCTTCTAACTCCAGAGCACCAGCTCAAGGATACCAGTACGGTATTAGCAGTCTTCGAGACTTTCGCATCAAATAATATGCGGAAACGAACACTCCACAGCCTTGCCGAAGTCTACCAAGTAGCAACCATAAACCCATGGAGTGACACGGCTATTACCTTTAATGCTAGTGACGAACCTAAATTCCGAACAGCCCGAGCACCAGCCGCATTGGTCCTCAGTCCAATAGTGGACGGCTTTCGCCTTACCAAGGTATTCATGGACGGTGGCAGCGGATTGAACCTCATTTACGAGGAAACCCTCCGAAAAATGGAAATAGACTGGAGCCGCATTAAGCGAAGCAGCACAACCTTTAGAGGAATAATCCCCAGTCGGGAAGCACGCTGTACAGGAAAAATCACACTGGATGTGGTGTTCGGCACGCCGGATAATAACAGGTCCGAGGAGGTCACCTTCCAAGTGGCCCCGTTCAGCAGCGGATATCACGCTCTATTAGGGCGAGAGGCATTCACAATTTTTCAAGCTATACCCCATTACGGGTACATGAAGCTCAAAATGCCCGGACCCAACGGAATCATCACTCTTGCTAGTGACCCGGACATAGCACTCCGCGCCGAAAACAAGACAGCCGCACTAGCCCTTGAGGCACTATCCGAAGCCCTAGTGGCCGAGGAACTCACTGCGCTGTGCTCCACGGTGAACAGGGATGATGTGATACTCGATAAGAGATCCAAGTCCACCTCCTTTAAACTGGCGGACGAAATAGTAAAATTCCAAGTCCATCCAACGGACCCTACAAAAACGGCCTCCATCGGGGCACAATTAAACCCCGATGTAGACGCCGCACTACGAGAATTCCTACGCAAAAATTGGGACATTTTTGCCTGGCACCCTTCAGACATGCCAGGAATCCCACGCCGGCTGGCCGAGCACAGCCTAAACATCCTAAAAGGATTCAAGCTAGTCAAACAAGCTCTTCGGTGTTTCTCCGAACCCAAGAGACAGGCCATGGGAGAGGAGCTAGCCAAACTATTGGAGGTCGGATTCATCAGAGATATAAAACATCCGGTCTGGCTAGCAAACCTGGTGATGGTACCAAAGAAGGACAAATCCTGGCGCCTATGCGTCGATTTGAAGGACCTCAACAAGGCTTGCCCAAATGATCCCTTCCCTTCCACCGCATCGATCAAATTATCGACGCTACCGCAGGACACGATTCATTGAGTTTCCTCGACGCATACTCCGGCTACCACCAAATTAAGATGGCAGAGCCCGACGAGGCCGCAACGGCATTCATCACCCCATATGGCCCATTCTGCTTCAACACAATGCCCTTTGGGCTCAAAAATGCCGGCGCAACATATCAGCGCATGATTCAGACATGTCTGGCAAACCAGATCGGCAAAACAGTGGAGGCATACATAGACGATGTGGTCGTCAAAACAAAGCATGTCAAAACTCTAGTAGACGATCTGAGGCTCACGTTCGATAATCTCCGAACATATGACATTAAGCTTAACCCTGAAAAATAAGTTTTCGGTGTACCAGCCGGAAAGCTCTTGGGCTTCATTGTATCCGGTAGAGGAATTGAAGCAAACCCAGCCAAGATTCGAGCTCTGCCACAATTGGATATCCCAAAGGACCTCAAAAAAATACAAAAATTGACTGGATGTGTGGCGGCTCTAAGCCGCTTTATCTCCCGTTTGGGAGAAAAGGCATTACCCCTTTATCGCCTCCTCCGACGCACCGAACACTTCGAGTGGACGGATGCCGCCACGGCCGGACTCGAAGAAATAAAAGCCATATTGGCAACAAACCCGGTCCTGGCTGCGCCCAACATGGGCGAACCAATGCTGTTATATATCGCGGCAACTCATCAAGTTGTAAGCGCGGTTCTCGTTGTCGAACGAGAAATGGACGGACACAAGTTCCCCCTTCAAAAACCAGTTTACTATGTGTCCCTATCCTAACTCCATGCAAGTCACGATACCCGCATTATCAAACGATAGCATACGCGGTGTTTATGGCATCCCGGAAGCTGCGACACTACTTTCAAGAGTGTTCGATAACAGTAGCCTCCGAAGTACCCCTTAACGACATTATAAACAACCGCGACGCGACAGGCCGGATTGCCAAATGGGCCATTGAGCTCCTCCCGTTCGACATAACCTATAAGCCACGGCGAGCTATTAAGTCGCAAGTTTTGGCAGGCTTCATCGCCGAATGGACTGAAGCCGAACTCCCTAAAGAGTACGGCGCATATTCCAACTGGATCATGCACTTCAACGGCTCCAAAATGTTGGCTGGTCTGGGGGCTGGCGTCGTTCTGACGTCCCCAACCGGAGATACAGTTCAATACATACTCCAGATAATGTATACGGACTCCAACAATGCAGCCGAATACGAGGCCCTTCTACATGGTCTCCGGATGGCAGTCTCCATGGGCATTCAATGCCTAGAGGTGCGCGGGGATTCGAACCTCATGATATCCCAAATAAATGGAGACTTTGATGCCAAGGATCCGAAAATGGTAGCCTATCGCAACGCCGTCCTAAAAATGTCAGCTCGGTTTGAGGGGCTCGAATTTCACCATATAGCCCGGAATAACAACCAGGCAGCAGACGTATTGGCACGCATTGGCGCAAAGCGCGATGCCGTCCCTCCCAACATCTTCCTAGAGAGGCTGTTTAAGCCATCCGTACTATGGGAGGGGGAGACCGGAAATAACAACCCGGACCCAACCGCACCGCCCGACACCGAACATTCTGACACAATTGGTGGTTCAGCCAACGAAGTAACACCCTCAGCCCACGTAATAATGGCAGTCATCGCCCCGTGGACGGAACCATTCCTAGCCTACCTAACCAGGCAGGAACTTCCCGAGGACCAAAATGAGGCCCGCTGCATAGTGCGGCGATCTAAAGCCTACAAGGTCTACGAGGGAGAGCTTTATAAGAAAAGCACAACCGGAGTCCTTCAAAGGTGTATCTCCTAAGAGGAAGGGCGGAATCTTCTGGCCGAAATTCATGCCGGACTCGGCGGGCACCACGCCGCAGCCCGGGCCCTTGTATGCAAGGCCTTTCGTACAGGATTTTATTGGCCGACGGCCCGGGCAAACGCTCAGGACTTAGTCCAACGATGTGTCGGTTGCCAGCTCTTTACTAATCAAAGCCACATGCCACCCACCGCCCTCAAAACTACACCCATCACCTGGCCCTTCACGGTCTGGGGGCTTGACATGGTTGGACCCCTTAAAGGAGGAACCCACAAGCAAAAATACCTACTGGTCATGGTGGATAAATTCACCAAATGGATAGAGGCCAAACCTGTTAAGACGGCTGAATCTGGACCAGTGATAGACTTCATATCAGGGGTCGTACACCGCTACGGCATCCCCCACAGCATCATCACTGATAACGGCACGAACTTCACGGCCGACGAGGTCAAACTCTGGTGCAAAAACATGGGCATCAAGCTCGACTATGCTTCAGTCAATCACCCTCAAACTAACGGTCAAGTGGAGCGAGCAAATGGTCTAATCATGAGCGGCATCAAACCCAGACTAGTGCGGTCCCTCAAGGAATCTAACACGCACTGGGTACAGGAGCTCGACTCCGTACTCTGGGGGCTGCGGACCACGCCAAATCGCACTACCGGATTCACACCATTCTTTATGGTATACGGCGTAGAGGCAATTTTGCCCTGCGATATAATTCATGACTCACCTCGTGTACGCACGTACGAAGAAAGAGAAGCCGAGCTCGATCGGCAAGACAGTTTGGACGCCTTGGAGGAGGAGCGAGACGTGGCAAAAGCCCGTTCCGCATTCTATCAATAGCAGGCGAAGATATCAAAGCAAAGAAGTACGGGCCAAAACTTACAATGTTGGCGAGTTAGTTCTATGCCTGCCGGACAAGAAAAAGGACAAACTCAAGCCCAAATGGGAAGGTCCCTTCATCATCGACCAAGTCCTGACCGGCGGAGCGTACCGTCTGTGAAATGCATCGGATAACCGACTCGAGCCAAACCCATGGAACGCAGCCCGTCTCCGAAGATTCTACGCAAGTTCGTCTCCTTCCTCCGTCTATATTTTATACAGTAGCTGTCTTATATTTCTCCCCTTCTCCCTCCTTTTCTCTTACAGCATTTGAAGGCTCGTTCGCACTTTGTTCGCACACACTTGACGCGCTATCCGCGCTCATTATACCTGGGGGCTTCTTTAACAGAAGCTTATTTATACGGGCTTCATGCCCAACACATGTGTCACACTTCCGCATGTACCTTTTATTCACCATTATATGCATCGATATGACTTAAGTTTTGGCCAAGCTGGGTTGCCTGGCTCCTGTGCTTACCCCTACGTTCCCGATTGTTCGGCTAGGTGGTAAAGGGAGCACCTCTGCAGTTGTTACTGCCTGGTCAGCCGGATGTGTACCTTAGAATGGGTGAAGCCGAAAGCTAGCGTTCTTAAGGGAATATTCGGTCGGTGAACTAAAAGACGATTTCTTACCTACTTATTTATCTGCCCCCAAACATTTTTCTGCTTTTTTCGCAGTCCGGACATGCACTTTAGGGCATGCCTCCCAGGGAAAGGAACCCCTAACGGAACTATTCTCCCTGGAAGATGTTTCTTACTAACCATGTAAAATAACATAACTAGTTGGGAACTTGTCTGATAAAGCACTAATGACCCCTACGCCTGGTCTCCACGCATGCCCCGGTTCTTATATAACCGCGAGGGTATTCGGACACACTCCGGACTATTGGGTCCCGAGGTTGAAGCGAAAAGGTCCGCTATGACAAACGATCTACAATCCGGCTAGAAGGCATTTTACATGTCATCTTAAATTACATAGTCAATTCGACTAATTGTATTCCTCTTCAATGCCATCTAATAGGCTGTCTAGTTTACAGTCCTGCTGGGAATACTTTGCAGCCAACTCTACTTGGCCGTACACTAAGCTCACAGGGATCTCCTTCCCATCTGGCCCCACAGGTCCGGCCTCGGCCATGTGGTTTGGGTCAGCCTTTGTGTACCGCGTCTTCACCATGGCCCAGGCCTCCCTGGCGCCTTGACGGCAGGCCGATATCTTCCATAATCAGAAGCACCGCCGCGCTCCCTGAAGCCTCTCTGCAAGCTCTCCAAGGCCTTCGGGCAGGGAGACAGATGGCCACAAGGCCTGGGCGACGCCTTTCATCACCTGCCGAACTCGTTCGTGCAGTTGTAAGAGCTCGTGAAGAAGGTCACCCATAGAACCGGGCATTTCCTCTGCAGGACGACCTGTGAGAATACCTACAGACATAACTCTGTTAGTCGACTTCCTCGCCGAAGTCTTTTTTCAAAGTTCGTTCAAGCACTTACTAAACATGCCGCGTCAAAGCCGTCGATTCTCCTTAACGGAGTCAGACTTAAGCACGTTTAGTTCCTCACCCAGCTGGGTGTTGGCATCTTGGAGATTATTTTTCACCTACCTCACCCTCGTAAGCACGTTTTCGCCGGCCTTTAACCGGCGCAAGAGCTGTTGCTTGTCCGGATCTACCCCGGTGCCATCTGCAATGTTATTGTCAGACTTACACACATGCCGCACTTCACAAACTACTTATCTTTTGAAGCATAAATTACTAGAGGGGGTATCTTTGGCTTCTCCCGCCGCGGCTAGTGCGGCCTCAAGTTGGGCTTTGCACTCATCCAGCTCCTAGGACAGTTGGGTATTCTTTTCTGTAAGATCCTGCATAATAAATGATCCTTAAATCAGTTATTCTAACTATTTCAAGTCTCGGGGGCTACTGGCATATATAACTGTCAAATTTTCTCACCCGTATGTCTTTTACATACTACTCCGTGGCTCTGGCCAGACCATTTTGAGCGGCACGGAGGTATGCATCTCCCGAATTGAAGGCATCCAATGCCTCTGGGGAGAAACATGCGTCACGAAGAACTGTCCGGCGACGCCTGTGATTCATGGCACTTTCCACCTCGGAATTGGTGGCAGATAACCTGTCGGCTTCCTCTGTCGGAGGAGCGTCCGACGCACGCCTCGTGTCCGCCTCCGCTTCTGGACCTGGCGTTGGAGCCTGGCTGACAGAGGCTCGGTGGGCAACCTCTCCGGATACAGTCCGGCGAGTGCTCTTTTTCCTGAAAAGAGCACAAGTGTTAGTATGCCTTCCGGGAATAAAACCTCAGAGTAATATGGCACGCCATACCATTGCGCCGGCGTCTCAATCCGGACCGCACACCTTTTCATCCTGCTGGGCCTTGATGTCCCTTGTTGACTAGCCGCCGCAGGCTCGGCCTTCCGCCTCAAGGACTTCCCCTGCAAAACACCATTGGTGTACGGTGATTAAAAATAAGCACGGATGGGTCATTTTCAAAGTATTGGGACTTCAGTCTCAGTTACCTGTGAGGCTGGAAGTATTCCGGGGTAATTGGCCATAATGGCGACCAAGGCATTATCGATGCTCAGTTGGTGAAATACCCCATCAATCAGCTCCACCGATATGTCCGGATCCTCTTGGGAGGCCGGATCGAGGAACCGTTCCGGATCCTCGGGTTGTGGAGGCGGGCTGTTTATATCCCTTACGGCCTGGCGCAGTTCCTGCGTCGAAATCGCAAAATGAGATACTTGACTATGGGAATATGGATCGGATGGGCAAAAAGAAATGTCCGCTTACCCAGTTCGGAGCATTGTACATAGAAAATCCGTTCTGCGGATTGACACGGAGAAATTCCTCCTCTTCTCCCTTGTACAATGCGGACAAGATCTTCATCAGATCGGCGACCGATCCCGGCCCCTTACGGCCGCAGCAGGTGGCATCATCCTCCCCGTTGAAATCCCACATGGGGTGGCCTCTATACTGGAGCAGCTGCACCCCCCGCATAATGCATGTGGCCATGACCCCAATCATGGTCAGTCCGGAATGAGCTAACAACCTAATTCGGCTCATCGGGTAAAGGACGTCCCTCTCATTTTCCTTCTGAGGGCTCCGTGGATGCCAGCTTAGGCGTTTCTTCAAAGGAGCATCATTGAACTCAGGGAGGCCGATCCGAACAGGGTCCTGTAGGGGGACATCTTCTATATAAAACCATTCCGAAGGCCAGTCTTCGGACGCCTTCTTCGGGGTTCCGGATAGATATCCCGTCCCAGCGATGCGCCATAGTTCAGCTCCGCCCACTTGATATATTGACCCCTCTTGAGAACGGGGCACAAGGCAGAACAGCTTCTTCCACAACGCAAAATGAGCCTCGATGCCCAAAAACAGCTCGCAAAAGGCCACGAAGCCTGCAATATGCAAAATGGAGGCAGGCATAAGGTTGTGCAACTGGAGGCCGTAGAACTCCAGGAGCCCCCGGAGAAACGGATGAATTGGAAATCCGAGCCCTCTTATCAAATACGGGACAAGGCATACCCGCTCCCCTTTGGAGGGGCTGGGGACGCTCTCCGCTTGCTTTCCGCCCTTATAGGTGGCGAGTCCGGCTCAAACCGGAACCATGAAGGCTAGGGGAAGAAATCCCTTGGTTTGGAGCATCACTAACTCGCTGTGCGGGACGGAGCATCTCTCCCAATCTCCAGGCTAAGAGCTGGGAGGGCGAGAGGAGGAGCCGCGTCGACTGTCCATGATGGAATGGATTTCTGTCAGATGCGCTCTGATGAATGCTCGCGAAGGGAGGATGGTGTGATTCGGATCTAGATCCTCGTCTCCTTTATAGGCAGCTCATTTGCGCAGCTAGGGGGGTAAATGTAAAAATACCCTGGCGCTTCACATTCGTTCAACACGTGGAAGATGGCTATTATTGGGCGTGGAAGCCAAGGAGCGCAATATTTATGAGAAGCCAGACGCTATTCAACAGGTACACAGGATTTGGAGAAGAACCCGCCTTGCAATGCCGAAGACAATCTACGCGCGCGGACTCATCGCCATTGAAGCCTGGTTCGGGGGCTACCGAGGGAGTCCCGGATTAGGGGGTGTCCGATTGCCGAACTATCACCTTTGGCCGGACTCCTGGACTATGAAGATACAAGATTGAAGACTTCGTCCCGTGTCCGGATGGGACTTTCCTTGGCGTGGAAGGCAAGCTTGGCGATACGGATATGTAGATCTCCTACCATTGTAACCGACTCTGTGTAACCCTAACCCTCTTCGGTGCCTATATAAACCGGAGAGTTTTAGTCCGTAGGACGAACAACAATCATACCATAGGCTAGCTTCTAGGGTTTAGCCTCTCTGATCTCGTGGTAGATCTACTCTTGTACTACCCACATCATCAATATTAATCAAGCAGGAGTAGGGTTTTACCTCCATCGAGAGGGCCCGAACCTGGGTAAAAACATCATGTCCCTTGTCTCCTATTACCATCCGCCTAGACGCACAGTTTGGGACCCCCTACCCGAGATCTGCCGGTTTTGACACCGACAGCGGGCCTCTACACCTGGTATGACACCTTTAAAGGTGGTTTTTGTGGGCTTGATCCTTGAGAGATCAATACCCATTTTGCGCACTGTATCCTGATAGAGCAGGTTCAGGCTGCTGCCACCGTCCATGAGGACTCACGTAAGATGGAATCCATCAATGATTGGGTCGAGGACCAGTGCGGCTGAACCGCCATGACGGATATTGGTCGGATGGTCCCTATGATCGAAGGTGATTGGACAGGATGACCATGGGTTAAACTTTGGGGCGACTGGCTCCATCGCATAGACGTCCCTGAGCGCGCTTGCGCTCCCTCTTGGGTATATGGGTAGCGTATATCATGTTCACCGTTTTAACTTGGGGGGGATCTTCTTTTGTCCCCCTGTGTTCGATGGTCGGGGCTCCTCGTCATCGTCCTCGCTTTGCGACCCCTTCTCCTTGTTCTCGGCATTTAACTTGCCGACCTGTTTAAAAACCCAATAGTCTCTTTTGGTATGCTTGGCTGGTTTATCAGGAGTGCCGTGAATTTGACATGGATCATCGAGTATGCGGTCCAAGCTAGACGAGCCCGGACTGTTTCTTTTATATGGCTTCTTCCGCTGACCGGACTTAGAGCCACTAAATCCGGCGTTGACCGCTGTGTCCTTGGTGTTGTCACCATTGTTTCAACGCTTATGTCTATTGCATCGGGGCTTGTGAAGGAAATATGCCCTAGAGGCAATAATAAAGTTATTGTTTATTTCCTCATATCATGATAAATGTTTATTATTCATGCTAGAATTGTATTACCCAGAAACATAATACATGTGTGAATACATAGACAAACATATTGTCACTAGTATGCCTCTACTTGACTAGCTCGTAAATCAAAGATGGTTAAGTTTCCTAACCATAGACATGAGTTGTCATTTGATTAACGGGATCACATCATTAGGAGAATGATGTGATTGACTTGACCCATTCCGTTAGCTTAGCACTTGATCGTTTAGTATGTTGCTATTGCTTTCTTCATGACTTATACATGTTCCTATGACTATGAGATTATGTAACTCCCGCTTATCGGAGGAACACTTTGTGTGCTACCAAACGTCACAACGTAACTGGGTGATTATAATGGTGCTCTACAGGTGTCTCCGAAGGTACTTGTTGAGTTGACGTATTTTGAGATTAGGATTTGTCACTCCAATTGTCGGAGAGGTATCTCTGGGCCCTCTCGGTAATGCACATCACTATAAGCCTTGCAAGCAATGTAGCTAAAGAGTTAGTTACGAGATGATGCATTACGTAACGAGTAAAGAGACTTGCCGGTAACGAGATTGAACTAGGTATTGAGATACCCACGATTGATCTCGGGCAAGTAACATACCGATGACAAAGGGAACAACGTATGTTGTTATGCGGTTTGACCGATAAAGATCTTTGTAGAATATGTAGGAGCCAATATGAGCATCCAGGTTCCGCTATTAGTTATTGACCGGAGACGTGTCTCCGTCATGTCTACATAGTTCTCGAACCCGTAGGGTCCGCACGCTTAAAGTAAGATGACAGTTATATTATGAGTTTACGAGTTTTGATGTACCGAAGGTTGTTCAGAGTCCCGGATGTGATCACAGACATGATGAGGAGTCTCGAAATGGTCGAGACATAAAGATCGATATATTGGACGACTATATTTGGACACTAGAAAGGTTCCGGGTGAGATTGGGACAATACCGGAGCTCTGGGGGGTTATCGGAACCCCCCGAGAGGTATATGAGCCTTAATGGGCCTTAGTGGAAAGGAGGGGAAAGGAGCAAGGGAGGGCCCCCCCCCCAAGCCCAATCCGAATTGGGAAGGGGGCCGCCCCCCCCCCCCCCCCTTTCCTTCCTCCCTCCTTCCTTTTCCTTCCCTCTCCCTCTCCTAATAGGAAAAGGGGGAGTACTACTCCCGGTGGGAGTTCGAAACCCCCCTAGGGCACGCCACTCCCCTTGGCCGGCCCCTCCTCCACTCCTTTATATACGGGGGAGGGGGGAACCCCCATAGAGACAACAATTGATCATTTGATCTCTTAGCCGTGTGCGGTGCCCCCCTCCACCATAGTCCTCCTCGATAATATCGTAGCGGTGCTTAGGAGAAGCCCTGCGACGGTAGAACATCATCATCGTCACCACGCCGTCGTGCTGACGGAACTCTCCCTCGTCACTCGGCTGGATCGGAGTACGAGGGACGTCATCGAGCTGAACGTGTGCAAGAACTCGGAGGTGCCGTAGTTTCGGTGCTTGATCGGTCGGGCCGTGAAGATGTACGACTACATCAACCGCGTTGTGCTAACGCTTCCGCTTTCGGTCTATGAGGGTACGTGTGATACGTCTCCAACGTATCTATAATTTTTGATTGCTCCATGCTACTTTCTCTACTTTTTTGGACTATATTGGGCTTTATTTTTCACTTTTATATTACTTTTGGGACTAACCTATTAACTGGAGGCCCAGCCCAGAATTGTTGTTTTTTGCCTATTTCTGTGTTTCGAAGAAACGGAATATCAAAGGAGTCCAAACGGAATGAAACCTTCGGGAACGTGATTTTCCAACCGAACGTGATCCAGGAGACTTGGACCCTACTCCAAGCAGTGCCATAGGCGGTCACGACGGTGGAGGGCGCCCCCCCTCGGCGCGCCCCCTACCTCGTGGGCCCCCTGACGCTCCACCGACGTACTCCTTCCTCCTATATATACCTACGTATCCCCGTACGATCAGAACAGGGGCCAAAAACCTAATTCCACCGCCGCAACCTTTTGTATCCACGAGATCCCATCTTGGGGCCTGTTCCGGAGCTCCGCCGGAGGGGGCATCCACCATGGAGGGCTTCTACATCATCACCATAGCCCCTCCGATGAAGTGTGAGTAGTTTACTTCAGACCTTCGGGTCCATAGATAGTAGGTAGATGGCTTCTTTTCTCTTTTTGGATCTCAATACAAAGTTCTCCCCCTCTCTCGTGGAGATCTATTCGATGTAATCTTCTTTTTGCAGTGTGTTTGTTGAGATCGATGAATTGTGGGTTTATGATCCAGTATTATCTATGGAAAATATTTGATTCTTCTCTGAATTCTTTTATGTATGATTGAGTTATCTTTGCAAGTCTCTTCGAATTATCCTTTTTGGTTTGGCCAACTAGATTAGTAGTTCTTGCAATGGGAGAAGTGCTTAGCTTTGGGTTCAATCTTGCGGTGTCCTTACCCAGTGACAGAAAGGGTTGCAAGGCACGTATTGTATTGTTGCCATCGAGGATAACAAGATGGGGTTTTTTATCATATTGCATGAATTTATCCCTCTACATCATGTCATCTTGCTTAAGGCGTTACTCTGTTTTTAACTTAATACTCTAGATGCATGCTGGATAGCGGTTGATGAGTGGAGTAATAGTAGTAGATGCTGAATCGTTTCGATCTACTTGTTTTGGACGTGATGCCTATATACATGATCATTGCCTGGATATACTCATAACTATGCTCAATTCTGTCAATTGCTCAACAGTAATTTGTTCACCCACCGTAGAATACTTATGCTCTTGAGAGAAGCCGCTAGTGAAACCTATGGCCCCCGGGTCTATTCTCATCGTATCAATCTCTATCACTTTATTTACTTGCTTTGTTTTACTTTGCCTTTTACTTTTTTATTTTGCATCTATCTATCAAAAATACCAAAAATATTATTTATCATCTCTATCAGATCTCACTATCATAAGTGACCGTGAAGGGATTGACAACCCCTAATCGTGTTGGTTGCGAGTTGCTATCGTTTTGTGTAGGTACGAGGGACTTGTGCGTGGTCTCTTACTGGATTGATATCTTGGTTCTAAAAAACTGAGGGAAATACTTACGCTACTTTGTTGCATCATCCTCTCCTCTTCGGGGAAATCCAACGCAGTGCTCAAGAGGTAGCAAGAAGAATTTCTGGCGCCGTTGTCGGGGAGGCTCACGCAAGCAAGTCAACCATAACAAGTACCCATCACAATCCCTATCTCTCGCATTACATTATTTGCCATTTTCCTCTCGTTTTCCTCTCCCCCACTTCACCCTTGCCGTTTTATTCGCCCTTCTTCCGTTCGATCTTATGTTTGCTTGTACCTTCTTTTTGCTTGCCTCTTCGCTCGCTAAAAGTTTATGGATCCTCATCCACTTGCTAATATCTTTAAGAGATCCAATTATGTTGAACCAATTACTAGTGAGTTTTTTGCACTAGATTATATTTATGAGGTTTTGCTTGAAATTCATGAATCTGGAAATTGTGATGAAGAAATTTATGAAGAGATTCACGATGGCTCCTTGAATAAAAAGCATGATTGCAATGATTTTACTATAAATTCTCTTGATGTCAATTGTGCTAATAATATGCAAAACCCTAAGCTTGGGGATGCTAGTTTTACTATTTCTACTACTTGTTGCAATGATCATGATTGGGGTGATTCTTCTTTTGATCTTGAAAATTTATTTAACCCCCATGATGAATATGAGATTGATAATAGTGTTTGCAATATTATTGAAAGTGGGTTTGGAAGAGTGTCAACTTTAGATCCCACATATTTGGAGAATGTTCAATCTTATGGTATTTTTGATAAAGGTGGGTTTGGAGAGGTCATGACTTTAGTCAATGTTAATCCCACTACTTTGGAAGAGTGTCAACTATTCATGCATGTGGATCATGTTGAAAATACTTTATGTGATAGCTATTTTGTTGAATTTTCTTATGATCCCACATGTAATTATTATGAGAGAGGAAAATATGGTTGTAGAAATTTTCATGTTACAAAATTACCTCTCGTCACGTTGAGATTGCTATCGCCTCTTTCTTCTTCCTTGCATATGCTAATTTTTGCTTGCCTTGAAAATTTGTTTGCTTATAATATGACTATGCATAGGAAGTATGTTAGACTTAGATGTGCTTGTCACGTGTTTCATGATGCTCTCCTTGTGCTTCAATTCTTGTCATTCATGTGAGCATCATTAAAATTATCAATGCCTAGCTAAGGGCGTTAAACGATAGCGCTTGTTGGGAGGCAACCCAATTTTATTTTGTGTTTTTGTTTTTGCTTCTGTTTAGGAATAAATAATCCATCTAGCCTCCGTTTGGATGTGGTTTTGTCTTTTAATTAGTGTTTGTGCCAAGTAGAACCTATAGGATAACCTACGATGATAGTTGATTTGATTCTGCTGAAAAACAGAAACTTTGCGCGCACGAATTTAGTTATGATAAATCACAGGAACGTGATTTTGCGTTTATTATTTTTGCTTATGTTCAATAAACAAATTTTCCAGGACTTCCTATTTTGGTAGAATTTTTAGAGTTCCAGAAGTTTTCATTAGTTACAGATTGCTAAAGACTGTTCTGTTTTTGACAGATTCTGTTTTACGTGTGTTGTTTGCTTATTTTGATGAATCTATGGCTAATAAAATAGTTTATAAACCATAGAGAAGTTGGAATACAGTAGGTTTAACACCAATATAAATAAAGAATGAGTTCATTACAGTAACTTGAAGTAGTCTTTTGTTTTCTTTCTCTAACGGAGCTCACGAGATTTCTGTTGAGTTTTGTGTTGTGAAGTTTTCAAGTTTTGGGTGAATTCTTTTGATGGATTATGGAACAAGGAGTGGCAAGAGCCTAAGCTTGGGGATGCCCATGGCACCCCTAAGATAATCCAAGGACACCAAAAAGTCAAAGCTTGGGGATGCCCCGGAAGACATCCCCTCTTTCGTCCACTTCCATCGGTAATTTACTTGGAGCTATATTTTTATTCACCAACATGATATGTGTTTTTCTTGGAGCGTCTTGTATTATTTGTGTCTTTGCTTGTTAGTCTACCACAATCATCCTTGCTGTACACACCTTTTGAGAGAGCCATATATGAATTGGAATTTGTTAGAATACTCTATGTGCTTCACTTATATCTTTTGAGCTTGATAGTTTTGCTCATAGTACTTCACTTATATCTTTTGAGCGTGATAATTTTTGCTCTAGTGCTTCACTTATATCTTTTAGAGCACGGTGATGGATTTGTTTTAAAGAAACTATTGATCTCTCATGCTTCACTTAGATTATTTTGAGAGTCGTTAATATCATGGTAATTCGCTTAATGTTAATATACTTGGTGTTCATGATATGTGAACCTTTCTTTTGAGTGCGTTGAATACTAAGATAAGTTTGATGCTTGATAATTGTTTTGAGATATGAAGATGGTGATATTAGAGTCATGCTAGTTGAGTAGTTATGAATTCAAAGAATACTTGTGTTGAAGTTTGTGATTCCCGTAGCATGCACGTATGGTGAACCGTTATGTGATGAACTCGGAGCATGATTTATTTATTGATTGTCTTCCTTAGATTATTTTGAGAGTCGTTAATAGCATGGTAATTCGCTTAATGTTAATATACTTGGTGTTCAAGATATGTGAACCTTTCTTTTGAGTGCGTTGAATACTAAGATAAGTTTGATGCTTGATAATTGTTTTGAGATATGAAGATGGTGATATTAGAGTCATGCTAGTTGAGTAGTTATGAATTCAAAGAATACTTGTGTTGAAGTTTGTGATTCCCGTAGCATGCACGTATGGTGAACCGTTATGTGATGAACTCGGAGCATGACTTATTTATTGATTGTCTTCCTTATGAGTGGCGGTCGGGGACGAGCGATGGTCTTTTCCTACCAATCTATCCCCCTAGGAGCATGCGCGTAATACTTTGCTTTGATAACTTCTAGATTTTTGCAACAAGTATATGAGTTCTTTATGACTAATATTGAGTCCATGGATTATATGCACTTTTTCCCATCCTTCCACCTTTGCTAGCCTCTCTAATACCGTGCACTTTTTGCCGGTATCATACACCCACCATATACCTTCCTCAAAACAGCCACCATACCTACCTATCATGGCATTTCCATATCCATTCCGAGATATATTGCCATGCAACTTTCCACCATTCCGTTTATTATGACATGCTCCATCATTGTCATATTGCTAGCATGATCATGTAGTTGACATCGTATTTGTGGCAAAGCCACCGTTCATAATTCTTTCATACATGTCACTCATGATTCATTGCATATCCCGGTATACCCCCGGAGGCATTCATATAGAGTCATACTTTGTTCTAAGTATCGAGTTGTAATTGTTGAGTTGTAAGAAAAATAAAAGTGTGATGATCATCATTATTAGAGCATTGTCCCAAGTGAGGAAAGGATGATGGAGACTATGATTCCCCCATAAGTCGGGATGAGACTCCAGACTAAAATAAAAAAAAGAGAAGGAAAAGAGGCCATAAAAAAAGAGAAAGTCCCAAATAAAAAAAAGAGAGAAAAAGAGAGAAGGGACAATGCTACTATCCTTTTACCACACTTGTGCTTCAAAGTAGCACCAAGATCTTCATGATAGAGAGTCTCTCATTTTGTCACCTTCATATACTAGTGGGATTTTTTCATTATAGAACTTGGCTTGTATATTCCAATGATGGGCTTCCTCAAAATGCCCTAGGTCTTCGTGAATAAGCGAGTTGGATGCACACCCACTTAGTTTCTTTTGTAGAGCTTTCATATACTTATAGCTCTAGTGCATCCGTTGCATGGCAATCCCTACTCACTCATATTGATATCTATTAATGGGCATCTCCATAGCCCGTTGATATGCCTAGTTGATGTGAGACTATCTTCCCTCTTTTTGTCTTCTCCACAATCACCCTTCTATTCCACATAGTGCTATATCCATGGCTCATGCTCATGTATTGCGTGAAGATTGAAAAAGTTTTGAGAATGTCATAAGTATGAAACAATTGCTTGGCTTGTCATCGGGATTGTGCATGATTTAAATATTTTGTGTGGGGAAGATGGAGCATAGCCAGACTATATGATTTTGTAGGGATAACTTTCTTTGTCCATGTTATTTTGAGAAGACATGATTGCTTTGATTAGTATGCTTGAACTATTATCATTTTTATGTCAATATGAACTTTTGTCTTGAATCTTTTGGATCTGAATATTCATATCACAATTAATAAGATTTACATTGAAATTATGCCAAAGTATCACTCCGCGTCAATTTTTTTTATCATTTACCTACTCGAGGACGAGCAGGAATTAAGCTTGGGGATGCCTGATACGTCTCCAACGTATCTATAATTTTTGATTGCTCCATGCTACTTTATCTACTGTTTTGGACTATATTGGGCTTTATTTTTCACTTTTATATTACTTTTGGGACTAACCTATTAACCGGAGGCCCAGCCCAGAATTGTTGTTTTTTTCCTATTTCAGTGTTTCGAAGAAACGGAATATCAAATGGAGTCCAAACGGAATGAAACCTTTGGGAACGTGATTTTCCAACCGAACGTGATCTAGGAGACTTGGACCCTACTCCAAGCAGTGCCAGAGGAAGTCACGAGGGTGGAGGGCGCGTCCCCTATCTCGTGGGCCCCCTGACGCTCCACCGATGTACTCCTTCCTCCTATATATACATACGTATCCCGTATGATCAGAACAGGAGCCAAAAACCTAATTCCACCGCCGCAACCTTCTGTATCCACGAGATCCCATATTGGGGCCTGTTTCGGAGCTCCGCCGGAGGGGCATCCACCACGGAGGGCTTCTACATCATCACCATAGCCCCTCCGATGAAGTGTGAGTAGTTTACTTCAGACCTTCAGGTCCATAGCTAGTAGCTATATGGCTTCTTCTCTCTTTTTGGATCTCAATACAAAGTTCTCCCCCTCTCTTGTGGAGATCTGTTCGATGTAATCTTCTTTTTGCGGTGTGTTTGTTGAGACCGATGAATTGTGTGTTTATGATCCAGATGGAAAATATTTGATTCTTCTCTGAATTCTTTTATGTATGATTGAGTTATCTTTGCAAGTCTCTTCGAATTATCCTTTTTGGTTTGGCCAACTAGATTGGTAGTTCTTGCAATGGGAGGTGCTTAGCTTTGGGTTCAATCTTGCGGTGTCCTTACCCAGTGACAGAAAGGGTTGCAAGGCACGTATTGTATTGTTGCCATTGAGGATAACAAGATGGGGTTTTTATCATATTGCATGAATTTATCCATCTACATCATGTCATCTTGCTTAAGGCGTTACTCTGTTTTTAACTTTATACTCTAGATGCATGCTGGATAGCGGTCGATGAGTGGAGTAATAGTAGTAGATGAAGAATCGTTTCGATCTACTTGTTTTGGACGTGATGCCTATATACATGATCATTGCCTAGATATACTCATAACTATGCTCAATTCTGTCAATTGCTCAACAGTAATTTGTTCACCCACCGTAGAATACTTATGCTCTTGAGAGAAGACGCTAGTGAAACCTATGGCCCCCGGGTCTATTCTCATCATATCAATCTCTATCACTTTATTTACTTGCTTTGTTTTACTTTGCCTTTTACTTTTTTACTTTGCATCTATCTATCAAAAATACCAAAAATATTATTTATAATATCTATCAGATCTCACTATCGTAAGTGACCGTGAAGGGATTGACAACCCCTAATCGCGTTGGTTGCGAGTTGCTATCATTTTGTGTAGGTACGAGGGACTTGTGCATGGTCTCCTACTGGATTGATACCTTGGTTCTCAAAAACAGAGGGAAATACTTACGCTACTTTGCTGCATCATCCTCTCCTCTTCGGGGAAATCCAACACAGTGCTCAAGAGGTAGCAACGTGGACACACTCTCCCCTCTCGTTGCTATGCATCACCATGATCTTGCGTGTGCGTAGGAATTTTTTTGAAATTACTACGTTCCCCAACAGTGGTATCAGAGCCTAGGTTTTATGCATTGATGTTATATGCATGAGTAGAACACAAGTGAGTTGTGGGCAATACAAGTCATACTGCTTACCAGCATGTCATACTTTGGCTCGGCGGTATTGTTGGATGAAGCGGCCCGGACCGACATTACGCGTACGCTTACGCGAGACTGGTTCTACCGACGTGCTTTGCACACAGGTGGCTGGCGGGTGTCAGTTTCTCCAACTTTAGTTGAACCGAGTGTGGCTACGCCCGGTCCTTGAGAAGGTTAGAACGGCACTAACTTGACGAACTATCGTTGTGGTTTTGATGCGTAGGTAAGAACGGTTCTTGCTCAGCCCGTAGCAGCCACATAAAACTTGCAACAACAAAGTAGAGGAAGTCTAACTTGTTTTTGTAGGGCATGTTGTGATGTGATATGGTCAAGACGTGATGCTATATTTTATTGTATGAGATGATCATGTTTTGTGACCGAGTTATCGGGAACTGGCAGGAGCCATATGGTTGTCACTTTATTGTATGCAATACAATCGCCCTGTAATTGCTTTACTTTATCACTAAGCGGTAGAGAATCAATAGTTGGCGAGACGACAATGATGCTACGATGGAGATCAAGGTGTCACGCCGGTGACGGTGGTTATCATGACGGTGCTTCGGAGATGGAGATCACAAGCACAAGATGATGATGGCCATTTCATATCACTTATATTGATTGCATGTGATGTTTATCTTTTATGCATCTTATCTTGCTTTGATCGACAGTACCATTATAAGATGATCTCTCACTAAATTTCAAGATAAAAAGTGTTCTCCCTGAGTATGCACTGTTGCCAAAGTTCGTCGTGCCCAAACACCACGTGATGATCGGGTGTGATAAGCTCTACGTCCATCTACAATGGGTGCAAGCCAGTTTTGCACATGCAGAATACTCAGGTTAAACTTGACGAGCCCAACATATGCAGATATGGCCTCGGAACACTGAGACTGAAAGGTCGAGCATGAATCATATAGTAGATATGATCAACATAGTGATGTTCACCATTAAAAACTACTCCATTTCACGTGATGATCGATTATGGTTTAGTTTATTTGGATCACATGATCACTTAGATGATTAGAGGGATGTCTATCTAAGTGGGATTTCTTAAGTAATATGATTAATTGAACTTAAATTTATCATGAACTTAGTACCTGATAGTATTTTGCTTGTCTATGTTTGTTGTAGATAGATGGCTCGTGTTGTTGTTCTGTTGAATTTTAATGCGTTCCTTGAGAAAGCAAAGTTGAAAGATGATGGTAGCAATTACATGGACTGGGTCCGTAACTTGAGGATTATCCTCATTGCTGCACAGAAGAATTACATCCTGGAAGCACCGCTAGGTGCCAAACCTGCTGCAGCAGCAACACCAGATGTTATGAACGTCTGGCAGACCAAAGCCGATGACTACTCGATAGTTCAGTGTGCCATGCTTTATGGCTTAGAACCGGGACTTCAACGACGTTTTGAACATCATGGAGCATATGAGATGTTCTAGGAGTTGAAGTTAATATTTCAACAAAATGCCCGGATTGAGAGATATGAAGTCTCCAATAAGTTCTATAGCTGCAAGATGGAGGAGAATAGTTCTGTCAGTGAGCATATACTCAGTATGTCTGGGTATAATAATCACTTGATTCAACTGGGAGTTAATCTTCCGGATGATAGCGTCATTGACAGAATTCTTCAATCATTACCACCAAGCTACAAGAGCTTCGTGATGAACTATAATATACAAGGGATGGATAAGACAATTCCCGAGCTCTTCACGATGCTAAAGGCTGCGAAGGTAGAAATCAAGAAGGAGCATCAAGTGTTGATGGTTAATAAGACCACCAATTTCAAGAAAAAGGGCAAAGGGAAAAAGAAGGGGAACTTCAAGAAGAACAACAAACAAGTTGCTGCTCAAGAGAAGAAACCCAAGTCTGGACCTAAGCCTGAGACTGAGTGCTTCTACTGCAAGCAGACTGGTCACTGGAAGCGGAACTGCCCCAAGTATTTGGCGGATAAGAAGGATGGCAAGGTGAACAAAGGTATATGTGATATACATGTTATTGATGTGTACCTTACCAGAGCTCGCAGTAGCACCTGGGTATTTGATACTGGTTTTGTTGCTAATATTTGCAACTCGAAATAGGGACTACGTATTAAGTGGACACTGGCTAAGAACGAGGTGACGATGCGCGTGGGAAATGGTTCCAAACTCGATGTGATCGTCGTCGGCACGCTACCTCTACATCTACCTTCGGGATTAATTTTAGACCTAAATAATTGTTATTTGGTGCCAGCGTTGAGCATCAACATTATATCTGGATCTTGTTTGATGCGAGACGGTTATTCATTTAAATCTGAGAATAATGGTTGTTCTATTTATATGAGTAATATCTTTTATGGTCATGCACCCTTAAAGAGTGGTCTATTTTTGATGAATCTCGATAGTAGTGATACACATATTCATAATGTTGAAGCCAAAAGATGTAGAGTTGATAATGATAGTGCAACTTATTTGTGGCACTGCCGTTTAAGTCATATTGGTGTAAAGCGCATGAAGAAACTCCATACTGATGGACTTTTGGAATCACTTGATTATGAATCACTTGGTACTTGCGAACCATGCCTCATGGGCAAGATGAGTAAAACGTCGTTCTCCGGAACTATGGAGCGAGCAACTGATTTGTTGGAAATCATACATACTGATGTATGTGGTCCAATGAATGTTGAGGCTCGCGGCGGATATCGTTATTTTCTCACCGTCACAGATGATTTGAGCAGATATGGGTATATCTACTTGATGAAACATAAGTCTGAAACATTTGAAAAGTTTAAAGAATTTCAGAGTGAAGTTGAAAATCATCGTAACAAGAAAATAAAGTTTCTACGATCTGGTCATGGAGGAGAATATTTGAGTTACGAGTTTGGTTTACATTTGAAGCAATGCGGAATAGTTTCGCAACTCACGCCACCCGGAACACCACAGCATAATGGTGTGTCCGAACGTCGTAATCGTACTTTACTAGATATGGTGCGATCTATGATGTCTCTTACTGATTTACCGCTATCATTTTGGGGTTATGCTTTAGAGACGGCCGCGTTCACGTTAAATAGGGCACCATCAAAATCCGTTGAGACGACGCCTTATGAACTGTGGTTTGGCAAGAAACCAAAGTTGTCGTTTCTTAAAGTTTGGGGTTGCGACACTTATGTGAAAAAGCTTCAACCTGATAAGCTCGAACCCAAATCGGAGAAATGTGTCTTCATAGGATACCCAAAGGAAACTGTTGGGTACACCTTCTATCACAGATCCGAAGGCAAGACATTTGTTGCCAATAATGGATCCTTTCTAGAGAAGGAGTTTCTCTCGAAAGAAGTGAGTGGGAGGAAAGTAGAACTTGATGAGGTAACTGTACCTGCTCCTATATTGGAAAATAGTTCATCACAGAAACCGGTTCCTGCGATGACTACATCAATAAGTGAGGAAGCTAATGATGTTGATCATGAAACTTCAGATCAAGTTACTACTGAACCTCATAGGTCAACCAGAGTAAGATCCGCACCAGAGTGGTATGGTAATCCTATTCTGGAAGTCATGTTACTTAACCATGGCGAACCTATGAACTATGAGGAAGCCATGATGAGCCCAGATTCCGCAAAATGGCTTGAGGCCATGAAATCTGAGATGGCATCCATGTATGAGAACAAAGTGTGGACTTTGGTTGACTTGCTCGATGATCGGCAAGCCATCGAGAATAAATGATCTTCAAGAAGAAGACTGACGCTGATGGTAATGTTACTGTCTACAAAGCTCGACTTATTGCGAAAGGTTTTCGACAAGTTCAAGTTGTTGACTACGATGAGACTTTTTCACCTGTAGCGATGCTTAAGACTGTCCGAATCATGTTAGCAATAGCCGCATTTTATGATTATGAAATTTGGCAAATGGATGTCAAAACTGCATTCCTGAATGGATTTCTGGATGAAGAGTTGTATATGATGCAACCAGAAGGTTTTGTCGATCCAAAGGATGCTAACAAAGTGCCCAAGCTCCAGCGATCCATTTATGGACTGGTGCAAGCCTCTTGGAGTTGGAATAAACGCTTTGATAGTGTGATCAAAGCATATGGTTTTATACAGACTTTTGGAGAAGCCTGTATTTACAAGAAAGTGAGTGGGAGCTCTGTAGCATTTCTAATATTATATGTGGATGACATATTATTGATTGGAAATGGTATAGAATTTCTGGATAGCATAAAAGGATACTTGAATAAAAGTTTTTCAATGAAAGACCTCGGTGAAGCTGCTTACATATTGGGCATCAAGATCTATAGAGATAGATCAAGACGCTTAATTAGAGTTTCACAAAGTACATACCTTGATAAAGTTTTGAAAAAGTTCAAAATGGATCAAGCAAAGAAAGGGTTCTTGCCTGTAATACAAGGTGTGAAATTGAGTCAGACTCAATGCCCGATCACTGCAGAAGATAGAGAGAAAATGAAAGAAGTTCCCTATGCTTCATACATAGGCTCTATCATGTATGCAATGCTGTGTACCAGACCTGATGTGTACCTTGCTATTAGTTTAGCAGGGAGGTACCAAAGTAATCTAGGAGTGGATCACTGGACAGCGGTCAAGAACATCCTGAAAATACCTGAAAAGGACTAGGATATGTTTCTGGTTTATGGAGGTGAAAAAGAGCTAGTCGTAAATGGTTACGTCGATGCAAGCTTTAACACTGATCCGGACGATTCTAAATCGCAAACCGGATACGTGTTTATATTGAATGGTAGAGCTGTCAGTTGGTGCAGTTCTAAACAAAGCATCATAGCGGGATCTACATGTGAAGCGGAGTACATAGCTGCTTCGGAAGCAGCAAATGAAGGGAGTCTGGATGAAAGAGTTCATATCCGATCTAGGTGTCGTACCTGGTGCATTGGGTCCAATGAAAATCTTTTTTGACAACACTGGTGCAATTGCCTTGGCAAAGGAATCTAGATTTCATAAGAGAACCAAGCACATCAAGAGACGCTTCAACTCCATCCGGGACCAAGTCTAGGCGGGAGACATAGAGATTTGCAAGATAAATATGAATCTGAATGTTGCAGACCCGTTGACTAAGCCTCTTCCACGAGCAAAACATGATCAACACCAAGGCTCCATGGGTGTTAGAATCATTACTGTGTAATCTAGATTATTGACTCTAGTGCAAGTGGGAGACTGAAGGAAATATGCCCTAGAGGCAATAATAAAGTTATTATTTATTTCCTCATATCATGATAAATGTTTATTATTCACGCTAGAATTGTATTACCCGGAAACATAATACATGTGTGAATACAAAGACAAACATATTGTCACTAGTATGCCTCTACTTGACTAGCTCGTAAATCAAAGATGGTTAAGTTTCCTAACCATAGACATGAGTTGTCATTTGATTAACGGGATCACATCATTAGGAGAATGATGTGATTGACTTGACCCATTCTGTTAGCTTAGCACTTGATCGTTTAGTATGTTGCTATTGCTTTCTTCATGACTTATACATGTTCCTATGACTATGAGACTACCAAATGTCACAACGTAACTGGGTGATTATAAAGGTGGTCTACAGGTGTCTCCGAAGGTACTTATTGAGTTGACGTATTTCGAGATTAGGATTTGTCACTCCGATTGTCGGAGAGGTATCTCTGGGCCCTCTCGATAATGCACATCACTATAAGCCTTGCAAGCAATGTAGCTAAAGAGTTAGTTACGAGATGATGCATTACGTAACGAGTAAAGAGACTTGCCGGTAACGAGATTGAACTAGGTATTGAGATACCGACGATCGAATCTCGGGCAAGTAACATACCGATGACAAAGGGAACAACATATGTTGTTATGCGGTTTGACCGATAAAGATCTTCGTAGAATATGTAGGAGCCAATATGAGCATTCAGGTTCCGCTATTGGTTATTGACCGCAAACGTGTCTCGGTCATGTCTACATAGTTCTCGAACCCGTAGGGTCCGCACGCTTAAAGTAAGATGACAGTTATATTATGAGTTTATGTGTTTTGATGTACCGAAGGTTGTTCGGAGTCCCGGATGTGATCGCATACATGACGAGGAGTCTCGAAATGGTCAAGACATGAAGATCGATATATCGGACGGCTATATTTGGACACCGGAAAGGTTTCGGGTGAGATTGGGACAATACCGGAGCTTCGAGAGGTTATCGGAACCCCCCGGGAGGTATATGTCCCTTAATGGACCTTAGTGGAAAGGAGGGGAAAGGAGCAAGGGAGGGGGCGCCCCCCCCCCCCCAAGCCCAATCCGAATTGGGAAGGGGGCCACCCCCCCCCCCTTTCCTTCCTCCCTCCTTCATCTTCCTTCCCTCTCCCTCCCCTAATAGGAAAAGGGGGGTCCTACTCCCGGTGGGAGTTGGACTCCCCCCTAGGGAGCGCCACCCCCCTTGGCCAGCCCCCTCCTCCACTCCTTTATATACGAGGAGGGGGCACCCTATAGAGACAACAATTGATCATTTGATCTCTTAGCCGTCCCCTCCAACATAGTCCTCCTCGATAATATCGTAGCGGTGCTTAGGCAAAGCCCTGCGACGGTAGAACATCATCATCGTCACCACGCCGTCGTGCTGACGGAACTCTCCCTCGTCACTCGACTGGATCGGAGTACGAGGGACGTCATCGAGCTGAACGTGTGCAAGAACTCGGAGGTGTCATAGTTTCGGTGCTTGATCGGTCAGGCCATGAAGACGTACGACTACATCAACCGTGTTGTGCTAACGCTTACACTTTCGGTCTACGAGGGTACGTGGACACACTCTCCCCTCTCGTTGCTATGCATCACCATGATCTTGCGTGTGCGTAGGAATTTTTTGAAATTACTATGTTCCCCAACAGCTTGTCGTTGCTATTTCTGGCTTCAGAAGTGCCAGGTTCGCTTGTATTGGTATTGCTACGGGCTAGCCAACTATCCTCGCCCGCGCAGAAGCGGGTCATAAGCGTCGTGAGGGCTTCCATAGACTTCGGCTTTTCTTGGCCGAGGTGCCGGTCAAGCCATTCGTCACGGATGCTATGTTTTAAGGCCGCTAGGGCTTCGGCATCCGGACAGTCGACGATCTGGTTCTTTTTAGTTAAGAACCTAGTCCAGAATTTCCTGGCTGACTCTCCGGGCTGTTGAACTATGTGACTTGAGTCGTCGGCATCTCGAGGTCGGACATATGTACCTTGGAAGTTGTCGAGGAAGGCGTCTTCCAAGTCTTCCTAGCTGCCAATTGAGTTTTCGGGCAAACTGTTCAACCAGTGCCGAGCGGGTCCCTTGAGTTTCAGCGGGAGGTATTTGATGGCGTGAAGATCATCACCGCGGGCCATATGGATATGGAGGAGAAAATCCTCAATCCATACCGCGGGGTCTGTTGTCCCATCATATGATTCGATGTTCACGGGTTTAAACCCTTCCGGGAATTCATGTTCCATTACTTCATCAGTGAAGCAGAGGGGGTGTGCGACGCCTCTATATCGGGCCAAGTTGCGACGTAGCTCGGATGGAGTTCGTCTGCGGTTTTTGGCCCGGGCGTGGTTATGTTTGTCACGTCCGGCCGGATGGTCATCGTCGCGCATCGGGCATGCCCCCGCGATCCATAGATCGATCTGGTCTGACCTGCTCTGTTTTCCAAGTCATGTCGTAGGTCATATGTGTATCCCCGAGTTGTTGTGTCTCTGTTTTTACGGCTTGAGTTGCTGCTCTGTCCCGGCCACGTGGTGGTCGGTCCGCCGCATTACGTGCTGGTAGGACGGGCTCCAGCGCCTCGTCATCGAATTGGGGTAGCAATTTGCGTTTCGGGTAACTTTTGGTTGGGCGCTCGAGGCCGTATTCCTCGGCTGCCAGGACATTAGTCCATCTGTCATTGAGTAGGTCTTGATCAGCTTGAAGCTGCTGCTGCTTCTTTTTCAGGCTTCTTGCAGTGGCTATTAGCCGGCGCTTAAAGCGCTCCTGATCGACGGGCTCCTCAGGCACGATGAAGTCTTCGTCGTGGAGGCTCGCCTCGTCCTCCGAGAGTGGAAGATAATTACTGCCCACCGAGTCTTCGTTAATGGCCTGTTCATTGGGGCTGACTCGCCCATCCTCCCGTTCATCCTATTCGGCAGTTGGCGCAACGGGGTCTTTGTTATCTTTGGCGTTGTCCGGAGTATTATTTTCTCCTGTGCCGGTATTGCTGTTTTTTCCACGACCTGGTTTGGAGCGGCGCCGCTGACGCTGGCGCTTTGGCTGTATCTCAGGAGGCTTATCCTCGACTGGATCCTTTTCATTTCTGCTGTTGTTCTCTTTGGGTGTATCCACCATGTATACGTCATACGAGGAGGTGGCTATCCAGCACCCTGTAAGCGGTGGTTTCTATGCCTGCTCCTCTCCGGCATCGTCGTCCATACCGTTGATGCCTTCGGAGCCATAATCGAGCATGTCGTTTAAGTCTTCGACAGTGGCTATGAAGTGGGTGGTGGGTGGGAAGCGGAACTCTCCGTCATCAGCTTCCAATTCAAGCCGGATATAGTTCGGCTGAGAGTCCCCTGACAAGGAGAGGGATTTTAATGAGTTTAGCACATCGCCTAAGGGTGAGTGCCGGAAGATGTCCGCGGAACTGAATTCAACGATCGGCGCCTGATCAGATTCGATGGGCGCGGATGCACGCGGTTCGGAACCTATGGCCGGAGACGAATCCGAGGTTCTGGTGATACAGGCCCCGCTCGAGGTTGGATCTGTGTGCGGCTCTAACGCCGTAGAGTCTGCGGCTTCCGCTGCGGGGTTGGGCTTCCCGTCCTCGGACGGCGCAGTCTGCTCCGGATCTAGGGCCAGAGCAGTTATAGGCGCTATCTCCTGGGCACGGTCCGATGACATATTTAGGTCATGTTCATCGTGGTGGCGGGGAGTGGCTGTCATGGGCTCGAATCCGTTGAAGATCAAGTCTCCGCGGATATCGGCAACGTAATTCAAGCTTCCAAACCTGACCTGATGGCCAGGGGCGTAGTTGTCGATATGCTCTAGGTGGCCAAGCGAGTTGGCCCGCAGTGCGAAGCCGCCGAATACGAAGATCTGTCTGGGGAGGAAAAACCTCCCCTGGACTGCATTGTTGTAGATGATTGACGGGGCCATCAAACCTTTTGGTGACAACGCAGCGGAACTCTCAATGAAAGCACCAATGTCGGTGTCAAAACCGGCGGATCTCGGGTAGGGGGTCCCGAACTGTGCGTCTAAGATTGATGGTAACAGGAGGCGGGGGACATGATGTTTACCCAGGTTCGGGCCCTCTCTATGGAGGTAATACCCTACTTCCTGCTTGATTGATCTTGATGAATATGAGTATTACAAGAGTTGATCTACCACGAGATCGTAATGGCTAAAACCCTAGAAGTCTAGCCTATATGATTATGATTATGATTATGATTATCTCTATGGACTAAACCCTCCGGTTTATATAGACACCGGAGGGGACCAGGGTTGTACATAGTCGGTTACAGAGAAAGGAATCTACATATCCGAATGCCAAGCTTGCCATCCACGCAAAGGAGAGTCCCATGCGAACACGGGAAGAAGTCTTCTTTCTTGTATCTTCATAGCCCATCAGTCCGGCCCACGTCACATAGACCGAACGGCCGAGGACCCCTTAATCCAGGACTCCCTCAGCCACAGGCGTCGATTTTCCAGCTCTCTTGGCGCCGGCGGGAGCGGCAGGAGGGTGGTCGGCCGTCACCGGAGAGGCAGTCGCCACCCTGGCGGCCTTTGGCGTGGTTGGAGCAGGTGCTTGTGACCGGTGGAGCCTTTTCATCCACATCCTCTTTTTCGGCGTAGGCAGCGGCCCGGGGGTAGTTTTCTACAGCAGCAAGCTGGCGGGGTGGCGGAAGGGCGGCAGCGGCGGGAAGAACGGAGCCGTGAGGGGCGGGAGAAAGAGACACGCAACTTTTACTCAGTCGCACAAGCTCCGAGTATATTTAGACGGCTTGGAGGGATTTTTTGGCGGGGAGTAAAAATTGTAGTCCCTTATAGATTCTAGGAGTTTGGCTAGGTGCAAAATAGAGGATAAAACAGAAATTTACTCCTCTAGAGTTTTAGGGGATCAGCTAGAGTTGGCCTTAGATTGCAATAGTTCGACAGCTACTCTTTTCCAATGGCAGATTTTCAGTCCAACGTGCTTGCAGTCGCCATGTTGCTAGGTGTAGCAAACAAAAGCGTTTTGAAAAAGAAATATAACTAAATTTCCATCAGAAAACCATTTTGGGTCTTGTCAGCAACCCAGCCGATGCATGTGTTAGGTAGCGGCACCCTTCGCATTATCTTCCCCCCCGGAACTTCTTCAGACCAGCGTTCACACAGGACGACAATCAATCAAAGATGAACAAGCAATTAACTAACAAAAATCAAGAGAAACCAATACTCTCATCTCTAAACCATCATCGCCAGGGAAGAAAAGAAAGAACAAGAGCAACAAAAGGACGTGCAGATAACTTAAACGTGTGGTGCTCGGCATCAGCCGTCACATGGCCGGCCGGGTACATGCACATCCCCCCATCATCAAAGGAGCATGCACGACCCCCATAAACCAGCCCGGCCGTCACGATCCACAGCCAAAGATGACCATTCCCATGTCCCCGCTCCTCCGCCCAGATGATCAGACCATCACTACGTACGTACTACAACGTGTAGGCTTCCCGCTGGCCGCTGCTGCATTCCCGCACAGGCACTGGCACTGGCACGGCGACGGCGTTTGATGATGTTCCTGTTCCTGTGCGCCCACAGACCCCACAGTGGCGCTGCGGCAGGGATCGGCCAAGATCGCGTCGTACTGCAGAGAGGGATAGCATCTCATCTCCCCCCTCTGAACGTTCTCTGAGCCCGAATCCTGACGGCGCATCCACCCCCGGCCCGGCCGATCGATTCCCCCGTATCCGGCCGCAGCGCGCGGTAGGGGCCGCCGCGCCGCCGTGCGGCCACGTAGTACCCCTCGAAAACTCCCACGCGCTCGGGCGGGCGGATCGACCACGGGCGCGCGGATCCGTCCGGCCGCGGCGTCGATCGGCTCCGGCGCAGTACGTACCGACGCCGACGATGTGACCGGTGAGAGGCGTTTACGCCACTACGACATCCGCCTGCGGCTCGCACTGTGCGGCCGGGCGGCTCGTCCTTTCGGGGGTGACGGACGGGAGTCTCGGTTCAGCAGTGGCGAACGAACGAACCACCGAGACTGTGCGTGCGCTCAGGATCGTGATCGAAACTGTGCTGCTGCTGCTGCGGCAGAGAATCGGCCTGTCGATCGGCAGTAAATTTTCGCTGTGTACGACGATTTGGATAAGGGGGATAGATGTCGTATACTGTGCCTGTGCGGCAATTCGGTCAGACTAGGTGCACATCCTTGCAATTGTTCATTCACTCCCTGTGGTGGCATAGCGCAGCATGTGCTGCCATGTCGCGGGCTTATCAGGATGCGCGAGGTCCCTACATGGCTACGCTATCTAATTCTCGTGAGGTTCATGGCTAGTAGTACTACTTGGCTACTTATGGCAGATCATAATATATGCTGTGGTGTAGTTTTACGCTTGTGTGATGTGTTTGTAGGCAGCCAACTGCCCGCTGGTTGCAAAATATGATTGAACGGATGAGTGAATGACAAAAGAAGTATATATCAGATCATAATATATGCTGTTGTGTAGGTTTACGCTTGTGTGATGTGTTTGTTGGCAACCAACTGTCGCTGCAAAATATGACTGCCTGAATGAATGGCAAAAGAGTATTCAAAATTGGACCCAACAGGTACATTGGACGATGTTTCTCTACTATGTTTTTCACAGGATCTATGTTATGCACTATATTTTTTTTTTACTAAACTTCCTCTCGACTTTTCATTACATTCTTTTTTCCTATTGTGTATTCTATAGTTTATGATGATGCCTATTTGTAAATTTCTACTTCATTTTCTCTTAGTTAGGGTTGCGCTTTTTTAGTAATATGTACTGCATTTTCTACCACATTTGTCGCCGATTGTTTAGATCCAACAGGATATGTCTGATGTGTTTTCCTCCACTATGTTATTTTTTCACGGGATATATATTATTTTTACAAAAATTCAAAATAATAATAATATTTTTACACCACCGAGATGCATTTCTAGACCAACTTGAGATGATACCCCGCGTATTGTTACAGGAATTATTTATAATTATTTCAATTATATTTGGTCATATGAAACATTAGTATTTGGATTAACAATGTGGGATTTTAAACTAAAATACATATAATTTGCATTTAGTTATTATATGGTTGAAAATTTATCGAAATTACTAGTAGCATGCGTGGTGCATGCTAAGGTGGGCATTTTTTCATGCATGGTGAGTTGTCATAGCTGCATGTTGAGAAAATCAAAGTTGGTGCGGATAAATTATTTAAGTATACTAGAGGATACCCCATGTGTTGTTGCGGGAATTAGTTGACAAAATTTTGGGTTGATAACACGAGACCAAAAATTTAAAATATATATGACTTGTTATATTTTATTATGTATATAATAGTTGTAACATGTTTATTGAATATAAATTGGATAATTGAATGTGAGACATTTTTCCATGCATGGTTAAATGTTGTGGTGGGTCTTTTCCCATGTATGATTGCATGTTGAGGTGTGCCTTACCCTATTTATAGTTGTATGGTGAGGTGACATGCTTACATATTGAGACAAATAAGTTAGGGGGGATGACTCTCTTTGGTATACTATATAGGATACTCCCTCCAGTCCAGTTTCACCAAATTTATATTAAAAAATAGTAACATCTATAATACAATATAAATACTATGAAACTACATTTCACAATGAATCTAACAATATTGATTTGGCATTGTGAATGTTTGACACTTTTTTCTATAAGTTTGATCAAAGCATAGATACTTTGACTTCGGACAAAACTTATATGCAGACTAAAAAGGACCTGAGGGAGTACTAGATGGCACCCCTTGCGTTGTCGTAGGAATTGGCATCAATATAGTTTAATGGGTTTTGATTGTGTGAATATTTGAGTTAAATACAATACTGTATATATCTGGTCACCTCATATGTGCCCCCAGCTACCAGTTGAAACGGAGATAGAAAAGAGCATGCGCATTGTGGTGGGAATTAATTGGTTGCAATATACTTTCATGATACTCCCCCCCCCCCCCCCCCCCCGTCCCATAATATAAAATTGTTTTTTTCTTTCAAAAACGCTCTTGTATTATGGGATGGAGGGCGTATTTGATAATTTAGATAATGAATATTTGGATGAATAATATGAGAACTAAAAATAAAAAATAAATATAATATATTATTTTAAATTATTGAGGTGGGCCTTTCCCATGCATGTCTGCATGTGTTGAGGTGGGTCTTTTTTCATGCATGTTTTCATGATGATGCGGCATATATGCATGTTGAAAGAAAGATGTTAGTAGAGGGCCAAAGGCTAGCTGTTTAGATAAAGATATAGGATGAGTATGGAGTTTTGGATTACTGAGTATCACACTTCTTAACTAATGTGTGATGTATTTATTGAACTAATGTGCACTGCAAATTTTGCACTACATTTCCTTTGAGCTTTTCTTTTGCATGGTAATACGTGTCTCATTTATATCATAAGTATCATAGTACCAGTCACGTAACCGACCTGGCAAAACTGAAAAGACAGCAGAAAGCTAGCCTTTGCACAAAGGACAACAACCAAGAAGTACAATTACAATCAAGATTGAAGAAACCTCTGAACTTGACACCAACACCCGTCACCTGCCTCTGGAACCACGACAGTAGCCACCAAAGGGAAAAGTGACGGATCACCTTCACACCCGAGCTCGTAGCGGCTCCATTGCTGACATGCAGCTTTGCGGACCTCCAAGGTGGCTCACCAAAGGTAAAACCATTACCGTTGAACGAATCAGACCGGGGCAACATCCCGGACACGCCATCGAACTCCAGATCTGGCACCCCCGCACGACTAGAACGCCGGAGGAGAAAACCACATCTGCCATCCATGAACCGCGAACCCAGCACATGATCCACCATCTTCCAGATGCCGCCGATGCAGAGCTTTTAGTGCGCTATTTTACTATTGTAGATTGTATTTTCTATACCAATGTATTTTGCATTTTTCTACTGTCTCCCCTTAGTTTTAAACTGCACTTTAAACAAAATGTCTACTCCATTTTTTATACTGCACTAGTTGCAGGTCTTCTAGAATCTTCTGCCAGTTTTGTAGCGCACCTTTTGACTGTTGTCTGTGGAACTCTTTGACAATTGTGTTATCTTTTTGTCCACCGTATTGGTCCGGAGTTGCCTTATAAAACCACTAGAAAAAATAAAATGAACAGAACAACAGACTTGAAACTGTTAAAATAATAAAGAAAGAAGATAAAATATAGAAATAGAAGATATATCTGTTTGATGTAGTAGCACGCGACAGAATCCGGTAAAAAAATATCAATTAAGAGATGTGATGTTCACTCGTTGCTCGTTCAGTCAATTAATTAGTTGCGGCAAACCAGGCCTAGCTTAAATGTTTAGGTTCCTTGTGGTGGAACTAACCTACCCGGGTTCAAGTTCTATATTTGACACAAGTGTTCGCATATTTCTTAGGTTTATTTCAAATCTCTGGCCTTGTTCTTTCGATGGTATGGCGTGTCCATCAACTACAAATTGCTTGTAGTGACTTTGTTAATCTTAAGATATGCCGGTACAGTCTCTCGGACAGGCTCATAGTGGTGAGTGTGCATGTGCTTGTGTGTGTCCATGTCGTAATTGTGTTTCTCAAATAATAATAAAAAAACTTGCCAAAAGGTAAACATGTGGCAAGGTTCCATCCAATCACTTTTTTTGACAGAAAATCCTACCACCTTATCAAGTGACAAGACCCAGCTGCGCTGCTGACTAGGAAGGCTACTATTGGAAGCTTGGAACCCCCACATGGCTCAGCCGTCGCCACTTGCCATGAGCCTCCAACACAAGCAGGCACACACAGCAACCCACCAGTGCTGCCCATGTCATGCCCTCCAGGACATGACACCACCCTCCTGTGCCCGAGCCTCCCATGAAAACCAACCCTGGCCGACCACTGGCCGTCGTCCGATCAGCAGCATAGATACGCCCCAGCTGCCACCACGGAACGAGGTCGATCTCCTTGGTCCAAGCCGGCATCATGCCCCTGATCTCCAGCGGATCGGCGCCACGCACCGCGGATTCCCACGCGCTCAGCCACTTGTAACACGCAGAGGGAGCGACCCGGCCGGCCGACGCTGGCACACCACACCACGGCGCGCGCATCGGCGAGGTCGAGGACGCATGCATGCATGCGTCCAAGCCGCGACGGGACGAGCGGCCGGGGAGATCGCGCCCTGGATACGGTGCATTGCACAAGGAAACACACGCATCATCGATGACACACTCACCACACAGGCCCAGATTTGGCAGGTGCGCGCGCAAGCGAACATGACCATCGACCATATGCATGAATCTTGACGTTTGCATAATCTTTTGGGGGATAATAAAGACCTAAAATGCTAGCCTTCCCATCTGCGTGTGCTCCTCCCAAGGCGCAGGCTCTGCCCGTCCCAAGGCCTCCATGCCATCGCCATGCATGGATGGTGCCAAAAATCAAAAACAGATGCAAATGTAGCAGCCCAATGAGGCCGCAGATTTCCGCCTTCTAGCTAGGCACTGCGGTTTGCAACTTGTTTGCCCTGGGATCCGAGTGCAAGTAGGACGATGCTATGTGTGTGAGTGTGTGTCTGACTGTCTACGTACCGATCGATATTTTTGGCAGATCTCCTACTACCTCCGTCCCGGTGTATAAGTCATTCGCGTAGTTCTAGGTCGATAATTTAACTATCTAAATATGTATTATATGTGACAAAAAATATATATTTAGAAACTACATCCGCGTGGAAATCTAGTGATATACTTTTCATGACATATAACACATATTTAATTCCTCAAATCGATAACCTAGAACTACGCGAATGACTTATACACCCGGACGGAGGGAGTACTAGTAGCTGCGAGCCTCTGATCCTGTGATGTCATGGGAAATTCATTGGGCTCGATAGTCAAACCTATGGGGGAAACCTATGGGAAATTCATTGAGTACGTACAGTTTGCAGATCAGCGTGTGTCATGAGGGCATCTGCGGGCTACTTAATTTGGGTTCTTGTGGGGAATCCAAAGCTCTGAACTAATCATGTACTGGTTATAAAAAAAATTGTCTACTTACCTACCATATGCTGATCTAACATGGATTGGACTTGTATGCGAGGCTAGTTAATTAGGCCTAAACTACCCTAGAACCTCATCATTAACCTGTTCGTCAATGGACTGGGTGGATGTATTTTACTTGGAGAGAAATGTGACGTCTGGGATCTCGTCGATAGGGGCTCCCTCATAGTCTACGGGAATATTATTGACACTAGTTCCTGACTTCTGGGTATACTCTAGATCATATGGTGTACTCTAGCTTACATGGGATATATTGATTTGTTACTCATCTGTCAAGAAATATGTGTCCGGATAGAACATGCGATCAGATCCTCTTTGTATGTTTCTGACTTCAGAAAATATTTACATGGACAACTTGTTCTTTTTTTCAAAGAAAACTATAGGAAAGCCCCTAGAGTATAAATAGGAACCCAAATTCGCATCCTATGAGACATCCACCGCCAACTAAGCGAGATAGGTTCCTCGTTGATCACTTGTAAAAGATACCATTAAATATGTCTAAATATGTGTGCATGACAATGGTCATGTAAAATTTATTAACACAAACAAAGAGGAAATCAATGACAATAATGCACATTGCTTGAAATGTAGCTTGTTGTAGAACAATTTGGTAACAAAGATTTTTTTTTTTTGGCAAATAAGCAACTCCCTCCATTTTTATATACAAGGCCACTATGGAATATACATTTTGCATCTATGCAAGGCCACCAACAGTAATCGAGGCAAAGTTAATGATATTTTCTCGTACTAACAACATGTTTAATACTTGCATGCATGCAGTCATAATGACAGTCAGCTACTTCCTCCACTCAGTTTCTTTGCATGCATGTGGAGTATTAACGATCGCAGTAAACAAGAAGAAAATTTGACTTGTAAAGCAGGCATTAAATTTTACATTGGTACCTGTAATCCGAATTTGTGGCCTTGTATACAAAAATGGAGGGAGTAGCTAATAAGTAGGATACCATGAGCATTCCTTCCATCATAGGATCAATTTATATCTAATGTGCTTATTCTTGTTTATTGCAAAAAATATTACCATGTTGGAAACTTAAATTAAATATTACCATGTTGGAAACTTGCAATCAAACTAACTAGTAAAATAATTTAATTGGACAAAATCACGTAACTATATCATCACAGAAATAGTTTCATAATAAAAATGTAATATTTTACTATGCATTTGTACAGATAATAATGGTCAAATTTGTTTATTAATAAATCCGCCAAATTTAGAACTCGTCTAGTTTGAGTCAAAAAAAGTTTTAATTATACTCAATTTTTAAATTGTCAAGGTGTGGTTGTTGAATATTGATATCCTTAAACTTACTAGCCATAGACAAATTTATGAAACATATAGTGCTAGCAAACATGCAGCAGTTGATTTGGCAAACATGATCTTCATAATTCACCGAACTGATGCAAAGGTTAGGTGGTACTTCCTCTGTCTCAAAATAAGTGACTCAACTTTGTACCAACTTTATACTTGTAACCTTCGTTTTGTACCATTTGCTCTAAACTAGCTGGTCGAGAATACGAGAGCAAGCTAGACGACCAAGCGAGAGCACACCGGTGCTTCCAGGAGTTTCGACCATTTTCCGTTTTGGTGTTTCTAAGTTCTACTTGATGAAGGTGGGCCAGGGATGACATACACACAGACAGGGACCCACCGAGAGGCCGTTCAAAACAGGCCGCGAACTGAATTTCCTCCTTCCTCCCTTCTCTATTTATAGGGCCCAAAAGCTCACACACACCACACTAATCACCATCACCATCCTCTTCTCCACGCCCCGACCCCGAGACACGCGAGCGTACAGCACGGAGGCAGCCACTTCCACTCTCGCCGAGCAAGCGAAGAACTCCTTCTCCAATGGCGCGGCCACAGCAGCGGTACCGCGGCGTGCGGCAGCGCCACTGGGGCTCCTGGGTCTCCGAGATCCGCCACCCCCTCCTGTACGTCGTCGTCGTCGTCCAAAGCCTTTGCGATTGCTCTGGACCGATCGATTTTCTTGGCGTGGCCTGAGCCTGACCATGGCGGTTTTCTTTCTTGCAGCAAGACGAGGATCTGGCTGGGCACCTTCGAGACGGCGGAGGACGCGGCGCGCGCCTACGACGAGGCGGCGCGCATCATGTGCGGCCCGCGCGTGCGCACCAACTTCCCCGACGACGCCGCCGCGCCGTCGTCGTCGTTCCTCTCCCCGGCGCTGGTCGCCAAGCTCCACCGCTTCAACGTGGCGTGCGGCTCGCAGGCCGCGCAGCAGCAGGACAAGGACGCCTCGCCGTCGTCCGTGGGCGTGGAGCCGCGCATGCCGCCGGCGCCGTTCGCTGGGTACACGGGCAATGCCAGCGCGCCGTCGGCGGCGGCGGCCTCGGCGGCCGGGTGGAGCGGGGGGTTCCTGGAGGAGCAGTACGTGGAGCAGATGATCGAGGAGCTGCTGGACTCCAACTTCTCCATGGAGATCTCCTACTAGCTCCGCCCCCGCACATGATGCTCTGCTCTGTCCCCGTGTCTTCCGCTTGCTCTGTTTCCGCTCCATTTCTCTGTCTCTCCGTGTGTGTGTGTGTGTGTGTGTGTGTGTGTGTGTGTGGGTTTGTTTTTAGTTTAGCATAAGCTGTGTCGGGAAGAGCTCGAGGTTAGTATGGTCATCACCCGAGGTCTCCGACAGCTTTGTGTATACGGTAGCTTCGTTAGAGCATATTTCTTCATTCTTGTATTACTGTTGATGTCTTGATGATGCCCTAATTATAATTAGTGTCCTCTGTTTCGATTTTCATGTTAAGCTGTACTGACACATTTTCCGACAGTGTTTTCACTCTGGCCCTTTCTTTTGCGAATCACTTTACACTCTTTCTAAATAATTCCCCGCGTCGCTTCCAATGTACTCCCTCCGTTCCATATTACTTGTCGCTCAAATGGATGTATCTAGCACTGAAATATGTCTACATACATCCGTTCCAGCGACAACTAATATGAAACGGAGGGAATAAAAGCCTGGCTATGACTAGCTTTCACATAGTTAAAAATTCTGTTGTTTAAAGATGTTCATGATAGTATAAAGAGCATGCTTGATAATTTTCATGTGAAATGGAAGAGCAGTGCTTCGTCGGTGAGAAACTAAAATTATGTCTAACATTTTGGACGTAACATTTGATGTTTAACTTGTCTTTTTGCACATCGGGATGCTTAAGCTTTCCCACTAAAAAATTGCAGGTAGCATTTGGGTGTGACAATGAACACATCTATTTTTTTTTTACATTTTTACGGGCAGGACCATGTGCTCCCTAGAGCCAAATTAGATTTCCACAAACATGCTAGCTAAGAGGATCTACAACCGGATATGTCAAATATGGGCCCTGAAATGCCCGCGCGGCGCGTCCGCGGGCAGTGACCGGGCAGGCTTCAAATTTCACTAGTTGCATCCAGACATCTCATACTAGATCCTTAAATCCACGCAAAGACATGCAAACGAAATAAACCTACGTACTACGTCGATCACCTAGCTACTCATCGTCAGAGATGTGACATCTCCGTGCTCGGCTCCGGTAGCATTGGCGGCAGCTGCAGCTCTGGCTCCTTCGGTTGCTCCGCTCCGGCCTCCTCCACCACTATCTTCGCGTCGAGTTCGACGAAGATTGCGTCGAACGCTGCCTGCTCATGCCGGAGGAACGCCCGGTTGGTCTCCACATAGGCCTCATTCTAGATGGACTCCAGGAAGGTCTGTTGCTCCGCCCTCTCATCGGAATGGGCGACGGCGAACTCCACCTCTGCCTGCTCCATGTTGAAGCCCGACAGCTCCGGCTCCGGCGAGTCCGGAGGCAGCCTGGCAGCAATGCGGACGGCACGCGCGACTTGTCTCGCCCGGATCTCCTGTTGGATCTCGTAGCGGCGCTCCGGCATGAGCATTGCGAAGTAGGTGATCTTCCTTCGGACCATGACGGAGCGCCGGAGCGGGAGATGGGGGAGGTGGATGGGCTCAGACTAGCAATGCAGAGGGGGGGGGGGGGGGGGGATGGACTAGGGTTGCGGGACTCCGACCAGACTAAATAGGCGGATTTGCTCTTGGGCGGCGAGCCGGAGCGGTACCACGCGGCGTTCACACCGCGGTGACAGAGGAGGCGTCCGTCGGACCGCCGGGTTCCAGGTGAGTCCGCGTGGGACCCCTTCGTCAGTCCTACATGGTGGGCAGGCCCATATCCGCCCCATATTTGGGCTGGATATGAGGAGCCGGTCAGCCCGGGCGTTTGAGGCCCGCTTGAGGGGGGCGTCTGGGTCAGAATATCGTGACCGGGCGGCCTGCCCGGGCGTATAAGATGGGTTTGGGGCGCCCAGCTGTAGATGCTCTAATAAGTAGGATACGTGAGCATTCCTTCCATCACATACTCAATTTATAGCTAATGTGCTTGTCCTTTTCAATTATTGCAAAATATATTACCATGTTAGAAGCTTAAATTAAATGTTTACATACTCCCTCCATCCCAAAATAGGTGGCATATAAATATACTTTGAAACTCAATTGTTTGTAAGTTTGACAAAATATATAGCAGAAAATATGAGCAACTACAATATTGAATAGATAGATTATAAAAATTATATAACGGTGGATATGTTGATATTGATTTATCTTCATTCTTTTATATATATGCTTGGTCAAAATTAGAAAACATAAACTTTTTGACCTAGTTTATAGGGTTAATTAGGTAAATGCCACTCCAATTATGGCAATTCATAAAAATGGCACTGCAATTTCCAAACTTTGAAAAATGGCACTGCAATTTCTGCAAACTTTGAAAAACGCCATTGCAGACTTCAAAAAATGCCACTGAAAATAGCATGAAATGGCATTTTTCAAAGTTTGTAAATTGCAGTGGCACTTCTCGGAATCGCCAAATTTGGAGTGGCATTTACCAAATTAACCCTAGTTTATATGCCATGTATTTGGAGATGGAGGGGGTATTTTGTTATCCAAAATAGAGCGAACTGACCAATTGTCCCAAAGCAGACACAAAATCGTCGACAACATCACAATCAATCTCAATGGCAAATAAGGCATCAAAACCTAAATTTAAGTAAACAACCTTTCTCATTTTAAACAAATATTTCTTATTAATTGCTTGCCCAATATAGTAGGTATGCCTGATTTAATTACCATCTCTGCTAAAATGGACTATGCAATTGAAAACTTGCAATCAAACTACTCTATTACGATAACTAACTAGTAAAATAATTTAATTGGATAAAATCATGCAGCTATATTTTCATGGTAATAGTTTCATAATAACAAATTTAATATTTTACTATGCACTCCTACAAATAATAATGGTCAAATTTGTGTATTAGTAAATCCGCAAATTTTAGAACTCGTCTTTGTTGAGTCAAAAGGAGTTTTATACTCACTTTTAAATGAAATCAAGGTTTGGTTGTTGATTCTCTATATCCCTAAATAAAATAGACAATTATCATAATTCATCGAACAGGATAACCCTCCTTTTTGAAAATATTTTTTAGCGGCTAGGTAGCCGAGAATAGGGAAGCAAACTTTAAGAGTTTTTAGCACTTCCTTTTTAGGTGTTTCTAAGTTCTATTCCCTCCATCCCACATTATAAAAGCATTTTTTGACACTAGCTGGAGTATTTTTACTTTTCTTTTTGAAATTCTAACTTGATGAAGGTGGGCCAGGGGTGACATACAAGCAAACAGGGACCCACGGAGAAGCCGTTCAAAACAGGGCGCGAAATGAATTTCCTCCTTTCTCCCTTCTCTATTTATAGCGCTCTCGCTCGCAGTCGCACACACCACACTAATCACCATCACCAGCGCTATCGTCTTGTCCAAGCCCCGAGACACGCCGGCTTTCAGCACGGAGGCAGCTGGTGTCACTCTCACCGAGCAAGTGAAGAGCTCCTTCTGAAAGTGAAATGGCGCGGCCACAGCAGCGGTACCGCGGCGTGCGGCAGCGCCACTGGGGCTCCTGGGTCTCCGAGATCCGCCACCCCCTCCTGTACGTCGTCGTCGTCGTCCAAAGCCTTTGCGATTGCTCTGGATCGATCGATTTTCTTGGCGTGGCCTGAGCCTGACCATGGCGGTTTTCTTTCTTGCAGCAAGACGAGGATCTGGCTGGGCACCTTCGAGACGGCGGAGGACGCGGCGCGCGCCTACGACGAGGCGGCGCGCATCATGTGCGGCCCGCGCGTGCGCACCAACTTCCCCGACGACGCCACCGGCGCCGCCCCGTCATCGTCCTTCCTCTCCCCGGCGCTGGTCGCCAAGCTCCACCGCTTCAACGTGGCGTGCGGCTCGCAGGCCGGGCAGCAGCAGGACAAGGACGCCTCGACGTCGTCCGTGGGCGTGGAGCCGCGCATGTCGCCGGCGCCGTTCGCCGCCTACACGGGCAATGCCAGCGCGCCGTCGGCGGCGGCGGCCTCGGCGGCCGGGTGGAGCGGGGGGTTCCTGGAGGAGCAGTACGTGGAGCAGATGATCGAGGAGCTGCTGGACTCCAACTTCTCCATGGAGATCTCCTACTAGCTCCGCCTCCGCGCATGCTCTGTTCTGTTCCCGTGTCTTCCGCTTGCTCTGCTTCCGCTCCATTTCTCTGTCTCTCTCTCTGTGGGTGGGTTTGTTTTTAGTTTAGCATAAGCTGTGTCTGGAAGAGCTCGAGGTTAGTATGGTCATCACCCGAGGTCTCCGACAGCTTTGTGTATACGGTAGCCTCGTTAGAGCATATTTCTTCATTATTGTATTACTATCGATGTCTTGATGATGCCCTAATCAGTGCCCTCTGTTTCGATCTTCATGTTGAGCTCTGTTGACACATTTTCTTTGACAGAGAGCTTTCACTCTGGCATTCCCCAATTTCGCGAACCAGTTTTCACTCTGGCTAGCATTTGCACATGGTTAATTAGAAAAATTTAGCACACACAACTCATCAGCCACAAACTAAGCTCACCTTGCTCAGCGAACTGTTTTGTACTCTTTTAAGTAAGTGTTTTCTTCAGGCGAATCTCCCATTTAAGTACGGCAATGGACATGCATTTTTCATTTGCAAAAGGAACAAAATACTACACACTTTTCATAGTACATAAATGCTTCATGTACTTCCTCCGTCCATGTTTATTAGACCCCCTCATATTTTGAGTCAAACTTCGACCATCTCTATGACTAACAAAATATAAGATACATGCTATAAAAAGTGTACTGTTGAATTTGTATTCAAAATATAGTTCCCTCATATAATTTTTATGACATATAGTTTAATCTTTTTAGTATAAGTTATGGTCAAAATTGGAGGACCCAAATTACAAGGATCCCAATAAACCCTCCCTCATGGAGTATTGTGTATTACTAGAAGGGCCAAGTTAAACAAGATTACAAGTCATTCTTCCCAACCATTCCTCTCCCAATCCTAAGAGAGGCCATCTCAGGGTGCGCATCTCCACCACTCCTTCTCTGCTAGTGGGTCATCACCCTGTCCTCCTCCGACCTCATGTGGCTCTGCTTATGTGGGAGTGCAAGGATGCCTCGATCTACCGGATGGAATTGTAGATTTCATGGATTTGTTTCTTTTAATTAGGTAGGTCGATATTGCCCGTTGCATCGACCCTTCCGGCATGGTAGTGGCGACGCCAAATAAAGTCTACTCCAGTCGCATATCATTGGTCATGGAGGTGGCATTGGCTCCTCGTTCAATTGAAGGGGGGATGAGGAGGACAAATTGTCCCCGTCGACCCAGCTGCCCCCCTCGTCCGGGTGAGCGACACCGTCGCTGTCGCGGCCCAACAGAAAGGGGAGGTGGAGCCCGAGGACCCAGTCCTCACAGTGCTCAAGCTCACCGCCCTCCAAGCTCACAATGAGGCGTGAATCATCTTTCTGCACTGACCAACGAGGAGGAGCAATGGCAGCTTGTGACTGCTGCACGTGAGTCCGACCCCTACGCCTCGATGGAGGATATTTCAACGTGGAGGAGGAGGAGGATGACCAACGTGAAGGGTGGCGACTAGACATCGCACACCACCTAGTAATGTAGGTAGTCTATGTAGCAATGTCACTCGAGTAGCGACATTGCTTATTTTAAATGTCGTTTAACAACATTTGAAGTTGCTAAGTATATGTAAGGCTGCCGGTAATGAGAGTATCATGCCAACAAGGCAATTTTAATAAGGTGACATATAATTAAATTAAGAAAAAGAGGGCTAAGTATGATATACCGTATCATGATAAAGGATATAATACATACATTTTGCATGTTAATAAATAAAGCCATCTACGATACTTATCTATGATACTGTATTATGCATTATAGAGGTAATATCACATGCATGATTTATGATAGTACGAGGAGCCTAATGCGACGGATATTGACCACCATTATAGCTTCATTATATTTCTATTAATTTATCATGATGAAACATGCACTTGGTATGTACGATTTGAACTTATATTGCCCCTCCATTTTTTAATAAAATAATAAATAATCAAAAAAATGAAGGCCACATTACGCAGGCTCTTCGTACACCTGTCGCGGCTTCTATATTCATACGGAGCGTTTCATAGGATGAATGACGATCATAGATATGACGAATCTGCTAGAGTTGCTCCGACTAGCTGAAGTCCTGAAGATGCAAACAACATTGCACGACGCAGTACATATCCCGCGTATCAGCCGAGACTTATTAGCCATGAGTGGTGGTACGAACAAGCCGACCTCTCGGCCCGCGAGCAGACCAAATTGCAGAGTGCTACACGGCTACGAATCTCTGCACCCGACGTACGCAGCAGGTGCGAGCACGTATGGCCTGCCCTGCGTGCGGAGCAGAGCACAGGGACAACACGCGCTGGGTACGCACCCTGTACTACCCAGCACTGAACAAGCCGGATTCGCTCGCTGGCTCGCTGCGCCATTGGCAGCGGCAGATCCGTGGATCAGAAAATCTCGGTCGATTCAGGTAGGTAGGTGCCGGGGTAATTGCCGGGCCTCTGCGCCCGCGCGCGTCACCGATGACATTGGCGCTGACGGCGGCCGAGCAGCCGAGGGAGAAGTGGTCTGGGTCTGCATTGGTTTGGTGCATACAGTCTTCTCGTGCTCGTGGTGTCATGTGGCAGGCACATGCATGCGCCCGCCCGGCCCTGGTCTGGAGGACCGGAGACGGAGAAGAACCGAGTATGGCAAGGGGAGGGGAACGAGAGCGGAGGGAGGGCCGAGTCCACTCACGTTAGGTCAGCTGCTGCGTTTCTCCACCCTCGTGCGGCGCTGCAGCCTGCAGGTGGGGCATGCACATGGAGGCCGGACGTCGCGCGCCCCGACCGATGTGTTGTGTGGACACGGTAGTCCGTTCAGAAATCACAACATCGTGTTGAAATCTCTGCGCTTGGTGGGGCTGAAATAAGGAAAGCCTTTCGCAAAAAAGAAAAGAAAAACAAAACAACATAAGCCCATAAGTTATGGGGCCGTGGGGACCGGAGGGGTTCACTAGGAGGCAAGGCCCAAGCGAGCCGGCCTGGTTCAACACTGAAACTGCTCGTTAAAATTCCATCAGAAGGCCAGAAATCACGTCTTCCGGCAAAATATAAATAAATATAGAACTTTGTTCCTTCAGTGGTGTTTGCGCAGAGCATGGGTTAGTTAGGTTATCAAGGAGGCATCCGGGTCGGGGATATGATCCGCTCATCTCTTGAAACAGGTCAAGCTGATTGGTGCAACACAAAAGAGTGAAAGCGTACCATAGTTGTTTTCTCCACCCAACCCAACTGAAATTAACCCAAGCTCACAAGTCGGCCAAAACTAAGAGCATATTCGACTGACGATTGGATGCAACAGCCACACTGTACACGGAGATCCTGCGAGAACCATCGTAGGAACGGCTTAGCGCAAGGAGATATTGATGCTAACGAAACTGCACTCTGCACATTCGTTCATGATTGCAGCTGCTGATTGAATCAGCTGGTCATACATTCATGCACAACAGTTAAATTAATGCGCGCACAGAAATAAAACATAAGGAAAACAAGGCACATATAGTATATATTAGATTTATTACTGCATATGATCAATACCAAGTTGCAACATGCAAGATATATAACAACAGCATATATATAGCTACCGGATGATCCACTCACTACTATGACACAAAGAAATGCGACAGTTTAATCTCGGGTTCGATTGATGCATAGACTTATTTGGAAGGCAACGTACGCAGAATATGAATCCATAGGTTTGCTTGAGAAATTTAGGAAGCAAACTTGGAGAGGAGCTTGTTGACAACGGAGGCGCTGCAGGTTTTGACGATCTGCTCAATCTCCTCAGCTGTGAAAACTTTGTGCACGGTTGTGTTAGATTTGATGAACTCCAAGCACTCTTCCTTCAACCAACGGTAATGTCCCCGCTCAGCTCCAACAATGATGTCCGCTACCGTGTTCAGCTGAATGCTGGTGCCCAACTCTTCTTGGCAGATCGACTTGAGCCTATGGAGATCATATCTCTCCACAGCTTCAAGCAACTGCAGCAGCCACATTACATGTTGGACTGCTTTTGGGGCTCCCTCTGGTGTCCACACTTGTATTTTATTCCAGTCAGGTACAGGCAATGTGTCGGTGTAGATGAAAGTTAGCATGCTCTTAAACACTTCTGCTTCAATACCATCGATCTTCACAGTAGCACCACCAGGAGTGTCACCAAACAGCTGTGACTTGAATGCCATAGATCGCGCTGCAAGCACACATCGATGCACAGCAAATGCTTCACTGCCAACCTCAAACGTCACGTCGGCACCCTCCTTGGACATGAGGAGATCCTAGAAGTGGATTGCCAGGTCGGAAGGAGGGACTTGGATGAACCGAGAAACGATGGTGGTAGCGCCAACCTCCGTGTTGACGTCGGCCTTGACGTCAAGTACGCTAACGTTGAAACGGATTATGAAGCTGTCATCCTTGAGATACGAAGATCTTTCCAACGTAGATCTTCTTATGAAATCTTTATCGCAGACTACAGAATTGAGAACGAAATCTTCTGTTTCACATTCATGGATGTATACTGACTCTTGCCACTGAAATTGGTCGATCAAACAAATGGCAAGCCGGACCTTCACGGGCTGCTTTTGCTCATCATCGTCAGCGTCATCATCTTCGTCGTCCTCAAGGCCAATAGAAACCGATACCCAACCGTCCCACTGGTAGTCACAACCATTAGGGTAGTAGTTGAGATACCATCGGCGGCCTCCAACCAAGAAAGTGCGAGATCTGATGTACTGGCCGGTGGGCGTCTTGTTTCTCGAGAAGCCTTCGACCGCGAGGAGGTGGTACCCGCTGGCCGCGCGGGAGTCGATGGGCGACACGGTAGACGTGCACAGCTTGCCCTCACCGGTGACAAGAGACACGCCAGCAAACGCCATGTCCGATCGACAAGCTAGTGAACGGTAGATCGATAGGTCAGAAACATGCATACGAGGTGAGAATCATTAACCAACAGTAAAAGATCCTAGCTAGTACTTTGGGTTGATCTAACTAGCATGCAACTTACAGTAGATCAAGCAACAACACTAACAAATACCCTTTAGAAGTCTAACAGTAATATTTATTCTTCTAAACAGTAATATTAATTCGTAATGATATACCTTAATTAAGTTTGGGCCGGGGTTGACTCGCCTGAGCTGCGCTGCCAGATTCAAAGACTCCGAGGATCAATCTGTCGTGGACGACGGCGTGCAGCTAGTGCACTGTTGTCAAGATCGATGCTGCGATGCTCCGCCAAGTGCTCAAGCGCTAGGCGCTAGCAGCTGCTGCTGCTATGCCCTAGGATGACGGCGATAATTCAAGTTTAAACGAAAGTTCCACCCATCGAGTATATCCGACCGGCGGCAGCAGCAAAACCCTAGCAGAAGTGCATGACATCTGATCGATTCTTTAGTATCACAAATAAGCCAACCACGACCGTACATGGGTTTCTTTTTCTTTTTTTTTTCTTAGACAATCTCGCGAAGCTTTATTTAACCGGACCCAATGTTTGTAGGTACAAAAGAGAGATCGCCGGGGTGTCCTAACCAAACATGGCGGCCCACCCCTAATCTCAAAACATGCTTCGCTAAATTGTGAGCCTCGAAATTCGAGCTCCTAAACTCATGAATAAAATTACACGCTGAGAAAGAAGAGCTATGGTCTATGATTTCATGTAAAACAGCACCATATCTTGCTTTGTTTCCTTGCTTGAGATCCTCCAAAACCACCATACAGTCTGACGCCACATGTACTCTCCGAAGATTAAGATCGTCAGCAATAGCTAACGCTTCCCGTAAAGCTAGAGCTTCTAAAGTTTGAGGATCACATACTCCCTTGAAAACTATCGCCGATGCCCCCTGGAAACTGCCATTTTGATCTCTGCAAATAGCAGCAGCAACTCCTCGTCCCCGATTGTTTGCAACTGCAGCATCAACATTTATTTTGTAAAAGTTCTCCGGAGGGGGGATCCATTGCGCTCGGCCTGCCCGATGAGTCCTTGCACTGCTTGCAGCTGGTTTTTCAATCGATCTCAGGTCCGCTAAGTAGGACTGGATGAACTGGTATGTTGCTTGTGGACTCTGAAAAACTCCTTCATATATTGCCTTCCTTCTTGTTTTCCAAACAGCCCATAACGTTACTACCAGCAGCACGAAATCCTTCTGAGATAGTATATCATTCATTGCAAATATCCAGTTTTTTGCATTAGGATCCTCGTTCTGGCTCATTGCTTCCGTCAAGGAAACATCAACTAAGGTCCATATGCATCTTGACATAGTGCAATTCAGCAGGGCATGCCTCCATGAATCCTCGCACCCACACAGGGTGCATAAATGAGTAGTGGACATATTGCGGTGTTGGAGAAGATCCGCTGTCGGCATCGAATGCTTTGCTAGCCGCCACAAAAAGACTTTAACTTTTGATGGAACCCTAGTATGCCACAGCGACGTCCATGCCTTAGAAGTTTTTGATAAAGCTGACGCTCCTGCGTGCTCATAAAGCCAATTCTCTCGGTGCTCTTTCTTGTTTAGGATCATTCTATAGGCCGACCTGACCGAGAAAATGTCGTTCCGCTCACCTGACCAAGCCCAGAAATCATCCACCGCCCTTGTGCAGAGCGGCAGGCTCATGATTAACTCCGCGTCGATGGGTAAGAAAGTAGCCCGAATCACCTCCTCGCGCCAAGTTGCTGATGTGTGATCAATTAGTTCAGCTACTAGCGTGGGTGGGTTCGCTGAAAGGGAAACGATCGGTCGCAGAGGGCCTATCCTGGGGAGCCAGTTTGTCTCCCATATATTCGTTCCTTGGCCATTCCCAATCCTCCTAATTATGCCCTGTTTCAGTATGTCCCTGCCATCCAGGATGGCTCGCCATATTTGCGAGGGTTGGGTACCCAAGTCTGCCTCCAGAAAATCATCATTTGGAAAGTACACTGCTTTTAGAATCCTTGCACTCAGCGATTGTGGTGACTCCAGGAGCCTCCATGCTTGACAGGCCAGCAGAGATAGGTTGAAAATCTTAATGTCTCTAAACCCCATCCCGCCAAGGTACTTCGGCTTTGTCATAACATCCCAAGAGACCCAAGCTGGTTTCCTTCGACCCTGTTTACTGCCCCACCAAAATTGTCTAATTATGGAGGTAATATTCTCACACAAGCCCCGTGGCAATCTAAAGCAAGCCATTGAATATACTGGTATAGCTTGAGCAACTGACTTGATGAGAACCTCTTTTCCAGCTGCCGACAGAAGCTTCTCCATCCATCCTCTGACTTTCTCCCAAACCCTGTCTCTCAAGTACTTAAACGTACCCATCTTGGACTGTCCAACATCTGTGGGCATACCCAAATATTTATCAGACAAAGATTCATTGTGCACATTAAGACTTTGTTTGATACTGTCTCTGACTTCTTGAGGGCACCCTCTACTAAAGAAAATAGAGGATTTAGCATTGTTGATTTTCTGACCCGAAGCACTGCAATATTTGTCCAATAGGTTTGAAACCATCATAGCCCCCTCAACACTTGACTTAAAAAGCAACAGGCTATCGTCAGCAAAAAGGAGGTGGTTAACAGACGGAGCCGTTGAAGCCACCTTGATTCCTTCCAGAACCGACAACTGAGAACTAGTTTTCAAGAGGCACGAGAGGCCCTCTGCTGCAATTAAGAAAAGATAAGGAGAGATTGGATCTCCCTGTCGGATACCCCTAGTCGGTGTAAATTGCTCCAGCTTCTCACCATTGAATAATACTGAAAAAGATACAGATTGCACCATACCCATAACTGTTTGGACCCAAGAATGTGCAAAGCCCAATTTTTCCATTATATCTCGAAGATAAGGCCACTCTAGCCTATCATAGGCTTTCATCATATCCAACTTCAACGCACAAAAGTTATTCCTCTTTGCTCTGTTCCTCTTCATAAAATGCAGGCACTCATATGCACATATTATGTTATCTGTGATTAATCTACCTGGGACGAAAGCTGACTGCTCCTCAGATATAATGTCCGGTAGAATCATCTTCGGGCCCATTTGGAATAACGCCTTCTTAACTTCCTCTTTGGTGTAGGGCTCAAGGAGCATAGAATTCATTTGGTCAGTAACTTTGATAGGCACATTTGCTAGTACCTCCTCTACACCTGCAACACCTTCCGAAGTGTATAAATTCTGATAGAAATCATTAACTAGTGTCTTCAACTCACCTTGATCCTCCGTTAGAACTCCCAAAGAATTGGCAAGCGCTTTAATCATATTTCTCTTTCGGCGCTGGCTAGCCCGAAGGTGAAAAAATCGTGTGTTTCTGTCCCCAGCCGACAGCCACTCCAGCCGGGAGCGTTGCCTCCACATCAGCTCCTCCCTGTGGTACATCTCCACAAGTTTCTCATTGATTTTCAGTTCAATGTGAGACGGCGCCGTTCTCCCTGGATCACTGCGAAGACGTTCTAATTCGGCCTTTAAATTTTTTATCTCCTTCCTCACAGAACCAAAACTGTTCTTGTTCCATGAGCCTAGCTCGCCCGAAATTCGACTTAATTTTGCTCGCAGCTCCTCCATGTGCTCCGTTGGGTCTCCTATAGTCCAGCACGACGTAATCGTATTTTCCCATGTCTCATGTGTCTCCCACATCAATTCATACTTGAACTCTCTCTTCCTCCTTCATTGTCCCGTCGCATGCAAGTTCAACAGAATAGGGCAATGGTCTGAAGTTCCTGCTGTGAGGTGCCGTACGTGAGCATCTGTAAACCTTTCATTCCACTCCGCTGAGGCTAAGGCGCGATCCAGCCGCACCCGGGTATAACTTCCTCCCACCACTTTCTTCTCATAAGTCCAGAAGTGACCCTGATAGCCAATATCCATTAACATGCAAACATCAACCGCCTCACGGAAGCCTTGTATTTGTGCATTGCTTCGCTCCCTAACTCCTTCATGTTCGTCCAGACGAAGCACCTCGTTAAAATCGCCTAAACACACCCAGGGTAGATCACTCAAAGAGCTGATCCCTTTTAATATGTCCCACATTTGGAACCTTAGGGATGTTTGAGCTTCCCCATAGAACAATGTCATTCTCCATGGGTCGCTTCCTGGTTCTTCCACAGAGCAATCAATATGGTACAAAGAATAACCAAGAATCTCAATCTTTATTGGATTATTCCAGAAAATACCTAGTCCACCGCTTCTACCTTGACTACTTACATCATAGCCATTATCATAACCAATCGAACCAGCTAAGTCTTCTACCCTAGATCTCTCAATATGAGTCTCAACAATGCATAACAGGGTAGGGGCAAAATCCTTCGTGAAATCGCGAAGTTCTCGGACTGTCGCAGCGTTGCCCGCGCCACGACAGTTCCAACTCAGGATACTCATTGCTCCCGGCGGTGCTCCTCGAAGGAGCCCGCCGATTGTGCTTCATTGGTATTGGTGGCTTCGCCTGTCTCCACCGTCGCTCCTGACTCATCCATCCCTTTCTTTGGTCTTTTTCTCTCCTTGCTTGGTGACACATAAACTGGTGGGAGAGGGGGAACTTTAGGCTGTACAGGAATCAGCGCTAAATTGTCATCCTGGGACCCTTCCACATTGTTGATCGTCGATGTACTAGCCGTGTTCTCCACAGAGATGCGTTTATTTGAGTTCTGAAACTGCTCCTTCCTCGTACTCATCAAAACCTGGTTCGCTCCTTCCGCAGTCCCAACTTTCTCCTTCTCTGTATTCTCTGCCGTCCGCCTGTTCTGCTGTTGTTGAGCGTTAAAACGCCAGCTTCTCTCTGGGTTATACTGTTCACGTCCTCTCCCTCGACCGCCCATCCCCGGGCCGCCTCTGCCGTGCTGCGGAGCAGGGTTCCCCCGACCAGAGGGCCTGAAGCGAACATTATCAGCAAAGAGAAAATCACCCACTCGAAAGATGCCTCATCATGCACACCATCTCCGCACTCCTCATGCCAATGACCAAATTACCCACAGTTGTAGCAGAAGATAGGCAACTTTTCATACTTAACTTGATATTTGATCCTCTCGTCTCCCTTTTTTCCTGTTACAAAACGCTTGATCTTGGCATTGATATCTATCTTTATCTTCACCCTGACAAATTCCCCAAAGTAACCTGCAGGCAGCTTCAATTGTACTTCCTCCACTACGCCGATCCTCGAGGCCAGCCCTTTCACTGCTGGTTCGATCAAGAAATTGTTTGGGAGCCGGTGGATCTGAGCCCAAACAGCCAGCATGTCGAGTTTAAACGAATCAGGGTTTCTAAATCCGTCATATTCCTCCATGATCACCGCCTGATCTCTGAACAACCAAGGCCCCTCAAACATGGCCTTATTCCAGTCACCAAGGCATCCAAATTGCGCTGTGAAGAGATTTTCCTTGATCTTTCTCCACACCACCGGTCTAGCCGGGTTCCAGGCCGCCCGCATGTCCCCGTAGAGGGCATTAGGGCTGAACGATTTCGGCGTATGGACGCGGGCAATCGCCAGCCACTTCGCAGGTTCTAAACTGTCAGGCAATTCTTCCTCCCAGACAAAATCATCCTCTTCCTCTTCCTGCAAAGTGAGCCTTGCCAGCAGTTCTTCCGCCGTCTCTCTTCCTGATCTACGCTGCGATCCCGTGCTTTCCGTCATCCTCGACGGTCGTACAGCGGCTGTCGACAGCGCCGAGTCTTGGCAGCGGGGGGTGCGCGGGCACGACGGGAGAAAAAGGTAGATTCCGACGTAGATCGCCGGAAGAGATCGAAACCCTAGGGTTTTCCGCCTAGGGGATAGACTGCCTCGTAAATGATTTTTTTAGTCAACAAAGGCAAATGCCTTTGGGAGTACATGGGTTTCTTTTTCTGAGGGGACACGACCGTACATGGGCTATATTGCCTGCTGGGCTTTGGGATTCTCTAATTTGGCGCTGGTTCATTAACATATGGGCTAATTTGTCTCAAAAAAGAAAAAAACATATGGGCTAATGACTAATTAGCTGCGGCCAGCCGTCCATTAGCGTGTACAAACCTTATACTGCGGCAGTTAGAAGTGACAGTTTTATGCACTTGTTAGAGAGAATTATTAGTAGACTGGAAACCTAAGGAGAAGCTTCTGTCATTGGGAGGAAAGGAAATTCTTCCAAAAGCAGTCATGCAATCTATTCCTGTTTTTGCTATGTCTATATTCAATATCCCCAAAAAACTATATAAGGATATGACAGATGCAACCGAGTTCTGATGGGGAGATACGGAGGAAATTAAGCGTATGCATTGGATGGCATGGTGGAGAATGTGTATCCCTAAGAAGGATCGAGGTATGGGCTCTCGGGACCTACACTCTTTTAATTTGGCAATTCTAGCAAAGCAATCCCAGAGAGTCGTTTCAAATCCGGATACCCTATGCGCTCAAGTTCTAAAAGCTAAGTATTACCCAAGCCGCAATTTACTTAAAGCTGGTCCAAGAAAAGGTTCATCTTTTACATGGCAAAGCATTGTGGCTGGTCTTAATACTTTTAGAAGAGGGCACATCTGGCGTGTTGGCACGGGCGGAACAATCAATATATGAGAGGATCATTGGATTCCGGGGAGCCCCACTCGCATGATATTAAGTCCAAAGGGGCATGTTCTTCTTCAAACAGTAAATGAGCCAATTGATCCGAATATAGGTAATTGGGATGAGGACTTAATACGAGAATTTTTTTTGCCCTATTGATGTTGACAGGATTCTTCAGATACCCCTTAGCGATCATATGGATGAAGATTTCGTGGCATGGCACTACACAAAAGCATACACGTTCTCGGTTGGTCAGCATATTATATTGAATGGGATCATTCTCACCGGCATAGACTTACCATACTGATAGTCAAGGTACATCATCACGGAACCTAGTTTAGGAAATTCTATGGAAGTTGCAGGTACCGAGTAAAGTGATTTTTTGCATGGAAGGCTCTCCATGGGATAGTTTCGGGACTGTCAATGCTTGCTAATAGGCACATCCACACTTCTCCACAATGTCCAGTATGTTCTATGGGCCCGGAGGAGATTTTACACACTTGAGTTTATGAAGGAAATATGCCCTAGAGGCAATAATAAAGTTATTATTTATTTCCTTATTTCATGATAAATGTTTATTATTCATGCTAGAATTGTATTAACCAGAAACATAATACATGTGTGAATACATAGACAAACATAGTGTCACTAGTATGCCTCTACTTGACTAGCTCGTTTATCAAAGATGGTTATGTTTCCTAGCCATGGACAAAAGAGTTGTCATTTGATTAACGGGATCACATCATTAGGAGAATGATGTGATTGACTTGACCCATTCCGTTAGCTTAGCACTTGATCGTTTAGTATGTTGCTATTGCTTTCTTCATGACTTATACATGTTCCTGTAACTATGAGATTATGCAACTCCCGTTTACCGGAGGAACACTTTGGGTGCTACCAAACGTCACAACGTAACTGGGTGATTATAAAGGAGTACTACAGGTGTCTCCAAAGGTACATGTTGGGTGGGCGTATTTCGAGATTAGGTTTTGTCACTCCGATTGTCGGAGAGGTATCTCTGGGCCCTCTCGGTAATGCACATCACTATAAGCCTTGCAAGCAATGTAGCTAAATGAGTTAGTTACGGAATGATGCATTACGTAACGAGTAAAGAGACTTGCCAGTAACGAGATTGAACTAGGTATTGGATACCGACGATCGAATCTCGGGCAAGTAACATACCGATGACAAAGGGAACAACGTATGTTGTTATGCGGTCTGACCGATAAAGATCTTCGTAGAATATGTGGGAGCCAATATGAGCATCCAGGTTCCGCTATTGGTTATTGACCGGAAACGTGTTTCGGTCATGTCTACATTGTTCTCGAACCCGTAGGGTCCGCACGCTTAAGGTTTCGATGACAGTTATATTATGAGTTTACATGTTTTGATGTACCGAAGGAGTTCGGAGTCCTGGATGAGATCGGGGACATGACGAGGAGTCTCGAAATGGTCGAGACGTAAAGATTCATATATTGGATGATATGGTTAGGCCAAGGGGTCAAGCCCATGAGGCTTTAGGTCGGTGCAAAAGGAGTTTTGCGGATGCCAGGGGGCCAAACGCCGGAGACCCTGGCGTCTGGCCCTGGGCTAGACACCGAGGCCCACGGCGTCTAGGCCAGACGCCAAGGATTGTGGCGTTTGGTCCTGGAGTCTGAGTGGGACTCTTGCCTTTCGGGCAAAACCGACTTTGAGGAGGCTTTTGCTCCAAGTTTCGACCCCGGGGCTCAACATATAAATAGAGTGGCCGGGCTAGCACCAAAGACACAACAATTGATCCCTTGGATCTCTTAGCCGTGTGCGGTGCCCCCTTTCACCATAGTCCACCTCGATAATATCGTAGCGGTGCTTAGGCGAAGCCCTGCGACGGTAGAACATCAAGATCGTCACCACGCCGTCGTGCTGACGGAACTCTCCCTCGACACTCGGCTGGATCGGAGTTCGAGGGACGTCATCGAGCTGAACGTGTGCTAGAACTCGGAGGTGCCATAGTTTCGGTGCTTGATCGGTCGGGCCGTGAAGACGTACGACTACATCAACCGCGTTGTGCTAATGCTTCCGCTTACGGTCTACAAAGGTATGTAGACAACACTCTTCCCTCTCGTTGCTATGCATCACCATGATCTTGTGTGTGCGTAGGAAATTTTTTGAAATTGCTACGTTACCCAACAGTGGCATCCGAGCCAGGTTTTATGCGTAGATGTTATATGCACGAGTAGAACACAAGTGAGTTGTGGGCGATATAAGTCATACTGCTTACCAGTATGTCATACTTTGGTTCGGCGGTATTGTTGGATGAAGCGGCCCGGACCGACATTACGCGTACGCTTACGCGAGACTGGTTTTATCGCCGTGCTTTGCACACAGGTGACTAGCGGGTGTCAGTTTCACCAACTTTAGTTGAACCGAGTGTGGCTACGCCCGGTCCTTGCGAAGGTTAAAACAACACCAACTTGACAAACTATCGTTGTGGTTTTGATGCGTAGGTAAGAACGGTTCTTGCTCAGCCCGTAGCAGCCACGTAAAACTTGCAACAACAAAGTAGAGGACGTCTAACTTGTTTTTGCAGGGCATGTTGTGATGTGATATTGTCAAGACGTGATGCTATATTTTATTGTATGAGATGATCATGTTTTGTAACCGAGTTATCGGCAACTGGCAGGAGCCATATGGTTGTCGCTTTATTGTATGAAATGCAAACGCCCTGTAATTGCTTTACTTTATCACTAAGCGGTAGCGATAGTCGTAGAAGCAATAGTTGGCGAGACGACAACGATGCTACGATGGAGATCAAGGTGTCGCGCCGGTGACGATGGTGATCACGACGGTGCTTCGGAGATGGAGATCACAAGCACAAGATGATGATGGCCATATCATATCACTTATATTGATTGCATGTGATGTTTATCCTTTATGCATCTTATCTTTCTTTGATTGACGGTAGCATTTTAAGATGATCTCTCACTAAAAATTATCAAGAAGTGTTCTCCCTGAGTATGCACCGTTGCCAAAGTTCGTCGTGCCCAGACACCACGTGATGATCGGGTGTGATAAGCTCTACGTCCATCTACAACGGGTGCAAGCCAGTTTTGCACATGCGGAATACTTAGGTTAAACTTGACGAGCCTAGCATATGCAGATATGGCCTCGGAACACGGAGACCGAAAGGTCGAGCGTGAATCATATAGTAGATATGATCAACATAGTGATGTTCACCATTGAAAACTACTCCATCTCACGTGATGATCGGTTATGGTTTAGTTGATTTGGATCACGTGATCACTTAGATGACTAGAGAGCTGTCTGTCTAAGTGGGAGTTCTTAAGTAATATGATTAATTGAACTTAAATTTATCATGAACTTAGTCCTGGTAGTATTTTGCAAATTATGTTGTAAGATCAATAGCTTGCGTTGTTGTTTTCATATGTTTATTTTGATATGTTCCTAGAGAAAAAATGTGTTGAAAGATGTTAGTAGCAATGATGCGGATTGGATCCGTGATCTGAGGTTTATCCTCATTGCTGCACAGAAAAATTATGTCCTTGATGCACCGCTAGGTGACGGACCTATTGCAGGAGCATATGCAGACGTTGTGAACGTTTGGCTAGCTCAATATGATGACTACTTGATAGTTTAGTGCACCATGCTTAAACGGCTTAGAATCGGGACTTCAAAGACGTTTTGAACGTCATGGACCATATGAGATGTTCCAGGAGTTGAAGTTAATATTTCAAGCAAATACCCGAGTTGAGAGATATGAAGTCTTCAACAAGTTCTACAGCTAAAAGATGGAGGAGAATCGCTCAACTAGTGAGCATGTGCTCAGATTGTCTGGGTACTTCAATCGCTTGAATCAAGTGGGAGTTAATCTTCCAGATAAGATAGTGATTGACAGAATTCTCTAGCCACCATCACTAAAGTTACTAGAACTTCATGATGAACTATAATATGCAAGGGATGACGAAAATGATTCCCGAGCTCTTCATGATGTTGAAATCGACGAAGGTAGAAATCAAGAAAGAGCATCAAGTGTTGATGATTGACAAGACCACTAGTTTCAAGAAAAGGGCAAAGGGAAAGAAAGGGAAACTTCAAGTAGAATGGCAAACAAGTTGTCACTCCCGTGAAGAAGACCAAAGCTGGACCAAAGCCTGAAACCGAGTGCTTACACTGCAAAAGAAATGGTCACTGGAAGCGGAAATGCCCTGAATATTTGATGGATAAGAAGGATGGCAAAGTGAACAAGGGTATATTTGATATACAGGTTATTGATGTGTGCCTTACTGGTGTTTATAGTAGCCCCTGAGTATTTGATACTTGTTCGGTTGCTAAGATTAGTAACTCGAAACAGGAGTTACAGAATAAACAGAGACTAGTTAAAGGGGAAGTGATGATGAGTGTTGGAAGTAGTTCCAAGATTGATATGATCATCATCGCACACTCCCTATACTTTTGGGATTAGTGTTAAACCTAAATAAATGTTATTTGGCGTTTGCGTTGAGCACGAATATGATTTGATCATGTTTATTGCAATACGGTTATTCATTTAAAATCAGAGAATAATTGTTGTTCTGTTTACATGAATAAAACCTTCAATGGTCATACACCCAATGAAAATAGTTTGTTGGATCTCGATCGTAGTGATACACATATTCATAATATTGATGCCAAAAGATGCAAAGTTAATAATGATAGTGCAACTTATTTGTGGCACTGCCATTTTGAGTCATATCGGTGTAAAGCGCATGAAGAAACTCCATAAAGATGGATTTTCGGAATCACTTGGTTATGAATCATTTGATGCTTGCGAACCGTGCCTTTTGGATAAGATGACTAAAACTCCGTTCTCCGGAACAATGGAACGAGCTACTGACTTATTGGAAATAATACATACCGATGTATGCAATCCGACGAGTGTAGAGGCTCGCGGCGTATATCGTTATTTTCTGACCTTCACAGATGATTTGAGCAGATATGGGTATATCTACTTGATGAAACATAAGTCTGAAATAGTTGAAAGGTTCAAAGAATTTCAGAGTGAAGTGGAGAATCATCGTAATAAGAAAATAAAGTTTCTGTGATTTGATCGCGGAGACAAATATTTGAGTTACGAGTTTGGTCTTCATATAAAACAATGTGGAATAGTTTCACAGCTCACGCCACCTGGAACACCACAATGTAATGGTGTGTTCGAATGTTGTAATCGTACTTTACTAGATATGGTGCGATCTATGATGTCTCTTATCAGTTTACCACTATCGTTTTGGGGTTATGCATTAGAGACAACTGCATTCACGTTTAATAGGGCAACATCTAAATCCATTGAGACGACACCATATGAACTATGGTTTAGCAGTAAACCTAAGCCGTCGTTTCTTAAAGTTTGGGGCTACGATGCTTATGTGAAAAAGTTTCATCCTGATAAGCTCAAACCCAAATCGGAGAAGTGCGTCTTCATAGAATACCCAAAGGAAACTGTTGGGTACACCTTCTATCACAGATCCGAAGGCAAGATATTCGTTACTAAAATGGATCCTTTCTAGAGAAGGAGTTTCTCTCTAAAGAAGTGAGTGAGAGGAAAATAGAACTTGATAAGGTAATTGTACCTTCTCCTGAATTGGAAAATAGTTCATCACTGAAATCAGTTCCAGTGATTCCTACACCAATTAGTGAGGAAGCTAATGATGATGATCATGAAACTTCTGATCAAGTTGCTATAGAACCTCGTAGGTCTTCCAGAGTACGGTCCGCACCAGAGTGGTACAGTAATCCTGTTCTGAAAGTCATGTTACTAGACCATGATAAATCTACGAACTATGAGGAAGCGATGATGAGCCCAAATTCCGCAAAATGGCTGGAGGCCATGAAATCTGAGATAGGATCCATGTATGAGAACAAAGTGTGGACTTTGGTGGACTTGCCCAATGATTGGCAAGCCATAGAAAATAAATGGATCTTCAAGAGGAAGACGGACATTGATAGTAGTGTTACTATCTACAAAGCCCGGCTTGTCGCAAAAAAAGGTTTTTTGACAAGTTCAAGGTGTTGACTACAATGAGATTTTCTCAACTGTAGTGATGCTTAAGTCTGTCCGAGTCATGTTAGCAATTGCCACATTTTATGAAATCTGGCAAATGGATGTCAAAACTGCATTCCTTAATGATTTTCTTAAAGAAGAGTTGTATATGATGCAACCAGAAGGTTTTGTCAATCCTAAAGGTGCGAACAAAATGTGCATGCTCCAGCGATCCATCTATGGACTAGTGCAAGCATCTCGGAGTTGGAATATATTCTTTGATGAGTTGATCAAAGCATATAGTTTTGTACAGACTTACGGTGAAGCCTGTATTTACAAGAAAGTGAGTGGGAGCACTACAGCATTTCTGATAAGTATATGTGAATGACATATTGTTGATCAGAAATAATGTAGAATTATTCTGCAAAGCATAAAGGAGTGTTTGAAAGGAGTTCTTTAAAAGAAAGACTTCAGTAAAGCTACTTACATATTGAGCATGAAGATCTATTGAGATAGATCAAGACGCTTGATAAGTTTTTCAATAAGTACATACCTTGTCAAGATTTTGAAGTAGTTCAAAATGGAACAGTCAAAGAAAAAGTTCTTGCCTGTGTTGCAAAGGTGTGAAATTGAGTAAGACTCAAATCCCGACCACGACAGAAAATAGAAGAGAGAATGAAAGTCATTCCCTATGCCTCAGTCATAGGTTTTATAAAAGTATGCATGCTATGGACCAGACCTATTGTATACCTTGCTCTGAGTTTGACAAAGGAATACAATTTTGATCTAAGAGTAGATCACTGGACATTGGTGAAAATTATCCTTAGTGGAATAAGGATATGTTTCTCGATTATGGAGGTGACAAAAAGGTTCATCGTAAAGGGTTACGTCGATACAAGCTTTTACACCAAGATGACTCTAAGTCTCAATCTGGATACATATTGAAAGTGGGAGCAATTAGCTAGAGTAGCTCCGTGCAAAGCATTGTAGACATAGAATATTTGCAAAATATATACGGCTCTGAATGTGACAGACCCGTTGACTAAGCTTCTCTCACGAGCAAAACATGATCACACCTTAGTACTCTTTGGGTGTTAATCACATAGTGATGTGAACTAGATTATTGACTCTAGTAAACCCTTTGGGTGTTGGTCACATCACGATGTGAACTATGGGTGTTAATCATATACAGATATGAATATTGGTGTTAAATCACATGGCAATGTGAACTAGATTATTGACTCTAGTGCAAGTGGGAGACTGAAGGAAATATGCCCTAGAGGCAATAATAAAGTTATTATTTATTTCCTTATTTCATGATAAATGTTTATTATTCATGCTAGAATTGTATTAACCGGAAACATAATACATGTGTGAATACATAGACAAACATAGTGTCACTAGTATGCCTCTACTTGACTAGCTCGTTTATCAAAGATGGTTATGTTTCCTAGCCATGGACAAAAGAGTTGTCATTTGATTAACGGGATCACATCATTAGGAGAATGATGTGATTGACTTGACCCATTCCATTAGCTTAGCACTTGATCGTTTAGTATGTTGCTATTGCTTTCTTCATGACTTATACATGTTCCTATAACTATGAGATTATGCAACTCCCGTTTACCGGAGGAACACTTTGGGTGCTACCAAACGTCACAACGTAACTGGGTGATTATAAAGGAGTACTACAGGTGTCTCCAAAGGTACATGTTGGGTGGGCGTATTTCGAGATTAGGTTTTGTCACTCCGATTGTCGGAGAGGTATCTCTGGGCCCTCTCGGTAATGCACATCACTATAAGCCTTGCAAGCAATGTAGCTAAATGAGTTAGTTACGGAATGATGCATTACGTAACGAGTAAAGAGACTTGCCAGTAACGAGATTGAACTTGGTATTGGATACCGACGATTGAATCTCGGGCAAGTAACATACCGATGACAAAGGGAACAACGTATGTTGTTATGCGGTCTGACCGATAAAGATCTTCGTAGAATATGTGGGAGCCAATATGAGCATCCAGGTTCCGCTATTGGTTATTGACCGGAAACGTGTTTCGGTCATGTCTACATTGTTCTCGAACCCGTAGGGCCCGCACGCTTAAGGTTTCGATGACAGTTATATTATGAGTTTACATGTTTTGATGTACCGAAGGAGTTCGGAGTCCCGGATGAGATCGGGGACATGACGAGGAGTCTCGAAATGGTCGAGACGTAAAGATTCATATATTGGATGATATGGTTAGGCCAAGGGGTCAAGCCCATGAGGCTTTAGGTCGGTGCAAAAGGAGTTTTGCGGATGCCAGGGGGCCAAACGCCGGAGACCCTGGCGTCTGGCCCTGGGCTAGACGCCGAGGCCCACGGCGTCTGGCCAAGGATTGTGGCGTTTGGTCCTGGAGTCTGAGTGGGACTCTTGCCTTTCGGGCAAAACCGACTTTGAGGAGGCTTTTGCTCCAAGTTTCGACCCCGGGGCTCAACATATAAATAGAGGGGCCGGGCTAGCACCAAAGACACAACAATTGATCCCTTGGATCTCTTAGCCGTGTGCGGTGCCCCCCTTCACCATAGTCCACCTCGATAATATCGTAGCAGTGCTTAGGCAAAGCCCTGCGACGGTAGAACATCAAGATCGTCACCACGCCGTCGTGCTGACGGAACTCTCCCTCGACACTCGGCTGGATCGGAGTTCGAGGGACATCATCGAGCTGAACGTGTGCTAGAACTCGGAGGTCCCGTAGTTTCGGTGCTTGATCGGTCGGGCCGTGAAGACGTACGACTACATCAACCGCGTTGTGCTAACGCTTCCGCTTACGGTCTACAAGGGTATGTAGACAACACTCTGCCCTCTCGTTGCTATGCATCACCATGATCTTGTGTGTGCGTAGGAATTTTTTTGAAATTGCTACGTTACCCAACAGTTTACTTGTGCACGAGCGAAGCAAGTCTGGGCTGCCCTGGGCCTTCCAGAAATTACTGAAGAAGCATCACGTATAGATAGATCCGGATCCATTTTGTTGGAAGAGCTGCTGCATCGGACTAGTAACAAATCACCAATTCTTGGTCATGTTGGTCTTAAAGAGCTAATCGTAGTTGGGGCATGGTATGTATGGCGGCAGCGGCGGGAGTTTGTTAAGGGGGGATATGTAGCCCCGCCGCGTCGCACATCTTTTGTGATTCAAGCTCTAGCAAGCAATTTTGCAGGCGCACATTCAGGGACCAAGCAAGAAGAAATCACTTGGATAAAACCACCAAATCATGTGTAGATCCTACTCTTAGGAATGATGGTAGAGGAGGTGCAGGAGCGGTTATTCGAAATGATATAGGGGTGAGGCCATAGCTGGTGCATGTTGGCCTCTTCGCCACCTATTAGATGTAGCAACAATAGAAGTTAAACCACTACAACATGGCTTAAACCTCATTGAAGATTTGGGGTGTATTCCAGTCATTGGATAATCGGATTTCTTGGAACCTGTTCAAGCTTTCAATGACACAATCCAGGTATGGAGTCCTTACGCGGCTATACTTGTAGAGTTTTCAAATAGCTCAAAGGATTGGTGATATTTGTTTGCAACACTGCAACCGGGAAGCAAATCATGTGGCACACAATTTAGCTAAGCATGCTAGTATTTCAAACTCTACTGTCATTTGGGATGATACCCCACCTAGTTTTATTGTTTCTGATGTAATAAACAATGTATCTCTTTTTAAAGTGAAATGAAGTACGCCGTGAAGGCTTTTCCTAAAAAAAACTTATACTGCAGCGAGCGATTTGCAAGGGTCTTAGCCCCTGATCGCCCCTCCCTATCTCCGCCCCAGCGAGCATTGAAGGATAGATGGTTATGGCTGGCAGCAGAGGAAAAGGAGGATCAGGGGAGATAGATGTCGTCTGCCGATGCGTTGAGGTAGGGATACCCAAGAATTTATATGCCGTCCTCCCCAGTGCGATGCCTTGATCTATCTCCTCAAGAACCGAAATATAGGCAATTAACGTTATCACTGGATTCGTCTCCAAAGTTCACTTTGGTCACTGACTCCGGAATACCTAGATTACGGTGACTAAAGTTACATCACTGGACAGCATCGGTGACGACGTACGCTTCCAAGCCGTATTGGGCCGACGTGGCATACCGTTTGACCATTTGACTAGCCACATAATCGCCAGCAAGGCATGGCCCACTTGCATGGTTTTTTCCCACAAAAATGCTATTTCGCATGAGAATAAGTACCATTTCCCCTTTCTCTTTTCCCCAAATTCTTAGCCACCAGTTCCCTTCCCTCGTCGCAGCCACAACCCGCAGCCGCTATGTTGCCGCCCATCATCGCTGCTTCGAGCTTATCCTCTCTCATGCATGTCTGCAGCTAGCTCGTCCCACTCTGCTAACCACTGCGGCGGTCCGTTCACCCCCCGATCTCCTGCCCACATTGTGGTCCCATGGTGAAGCTGCACGTCTCCGACAGCAAGGATCATGATGGATGGGTGTACTGCAGGTGCCCTACCATGGTGTAAGTACCTCTTCATGTTGCAATTTTGTGTCCCGTTGGCTGCATACTGTTTGTCCTCTCCTTTTGACTGCAAATTGGTTAAAAATTTGGGATTTTTTTGGTCACGTCTATTTGCAATTTGACAGGATGGTTACAATTTCTGTTAGAAATAAATGGGCTATGCCCACAACAATTTTTGAGATCTCGGATGGTGGCCCAGAATAAAATGGCAAGTGGTGGTGCTAAGTTTTAGGGGTTGTTTGATTTGAGACTAAGTTTGCGAAAGGTTGCCATACATAAGGTTAGGCAAGTTTGACCAACTTAGTTGTGTGTTTGGTTCAAGCCACATCTTAGAAAAGCCACACTAGGATCCCACATCACATACACTCAAAAAGGGTGGCAAGATTTCCTTAGGCTTGCCAACTTGTGGCTCTCGTTTTGAAGAACCGGAGAAGAACCGACTATGGCAAGGGGAGGGGAGCGAGGGCGGAGAGCCGAGCTTAATCGCGTCAGCTGCTGCGTTTTTTCATCGGTGTGCTATGTGTTGTGCTAGTGTGAGGCAAGTGGGAAAAGTCCACTCTAAACCTTGAACTTGCAGAGCTTAGCTAAATCGAACATCCAACTTCAAATTCCGGTTGTTGGCACTCTGAACTTGTCAATCACAGTCTAAATCTAACCATGGAGCAGTTTTTCTTGAAAAATATATATCCCAAAGGGGGATAATTTGCTACTTTCACTGCTTGACTTGACCCACCTGTCATATTTATCTTCCACCTCTAGTCTCGTGCGGGTCGCCCAGTAACTGATTTCTTTTGTATTTATGCCGACTTTCATAGTGAACTTAAGCTGGTTTCCAAAATCCTTTTTTTCGTACTTGTGCTAGTAACTCTTTCTTTTTTCTCTTTTGATTTCCCATTTCTGTAGTTTCTATTATCATTTTATATCCCTTTTTATTTCTTTTTAATTTACAATTTTCTTAGGCATTTTTATTTTTCTTTCTTTATTTTCTAGTTTTCCTTTTCTCTATTTTATTATCAGATTTCTTTTTTAAACATTAGGTATCTAATTTAATGTATATTTTTGAATATACAATGAGAATTTTACAATACATGGTCAATTCCCTTAAATATATGTTGAACAATTTCAACTTTGTAATCTATTTAAAATTTGTGAACATCTATCAAACTTGTGAATTAAAAAAAATCATGAAAACTAATTCAAATTCACAAATATTTTTGACTTCCCGACATGTTTCGAGTTTGTGGATAGTTTTTCAACTTCGCAAACGATTTTCAAACTCATGAACGTTTTATCAAATTCATGAACACTTCATAAATTTGTGAACATTATTTTTTTCCATTTTTGAGTTCGTGATCTTTTTTCAAATTCATGAACATATTTTAACATTCAAAAATATTTTTGGAGCTCGTGAAATTTTTTCAAACACAAGAAACCTTTTAAAATTTGTGAACATTGTTTGAGTTCACGAACATATTTCCAAAATCATGATTTTTTTTTTCAAATTTGAGAATATTTTTATTTCTGATTTTTTCCAGATTTGCGAAAAAATTGAGTTCACGAACATTTCTCCAAAATTCTGAAGTTTTTCGTATTTAAGAATATTTTTTAATTTCCAAACATTTTTCAATATCATGCACATCAAAGGAGTGACCCGAGAGATGTAATCCCAGGATCGTCGCTTTCCCGGTGCACCAAACAGCTCCAAGGTTCGATTTGGTCTAGGATTGACAAGTTCAGTGTGCCAACAACCGGGATTCAGAGTTGGGGGTTTGATTTAGCTATGCTCTACAAGTTAAAGGTTTAAAATGGACTTTTTCCGAGGCGAGGGCATGGCCAAGCCATGGAGCCTGAACGTGTAGCGTCGAAAGCTTGTCTTTCACTAGGGCGCGAACTATATTTCTTGAAAATTTAAACATTTGTTTTAGAAAACCTTGTCGCACTTTGTTCGACAACAATGTTTAGTGGAATTGATACAAGATCATGTGGCTCTTGCAGCCACACATGCCTACCAACATCAAGAGAGAAAACTTTGGTAAGCCATCAGCCTCATAGTTTCTACGTCTAGATTCGTAAATAAATCGACATGATTCAAAATCGTTCTTCCTATCGTTCACCTCTTTGATCACCGCCGCATGAGCTCCTCCAACATTTGATTCAATATCTTTAATAGTTGAACTGTTGTCTGAGGAAATGATAATATGTTTTGCCAAAACATCAGTGTCGAAACACTAAGCTTCTCTGGATGCCATTGCTTCAAGGACCACCACATTGGTGACATCGTTAAGAGCAATAGTAGATGAAGATCCCATGTACTTGCCGTTGTGCTCCCCACACATGGTAGCAACAACTCCTCATCCACCCTGAATATTGACTGCCCCATTTGAGTTGATTTTTAGGAAGCCAAGCGGCGGAGGGTACCAAGGTAAACATTTGGTCTGCTTTTCTTTGAGACAAATTTGGTATGCTCCTATTATTCGTAGAAAACAAAACCCATGCGTTCGGGCCGTGCGAGAAGCCATGTGTCGTGGAATTGTCACGTCAGATGTCCTAGTGAAAGGACTTAGTCGTGGAGCCATCGCAACTAGGAAGCTTAAAGGGGTTAATCAGGACAAAGGACACGAGGTTTATACTGGTTCGGCCCCTTACGGTGAAGGTAAAAGCCTACGATCCAGTTTTGAGTGGGATTGCTTATGACTCGATAACTAGGGAGCGGAATCACTTGACCTAGCTCTCGATCTGGTGTTACTTGCCCTGAGCCGCCGCCGGGTTGTCCCTTTATATACAGAGGTCGACGCCCAGCAGCTAACAGAGTCCCGACCGGCTCATAAACAGTGTCCGGGTCGGTCTCTTAACTATTCTTGCCTTACAATACAAGTCACGTACATATGGCGGTTTATCACTACGGGCCTTAAGTTGCCTCTAGGCTTTGGGCCCTTAACTGAACTGCCATCTTCAACGTTGGTCTTGGGCTTCAAGAATACTTGTAGGTATAACCCGGCCCCTCCTGGGCGGGTCATACCAATAGTTATATCCCCAACATTAGGCCCCAAATTGATTTGGACTGGTTCATGTCAATCTTCAACACTTACGAAAAAAAATCTTCTGCTCTTTACTTATGAAATTTTCGTAACCCGCCATGACGTCATCCTCTGGATTTGTCGTAACCTGCCATGACGTTACCTGCCATAAATGCACGTTTTGTTCAATGTATCCCAACGGATGTTTATCTTGATGACCATCTCGAAAATCGAGGCGTCCTTGTAGTTGGACAACTTATATTTTCGGCCTCCTTGTTTTTCGTGCTCTTTCAGTGGTCCTTCCTTATAAATAGACCCGACAAGGTCTTTCTCCATTCTTCCCTTTCCTCGTTTTCTTCCTCTCGCCCCCTACTATCGCTCGAGCTTCGCCGCTGCCACAGCGCACCTTCGGCTCTGTCGACTTTGGCCGCTGCATCAACCTGAATCCGTCCAGAGAACGGCGGCGCCCCTCCGCAACAGATCTACCGCTGTAATTTTTCCCCTTTCTGCATCTTAGATCCATGCTAGGGTTCGCGAGTTACTCTGTACAGTTCGTAGTTCATCTCAGTTCTTCGTATTTCTTCTGTCGTGGCTTCTTTTGATCCAACAGTAGCATAGATCTCATGCAGCAGCTGTTCCGCACCCATTTTAGGCATTAGCAGATCCTCTTTCTTTGTAAAGAATCCTCATTAGAATGCATGAACTCCTATGTACCATGTTTTTAGGTCTAGAAATTTTTCTTTTCTGAACAACCATTTGATCCAAAATAATAGCTGCAGTTTGTGAAACTTGTTTATACAACACTTAGGCAAAAATCTACACTTGTTAGATCCATCTAGCCATCACGACTCTTATCACCGGCTTTAAAGAGGCAATGCTCAATTGATAACCTTCACCACCCATGGCGGTTTAAACAGTTTTAACGGCTTATAGAGTCTATGGCGGCTTAAATAACCTTGACATAATTATTCTTATACCATTAGGCCCCTTCATAAGCCGCCATCTTGAATATGCACCGTAATATTTTTTTTTCCTCCGGCTTAAATTTGAACTGGTACTTTTTACTCTGTCTTAGGCTTTCATCACAATGGCACCGAAAGCACCCACTTCCTGCAACTGGGTCAAATCCATTATCACAGACAGCACACTTGACGGCTTTGTGAAGACCGGCTATCTGCCGAAGAAGGAAATCATGTCCTATCGTGCTCCTAACCCGGAGGAGGAATTTCCTCAGCCCAAAACAGGAGAGGTTATTGTTTTCACGGATCACATGAACCGGGGTTTCTCTCCACCCGGCTTAAAATTCTTCAGAGATGTATTGCACTTCTTTAACCTTCGCCCACAAGACATCGGACCCAATTCCGTGTCTAACATCTGCAACTTCCAAGTATTCAGTGAAGTATATATTGGAGAAGAACCCAACATTTTACTCTTCAGAGAGCTATTCTACTTGAACCGCCAGAATGAGTGCGCCAACGGCCAGAGCTTAGAACTTGGTGGTGTCTCGATCCAACATCGTAGGGACGTAATCTTTCCTTATGCTAACCCGCTGAATCATCCCAAAGACTGGAATGAGACATGGTTTTATTGCCAAGACACCTCTCCGACTGGTGAGAACCCTCTGCCCGGTTTTCATGCTCTACGTCTTGGGCCCAACCACCAGCTTCCTGACAAGATTACAACCGCCGAACACAAAACACTCGCCCCCACCTTAGCTAAGATCAAAGCTCTTCTGGGGAACAGGTTAACTAGCATCGACTTAGTCCTGGTTTGGCTCGCCCGGCGGGTCATTCCATTGAGCCGCCACCCCGGCTTGATGTGCACCTACACAGGCAAAAAGGATGACCCTCTGCGGCACAGCCCTAAAGACTTACCTGAAGATGTCATTAATGATATGACGAAGTCCCTTTTGAACGAGAGCCTAGCAGATTGAGGTAAGGTGGGCCTAGCCCCCTTCTGCGAAGCTAACCCGGCTCCAAAGGTAAGCCGCACATATGAACAAATTACTTTGATTTTTCGATGTTTCACCCATACTCATACCTCTGCTAACTCTCACAGGTGGGTGATAAATTCTGGAAGGTCAAATATGACCATGAGGCTACCAAAAAAGCCAGGAAGGGGAAGAAAGCCGCCAGGAAAGAGGCTGCCGAGAAGAAGGGCAAGAAAGCCACCGCCTCTGACTTGCTTTGGCTAGAAGATTCTGCTGAGTCGGAGGTAGCCCTTGACTCTCTTGGCTCCTTTCTTAATCATCTTATTGACACTGATTATCAGCAGGAGGACACAGGAACAAGCCATAACAAGGCTGAAGAGGTAACTATCATTTCCTCCGACTCCGAGCCTTTGCCAAGACAGAAAATCCGCAGAGTAACCCGGAAAGTAAGATTTTCACATCCCTTAGCTTATCAAGATCCTCAATTTCTTTTGAAGCGACAGATTCATGAGAGCCGGAGGCAGACCCGGACTAACAAGGATGCAGAGCTCTCCTCCGGCTTGCCAAACACCCCAAAGAAGCACGGGAACGAGGTCACCTCTGATTTAAATCTCTTTTATCCTTTGGCGGGTCTCACTCGTCAACCACTCAATTCTTCTGACTTGGATTATCAAGAAACTTTGCCTTCCTCTGGCGACTCAATGCAGCCCAATCTGCCGGCTTTCAAGACTGCACCAGGGTAATGATAAACTGCTTATCCTGTATTCATTTCAATTCATTGCATTTGTACTAACCTTTTTATTTTATGCAGTGGACAAGCCAAGCCCAGCAAAAGGGTCAAGAAGAACAAGCCGGCTGAAGACACGGTCGTGATCGAGCCAGTACTTGGAACAGCCGTGCCTGAATCGTCAACTCATGAGCCGCCACCTGAACCAGCTCAAGATATACCAACTCCAATTGCGGACCCACCTACTGAGCGAGCCGTTGATGGCTCAGAAAACCCGGAAGTTCCTAGCCCGGTCAGGACGGATGATCCTGAAAATACTGATGTCGAGATCACCAGAACCGGCCTTGTTGAGCTGGGAAGGCCAACCGTGCTGGCCAAGTGCTCCGCCAAGGAGGAGCTTCTGGAACACCGCCGGGTCAAACTTGATGTCACTGACTATACTCACCTGAGTATTTAAGAGGTCTTTTCCGGCTATATGAGTCAAGTGCACAGCAGTCGTGATATTGAAATTAACATGGTGAAGCAGATGCACCAGAAATTTGAGGTACAACCCTTTCTCTGTAATTACTTATCTTTACTATGCCATCCCCCAAGTCTATTGCTTATGATGAATACGCTGTAGACTTTAGAAACAAATTTAGTGACATTAGTAACATACATGGACAGGATATGTAAGAAATCTGGCTTACTCCGTAGTCCCCAAGGGGCGGCTTAACCAGTATGGTTGAACCGGTTCTTCATATGGATGTATTGAATTAAACATTTGAAACTTTTAAATAGCAATATGCATTAGCCTCCAAGTGCCAAGTACTCTTGCTTGCAAAGTGCTTGGGACTTACTATCATGAACCGCCACATTAAGTAAAATCCTTCGGTAGACATTAGTCCCCAAGTGCCAAGTGTTGTTGCTTGCAAAAGGCTTGGGACTTAATATTGCATCATGTTTATCCTGATTCTTGACTCGGTATTTGTATAGGCCGCCACGAGTCAACTTGAATCAGAAGTGTCTGATCTGAAGAACCGCCTTGAGGCCCAAGAGATGGAAACCCAAAGAGCTGACTCCAAGTTTAAATTCAGCGTTTCTGAACAAGAAAAGCTGAAGAAAGAATTTGAAATGGAGAAAAAGGCCTGGGCTGACGAAAAAATTGCGTTGATTAACCGAGCTAAGAAGGCAGAGTCAGCTCTTAAAGAAGCAACCGGTGAATTATCCGGGTTAAAACCCCATGTCTCTCAGATGGTCTCAGCGATCTTTGGTAAGTCTCCCTGCAAGTGTTAAATTCTTGAACCTTTCAATTGATCATACAAATTGGAACTGACTCACCTGCCGATGTTTATGCAGGCTCGAGGAGTTCAAATCTGAACCAAGATATGCTGATCAAGCTGAAGGCGGTTTATACGCTGGTGGAACAACTGTACACCGGATCTCAGTGTGCCTTGGCCACAGTGGCTTTGTCAAATGAAGTGCCTACCCTTCTGGCGGATGTACTAAAGAAGCTTTCTGTGCTACCCCAACGGTTCCATGAACTAAGGCGGTCAGCTGCGAGAGCCGGAGCGGTGAATGCTTTAAGCCGGGCCAAAGCTTGGCTACCAGAGTTAGACCCGGCCGACATCGCTATTGGTTATCCAAGGCTGAAGGAGGATGGTACTTCCTTTGAACATGAAGACTTTGCCACTTGTGTGAAGGAGGTACGCCCCGTGGCCACCCTGATAGCTGACGAAGTGGATCTCACCAAGTACCAGGCGGGTTATGACACAGAGAACCGGAGAATTCCAACGCCTCACTATAAAGTGACCAGTCTGATCCCCCCACTCCGTAAGCATACCTTCGCCCTTGAAGTTGACCCGGCCGGACTAGTTGATGATGAAGCTGAATTTGAAGCTTTGAACAACATTGACTGGTCATCATAAACCTTCCAGGAAAGGGAACAGGGCGAAGAAGCGGAGAGGGCTAACCCGGACGCTTCAGGCCAACATGAGAGTTAATCTACCGTGGCGGCTCATTCCTGTGATGTGCTGAAAAACAATATGAATCATTTGGACTCGGGGAGTCATGTAATAGAATAGAAATAACTTTGATTTGGCCGTGCTATCGTGTACATTTTTGGTGCTTAGTACTATTAAGCCGCCATGTTATATTCACCCGTGTTATACTTTTCATCTGTTTTCCTTATGCTTTGACCAAGTCTTCTAACTGTCCTGCACATAGAAATAGATCACAAGATCCCTTGGCGGCTTAACCGTAAGGCGGGTTATAATAACTTGATATTTTTAAGATAGAAAAAGAATCACAGATAGGCCTGTTGTAACGTATAATGTTGAAACACAACTATAATCTTATACCTGTGACCTTTTTGAATTTGCATTGCCGGTTTATATGACGCAGACAGTAAGGGTGATAACCCAATCTTTGGAAACCAATATTTCCAAAGGTATACTGATTCTCATATACTGGCGACTTATCAGCCAATATCAAGCCGGGTTAAAATTAACCACACTTGTACTTTTTAAACCTCAAAAAAGTCTCAAGTCAAATAAAGGTTGCTTTCAAAGAAAACTTAAACCAAGTAGAGTATAGAAAAGTTAAGGCTTCTGATTCGAATACGATCAATAAACCGTTCCAAAGGGGTTAAGCTAGGATTTGAATACAATCATGTAGCCCCCAGTGGCTTTGGCGTTGCGCCGATCAAGAGGGTACCGACAGCTATGTTCTCTTTGGTTCGAATATGACATATGTTTGAACAGGAAGCCCCCTAATGACCTTAAGAGTTTTTTAATGACTCTGATTCGAATACGATCAAATTCAGTTCCCAAAAGGGGTTGAGGTATGATTCAAATACAATCAAGAAGCCCCCTAGTGAGCTCGGCAGTGTGCCAATCAAAAGGGTACCAACAACTATGTTCTCTTTGGTTTGAATACGACCTATGTTTGAACAGGAAGCCCTCTATTGATCATAAGGTTTAACGACTAGATTCGAATACGATCATAAGGCAGATCAAACGGGTCAAGCTAGATTCAAATACGATCAGTCCCCAAGTGATCATGTGAGATGACAATGATAATAACAATGACATATTACCTTTGAGGATGAAAAAAGGACGGAGGTGCTGCTTTATTATTTATCATAATATATACATCGTCAAAATATATACATCATGAGAGCCGGTGGCGCAAGTGTAGTAAGGCCGAAGATGAGCGATATTCCATGACCGGCGGGTCTCCTCTTCCGACTTACGTGAGTCTTTGTGCTCTCGAACATCGATAAGGTAATATGACCCGTTGTTCAAATTCTGGCTGACCACAAAAGGCCCTTCCCAAGGTGGGGATAACTTGTGTGCGCCAGTTTGATCCTGGATGAGCCGGAGCACCAAATCACCTTCCTGAAAGGTTCTGGACTTAACCCGGTGGCTGTGATAGCGGCGCATGTCCTGTTGGAAAATCACCGAGTGAGCTGCTGCCATCGGAATAGCCCCCAAGCCCGCCGTCTTGCAGTTGATACAACGAATCTGTCTCGCCTGTGGACGACTCACCATCAGAATAGATGGCCGTCTCACCACCAGATGCAGATCCTTCAGAGAGTCCTCTGTGGATGCATCCCACGAAGGCACGCTTCACAGTAGGCAGAGCCCGGACAGGTCTCGCACGCTGAGCCGTCTCGACGAGGTCGGTGCAGATGTCCGGCTCAGGGCCCAGCTCGCCGATCTTGCCGATGAAGAAGTGGATTCCGCCGAAGGGGACCCGGTACCCGTACTCAATTGAGCCGGCGTCGGGGCCCCAGCCTGCGTCGTCGATGTAGAGCTTGCCGCGACGACTCTTGGTCATCCGGCCCACAACGTATACCTTGAGCCCTTCGAAGCTGCCCTTCAAGAACTCAAATCCACCGTGCGCTGACCCCACGGTGGGCGCCAACTGTCGTGGAATTGTCACGTCAGATGTCCTAGTGAAAAGACTTAGTCTTGGAGCCATCGCTACTAGGAAGCTTAAAGGGGTTAATAGGTACAAAGGACACGAGGTTTATACTGGTTCGGCCCCTTAGGTGAAGGTAAAAGCCTACGATCCAGTTTTGAGTGAGATTGCTCATGACTCGATAACTAGGGAGCGGAATCGCTTGACCTAGCTCTCGATCTGATGTTATTTGCCCTGAACCGCCGCTGGGTCGTCCTTTTATATACAGAGGTCGATGCCCAACGGCTCACAGAGTCCCGGTCGGCTCATAAACAGTGCCCGACTCGGTCTCTTAACTATTCTTGCCTTACAATACAAGTCACGTACATATGGCGGTTTATCACTACGGGCCTTAAGTCGCCTCTGGGATTTGGACCCTTAACTGAACCGCCATCTTCAACCTTGGTCTTGGGCTTCAAGAATACTTGTAGGTATAACCCGGCCCCTCCTGGGCGGGTCATACCAATAGTTATATCCCCAACACCATGCGTGTATGGTATGTAGTAGGGAGCCGTTACTAGGCCGGCCCAGTGTCCGTGCCTTCTGACGCTACACTAACGGCATTCATGTTTCTTCGTTTCTTTTCATATTTTTGTTATTGTTTTTTGATCTTTTTACTATTTTTTTACTTCTAAATATTATATACTACATGTATTACAATAAAACACTTTAAGTAATTTTTTTTGTTAAACATGCATTTAAAAAATATTACACGTGTATAGAAAATGTTAATCATGCGTACGGAAAAAGTTCTTCACATTCAAAAAATGGCACATGTTTAAAAAGTGAACATGCCGTTTAAAATAAATGTTCATACAATGTACAAAGAATGTTCGCCTGATTAAGAAAAAAGGTTCATACATTCGAAAAATGCACGTTACATTTTTTGTTTCAATATTCACGAGTTTCCAAAAAAAATCATACAATGTATAAAAATATTTGTTTTTGCGTAATGTAAAATAAAGTTTTTGTATTATTAAAAAAATGCAGGTGACTTGAAGAAAAATTCCGGCGAGTAAAAAAAATCTTCGTAATATTTTAATAAAATGTTTATACAATGTAAAAAAAAGTTCACATAGGTTAATCAGATGTTTATTTCTATTAAAAAATATGTCTAAAAAACTAAAAAGTATGTGAAATTTTGAAGAAATATTCATGTGTTCCAAAAAAATGTTTATAAAAAATTTATTTTTTATACAATGTAAAATATGTGCTTATAGTTTAGTAAAAGTTTATTACCACTAGAAAAATTTACAGCATGTATTTGGAAAAATGTTACTGTGTATTCAAAAAGTGTTCAAAACATGTATTTTAGAAAATGTACATCATGTATTTAATAAATGCCCGAAGTGTACCACAAAAATGGTTCCAGTGTGCTCTAAAAATGTATATTGTACAGCAAGAAAAAATATAGACATGAGTTAAATATAATGAAGAAAGAAAAACTATTGCGAAAACTAAGAAAACCTGAGTAAAAGTGAAGAAAAATCTAAAGAAAATAGTGGCAAAACAAATAAAACCAACTAAAATATAACAAGAAAACAAGAAATGGAAAAACAAAAAAGCCCGAACCGATCGAGCATATAGGGATGGCTACGAGCAGCAGCAACTACTGTTCTAAATTCGCCAGCCCGCTAGTGTGTCGCCTTTAGGCAATTCTTATTAGGAATGCGGGCGATACATAGTTGTCGCCTATCAGTTAGTTGGCTACGCATGCCTAAATAACAATAATGCTAAACATACAAAGAGTTACACGTAATTACACGCTGACCATGATTTTTTTCATCTACTAACCAATCACAAATTTGCCCCCCCCCTGATTTTCAGGGGGTAGGCCGCCTCCCCATCTATTGACCAATCAAATTAACTCTTTTTGTAAAACCTTGTAGCTCGTTTGTACGTGTAGCATTACTCCCTAAATAATAGTAGTGATCTAGAACGTCATATATGATTTTACAGAGGGAGTAGTTGGCTAGGCCAGGCCCAGTGAGGGGGATAGATAAGTATAGTTCAGCCTGGTCAGACGTTTTCTTCTTAACTCTGAAATACACCTCTTTAGAAATCACACTCTCTTTCTTACAAATATAATTTAATTTTTCTCAAGTAGGCTTAAATGGTTGGTGCATGAACTAAAACATAAAAAAGTTTTTTTTTCGAAAAGGAGGTATACCCCCGGCCTCTGCATCTCTTGATGCACACAGTCATTTATTAAAAAGTATCTCAAAGGTTCCAAGCGGAGGTCTCAATAATAAACAAAGGTCGTACTAAGCAAAGAAAAGCCACAAGCGGCCAAAAATAAAAATCACAACCGGCGCCAGAAAGACTAGGAGACTAAACGTCTATCCTATTATTGGACCGCCATCCAAACCGGTTGTAAATATCCCGTGCAACCATCTCCCATCGGAATGAAAACAAGACATATAAAAAGTACACTATTAGGTTACTGCATCACATGACTACGGAGTTGAACCGTAGCATATATAGCTGCTGGCCTATGACTTGCTAAATAAGACCCGTAGAAATGTGTCAGCTTCATCTAGGGTCGGATAGTGCAAATTGACCATACATTAACTCTTAAGAAATGAAAATATATTTAAGAGCAACCAGTGCATAGGTTTTCTTGAGAAGTTCAGGCAGCAAACTTGCAGAGGAGCTTCTTGAGAATGGAAGGGCTGCAGGTTCTGGTCATCTCCTCAACTTCCTCAGCCGTGAAATCTTTGTGCAAGCTTGTATGAGTTCCGATGAACCCCAAGCACTCCTGCTTCAACCAACGGCTATGCATTCGCTCAGCTAAAGCAATTATGTCTACCACGGTGGTCAGTTGTATGTTGATGGTTAAGTCCTCTTGGCAAATCGACTTCAGCCTATGGAGATCATATCTGTCCGCAGCTTCAAGCAACTCCAGTAGCCATATTATATACTTGGGTGATACGTCGCTTCCCTCTTCGGCCACCTCTTCCATGTCGTCGTTCTCTTCTGCCTCCTCTTTCACGTCTTCCCAATCCCACATGTAGGGCAGTGCGTCGGTGTAGATGAATTCAAGCATGCTACCAAACACTTTAGCTTCAATGCCATCTATCTTCACAGTAGAGCCCTGAGTAATGTCGCCGAACAGCTGCGCTCTGAAGACGGTAGATCGTGCTGCAAGCACGCACCTGTGCGCAGGGAACGTCTTGCCGCCGACCTCAAACGTCACGTCAGCACCCTCCTTCTTCAGGAGGAGATCCTTGAAATGACGTGACATGTCTGACGGTGGCACTTGGTTGAGCGAAGGAGCACCGCCCGCCATCTCCATGTTGATGTCTGCATCGACGTCAAGTACAATGACGTCGCAACGGATGATGAAGGTGTCATCCTTGAGATGTGCCGATCTTTCCAACATGTCTCTTCTTCTTATGACAACTCTCTCGCAGAATGCAGATTGGAGATGGAAGTCTTTCAGTCGGCTTTCATGGATGTATACCGACTGATCCCACTGAAATTGGTCGATAAAACAGATGCTTGACTGGACCTTCACGGGCTGCGGTTGCTCACCGTCGCTATCTTTATTCTCATCATCGTCGTCCTCAAGGGCAAGAGAAACTGATATAAACCCAGCGCAATTGGAGTCATAGCCATTAGGGTAGTACTTCAGATACCAGCGGCGGCCTCCAACCAAGAAAGTACGAGATCTGATGTACTGGCCGGTGGGTAGCTTGTTTCTCGAGAAGCCTTTCACCGCGAGCAAGTGGTACCCGCTGGCCGCGCGGGAGTCGATGGGCGACACGGTGGAGGAACACAGCTTGCCCTCAGCGGTAACGAGAGACATGCCAGCAAACGCCATGTCCGATCAACAAGCTAGCCTGGAACGGTAGACAGATCGGTGAGAAACATATATACGAGGTGAGAACCATAAGGTCGAACAATGGGGAAAGAAGCGTAGAACACTTACCGAGCAATGGAAGACGTAGCAGCAGGGCCGGCCGGAGAGGGGAAGAGGAGGATCAGAGGAGATTGACGTTGAGGGAGGGGTACGCCAGAATTTATATGATTTCTCTCTCGTGCGAAACCTCGTCTTGTTCAGACGTACTCCGGCGCGTCCGCCGCTTCGAGAACCGGAATGAGCGCGTAATTATTTGTGTTGGTTTTGCTTTCCGATGGGTACTGCATGCAGAGGAGACGATCGCGTGGCGCGCGATTTGAGATCCATTTCATCAATACGTTTGTTCGTTTTTTTTATGTCGATAATTGCCACACGTGTGACAGGAAAGGAGACGCACCACACGTCTCTAAAATAGATTATCATGTCATCGTAGGTATGCATGCGAGAACCTTTTTGGATTTTCAGTTTTTAAAATGTTTTATCTTTTAAATGAAAAATTCGATTGAAGATCCGTTTTCATCATTAAATCCCTCGCGACGAGTTCTTCAAAACTAAATCTCATAACGATATATTTTGGCAAAAAAAAATTTTTGGTTAAAAGTTGCCATGCCTATTGCACATGAATTGCCATGATATTTACACTGAAGTTGCCATGATATGTTTCAACTATTTTCTTTTATATTAAAAAGTAAATTTTAACATATTGTAAAACGGAGAATTAAGAAACTAGACTTGCCATGCACCATAAACTAAAATTGCCATGATACATGCACCTAAAATTGCCATGGTTGAATAAAAAAATATTTTAATGATCAAAGTACTGAAATTGCCATCATCAAAAAACTAAAGTTGCCATGATCTACAAACTAAAATTACCACAGGGCAACTTTAGCTTAAGCACTATGGCAACTATAATGTAAATATCATGGTAACTTCTGGGCAAAAAAAAAATTCCATCGAAACATATCAACATGAAGTCTAGCTTTGAAGATCTCGTCGAGACGAATTTAATGGTGAAAACAGATTTTTAGTTCGCTTTTTTATTTAGGAGATAAAACATTTTTAAGCCAAAAACCAATTTTTTTTCCTACTGATGTCATCTATTCATACGTGGCAAAATGAGTGGTGATGGAGGCGTGTGGGCGATCTGCAAATGCCCACACGTGTGGGCGTTAGTTTTTTCGTTTTTTTAGGGGACGTTCGTTTTCTTTTCTCAGCCCAGTTTTTTTTCCTTTTGTGAGCTGTGGAGTAGGGCAAAAGCCCCAATGCTTTTTATTTATTTATTATAAATCACAGCCAAAACAAAAGATACAAAATGTACAAGAGATAAAAGAGCTATACTTCATGGAACAGAAGGAGAAACTAATCGAATGAATTGCTTAACCACTATACTTACTCTTCACGTGTTATGGTTTCACGTGTTATGGTTTCGGTGAAAGGTCGTTTTGGATGGCGAGGCGGTGGCTCTCGAAAGGTGGACTCCACGATCGGCTCTCAAGCGAGCGACGTTGTAGTGGTAGTGGTGGGAATTTCCTATTGGACGCACTCTGCGTCAAACTATCCAGGTTTCGGACATGAGACATGCAGCGATCATTCGACTGGACCGGCCCGTTTGAGCTTTCATCGTCCATGGTTTTGGGAACCTTCTAGAGGTTTCCAGCCGGTTTTTTCTGGTTTTGGAAACTTCTAGAAGGTTCCCGAACCGTTTTTTTCCTTGTTCTGTTTTTTCCGTTATCCTTTTTCCCTTTTTCCTGTTTTTTTTTCAATTTTTCCTTGTTCTGTTTCCTTTTCTTCCTTTTCTTTTGTTTTTACCTGTTTTCTTTTTTCCATTTTTGTTTCTCTACTTCTTTTTCATTTTGTCCTGATTTTTTCATAATTTTTTAAATTTGTTCGGGTTTCCAAAATTGTTTGGCAGTTTCAAAAATTATTCTCAAAATTTTAAACATGTTCGCATTTTTGCAAAAACTGTTCATACAATGCAAAACTAAAAAATATTCAAAATATTTGAAATTTGTTTGCTTTTCCAACAAATGCCACGATATTTTCAAATAAGAGACTGCATTTTTTCTAAAGAAATGTTCGTGTTTTACAAAATTTCTTCAAAGATTTGAAAAAAGGTGATGGATTTCAAATTTTTGCTCACGTATTAAAAAATGTTTGTGCTTCCAAATTTGTTCAGGATTATCGAAATTGATCTCTGTTGAAAATTTGTTCTCAAATTTAGAAAATGTTCGTGCTTTAGAAAATTGTTCACAAATTCTGAAAATGTTCAAAATTCAAAATTTGTTCATGATATCATAAAATTCTTTGGTTTTGTCAAAACAAAATCATACGTTCAAAAATTTAATGAAAAATCGGAAAATTGTAAAGGAGTTTTTTCAAACAGTGTCAAGTCTTATATTTTCTTTAGTTCATTTAAGTTTCCGCTGTACGTTGGCCAACCGAGGTCTTCCAGCGTAGTGGCTAGTAGCGTGTGAGCACAACTCGGCAGGACTAATTTCGATTCCCAGCCATTGCTCCCCAACTTTTTTTTGCATTTTCACCTGGTATTTGCGCCGCACTGCAATGGGCTGGCCCAATCGGGGCACCGCGACAACGTGCCTGTTCGAAAGTGCAACATTTAGATGCATAATGCGTCACATAGGAACTCTCGTGGTGGTGTCTCCTCTTGACTAGATGGGTGGTAAGGGGAGGGTTGGCGGGTGATCTTGGTGTCGTCGTGGCTTCTGCGATGGTGGCTCCCTGGTCTAGTTCTGGAGGCCTCACTACCGGAATAAACCTATATGCCGACGGCTTTCTCTATGCCTACGACTGCCGTCGGAATAAATGGAGCTATAACAACAAGCTGACAAAAACCGTCGGCACACCTCCATCTATGCCGACGGCAACCGTAGGCATAGAAAGGCTGTTGGCATACCTCGACCTATGCCGATGGCGACCATCGACGTATTTTCAAATAGGATATTGTTTTAAATTCAGAGACCAAATAATTTCTTAAAAATGTTCCAAAATTTTGGTTTGGTATATAAGCCTTGCCAAAATTCTCAAAACTATTTTTTAGGGAATTTTGGATTCACTGAATGCAATTTAGAGGATTCTTGCCCTTCTTTTAAAAGATTTTGAGGCATTCAGATTCCCTTAGTTCAAGTTTCTTCAATTTAAACATGATGCAACAACCAAGCTAGTCCAAGTGCAAGGTAAAGATAGGGATGTCACAACCCAAAGCTGTCAGGACCCTGATCCTAAGTCACACCGATCTAGCATGTAACACATCATATCACGTTACGGCCTCACGTACGGTATTCCCACGGGTGTCACCTTACCTGGCCCGGGACCGTTTGCGCCTTTTGGCTCACGTATATGATAGTGTCGCTAGCATCCATATGACAAAGAATCCGGGCCGACATGTCTAGTCGTAAACCCAAGGTGACGCTAACTTATAGGGACAGACATACATGACCCAGCAGCGAACTATTGATCAGCAACGTATGAACGCAAGTCGTAGCAAGCTACAATGACTTAAAGGAACAACACGTGACATTTCCCCGAAGGGACAGACACAGGAACGAAGAAGGACACATGCCGGCCAGCCTAAGTGCTCCGTAGGTGTAGCAAACTACCATGGCTCGGTGGAAGCACTAGGAGACATTTCCCCATAAGAGAGGCTAGCAAGAATAAACAACTAGGTTGTCGGATCCCACACATACCAAGCATTTCAAATCATACACACAATATGCTCGATATGTGCAAATACAACATGACATCACAACAAAACTTTACGACTCAAGGTACGGCCGTCGGCATAGAGCGGCCTAGGCGACCCGGGGATGGACGGCGGCTAACGCCGTCAGAGCTATGCCGACGGCCCTAACGGCGGATGGCGACATATATTATATATTTATTTTTAATTAATTTAAATCTGACTTATCTTAACTTAAACATACATAAATTATATATCGATTTGGGGTGGAATTTTCCCTAGATTATGAATACCAAGTTTGATATTGTTTTTGAGTATGTTAGAAATGTGACCTCGTGTACTTTTGCATATAAGTCCTTATACTTTGTTAAAATCACAAGTAATTGATACTTGCTTCGATTTTGACAAATTTTATATGTTATTTATCAAAATCTTGAAAGGATTCTGCTCCTATATTATGTTTTCAAATTTGAAAAAACCAAATCATTTTTGCTACAGATTTATAGAAAACGCCCTCTTTGAAAGTGCGTTATATCGACTAGAGGGGGGGGGGGTGAATTGGCAATTTTTATGAATTCTTCACTGAGGAATTTGCTGGTGAGGAAATTCCTTAGCGAAGAACTACTTGCAGCAGAATAAGTATTCAGAGGTAAACATAACAGGATACAAACATAGTCATCATGATGAAATGAAGACTGGCACAGAGTACAGAAAGCGTAAACACAGGATAACAAGATGAAGACAAACAGACTGAAGAAATTGAGCTGAGGAATTTGTGAAAGTCTTCAGTCAAAGTCTTCAAGTACAGATATGAACAACATACAACACAATAATGAGGAAATGAAAGAGTTGAGGAAATAGAACCAGTTAGTTGGTGAAGACAATGATTTGGTAAACCAGTTCCAACTGCTGTCTCAGTTGTACGTCTGGTTGGAGCGGCTGAGTATTTAAACTCAAGGACACGCAGTCCCGGACACCCAGTCTCTGAGCCGCAACTCAGGACACCCAGTCCTCACCGTATTCTCCTTGAACTAAGACCACGCAGGCCTCGTCCAATCACTTGTGGTAAGTCTTCAGGTGACTTCCAAACCTTCACAGACTTGGTCACTCGGCGATCCACAATTCCTCTTGGATGCTCTAGACCTTGACGCCTAACCGTCTGGAAGAAGCACAGTCTTCAAAGGTAACAAGCGTCGGATCCACGCAGGATCAATTTCTTCAGTGATGCTCAATCACTTTGGGTTTGTGGGGGTTTGGTTTTGGGATTTTCCTCACTTGATGATTTTCGCTCAAAGTCCTCGGAGGATGGGTTGCTCTCAGATGACAAGTGTCAAGTTCTCTCAGAGCAGCCAACCAACTAGTGGTTGTAGGGGGCGGCTATTTATAGCCTAGGGAGCAGCCCGACATGATAAGACATAAATGCCCTTCAATGATATGACCGTTAGGTGGATAAGATATTTTGGGACAGCCGGCGCGCAGCACAGCAACGGTCGAAAATTTGACTCTCAAATTCTTCAGGGCTATCATGTTCCTCACTGTGTAGGCAATTCTCACTGGCGAATTCCTAACACCTCAGTCAGAGCAGAGTCCTCAGTGACCAGAAGAACTGCGTCTCTGTCACTGAAGAAATTGACTGAACTGTATGAGATTTCCAATGGCTTCACTCGAAGGGATTGGTAGGTGTAGGATTTTGAGTTGAGCATCACATGGAAATTTTTCCTTAGTATTTCCTCGACCCCCTTTAACAGTACGGTGTTTCCTATGACTCAAGAAAGAGAAAATGAAACTACGAAAACAAAAGTCTTCACGCTTCATGTTCCTCAAATGAAAAGCAAGTTTTCAAGGTCACACCAATTTCTTCACTTTCTAAGTCTTCAGAAAGTCTTCAGAATATCAAAGTCTTCAGTCGAAGAACTTCATTTTTAGGGGTCGACTTTCTCTGTAAACATCAAACTCCTCATAGACTTATAGACCTGTGTACACTCAAAAACTCATCAGTCACTTAACCTATAAGTCTTCAATACACCAAAATCACTAAGGGGCACTAGATGCACTTACAATCTCCCCCTTTTTGGTGATTGATGACAACATAGGTTAAGTTTTCAACGGGGATAAACATATGAATTGTAAATACTGATATTGAGGAATTTGATTGCAAGATATAGAAGAACTCCCCCTGAATATGTGCATAGTGAGGAATTTGCTTTTGAGGCAATGCACATTTGAAGAATTGAATCATGGAGATCTCCCCCTATATCTTGTAATTCATACACACATTTGACATATAATATGAAGAATTTGAAATGCATGATGAAATATGGTGCCTGATGAGATTCAGCATGCGTGCAATAATATTAACGAGGAATAGCATGCAGAATAACACATCAAAAATATCAGAGCACAGTGCATCAAGTCAGAGCACCATGCACCGTCCAAAAGTATCAGGGCACCATTGGATTTAAGATTACAACTCGATCCAATAAAAAGTTTCGGAAGAACGAGAGTTGTAACTTAACAAAACGCCCATAATATAAACCCGCTTGAAGACTAACTCAGATTTCTCCCCCTTTGTCATCAAATGACCAAAAGGATCGAAACTGAGGACTAACGCCCCTGAAGAATTTCAAGTCGATGGAGGAGCGCCAGCGTTGTCGGGGTTGTGTGTTGAAGTAGGGCCTGCCGCAGTGTCGTCCAAATCTTCATGTTCATCAGTTTCACGTGATGAAGAATAAGAACTGGCCACCAGATCAGGAACTTTGACTCTCTTGAATTTCTTCGGAGGTGGTGCAGACCAGTCAAATGCTTCCTGGAGACCCATAGTCTTCAGTTCTTCCGCGGAATATACATGAGTGAGAACAGCCCAGGTGCGGTTGAGGGTTTCATGAAGGTGATACTGATTTTTCTTTACTGCATTATGGGTTGAGGTCATGTTGTGAAGAATTGCAGCAAACTGACGCTTCACCCATTTGTGATTGCGATCAACCTTCTGATGAAGACTGAGGAGTAACTCACGGTCAGTCATCACCCTGGGTGCTGTTGCTTGAGGCTTTTGCTTGGCTGATGTATTTGCGGCAGTGTCATGAGTTGCAGAATCATCATTGGTGGAGTAAGATGTAGCTAGACGGAATTGACCATCCAATGGACGAGTGCCTTCATCGATCACAGCAGCTGCTTTGCCCTTATCATCAGATGATGAAACTGGTCGCTTGAGGACTTCAATGGGCGGCAAGTAGCTACCATGGTTCAGAATGTCAGCCTTGTAGTTCAGTGAAGATCTTGCCCTTATGAATCTCATAATCCAAGGTGCATAGGGCTTCAGCTCAAAAGGTGTCATAGCAACATTAGCCAGAGTCCTCATGAAGAAATCATGGAAGTTGACGGGAACGCCATGAATGATATTGAAAAGCATGTTCTTCATGATGCCAACGACATCTTCATCATTTGAGTCGTGGCCTTTGATAGGACTCATTGTCTTCGTCAGGATGCGATAGACAGTCCGAGGCACATAAAGTAATTCCTTGACGAGGAATTTGGTTCGTGGGGCCTGCCCTGGCTTCAAAGGCTTCATGAGCACTTGCATATAATGATCTGTCAGTTCGCGGTCATTGTAGATGCAACGTGCACTGGTATGGGGAGGATCAAGAGGAAGGACACGAAGCAATTCAGTTGCTGGTGCCTTATAGTGAGTGTTTTCTGTCATCCAATCCAGCACCCATGAATTGACATCTTCAGCATCTCCGGTGATATGCAAAGTGGCATAGAATTGAAGAATGAGTTCTTCATTCCAATCACAGATATCAGTGCAGAAGTTCAGTAGCCCTGCATCGTGAATAACTCGGAGGACTGGCTCGAAACATGGCAGAGATTCCATATCCACATGAGGAATATGCTCATGATCGAAGATTTTGTCCTTGTCAAAGAGCACTGAGGAATAGAAGTTGGCTTGAGTAGCAGTCCAGAAACGCCTCTTCCTTATGCGAGCAGAGTCATATGGATTGTAATCAGTGAAGAACACATGCTCAGAAAAGAAGTCTTCAGCCTTGAATTTTTGCTTGCTAGAGAACGGATTCTTCGGTTTGGGCAGAGGAGTGTCAGTGATTTGCAGCACAACCTCAGGAATGACGATCTCAGGTGCTTCAGGCTGAGGAATTTCTGGTTGCTCTTCTTGTGCAGTTTGGGGATCAGCAGCAGCAGGTTCTTCAGCACTAGCGTCTGGAATTTCTTCATGAACAGACGATGTGGGATGAGTTTCTTCAGAGCCCATTTGAACAGTTGTAGCCGGGGACTGAGGAATTTGTTGAATAGGAGTGAAGAGAGGAGTATTGGGATGCTGACTTTCCCAAAAGTCATCGTTCATCACTGGTGTAGTGCATCCAATATCCACATCTTCATCTTCTTTTTCAATTTCCTCAACACCAGCCTCTTTAGCTGTGAACTGAGGCATAGGTGAGGAAACGACTGGCGTTGAAGGGAATGTTTCCACTTCAATTTCTTCATCAAACTGCTCTGAGGTAGAAACAGAATGATTTTCTTCATCAGATCCGCTTGGGATCTTGTAGTCTTCTCCATAAGGAACAATTTCCTTGGATGACATGGAGGAAATCGGAATGACATCAATAGGATTTTCAAGCGAGCTGGTCATTGGCTTCATTTTCTTCGCGGCCGAAGAATTTGACGCAGCTGATGCCTTCCTTTTCTTCACTGCAGCTCGCTCTGCAGCCTTGGTCTTCTTCACTTCATAAGCAGAAGGAAGAATTGGAGTTGGTGTTGGCGCGGGAGGAGCTGAGGACCGTGGTTCATTTTCTTCAGGCGCAATGGGTGCAGTTGCCCTGATCTCTTCAGTTTCTTCAAGCGCACCACTAGTGGATGCCCTGGGAATTTCTTCAGCGGCTGGGATGGAGTCATCAGCCCTGAAACTTATATTCTCATCAGCAGGCTGAAAGTCATCAGCAGTGCTGGCATGTTCTTCAGCAGGCTGAGTAGAGTCTGCAGCCTGAGGATTTTCTTGTTGCGATGGGGCTACAACAGTTGTCATTTGCTTCGTCAAATTGACGAATCTCACTTTGGCTCCTTGCCAATCAGCAGTGTATGCATCAAAATCCTTGCTGAGGGCTTGGATCTCAGATTGAGCCTTGAGAAGTTCTTCAGGTGTTAGTCTGACAACGTTCTTCTTCAGAAGCTTCTCCTTTCTTGCTTGAGCTCTTTTTATCTCACGAGCCTTTTCAAACTTCCATTTCTCTTGAGAGACAAAATGGGTCAGCATATGACTTTGACCAGGAGTCAGAGGCAGATCAGGCATTGGAGTGTTTGGATTCTTATGCCATAAGTCAATGTAGTCGAGGATCTTCTTCGGATCCAGAAGCAGGGGCACAGGTGTTCCTTTGGCTCTGGCGGCCTTTGCTTGTCTGTCTCTGATGATTTCTGCAAGTTCGTCATCAGAAGCCTCGTCATCAGAGGGCACTTGGAAAGCAACCTGTTTCTTTCTTGGACTTGGCCGAGGACCGCGTCCAGCTGTTGCTTTTGTCTTCAGCAGAGTGGGGCCTGATGAGGACATTGGTGTAGCTGAGGAACTCGCTGAGACACCAGAAGCAATTGAGAAACCCTGAGTCCTTTGGCATGTAGCCAGATGCACAGGAGTTGAGGACTTGGAGGGAGCTGCTGAGGACTTTGGTGGAGCAGCAGTAGTCTGAGGAATTTGCCGTGAGGGCGTGACTGAGGAACTTGGCCATGAGGGCGCTGATGGTGAAGCACTTGGCTTGCGAGCAGGCTTCTTCGGCATTGATTTCCTTGGCTTGACCGAGGTCTCAGCGGCAGCAGCAGCAGCAGAATCCTCATTGAATTTCCTCACTGCCTCCTTGGCTTGTCTTGCCAATTTTGCTTGGTGCCTAGCCCATTCTTCAGGAAAGTCTTCACCACTTTTGATGCTAGTGGTATCAGCGACTTGGCCAGGTGCCAATGGAGCTCTTGGACATGGAGGATTTAAGGCAAATTTCTTCATGTACTTTGGAGTAACATATCGATATTCTCTCCATTCTCGTGCCCATCTTCGTTCAATCCTCTGAATGCGCACTTTGCGCTGATTCTTGTTTTCTTTGCCAAACTTGGCTTCATCAGGTGTGCAATAATCCTTGTATATTTCATCAGGGATCTCGAAAGCAGTCATGACCTCTGGTTTCTTTCCTCCTTTCTACGGTCTCTTTCCTTCATCCATTTTCTTCAGATGAGGAATTTGAACAATTGAACACTCTGAAGAAGTATGCAGTTTTTCTTCGAGGAACGCTGCAAATGAGTTAAGTTGATGAGAACCTAGTGATTCAGCAGCGGACATGAGTACCTATGAACAGAGTGTAGGTGCGAGGAATTTGGAGAGGTCATATGCGTTCTCAGAAGATTTTTCGAAAAGACAAGTTTTGAGGAATTTGACCAGTTGAGCCTTGAGGAATTTCTCTAAGCGTTCTTGTCTTAGGTTCCAGAGTTGTACAGATCAAAAATCTGCACAATTGAGGAATCTTGAAGAAATGAGTGCTTAGAGAGATGGATCAAGAGCATACAGTGTGTGAGGTGTTCATATGTGAAGATTTGAAGAATAAAACACCTTTGAAGATTTTCAGAAAAGTTTGAGAATCAAAGCGAGTAATAAAAGTAACTTTTAATTACCCGAACTGAAGAAAACGACGAACAGAGATGAACAGCGGTGAAGTTCGTCAAGTTAGATCTCCCACGCCCTAACTCGGCAGAGGGAGACAGCTACGGCGGTGGCGGAGTGAAGATTTCCGCAGCCGGCGTGAGTACGACGACGAGGAGGTCGATGCAGTGAAGCTCTTCCTCACCAGCGGCGATGGAGTAGCGGCGGCGCTAGGGTTTGAGGAGAGCTCGAGCGAGAGACAGCGACCGAGCGGAGTAAATGAAGTAAGGAAGGGAGAGGGGTATTTATAGCCACGGTAAAAACTGTTCGCCCGAAGATTTTGGGACGAACATGCCCCTGCCCTTTCTTCTTCACGCGACATGTGTCACCCATGTACTGTGCAGATGAGATCGTGTAAGATCGTGGGTCAACAAAATAATGCATCGTGGGATGCGGAACGGTTTGAGCGGTAAAACCGAAAATCTGGATGAGATTTGTTTTTAAAGTTTCGTTTGCAATTTCTTCAGCTGTCAAGGACACAGTGAAGACTTTGAACGAGTTTAAATAGAACGCACATGAAGAATTTGTGAATAGATTGGGTTGAGTATAGCATAGAGGGGGAAGAGTCCGATCACATTCACTTAGCAGAAAACATAACTTGAAGAAATAGCCATAAGTGAATGCTGTAGAGGACATAAACTCATATATATATATATATAGCCAACGACGGAAACAGTGAAGATTTTGCAAAGTTGAAGAATTTGAAAAACTGAAGAATTTCAAAAAAGAGAAAAAAACTCAACTTGAAGATTTTCAACTTTTGTGGTGGCGTAACCCACCGTATAAGAATGATGATTTCGGACACCGCAAACAATTTTCGTAGGGTTCTGAGAATCAAATTCTTCATTAATTTCTTCACACTTAGAGTGTTATTCTTCATTGATTGAAGAAAAACGTTTCTTCATGTGTTGCACATCTAAGTCATCAATTCTGCATAAGGGTTAGGATGTGTGTCCTTTTCAAAGAACATTCGAAGATTCTAAGATATTTAGCTCACACCGCAACTTCCTAAATCTCTTCTCGTCCAAGGGCTTGGTGAAGATATCAGCTAGCTGTTCTTCAGTCTTCACATGCTCGATGGAGATGTCTCCCTTCAACACGTGATCACGAAGAAAATGATGACGAATCTGGATGTGCTTTGTCTTCGAGTGCTGAACTGGGTTGTGAGCAATCTTAATGGCACTCTCATTGTCGCAGAGGAGAGGCACATTCTTCACGTTGACGCCATAGTCCTTGAGGGTTTGCTTCATCCAAAGCAGTTGAGCACAGCATGAGCCAGCAGCAATGTATTCAGCTTCAGCAGTAGACAGTGATACACAGTTCTGTTTCTTCGAGGACCAACAGACCAAAGACCGTCCGAGGAAATGACAAGTGCCAGATGTTGACTTGCGGTCCACACGATCACCAGCATAGTCAGAGTCAGAATATCCGGTGAGATCAAAAGCAGAGCCCTTGGGGTACCATAATCCTAGTGTTGGTGTGTGAGCTAGATATCGAAGAATATGCTTCACAGCCTTATGGTGTGATTCCTTCGGTGCAGCTTGAAACCGGGCACACATGCAAACACTAAGCATTATATCTGGCCTAGATGCACATAAGTACAATAAGGAACCAATCATGGAGCGGTATACCTTGTGATCGAAGTCAATACCATTTTCATCAGTGCATAGATGGCCATTTGTGGGCATAGGAATTTTGACGCCTTTGCAATCTTGCATGCCGAATTTCCTCAGTACATCTTTGAGGTATTTCTCCTGAGATATGAATATGCCATTGCACTGCTGACGAATTTGAAGACCTAAGAAGAATTTCAACTCTCCCATCATAGACATTTGATATTCTTCACTCATCATATAGGCAAATTCATCACTATAACGTTGGTCAGTACAGCCAAAGATAATATCATCAACATATATTTGGCACACAAACAGTTCACCATCATATGATTTAGTAAAAAGAGTAGGGTCGAGTGAACCGGGTGTGAAGCCATTCTTCACGAAGAATTCCTTCAATGTATCATACCACGCCCGAGGGGCTTGCTTGAGGCCATAGAGGGCCTTATTGAGTCTGAAGACTTTGTCATGATTCTTGGGATCTTCAAAACCTGGGGGTTGAGCAACATATACTTCTTCCTCAAGCTTACCATTGAGGAATGCACTTTTCACATCCATTTGATATAAGATGATATCATGATGATTAGCATAAGCAAGTAATATGCGAATAGCCTCAAGTCTAGCAACAGGTGCAAAAGTTTCATCGAAATCAATTGCTTCAACCTGTGTGTAGCCTTGAGCTACTAGTCGTGCCTTATTCCTCACCACAAGGCCATTTTCATCTTGCTTGTTGCGGTAGATCCACTTTGTGCCAATGATATTATGCTTGCGAGGATCTGGGCAATTGACCAATTCCCAGACATTGTTCAGCTCGAACTGATGTAATTCTTCTTGCATAGCCTGAATCCACTCCGGCTCCAGAAATGCTTCATCTACCTTAGTGGGCTCTGTGATAGAGACAAAAGCATAGTGCCCACAAAAGTTAGATAAATGTGATGATTTTGAGGGTGTGAGAGGACCTGGTGCGCTAATGTCATCGATGATCTTCTCCACTTGCACTTATTTTACAACGCGTGGATGAGTTGGTTGTCGCTGAGGATTTTGATCAGCATTTCCTTCAGCACCATTTTCCTCATCATGTTCTTCAGGTGCATCAGCTCGACGTTCTTCATGAACAGGAATGAATTCTTCAGCAGATTCTTCAGTCGGAATGACATCCTCAGTTGCCTTGAGCTTGATAGCATCTTCAGGTGCTGGTTCATCTAACACAGAAGGTAGGTGCTCTCTTTGCGAGCCATTAGTTTCATCGAACCGCACATCTACAGTGTCAACAATCTTGTGAAGAACAATGTTGAAGACTCTGTAGGTGTGCGAGTCCTTTCCGTAACCAAGCATAAAACCTTCATGTGCTTTCGGTGCAAATTTAGAGTTGTGGTGAGGATCTCTAATCCAACATTTAGCACCGAAGACTTTGAAATAACTCACATTGGGTTTCTTGTCAGTGAGGAGTTCATAGGCAGTCTTCTTGAAGAATTTGTGAAGATATACTCTGTTGATGATGCGGCAAGCAGTATCAATTGCATCAATCCAAAAACGCTGAGGCTTTTGTATTCATCAAGCATAGTGCGAGCCATCTCAACAAGAGTTCTGTTCTTGCGCTCCACGACACCATTTTGCTGAGGAGTATAGGGAGCAGATAACTCATGAGTAATACCAAGTTCATTAAGATAGGCATCAAGACCGGAATTCTTGAACTCAGTTCCATTGTCACTTCTGATATGCTTGATCTTCACACCAAAGTTGGTTGAAGCCCTCGAGGAAAATCGTTTGAAGACTTCCTGCACTTCATGTCTGTAAGTAACAATGTGTACCCATGTATATCGAGAATAATCATCAACAATGACAAAACCATATAGAGATGCATCATTAGTGACTGCTGAGTAATGATTAGGTCCAAAGAGGTCCATGTGAAGCAATTCGAATGGACGGGTAGTGGTCATGATAGTCTTCGCTGGATGCTTGGCCTTGGTCATTTTTCCAGCTTCACAGGCTCCGCATAAGTGATCCTTGAGGAATTTGACATTCTCAATGCCAATGACATGCTTTTTCTTCGCAAGCGTGTTCAAATTCCTCATGCCTGCGTGACCAAGTCGTCGATGCCATAGCCAGCCTTCTGAAGCTTTTGCAAGTAGACACACAGCTGGTTGTGGTCCTGTAGAGAAATCAACAATATACAGATCTCCTCTCCTAAAGCCTTCAAAGACTTTGGAATTGTCAGCTTCCATAATCACAACACAACGATATTTGCCAAAGACAACAACCATATCAAGATCACAAAGCATTGAGACTAACATGAGATTGTATCCTAAGGACTCAACAAGCATGACTTTGTCCATGTGCTTATCCTTAGAGATAGTAACCTTACCAAGACCCAATACCTGACTTTTGCCTTTGTCAGCAAAGATGATATGCTTCAGAGTTGACGGTGATAAGGGAGCATCCATCAATAGATTCTTGTCACCAGTCATGTGATTTGTACATCCACTATCGAGGACCCATTCAGTGGTTTTGGGTTGATCATCCTGCAGATGAATTAGTGTAGCTTACAATCTCATATGCTTCATCAGTGAAGAATATGATATCAAGTTCATCATATGAATTTCATCAAGCAGTAAACAGATATAGCAGTATGAGGACATGTGAAATAAAAGTTCATTTCATCATGATTTTCCTGCGTCCTTTCAGGCAGCTTCGTCAGGTCCCCAGCAAATTCTTCAGACGTTAAAGCACGTCTGGAGACCTGACCCTGCAGAAGAGATTAGTTCTTTTTCTTCACCACCCACATCTGGAGGGGTGGCAAAGAGTTCATCATTCTGCGAGCACCATATGAGAAAGGCGGCAAAGATGCCAAACCATTTCGTTTCACATAAAAGGGGTTAGGGTAAGCAAATGAATAAGCAGAGTAATTCTTCGAGGACTTATGAACATAATGGTTTGAAGAATAATGCACATATTCATAGCCCTTAGCTCTACCCTGCGAGACAGAGTTGTTAGCACGATTATAATCATATGAGGACTTTGATCCATGTGAAGAATTTGGTCCATATGAGGATTTGGATCCATATGAAGAATTTGGTCCATATGAAGTCTTTGATCTGGGGTTCCTGTTCTTCACAGGTGGTGTCATGAGGACATTCACCTAAAGACTTTCAACATAACTTTTGGGAACCCAGATTTTCTTCATAGGGGAACCGTTCCTGCAGTTAGTGCCAACATATCTAGCAAATACTTCACCATTCTGATTTTTGAACAGTTTATAGTTGGAGTCAAGAGACTCATCAGAGGAATGAGGAGATTCACATGTAAAGCCAGATAAGTTAGATGGATCAACTGGAGGTCCCTTTGCAGCAACCCATGAGGTTTTGGGGTACTGCTCAGGCTTCCAATATGTTCCATCAGCATTGAGTTTCCTCTCAAAGGAAATACCCTCTTTCCTAGGGTTTCTGTTGAGGATCTGCTTTTTGAGCACATCACAAAGTGTCTGATGCCCTTTGAGGCTTTTGTACATGCCTGTCATGTACAGTTCCTTCAGCCCTGCATTGTCAGTGATACTAGCAATGTCCTCAGATGAGGAATTAGTGATAGCAGAGGCAGATGAAGAGTTTGTAACAGTTGAAGCATTTGAACATTCAGGTGAAGAATTAGCAGATTCACGTTCAATGCACTTTAAGCATGGGGGAACAAATTCTTCCTGAGAAGCGCTGATTTGTTGAGCTAGTAATGAATCGCGCTCCTTCTGAAGATCTTCATAACACACTCTTAGCTTTTCAAGATCTTCCTTTCTTTGAAGAGATTCAAGAGAAAGCTTCTCGTGATCAGTCAAGAGGGTATTATGTTGATCTTGAAGGGCGTCAAACTTGGAGTGAATTCTCTGAAGACATTCACCCAATGCTTTTGACTGATCCATTTCTTTGCACAACATATTATCACTTTTTTCTAACATATGTTGAGTTTGTTCTAACGCCGTTTGTTGTTCAGTGGCAATGGAAACAAGTTTGGTATAGCAGGATTCAATATCATCATCGGATTCATCATTGTCAGATTCATCTTCACAAGACTCGGATGAGGAGCATTCGGTTACCTCAGCACCGTTTGCCATGAGACAAGATGCAGAAGATGATGATTCTGGCTCGAAAGTCATCGTTTTGAGAGATTCCTTGAAGTCCTCAAACCAGGGATCATGACGAGTTCGATGAACTTCATAGACATCAGAGATTCGGTCCAAGATGAGCTTCGAATTGCCAAGATGCATAATTCGCCCGAATTGATCTCTGGATAGGCAGGAGCAGATGATATCCTTCGCTATGATGTCAAGTCGAGTGTACTTGCGAATATCATCAGCATTCGCCATCTTGCATAGATCAGTAAGACCAATCTCAGTGACGGTCCACAGATCGTTGTTCCTTGCCATGAGGCGCTTCCTCATCATGGCCTTCCACTTGGGATAGTCATGACCATCAAAGATAGGGCATGTCACTTTCTTCATACTTGCGGTTGACATAACTAAAACTCCAGGCGGTTAAACCAAAATCACACAGAACAAGGGAGTACCTTGCTCTGATACCAATTGAAAGTGCGTTATATCGACTAGAGGGGGGGGGGGTGAATAGGCGATTTTTTTGAATTCTTCACTGAGGAATTTGCTGGTGAGGAAATTCCTTAGCGAAGAACTACTTGCAGCGGAATAAGTACTCAGAGGTAAACATAACAGGATACAAACATAGTCATCATGATGAAATGAAGACTAGCACAGAGTACAGAAAGCGTAAACACAGGATAACAAGATGAAGACAAACAGACTGAAGAAATTGAACTGAGGAATTTGTGAAAGTCTTCAGTCAAAGTCTTCAAGCACAGATATGAACAACATACAACACAGTAATGAGGAAATGAAAGAGTTGATGAAATAGAACCAGTTAGTTGGTGAAGACAATGATTTGGTAAACCAGTTCCAACTGCTGTCTCAGTTGTATGTCTGGTTGGAGCGGCTGAGTATTTAAACTCGAGGACACGTAGTCCCGGACACCCAGTCTCTGAGCCGCAACTCAGGACACCCAGTCCTCACCGTATTCTCCTTGAACTAAGACCACGCAGGCCTCGTCCAATCACTCGTGGTAAGTCTTCAGGTGACTTCCAAACCTTCACAGACTTGGTCACTCGGCGATCCACAATTCCTCTTGGATGCTCTAGACCTTGACGCCTAACTGTCTGGAAGAAGCACAGTCTTCAAAGGTAACAAGCATCGGATCCACGCAGGATCAATTTCTTCAGTGATGCTCAATCACTTTGGGTTTGTGGGGGTTTGGTTTTGGGATTTTCCTCACTTGATGATTTTCGCTCAAAGTCCTCGGAGGATGGGTTGCTCTCAGATGACAAGTGTCAAGTTCTCTCGGAGCAGCCAACCAACTAGTGGTTGTAGGGGGCGGCTATTTATAGCCTAGGGAGCAGCCCGACATGATAAGACATAAATGCCCTTCAATGATATGACCGTTAGGTGGATAAGATATTTTGGGACAGCCGGCGCGCAGCACCGCAACGGTCAGAAATTTGACTCTCAAATTCTTCAGGGCTATCATGTTCCTCACTGTGTACGCAATTCTCACTGGCGAATTCCTAACTCCTTAGTCAGAGCAGAGTCCTCAGTGACCAGAAGAACTGCGTCTCTGTCTCTGAAGAAATTGACTGAACTGTATGAGATTTCCAATGGCTTCACTCGAAGGGATTGGTAGGTGTAGGATTTTGAGTTGAGCATCACATGGAAATTTTTCCTTAGTATTTCCTCGACCCCCTTTAACAGTACGGTGTTTCCTATGACTCAAGAAAGAGAAAATGAAACTACGAAAACAAAATTCTTCACGCTTCATGTTCCTCAAATGAATACCAAGTCTTCAAGGTCACACCAATTTCTTCACTTTCTAAGTCTTCAGAAAGTCTTCAGAATATCAAAGTCTTCAGTCGAAGAACTTCATTTTTAGGGGTCGACTTTCTCTGTAAATATCAAACTCCTCATAGACTTATAGACCTGTGTACACTCACAAACTCATCAGTCACTTAACCTATAAGTCTTCAATACACCAAAATCACTAAGGGGCACTAGATGCACTTACACTCTTATTTTGACCTTTTGTTTATTTTTCATTCCTTGGCCAAACTAGACAAATTCTATATCTACATCCATCAGATTGTTTCTAGGATTTTTATGGAAAGATTAAACACCGAGCACACGACTCCGGAGTGTGACCCCTTCACGGACGGCTCTGCAGCCGACACTTGGAGGAGGGGAGGGGGGAGGCAACGTTGGGTCGACCAGGAGGAAATCTAGTACGTTGGTTGGGCCCAGACCTTGTTCTGAGATGTTCCTATGGGCTAACCTATCACCACAAGGTGGGAAAGTCCATTGGTCATAGGTCGGCCAGTGAAAGTCAAAGGGGTAGATCTTTGGTCAACGGGGCTAAGGTTAGGGCGGCCGGGGGCCTTGGGGGTAGCAATGCCACCGAAGCATCACCTTGGGTCCTCTTACATGTCTGGAAGTGTGGTGGCAGGTGTGAACACCCGACACATGGCTCCGGAGTGTGACCCTGTTCACGGACGGCGCTGCCGCCAGTACTTGGCGGGGAAAACAACCACGTCGGGTCGACCCGGAGAGAATCTTGCGGTGGGCTAGGCCAGACCTTGTTCTAAAATGTTTCTATGGGCTGACCTATCACAACCAAGTGGAAAAGTCCATTGATCAAAGGTCGTCCGGGGAAAGTCAAAGGCCTAGATCTCAGGGTCAACGGGCTAGGGCTGGTCGGGGGCCTTCGGGAGTAGTAATGCCACCAAAACTTGCAGCGTGTCTTAATATATGTATACAAGTTTGATGGAGGGTTGAAACAGCCAACGGAGCAACAGGCAGCACACTTCCTTCACAAAACCAAACATGTTCTCTCTCGATAGCTAGATACTACGTCGGAGATGTTGCAGTTTACAAGTGGCCTCCCGTCAGGCTCCTGCGAAATGCGCTCAAACTTTTACCACACCCTACAAGGGCCATATGACAGACACCATGCCAGGTCCCGAGGATTTCCGGCATCGTATGATTTTCCGTTGATTTTATTGGCTAGATTCGGCATGTCGCTGAGGTACATTCGCGCTCCAGTGGTGGTGGCTGTCCCTCCTATTGTTGCACTAGACCTACGCGTATGCAAAGACATTATATATGATTTGACAAACCACTTATGGACATCATTTCAGGTGGTCTCCATGCAGATCTGTAACTTGCCGCATTGAAACCCTACATATGCAATAGATGTCTCAAATATTGTAGGCGGACCAGAAAAATGCCATGTCCTGGCACATGTCATGCAATGGCCCCCTTTGAGAGCACGAGAAGTTTTGAGGTCAACAGAGCAACGATCAACACACTTCCTTCACAAAGTAGACAAGTTCTCTCTTGATAGCCACATACTACCTCAGAGATGGTGTAGTTTACCAGCGGCCTCCGTTCAGGCTTCTTCAAAACACGCTCAAACTTTAACCACACCCTACAAGGGCCATATGATGACACCGTGCCAGGTCCCGAGGATTTTTGGCATGGTATGATTTTCCGTGGATTTTAATGGCTAGATCCGGCATGCCGCCGAGGTACATTCGCCCTCCAGTGGTAGGGCCTATCCCTACTGTGGTTGAACTAGACCTACACATACCACAAAGACATCAACCACTTCTGAACATCATTTCAGGTGGTCTCCATGCAGAACTATAACTTCCCCCATTAAAATCCTACGGATGAAATAATGTCTCAAATATTGCAGGCGGCCCAGAAAAATGCCATGTCCTGGCACGTGTCATGAAATGGCTCCCTTTGAGAGAACGAGAAGTTTCGAGGTCAACGGGGCAACATGCAACACACTTCCTTCACAAACCGAACAAGTTCTCTCTCGATAGCCACATACTACCTCGGAGATGGTGTAGTTTACAAGCGGCCTCCAGTCAGGCTTCAGCGAAACATGCTCCAACCTTAACCACACCCCACAAGGGCCATATGATGACACCATGCCAGATCCCAAGGATTTTCGGCATCGTATGATTTTCTGTGGATTTTAACGACTAGATCCAGCATGCCGCCGAGGTACATTCGCCCTCCGGTGGTGGGGCATGTCCCTCCTTTGGTATCACTAGACCTATACATACCGCAAAGACATCATATTTGATTTGACAAACCACTTCTGGACCTCATTTTAGGTTACAAGCAGCCTTCGGTCAGGCTTCTTCGAAACGCACTGAAACTTTAGCGCACCCTACTGATACGTCTCCAACGTATCTATAACTTTTTATTGTCCCATGCTATTATATTACCCCTTTTGGATGTTTATGGGCTTTATTTTACACATTTATATCATTTTTGGGACTAACCTACTAACCGGAGGCCCAGCCCATGTTGCTGTTTTTTTGCCTACATCAGTATTTCGAAGAAAAGGAATATCAAACGGAGTCCAAACGGAATGAAACCTTCGGGAGTGTGATTTTTGGAACAAACGTGATCCAGAGGACTTGGAGTGCAAGTCAAGAAGCAGCCGAGGCGGCCACGAGAGGGTAGGGCGCCCCCCCTATAGGGCGCGCCCCCTGTCTCGTGGGCCCCTCGGGCGGCCACCGACGTACTTCTTCCTCCTATATAAGCCTACGTACCCTGAAAACATCCAGGGAGCCAACGAAACACAATTTCCACCACCGTGACCTTCTGTATCTGCGAGATCCCATCTTGGAGCCTTCACCGACGCTCCGCCGGAGGGGGAATCAACCATGGATGGCTTCTACATCAACACCATAGCCCATCCGATGAGTTGTGAGTAGTTTACCACAGACCTTCGGGTCCATAGTTATTAGCTAGATGACTTCTTCTCTCTTTTTGGATCTCAATACAATGTTCTCCCCCTCTCTTGTGGAGATCTATTCGATGTAAACTCTTTTTGTGGTGTGTTTGTCGAGATCCGATGAATTGTGGGTTTATGATCAAGTTTATCTATGAGAAATATTTGAATCTTCTCTGAATTCTTTTATGTATGATTGAGTTATCTTTGGAAGTCTCTTCGAATTATCGGTTTGGTTTGGCCTACTAGATTGATCTTTCTTGCCATGGGAGAAGTGCTTAGCTTTGGGTTCAATCTTGCGGTGTCCTTACCCAGTGACAGAAAGGGTTGCAAGGACGTATTGTATTGTTGCCATCGAGGATAAAAAGATAAGGTTTATATCATATTGCATGAGTTTATCCCTCTACATCATGTCATCTTGCTTAAGGCGTTACTCCGTTCTTATGAACTTAATACTCTAGATGCAGGCAGGAGTCGGTGGATGTGTGGAGTAATTGTTGGGGAACGTAGTAATTTCAAAATTTTCCCAAGCACACGCAAGATCATGGTGATGGCATAGCAACGAGAGGGGAGAGTATTGTCCACGTACCCTCGTAGACCGTAAGCGGAAGCGTTATGACAACGCGGTTGATGTAGTTGTACGTCTTCACGATCCGACCGATCCAAGTACCGAACGTACGGCACCTCCAAGTTCAGCACACATTCAGCTCGATGACAATCCCCGGGCTCCGATCCAGCAAAGCGTCGGGGATGAGTTCCGTCAGCACGACGGCATGGTGACGATGATGATGCTCTACCGGCGCAGGGCTTCGCCTAAACTCCGCGACGATATGACCGAGGTGGAATATGGTGGAGGGGGGCACCGCACACGGCTAAGGAATGATTCGTAGATCAACTTGTGTGTTCTAGGGTGCCCCCTGCCCCCGTATATAAAGGAGCAAGGGGGGGGGGTGCGGCCGGCCCTAGGAGGAGGCGCGCCGGAGGAGTTTCCTAGTTGGATTAGGACTTGGGGGGAGGGAAAGAGGAAATGGCGGAGCCGCCCCCCCTTCCTTGTCCTATTTGGACTAGGGGGGAGGGGGCGCGCGGCCTTCCCTCCTCTTCTCCCTCATGGCCCACTAAGGCCCATTAACCCCCGGGAGGGTTCCGGTAACCCCCCGGTGTTCCGGTAAAATCCCGATTTCACCCGGAACTATTCCGATGTCCAAACATAGGCTTCCAATATATCAATCTTTATGTCTCGACCATTTCGAAACTCCTCGTTATGTCCGTGATCACATACGGGACTCCGAACAAACTTCGGTACATCAAAACTTATAAACTCATAATAAAACTGTCATCGTAATGTTAAGCGTGCGGACCCTACGGGTTCGAGAACTATGTAGACATGACCTAGAACTATTCTCGATCAATAACCAATAGCGGAACCTGGATGCCCATATTGGTTCCTACATATTCTACGAAGATCTTTATCGGTCAAACCGCATAACAGCATACGTTGTTCCCTTTGTCATCGGTATGTTACTTGCCCGAGATTCGATCGTCGGTATCCAATACCTAGTTCAATCTCGTTACCGGCAAGTCTCTTTACTCGTTATGTAATGCATCATTCCGTAACTAACTCATTAGCTACATTGCTTGCAAGGCTTATGGTGATGTGCATTAGCGAGAGGGCCCAGAGATACCACTCCGACAATCGGAGTGACAATACCTAATCTCGAAATACGCCAACCCAACATGTATCTTTGGAGACACCTGTAGTACTCCTTTATAATCACCCAGTTACGTTGTGACGTTTGGTAGTACCCAAAGTGTTCCTCCGGTAAACGGGAGTTGCATAATCTCATAGTTACAGGAACATGTATAAGTTATGAAGAAAGTAATAGCAATATACTAAACGATCAAGTGCTAGGATAACGGAATGGGTCATGTCAATCACATCATTCTCTTAATGATGTGATCTCATTAATCAAATGACAACACATGTCTATGGTCAGGAAACATAACCATCTTTGATTAATAAGCTAGTCAAGTAGAGGCATACTAGTGACGTTGTGTTTGTCTATGTATTCACACATGTATTACATTCCCGGTTAATACAATTCTAGCATGAATAATAAACATTTATCATGATATGAGGAAATAAATAATAACTTTATTATTGCCTCCAGGACATATTTCCTTCAGTCCCCCACTTGCACTAGAGTCAATAATCTAGATTACATAGTAATGATTCTAACACCCATGGAGTCTTGGTGCTGATCATGTTTTGCTCGTGAGAGAGGCTTAGTCAACGGGTCTGCAACATTCATATCCGTATGTATCTTGCAAATTTCAATGTCTCCCACTTGGACTTGGTCCTGGATGGAATTGAAGCGTCTCTTGATGTGCTTGGTCCTCTTGTGAAATCTGGATTCCTTTGCCAAGGCAATTGCACCAATATTGTCACAGAAGATCTTCATTGGTCCCGATGCACTAGGTATGACACCTAGATCGGAAATAACTCCTTCATCCAGAGTCCTTCATTTGCTGCTTCCGAAGCAGCTATGTACTCTGCTTCACATGTAGATCCTGCCATGACGCTTTGTTTAGAACTGCACCAACTTACAGCTCCACCATTTAATAAAAATATGTATCCGGTTTGCGATTTAGAATCGTCCGGATCAGTGTCAAAGCTTGCATCGACGTAACCATTTACGACTAGCTCTTTGTCACCTCCATATACGAGAAACATATCCTTAGTCCTTTTCAGGTATTTCAGGATTATGTTGACTGCTGTCCAGTGATCCACTCCTAGATTACTTTGGTACCTTCCTGCCAAGCTTATTGCTAAGCATACGTCAGGTCTGGTACACAACATTGCATACATGATAGAGCCTATAGCTGAAGCATAGGGAACATCTTTCATTTTCTCTCTATCTTCTACTGTGGTCGGGCATTGAGTTTGAATCAACTTCACACCTTGTAGCACGGGCAAGAACCCTTTCTTTGCCTGATCCATTTTGAACTTTTTCAAAATTTTATCAAGGTATGTGGTTTGTGAAAGTCCTATTAAGCGTCTTGATCTATCTCTATAAATTTTGATGCCCAATATGTAAGCAGCTTCACCGAGGTCTTTCATTGAAAAACTTTTATTCAAGTATCCCTTTATGCTATCCAGAAATTCTATATCATTTCCAATTAATAATATGTCATCTACATATAATATCAGAAATGCTACACAGCTCCCACTCACTTTCTTGTAAATACAGGCTTCTCCAAAAGTCTGTATAAAACCATATGCTTTGATCACACTATCAAAGCGTTTATTCCAACTCCGAGATGCTTGCACCAGTCCATAAATGGATCGCTGGAGCTTGCACACTTTGTTAGCACCTTTTGGATCAACAAAACCTTCTGGCTGCATCATATACAACTCTTCTTCCAGAAAACCATTCAAGAATGCAGTTTTGACATCCATTTGCCAAATTTCATAATCATGAAATGCAGCAATAGCTAACATTATTCGGACAGACATAAGCATCGCTACGGGTGAGAAAGTCTCATCGTAGTCAACCCCTTGAACTTGTCGAAAACCTTTCGCAACAAGTCGAGCTTTATAGACAGTTACATTACCATCAGCGTCAGTCTTCTTCTTAAAGATCCATTTATTCTCAATGGCTTGCTGATTATCGGGCAAGTCAACCAAAGTCCATACTTTGTTCTCATACATGGATCCCATCTCGGATTTCATGGCCTCTAGCCATTTTGCGGAATCTGGGCTCATCATCGCTTCCTCATAGTTCGTAGGTTCATCATGGTCAAGTAACATGACTTCCAGAATAGGATTACCGTACCACTCTGGTGCGGATCTTACTCTGGTAGACCTACGAGGTTCAGTAGAAACTTGATCTGAAGTTTCATGATCAATATCATTAGCTTCCTCACTAATTGGTGTAGTTGTCACAGGAACCGGTTCTTGTGATGAACTACTTTCCAATAAGGGAGCAGGTACAGTTACCTCATCAAGTTCTGCTTTCCTCCCACTCACTTCTTTCGAGAGAAACTCCTTCTCTAGAAAGGATCCAATTTTAGCAACGAAAATCTTGCCCTCAGATCTGTGATAGAAGGTGTACCCAATAGTCTCTTTTGGGTATCCTATGAAGACACATTTCTCCGATTTAGGTTTGAGCTTATCTGGTTGAAGTTTCTTCACATAAGCATCGCAGCCCCAAACTTTAAGAAACGACAACTTTGGTTTCTTGCCAAACCACAGTTCATAAGGCATCATCTCAACGGATTTTGATGGTGCCCTATTCAACGTGAATGGGGCTGTCTCTAAAGCATAACCCCAGAACGATAGCGGTAAATCAGTAAGAGACATCATAGATTGCACCATATCTAGTAAAGTACGATTACGACGTTCGGACACACCATTTCATTGTGTTGTTCTAGGTGGCGTGAGCTGCGAAACTATTCCGCATTGTTTCAAATGTAAACCAAACTCGTAACTCAAATATTCTCCTCCACGATCAGATCGTAGAAACTTTATTTTCTTGTTATGATGATTTTCCACTTCACTCTGAAATTCTTTGAACTTTTCAAATGTTTCAGACTTGTGTTTCATTAAGTAGATATACCCATATCTGCTCAAATCATCTGTGAAGGTGAGAAAATAACGATACCCGCGGCGAGCCTCAACATTCATTGGACCACAAACATCAGTATGTATTATTTCCAACAAATCAGTTGCTCGCTCCATAGTTCCGGAGAACGGCGTTTTAGTCATCTTGCCCATGAGGCACGGTTCGCAAGTACCAAGTGATTCATAATCAAGTGATTCCAAAAGCCCATCAGTATGGAGTTTCTTCATGCGCTTTACACTGATATGACCTAAACGGCAGTGCCACAAATAAGTTGCACTATCATTATCAACTCTGCATCTTTTGGTTTCAACACTATGAATATGTGTATCACTACTATCGAGATTCAATAAAAATAGACCACTCTTCAAGGGTGCATGACCATAAAAGATATTACTCATATAAATAGAACAACAATTATTCTCTGATTTAAATGAATAACCGTCTCGCATCAAACAAGATCCAGATATAATGTTCATGCTCAACGCTGGGACCAAATAACAATTATTTAGGTCTAAAACTAATCCCGATGGTAGATGTAGAGGTAGCGTGCCGACCGCGATCACATCGACTTTGGAACCATTTCCCACGCGCATCGTCACCTCGTCCTTAGCTAATCTTCGCTTAATCCGTAGTCCCTATTTCGAGTTGCAAATATTAGCAACAGAACCAGTATCAAATACCCAGGTACTACTGCGAGCATTAGTAAGGTACACATCAATAACATGTATATCACATATACCTTTGTTCACTTTGCCATCCTTCTTATCCGCCAAATACTTGGGGCAGTTCCGCTTCCAGTATCCAGTCTGCTTGCAGTAGAAGCACTCAGTTTCAGGCTTAGGTCCAGACTTGGGTTTCTTCTCTTGAGAAGCAACTTGTTTGCTGTTCTTCTTGAAGTTCCCCTTCTTCTTCCCTTTGCCCTTTTTCTTGAAACTGGTGGTCTTGTTAACCATCAACACTTGATGCTCCTTCTTGATTTCTACCTCTGCGGTTTTTAGCATTGCGAAGAGCTCGGGAATAGTCTTGTCCATCCCTTGCATATTATAGTTCATCACGAAGCTCTTGTAGCTTCGTGGCAGTGATTGAAGAATTCTGTCAATGACACTATCATCAGGAAGATTAACTCCCAGTTGAATCAAGTGATTATTATACCCAGACATTTTGAGTATGTGTTCACTGACATAACTATTCTCCTCCATCTTGCAGCTATAGAACTTATTGGAGACTTCATATCTCTCTATCCGGGCATTTGCTTGAAATATTAACTTCAACTCCTAGAACATCTCATATGCTCCATGACGTTCAAAACGTCGTTGAAGACCCGGTTCTAAGCCGTAAAGCATGGCACACTGAACTATCAAGTAGTCATCAGCTTTGCTTTGCCAGACGTTCTTAACGTCGTCAGTTGCATCAGCAGCAGGCCTGGCACCCAGCGGTGCTTCCAGGACGTAATTCTTCTATGCAGCAATGAGGATAATCCTCAGGTTACGGACCTAGTCCGTGTAATTGCTACCATCATCTTTCAACTTTGCTTTCTCAAGGAACGCATTAAAATCAACGGAACAACAACACGAGCCATCTATCTACAACAAACATAGACAAGCAAAATACTATCGGGTACTAAGTTCATGATAAATTGAAGTTCAATTAATCATATTACTTAAGAACTCACACTTAGACAGACATCTCTCTAGTCATCTAAGTGATCACTGATCCAAATCAACTAAACCATGTCCGATCATCACGTGAGATGGAGTAGTTTCAATGGTGAACATCACTATGTTGATCATATCTACTATATGATTCACGTTCGACCTTTCGGTCTCCGTGTTCCCAGGCCATATCTGTATATGCTAGGCTCGTCAAGTTTAACCTGAGTATTCCGCGTGTGCAACTGTTTTGCACCCGTTGTATTGGAACGTAGAGCCTATCACACCCGATCATCACATGGTGTCTCAGCACGAAGAACTTTCGCAACGGTGCATACTCAGGGAGAACACTTCTTGATAATTAGTGAGAGATCATCTTAAAATGCTACCGTCAATCAAAGCAAGATAAGATGCATAAAGGATAAATATCACATGCAATCAATATAAGTGATATGATATGGCCATCATCATCTTGTGCTTGTGATCTCCATCTTCAAAGCACTGTCGTGATCACCATCATCACCGGCGCGACACCTTGATCTCCATCGTAGCATCATTGTCGTTACGCCATCTATTGCTTCTACGACTATCTCTGCCGCTTAGTGATAAAGTAAAGCAATTACAGGGCGTTTGCATTTCATACAATAAAGCGACAACCATATGGCTCCTGCCAGTTGCCGATAACTTCGGTTACAAAACATGATCATCTCATACAATAAAATATAGCATCACATCTTTACCATATCACATCACAACATGCCCTGCAAAAACAAGTTAGATGTCCTCTACTTTGTTGTTGCAAATTTTACGTGGCTGCTACGGGCTTAGCAAGAACCGTTCTTACCTACGCATCAAAACGACAACGATAGTTCGTCAAGTTAGTGCTGTTTTAACCTTTGCAAGGACCGGGCGTAGCCACACTCGATTCAGCTAAAGTGAGAGAGACAAACACCCGCCAGCCACCTTTAAGCACGAGTGCTCGTAACGGTGAAACCAGTCTCGCGTAAGCGTACGGGCCGCTTCATCTCACAATACCGCCGAACCAAAGTATGACATGCTGGTAAGAAGTATGACTTGTATCGCCCACAACTCACTTGTGTTCTACTCATGCATATGACATCTACGCATAAAACCAGGCTCTGATACCACTGTTGGGGAACGTAGTAATTTCAAAATTTTCCTACGCACACGCAAGATCATGGTGATGGCATAGCAACGAGAGGGGAGAGTATTGTAAACGTACCCTTGTAGACCGTAAGCGGAAGCGTTATGACAACGCGGTTGATGTAGTCGTACGTCTTCACGATCCTACCGATCCAAGTACCGAACGTACGGCACCTCCGAGTTCAGCACACGTTCAGCTCGATGACGATCCCCGGGCTCTGATCCAGCAAAGCGTCGGGGGTGAGTTCCGTCAGCACGACGGCGTGGTGACGATGATGATGCTCTACCGGTGCAGGGCTTCGCCTAAACTCCGCGACGATATGACCGAGGTGGAATATGGTGGAGGGGGGCACCGCACACGGCTAAGGAACGATCTGTAGATCAACTTGTGTGTTCTAGGGTGCCCCTGCCCCTGTATATAAAGGAGCAAGGGGGGGTGCGGCCGGCCCTAGGAGGAGGCGCGCCGGAGGAGTCCTACTCCCACTGGGAGTAGGACTCCCCCCTTTCCTAATTGGATTAGGACTTGGGGGGAGGGAAAGAGGAAAGGGGGGCGCCGCCCCCATTCCTTGTCCTATTCGGACTAGTGGGGGAGGGGGCGCGCGGCCTGCCCTGGCCGGCCCTCCTCTTCTCCCTCATGGCCCACTAAGGCCCATTAACCCCCGGGAGTTCCGGTAAAATCCCGATTTCACCCGGAACTATTCCGATGTCCAAATATAGGCTTCCGATATATCAATCTTTATGTCTCGACCATTTCGAGACTCCTCGTCATGTCCGTGATCACATCCGGGACTCCGAACAAACTTCGGTACATCAAAACTTATAAACTCATAATAAAACTGTCATCGTAACGTTAAGCGTGCGGACCCTACGGGTTCGAGAACTATGTGGACATGACCTAGAACTATTCTCGGTCAATAACCAATAGCGGAACCTGGATGCCCATATTGGTTCCTACATATTCTATGAAGATCTTTATCGGTCTAACCGCATAACAACATACGTTGTTCCCTTTGTCATCGGTATGTTACTTGCCCGAGATTCAATCGTCGGTATCCAATACCTAGTTCAATCTCGTTACCGGCAAGTCTCTTTACTCTTTATGTAATGCATCATTCCGTAACTAACTCATTAGCTACATTGCTTGCAAGGCTTATAGTGATGTGCATTATCGAGAGGGCCCAGAGATACCTCTCCGACAATCGGAGTGACAAAACCTAATCTTGAAATACGCTAACCCAACATGTACCTTTGGAGACACCTGTAGTACTCCTTTATAATCACCCAGTTACGTTGTGACGTTTGGTAGTACCCAAAGTGTTCCTCCGGTAAACGGGAGTTGCATAATCTCATAGTTACAAGAACATGTATAAGTTATGAAGAAAGCAATAGCAATATACTAAACGATCAAGTGCTAGGCTAACGGAATGGGTCATGTCAATCACATCATTCTCCTAATGATGTGATCTCATTAATCAAATGACAACACATGTCTATGGTCAGGAAACATAACCATCTTTGATTAATAAGCTAGTCAAGTAGAGGCATACTAGTGACGTTGTGTTTGTCTATGTATTCACACATGTATTATGTTCCCGGTTAATACAATTCTAGCATGAATAATAAACATTTATCATGATATGAGGAAATAAATAATAACTTTATTATTGCCTCTAGGGCATATTTCCTTCAGTAATAGTAGTAGATGCAGGCAGGAGTCGGTCTACTTGTTGCGGACGTGATGCCTATATACACGATCATGCCTAGATAATCTCATAATTATTCGCTTTTCTATCAATTGCTCGACAGTAATTTGTTCACCCATCGTAATACTTATGCTATCTTGAGAGAAGCCACTTGTGAAACCTATGGCCCTCGGGTCTATCTTTTATCATATTTGCTTCCAATCTACTTTATTTGCATCTTTACTTTTTGTATCTATATTATAAAATACCAAAAATATATCTATCTTATTATACTATCTCTATTAGATCTCACTTTCACAAGTGGCCGTGAAGGGATTGACAACCCTTTTATTGCGTTGGTTGCGAGTTCTTTGTTTATTTGTGTAGGTGCGTGGGACTTTTGAGGAGCCTTCTACTGGATTGATACCTTGGTTCTCAAAAACTGAGGGAAATACTTACGCTACTATTGCTGCATCACCCTTTCCTCTTCAAGGAAAACCAACGTAAGATCAAGACGTAGCAAGAAGGATTTCTGGCACCGTTGCCGGGGAGGTATTCGCTCAAGTCAAGACATACCAAGTACCCATCACAAACTCATCTCCCTCGCATTTACATAATTTTCCATTTGCCTCTCGTTTTCCTCTCCCCCACTTCACCCTTGCCATTTTATTCGCCCTCACTTCCCAATCTCCTCCTCTCTCTTTCGCTTGACTTTTTCTGTTTGCTTGTGTGCCTGTTTGTTCTTATGGCTTTGCCTAAAAGTACCGACCACCTTCTTAGAAGGTTGGAAGAGATTGAATCAAATATTAGAAGCTTTATGAATTGCAATTTGAGCATAATAATTTCTTCAGAAAAGAGCTTAAGGAACAAAAAGGTTTTTGGGGTTTATGAACAAAGAGCTTGATGATATAAATAAAGAATTTTATGGTGTGAACTCTCAAATTGCCCGACTTGAAAATGCTATAGCCAAAATTTTTGATAAGCAAGCCACCTTAGTCAATAAGATGGCTGCCAAACCAGAAAAGTTAGATGAAAATAATGATGAAGATCTTAAAGTTATTGATGTGTCTCCTATTAGATCTTTGTTTTGCAATATGAATCTTGATAATTATGGGACTGAAGATGAGTCAACTTTACCTAGAAGGCGTCCCAAGAATTCGGAGTTTTTAGATCTTGATGCTAAATTTGGTAAAAGTGGGATTGGAGAGGTCATGACTTTAAATAGTATTGAACCCACTATCTTGGATTTCAAGGAATTTGATTATGATAATTGTTCTTTAGAAGGTTGTATTTCCTTGTTGCAATCTGTTGTTAATTCTCCTCATGCTTATAGTCAAAATAAAGCTTTTACCAAACATATCGTTGATGCCTTGATGCAATCTTATGATGAAAAACTTAATTTGGAAGTTTCTGTACCTAGAAAACTTAATGATGAGTGGGAACCTACTATAAAGACTAGAATTAAAGATCATGAGTGTTTTGCTATGTGTGATTTGGGTGCTAGTGTTTCCATGATTCCGAAAACTTTATGTGATATTCTAGGTTTCCATGATCTTGATGATTTCTCTTTAAATTTGCACCTTGCGGATTCCACCACTAAAAAGCCAATGGGAAGGATCAATGATGTTCTCATTGTTGCAAATAGAAATTTGCTGCCCGTAGATTTTATCGTTCTTGATATAGATTGCAAGCTTTCTTGCCCTATTATTCTTGGTAGACCTTTCCTTAGAACGATTGGCGAGATTATTGATATGAAGGAAGGGAATATTAGATTCCAATTTCCATTAAAGAAAGGCATGGAGCACTTTCCAAGAAAGAAATTCAAATTACCTTATGAATCTATCATGCAGGCTACTTATGAATTTAGTGCCAAAGATGGCACTACTTAGATCTATCTTTGCTTTTATGCCTAGCTAGGGGCGTTAAATGATAGCGCTAGTTGGGAGGCAACCCAATTTTCTTTGTGTTTTTTGTTTTTGTTCCTGTTTAGTAATAAATCTTTCATCTACCTTCTGTTTAGATGTGTTTTTATCTTTTAATTAGTGTTTGTGCCAAGTAGAACCTATAGGATAACCTATGATGATAGTTGATTTGATTCTGCTGAAAAACAGAAACTTTGCACGCATGAATTTAGTTTTGTTAAATCACAGGAACGTGCTTTTGCATTGATTATTTTTCCTTATGATCAATAGGCAAATTTTCCAGGCTTCCTAGTTTTGTAGGAATTTTAGAGTTCCATAAGTTTGCGTTAGTTACAGATTACTACAGACTGTTCTGTTTTTGAAAGATTCTGTTTTTCGTGTGTTGTTTGCTTATTTTGATGCATCTATGGCTAGTAAAATAGTTTATAAACCACAGATAAGTTGGAATACAGTAGGTTTAACACCAAATTAAATAAAGAATGAGTTCATTACAGTACCTTATGTGGTGGTTTTGTTTTCTTTCACTAACGGAGCTTATAAGATTTCCTGTTGAGTTTTGTGTTGTCAAGTTTTCAAGTTTTGGGTAAAGCTTTTATGGACTATGGAATAAGGAGTGGCAAGAGCCTAAGCTTGGGGATGCCCATGGCACCCCAAGATATTCAAGGATAGCCAAAATCCTAAGCTTGGGGATGCCCCGGGAAGGCATCCCCTCTTTCGTCTTCGTTCATTGGTAACTTTACTTGGAGCTATATTTTTATTCGCCACATGATATGTGTTTTGCTTGGAGCGTCGTGTATTATATTAGTCTTTGCTTTTTAGTTTACCACAATCATCCTTGCTGTACACACCTTTTGGGAGAAGCCTACTTGATTAGAATTTGCTAGAATACTTGTAAGGGCATATTTATCCCTTAAGTGTTTTGGTGATTGATGACAATGCTTTTGCAGACTAATCGTGTGCCTTGAGTCTCTCAGATACTTCATCACTAGGCACAAGACGATTCGGTGCCCCTCGGAGACTATTGAAGTCGGCGTTATTCTACGTTTCTCTTTGGTGGAGTTGAGTTGTAGGAGAACCGTACTATTAAGAGGGGGTCCGCGTCGGAAAGGTTTGGGTGGAATCAACACGTACACTTATCCCTCCTTTCCCTGCACTTTGGAGCTGCCCTTCGTTATCTTGGTTGTGCGAAAACTTGGCGACTACTGCTGTACTTGCGGTAGTACCGCAGGTACAAGCGGTAGTACCGCTGGGTGTCACGGTAGTACCGCCCCTCCGGAGCAGTAGTACCGCGGGGGCTCACGGTAGTACCGCTCCCTTGGAGTCGTAGTACCGTGGTCCTTCGACCTAGTACCGCAGTGTCACGGTAGTAGGCGTGGATGTAATTTTTTACATCCACGCCCACCACGGTAGTACCGCGCCTAGTGAGCGGTAGTACCGCGTCGGGTTTTTGCACCACCCCAGTTTCAGCGGAAGTAGGCACGGATGTAATTTATTTCATCCGCGCCCTTCCCAGGCCGTGACTCTCCTGCCTTGCGGTAGTACCGCAAGGGGGAGTGGTAGTACCGCACCAGCGGTAGTACTGCCCCTTAGTCAGGCTAGTTCCGGCCTGTGTTGCTGCCGCGGTAGTACCGTGGTCGCCCACGGTAGTACCGCCCAGCCTCGCGGTAGTACTGCTTCCTTGGAGCGGTAGTACCGTGCGTCGCGGGCTGAACATGTGGATAACGGTTGGATTTTTCCCACGACTATATACGGGGTGTCTTCTACCTCTAGTTGACTACCTCTTCCACCTCTAAGCTCCATTGTTGCTCCAAGCTAAATTTTCGCCCGATCTCTCTCCCTAGCCAATCAAACTTGTTGATTTGCTCGGGATTGGGTGACAAGGGCCCGATCTACACTTCCACCACAGGATATTTGATTCCCCCCACTTATCCCTTGCGGATCTTGTTACTCTTGGGTGTTGAGCACCATAGACGGTTGAGGTCACCTCGAAGCCATACTCCATTGTGGTGAAGCTTCGTGGTGTTGTTGTTGTTGGGAGCCTCCGATTATTGTGGAGATTGCCCCAACCTTGCTTGTAAAGGTTCGGTCGCCGCCTTCAAGGGCACCAATAGTGGAATCACGGCATCTCGCATCGTGTGAGGGCGTGAGGAGAATACGGTGGCCCCAGTGGCTTCTTGGGGAGCATTGTGCCTCCACACCGCTCTAACGGAGACGTACTTCCCCTTAAAAGGAAGGAACTCCGGTAACACATCCTCGTCTCCACCGGCTCCACTCTTGGTTATTTCGTGCCTTTAGTTTCGCAAGCTTACTTGTTGTTACATCTCTTGCTTGCTTGCGTGCTAGTTGATATTGCATCATATAGGTTGCTCACCTAGTTGCACATCTAGACAACCTATTTTGTTGCAAAGTTTAATTTGGTAAAGAAAAGCTTAAAAATTGTTAGTTGCCTATTCACCCCCCTCTAGTCAACCATATTGATCCTTTCAATTGGTATCAGAGCCTCGTCTCTTTATTAAGGACTTTGCCGTCCGAAGAGTATGGTTGACACCAACGATGGTGCGGAGGAATACTCCGGTGTGAATCCCATCTCGCCTTCGGCCGAAGGGGGAACCTCGGTCTCTCGTGAGGAATTCAATGTGGCTTTAGACACATTGAAAACCTCCATGACGGCCGAGGTTAAAAGCATGTTTAATGAATTCCTAGAAGGACTTAAACAATCTACCTCGCCGATGAAAGTGGGTGATCCCACCAACAAGGTGACGGATGCTCCCTCCGACAAGGGGGAAGCTAACATTGATAAGAGTCCTTCTATTAGTGGTAGAAATGGTACCGGCATCTTTGCCCATGTGGAACCCCCGGTTTATGGAGGGCCAATTCCCTCCACTCATTTGAATCATGCCGGTCCACCTCCTAAATATGAGAAACATGAAGATTTTGATAATTGGGTCTATCGCTTTAAGCGTCATTTGAAACATGTTAACACTAACCTTTAGAGAATCATTGAAGAAGGTTTCTATCCTCATGACCGAAGCAACTTCACCCCTCGAGAAGCCATGGACAATCAATTCAATGAGAGTGCTCTCTTCATCATCCAAGATGCAATCGTTCCCGAAGATCTCCCTCATCTTCGACCCCATGTCATGGCTAAAGAAGCATGGAAATGTGTCGAGGGTCTCTATCGTGGAAGTGCTAGCATTCAACGCTCCAACTATGAAGTGGTGCAAGATGAAGCCGATGAGTTTGCAATGAAAGAAGATGAAGAACCTCGTGAGCTCTTCCGAAGAGTGACCAAACTCGTGGTCGCACTTCGAGATCATGGAAGCAAGGACACGGATGAAAATTGGATCAAGCGGAAGTTCCTCAAGGCCATGATGCCCTACAACAAGGCCATGTCCTCCGTCATTCGTCAACGACCGGACTTCCACTCCATGACCTCAAGTGAAGTGTTGGATGAGTTCGTTGCAATGAGCATCTTGGACAAGACAGCCGACAATGCGGTGCTCCGTTCTCAAAGAGCAAAGAAGCCTAACCTTGCTTTGAAGGCCAAGGTTACTATGGAAGAAGAGGAAGAAGTGGAAGATGAGGAAATCAACCCCGAAGACACCAAGTTTGACTACCATGAGCACATGGCCCTTGCTTCAAGACAATTTTGGAGCAAGAAGAGCTCAAGACCCAACTTCAACAAGAACAACTCAAGTGGCGTCAAGGGAAAGCAACGAGTTAGAACTTGCTTCAACTGTGGCAATGTGAGCCATTTCGTTGCGGATTGTCCTTACGAGAAGCGGGAAGACAACGGTGGCAAGTTCATCCGAAAGGACAAAGCCAAGTCCTTCCCTAACAAGAACAACTTTGCCAAGAAGACTCCTACTCGTGGGTTGGTGGTTCAAGAAGAATACCAAGAGGATGACAATGATGATGAAAATGAAGAAGTAACGGCCATGGCGTCCGTTGCCATTGCTACTACTCCCCGGGTGTCTCTCTTCGAATCACCCAACGAAAACATCAGCGCCAGATGCCTCATGGCTAAAGCTTCAAACAAGGTAACCCCCAACATCACAACCACCATCATTACTAATCCCTCCTTGGAGGATTGCATTGATGAACATGTTGGGTCTAATGAGGAAGTGAATGAATTTGAGTCTTTTATGAGTAAGCTCAAGGGAAAGTCCAAGAAGCACTTTGTTGCTCTCTTGGAACAACTTGGTGAGGCCAATGACATGATCGAGGCTCACGAAGAAACCATCTCCAAGATGGAAGGTCATAGTCGTGACTATGCCGATGAGATATCGGATCTCTCTAATGCTCTTGATGAAGAGCGTGTGCATCGTTTGACTCTTGAGGAGTCACACAATGATGACCATGCTAAGTTAAAGAAAGATCTTGATCATGCTCTTGTAGTGTCTCGTGTGCTAACCTCCGAGAAGGCTAAACTTGGGATTGATCATGCTAGACTCAAAGAGGAGTTTGAGTTACTTGACAAGGCCCACAAGGTCTTGAAGGGTACCCATGCTAACCTCAAGGAGTCTCATGCTCAACTCCAAGTTAAGCTAATCAAGGAAAAGGCCACCTTTCCTCATATGGTATTAATTGATAATGCATGTGCTACTAACCCATGTTGTGAGCATGTGCATATTGTGGAGGAGAATGCCAAGTTGAAGGACCAACTTGAGAAAGGCCTTGTGACTTGCATTCAAGGTGAGCAGAATCTCAACGACCTTTTGAGCAATCAAAAGGAAGTTGTGGCCAAAGAAGGAATTGGATTTGCACCCAAGTCCAAGAGCAAGAAGAATAAGAACAACAAGACCAAACGTCCTCCTCCTCTCAAACAAACGTTTGTGAAAGAGGGAGAGGATGGTTCTAAGAAGAAGAAGGAGAAAGTGAAGGGATTTGATGTCCAAAAGGGCAAAAGCATTTCCTCAAACAAAGCCGGCGACTTTAACCCGTCATATGTGTTGTGCCGTGCTAGTGATGGACATGTCTATGCCAAATTTGTTGGTTCTTCTTATGAGTACATTGAATGGTCTATTTGGGTTCCGAAGACCCTTGTTACTAACATCAAAGGACCCATTACTAAATGGGTACCTAAAACCAAGCATTGATCTCGTGTAGGTGTTTGCTTCCGTTGGGGGATCATGGTTGCTCGATAGTGGAGCAACAAATCATATGACCGGGAGCAAGGACTTGGTGGTGGACGTGCAAGAGATTCCATCTATGCCCACCAATGTCGAGTGGGGTGATGCATCACATTCTAAGGTATTGGGTCTCGGCAAGGTTGTCATTTCTCATGATCTAATGATCGAGAAAGTCATGCTTGTTGAGTCCCTTGCACTCAATTTACTTTCCGTTCGTCAACTTGCACTCATGGGCTTTGCTACATTCCTTGATATTGATACCGTGGCCCTCTTGTGGAGCAAGACTCTTAAAGTAGCCTTTGTTGGGCATGTCGAGAACGGTCTCTATGTGATTAACTTTTCGGAGCGACCCACTAAGACCGCGACATGCTTAATGGCTAAAGTTGACGTGGGATGGCTTTGGCATCGCCGTTTAGCCCACGTCAATATGAGATCTTTGCAAAGTCTTCTCAAGGGGGACCATGTCCGTGGACTAACAAATGTTAGTTTTGCCAAAGATCGTGCGTGCAGCGCTTGTATCGAAGGAAAGCTTCATGAAAAGGCTCACCCTCCCTCAACCATCATCTACTCGAAGAGACCCTTGGAGCTCCTTCACATGGATCTCTTCGGGCCTCCATCTTTTGATAGTCTTGGAGGAAGAAAGTATTGCTTGGTGATTGTGGATGATTACTCAAGATACACTTGGGTATACTTCTTCAAGAGGAAGAGTGAGACCCAACAAACCGTCATCGACTTTGCAAATGAAGCTCAGCGTCAACATGATGCAAAGATCTTGACAATAAGAAGTGACAACGGCACCGAGTTCAAGAACTACACCTTGGATGAGTTTCTTAGTGATGAGGGGATCAAGCATCAATAAGCGGCACCTTATACCCCCCAACAAAATGGTGTTGCGGAGAGGAAGAACCGGACGTTGATGGATGCGGCAAGGACCATGATGGCGGAGTTCAAGTCTCCATACAACTTTTGGGCCAAAGCCATCAACACCGCATGTCATGCATCCAATCGGCTCTATCTTCGCAAAGGCTTGAACAAGACTCCTTATGAGATACTCACCGGCAACAAGCCCAACCTCAAGTACTTCCGGGTGTTCGGTTGTAAGTGTTTCATTCTTAAGAAAGGTGTTCGTTTGTCTAAATTTGAGGCTAGAGCTCATGAGGGCATATTTGTTGGTTATGCTACAAACTCTCGTGCTTATCGTGTCCTTAACAAGTCCACCGGACTCATTGAGGAGACCTGTAACGTGGAGTTTGACGAAAATAATGGCTCCCAAGTGGAGCAAAGTGGTACTTGTGATGTAGGTGATGAAATTCCTCCCCAAGCCATAAGAATAATGGGTATTGGTCAAATCCTACCCATAGAGGAACCCCTTGTGGCCGAAGGAGAAGGACAATGCTCTACTAAAGTAGAGCCATCACCTCATCAAGACCCACACGCTTCCGAAGAACAAAGTGAAGGCCCTCAACCTTGTGAACAAGACCAAGGGCAAGATCAACCTCAAGACGGTGGTGAACCTCTAAATGATGCCCAAGGTCAAGTTCTCCCCCTCGAGCAAGTTCAAGATTAAGAGCAACCTCAAGATCAAGAACAAGCTCAAGATGGCGCTCAAGATGATCAAGTCAACCCTCCTCCTTCCACACCCGAGGAGGAATTAGAGCGTCGTGCCGCGAAGATTGCTTCCAAGCACACCACCCAAGGCCATCTCATGGAAAATGTGGTTGGAAGCCTAAGAAAGGGGGTAAGCACTCGTAGACAATTGGAAAATTATTGTGAACATCACGCGTTTGTCTCTTGTGTTGAACCCCAAAAGGTCTATGAGGCGCTCGAAGACTCGGATTGGCTCAATGCCATGCATGAAGAACTCAACAAATTCAAGTACAACAAGGTGTGGAGATTGGTGCCAAGACCATTCGGGAACCACAACGTCATTGGAACCAAGTGGATCTTCAAGAACAAGCAAGATGCTCATGGGAACATCATTAGCAACAAGGCGAGATTGGTAGCACAAGGCTACTCCCAAGTCGAGGGTATCGACTACGGTGAAACCTTTGCTCCCGTTGCTCGTCTTGAATCCATTCGTTTGTTGATTGCTTATGCTTCCCATCACAACTTTAAGTTGCAACAAATGGATGTGAAAAGTGCTTTTCTTAATGGTCCTATTAATGAGTTGGTCTATGTCAAGCAACCCCCCGGGTTCGAGGATCCCTACTTTCCGGATCATGTGTACCAACTCGATAAGGCACTCTATGGCCTTAAACAAGCCCCGCGTGCGTGGTATGACCACCTTACCGAGTTGTTACAAGATCGTGGATTTGAGGTGGGGCTAATCGACCCCACTCTTTTTACTAAGAAGGTCAACAGGGAGTTGTTTGTTTGCCAACTATATGTTGATGATATTATCTTTGGTTCTCCTAACAAAGCTTTCAATGAAGAATTTGCCACTCTCATGACCTCCAAGTTTAAGATGTCTTCGATGGGAGAGTTGAAGTTCTTCCTTGGTTTCGACATCAAACAAAGAAGAGAAGGAACCTTCATCAACCAAGCCAAATACACTCAAGACATGCTTAAAAGATTCAAGCTAAGTGATGTCAATCCGGCTACTACACCAATGCCTACCAAGTGCCAACTTGACATCGATCCCAATGGTAAAGCGGTGGATCAAAAGGTATATTGCTCCATGATTGGCTCCTTGCTTTACCTTTGTGCATCGAGACCGGATATCATGTTGAGTGTGGGGATGTGTGCACGTTTTCAAGCCGCACCAAAGGAAAGTCACTTTGTGGCGGTCAAGCGAATCTTTCGATATTTGGCTCATACCCCAAACTTTGGCTTATGGTACCCAAGAGGAGCAAACTTCAAGCTTGAAGGTTTCACGGATTCCGATTGGGCGGGAGACAAAGTGGATAGGAAGTCCACTTCCGGAGGGTGCCAATTTCTTGGTTGCTCTTTGGTAAGTTGGTCTTCCAAGAAGCAAAGTTGTGTGTCTCTCTCGTCCACCGAAGCGGAGTATGTGGCGGCCGGTAGTTGTTGTGCTCAACTCCTCTGGATGAGGCAAACTTTAAAGGATTACGGTGTCATTTGTGACAAAGTGCCTCTTTGGTGTGACAATGAAAGTGCCATCAAGATTTCTCTCAACCCGGTGCAACACTTCAAGACGAAGCACATTGAGATTCGATATCACTTCATCCGGGATCACATTAGGCGAGGGGAGATCGAGCTCAAGTATGTCAACACTCATGATAACCTTGCAGATATTTTCACGAAGCCATTGGATGAAGCAAGATTTCGCGAGTTAAGGCATGAGCTAAATATCATTGATTTGAGCAATGTGACTTGAAACCGTGCACCCCCCACCACACTCAACTTGTTGTCTAGTTTAGGTCTAGGCATGGACATAGGGGGAGTGTTGTTCTCTCAATGAACTCTCCCTCCCCCCATTATGCATAAATAGATCACCTCTTTCACATTCGCCATTTTTGATGGTACTTGTGCTTCAAAGACGAGTTTTGGTCATGGGCCCAAGGATAATTCTTCGCGGTGCCATACCACCCCACTCAAACATAGGTGGCTTCGGCCACCGCCCTCTCTCCTCGAGAGGCTTTGTGCCTTGGGGATTCCCTGCTGTACCTCTGGTCTGTGCATGTTCTTGTGGTTTCTTGTGTGTGGAAAGTTCCCGTGCAAAGGCGTTTTTATCTCTTGTTTGAAACCTGCGGTGTCTTGAGCTCACGGTACTACCGCGGCTGGCCACGCTACTACCGCGGCCTGCCACGGTACTATCGCTGGTGGGAGCATGGTACTACCGTCCCCACGCGGCAGTAATTTTTTACTGCCGCCTGGTTGAGCGGTACTACCGCCTCGGCGCGGTACTTCCGCCCGAGCGGTACTACCGCAATGACCCGCGGTACTACCGCGCCGGTTCGAGCGCGTGGGGATAAGGACGGGCAGGGGGAGTTCTAACTCCCCATACCCATTCGTGTCCTCTCTCTCCACATCGTCTCTTCCTCTCCCGTGCTCAAGAACGGAGCCGGCGTTCGTCGCCGGATCTCCTTCACCGGCTGCCCTCCCGTGATTCCGACCGGTGGGATCGTTCCCCACCACGTGCTCTTGCTATGGACCAAGGTTTTTCCCCAACTACCTCTCCTTTTGATTGTGCTTGATGCTTTTAGGTTTTGGGGGAGGGTTGTGTGTTCTTGAGATTCATAGGCTTAATCTCTGCAAGAATAGGATGAAGGAGTGTGGTATTGCATAGGATTTATACTTGTATTGTTGTCTTGCGTTAGATCTGATCACCGTAGCACCGCCATTGTTTCGCGGTTCTTTTCAGATTCAAATCACGTGTTAGATCTAACGCGACGCGGTACTACCACCCGTATGGCGTGGTACTACCGCTCGCACGGTACTACCGCCCCTCGGGAGCGGTACTACCGCGCCCCATGCAGTACTAAGAGCTTACTGCCGCTCCAGCCACGGTACTACCGTGACCTCGCACGGTACTACCGCGTCTGGAGCTGTACTAATCTTTTAGTACCGCAAACAGTGGCAGTTCTACCGTGGCTCACATCTATCGCATGCCAACCTTCTCGTATGCCTTCTATGAGTTTCCTGTGCTTTTTCCATGGCCTTTGCATTGATCTTCTTCGCATTTTTGTTTTGGTGCTTTGCGTGTGTGTCTCAGGTGGTGGCTCTTGCCGGTCCAATCCCATTCGTGACACTGGCTCCAAGCGTCTGCGCAACCCAGGAGAAGTTCCAGAGGGATCATCTGCGTCCAAGCACAATGTCAAGACCACAGCTAGCAAGCACAAGGAGCCCGCCAGGGGTATGGATGAGATAGCCCCTACTGAGTATGTCCGTCTCAGGCAGCTTCACCCTTATGTGAACCCGCGCTCCAACAGAGGCTGTGAGCTGTTCTGGAACAAGACCCAAACCCAAATCTATTTGGATGTCATCAAGAACAAGCAGAATACCTACGTGGAGGTGAAGTGGATTGATATGCACCACATGAGGAAGGACAAGTTCCGTGACTACTTTGGAGAGGCTCTGGACTTGGTAGAGCAGTTTGGCATTGAGCATGTGATCTCTTTCCACCTGGACTATGACCCTGAGATCATCTGTCAGTTCTTTGCCTCAGTGTACTTTCACTCCAATGAAGAAAGAAGGATGACCAATGGCCGCCAGCTGTCTGCTACCTGGAAGGAGTTCATGGATTTGCTTCAGGTTCCTGATGAAGGACTTAACACTCCAGTCGGTGTTCGTCCCCATGGCAATGCTGATTCTGCCAACAAGGACAAGCTCACCCTGTTCATGGTTGAGAAGGCGCTCGCCAATGGCAAGACAACTCTGGTACTCAACCCCTTTCTGGATATCATGTATCGCATCTTCCGCAACTTGTTGTTCCCACGCATTGGTGACAAAGACAAGGTTCATGCCTATATGGTGGATATGATGCTCATCTGTCAGGAGGCTCATTCGACTCAGTCTCAGCCACTTGATGTCTCACACATAATGTGGTGTGAGCTTCAGTTTGCAGTGTTCAACTGCAAGGTGCCTATCTATGGGCCCTATCTGTTTCGGCTGATTTCGAAGACTTGGGAGAAGATGTACCCTGCGGAGGAGTTCCTTGCTCCTGACTGGATTCGCCATGAGCCCATTTGTCTTCGTATCAAGTCTAACTGGGCCAACACCGCTACTCGTGCTGAGGCGACTGCTGCTAGGGCTGCTGTTGATGAGGAGGATGCTGGCTCAGAGGATGTTGCTGAGGGCCGTGCTGCTAGGCCTTCCCAGAGTGCCCCTATGCCATCATGGGCCCAGAAGCTGAAGGACAAGATGAAGACACTGTTCTGCATGCAAGCCAAGGGGCAGTACAGGGCTCACATGGAGTCCAAGGAGAGTCGTCGCCGACACAACAAGGTCTTGCAGCTCTATGGTGAGGACGTGTCTGGCGGGTCTGAGGAGCGCATCACTCCTGAAGCCGAGTGGATGGAGAAGCAAGGTTACAAGTGGACAAAGTCTGAGGAGGATGTCGAGGGGACCACCCCAGCTGCCGAGGAGACCGACGGAGAGGGCTGGGACGAGTTCTCTGCTTGAGCCACCTCGTGTGTGTAGGTGTCCTCTCTGCCTTTTTGGCGTCTCGATGCCAAAGGGGGAGAGAGTGTAGGGATTTGCGAGTTTGCGAGTTGTGTGTGTCGTGTGTTTGCTGCTTTCTTGGTTGAACTATTTGCTGCTTTCTCGTTCGTACTTTGGTTACTTTACCTCGTATGGTGTAAGACATATGCTCTCTATCTATCCTAAGCTAGCTTGTGCTATATTATGCTACCTTCATGCTATGATATGCTATGCTTATTATCATGCCTTGGTCTCTAAAATATAGGGGGAGTGTTGATCCTAGTCTGTGTGCTATGCAGTCCAAAGCATTCATCTAAAGTGCACACATCCAGGGGGAGCCCGTCTATATTTTAGAGAGGTGGGGTTTGCCCCGGCTCTCAATTATCTTATCTATGTGCAAATCCCGTGTTGTCATCAATCCACCAAAAAGGGGGAGATTGTAAGGTCATATTTATCCCTTAAGTGTTTTGGTGATTGATGACAATGCTTTTGCGGACTAATCGTGTGCCTTGAGTCTCTCAGATACTTCATCACTAGGCACAAGACGATTCAGTGCCCCTCGGAGACTATTGAAGTCGGCATTGTTCTACGTTTCTCTTTGGTGGAGTTGAGTCGTAGGAGAGCCGTACTATTAAGAGGGGGTCCGCGTCGGAAAGGTTTGGGTGGAATCAACACGTACACTTATCCCTCCTTTCCCTGCACTTTGGAGCTGCCCTTCGTTATCTTGGTTATGCGAAAACTTGGCGACTACTGCTGTACTTGCGGTAGTACTGCAGGTACAAGCGGTAGTACCGCTGGGTGTCATGGTAGTACCGCCCCTCCGGAGCGGTAGTACCGCGGCACCCAGGCCTTGTGCTGCTCCGGTGCGGTAGTAGGGGCGGATGTAAATTTTTACATCCGTGCACACCACGGTAGTACCGCTCGGCCCGAGCGGTAGTACCGCGGGGACTCACGGTAGTACTGCTCCCTTAGAGTCATAGTACCGTGGTCCTTCGACCTAGTACCGCAGTGTCACGGTAGTAGGCGCGGATGTAATTTTGTACATCCGCGCCTACCACGGTAGTACCGCGCCAAGTGAGCGGTAGTACCGCGTCGGGTTTTTGCACCACCCCAATTTCAGCGGAAGTAGGCACGGATGTAATTTATTTCATCCGCGCCCTTCCCAGGCCGTGACTCTCCTGCCTTGCGGTAGTACCGCAAGGGGGAGCAGTAGTACCGCGCCAGCGGTAGTACTGCCCCTTAGTTAGGCTAGTTCCGGCCTGTGTTGCTGCCGCGGTAGTACCGTGGTCGCCGATGGGAGTACCGCACAGCCTCGCGGTAGTACCGCTTCCTTGGAGCGGTAGTACCGTGCGTCGCGGGCTGAACATGTGGATAACGGTTGGATTTTTCCCACGACTATATAAGGGGTGTCTTCTACCTCTAGTTGACTACCTCTTCCACCTCTAAGCTCCATTGTTGCTCCAAGCTCCATTTTCGCCCGATCTCTCTCCCTAGCCAATCAAACTTGTTGATTTGCTCGGGATTGGGTGACAAGGGCCCGATCTACACTTCCACCACAGGATATTTGATTCCCCCCACTTATCCCTTGCGGATCTTGTTACTCTTGGGTGTTGAGCACCCTAGACTGTTGAGGTCACCTCGAAGCCATACTCCATTGTGGTGAAGCTTCATGGTGTTGTTGTTGTTGGGAGCCTCCGATTGTTGTGGAGATTGCCCCAACCTTGCTTGTAAAGGTTCGGTCGCCGCCTTCAAGGGCACCAATAGTGGAATCACGACATCTCGCATCGTGTGAGGGCGTGAGGAGAATACGGTGGCCCCAGTGGCTTCTTGGGGAGCATTGTGCCTCCACACCGCTCTAACGGAGACGTACTTCCCCTTAAAAGGAAGGAACTCCGGTAACACATCCTCGTCTCCACCGGCTCCACTCTTGGTTATTTCGTGCCTTTACTTTCGCAAGCTTACTTGTTGTTACATCTCTTGCTTGCTTGCGTGCTAGTTGAAATTGCATCATATAGGTTGCTCACCTAGTTGCACATCTAGACAACCTATTTTGTTGCGAAGTTTAATTTGGTAAAGAAAAGCTTAAAAATTGTTAGTTGCCTATTCACCCCCCCCTCTAGTCAACCATATCGATCCTTTCAATACTCTATGTGCTTCACTTTTATCTTTTGAGCTTGATAGTTTTTGCTCTAGTGCTTCACTTATATTTTTTAGAGCACGACGGTGGATTAATTTTGAAGAAATTGCTAGTCTCTCATGCTTCACTTATATCTTTTTGAGAGTCTTTTAGAACAGCATGGTATTTTCTATGGTTACAAATTTGGTCCTAGAATGATGAGCATCCAAGTTGGGTATAATAAAAACTATCATAGAAAGTGAATTGGATGCTATGATCAATTTGATGCTAGATAATTGTTTTGAGATATGGAGGTAGTGATATTAAAGTCATGCTAGTTGGGGTGATTATAAAAAATGCTTGTGTTGAGGGTTGTGATTCCCGTAGCATGCACGTATGGTGAACCGCTTTGTGATGAAGTTGGAGCACAATTTTATTTATTGATTGTCTTCCTTATGAGTCACGGTCGGGGACGAGCGATGGTCTTTTCCTACCAATCTATCCCCCTAGGAGCATGCGCGTAGTGCTTTGTTTTTGACTACTTCTAGATTTTTGCAATAAGTATATGAGTTCTTTTGACTAATGTTGAGTCCATGGATTATACGCACCTTCACCCTTCCACCATTGCTAGCCTCTCTTGTGTCGTGCAACTTTCGCCGGTACCATACACCCACTATATACCTTCCTCAAAACAACCGCCATACCTACCTATTATGGCATTTCCATAGCCATTCCGAGATATATTGCCATGCAACTTTCCACCGTTCCTTTCATATGACACACATTACTTTTGTCATATTTGCTTTTTGCATGATCATGTAGTTGACATCGTATTTGTGGCAAGACCACCTTCATAATTTTCATACATGTCGCTCTTGATTCATTTCATATCCTGGTACACCGCCGGAGGCATTCATATAGAGTCATATCTTGTTCTAGCTTTGAGTTGTAATTCTTGAGTTGTAAATCCATAAAAGTGTGATGATCTTCATTAATTAGAGCATTGTCCTAGCGAGGAAAGGATGATGAAGACTATGATTCCCCCACAAGTCGGGATGAGACTTCGGACTTTACAAAAAGAAAAAAAGGAAAAAAAGAAAGGCCAAAAAAAGAGAAAGGCCAAAAAAAAGAAAGGCCAAAGAAAAAAGAAAAAATAATAATAAAATGAGAGAAAAAGAGAGAAGGGACAATGCTACTATCTCTTTTTCCACACTTGTGCTTCAAAGTAGCACCATGATCTTCATGATAGAGAGTCTCCTATGTTGTCGCTTTCATATACTAGTGGGAATTTTTCATTATAGAACTTTGCTTGTATATTCCAATGATGGGCTTCCTCAAAATGCACTAGGTCTTCGTGAGCAAGCAAGTTGGATGCACAACCACTTAGTTTCTTTTGTTGAGCTTTCATATATTTATAGCTCTAGTGCATCCGTTGCATGGCAATCCCTGCTCACTCACATTGATATTTATTAATGGGCATCTCCATAGCCCGTTGATACGCCTAGTTGATGTGAGACTATCTTCTCCTTTTTGTCTTCTCCACAACCACCATTCTATTCCACATATAGTGCTATGTCCATGACTCACGCTCATGTATTGCGTGAAAGTTGAAAAAGTTTGAGATTATTAAAGTATGAAACAATTGCTTGGCTTGTCATCGGGGTTGTGCATGATTAAATACTTTGTGTGATGAAGATAGAGCAACAACCAGACTATATGATTTTGTAGGGATAACTTTCTTTGGCCATGTTATTTTGAGAAGACATTATTACTTTGATTTGTATGCTTGAAGTATCACTATTTCTTATGTCAATATGGACTTTTATTTTGAATCATTTGGATCTGAAAATTCATGCCACAATAAAGAAAATTACATTGAGAATTATGCTAGGTAGTATTCCACATCAAAAATTCTGTTTTTATCATTTACCTACTCGAGGACGAGCAGGAATTAATCTTGGGGATGCTTGATACGTCTCCAACGTATCTATAATTTTTGATTGTTCCATGCTATTATATTACCCCTTTTGGATGTTTATGGGCTTTATTTTACACATTTATATCATTTTTGGGGCTAACCTACTAACCGGAGGCCCAGCCCGTATTGCTGTTTTTTTGCCTATTTCAGTATTTCAAAGAAAAGGAATATCAAACGGAGTCCAAACGGAATGAAACCTTCGGGAGCGTGATTTTTGGAATGAACATGATCCAGAGGACTTGGAGTGCAAGTCAAGAAGCAGCTGAGGCGGCCATGAGAGGGTAGGGCGCCCCCTATCTCGTGGGCCCCTCGGGAGGCCACCGACGTACTTCTTCCTCCTATATAAGCCTACATACCCCGAAAACATCCAGGGAGCCAACGAAACACAATTTCCACCACCGTAACCTTCTGTATCCGCGAGATCCCATCTTGGAGCCTTCGCCGGCGCTCCGCCAGAGGGGGAATCAACCACGGAGGTCTTCTACATCAACACCATAGCCCTTCCGATGAGTTGTGAGTAGTTTACCACAGACCTTCGGGTCCATAGTTATTAGCTAGATGGCTTCTTCTCTCTTTTTGGATCTCAATACAATGTTCTCCCCCTCTCTTGTGGAGATCTATTCGATGTAAACTCTTTTTGCGGTGTGTTTGTCGAGATCCGATGAATTGTGGGTTTATGATCAAGTTTATCTATGAGAAATATTTGAATCTTCTCTGAATTCTTTTATGTATGATTGACTTATCTTTGCAAGTATCTTCGAATTATCAGTTTGGTTTGGCCTACTAGATTGATCTTTCTTGCCATGGGAGAAGTGCTTAGCTTTGGGTTCAATCTTGCGGTGTCCTTACCCATTGACAGAAAGGGTTGCAAGGCACGTATTGTATTGTTGCCATCGAGAATAAAAATATGGGGTTTATATCATATTGCATGAGTTTATCCCTCTGCACCATGTCATCTTGCTTAAGGCGTTACTCTGTTCTGATGAACTTAATACTCTAGATGCAGGCAGGAGTCGGTCGATGTGAGTAATAGTAGTAGATGCAGGCAGGAGTCGGTCTACTTGTTGCAGACGTGATGCCTATATACATGATCATGCCTAGATAATCTCATAATTATTCGCTTTTCTATCAATTGCTCGACAGTAATTTGTTCACCCACCGTAATACTTATGCTATCTTGAGAGAAGCCACTAGTGAAACCTATGCCCCCCGGGTCTATGTTTTATCATATTTGCTTCCAATCTACTTTTATTTGCATCTTTACTTTTTGCATCTATATTATAAAATACCAAAAATATATCTATCTTATTATACTATCTCTATTAGATCTCACTTTCGCAAGTGGCCGTGAAGGGATTGACAACCCCTTTATTGCGTTGGTTGCGAGTTCTTTGTTTGTTTGTGTAGGTGCGTGGGACTTTTGAGGAGCCTCCTACTGGATTGATACCTTGGTTCTCGAAAACTGAGGGAAATACTTACGCTACTATTGCTTCATCACCCTTTCTCTTCAAGGAAAACCAACGCAAGACATAGCACCTACCGTGGTGGGCTCGGCCTTGTCGGGAAGCATGGGAAGGAGCGAGCCATTTAGGTCGATGCCCTTCTCCAGAGTTCTTAAGTGTTTACCCAGAATAAGAGGAGAAAATACAATTGCACGAGCTTAATTCTCATTGGTGGAACCAATTGTGCCATGGATTGATGACATGGCTCACATCCATCCATCCATCTCTCCACCTCACATCAATCCTTCTAAAGAAAAGGAGGAAAAACTAAAAAGAAAAACAAGACATAAATCCACCCCACGCCTTTCCCTCTCTCGCTCATCTCTCCCTCCACCCATGAAACCCTCGCCGCTGCCACCTATGCCACTTGATGACGGCATGTTCCGGCGTCCCTCGCTGGCGTGCAGCACAGATCCGAGCTCCCCTGCCGCTGCTCTTCCCTTACCTCCGGATAGATCCACCTCTCGCAGCCACGGGAGCTCACCCACGACCCCTCCCCATTGCTAGGGTTTCGAGGGTGTCGTCCCCTCCAACTCCGTTGTGTCGCTGGTGACTCTGCTCGTCCCTCTCCGACGCCCACCGCAAGTCCCACGAGAAACTCCCCCCTCGTGGTCGGTGCTCCTGTACCCGGTGGCTGCGGGGCGGACGCATGCGACGGGTAAACTCTGGCGAGACAACGGCTGTATCCATGGCGTGACAGCAGCTCCATCCACGGCGTTCCGGCGGTGCACTCCATCGGCTAAAGCATCCCCATGGTGAGCCCCTCTGCACTCTCTATTCCCCCCTTTTCCTTGTATAATGATGCTTCACATTGCTTGATATGATTTTGGTCAATCTTCACTTCTGCCTAGCTAGCTGTTGGAGTTCTTCTAGTTGTGAAATTTTTGATAAAGAGTGTGTTTGATTTATGTATGGTATAACAAATCACGTACATCTATGCTAGCTAAAATAAGCAACCAAGCTAGTAGCTTAATTGATCTACAGGAAACTAGCTATATGTGCGTCTCTAACAATGTGTTCATCAGGCCGCTCTCTTGTATCGTTTGAGTGCGCCAATTAGTTCGACCAGCCTCTATGATTTATTCTGATAGCTTCTAGGGTGCTTCTATCTATATTTGTGAAAAATTTGACCCAAAAAACGAAGTTAATCAGTCCGCTCTCTCAAAGTTGAGTATGGGCTACTGCATATGAATGATTTTTTTCTTAGTTTGGGTGCTAGGTACTGATGGAGTTGGTGTATCCATAGATAGCACACACTTGCACATTTTTTTAGTTCTTCTGTTGCGAATGAATACAACCATCATGGATCTCCTCTGTTTTCAAGCAGCTTGCTTCTCCATGTATGTTTTATACAACATATACATCTTCCTCCTCTTCTATTCAGTAGCAATGGAAGTTGATGAAATTTAAGTGTCGTGTTGTTCTAGAGATGCAGGGAGGGAGGGACTTCCATGGATTGGACCACAAGGATTATTGGATGTGAACCAATGCACATGAGGAGGAAAGATGCAAGCCACACCATGACCTAAAGGTCCATGTCGTGAACCCCTTCCCCTTCCCGTGTATAATCTTGCTAAACAATGAAGAAAATATGCCCTAGAGGCAATAACAAAGTTGTTATTTTATATTTCCTTATCTCATGATAAAAGTTTATTATTCGTGCTAGAATGGTATCAACTGGAAACTTGATGCATGTGTGAATACATAGACAAAACACCGTGTCCCTAGTAAGCCTCTACTATACTAGCTCGTTAATCAAAGATGGTTAAGTTCCTAACCATAGATATGTGTTGTCATTTGATGAATGAGATCACATCATTAGGAGAATGATGTGATGGACAAGAGCCATCCAGTTTTATTGCTATTGCTTTCTTCATGTCAAATACATATTCCTTCGACTATGAGATTATGCAACTCCCGGATACCCGAGGAATGCCTTATGTGCTATCATACGTCACAACATAACTGGGTGATTATAAAGATGCTCTACAGGTATCTCCGAAGGTGTTTGTTGGGTTGGCATAGATCAAGATTAGGATTTGTCACTCCGAGTATCGGGGAGATATCTCTGGGCCCTCTTGGTAATACACATCATAAGAAGCCTTGCAAGCAAAGTGACTAATGAGTTAGTTCCAAGATTACACATTATGGAACAAGTAAAGAGGCTTGCTAGTTACGGATTTAACTAGGTATGAAGATACCGACGATCGAATCTCGGGCAAGTAACATACCGATGGACAAAGGGAATTACGTATGTTGTCATAACGGTTTGATCGATAAAGACATAGAATATGTAGGAGCCAATATGGGCATCCAGGTTCCGCTATTGGTTATTGACCGGAGAGGTGTGTCGGTCATGTCTACATTGTTCTCGAACCTGTAGGGTCCGCACGCTTAACGTTCGATGATGATATAGTATTATAGGAGTTATGTGATTTGGTGACCGAATGTTGTTTGGAGTCCCAGATGAGAACATAGACATGATGAGAAGTCTCGAAATGGTCCAGAGGTAAAGAATGATATATAGGACGATGGTATTCAGACACCGGAAGTGTTCCGAAGGGTACCGGGTACATATATGGTCACCGGAAGGGGCTCCGGGCACCCCTGGCAAAGATATGGGCTTAATGGGCCAAGGGAGGGACAAACCAGTCCATAAGGGGATGGTGCACCCCTCCACCAGGCCGTCCAAGCCTAGGGAAAGGAAAGGGGGAGGGGCAAGTCCCTCCTTCCTTCCCCTCCTCAAAGGAGAAAGGAAAGGGGAGGGGGGGCGCCACCTCCCCCTTCCTTCCCCTGGCGCCTATACAAGGAAGGGGGGCCGAACCAGGGTAGGAACCAAGTGGGATTCGGCCCCATTTGGGGCGCCCCTTGGCCTCTCCCCTCTCCCTCCCACCTATATATATGAGGAGGGGCCGCCTAGCACACACTAGATCAATTGTTAGCCGTGTGGGGCGCCCCCGCCACCGTTTACACCCTCAGTCATATTTTCGTAGTGCTTAGGCAAAGCCCTGCGAGGATCACTTCACCATTACTATTGTAACGCCCCGAGACCGATGCCCCAGAAGACTTCCAGCTATTCCGAGCTTTGCCGTGTGTTTTATTTGCCTGTTGCATTGCATCATGTCATCATGCCATCATATCATTAATTTTAAAAACTCACCTAAATAAATTGCATAGATCGTTGATCTATTTAAATCGAGGGCGTGACAAGTTGGTAATCAGAGCCTTCCCCGACCTTAGGAGCCCCACTGCTTGATCGTTTTTAGCGACCGGGTTGTGTCTAGAAAAATGTTTTGAGTCATTTAGGATTATATATATCGGAGAGTTAGGAATTCTTTTTACTCCTCAGTCCCTTTGTCGCTCTGGTGAGGTCTCCTGACGTAGAGTTTTGACTCTTCTCTTCTCAAATTTCACTAAATTTTTTTTAGGATCACGCGGGTATTTTGGAATCGTTCCGATGGTTTTATGATGAGAACATTGTCTTGGTGCCTCCTGTCAGGGGTTTAGTGGAAGTGTCCTGGGGAGTTGAGCTCTGAGGTGTTGTCGTCATAATTTTATCATTGCAGTTCTGGAATACCTGAGTTTAGTACACCGACATCGAAAATCTCTTTTATGCAATTGTTGGTGAGATAACCCCGATAACCCAGTACTGAGGTGAGTACGGGAGTATCGCCATAACTTGTATAACGGATGCTTTTCGAAGGTTGAGGTAGACGATTTCCGAAGGTTTCTTGGTTATGTGTTGAAGGATGGATACAGCTGGATGTAGGATTTGCTAGTTTTGGGTGAGATATTATGCTTCCCCTGTATCCCCAACACCTGATTGCATAACCGGAAAATTTCGGGAGTTTCATAGGTGGGAATTCAAGTAGCTCTTAGGATATCTTTCCGACGGATGTATGAGATGAAATTGGGGTTCGACGTCTAGTGGTCCGCCTATTCACGGTTGGTTTTACAGTGGTCTCGTTGTGTCTTAAAGAGTCCTTGGCTATGCCGACTTGGGGACGCTTCGTATGTCATGTGCACTGCCTTGTACATGATGGTGCTGTACGATCGAGCCCGTGTAGGCCCCACCACGAAAACTTCGGACGAAATCTCTATCATATGTTTGTTCCGGCTTATTCTGCAAGCCAGTCCTTTGTTTTTGTTTTGAGTTGTGGTATTCGAGTTGCTTCAATGTCAAGTGTTGATTCCATACCTTTCTGAAATGGTGTTCTCATACTCCGATGTGAATACCAATCCTTCTCGACAATCGAGATTGTCATGTCAATCCTTTTCAACCGGCATGTTTCTCTTCAAGTGGATCCGATCACTTCAACATCAGCAAGACCAATTATCATTTCTTCTCAACGGCGTTTGTTTCATCCATCTACAAGTTGCCATTGTTTTTTCCCGCCCACCCACCCTTTTTTCCTCAAGGATTAAGATTTCTTTACCAAGTATCCTTTTATTTTTGTGAGGTTTCTCCATTTTTTTCCGTCAATGTTCTTACCCGGTGGTTCGCAAGAAGATGTTCTACTAGTTCATCATCCTCCGTTCTTTTTTCTTCTCCGGTGGATTCAAGTCAAGTTTTCGGTGTTGATCATATTCCCTTCCTCGTTTCAAGTGTTTGCGTATGCCGGTGTATCTCTTAATCATTCCCCGCTTGCTATTCAATTGTTCCGGAGTGCTGAAGATATCTCTGAAGATTCGTGTTTCCACTCCGCATAAATTCTAACTATTTCGAGGTTGTTACCTCATTCAAGCCATTTAATTCAACCGATGCAATCTCCTTTTCAAGTAATCATTTCAACGGTGTTCCTTTTCAGTGGGCCCTAACCCACAGGTCTTTTTCCAGGATCTTAACTGACTCTTCTAATTCTTTTCGGAGTTATTCTCAAATTCATTGCAAAGTTTGACGTAAGAATGAGTTATCATCAGTCAAATGTCTTCCTCCAAGATCTTTCAAATTATTTTTCATTGTTGGCTCAACCTCTGTGTTTTTCATTCTCCCGGAGTATCTCAACAATTCATGGTGGTTCTCATCATCATTCTCAACATTTGGAGACCGAAGAAGAGTTTCTCTTAAATCTTGTCCGTTCTCTTGAAGATTCATGGTTCTAGCTTTATGCCATCCTCATAATTGTTTTTGATTGTGACAATTCTTTTCTTACCATCAGGAGCATTTCATGAGTTGTTTCAATTTCTTTCCTTCGAAGCCGTCATGTCATAATTCTTCATTCTCACCGTGTAGCTATCGTTCTCCAAATCTTACCGGTGCATCATTCAAGTATTCTCTAATCAGCTCGTGATCTATTCGTTCATTTGTATCTAAATACCCTAAAGTATCTTCATTCATTTTGCAATTCTTCCCGGTGAATTGTGCCTTTGCTACTTTCATTTTCAATTCTTACGGTGGTTCTTTCAACATTCCTCTTCTGTTGTTATCGTATCAATTAATTCGTTCTTTCCGAATCCTACCTGTGGATCGTTGAAGACTTTTCGGAAGTTTACGCTATATCTCTCTTAATCCTTTTTCAATGGGAATAAGTGGTAGGCCAAATCCGTTGCTTGTCATCAATTTAAATTGGTGAAGGATACGCATAAAATAATTCTTATTCTGGTTTCATCCAAGTGATTAATCCTTTCCTTCGGAGTTTGTTCAGGAGTAATAAATTCTTGGCTTCTTGTTGTTCATCTTTCTTCCGGAGTTCTAAGTTTTCCGCATTATCTTGTCGCGAAGCTCCATCTAAATCATCGCAAGGATCCCTTTCATTCTTCAATTGTTCTTCAAGATTTCTCCTAAAGTTAAGATCAGCCAAGCTATACTCAAAAATTAAACATGGTGTTCAACACATGACTTGTTTTGAGGAGTTCAAGCATTCTTCATCTTGCATTCCAAAGTGCAATTCTTTCTACCTTATCTTCTGAGGTGGTGTTAGGTCATTCTTGATAATTTCCCTTCGCGTTTCATGATTCGCAAGTTTTCAAGAGTGACATATTTAAATCCATCTTTTTCTCTTTGTTCAAGAGATCTTTTCAACCGTCAATCTCCTTGTTGGAGTTATCTTGTGTCATATTTCACCTAAAGCCTTCCCAAAGAAATGTAGCTATTTGTGGTGCTTATCAATGATCCAATTTTCCCCTTCTCATCTCGGTGAAGAAGTTTTTCATCTCTTTGGTGCTCTCAATCAAATCAATGGTTTCCATTAGTGGCCGGTTGTCACCTCATAGTCTTGAGATGTTTTCCATAAGCCCACTACAAGCTTATTCGTTTCGTTGTTGGTTTTCCAACAACTCCGTTATAACCTTCTTGGAAGGGTGCTTGGCATTTTCTTCTCCGTCCCTTTATTCCAATGATCTATCTTCTATTCTTTCTTCTGGAGACATTGTGATGTTGCTCTTTTCACTCATCATCTCGTTTGTCTAAGATCATGTTCTTTCATGATTGTCCATTTAACCGGAGTGTCGTGTCCTTTGCTCAAGCTCTTTTCTTCCTATCAAGTCTTGCATCTGTTTTCAACCGGAGTGCTATAAGAAATTGTTCTTCCTTGTTCCTCTTTTCTAACGGGGTGTTTTCAACTTCGTTCATCTCCGTTGTATTTCTTTCTTTCAATTTGTTCAATTTTTCAAGGTCCGTGGTTTCACTCATTTGTCAAAAGAAGCAACTTAGTTTTACCTTTCTTTTTATCTTCCATTTTCCCTCCGGTGCCATTCTAGATCTCGGGACGAGATCCTCTTATAGTGGTGGAGTGTTGTAACGCCCCGAGACCGATGCCCCAGAAGACTTCCAGCTATTCCAAGCTTTGCCGTGTGTTTTATTTGCTTGTTGCATTGCATCATGTCATCATGCCATCATATCATTAATTTTAAAAACTCACCTAAATAAATTGCATAGATCGTTGATCTATTTAAATCAAGGGCGTGACAACTATCACCACACCGTCGTGCTGATTGAACTTATCTAATACCTCGACGACTTGCTGGATCAAGAAGGTGAGGGACGTCGCTGAACTGAATGTGTGTGGAACTCGAAGGTGACGTACGTTCGGTACTGGTTCGGTGGATTGTGAAGAAAGTTTGACTACATCAACCGTGTTGTGAAACGCTTCCGCTTGCGCTCTACAAGGGTACGTAGACACACTCTCCCCTTCGTTGCTATACATGTCCTAGATAGATCTTGCGTGAGCGTAGGATTTTTTTTTGAAATTGCATGCTACGTTTCCCAACAGTGGCATCATGAGCCAGATATATTGATAGATGATATGCACGAATAGAACACAAAGAGTTGTGGGCGGTGATCATCATACTGCTTACCACCAATGTCTTAATTTTATTCGATGATATTGTGAGATGAAGCGGCCTGGACCAACCTTACATGACCACGTTCATGAGACCGGTTCCATCGATTGACATGCAACTAGTTTTGCATAAAGGTGGCTAGCGGGTGTCTATTTCTTCTACTTTAGTTGAATAGAATTTGATTGCGGTCGTTCCTTGTTGAAGGTAAAACAACAAACTTGATAAATCACCGTTGTGGTTTTGTGCCGTAGGTAAGAACGGTTCTTGCTAGAAGCCCATAGTAGCCACATAAAACTTGCAACAACAAAGTAGAGGATGTCTAACTTGTTTTTGCAGGGTATGACGTGATGTGATATGTGAAGGAAATATGCCCTAGAGGCAATAATAATGTTATTATTTATTTCCTTATATCATGATAAATATTTATTATTCATGCTAGAATTGTATTAACCGGAAACATAATACATGTGTGAATACATAGACAAACATAGTGTCACTAGTATGCCTCTACTTGACTAGCTCGTTAATCAAAGATGGTTAAGTTTCCTAACCATAGACATGAGTTATCATTTGATTAACGGGATCACATCATTAGGAGAATGATGTGATTGACTTGACCCATTCCGTTAGCTTAGCACTTGATTGTTTAGTATGTTGCTATTGCTTTCTTCATGACTTATACACGTTCCTATAACTATGAGATTATGCAACTCCCGTTTACCGGAGGAACACTATGTGTGCTACCAAACGTCACAAAATAACTGGGTGATTATAAAGGTGCTCTACAGGTGTCTCCGAAGGTACTTGTTGGGTTGGCATATTTCGAGATTAGGATTTGTCACTCCGATTGTCGGAGAGGTATCTCTGGGCCCACTCGGTAATGCACATCACTATAAGCCTTGCAAGCATTGTAACTAATGAGTTAGTTGCAGGATGATGTATTACGGAACGAGTAAAGAGACTTGCCGGTAACGAGATTGAACTAGGTATTGAGATACCGACGATCGAATCTCGGGCAAGTAACATACCGATGACAAAGGGAACAACGTATGTTGTTATGCGGTTTGACCGATAAAGATCTTCGTAGAATAGAGCCAATATGAGCATCCAGGTTCCGCTATTGGTTATTGACCGGAGACGTGTCTCGGTCATGTCTACATTGTTCTCGAACCCGTAGGGTCCGCACGCTTAAAGTTCGATGACGGTTATATTATGAGTTTATGTGTTTTGATGCCCCGAAGGTCGTTCGGAGTCCCGGATGAGATCGGGGACATGACGAGGAGTCTCGAAATGGTCGAGACATAAAGATCGATATATTGGACGACTATATTCGGACATCAGAAAGGCTCCGAGTGATTCGGGTATTTCTCGGAGTACCGGAGAGTTATGGGAATTCGCCGGGGAGTATATGGGCCTTATTGGGCTTTAGGGGAAAGAGAGAGGAGAGGTTGGGCACCCCCAAGGCCTAGTCCGAATTGGACTAGGGGGAGGGGCTGCGCCCCCTCCTTCCTTCTCTCCTCTCTCCCCTTTCCTTGGCTCCTACTCCTACTACTTGGAGGGGGGAGGAATCCTACTCCCGGTGGGAGTATGAATCCTCCTAGGGTGCGCCATAGAGAGGGCCGGCCCTCCCCCGCCTAAGCACCTGCATCGGTAGAACATCATCATCGTCACCACGCCGTCGTGCTGACGGAACTCTCCCTCGACACTCGGCTTGATCGAAGTTCGAGGGACGTCATCGAGTTGAACGTGTGCAAGAACTCGGAGGTGCCGTGCTTTCGGTGCTTGATCAGTCGGGCCATGAAGACGTACGACTACATCAACCGCATTGTGCTAACGCTTCCGCTTTCGGTCTACGAGGGTACGTGGACACACTCTCCCCTCTCGTTGCTATGCATCACCATGATCTTGTGTGTGCGTAGGAATTTTTTTTGAAATTACTACGTTCCCCAACAGTGGCATCCGAGCCAGGTTTTATGCGTAGATGTTATATGCACGAGTAGAACACAAGTGAGTTGTGGGCAATACAAGTCATACTGCTTACCAGCATGTCATACTTTGGTTCGGCGGTATTGTTGGATGAAGCGGCCCGGACCGACATTACGCGTACGCTTACGCGAGACTGGTTCTACCGACGTGCTTTGCACACAGGTGGCTGGCGGGTGTCAGTTTCTCCAACTTTAGTTGAACCGAGTGTGGCTACGCCCGGTCCTTGCGAAGGTTAAAACAACACTAACTTGACAAACTATCGTTGTGGTTTTGATGCGTAGGTAAGAACGGTTCTTGCTCAGCCCGTAGCAGCCACGTAATATTTGCAACAACAAAGTTGAGGACGTCTAACTTGTTTTTGCAGGGCATGCTGTGATGTGATATGGTCAAAATGTGATGCTATATTTTATTGTATGAGATGATCATGTTTTGTAACTGAGTTATCGGCAACTGGCAGGAGCCATATGGTTGTCGCTTTATTATATGAAATGCAAGCGCCCTGTAATTGCTTTACTTTATCACTAAGCGGTAGCGATAGTCGTAGAAGCAATAGGTGGCGAAATGACAACGATGCTACGATGGATATCAAGGTGTCGCGCCGGTGACGATGGTGATCACGACGGTGCTTCGGAGATGGAGATCACAAGCACAAGAAGATGATGGCCATATCATATCACTTATATTGATTGCGTGTGATGTTTATCCTTTATGCATCTTATTTTGTTTTGATTGACGGTAGCATTATAATATGATCTCTCACTAATTATCAAGAAGTGTTCTCCCTGAGTATGCACCATTGTGAAAGTTCTTCGTGCTGAGACACCACGTGATGATCGGGTGTGATAGGCTCTACGTTCAAATACAACGGGTGCAAAACAGTTGCACACGCGGAATACTCAGGTTAAACTTGACGAGCCTAGCATATACAGATATGGCCTCGGAGCACGGAGACCGAAAGGTCGAACGTGAATCATATAGTAGATATGATAAACATAGTGATGTTCACCATTGAAAAATACTCCATCTCACGTGATGATCGGACATAGTTTAGTTGATTTGGATCACGTGATCACTTAGATGACTAGAGAGATGTCTATCTAAGTGGGAGTTCTTAAGTAATATGATTAATTGAACTTAAATTTATCATGAACTTAGTCCTGGTAGTATTTTGAAAATTATGTTGTAGATCAATAGCTCGCGTTGTTGCTTTCATGTGTTTATTTTGATATGTTCCTAGAGAAAACTGTGTTGAAAATGTTAGTAGCAATGATGCGGATTGGATCCATGATTTGAGGATTGTCCTCTGCTACGTCTCGAGCTTGCGTTGGTTTTCCCTGAAGAGGAAGGGATGATGCAGCACAGTAGCGTAAGTATTTCCCTCAGTTTTTGAGAACCAGGGTATCAATCCAGTAGGAGGTCACGCGCAAGTCCCTCGTACCTGCACAACACGATAGCAACTCGCAACCAACGCTTAGGGGTTGTCAATCCCTTCACGGTCACTTACGAGAGTGAGATCTGATAGAGATAATATTTTTGGTATTTTTGATAGATAGATGCAAAGTAAAAAGTAAAGGCAAAGTAAAAACAAAGCAAGTAAATAAAGTGATATAGATTGATATGATGAGAATAGACCCGGGGGCCATAGGTTTCACTAGTGGCTTCTCTCAAGAGCATACGTATTCTACGGTGGGTAAACAAATTACTGTTGAGCAATTGACAGAATTGAGCATAGTTATGAGTATATCTAGGCAATGATCATGTATATAGGCATCACGTCCGTGACAAGTAGATCGAAACGATTCTGCATCTACTACTATTACTCCACTCATCGACCGTTATCCAGCATGCATCTAGATTATTAAGTTAAAAACAGAGTAACGCTTTAAGCAAGATGACATGATGTAGAGGGATAAATTCATGCAATATGATAAAAACCCCATCTTGTTATCCTCGATGGCAACAATACAATACGTGCCTTGCAACTCTTTCTGTCACTGAGTAAGGACACTGCAAGATTGAACCCAAAGCCATGCACTTCTCCCATTGCAATAACTACCAATCTAGTTGGCCAAACCAAACGGATAATTCGAAGAGACTTGCAAAGATAACTCAACCATACATAAAAGAATTCAGAGAAGAATCAAATATTTTCCATAGATAATACTGGATCATAAACCCACAATTCATCGGTCGCAACAAACATACCGCAAAAACAAGATTACATCGAATAGATCTCCACAAGAGAGGGGGAGAACATTGTATTGAGATCCAAAAAGAGAGAAGAAGCCATATAGCTACTAGCTATGGACCCGAAGGTCTGAAGTAAACTACTCACACTTCATCGAAGGGGCTATGGTGATGATGTAGAAGCCCTCCATGGTGGATGCCCCCTCCGGCCGAGCTCCGGAACAGGCCCCAAGATGGGATCTCGTGGATACAGAAGGTTGCGGCGGTGGAATTAGGTTTTTGGCTCCTTTTCTGATCATACGGGGATACATAGGTATATATAGGAGGAAGGAGTACGTCGGTGGAGCTCCGAGGGGCCCACGAGGTAGGGGGGCGCGCCCAGGGGGGGCGCCCTCCACCCTCGTGACCTCCTCGGAAGCTTCTTGGAGTAGGGTCCAAGTCTCCTGGATCACGTTCGGTTGGAAAATCACGACCCCGAAGGTTTCATTCCGTTTGGACTCCGTTTCATATTCTGTGTCTTCGAAATACTGAAAAAGCCAAAAAACAGCAATTCTGGGCTGGGCCTCCAGTTAATAGGTTAGTCCCAAAAATAATATAAAAGTGGAAAATAAAGCCCAATATAGTCCAAAACAGTAGATAAAGTAGCATGGAGCAATCAAAAATTATAGATACGTTGGAGACGTATCAAGCATCCCCAAGCTTAATTCCTGCTCGTCCTCGAGTAGGTAAATGATAAAAAAAGAATTTTGATGCGGAGTGATACGTTATTGATGTGTACCTTACTAGTGTTTATAGTAACCCCTAGGTATTTGATACTTGATCGGTTGCTAAGATTAGTAACTCGAAACAGGAGTTACAGAATAAACAGAAACTAGTTGAGGGTGAAGTGATGATGTGTGTTGGAAGTGGTTCCAAGATTGATATGATCATCATCGCACACTCCCTATATTTTCGAGATTAGTTTTAAACCTAAATAAATGTTATTCGGCGTTTGTGTTGAGCATGAATATGATTTGATCATGTTTATTGCAATACAGTTGTTCATTTGAAGTCAGAGAATAATTGTTGTTCTGTTTACATGAATAAAACCTTCAATGGTCATACACCCAATGAAAATAGTTTGTTGGTCTCGATCGTAGTGATACACATATACATAGTATTGATGCCAAAAGATGCAATGTTGATAATGATAGTGCAACTTATTTGTGGCACTGCTGTTTGGGTCATATCGGTGTAAAGCGCATAAAGAAACTCCATAAAGATGGACTTTTGGAATCACTTGGTTATGAATCATTTGATGCTTGCGAATCGTGCCTTTTGGGCAAGATGACTAAAACTCCGTTCTTCGGAACAATGGAACGAGCAACAAACTTGTTGGAAATAATACATACTGATGTATGCAGGCCAATGAGTATTAAGGCTCGTGGTGGGTGTCGTTATTTTCTGACCTTCACAGATGATTTGAGCAGATATGGGTATATCTACTTGATGAAACATAAGTCTGAAATAGTTGAAAGGTTCAAAGAATTTCAGAGTGAAGTGTAAAATCATCGTAACAAGAAAAATAAAGTTTCTGTGATCTGATCGTGGAGATGAATATTTGAGTTATGAGTTTGGCCTTCAGCTAAAACAATGTGGAATAGTTTCACAAACTCATGCCACCTTGAACACCACAGTGTAATGGTGTGTTCGAACTTCATAAGCGCACTTTATTTGATATGGTGTGATTAATGATGTCTCTTACCGATTTACCAATATCATTTTGGGGTTATGCATTAGAGATAGCTACATTCACGTTAAATAGGGCACCATCTAAATCCGTTGAGACAACACCGTATGAACTATGGTTTAGCAATAAACCTAACCTGTCGTTTCTTAAAGTTTGGAGCTGCGATGCTTATGTGAAAAAGTTTTAACCTGATAAGATCGAACCCAAATCGGAGAAGTGCGTCTTCTAGAATACCCAAAGGAAACTGTTGGGTACACCTTCTATCACAGATCCGAAGGCAAGATATTCGTTGCTAAAATGGATCCTTTCTAGAGAAGGAGTTTCTCTTGAAAGAAGTGAGTGGGAGGAAAGTAGAACTTGATGAGGTAACTGTACCTGCTCCCTTATTAGAAAGTAGCTCATCACAGAAATCAGTTCATGTGATTCCTACACCAATTAGTGAGGAAGCTAATCATGATGATCATGAAGCTTCAGATCAAGTTGCTACCAAACCTCGTAGGTCTTCCTGAGTAAGATCCACACCAGAGTGGTACGGTAATCCTGTTCTGGAAGTCATGTTACTAGACCATGGTGAACCTACAAACTATGAGGAAGCGATAATGAGCCCAGATTCCGCAAAATGGCTTAAGGCCATAAAATCTGAGATGGGGTCCATGTATTAGAACAAAGTGTGGACTTTGGTGGACTTGCCCGATGATTGGAAAGCCATTGAGAATAAATGAATCTTCAAGAGGAAGACGGACGCTGATAGTAGTGTTACTATCTACAAAAGCTCGACTTGTCGCAAAAGTTTTTCGACAACTTCAAGGTGTTGAATACGATGAGATTTTCTCACTCGTATCGATGCTTAAAGTCTGTCCGAATCATGTTAGCAATTGCCACATTTTATGAAATCTGGCAAATGAATGTCAAAACTGCATTCCTTAATGGATTTATTAAAGAAGAGTTGTATATGATGCAACCAGAAGGTTTTGTCAATCCAAAAGGTGCTAACAAAATGTGCAAGCTCCAGCGATCCATGTATGGACTGGTGCAAGCATCTCAGAGTTGGAATATACTCTTTAATAAGTTGATCAAAGCATATGGTTTTATACAGGCTTTTGGAGAAGCCTGTATTTACAAGAAAGTGAGTGGGAGCTCTGTAGCATTTCTAAAACTATATGTAGATGACATATTGTTGATTGGAAATGATATAGAAATTCTGGATAGCATAAAAGGATACTTGAATAAGAGTTTTTTCAAAGAAAGATCTCAGTAAAGCTACTTACATATTGAGCATCAAGATCTATTGAGATAGATCAAGACGCTTGATAAGTTTTTTCAATGAGTACATACCTTGACAAGTTTTTGAAGTAGTTCAAAAAGGAACAGTCAAAGAAAGAGTTCTTGCATGTGTTGCAAAGGTGTGAAATTGAGTAAGACTCAAATCCCGACCACGGCAGAAAATAGAAAGAGAATGAAAGTCATTCCCTATGCCTCAGTTATAGGTTCTATAAAGTATGCCATGCTATGGACCAGACCTATTGTATACCCTTCCCTAAGTTTGGCAAGGGAGTACAATAGTGATCTAGGAGTAGATCACTGGACATTGGTCAAAATTATCCTTAGTGGAATAAGGATATGTTTCTCGATTATGGAGGTTCATCGTAAAGGGTATGTCGATGCAACTTTTGACACTGATACAGATGACTCTAAGTCTCAATCTAGATGCATATTGAAAGTGGGAGCAATTAGCTAGAGCAGCTCCGTGCAGAGCATTGTAGACATAGAATATTTGCAAAATACATACGACTCTGAATGTGACAAACCCGTTGACTAAACTTCTCTGACGAGAAAAACATGATCATACCTTAGTACTCTTTGGGTGGTAATCACATAGTGATGTGAACTAGATTATTGACTCTAGTAAAACCTTTGAGTATTGATCACATGACGATGTGAACTATGGGTATTAATCACATACAGATGTGAATATTGGTGTTAAATCACATGGCGATGTGAACTAGATTATTGACTCTAGTGCAAGTGGGAGACTGAAGGAAATATGCCCTAGAGGCAATAATAAAGTTATTATTTATTTCCTTATATCATGATAAATGTTTATTATTCATGCTAGAATTGTATTAACCGGAAACATAATACATGTGTGAATACATAGGCAAACATAGTGTCACTAGTATGCCTCTACTTGACTAGCTCGTTAATCAAAGATGGTTAAGTTTTCTAACCATAGACATGAGTTGTCATTTGATTAATGGGATCACATCATTAGGAGAATGATGTGATTGACTTGACCCATTCCGTTAGCTTAGCACTTGATCGTTTAGTATGTTGCTATTGCTTTCTTCATGACTTATACGCGTTCCTATAACTATGAGATTATGCAACTCCCGTTTACCGGAGGAACACTTTGTGTGCTACCAAACGTCACAACATAACTGGGTGATTATAAAGGTGCTCTACAGGTGTCTCCGAAGGTACTTGTTGGGTTGGCGTATTTCGAGATTAGGATCTGTCACTCCGATTGTCGGAGAGGTATCTCTGGGCCCACTCGGTAATGCACATCACTATAAGCCTTGCAAGCATTGTAACTAGTGAGTTAGTTGCAGGGTGATGTATTACGAAACGAGTAAAGAGGCTTGCCTGTAATGAGATTGAACAAGGTATTGAGATACCGACAATCGAATCTCGGGCAAGTAACATACCGATGACAAAGGGAACAACGTATGTTGTTATGCGGTTTTACCGATAAAGATCTTCGTAGAATATGTGGGAGCCAATATGAGCATCCAGGTTTCGCTATTGGTTATTGACCGAAGACGTGTATCAGTCATGTCTACATTGTTCTCGAACCCGTAGTGTCCGCACGCTTAAAGTTCAATGACGGTTATATTATGATTTTATGTGTTTTGATGCCCCGAAGGTATTTCGGAGTCCCGGATGAGATCGGGGACATGACGAGGAGTCTCGAAATGGTCGAGACGTAAAGATCGATATATTGGACGACTATATTCGGACATCAGAAAGGCTCCGAGTGATTCGGGTATTTTTCGGAGTACGGGAGAGTTACGGGAATTCGCCGGGGAGTATATGGGCCTTATTGGGCTTTAGGGGAAAGAGAGAGGAGAGGTTGGGCGCCCCCCAAGGCCTAGTCCGAATTGGACTAGGGGGAGGGGCTCCGCCCCCTCCTTCCTTCTCTTCTCTCTCCCCTTTCCTTGACTCCTACTCCTACTACTTGGAGGGGGGGGGGGATCCTACTCCCGGTGGGAGTAGGACTCCTCCTAGGGCGCGCCATAGAGAGGGCCGGCCCTCCCCCTCCTCCACTCCTTTATATACCGAGAGGGGGGCACCCCTTGGTGACACAACAATTGATCATTGATCTCTTAGCCGTGTGCGGTGCCCCCTCCACCATGGTCCTCCTCGATAATATCGTAGCGGTGCTTAGGCGAAGCCCTGCGTCAGTAGAACATCATCATCGTCACCACGCCGTCGTGCTGACGGAACTCTCCCTCGACACTCGGCTGGATCGAAGTTTGAGGGACGTCATTGAGCTGAACGTGTGCAAGAACTCGGAGGTGCCGTGCTTTCGGTGCTTGATCGGTCAGGCCATGAAGACGTACGACTACATCAATCGCGTGGTGCTAACAATTCTGCTTTTGATCTACGAGGGTACGTGGACGCACTCTCCCCTCTCGTTGCTATGCATCACCATGATCTTGTGTGTGCGTAGGAAAGTTTTTTGAAATTACTATGTTCCCCAACAATATGGTCAAGACATGATGTGATATACGTTATTGTATGAGATGATCATGTTTTGTGATTTATTGGCAACCGGCAGGAGCCTTATGGTTGTCTCTTTATTGTATGAAATGCAAACGCCATGTAATTGCTTTACTTTATCGCTATGAGTTAGCAATAGTCATAGAAGCAATAGTTGGCAAGACGACCACGAAGCAACGATGGAGATCAAGGTGTCGAGCCAGTGACGATGGAGATCATGACGATGCTTTGGAGATGGAGATCAAAAGCACAAGATGATGATGGCCATATCATGTCACAAATTTTTGATTGCATGAGATGTTTGTCCTTTATGTATCTTATTTTGCTTAGAACGGCGGTAGCAGTATAAGATGATCCCTTCACTAAATTTAAAGGTAAAAGTGTTCTTCCTGAGTATGCACTGTTGCTACAGTTCGTCGTGTTGAGACACCACATGATGATCGGGTGTGATAGACTCTACGTTCACATACAACGGGTGTAAGCTAGATTTACACACACGGAATACTTGGGTTAAACTTGACGAGCCTAGCATGTACAGACATGGCCTCGGAACACTGGAGATCGAAAGATCGAACATGAATCATATAGTAGATATGATCAACATAGAGATGTTCACCATTGATGACTACGCCATCTCACGTGATGATCGGACATGGGTTAGTTGATTTGGATCACGTTACACTTAGATGACTTGAGGGATGTCAGTTTAAGTGGGAGTTCTTAAGTAATTTGATTAATTGAACTTTAATTTATCATGAACTTAGTCCTGATAGTATTTGCAAATTATGTTGTAGATCAATAGATCGTGTTGTAACTCCCCTATGTTTTTTGATATGTTCCTAGAGAAAACTAAGTTGAAAGATGATAGTAGCAATGATGCGGACTGGGTCTGTGATCTGAGGATTATCCTCATTTCTACATAGAAGAATTATGTCCTTGATGCACCGCTAGGTGACAAACCTATTGCAGGAGCAGATGCAGATGTTATGAACGTTTGGCAAGCTCGATATGATGACTACTTGATAGTTTAGTGCACCATGCTTTACGTCTTAGAACTGGGACTTCAAAAATGTTTTGAACGCCACGGAGCATATGAGATGTTCCAAGAGCTGAAATTGGTATTTCAGACTCATGCCCATGTCGAGAGGTATGAGACCTTTGACAAGTACTTTGCCTAAAAGGTGGAGGAGAATAGCTCAGCTAGTGAGCATGTGCTCAGAATGTCTGGTTACTACAATCGCTTGAATCAAGTCGGAGTTAATCTTCCAGATAAGATAGTGATTGACAGAGTTCTCTAGTCACTATTACCAAGCTACTAGAACTTCGTGATGAACTATAATATGCAAGGGATGACGAAAATGATTCCTGAGCTTTTCGCGATGCTAATCGGCGAAGGTAGAAATCAAGAATGAGCATCAAGTGTTGATGGTTAACAAGACCACTAGTTTCAAGAAAAAGAGCAAAGGAAAGAAAGGGAACTTCAAGAAGAACGGCAAGCAAGTTGTCACTCCCATGAAGAAGCCCAAAGCTAGACCTAAGACTGAAACTGATTGCTTCTACTACAAAGGGAATGGTCACTAGAAGCGGAATTTCCCCCAAATACTTGGTGGATAAGAAGGATGGCAAGGTAAAACAAAGGTATATTTGATATACATGTTATTGATGTGTAACTTACTAGTATTGGTAGTAGCTCCTAGGTATTTGATACTGGTTCAATTGCTAAGATTAATAACTCAAAACAGGAGTTGCAGAATAAATAGAGACTAGTTAAGGGCGAGGTGATGATGTGTGTTGGAAATGATTCCAAGGTTGATATGATCACCATCGCACGCTCCCTCCACCTTCGGGATTAGTGCTGAACCTAAATAAATTTTATTTGGTGTTTGCGTTGAGCATGAATATGACTGGATCATTTTCATTGCAATACGATTATTCATTCAATTCAGAGAATAATTGTTATTCTATTTACATGAATAAAACCTTCTATGGTCATACACCCAATGTGAATGGTTTATTGAATCTCGATCGTAGTGATACACATATTCATAATATTGATGCCAAAAGATGCAAAGTTGATAATGATAGTGCAACATACTTGTGGCACTGCCGTTTAGGTCATATTGGTGTAAAGCGCATGAAGAAACTCCATATGGATGGAATTTTGGAATCACTTGATTATGAACCATTTGATACTTGCAAACCATGCCTCATGGGCAAGATGACTAAAACTCCTTTCTTCGGAACAATGGAGCAAGCATAACTTATTGGAAATAATACATACCGATGTATGCGGTCCGATGAGTGTTGAAGCACGCGGCGGGTATCGTTATTTTCTCGCCTTCACTGATTATTTAAGTACATATGGGTATATCTACTTGATGAAACACATGTCTGAAACATTTGAAAAGTTCAAAGAATTTTAGAGTGAAGTGGAGAATCATCGTAACAAGAAAATAAAGTTTCTATGATTTGATCGTAGAGGCGAATATTTGAGTTACGAGTTTGGCCTTCATTTAAACAATGTGAAATTGTTTCACAACTCACGCCACCTGGAACACCACAGTGTAATGGTGTGTCCGAACGTTGTCCGTACTTTATTAGATATGGTGCGATATATGATGTCACTTACTGATCTACCACTATCATTTTGGGGTTATGCATTAGAGATAGCCGCATTCACGTTAAATCGGGCACCGTCTAAATCCGTTGAGACGATACCGTATGAACTGTGGTTTAGCAAGAAATCTAAGCTGTCATTTCTTAAAATTTGTAGTTGCGACACTTATGTCAAAAGACTTCAGCTTGATAAGCTCAAACCCAAATCAGAGAAGTGTGTCTTCATAGGATACCCTAAGGAAACAATTGGGTACACCTTCCATCACAGATCCACAGGCAAGATTTTTGTTACTGAGAATGGGTCCTTTCTAGAGAAGGAGTTTCTCTCGAAAGAAGTGAATGGGAGGAAAGTAGAACTTGATGATGTAACTGTACCTCCTCTCGAACTGGAAAGTAGCGCATCAGAGAAAACCGTTCCCGTGATGCCTACACCAACTAGAGAGGAAGCTAATGATGATGATCATGAAACTTCCGATCAAGTTACTACTAAATTTTCGTAGGTCAACTAGAGCACGGTCCGCACCAGAGTGGTACAGTAATCCTATCCTGGAAGTCATGTTACTAGACCTAGGCGAACCTACGAACTATGAAGAAGCTACGATGAGCCCAAATTTCGACAGATGGCTTGAGGCCATGAAATCTGTGATAGGATCCATATATGAGAACAAAGTGTGGACTTTGGTGGACTTGCCTGATGATCGGCAAGCCATAGATAATAAATGGATCTTCAAGAATAAGACTAACATTGATGGTAATGTTACTGTCTACAAAGCCTGACTTGTCGCAAAAGGTTTTCGACAATTTCAAGGGGTTGGCTACGATGATGCTTTCTCAATCGTAGCGATGCTTAAAGTCCATCCGAATCATGCTAGCAATTGCCACATTTTATGAAATCTGGCAAATGGATGTCAAAACTGCATTCCTTAAATGGACATATCTAAGAGGAGTTGTATATGATGCAATCGGAAGGTTTTGTTAGTCCTAAAGGTTCTAACAAGGTGTGCAAGCTCCAGCGATCCATCTATCGACTAGTGCAAGCATCTCGGAGTTGGAAAATATGCTTTGATGAGGTGATCAAAGTATATGGTTTTATACAGACATACAGTAAAGCCTGTATTTACAAGAAAGTGAGTGGGAGCTCTGTAGCATTTCTGATATTATATGTGGATGACATATTGTTGATTAGAAATGATATAGAATTTCTGGATAGCATAAAAGAATACTTGAATAAGAATTTTTCAATGAAAGACCTCGGTGAAGCTGCTTACATATTGGGCATCAAGATCTATAGAGATAGATCAAGATGCTTTATAAGATTTTCAATGAGTACATACCTTGACAAGATTTTAAAGGAGTTCAAAAATGGATCAGTCAAAGAAGGAGTTCTTGCCTGTATTGTAAGATGTGAAGTTGAGTAAAGACTCAAAACCTGACCATGACAGAAGATAAAGAGAGAATGAAAGTCATTCCCTATGCCTCAGCCATAGGTTCTATAAAGTATGCCATGCTGTGTACCAAACCTGTTGTGTACCTTGCCATGAGTTTGGCAAGGGGGTACAATAGTGATCTAGGATTAGATCACTCAACAATGGTCAAAATTATCCTTAGTTACCTTAAAGTGGACTAAGGAAATGTTTCTCGGTTATGGAGGTGATAAAGAGTTCGTCGTAAAGAGTTACGTCGATGCAAGCTTTAACACTGATCTAGATGACTCTAAGTCTCAATCTGGATACATATTGAAAGTGGGAGCAATTAGGTAGAGTAGCTTCATACAAAGTTTTGTAGACTTAAAAATTTGCAAAATACATATGGATCTGAATGTGACAGACTTGTTGACTAAACCTCTCTCACAAGCAAAACATGATCACACCTTAGTACTCGTTGGGTGTTAATCACATGGCGATGTGAACTAGATTATTGACTCTAGTAAACCCTTTGGGTGTTGGTCACATGGCGATGTGAACTATGGGTGTCAATCACATGACGATGTGAATTATTGGTGTTAAATCACATGGCGATGTGAACTACATTATTGACTCTAGTGCAGGTGGGAGATTGAAGGAAATATGCCCTAGAGGCAATAATAAAGTCGTTATTTTATATTTCCTTATTTCATGATAAATGTTTATTATTCATGCTAGAATTGTATCAGCCGGAAACTTGATGCATGTATGGATACATAGACAAAACACTGTGTCCCTAGTAAGCCTTTACTAGACTAGCTCGTTAATCAAAGATGGTTAAGTTTCCTAACCATAGACATGTGTTATCATTTGATGAACAGGATCACATCATTAGGTGAATGATGTGATGGATGATGACCCACAAGTATAGGGGATCTATCATAGTCCTTTCAATAAGTAAGAGTGTCGAACCCAATGAGGAGCAGAAGGAAATGACAAGCGGTTTTCAGCAAGGTATTCTCTGCAAGCATTGTAATTATTGGTAACAGATAGTTTTGTGATAAGATAATTCGTAATGGGTAACAAGTAACAAGAGTAAACAAGGTGCAGCAAGGTGGTCCATTTTTTGTAGCAAAGGACAAGACTGGACAAACTCTTATATAAAGCAAAGCACTCCCGAGGACACATGGGAATTATTGTCAAGCTAGTTTTCATCATGCTCATATGGTTCGCGTTCGCTACTTTGATAATTTGATATGTGGGTGGACCAGTTCTTGGGTGTTGCCCTTCCTGACAAGCCTCCCACTTATGATTAACCTCTCTCGCAAGCATCCGCAACTACGAAAGAAGACTTAAGGTAAACCTAACCATAGTATGAAACATATGGACCCAAATCAGCCCCTTACAAAGCAACACATAAACTAGGGTTTAAGATTCTGTCACTCTAGCAACCCATCATCTACTTATTACTTCCTAATGCCTTCCCCTATGCCCACAACATGGTGAAGTGTCATGTAGTCGACGTTCACACCAATAGAGGAGAGACAACATACATCTTATCAAAATATCGAACGAATACCAAATTCACATGATTACTTATAACAAGACTTCTCCCATGTCCTCAGGAACAAACATAACTACTCACAAATCATATTCATGTTCAAAATCAGAGGAGTATTAATAAGCATTAAGAATTTGAACATATTATCTTCCACCGAATAAACCAACTAGCATCAACTACAAGGAGTAATCAACACTACTAGCAACCCACAGGTACCAATCTGAGGTTTTGAGACAAAGATCGGATACCAGAGATGAACTAGGGTTTTAGAGGAGATGGTGCTGGTGAAGATGTTGATGGAGATTTTACGCCCTCTCGATGAGAGGATCGATGATGATGATGATGGCGATGATTTCCCCCTCCCGGAGGGATGTTTCACCATCAGAACAGCTCCACCGGAGCCCTAGGTTGGTCCTACCCAGGTTCCGCCTCGAGACGGCGGCGCTTCGTCCCGAAAACTTCTCTCTTCTTTTTTCCAGGGCAAAAGACACCATATAGCATAAGATGGGTGTTGGGGGCCTGCCAGGGGGTCCACGAGGTAGGGGGCGCGCCCAGGGGGGTAGGGTATGCCCTCCACCCTCATGGCTGGCTGGTGGCCCCCCTCTGGTGCTTTCTTCTCCCAATATTTTTTATTATTCCAAAACTGATCTAAGTGAAGTTTCAGGACTTTTGGAGTTGTGCAGAATAGGTCTCTAATATTTGCTCATTTTCCAGTCCAGAATTCCAGCTGTCGGCACTCTCCCTCTTCATGTAAACCTTATAAAATAAGAGAGAAAAGGCATAAGTATTGTGATATAACGTGTAATAACAGCCCATAATGCAATAAATATTTATATAAAAGCATGATGCAAAATGGACGTAGCAATGGACAAGACCCAGCCGTTAGCATATCATATTGATTGTTCAGTTTTATTGCTATTGCTTTATTCATGTCAAATACATATTCCTTCGACTATGAGATTATGCAACTCCCAGATACCGGAGGAATGCCTTGTGTGCTATCAATGTCACAACGTAATTGCATGATTATAAAGATGCTCTAGAGGTATCTCCGAAGGTGTTTGTTGGGTTGGCATAGATCGAGATTAGGATTTGTCACTCTGAAGGTATCTCTGGGCCCTCTCGGTAATACACATCATAAGAACCCTTGCAAGCAAAGTGACTAATGAGTCAGTTGCAAGATGATGTATTACGGAACAAACAAAGAGACTTGCCAGTAACGAGATTGAACTAGGTATGAAGATACTGACTATCGAATATCGGGCAAGTAACATACCGATAGACAAAGAGAATTACGTATGTTGTTGTAACAGTTCGACCGATAAAGATGTTCTTAGAATATATAGAAGCCAATATGGGCATCCAGGTTCCACTATTGGTTATTGACCGGAGAGGTGTGTCGTTCATGTCTACATAGTTCTCGAACCCATAAGGTCCGCACGCTTAACGTTAGATGACGATATAATATCATATGAGTTATGTGATTTGGTGACTGAATGTTGTTCGGAGTCCCGGATGAGATCACAGACATGATGAGGAGTCTCGAAATGGTTGAGAGGTAAAGATTGATATATAGGACGATGGTATTCGGACACCGGAAGTGTTCCGAAGGGTACCATGTACATATATGGTCACCGGAAGGGGCTCCGGGCACCGCCGGCAAAGATATGGGCTTAATGGGCCAAGGGAGGGATAGACCAGTCCATAAGGGGATGGTGCACCCCTCCACCAGGCCGTCCAACCCTAGGGAAAGGAAAGGGGGAAGGGCAAGTCCCTCCTAACTTCCCCTGCTCAAGGGAGAAAGGAAAGGGGGGGGGGGGGGGGGCGCCACCTCCCCCTTCCTTCCCCTGGCGCCTATACAAGGAAGGGGGGCCGAACCAGGGCAGGAGCCCAAGTGAGATTTGGCCCCACTTGGGGCGCCCCTTGGCCTCTCCCCTCTCCCCCCCCCCCCCCCCCCCACACACACACACACACACACACACACACATATATATATATATATATATATATATATATATATATATATATATATATAGGGAAAATAGTTACTACCATCGGTGGTAGTTACCTCCGTCCTCCGTGCCATCCGATTGCATTGTGATCCGTGCAATTCTTAGCGGGTCATGGAAAGGGAATGAGTGGATTTCTCGTGCCCGCTTCGTGGGTTAGTTAAGCTAGCTCCCGATTTTCTTGCTTCCGCTGAGCGTTTCTTTTCTCGCTACTTATTTGGATCAGGACGCCGGGTACCATCCCACGAGAAAAGGATTGGATCTGGCATACAGAACCAAAACAAGCTCATCTATCTCAACTACCCAATCAAAAAGTGCACCTGCTAGCAGAAAGGTATGGCTCAGCAATTGATTTACACACATGCATGATTCTTTCATTTACATCTGTGCATGCATCCTGATGCTAATTGACTTCTTTTTCATGCAAGCTTCCGTGTTGGGAAGACAACTCGGTAGGCTATTGCCGCCGCCGTCGTGTACCACCTGCTACTGCTGCTACCACCGACAACATCTGCAAGCTGCAACATCCTACATGACCTCAATTCCCTTCAGTGACCAACCCAGGAGATTTTTGTACCGTGACGGCGAGGACACACGAGCGCACATGGCCGATGGGTGGCTGCTCTATTGTGGTAGTAGAAACAACCTGCACGGCCTGGCGGCAGCAGTGGCAAACACGGGAGTACGGCCGACAAGCGACTGGCTGACTGCTCTAGCATGGCGGCGTCGAAGTCGCACCGGCCACGCGGCCGTCTCCGTGATCCATTGAAGAGCCTGGAAGAACATCACGCACTGAAGCCTCTCCATGCAAATCCTCCTTTTCATGTTGAGCCGATCAAGATCGTATATGGCCGAGCAGCGATAGCAAGACTTGTATTCGAGTGAGATGAACAGTGTTTTTTGTATGATGAGATGAGTAGTTTTCGGTGGTCAACGTTGCCCCTTCATGTGATGCATGGCTGACATCACATATGCATGCATGATGCACCTACTGGACCGTGAAATCAATACCAGATGCATTATTAGCAGTATATAAATAGACAGATATTAACATGTACTCCACTTCATTCTGGCCGGGCGGATACATACTCTTCTGTGCTATTATAGATACACTTCAAATTTAGTTTTTTAATACCATATACTCCATACTTTATACTTGACCTTTTTTTCTGAATGCAACATACTCCATACTTAATTTTTTGTTTTGAAATATACTACATACTCCATACTTCCTCATATGGAACACATACATACTCCTTAGAGTATAGACATGTACGCTATGGCTTTGAAGATACCATCATGTAATATGTATCCTCGTCGACGCTGAACATATACTATCCGCTACTTCATACTAAGTTTCAATTAAAAGTATATATATATACTCCCTACTAAATATGACAATTCGAAGTATATATACTCCGGAAGCCATACTACATACTGACATACTCTATACTACTTTTTTATTCTACATAGTGTATAAACTCCATACCATATTCCATCTCAGATTATTCTACATACTCCGTATGCCTAGAAACAAAAGTTCATATATACTATATGCTCAATCAATAATATACAGTACTATTTTCTAGTAATACCAAGCATCATCCCCCCACACAAAAAAACAAGTACCGTATACGGCTATTTCCAAATTATATACAATATACTTTACGTTATTTCTTGCACAAGGTATTTGCGGCAACACGCCATACTGACACGTCTCTTTTGCTTTTTACGTGGGTACATGACGCCACTTATCCATTCAACACAGTTGGTTAGTTCGGAAGACCTCGCAATAAAAAAGAAGGTTGTTGAAACTAACGCAGGCAATTTCTTGCTAATTCTTTTACCGAATGGTAATCAGACGCAAGTTAGTTACCCTGCTATTGGGTTTCCCACATCCACTAACCCGTCTAGTATGGAGAAATAATGAGACACGTGGCAGGCAAACACTTAGATGGTAACTACCACCGCTTGTAGATAAAATTTGTCCTATATATATATATATATATATATATATATATATATATATATATATAAAGTCTATTTAAGACCCAGGGTGAAGAATAACTTATTCCTCACCCTGGCCGATCGACCGAGTCAGACTTTGTGCGTCCCACAAAGCCACCGTTCTGCTGATTGAAAAAAGAGGCCCACAATCCCTCGCTGTAAGATTACAACGGGGGCGAGGTATTTTTACGACTCTACACGCCTCCCCCACCGCCCCCACCTCCCCGTCCTTTTCTAATCTATTGTGGACGGGGTTTTTTTTTTGGAGAAAGAAGAAGCTGCGAACGATTTCGAGAGAAGCAACGGCGAACGGCGACGTGGTGCTCAGCGGGCTGGCTTGAAGGCAAGTCATCGGTTGGCTGGCTGGGGGGCAGTGTGCTGCTCGGATGGGGGATGAGTAGCTGGTGGGCTTGACGTTGTGTTGGTCGCTCGGAAGGTGGGGCGGCGTGATGTCCGGCGGCTCCTTGACCTTCGGCAGCGCTGTGGTTGTGATCGCAGTCAAACTAGATGGGATGGTCGTGCATGGTCTGCTTCGTGACAGTTGTTTTGTGTTCTGATTGTATTTTGGCTGGGTGTGGAGCGCACGTGAGGAGGTGAGCATCTCCAATTCTAATAATTTCTTTCAAATTTGCATTAGGAAGGGTTCAGTTAATTACCAGATTTGTTGTGATGTGATTGTTACCTTGGTTTTGATGATGTTTTTCAATTTGCAAGCTTTCATATGACCAACAAAGCCAGAGTTTTACAGCAGTTTTGGGGGACAAGGAGAAAACAACGAAGGGAGGGGATTGGCACCTATGCTTCTGGAACATTTTTTGATTCGATGGTTTTTTTTTTGAAAGCAACACGGCTTTATAACTTAACGTGCGGGCAAATCGCCCATAACACAAGTGCCCACTTGGGCAGGTACATCCTCCTGCCACTGCATACAGTGGTCAGGATCACACATACGACCGATGCTAGCCAGCTCGTGAGCGGCAGAGTTTGCACTATGGCGACAAACAGAAATAGAGAAGAAAGAAAACCAGAGTTTCAGTTGGTATTTCATGTCCTCGATGACAGCGGCGTACGGCGAAGAATCCACTTGCCGCACGTCCAAAGCCTCCCCCAGGAGTTGTGAGTCGGTCTCGAATTCCACTTGAACTAGGCCAAGCTCTGCAGCTGCTGTTATTGCATGTGACTGTGACATGGCTACAGCTTCAGCACCGAATGCATCGCCAACATTTTCGCTCCTCCCTGCCCGTGCATGTAAGAGAGTCCCTTCAATTGATCTCACCGCCATGCCCCACCCTGCGTGGTTCTGTCCAGGGACAAAGGAACCATCCACGTTAATCTTGTAGCCTGCCTTGACCGGGGGCCTCCATTTCTCCGGGTTTACACTTGCACTAGGTTTCCCAAAAACCTGCAGGTATTCAAGCACATTGCTCCGAGTCCTTCTTGCCAACTCTGCCGCCGCAACCGGCATTTCTCCCTCTCTGAGCTTATTCCTATTTGACCACCACAACCACCAGAAAGTGAGGACGTGGAGCCGTTTTGTTTCATCCAGATGGTTGTTAGTGTGTGTGCTGGGCGGTCCATGAAGTTCTTCTCAGCAGCAGCGATGCCTCTCAAATTGGCTACAAGATCCAGGCAGATTGCTTGATCACTGACTGTAGGATTCATGCCTCTTCTAGCCAGAATTTCAGTCAGCTGCAAAATTAAACAATAGAAAGGGTAAAGAAACATCAAGCATGACATTGACATGATATGGTCCAGATTGTATCCATGTTTTGATCAAGTTCTACCCTGGATGTCGTTCAATGGTTATTAGATGTGTTTTGTTACAAAAGAGTTTTGAGTATTACCCGCATGGTTATTTTGCAGGTTGAGGAGCTTGAAGAAAATGTACTTCTTTCTCATGTGCATATACCTCTCAGATTTTTTAATGAGAACTGAAAGATTCTACCTTCAGTTTGATCTTCATGATAATACTACTTGTCCTATACAGATAAAAGAAATCTATGTATATCAGTACTTGTAGTATTTATCTTGAGTGTTACTTTTCTTTTCAAGTAGGAGATTTGGTACTTAGTTGCCTTGTTTTCTGGCAGGGTTGGTGTGTTCAGAATATCTTTTTCCTACAGAATGCTGGGAAATTTTAATAGTAAGTCCCACAATTTTGTTTTCTTACTCCAGTTATCTGTGTTTTGATTTCTTGTTTGAAACTGATGGGCGTCCATATTCCTAAAGCTTCACCATCCCGTGAAGAATGGATGCATCAAACCTCATCTCATTCAAGCAAATGAGAAACTCTCCCGTCTCTGTTTTAATTTTCCATTTTAGGTACTATTCATGTACTGCCTTACAAATTTTAAATTAGGATCCTTTTTCCAACTTGAAAATAGAAACTCTATGCAGCTAAACAATAGTCCAAATGACGAACATGTATGTGGCTTTTTTTAGAACACTATAAAAACACGACATTACATTCTGTTTGTTCACCAATATCCTCATAATTGCATACTCCTAAAATAAGTGTGTAGAACAAGAACAGTGATCTACAAAATGACCCGCCTGCTGAACCACCACATGTAGATGCGGGTGGTACGGTAAGGCATAAATTATCTATTACTGAAACAAGATTTTTGTTTGTCCAATTTCTACTTTATATTGGAGCTTACAGATTTAATATTATTTTTTTGCAACAAATATAATTTGCTCTTCCTTGGGTTTTGCTTCAGATTCTTATGTACCATGACGTGTTGGTTTTGCTGATCTTTTTAACTCGTTATTTCTATGTTGCAGAGCTAGCTATCCAAATATGATTAATATCTTCTTCCTGGGGTATTTCTTAGCACTGCCATAGACAAGTGTTTATTTAGTTCATGTCATATTTATTTAGTTCCTTGTAATATTGGCTGATGGATTATTCAGAGTACCTTTCAAACTAATGTTCCTCTTTCAGCTCACAGTTTTCCTTGATTACATTTTGCCATGCATCTCCGACAAAGAAACAAGACAGAGGAATCATGAGGACCTGCAAAGATATGTGTATACATGTAATAGTTGCCCAGGCTCTGGAACTTTTTCAGTAACGTTGCTGAAACTGTGGGATCATCCAGACGAGGATGTTGCCAAGGCTAATTGGAAATACATCTTTGCAGAAACTGTAGAGTCATCCAGATGGGGATTTTGCACATCTAATTTGAAATATAAATGTCCCCAGTTTTCTCCCAAAGCCAATGCCCATCTCGAGATCAACAGGAGTGTTTTCGCTACTGAAAGATAGTTGTCTATATATATATTGATCTTTTTAGATGCTACTTTGTCAAGCAACGTATTGAATATATTGTTTTTATGATTTATATGTTATGAACTCACATCGTCTATCTTCATTGTAAACCTACCTAGGCATGTCATGAAATTCAACTGCTTCCCGAGTAGTTCTGATGTCGTGTGATGCACTATTCCAGTAATTCTTATGTCTTGCCGTCTGGGCAACAACACAAAGCAATCTTTCTGTGTGTGATCCTAGAGCTAATGAGGAAACGTTCTGTGTGTGAACCTAATGAGGAATCTTTCTGTGTGTGATCTACAGCTAATGAGGAATCTTTCCGTGTGTGTTCTAGAGCTAACGAGGTGAACACGCGTTGTGATGATCTAGTAGACAAGTGTTGTGCAATACATTGGAGGAAGATGCAGAGCAGGAATCCAAAACTAGGAATCAACATCTCGGATACACTTAATATAACACATTGACAAACCTATCGCAATTTTCTGAAAACACACACAAATTAGAAGAAAAAACTTCCAGTGGTACTTATACAAGGAAATTTAACAAGCACGATTTTATCGACAGAATTATTCATAAGGTAAATGTGTTGCAGCCCAGATCAAGTATTCACTATACATCATGAAAACGACAGGCAATGTAATCTTTGCCTTCCTGATACAAATTTCACTTACATCCAAATCTTTTGTCAGACTGAATAACCAAAGACCAGCTGAATGACATTTTCCATCCATGGCATAATAATTGAGAGTTCTTCTATATTCTTCTGGCATTAGTAACTTCAGTTAGGCTTACTGAATTCACGGCGAGCATTGATAGGTTGGTGGCTGGACGTGGTTGTGGTTGTGTTTGTTCTCATAGGTTAAATGAGAATCACGGCGTTGTCGCGACTCCACTCCATATGCTTCACACGGCACAGTCCTTGATGCTGCTGCATCTGTAGAACCCCCTACACTCTATTAGTTCATACTGAATTGCTTGGTTCAATTACCACCTACAATGAAAGCTTGCAGATTTCACCAAAGGCTAAACAACAAGCATGCACAAAGCTACACGAGAATGAGAATGAAAATTTGATCTCTTTCCTGTATGCCTTTCGTATCAAGAGAATATATTTGGAAATGTGCTAAACTGTAACTGTCACAAAGAAACTTGACAAGATTTTAACAAGCAAATATGTTAATATACAAAACTGACAGAAGATCATTAACACCTTGAACAACAATTTCTTGTCAAGTTCAGTTGCAACCGATGACACTATGTCAAACTAAAGATCATTTTTTTAGATGCAAATAAACATTAATTAATCATCTAATAAAACCTGATTGAACACAGCAGAGGATATAAATGCGGCATCCAAGGTCTAAAGCATTTAATTCCAAAACAAAACCCAACGTATTGACAATTATGTATGTTCTTTTTTATTTCTTGGCCAAAATCTTCTTGATATAAGCAACAACGATTTAAATCATGTAGTGCAGAGTTGCACACACAATCAGTACCTTTTTTCTTTCAAGAACTCCATAAATGAACCTGTGATATATGATGAACATGCAGAACACAGTTTCAGGAAAAAAAATAAAGCTTGCCATGTTTGTTATTTCCAAACAAAAGAATTCTAAGCACTAGATTTTAGACTGACAAAAATACTGTTTGCATAGCGGTAGAGAGCCTAGCGTATAGTCTGGCAAGCTTCCCAACGAAATCACCTCAGTAGATGCAATAGTTCATGCCAGAAAATACCAAATATAAAAAGACAGTGATGGAACTACTTCTGCATTCCGCAACTGTATCCAAATCAATTGGATTTTAGGAAAACATCATGGTTTGCAACACATTCCCCTCAACTTCGTCACGCCAAATAGACCATAACTTTTCTGCACTTGCCCACTGCAATAACACATGCAAGAATATACCAGTTAATTTCTCAAGAAAGAAAGTGGCGGCTGGATGAGTACATAATTGATCTGGCTGGAAGCCGCCGGAATGAACTGGGTCAAAATCAATGTGGATGGCTCTATCATCAGGGCAACCGGAGCTGCGAGTGTGGGGATGGTTTTACAAGATAACCGGAAAGGTTCTGCTTTCTGCAGGCAGAGTGCTTCAAGCGTGCACTGATGCCGAAAAACTAGAAGCTATGTCTTGCCTGGATGGCCTGAGATTAGCAGCGACATGGTCATTTGTATGAACCGATATCAATTTAGCCTTCAGACATGATGTCAAAATTTCTAAAAAACAATAAAAAAATACTAACTGAAAGTTAAACTGTGCTTCCACAACAAAATGAGCTACTGATTTGTCACTAATTTAAAAAAGAATCGACTTGGTCTAATACTATAACCTTAGCATAAGAAGTATAATTTCATATAACATGGTCATTTTATTCTGCTCTCACTACAACAAGCACAAGTGATTCCTTGACAAGTAATTTCCCCATCACAACTTACCACCCCCATTTAGATGCCAAACTCAAAAGACACAAATTCTGCCGACACAAACAATCTTCAGTCTATCAAAAACAGGAAGGGATTTTACCAGGGGGTGGAGGCGGCCAAGTTTGAGGGAGGTAAGGGGCGGGGCTTGAGCTCATGGGCGCGTGCAGTGAGCTAGTGATGAAACTTGCAAACGAGGTCAATCATATTCATACCTAGTCAATGAAAAAACGACCCAGATCAATGGGCATACTTCAATTAGGGAGGCGAGGATCAATCAAGGATACGAGGATGGGAGAGGAGATATAAGACACTTCTCGAGCTCGTGGAGCGCGTCGCCGTGGCCCAGCGCCGCTCCGCCGCCGAAATCGCGATCAAACTTGGCGTCGTCGCTTCAGTTCAACTGCATCCCGCCGGTGGGACGACCGCTTCAGTTCAACTGGCTCGCGATCGCTTGGATGGAGCGGCCTGCTCTGTTGGCCTACAGAGAAGGGGAACCGCCATGGCTGCGTGTAGGTAGACTGGCTGAGATGGTGCGGGAAATAGCAGAACCCTCCCACGATCTGTAGAGTTGGTTTTCTCCCGATTAGTTCGGTAGGGGAGAGAAGAGGTAAATTTACCTCGCTTTTTTCTTTTGCGCACAGGGTCTCAATGCTGTAATATCTAGCACTGCGTGAGGTAAATTTATGTTCCATACTTTGTTTCTTCGGCGCCTGATGTGTGGTTCGGCTAGGGTGAGAAATAACAATTCTTCATCCTGGGTGACGAATAGCGCCCTATATATGGTCGCGCTATTCGTCACCCTGGGTGAGGAATAGTTATTCTTCGCACCCCCTCTATTTTACATCAATGCACCATAATTTTACGTTCCTTAAATTTTGTCTTATTTTAGACATAAATAGAGAATGTAAGGAAATATATAATCGCCGTAAAAAATATTTTATGTTACGTAAATTACAGATGTAAAAATATAGTGTAAAATGTACATAAAATATAATTTTTCTGGTCTTCTGACCTTTTTTTTATGCCAAATTTTATGCAGTGAATCAATATGACCGTAGCTATTTGTATTTGAAACATAATTTATTTATGAAAGGATCGTAATATTCCCTCGGGTGAAGAATAATTTATTCTGCACCCTGGGTGATGAATAGTAACACTATATATATATATGTATACATATATATATATATATATATATATATATAGGGAAAATCCTTCCTGTTATTCCAAGATGCGTGCAGCCTTAATGGCTTTTCTGCTGCGTTGTAATTAGCGGGTTTAAAATATGAACCCGACCCGCAATGGAGAACTACCGCTCCTATATTCTGGGGATATCTATCTTGACCAAGGGCCTCCAAAACTGATTGCCGGCGTCGTGACAGGCGGCACCATCCGTCCTCAATGCTTGCGGCGATGTGGTTAGCTGACTGCAGGTTTGTGTGCATCCATAGGCATATATACATGAATTTTGAACATTAGTGCATGCTTCCATGATTCGTCCCTTGATCTTTCAACTCTCATCTCTATTGCTTCATGTGGATCAACAGGCTATGAGCACCGCAGGGAGTAATGTGTTGAGGCGACGTGACATGCACAAGGTTGATCGATGTTCGCCGGTGACCTGTGGGTGAGTGTACGCGTGATGGAGACGGCAACTAGTGGTGTACTTGAACATGCGACATCACTCACCGCCGTCGACGATGACGACGAGCCAAATCATGCGACGTTGCCGACTGCCGTCGCCGATGACAACCAGCCAAACCATGCAATATTGTCGATCACCGTCGACGATGACGACGTCCGCATACCGGACCCATGCTCAGGAACACGATACTCCAAGATCAAATAAAGGCGGTTGTAGCATGCGTGATATTCGTTTGTACTTCACAGAAATATACCGTTAATTTCCTAGTAAAGAACAATGTATTTTTGGGTCTCTCATCCACATCCATCTAGGCAACATTTGAGCATCAATCACAGACTGGAGTTCATGAATTTATCAACGAACTACTTGTAACCATGACTGTGATACACACAATCCATGCTAATTCTTTTACATACTAATTGTGTGTATATACTACATAATTTTTTTAGGGACGTCTATATACTACATACTACTTTTGTGTATATACTAATTCATACCATTATCTTTTTTATATACTACATACTACTTCAAGTTGGCACGTAAAACATGCATTAAATTTATTTCGTCCTCGCTGGAGACCGCTCGGTGGCGTATATACGGCATTTATGATGTAATCAAAATAAGTGCCGTGATTTTTGTATAAATTTGAACTGAAACCACGACACTTATTTTGGATCGGAGAGAGTACATCATTATTTATATTATACATTAGTTTTTCATGCTATATACTCTGTACTTCATCTAAAGGGAAATACTCCATACTTTTTTGAAAATATATAACACACTATATACTCTATATGTCCTAAAAAATTTACTCCATTCTATATACTCCTCCTTTCAGCATGTACTATATGCTCCATACTTTCAAAAAATGGCACCATATTCGTTTTATAGCAATACTACATTTTTTCTTGATATATTCCGTGTCACTTTCTGGATATACTATTTTTTTGGAATGAATATACTACTCAATATTTTGGTTCAAAGAAAAGATATATGATTTTTTTCATAAGTGAAAAAAAATTATGTACTGCCATTTCAAAAGGAAATACACACATACTCCATTCTAAGTTTTGTAATATACTCCATACTACAACTAAGAGTAGCATGGACACTTGTCTAGTATGTACACCCCCCCCCCCCCCCCCCCCCCAAAAAAAAGAGTAGTATGTAGACCCGTATACTTCTTAATACTACATTTTTGTGGTACTATTTTATACGCTAAGGTATTTCACGTAAAGGCCATACTCCATACTCCAATAGTTATATGTTAATACTCCATACTACAAGTATACAGACACCAAATGGTTTTAAAAGTACTATATATTGTTTACTATACTGTGCAGAAAATCCAAGAGATATAACGTTTCCACGCTACCTTTTTTTAACGAAAACTAATCTGACTAAAAAATTGCCCTCCACCTAACAAGAATAATCGGATATAGTTTGCATCCTTATCTCATAGACAAGTTGTTGTACACAGAATTGAGGAGGTTGTTGGACCAGCGCGTCATTAGCTTGCCGGATTATTTTAATCACAAAAACGAAGTCGCTGCCTATTGGATTACAGCACCCGTTAACCATATCTCTCGACCCGGTAGACTTGATGCTACGTTTGAGGGAGAGGAAAGGGGACACGTGGAGGGCACCTAGCTAGGTGGTAACTACCATTGGTAGTATATAAAATTTGTCATATATATATATATATATATATATATATATATATATATATATATATATATATATAATATATATATATATTATATATATATATAATATACATACATCTGGGCTATTCTATTACGCATAACAGAATATTATTCTGTTACCCTTTTTGAACTGACGGATTCAGGTGGTTGTACTGATGTTTTCGAAGCGGTTGAACTGATGCGTTCAGTTGTGTTTAACCGATCGTCTCCTTTAGTTCAAAAACTTTTTGTAATTTTTTTGTCGGAACGGGGCGTGTAATATATCGTTTGAAAGCTCTTGACAACTATATTTCAAGTATATTGAACATTTTTGCAAAATCATTATGGTTTAAGAGCAGTTTTAAAAAAACCGTTTTTTTCAAAACCGAAAATGTGAAACGTATTTTGGACTCAATTTTCAAACGGTGTGTCGGAATTGAGCAAATAAGATGGCGTTGGAAAGCTGGTGAAAATCCGCATCTTCCATATATGTATTGTTTTTTCTAATTCTATATGATTTAAAAGTAATTTGAAAAACGGTGAAATTTTGGGCGGAACGTATTTTCGCGATTTTTTGCAAACGGTTTGTCGGATTGACGCAAATGATACGGCGTTGAAAAGCTATGGAAAATGCGCAACTTTTTCGTATAGAAAGTTTTTTCTAATTCTTTATGGTTTAAATACAAATTCAAATACGGTTAAAATTGGTTTCGAACGCGGTTTTTTTAAAAAGTTTGTCGAAATGGGGCAAATAATATACCGTTGGGTAGCTATCGAAAATGCGAAACTTAGTCATGTTGGACGTTTTCTTTACTTTGCAACCGTTTAAGAGTAATTTCGAATACGGCATGATGGATCCTGCTGTTTTCTCGTCTGAAAAACAGAATAGTCGTACTGATATACGTGTATGTTTGTACTAAGCTATTTTTTGTACAGTAGTTTTGAATGGTTCCAAAAAAGTATACTTGTACTGAAGTTTACACGGGTTTGTACTAAGTGTGTTTTCACTAACTAGATTTTGCTCTATTTTTTGGGTAATTTTTTTCTCGTAAGTTTTCAACAGTGTACTGTATCCTAGCCCCGAACTTGCATGGTTTTTATTGTTGAACTGAATGTTATTTTTTTGCCAAATTTTTTTTTTGCGTGTTTCTTTTTTTAGGTCAATTTTTTTTTGCAACAAATATTCTAGATTTCTCTTGTTTTCCAACTTGAACTTTTTACCATTTTAAACTTTTACCAACTTGAATTATCATGTGTGGATGAGCACTTGAACTTGTAGAATTTAAAATTTTCTGTTTTAGTTCTTATTTGTTTTCTTGTCCGAACTTATGATACCATTATCACTGAACCTGCGTGGTTTCTGTAGCTGAACTAAAATCCATGTTGTCTGTGAAAACCAGGAAAATTGCATCTACTCAATGGGCCATGATGCAAGCATCGCCGCCGGCAATACTTGGCGCACCAGAGAAGCCGCACTGCTGGATTTGTCGAGAGAGAACTGAGGACAGCACATCCACTCAGGCATAAGCACATCCACTAAAAAAGAAGATTTTTGGATCGAGTCGGGTGAACCGGCTACCTGTACTCCGGTGGACTGACGGCTCCGTCGAGGTGGAGCTGATGGAAGCAGGGATGCGGTCGGCCGGCATGCGTGGGAGGGAGTGGCCAGAGCGTCGGGAGGAAGGCGGCCAGAGCGCGGGGAGGAAGGTGGACGGAGCGCCACGAGGAAGGCAACAGGAGAGTGCGGGGGAGGAAGGTGGCTGGCGTGCAGCCTAGCTCCAGCGAGCAAGACTCATAGGTCCTCCTCAGCCTTGGATCTCGGCGGCCAGCCATGGTGGTGTAGGGGTGGTGGTGCACTGGTGTGCAGGTCGTCGGGTGAGGCGGCACACCGGAGATAGACAGGGAAGGATGCGCGCCGCGGACGGCGAGGGAAGCACGCCGGCGGATGGAGGTGGGTCATCGGCAGGAGGCAAGTTGGGGGCGGGGGTTGGCGACGGGAGGCATGCTAGGAGGAGGGGGATTGGCAGAGGCGCTCTGGGAGGAGGGGGATAGAGCCAGTGGCGCAAGGTGGCGGTGGATCCGGCCGGCGGCGCGCTGGGTGGAGGTGGGATCGGGGCGGCGCGCTGGGCGGAGGTGGGTTCGGGCGGCGGCAGGAGGAAGAAAACGGACACGCCTCTATATAGGGTGCGAGGGTAACAGAATAATATTCTGTTACCGGTAACAAAATAGTCCAGCCCTATATATATATACCCATGTACCACGAAAACATCAGAAGCGACCACGAAAAACTATTTCCACCGCCATAACCTTCTGTATCCACGAGATCCCATCTTGGAGCCTTTGCCGGTGCTCTACTGGATGGGAATCAACCACGGAGGGCTTTTACATCAACACCATAGCCTCTTCGATGAGTTGTGAGTAGTTTACCACACACCTTCGGGTCCATAGTTATTAGCTAGATGGCTTCTTCTCTCTCTTTGAATCTCAATACCATGTTCTCCTCGATCTTCTTTGAGATCTATTCGATGTAACTCTTTTTGCGATGTGTTTGTCGAGATCCGATGAATTGTGGGTTTATGATCAAGTTTATCTATGAGAAATATTTGAATCTCCTCTGAATTCTTTTATGTGTGATTAAGTTATCTTTGCAAGTATCTTCAAATTATCAGTTTGGTTTGGCCTACTAGATTGATCTTTCTTGCAATGGGAGAAGTGCTTAGCTTTGGGTTTAATCTTGCGGTGTCCTTTCCCAGTGACAGCAGGGGCAGCAAGGCACGTATTGTATTGTTGCCATCGAGGATAAAAAGATGTGGTTTATACCATATTGCATGAGTTTATCCCTCTACATCATGTCATCTTTCTTAATGCGTTACTCTGTTCTTTATGAACTTAATACTCTAGATGCATGCTGGATAGCGGTCGATGTGTGGAGTAATAGTAGTAGATGCAGGCAGGAGTCGGTCTACATGATCATGCCTAGATAAACTCATAATTATTCGCTTTTCTATCAATTGCTCGATAGTAATTTGTTCACACACCGTAATACTTATGCTATCTTGAGAGAAGCCACTAGTGAAAACTATGGCCCCCGGGTCTATCTTTTATCATATAAGCTTTCAATCTATTTTATTTGCATCTTTACTTTTCCAATCTATATTACAAAATAAAGAAAATATATTTATCTTATAATATTATCTCTATCAGATCTCACTGTCGCAAGTGGCCGTGAAGGGATTGACAACCCCTTTATTGCGTTGGTTGCGAGTTCTTGTTTGTTTCTGTAGGTGCGTGGGACTTTTGAGGAGCCTCCTACTGGATTGATACCTTGGTTCTCAAAAAATGAGGGAAATACTTACGCTACTATTGCTGCATCACCCTTTTCTCTTTAAGGAAAACCAACGCAAGCTCAAGTCGTAGCAAGAAGGATTTCTGGCGCCGTTGCCGGGGAGGTCTTCACTCAAGTCAAGACATACCAAGTACCCATCACAAACTCATCTCCCTCGCATTTACATTATTTGCCATTTGCCTCTCGTTTTCCTCTCCCCCACTTCACCCTTGCCGTTTTATTCACCCTCTCTTTCCCAATCTCCTCTCTCTTTCGCTTGCCTTTTTGTTTGCTTGTGTGTTGGATTAATTGTCGTGATGGCGCAAGATAATACCAAATTGTGTGAATTTTCCAATACCAATAGTAATGATTTCCTTAGTACTCCTATTGCTCCTCTTAATGATGTTGAGTCTTGTGAAATCAATGCTGCTTTGCTGAATCTTGTTATGAAAGATCAATTCTCCGGCCTTCCTAGTGAAGATGCCGCTACCCATCTAAACAACTTTGTTGATTTGTGTGAGATGCAAAAGAAGAAAGATACGGATAATGATATTGTTAAATTGAAGTTATTTCCATTTTCACTTAGAGATCGTGCTAAAGTTTGGTTATAGTCTTTGCCTAAGAATAGTATTGGTTCATGGAATAAGTGCAAATATGCTTTTATCTCTAAGTATTTTGCTCCCGCTAAGATCATCTCTCTTAGGAACGATATTATGAATTTTAAACAACTTGATCATGAGCATGTTGCCCAATCTTGGGGAAAAATGAAATTAATGATTCGCAATTGCCCTACTCATGGTTTGAATTTATGGACGATCATACAAAATTTTTATGCCGGATTGAATTTTGCTTATAGAAATATTTTAGATTCGGCTGCGGGAGGCACGTTTATGGAAATCACCTTAGGAGAAGCTACAAAACTCCTTGATAATACTATGGATAATTATTCTCAATGGCACACCAAAAGATCTACTAGTAAAAAAGTGCATGCTATAGAAGAAATTAATGTTTTGAGTGGAAAGATGGATCAACTTATGAAATTGTTTACTACTAAGAGTGCTCCTATTGATGCCAATGATATGCCTTTGTCTACTTTGCTTGAGAATAATAATGAATATATGGGTGTGAATTCTGTTGGTAGGAATAATTTTGGTAACAATGCTTATAGAGGCAACCTTAATCCTAGACCGTTCCCTAGTAATTCCTCTAATAATTATGGAAATTCCTACAATAATTCTTATGGTAATTTTAATAAGATGCCCTCTGATTTTGAGAATAGTGTTAAAGAATTTATGATCTCTCAAAAGAATTTTAATGCTTTGCTTAAAGAAAAATTGCTCAAAGTTGATGATTTGGCTAGGAACGTTGATAGACTCTCGCTTGATGTTGATTCTTTGAAACTTAGATCTACTCCTCCTAAGCATGATATCAATGAGTCTCTCAAGCTATGAGAATTTCCATTGATGATTGCAAAGAAAGAATCGCTAGATTGCGTGCTAAGAAAGATTGCTTTGTAAAGATGTGTTCTTCTAGTTTCCATGAAAATAATAATGAAGATCTAAAAGTTATTGATGTGTCCCCTATTAAATCTTTGTTTTGCAATATGAATCTTAATAATGATGGGACTTGAGATGAGTCAACTTTAGTTAAAAGGCGTCCCAATGATTCGGAGTTCTTAGATCTTGATGCTAAATTTGGTAAAAGTGGGATTGGAGAGGTCAAGACTTTAAATAGCATTGAACCCACTATCTTGGATTTCAAGGAATTTAATTATGATAATTGTTCTGTAGAAGATTGTATTTCCTTGTTGAAATCCGTTGTGAATTCTCCTCATGCTTATTGTCATAATTTACCTACATTTTATCTAAGTAATCAGGATCGCATCATTTAATTCACATATGTGATTTATATGCTAAACAGAGGGCATTCGATATGACGTCTAAACTAAGAACATGGTGTTGAATATTGTGTATATGATGTCTAAACTATGCAATGAAAACACCGTATGCATGATATGAGCAGTATAACTGTGCCAAGTTAGAGCATACACCTCAGTGGGGCAATAGGACTGGTCATCTGTCTCTGAATCCATCTATGAGGAGCTATCGGGACCCAACAAGAGATCTGCTTCGACAGGTAGCACTGTCTGCTCTGAAGGCCTTGTTTTCACTCCAGATTTTTCCATCTCCCACCCAAATGGCTGATTCACAGGAAGAGTAGTTTAATGTACAAACATTGTCGACAAATGGAAATGTAATGAAGAAAAGGATGGGCAAGATATCATTCAAATATATGATGCCTGGTTAAACAGGATGGCATTGCACATTTCACATATATTATGGCTGGCTAAAAGACATGAGACTGCATAATTCCCATATATGATATACAAACTAAACAGGTGGCATTACAGAACATGTCTAAACTAAGCAGATGACATATATGATGTCAAAAGTAGGCACTGCAAGGCAACATATGCATGATATGGCTAACATCATCATGCCAAGGTAGAGAAAACACCTTGGGGGTAAATAGGAGTGGTCAGCGGCGTCTGAATCCGCCTCAGAACAGATATCTTCCTCTGGATTACAATCTGGAGAGGGGTGGAGAGGGTTTACCATTGAACCCACCATGGAGCGATGTCTGCATGACATTGTATTTCCGCGCAAAACTCTTCTCTTTTTGTCTACATGTTCAGCATGACTGTGTACAATATCTGACATGCATACGAAAAAAATATGGTGAGCTTATGTAAGGAGAGAATGCTGAAATTTAGAGTGATGGTAACAACCAGTGGATCGACGTTTTTCCGTTGAACCAAAATAGCCCTAATGGATCGACGTGAATGTATAGTAATAAGTGATGCAACAAGTGTACAACCTATTTGCCGTAGCCGTGTCGACCTCAACATCATTGGGTTGGTCACTGAAGTAGTTGAGGCAGAGGTGGCCATCGGAGGTGTGGATGCAAGACACCGTATGCATGATATGAGCAGTATAACTGTGCCAAGTTAGAGCATACACCTCAGTGGGGCAATAGGACTGGTCATCTGTCTCTGAATCCATCTCTGAGGAGCTATCGGGACCCAACAAGAGATCTGCTTCGACAGGTAGCACTGTCTGCTCTGAAGGCCTTGTTTTCACTCCAGATTTTTCCATCTCCCACCCAAATGGCTGATTCACAGGAAGAGTAGTTTAATGTACAAACATTGTCGACAAATTGAAATGTAATGAAGAAAAAGATGGGCAAGATATCATTCAAATATATGATGCCTGGTTAAACAGGATGGCATTGCACATTTCACATATATTATGGCTAGCTAAAAGACATGAGACTGCATAATTCTCATATATGATATAGAAACTAAACAGGTGGCATTACAGAACATGTCTAAACTAAGCAGATGACATATATGATGTCAAAAGTAGGCACTGCAAGGCAACATATGCATGATATGACTAACATCATCATGCCAAGGTAGAGCAAACACCTTGGGGGTAAATAGGAGTGGTCAGCGGCGTCTAAATCCACCTCAGAACAGATATCTTCCTCTGGATTACAATCTGGAGAAGGATGGGGAGGGTTTGCCATTGAACCCACCATGGAGCGATGTCTGCATGACATTGTATTTCCGCGCAAAACTCTTCTCTTTTTCTCTACATGTTCAAAATGAATGTGTACAATATCTGACATGCATACGAAAAAAATATGGTGAGATTATGTAAGGAGAGCATGCAGAAATTTAGAGTGATGGTAACAACCAGTGGATTGACGTTTTTCCGTTGAACCAAAATAGCCCTAATGGATCGACGTGAATGTATAGTAATAAGTGATGCAACAAGTGTACAACCTATTTGCCGTAGCCGTGTCGACCTCAGCATCATTGGGTTGGTCGCTGAAGCAGTTGAGGCAGAGGTGGCCGTCGGAGGTGTGGAGGAAGATTTGAGGAATCTGTAGATGGCGTCCAGGGCACTACTCTGTTGTGATGGATCGTTCTGTCATTGGAGTAGCTCCGGTGAGCCGTAAGACGTCAAGGCTAAAGCAGCACAAAATAGACATCGTCAATCTCAAGTGGGATTCTAATAGCATCTCCAATAGATGATGTAAAATGGATGTAAAATTAACATCACGAAAAACCACCTGACTAAAACAGATGAGGTAAAAACTATTGACTCTGAACTTAACTGTCGAAACTGAAATTTACTGTGGAATCTGAATGCTACTGTCGAAACTGAACGCAATGGTAGCAGAGAGGCATTTGGCATGTCGTTTAGGGAGGGCCTACAGTTCATCTTCAACCTGTACCCCCTGAGCTGCCAGCCACCACCGGCCGAACCACCGGCCCCAGCGCCGCCTCGCCGCCCCGAAACAACTCGCCACCGCCGCCCCGGCCAGCCCTCTAGGCCTCCCGCCCCACCCTGAACCCTAAGATAGATAGTGGGGTACCTCTCCAGCGAGCCCCCGTCCCCGCTGCGGGTGGTTCTTTCTTAACTCCAGCGAGCCCCCCAACCCTTGAAAATCGACTGACCCAAAAGTCGATTCAGTCGACTGAAGTGTGGCCTAATCGGAGCAGAGCAGCAACACGAGCGAGGGGGGGGAGCAGCAGCAGCAGCTGGGCGAGCGAGCGATTGAGCGAGAGCCGGAGCAGCAACAGCAGCGCGAGCGAGCGAGCGAGAGCCGGAGCAGCAGCAATGCAAGCGAGAGCCGGAGCAGCAGCAGCAGATCCGGCTGGTATGAACGCCGCCGCCGAAGGGGCCTCGCACTGGGGGAGAGCCGCCGTGGAGATGTCGCCCACGGCGCCGGCTTGAAGGTAGCCGCTCCATAGGGGTGTAGGATGGAGCACCTCGGCGCCGGGAGGTCGAGTTAAGGAGAAGGTGCGATGCGATGAGTGTACAACCTCTATGGTGGCACCGAGTAGGCCTCGGCTTCGTCCGAGGAGTCGGTGAGGTTGCTGCGGTTCCGGTGGAGCAGGTTAAGGCAATGCTGTGGGGATGGAGCAGCCGTGATAGACGAGGCGATTGTCGGAGCTGCTCCCTGGAGGTGGAGGACGGGGCGGCTGTACCAGCGGGACGGCGAGATGGACGACGGATCCTCATCCGGGGAGGTGGACGAGGGACGTCGAGCTGTTGCGGTGGACGACGTCATCGGGGAAGAGGCTCCGGCTGGGCAGCGGTGACATGGCAGATGGAGGAGGGTGGGGTTTTCCGGCTGGAGCGGAGAGGTTATGGCGGCCTGGGATTTCGAATGGCGAAAAGGGGGTGATGGGAGGGGGTGAAGCATGGCCTTGGGAGGGGGTGAAGCATGACTTAGAGACGCGCTTGTCCAAAATGTAGGGTGTGTTACAAAAGTACCCCCACCGATTTGAACTAGCGGCCCTTTCGGCTCAAGGTTATAAGGGGGATTTTGCGTGTCGGGATTTGGCAGTTGGAGGGAGTTTTTGCGCGCGTTGCAATTTTGGTATAGCAAGGCGCGGGTTGTGAAGGCGCCCGTTTTGGGAGCATGATATCTGAATTTTCGGGATATAAATAGATGCAGGTTGAATTTTAGGGACAAGCCTAACATGTAGTAATATTGTACTTGTACGTACCAAATCAATTCGCACTTCCCTCAACCAAAAAGAAAACGAAAAAAATAAAACTATTCACACCACACAAAGAGAGAGTCTTGCCCCGTTTTACTATACAAATGTTATTCAAAGCTACTCCCTCCTTCCATCTATATAGGGCCTAATGCGTTTTTTGATGCTAACTTTGACCAAATATTAGAGCAATGATATATGACATGCAACTTACACAAAGCACACCGTTAAATTCGTGTGTGAAAGGTTCTTTCAATGTTATAGTTTTCACATTTTGCATGTCATGTACTATTAATCTTGTCAATAGTCAAAGGGAGTCTTAAAAATCTCATTACGCCCTATATAGATGGAAGGAGGGAGTATGAATCCATGTTATGTCCGATTAAATTTTTTCGCTTGCTGTATAATGCATGTAACCTACTCATACCAACATTTTAGTGCATTCCAAATGTCTATACTACCGCTGCAACTCGAACTAAATTTGAATTCGTTTCACTATTTCAATAAGAATCTACAATCATGATTGTTGCCAACTTCAACCATCATAGTTTCCTTGCTATCCGCCAGATATAAATCGGACGGCCTATAATGCAGGATGGCAGGCACACCATCATCAACAACTCTATTTTTTTATAAGAGTAGAGATAAAATATATTAAATGTAGTATAACATGTTCATAACGACACCATGTGTATCACCGTTATATATATTCACATATACGTCGGTTTAAAACACTATGATAAAGTCTTCAAATATCTGAATTCGCTTTTTATGATGAAGTATATATGATCTCTATTCGTCTTTTACACCCACACAACCCTCTTATCTTTGTAGCTAGCGCTAACTTTCTCTTGTGCATGCACACGCCCGCATCCCTCTCACCCCCCTCAGCATTCTCTAGCTCCATCGCGCAAATTCATCTTTTCACTTTAGGTCGTTCACCCATGGTGTGTAGGCCCCCCAGCTGCTTCTTTACGGCACACATCGATCGATATGCCTCTCTAGCGAGGTGTGCCTAGCACAAACACAAGCTTCCCCTCTTCTCTTGTCACCGTCCATGCCTCACTCCCACCACTCTTTTCATTGTTCTCGTACTTGCACACTCCTTCCCCCTATATATAGTGTGCCTCTCGTACCACCTCCTAGATGCATCCCTCTCTCTCTATCCTTCTCCTCGTGCCTCATTTGCTTTTAACACACACATGCATGTATACCGATCGATCTCCCAACATATACCTAGATCGACTTTAACTACCCTCCCCCCATCGATCGACGTACCTCACAAGTTATGTCTCTCCTTTCTCTAACAAAGGGCGATTGATCTTCCTATGTAGTTACGTCTGCTTACCACAGCCACATCATCCCCCCTCATCATTCGTGCATGCCTCCTGACCCGTCTCTCACACGCAAGTGCACAGACAACAAGCATCCATCTCCTCTCTTATTGATATTGCGGGCGTGCCCTCCGTTTGTCTAGCAAGCCTATCCCACCATTTGTTAGAAGCAACTCCACTACCACCCCCTCCAACACTCTAGCTCTGTCTCTCTCCCAACCTTATTCCTCTCCTGCACATATGCATGGATGCCGATCGATCTCCCTTTAATACATGAGGCAGATCGATCTCCTTAATACATGAGGTAGGCCTCTCTCCTCCTCCACACATATACCAGACATTGTACCTCTATAGTTAATTGGGCCTCCCTCTTCCCCCACCACACAGTGATAGTCGAGTGCTGCAGGTAGGTATCCATGCCACAAAGACAAACTGCACATGTCCCCTCTAACATTCCAGTAGGCCAGCCACTCTATATCTTTGACGTGGGCACACACAAATTCGATGGCACTCTTTATCGATCATGCGCGCGCACACACACACATCATCCTTCTCTTCAATTCTATGGACACCTCAAGCCAATGATACCTCCACTCTCTTCTCGTGGATCGCCCCCTCTATATATGTGTTATATCTAGGACTCTATTTCACACACATTTCATATGTTACATTTTTTGATTGACCCCCCCCCCCCCCAAAAAAAAACTCTCAAGAACCCACACACTATATCTCTTGGTTTGTATCTCTCTCACACAACCCCACGTACGTGGTGTACGTATACAAGAAGAGAATAGGCGCACCGTGCACGTACTCACGCTTCGTGCCCAGCCACACCCGCGCGGGTACACGGTGGAGCTCATTTCTTTACGAAATGGCAGCCCACGTGCTCATTTGAACGCCTATAGCGGTTGTTTACCTAGGGAGGTCGTGTACCACGCGTGCACGAAACAAAGTTCAACTTGACGCATTGCCGCGTTATTTTTAAATAAAGTTATAGCGCTCAATGGCACGTACACAGAATATAAAATGATTTTTATGGAGAAAAAGGTAGTCCGCTCACTATATACAATGGAGCCTGCCTGCCTGGTTTGTCGCTCTTCAGAGTATCTCACACAAGGCTGCGGTGGCCTCTCTCTCTCTCTCTCTCACCATTGGTCACTGATCCGGCCACATCCCGTTCGCCGGGGGAAGGGAGTGCGGTGGCCTCTCTCTCTCTCCCACCGTTGGTCTCTGATCCGGCCGCATCCCGTCCGCCGGGGGAAAGGGAGGAAGTGCAACGTTTCTCCGTTCGACGGTGCCGAGGTAGCACGTCCCGATCTGCAGTACACGCCGTTCTCTTTGACCAAGCTCCGTCGCGGCAGGGCCTATGCTACCTGCTCACAGATTCCGCCCGCCGCCGCTCACCTAGTTACATACCGACGACCTTGATGTCTACTACACAACCTTCTTCTTGTAGATGTTGTTGGGCCTGCAAGTGCACAGGTTTGTAGGACAGTAGCAAATTTCCCTCAAGTGGATGACCTAAGGTTTATCAATCCATGGGAGGCGTAGGATGAAGATTCTCTCTCAAGCAACCCTGCAACCAAATAACAAAGAGTCTCTTGTGTCCCCAACACACCCAATACAATGGTAAATTATATAGGTGCACTAGTTCAGCAAAGAGATGAAGACACAAGTGCAATATGGATGGTAGATATAGGTATTTGTAATCTGAAAATATAAAAACAGCAAGGTAACTAATAATAAAAGTGAGCGTAAACGGTATTGCAATGGTAGGAAACAATGCATAGGGTTCATACTTTCACTAGTGCATGCTCTCTCAACAATAATAACATAGATAGATCATATAACAATCCCTCAACATGAAACAAAGAGTCACTCCAAAGCCACTAATAGCAGAGAACAAACGTAGAGATTATGGTAGGGTACGAAACCACCTCAAAGTTATTCTTTCGGATTGATCTATTAAAGAGTTCGTACTAGAATAACACCTTAAGACACAAATCAACCAAAACCCTAATGTCACCTAGATACTCCATTGTCACCTCAAGTATCCGTGGGCATGATTATATGATATGCATCACACAATCTCAGATTCATCCAACAAACACAAAGTACTTCAAAGAGTGCCCCAAAGTTTCCACCAGAGAGTCAAGAAAACATGTGCCAACCCCTATGCATAGGTTCATGGGCGGAACCCGCAAGTTGGTCACCAAAACATACATCAAGTGGCACGTGATATCCCATTGTTACCATAGATAAACACGGCAAGACATACATCAAGTGTTCTCAAATCAAAGACTCAATCCAATAAGATAACTTCAAGAGGGAAACTCAATTCATCACAAGAGAGTAGAGGGGGAGAAACATCATAAGATCCAACTATAATAGCAAAGCTCGCGATACATCAAGATCGTGCCATAGAGAGAACACGAGAGAGAGATCAAACACATAGCTACTGGTACATACCCTCAGCCCCGAGGGTGAACTACTCCCTACTCGTCATGGATAGCGCCGAGATGATGAAGATGGCCACCGGTGATGGGTTCCCCCTCCGGCAGGGTGCCGGAACGGGCTCCCGAAAGGTTTTTGGTGGCTATAGAGGCTTGCGGCGGCGGAACTCCCGATCTATCTTGATATTTGATGTTTTTAGGGTACGTAGGCTTATATAGGCAAAAGAAGTTGGTCAAGAGGTGCTCGAGAGGCCCACGAGACAGGGGGCGCGCCCAGTAGGGGGCGTGCCCTCCTCTCTCGTGGCCTCCTCGAGGATCTTCTGACGTGAACTTCAAGTCTCCCGGATCATATTCTTCCAAAAAATCACGCTGCCGAAGGTTTCATTCCATTTGGACTCCGTTTGATATTCCTTTTCCTCGAAATACTGAAACAGGCAATAAAACAGTAATATGGGCTGGGCCTCCGGTTAATAGGTTAGTCCCAAAAGTAATATAAAAGTGTATAATAAAGCCCATAATCATTCAAAACAGATAATAAAATAGCATGAATGCGTCATAAATTATAAATACGTTGGAGACGTATCAGCATCCCCAAGCTTAATTCCTACTCGTCCTCGAGTAGGTAAATGATAAAGAAATAATTTATGAAGTGTGAATGCTAGAAGGAGCACAAGTTTGATCAATGATAATTTCAATCACCTTTTCTAGCATGATAATATGTCATAACAGTAGTTCATCTCTTAAAACTTCTCACGAAAAAGTAACAAGCAATTCACATGTCAAAGCATAGACCATAAACTTTCTTGAAAACTAGTAAACTTCATTCTCAGTCATTCAAACAATTGCAATTCATATTATTTTCAGGAATAACAAACTCCACATACTCAACTATCATATAGTCTTCTACAATTGCTAACACTCACGCAATACTAATGGTTATGGAGTTTCAATCGGACGCTGAGAAAGATAGGGGCTTATAGTGTTGCCTCCCAACGTATTCACCTTTGGGTGATGTCAACAATAATAGTTCATGCTAACTTACATCCAATTGGATATATATATATCAGGATCTCCCCAACACGAGGTACTTGCCAAAGGATAAAATGAAAAAGGGAAAGGTGAAGATCACCTTGACTCTTGCATAAAAGTAAAAGACATAAAGTAAAATATAGGCCCTTCGCAGAGGGAAGCAGATGTTGTCATGCGCTTTTAGGGTTGGATGCACAAAATCTTAATGTGAATGAACGTCACTTTATATTGCACTTGCATATGGACCTTTATTATGCAGTCCGTCGCTTTTATTGCTTCCATAACAATATCGTATAAAGCTATTTTCTTCACACCAGAATATCATACACATTTAGAGAGCAATTTTTATTGCTTGCACCAATGAAAACTTACTTGAAGGATCTTACTCAATCCATAGGTAGGTATGGTGGACTCTCATGGCAAAACTGGGTTTAAGGATATTTGGAAGCACAAGTAGCATCTCTACTTGGTGCAAGGAATTTTGGCTAGCATGAGGGGGAAAGGCAAGCTCAACATGTTTGAATGATCCATGACAATATACTTTAACAGAGATGTCAGAAAACATAAACCATTACGTTGTCTTCCTTGTCCAACATCAACTATTTAGCATGCCATACTTAATGAGTGCTCCCAACTATACAAGATGTCTAGGATAGTATATTTATATATGAAATCTTTCCTCCTTCAATATTCTTTCATGAAATTGTTCAAATGACCAATACAATGCTTGCTAACCTTCAATAAATTTACAACCTCTACTTCTTAGATGTGAAGTCATTAGTCCCCATGGGATAAGCAAATGAAGCATATATAATTTCAGATTTATGACAATCAACTCATTCAACAATTTACTCATAGGATATAAGTGAAGCACACGAGTAAATGAAAAACTACTCCAAAAAGATATAAGTGAAGAACAATGAGTAGCTAAATAAATATGTAACTATGTGACTCTCTCTCATTAAAGAATTTCAGATCTTGGTATTGTATTCAAACAGCAAGCAAAACAAAATAAAATGACAATGCAAGGATATCACAACTCATGTGAAGAAGCAAAAACTTAGGCTCAACCGATACTAATCGATAGTTGTTGAAGAAGAAAGGTGGGATGCCTACCGGGGCATCCCCAAGCTTAGGTGCTTGAGACTTCTTGAAATATTATCTTGGGGTGCCTTGGGCATCCCCAAGCTTGAACTTTTGTGTCTCCTTAATTCCTCTCGTATCATGGTTTCTCTTTTTATCAAAAGCTTCATCCACACCAAACTCAATAAGAACTCGTGAGATAGGTTAGTATAAACCAATGCAAAACCTTATCATTTTCTACTGTAACAAATCACTAAAATTATTATTCAACATTGCATACTAAATGCCTCTGCATATTTAATACTCCTATCCTCAAATAGAATCATTAAACAAGCAACCATATGCAAACAATGCAAACATAACAGCAATCTGCCAAAACAGTACAGTCTGTAAAGAATGCAAGATTCATCATACTTCCCTAACTCCAAAAGTTATGAAATAAATTACCACTGTAATAAATTTATCATAGATCATTATGCAAAACGTTTCAACATTATATCATGCTCTGACATTTCTAGGGAATTTTTGCAACAGCGGTAAACTTTCTGTTTTCAAACAGCAACATGTATACTAGCAAAATAAGTATGGTAAAGGCTATCCTTGACATTTTTATTGAAAACTAAAGATGCAAAAAAAATTCTAAATAACATAAAGCAAAGACTAACGAAAGAAAATGACGCTCCAAGCAAAACACATATCATGTGGTGAATAAAAATATAGCTCCAAGTAAAGTTACTGATGAACGAAGACGAAAGAGGGGATGCCATCCGGGGAATCCCCAAGCTTAGGCTCTTGGTTGTCCTTGAATATTACCTTGGGGTGCCTTGGGCATCCCCAAGCTTAGGCTCTTTACACTCCTTATTCCATAGTCCATCGAATCTTTACCCAAAACTTGAAAACTCCACAACACAAAACTCAACAGAAAACTCGTAAGCTCCGTTAGTATAAGAAAATAAAACCACCATTTAGGTACTGTAATGAACTCATTCTAAATTCATTTTGGTGTAATATCTACTGTATTACAACTTCTCTATGGTTCATATCCTCCGATACTACTTATAGATTCATCAAAATAAGCAAACAACACATAGAAAACAGAATCTGTCAAAGACAGAACAGTCTGTAGTAATCTGTATCAAAGGTATACTTCTGGAACACCATAAATTCTAAAACATTAGGAAGTCCTAAGAAATTTGTGTACCAATCCAGAGCAGAAAGAATTAGATCAGAAGCACATTTCTGCGAATTAACAAAACTAATTTACTGGGTGAAAAAGTTTCTGATTTTCAGCAGGATCAACACAACTATCACCAGAAGCCATCCTAAAGGTCTTACTTGGCACTTTATTGAAACAAAAGCTATAAAACATGATTAATACAATAGCATAATCATGTGAACACACAAAAACAGTAAGGATAAATATTGGGTTGTCTCCCAACAAGCGCTTTTCTTTAATGCCTTTCTAGCTTGGCATGATGATGACAATGATGCTCACATAAAAGATAAGAAGTGAAACATAATGGGAGCATCATGAAGCATATGACTAGCACATTTAAGTCTAACCCACTTCCTATGCATAGGGATTTTGTGAGAAAACAACTTATGAGAACAATAATCAACTAGCATAGGAAAGCAAAACAAGCTTAACTTCAAAACTTTAAGCACATAGAGAGAAAACTTGACATTATTGCAATTCCTACAAGCATATGTTCTTCCCTCATAATAATTTTCAGTAGCATCATGAATGAATTCAACAATATAACCAGCACCTAAAGCATTCTTTTCATGATCTACAAGCATAGAAAATTTACTACTCTCCACATAAGCAAAATTCTTCTTATGAGTAGTAGTGGGAGCAAACTCAACAAAATAATTATCATGTGAGGCATAATCCAATTGAAAACTAAAATCATGATGACAAGCTTCATGGTTACCATTATTCCTAATAGCATACAAGTCATCACAATAATCATCATAGATAGCAACTTTGTTCTCATAATCAATTGGAACCTCTTCCGAAATAGTGGATTCATCACTAAATAAAGTTGACACTCTTCCAAATCCACTTTCATGTTCATCACAATAAGATTCAACATCCTCCAAAATAGTGGGATCACTACTTCCTAAAGTTGACACTCTTCCAAACCCACTTTCATCAATATAATCATCATAAATAGGAGGCATGCTTTCATCATAATAAATTTGCTCATCAAAACTTGGGGGACAAAAAATATCATCTTCATCAAACATAGCTTCCCCAAGCTTGTGGCTTTGCATATCATTAGCATCATGGATATTCAAGGAATTCATACTAACAACATTGAAATCATGCTCATCATTCAAAGATTTAGTGCCAAACATTTTATAGACTTCTTCTTCTAGAACTTGAGCACGATTTTCCTTTCTATCATTCTCACGAAAGATATTAAAAACACGAAGCGTAAGAGAGAAACTTAACTCCATTTTTTAGTTTTCTTTTATAAACTAAACTAGTGATAAAACAAGAAACAAAAAGATTCGATTGCAAGATCTAAAGATATACCTTCAAGCACTCACCTCCCCGACAACGCCGCCAGAAAAGAGCTTAGTTGACGGGGTGTGAGTGAGTGCCGCTTACCTAGCCTCCCCGGCAACGGCGCCAGAAAAGAGCTTGATGTCTACTACACAACCTTCTTCTTGTAGACGTTGTTGGGCCTGCAAGTGCACAGGTTTGTAGGACAGTAGCAAATTTCCCGCAAGTGGATGACCTAAGGTTTATCAATCCGTGGGAGGTGTAGGATGAAGATGGTCTCTCTCAAGCAACCCTGCAACCAAATAACAAAGAGTCTCTTGTGTCCCCAACACACCCAATACAATGGTAAATTGTATAGGTGCACTAGTTTGGCGAAGAGATGAAGATACAAGTGCAATATGGATGGTAGATATAGGTATTTGTAATCTGAAAATATAAAAACAGCAAGGTAACTAATAATAAAAGTGAGCGTAAACGGTATTGCAATGGTAGGAAACAAGGCATAGGGTTCATACTTTCACTAGTGCAAGTTCTCTCAACAATAATAACATAGATAGATCATATAACAATCCCTCAACATGCAACAAAGAGTCACTCCAAAGCCAATAATAGTGGAGAACAAACATAGAGATTATGGTAGGGTACGAAACCACCTCAAAGTTATTCTTTCGGATCGATCTATTAAAGAGTTGATACTAGAATAACACCTTAAGACACAAATCAACTAAAACCCTAATGTCACCTAGATACTCCATTGTCACCTCAAGTATCCGTGGGCATGATTATACGATATGCATCACACAATCTTAGATTCATCCAACCAACACAAAGTACTTCAAAGAGTGCCCCAAAGTTTCCACCGGAGAGTCAAGAAAACATGTGCCAACCCCTATGCATAGGTTCATGGGCGGAACCCACAAGTTGGTCACCAAAACATACATCAAGTGGCACGTGATATCCCATTGTCACCACAGATAAACACGGCAAGACATACATCAAGTGCTCTCAAATCAAAGACTCAATCCAATAAGATAACTTCAAGAGGGAAACTCAATTCATCACAAGAGAGTAGAGGGGGAGAAACATCATAAGATCCAACTATAATAGCAAAGCTCGCGATACATCAAGATCGTGCCATAGAGAGAACACGAGAGAGAGATCAAACACATAGCTACTGGTATATACACTCAGCCCCGAGGGTGAACTACTCCCTCCTCGTCATGGATAGCACCGGGATGATGAAGATGGCCACCAATGATGGGTTCCCCCTCCGGCAGGGTGCCGGAACGGGCTCCCGAATGGTTTTTGGTGGCTACAGAGCCTTGCGGCGGCGGAACTCCCGATCTATCTTGATATTCGATGTTTTTAGGGTACGTAGGCTTATATAGGAGAAAGAAGTCGGTCGGGAGGTGCTCGAGGGGCCCACAAGACAGGGGGCACACCCAGTAGTGGGGGGGGGGGGGGGCGCCCTCCTATCTCATGGCCTCCTCGAGGATCTTCTGACGTGAACTCCAAGTCTCCCGGATCATATTCTTCCAAAAAATCACGCTGCCGAAGGTTTCTTCTGTTTGGACTCCGTTTGATATTCCTTTTCCTCGAAATACCGAAACAGGCAATAAAACAACAATATGGGCTGGGCCTCCGGTTAATAGGTTAGTCCCAAAAGTAATTTAAAAGTGTATAATAAATCGCATAATCATTCAAAACAGATAATAAAATAGCATGAATGCTTCATAAATTATAGATACGTTGGAGACGTATCAGACCTCCAGGTATCCCCTCCGGCCTTGCTCCACTGCCTGTCTTCCCACGTCGCTGCATGTGGATCTTCCATAGTTCTTTGCCCAAAATGTAGCTCGTCCGGCGTACTTTCCATATTGCATTCTCGTCCTCACACCATTTTAGACAAACACAACCGTGTTGTTATCTTCCCTTAGGACAAGGAATATGATTCTTTTTTTTCATCGCATGTGTCATCAACTGTTATTGGCCAGTAATTGTTTCCTTTCTACCTCTTTATTGCAAACAGGGCTATGCATTTCACCTTGTTGCTATTGCGACCTTTTGGTGAACTGCACAAATCACTTTTTTCTTAAGAGTGTTTTGTGTAGTTGTACTAAAATGTCACACGGGCAACGTCTCTACATTTCAGTGCGACTTCACAAAGGGAGATTGGTTTTGCTCTATCCTCCTCATCCAACTCTGAGCCTAATCTTCTCTAACTAGTTAGTCTTAAGAGAGACTGCAAAGGTGACCGGCTTCTATTTGTGTGTTTATTGTTTCATCTGCAGTCCTCTATTATCGTAATCACACTTAATATCTTTGGAACAGGGACACTCAGCTCTATTTTAGTGGAACTGCACAAAATGATCGCAATGTTGCATGCTCCAGACAGCTACTTTTTTTCCCAACATGCCTTGTTGATTTAGACAGAGCTGGGGGGACGTTGCTGCCAATGAAAGCATGGATCAATTTTAATTTAACACCTTCTCACAATTCCGTCTTCAGTTGTGATGTAATTATTAGCTCTGATATGCTAATAATTGACATGCATTAGCAAGGAAGTTAGTTTTTTATTGTTTTCGAAAGAGCATCGATGGCACGACACGTGAAACAAAAGCTGAAAGCTCACACCATTGTACAATTTCATGTCGCTGGAAAATTATTTGTATAGTACGTCAATTATGTAAACAAATGATGGAAGCTTGATAGCATTGCCAGAAGCCTCTTCATCATCCGGGTCCATGTGCCATGCACAAAATTATACTCCTTCGTTCCTAAATATTTGTCTTTTTACAAATTTCAAACGGGCATATTTTAGAGTGTAGATTCACTCATTTTGCTTCGTATGTGTACTCCCTCCATTCCTAAATATTCTATTCGTCTTTCTAGAGATTTTAACAAGTGACTACATACGGAGCAAAGTGAGTGAATCTACACTCTAAAATATGTCTATATACATCCGTATGTGCTAGTCCATTTGAAATCTCTAAAAAGACAAATATTTGAGTAGTCACTCGTTGAAATCTCTAGAAAGACAAATACTCCGGAGTATATTTAAGAACCGAGGGGGAAGTGCACAATCGCATGGGAGACTCAGCCCGGTCGTTGCGCCACATTAATAGTGAGTAATGACCAGTCAAATCATAAGCCCCACCTTTCCCACTGTAAGTTGCTCGGAAGAAGCAACCATCAATACGCTCTTCTTTGAATCCGCTCATACTACTCCATCCGTCATTGTTTATAGAGCGCGCTTTAGAAAAAAGAAAAAAATCTATGGGACCAAGGCGACTAGCGATCGGCCTGAATAGCATTGGTAGTTATAGCACGACGTTTATTACTAGAGGGAATAATGCGTACACGCATGCATGCAGTGCTTCCACTCCGGGTACACACATGCATGCACTTACTCCACTCCGTAGTAGTAGTACATGGAGAGAAAATTATGGACTTGATTGCGGTTACCACACCCTAATTAATTGAGCATTAAACCAAACGCGTCTAAAGTCTCTCTGGTGGTGGAAATGCATTGAGAGAAATGCATCATAATGAAGCGCGCCCTGTAAACTATGACGGAGGGAGGAGTAGTATGAAGGTGCAAAACCAAGTACGTGTATGGCCAGTCGGTCAACGCACCTCCTCTTGGCATATCACTGACATGTGGGACAGGAGTGTGAGCAAACCGATCTCAATTGACGGCAAAGAGCCAACCCGCCGTTCCTTGAGAGAGACGAGGAGCGAGAACACACAGACGGGCTCGCACGGAGGCCAAGATATATTCGAGCATGGTTGGTTGATCGATATAATTCATTACATGTTGGGCTGCCGTTTTCCGCCCTTCTCCGGAATAAACGTGTACTTTATCAGAGATAAAAAAAGAATACAGACGCTCCACCATGCGGTTCTAGTAGTACTACTACTCGTACTACTGCGCTTGGCTCTTCGCCTCTTCGTGAAGTCGAACAATGATGGTACTCCGCATGTTGGGTACTATAGTGTATGCCTCTGATAATCTGACACCAAATGGACTGATGCATGTCCACCGAGGGTAGGTTGCATTAGTCAAAAGGCGTAAGCGAGCTTCACCTTGTCCTGCAAGCTTCTCCTCGTTCTGCGAGTTGACGGGACACACCAAAAAGTAGTGCTAGTCCATACTCCCTCCTTTCCGGTTAATATGGCTTAATCTTTTTTACGGGTAAATGAGAGAGCTTTATTCATATATAAGCATTCTTAGGACGATCAGCCAAGACACTGGTCACTAGGAAGCGAGGTACCCCGCAAAAAAAGAAGTAGGAAGCGAGGTGTTTCATCAAGCCAGCTCTCGGCCACATTCAAAGTGCAGCAAGCACGGTTCGCACGAAGATGCGCCGCAAGGTTTGCTGACATGTTTACATGCTGAATAACAAAGAAAGAGGAAATATTACCGAGCGCTACTATTTGTAAGAGGATATGAGCCAGAATTAAGCGAGAATTGTGGTGAGTGTTCCATGCAATCAACTTCCATTATCACAAGCGAGAACCCTCGAAGAGAACCAAATGTGTTGAAGATTGCTTTATCGCATTCTAAAATTATAATAACAGTGCAGACGCTCCTCCATCCGATTCCTAGTACTAGTATAGTACATACCTTTATAGACTATAGTAGTAGTACTAGTACTACTAGTAAACTTTGCGCTTGGCTGTTCGCCTATTCGGGAAGTCGAACAATAATAGCACTAGTAGTATAGTGTATGCTTCTGGCAATCTGACACCGAATTAACTATTGCACGTCCACCGCCTGAGCGAGAGAGAGCTTGCATTAGTCAAAAGTTTATCCTTGTCCTGTGAGCCACCGCGCGCAAGCTTCTTCCATCCTGCAACCTTCTCCTCGTTTGGCAAGTTGACGGGACACAGCAAAGCAATGCTAGTCCATACTGCCTCCTCTCCGGTTAATATGGCTTAATTTCAAACGAGATAAATACACTGTCTGTCACTGTATCTTTGTAAAAATACGGTCAGTGGACTTCAAAATACGCTCATTCCGCTCAATATATATATATATATATATATATATATATATATATATATATATATATATATATTTCAGTGTTTATACGGTCACTAGCTCACCCTAACTGAGTATGTGTGTGCATGCACGTGTAGGTTGAGCACTTGAGCGTGACCGTGTGTGTTCCGTCGTGTGCTCGGACATGCATGCATTAGGGCGTCGCGCGCGTTTTTGCGTCCATGTGTACATGTGACTGTTGCATACACGTAGGGGAGTACGTGTAGGGGCCACTAAGGAGTAGACAAATCACACAGTAAGTTAGTCGGAAGAAGCAACCATCATTTCACTCTTGAATGACACGTACGCAATATAAAATGGTTGATATGGAGAGAAAAAGGAAACCACTATATATACACTAGCAGGAGCCTAAGCTACAAGCCTGCTTGCTTAGGTTGCTCTCTTCACAAGCATACAACGACGGTCCTGATCCCGCAGCTGGGGGAAGGGAACAATGTTCTTCGTAGACGCGGTCGACATTGGTGAGGGAGAAAACCCACAGTCAGTGCGTCCCAATTGGGGGTCGCCGCGGTATGGGCCGATGCCGTGTCCCAATCGCCCTTCTAGCTACAGCCCGACGTCCCAGGTAGTCCATCTTCCTTTGGAGCCGACTTGCTCCAATGCCGTAGCTCCATCTCCATGTCGATCTTTCTCTACTTCTACCGGCTTCTACTTGTGATGAGTTTATGTCTCATGAACTAGTGCCAGTACTATTATTCTAATCACACTTCTTCAATATCTTTGCCATCAGGGATGCTCAGGTCCATTTTAGTGGAACTGCACAAAAGCATCGTATGATCCGAGGGTGCCAGCCGTCTTTCCTTCGACAGGTTCTATCTGGCCAGGAAATTAAATCATGTTTAGGGTTTAGGGTTTAATTCGTAGTGACCCCATCAGTAGTTTTTCTTTCATACACGCTCTCACAACTTTTTTCTTTAGTTTTGAAGTAAATATTGGCTATGATCTGTGAATCATTGAGATGCATCAGCATGTGTGTTAGTTTTCCTTTGTATTTGATGGAATGTTGTAACGGGGCAACCTTGGAATAGGAATGAAAATGGAGTGGAAAGTTTCCGTTTTTCCGGAGAAAAAATGGAAACAGAGAGAAACCAACGTTTCATTTCATTGGATCACGCCATCGAGCAAAACCAACGTTTAAATCACGTCTGTCGTGTTCGTGTCTCACTCTCCTCCCCGGCTCGACCCCACATGGTCGCTCGGCATGCCACTCACCACAAACCGAGTATACGATAGCTTTCCCACCTGCTTGTCTATGGATTGCGCCATGGAGTACTAGAACTACTGGAAGAGATTGACGAGTTGGGGAGGACAGCTAGCTGTAGCACGGACTCCCAAGAACTTTTTACATGCATGTTGTAGCCGGCTATTGCGACCTTTGAACGTGGAGCAACCGCGTGCACCCGGAAGTGGCGCAAGAGATGCTCTCTCGGCCGGCGTGCCGCTTCAATGCCGATGCCAGTGAGAGGTCGCGTCCGCTCTGGACGGGCATGAATGCGGCACTAACCTTTTCGGGCGGGAAGCACGCGCGGGTGATGAAGAGGGTTCGGGTTGGTCAGGACCGGCCGTGGCAGCGGTCCGGACGTCCGCAAACAAGATATGTTGTACGTTAATATTGCTGCGTATATAATTAACAACGTAAATAATGTGCCAGTTGGACAAATATGATTGGAGATGGAGATGGAAATGTAATTTTACATAAACACGGATATGCATGTCTATGTCTATGTGTGTGTGCGTGACGACTCTCATGACCTGGAAGCGGGGGCATGTTTTTGATCGAGTTTTCTTTCTTGGTACGTTAGAAAATTAGTTTGTCTAATTCACATCTAGATGTTATTTAAGGATATCACATCTAATCTCCCACAAGTATATAATGTAGCAACAAGAAACAAAAAAAACTAGGACAGAAAAAATATACCACAAACAAAGTGGACATCAACTTAGATGTGACATAACTATGTCACATTTAGATGTGTCCTAGACAGACCGTTAAAAAATTGTCCGCCAGTTTTCGTTTCTTTTTTCCAGGAACACGCGTATTCTATTTAAAACCACTCCTATGGAGAGATTTTTTTACTCCATTATAGCCTCTTGTTTGATAGAGTTTCTCGCGTCTCGCTCTCTCACCCTCTCCATATCAAAAGAAGATGACAGTGTCCACTCTATCTCTCTCCTCACCGATGATCACAGATCCGGCCGAATCCCGTCCGCTGCGGGAGGTGAGGAGGTGCAGCGTTGACGTTGTCGCTGTCGGCGACGGAGGAAGCCGATGCGCACCATCCCCTCAGAGCCGGCACTGGCGTGGACGAAGATCCTCCGCGCCCTTGTTCGCTGCCGTCGTGTGGGCAGATCCCGCCCGCCCGCCTAAATGACATCTTGCCCACCTGAGGTATAACTTCTTGTACTGGTCCAACTCCCCACGTCGCTGCGTGCGGGTTTTCTTCTATGCGACTACTCCCCAGCTCCCCATGCATAGTAGCTAGGGTTCGTCGGCTGGTCCAACATCACCTGCTAGTACTATTATAGAGGAAATGCCACTCGAAAAGTTATCCTAATTTATGCCTCGGTGGAGGTATACATGTTGTTTCGACAAAAAGTACATGGTGGTTGTACGGTCATTGTCCATATGGTGGTAGTACTATCACTGGTTAAATGAAGAAATGCTTTTTTTCTCGGGTATCCTAGTTTAGTTCCCATCAAGATAATTATGATGCTTCTGTTTGTTGGTGTACTTTTCGTTAATTCTTATTGACAATTGAGATGTCGTTGCTAATCTTGTAAAACAAAGTAACAACACTATATCCCTTTTTTATATTTTTGGAAACGGCGATGGGTATCTCCATACCCGGGCATGTCTTCCTCAATTTTAGTGGAACTGCACAAAATTGGATGGCCATTGTTGTTCCGCCTCACTGTCCTCTGCCACGTGGTTCTTCCTTCCTTGAGCTTGATTACTGAGAAGAAACAGACCACAGTGAGGATTTGTCGAACTTCATAGGTGCCTCACCCAAACTTGATGCCAAATGGATGATGCATCACCACGATGACCTATCGATGCTCATGGTTGCGCCTCATGGTTGCATCGGCTGGTGAAGCTGATCAATTTTCAATGAAAAACAAGCTGTCTTCCATCAGTGCTCTTTGCTTATTACGCACAAAGATGATATCCTTCGTCAGTTCACCTTGGTTGCATTGGAGACGCAGTCGTCTTTCACGTTGGTGCAATTTTATCACACAATTGGGTATGAACCAAATGTTTCCTCGAAGAAGGATCGACATTGGTACTAAGAGCATAAGTTTTGTATTGATTTCTAAGCCTTCTCACAACTTTGTCTCCAGCTCCCTTGTAATTTTATTTGTCCATCTATTAACTTTGATTTAAAAAATGGTGTGGACTAAAAACCCGGATGGATGTAGTAGCCCTCCATTTTTATTTACTCCACATATTATAGTTGACTGAAGTCAAACTTTGTAATACTCTCAAACCTTTCTGATAATTGAAATTAAAATTCTTTATTTGTGCACACTCTCACACGTTTTCAATAATTTGGCGCATGTGTGGTTGTTCACTTAAGGGAGGGTAGTGTACCACACGTGAAGGACAGGAAGTGCGACCAGGAAGCGTCGGCGTGGATCGTTAGTTCATCGGAAGTAGTTGTAGTTTTCTTCACTGTACATTAAACAAAGAGTTTCGTTTCGTACTTACACAATTTAAAACGATTGTTATGGAGAGAATAAGAAAACCACTCCACTATATATTAGTCGTATACACGAGAGTACTATATGGACGCAGCTTCATTGACTTAGTGCACCTGCCTTTGGGTTTATGACAGGTGGGCCCAAAATGTGGCTGGCTCACCTGTCATACAACCAAAAGCAGGTGCAGTGAAGGCACCGGAGCTCAGTCTGTACTACAGTAGTATATATATAAGCTGGAGCCTCAGCGCTTGTTCGCTAGGGTTTGCACTCTCCACACTCTCGCCGCACTACATATATGTATACACGCTGGAGGCTGAGTGTTCATTTGCTAGGGTTTGCTATATTCACAGTCTCTCACCCTCTCTTCACCAGATCTAAACAAGACTGCGTTGGCCCCTTATCTCTCTCTCCCCCCCTCACAGCTGGTGAAGGAGGCGTCTGTATCCCGTCGCACCGGGAAGGGGAGGAGGTGCAGCGTTCACTCTATCGCCTTTGGCGAGGGAGGCAATCCACTCCCGGCTGCGCTGTTCTCTTTCACCCAGTGCCTATGCGAGGGCCACCGACCCTTTCTTCCTCGCTGCCGTATGTAGTGTGGGCAGATCCGGCCTCCCGCCGCACGCCTTGCCACATCCCGACGACCCTAAGGTATAAGTTTCTTTGAAACCGTCGTTGCTCTAGCTGCATGTGGATCTTTTTCGATCTATAGTCGAATCTAGGTCTTGGTTCAAAGAGGAAAGAAAGGTGCGGTGGGCTGGAGCAAGAATCTAGGACGTGGTTCAATGAGGAAAGGAGGGGCGGAAAGTAGTATAGACTGGCTATCCAGCCGCTTTGTTGGTCGAAAAGGGAAAAAAGGGGTAACCTAGTACACACATATGTAAGGAACCGATCTTTTTGTTGAAAAGGGAAAGAAACTAGGGGGTCGGATAGTTTGTGCAGGACTATATTTGCTGCCCTCACATAGGAAAAAGGTTCAAAGAGAACAAATATGAGACCAACGCATATATGCTGCTTGGCTACATACTCTGCATCACCCATTTATACGTGTGGATGCACATGGTGCTGGCATGTCTCATACATCTATTTTGCTGTTGTTAATCTAAGAATGCCGCCGGAAAATTGAAGCAATGCCACTGTTAAAAGTAAATTACATTTTTTAACGAATGATGTTTTAAGAGAATGTCTCTGTTAATATGAATCAATGCAAATGTTTTAGAATGCTACTATCCTACTTTGTTTTCCATCCAAGATAAGTTAGATGCTTCTTTCTGTCACCGTTTGTTTCATCCTCCTTTATCGGCAAGTAATTGTTTCCTTTTTTGCCTCTGTTAAAACAGGGGTATCTATTCAACTTGTTGCTATTGCGACATTTTCTTCGCTACTCGAAACACTTATGTTTTAAGAGTGTTTTGTGCAGTTCAACTTGAATAACACACCGGTGACTTTGCTTAATTTTGGTGGAACCGCACAAAAGGAGATCGAGATTTGTTTCCAGTCTTCGTGGCGAGTTGTTTCAAATCTTGGTCTCATCCACATGATGTGCAGTGTGCTTTGAGATGTTGTGCTACTTGTTTTGGTACTGTTTTAAATAAACTAGCAAAGTGGCCCGCTCGATGCGCGGGCTAGGTTTTATAAAGTTTGCTGAGAATATATTTTCTGAATTGTCTAAACGAAAATGGAATCAACTGTTATAGCATTTACAAAGATAAGACTTCCGCGGACATAGTTTTATCTCACCTATATTTGTTTTTATAGATATATAAATATATATGTTATCCATTTATAATTTACCTTCGAATTATGCATGTTGTACCAACTGTAGTTTTAATTATTATTAGTCCCGTTGTGCAAATTATTGCAACATCATCGAGGTCTCTTATTTTTTCCATTATTGTTATATAATATAAAATTGCATATAATTTGAATACTTAAAACCCTTAATTATATATAATATTATATCATTTGAAATAGATAAATATATAAATGTCAAACCGATAATTTGTTCTTGTTTGTCAATAGGCGTACGTAGGTACCTTTGTGCTAGAAATTCTTACAATCTCCTAAACCAAAAATGTGAAAAAAGTTCTATGGTAGCTTTAGCTCCATACTAAACTGGATGGGAACCACCAAACTATATTTTTCTATTATAATATATTTCTAACTGTTTCTCCTTGTAAACTATGAAATACGAAGTACAAAAGCATTTATTTTCCACTTTACTCCAGAAACCATGCAGATCATATAGAAAGACTACTAATTGGTGTTCTCAAACCATGGAAGGGTAGAAATAGTTGATAAGTTCTTTGTGGATGCCAAGAATTATAGATTAGTATCTAGTAATATTTACCACCATGCTATTAATGTGTTTGAGATTTGCCCTTGATATATAGGTCAATGACTCAAACAAAGAGAGATACCTTACTATGTGTAAGATTTTATATTTTAGAAGCACTTCAAAAATGTGGACTCGATCAAGTGGTAGAGAAGGAAATGTAGGAATATAAGGGGCTAAAAAAATTACTCAATACTCAAGGCAAAGATAATTACTTTTAGACGTTGGAACATAGTAACAATGGGTAGAAGTAGTACAAAATAACCTTAATCTAGATTTATCGAGGCGTACATTTTCGTGGGTGAATAATGCATGCAAGGACATGAACTTGAGTGCCTTTGGATCATCATGTATGATATTTCGAAAATGTTCTACTTAAGAAAACTTGTTTTAGAAAACAATTGGAGTTTAGATGGTTATTACCATTGCTCTAGCACACTTTAGTTTTGTAAGACATAGATAAAATATATTTGAAATGCATATATGCTTAGAAAACATATAGCAGAACTAAAAAGGATCACATTATAATAGTTTGATTTCACATACACATAGAGAGTACAACTGCCCCAAAGCTTTATGTTCTTAAGGGATTGACATGGTTTCATTTTTTGTGATTTTGAATCATTCACAAAAATGGGACGAATACTTTGAGGCTTCACTGAGTTCACAAGACTTGATCAAAAACAATATATCTGTTGCTATAGAAGATGAGAATGTTCTACAAACCTATGTATTATACACACATATGCACGTCATATTTCAAACAATAAGTTTCAAGGAAAGAAAAAAGAGCACTTGCTTCTGTAATTTTGCAATATCACTTAAGATAAACATACAAGTATGATAATCACGTACTAAGAGCTCCACTACCAACAATATAAGGGTAGCTTCAGTGACACACCAACGTAAATCTGCACCAAAGAAATATTCATTATCTAAATCTGGTAAGCTTTGGGTGACCATGCATCCATGTTACACGTTACATTTGTAGTCCTATCTGTTTACACTGATAATATCGGAAAACCACATAAGGAATGTGCTCCCACTTATGCATGATGAATCGCTGGCCAACCACACATTGGGGAAATATCAGAGCGACATGCAAGGTTATGAAACTTTAATGCCAAATCCATTGTTAGTGTGTTATGAAAATATGAGTCGTCTTAGCCAGATAAGTAGTTGTTAAGGTCCTAGGTTTCCGTCTTTATTTCCAATAGAAGTCAATGGATATTAGCTACAGGTAACAATTCGTTCTCAAAAATTTGCCTAGAGTTGCCCATATTGTTTAAGTAAACTTTGGCGCTAGCTAGACCGTAATTCTGTGCGCAAATATTGCTTTAGGTTACTTTTTTGCACTCCTCAATCACTAAGCAAGCAAATATAGTGGTTAATATATATGAAAAAATAAGGATAACAAAGGCCTCATTGCTTTCCTATCTTTCCTTACATCCTGATGTAATGTAAATTGATTGATTAATTTTCTCAAGTAGGAGAAATGAGCATAATACAACATGATATATGTGATTAATCATGGCATAGGATTACATATACCTTAGCATTTGTGAATTTTGTGCTTCAGGAAAGATGAAGATACATAAGTCATTACTCTTAATATAAACTGAATATTCTACAAATCTCAGTCACCAACCAAGACAATTGGTTGTTTATAAGGCATCATTAAAGGCATAGTTCCCAAGACCAAATCTATCAGCATGGCGAGCCAAGATTTATTACTAATCATAACATTGAAATCCTTGAACCAAGATGTTAAAATATAAATGTTGATAGTAGGTTCATGAAAAAATACCCAAGCAGCATAGTAGTACGTTTTCTCATGAGCAAAGCCACTTCATTGTACATGTTACATGTCAGAACTAAGCATTTAGAATCTGAATTTTAAGCCCTTGGTAGTACCCTTTAACTATATCATAACAACTGAACATGTTTCTCTGAACAAATTGTATGTGTACGCATTTTTATTTACATTACTAAGGTTTCGCAAGTTCATCTCGAGCATGCGAACAAAAATCAAAATTTTCTTTTTACACATAATTTCTAATACTTTTAGTAAATGAAATAATGAGTGGTATGAAAATTTTCTTTTGAATGTCGAAATACTTCTTTCAGATTGATAGATCATGAGAAAATATACTACTCCCTCCGTCCAACAAAGTAAGACGTTTTTGCAAGCTAGTTTAGCTTGCAAAAACATCTTATATTATGGGACGGAGGGAGTATCTATTAGCCTCTGTCAAGATCTCACTTGCCATGTCAGCAGGGGTGCATGACGGTTGGCTAAGACTGACACCTTGATTCACCTTTGGAGATTAATGACATTTGAAACACTAACTATTCTTTTTTCTTCTATTTTTGGGACTCTTTCAACTAAATTTTGTTAATTATCATCTCATTCCACAAGTCCTTTTTACATTCAATTCTATAACATATGGAAAATAAGTATGGCTGATAATGCGTAAGATTTGATAGTGGAGTAGACTCTTTTGAGGGAATACATATGCTATAACACTCAATATACCTGGGTTGAGCTACAACTTTTCCTTTATCAAACTTATAACTCCCAAGATCAAATCAAAGCACATATGTATGTGTAGAAAATTTAATAGACTAAACAATAATCACAAACCTATACCTGCTAGGGCTGGTATTCCAATTAATAATTCCTTGCTAAGCCGTTGGGGACATTAATATTAGATGGATCAGTGGCACTGGCATGCATGTATTTCACGAACTGCTAGCAAGGAGATATTCACATGCATCAGAAGAGAGTAGCTATGAATGATATGTACGGCAATCTATCAGCCAATGCATGCACGCAAATCAGGTACCGATGAGTTTGTGATTGGGCGGATGACGATGCAATTTTGCCGGCATGCTGTGTACAATGCACCAGTGTGAATGTGGTTGTTGTCCATGCTGACGGAAATTACATAATGATTAGCTAAGAAACCACATCATTCTGCCGTAACAAAGTAATGCAAAACAATTACCTTATGGAACACGTGCAAATTTCTCCATGGATAACACTATTCCTACATAATGGTTAGTCCTCAGTCACTCAATAAAAGGGAAACGTGCATGCATCGAATAAGCTCTTGTGTATGTAGTCATATAGCTGCACCTGCTACTCCTTTTCACGTTGAATTATTGTTCAGTAAACTATTCCCAGTTTTCTTCTTGTACAAAGCTCTAGTCCGATGCCCACATGGATCCATCTCCAACTGTCCAGCGCTCTCCAATTTAACATTGCCCCCGTTCATGTGTGTGTTGCTGAATACTATGCAGTGGGCCTCTGCCACCATATCAAGGCTGCCTGATTATAGTGATTATATATAATGTGTGAATTTATACTCATTACATCAGGAGATGTAGGTTGTGACAGAGATGGATCATAATTAAACAGAAATTGTTAGATAACTTACACTCGTCGATGCAAAATCTGCATGCAGCAAACATACATTGTAATCAATGTTATGTTGTTGATCTTGTCAGCACAAACATTGTGTGAAGTTTGACAAATTGTGGGTCGTCCGTGAATCCAGCATGTGGCTTCATCATATAGTGTGGTCAAACAGCAAGCCAAACTTCATTCAGCAAGTTCTTTGTCCACTGTACGCTCTATATGATTCTAGTAAAAAAGTAAGATTAATTAAAAGAATGAGAGTGGTTTTTCAGCAAATCTAGATATCATATACTATTCTGAAGAAAATAGATGGTGCAATCAAAAGAAGATATATCTGTGTTAGCTATATGTATGTACCAGTGCCTAGCTCGACCAACTTTGACATGTGAACACAGCCACACAGCAGGTCATCTTCGTCGATGTCGCGACATGCACGAAGGATATAGCAGGCATGCAGCATATCCCTGTTTATGTAAGACCGATGTGTATGGTATATTAGAGTTCAAGCCAGCCGATCTGCTCATGTGAAGTTTAGGCTCATGATCCCTATAGCAAGATTTAGCCATGGTTTCATTCATTTGATAATCAGAGGCCTAGCAAGCTAGATATAATGGAAAGTTAGATTGTAAGCGAGAGAGGAGTTGAGCGAACCTTGATCCCACTGGCGGCAAATCATACTTGTAGTGTGCTGGCACATGTTAGCCGTGTGTCTTCATGTCCTTCTGGCCACGTCAGGGCCCTCCACAGCTGTGGACTTTCGCGGCTGCTACTTCCTTCTGAAGCACACGCTGAAAGAGATCAGCTAGCTTTGTAGTTGGCAAGCTGAATCGCTCCATGCACCTGGCTTCAGAAAAACCCATCAATCTACCTCACCAGCTATACTTACATGCTTGTGATCCATGGACAAAAACACCAGCCAGCTGAATCAATCCATGCACCTGGCCAAAAAGGGGCACTGGTGACATCGGCGACGTTGAGGCTGTTAACAGTGTTGGACTATGGCGGCTGAGAGATAGTTTGAGAAATTAATTTAGGGTTTGGAAGGATCGTGGCATGGGTGTTATAGGCTTTTGGAACCACACGTCAGAGATAGTTTGATTTTTTTTTGAGGAAATAGATTGACAAATTTAATTTAGGGTTTGGTTGGATCGTGGCATGGGTGGGTATGGAGAGGCCGTGGTGTTTTTTTAATTGATCCTTGTGTTTTCTCTAGGGATTATTGATAGGAGATTAGGAGAGGACGCATGGTACAGAGGTGCACCATGATGCCATCACGTCCATCCCTTGCAGGAAGTTTTTTTTTTAGTTGATGATGATCAAAAGGTTATTTCACGTAAGGGCAAAGGTGGGTAATTTCTCTCAACTTTTGAGATATTAATATGATCAAATGGTTGTAATTTTCTACTCCATCTAATAGACGGTTAGATATTTCTGATTTTTGTGGGATTTTCTAGCCTAATTCTCTTTTTTCTGGTTAACCCGTCAATTAACTAGTAAAACCTGGCCTATTGACCTTTTTGCTTTTCCAGCGATATGTACATATCTAAGTAATTGTCGTTCTATCAGACCATAATGAAAACGCAATTTCTGTTTTTCTTGAAGATGAATACGATATTGCTCCTTTTTCCCAGAATTGAATTTTTTTTAAGATTACTTTCGGATTTAGGTGTTTTTCTAGTGAGTCCTGGTAAAGCTCCCAGACGGCGTATTTTTTTTAAACGAGGTCCTCGATAACGGGACATGAAGACTCCTTTTTTATTTTATTGAAATTTCATTTACACAATTAATTTCATTGTATTTACATTACAGAATACATCGAAATTAAAACTGAATTAAACTACAGGATAAACAGAGTAAAATCAACTAAAGTACCCCAAAAAATGGAATTTCATCAAAATCTTTATTTTTTTATATATTATTTATTTTATTGTTTTGTATCTAGCAAAATTGTAAGGTAAAAAACATAAAAGATCCTGGATTCTCCATTTAATTCGGAAAGGTTATTTCACGTAAGGGCAAAGGTGGGTAATTTCTCTCAACTTTTGAGATATTAATATGATCAAATGGTTGTAATTTTCTACTCCATCTAATAGACGGTTAGATATTTCTGATTTTGTGGGATTTTCTAGCCTAATTCTCTTTTTTCTGGTTAACCCGTCAATTAACTTTTATATATAAATAGATGTTGAATTGAAGCTATTGTATTGCTGTCTTTTCCCATTAAGTAGTGAACAAAAATGAGACCAACCCAGACATGATACTTGTTGCTTTGTTACCACAAATTCAACATCACCCCCTTTATAAGCCAGTAATTGATGCCACTCTCAGAATTAACTACTGAATCTTATTTCAAAACTGCAACACTTGTTAGGGATTGGCGGGATTACCATTTTTGTGGCCGCATGTTTCATCCTCCTTTATTGCCAGTAATTGATTCCTTTTTTGCCTCTGTTTTAACAGAGATATCTAATCAACTTGTTACTATTGCGACATTTTGCTTCGCTACGTGAAACACTTTGCTTGATTTTAGTGCAACTACACAAAACGAGATTGGATTTCCTATTCGTGTTGGCAGATTCGTATTTTATCATGATGGTCTCATGAAAGGTCAGTACAGGCCTTCATTCACATGATTGTGCAGTGTGCTTTGAGATGTTGTGCTACTTGTATTGGTACTGTTTTAAATAAATGTTGAACTGAAGCTATTGTACTGCTGTCTTTTCCCATTAAGTAGTGAACAAAAATGGGACCAACCCAGACATGATGCTTGTTGCTTTGTTACAACAAACTTTGCATCACCCCCTTTATAAGTAGATGGAAGCACATATTGTTGTTGCGCCCACTCTCCCCTGGAACTATTTATGCTTTTCGTTAATCTAATGCCGCTGGTAAAATTAAGCAATGCCACTCTCAGAATTAATTAACTACTGATTCTTAGTTCAAGACTGCAACACTTGTTAGGAATGATACTATCCTGCTTTGTAGTTCTTTCTACATGTTTAACCAAGGTATTGTTAAGATAATGTCTCTGTTAAAATGAATCAGTTGCATTGTTTTAGGAATGGTACTTTTCTGCTTTGTCGTTCTTTATACATGTTGAAACAAGGCATTGTTAAAATAATGTCTCAGTCAATATGAATGAATCACACTGATGGAAAATTGCTACTCTCCTGCTTTGTTTCCCATTAAGATAAAGTAGATCAGTAGATGCTTTTCTTCTGGGAGTATAAGTCATCAACCGTTACTTCTCAGTAATTGTTTTCCTTATACCTATTGTTGCTTACAGGTATATCAAAATTAAAGCTCGGTTTTATTCCGACTTCGATTTTAGTTGAACTGCACAAAAGGAGCCAATGTGTCCAGGCAAACTGCTGCATTACTGGGTCTAGTTGGTCGTTCCACTTTGCAGAAAGAAGCAGTCACTATTTGCGCTACATTACAGAAGGAATGACTGAGAAGCTTTACAGAGTATTATTAGACGCCGGTGACATGACTAGTATGCAGAGAGCATTGGCAATTTAACAACACGTGGAGTGCCCTGGGCAAAAAGTGCCCAAACAAGTACAAGAAGCTACGACATGACTCCACGATCATAGGCATTACATATTTTGAATGGGAAAAGCTTGTCAAAGTTTGATAATTGATGTTAGCAAGAAGATGTTAGTTTAATATATTGGAATTAGAAAACCTTGTCAAAATTTGCTCATTGATGTTAGCCAAAAGGCATGCATTTGATATTTTTGAGTGGGACGCCCTTGCTGTGAGCAGCGTCGAGTGTTTTTTCCTATTCCCATGTTCAGTTTAGAAGTAAATAGTTACTCTGCTGAGATATTCCTGTGTTAAGAGTTTGTTCTGAATATTGTCTATGTAATGCCAGGCCTTGTGTTTGATTGCAAAGTTGAGCTTGGAATGTTGTGGCATGCGGCATCACGAGCTGTTCACCGTGCCTCCTGAGAATAATGCTTCGTATTGTTTTGCATGTCAATCTAATGCCAGTGATTTGCTTGTTAAGAAGATCATCCTCTTCTGTTGTTTCTGTGCTTAAGAAGTTCATCGTATGATGTTTCATTCATAGCCTATACGACAAGTCGGGTAGGTTATACGTGAAACCATATGATCTTCCGACCAACTCATGATGTTACGCCGTGATTGGATCGTCGTTTTCCAACCAAAACCGCTTGTAAAACTGACGCTTGTAAATAAAAGCAGATGGTCTCGGGTGAAGCGCTTGGTTGGTCGATTTCGACTAGTAAAATATCGGAAGTACTTCACACACGATAAAAACGCTGCACGACACTCGGACGATTGCTAATCCAGCCGTTAACTATTGTTTCAGCCTTGCCCATGGATGGCATGATACGCACGTCAGGCATGTATCGTCTGGTAATGTCGTCCATATAGCAGTGCTCGTGAAATATACACTGGTCTCTCAAATTACACGCGTAACCCGCTGGTTTTACTTATAGACCTCGGGCCCTCGGTTTCATTACGCCTGTATTTTACGTGTTGTTTTTGATGACGAGTAAATTACACTTGTATGTTAATACAGGTTTGAAATAAACCAGAGCTCCCAAGCGCGGCCTTACCGTTTCATGCCGTCTCAGTTTCTCGAAGGTGCTCATAGGTGTCTGATGATCCTGGCTTCCTGAATGAGCAGCGGGTGCTGTATCAGACCATCTGTAGGGCCCGCGAGGCCCTCTCCGTTGTCCTTCGAGTTGTTGCGCTCGTCGTGGCGCCGAGCATTGTTAACATCGTCATCGAACATGAGGATTCAGGAGATGACTTTATTTTGACTGGATGACACTAGGGACCCACTAGGGCCATAGCCGTACGTACGCAAGTGCCTCCTTATTATGTACAACTATATTTTTTTGCTTTCTCCTGGTTTTCTGACATCACGGTCCCACACCATTGTCAACCTATGTAGTCAATATAAACGAGAGAATTGCACAAGGTGCGGCCTACAGCTGAGACCAAGCAGCTCGAGCAGTATTTGTGTTTTTGAGACGTGAGCATTGCAGAGTTTTTCTTGGCGATGATTTCGTTGTTGTTCAGAGGAGAGCAGGGTATTAACTGGGCGGGCTGTGGCCCGTCTAGCCCAGGCCAAATATCCAGCCCAGATATTAATTTTTTCAAGATGAAAATGGCTAGCTCAGCTATACGTTTTTTTGAGGAATACCCAGGCAAGGTCAACTTGTTATTCTCCGCCCCGCTGGGCTGGAAATCTTTCGTAGGAGGGACGCATTAGGCTTAACTGGAAAATGGGCTATCAAAAATAATAAATGGGATGTAATTATAAAAACTGGGCAGTAACTATAAAAAATGCACCAAACACGAAATTAGTTTATAAAATATTATTTATGGATTTTGAAAATCTTAAATTTTCATTGTTGCGCGCGTAATATTTTTACGTAATACAAATTTATATTTAATCTGACTAGAAATTTTGGGATAAAAATATTTCGGATCCCATCAAAATGTAGGAAATTTTATTGAATTCTGTCTTTAACGGTTGGTTGAAATTATTAATCGTTGTCCTAGCTAGAAAATGGGATGTACTTTTAACAAATTGTAAATGGGCTGTTGTAAATTCCATTAGAATTCAAAAATGGGTTGTACATTCTTACAGAACGAAAATGGGCTATAAATTCTCTACCACACACTTGTGGGCCTACTAAGTGATGCGTCCCCTAAAAAAATAAGTTGACGCTGATGCAAGGCTTTGTCAACTTATTATAGTCAACACACGGTTCTAGCAGCAGTGGCCATTGGATGTCTATCCAACGGATGTCGTGCTTATTCTTCAATCTCGGATATTCTTAGCTTCGGCCGCCCAAAAAATGATTCCTCCCCCTGACATCTGGGGCGCACCATTTTGGAGGCTGACCTGTGGGCCTACTAAGTTGGAGCGTACCAAGGGCTTTGCCAACTTAGTCAATATAAACGATTCTAGCTTCAGTGACCGTACGATGTCCATCCAACGGCTGTAGTGCTTCTTCAACCTCTGGTCTTCTTGCTCCAGCCGCCCAAAGCAGTGCCGGTCATGCCGCCTGCTCCTGCCTCCAGTGACCGGCTGTGCTGCCACGGAGGCCTCACCGCCCCCATACTTCTGCATCTTCCCCGGCCCCGCGTCGTCCCCTTCCTAGGCCTCGCCGTCGTCCACTGCCCTGGTGCTCTCGGCATGGCGGGGTCAACGTGGTCAACGACCAACTTCCATCGGAAGAGTACTGTACGTGGAGAGGCTGACAGTTGGGTCCACGGCGGCCGCAAGGAAGTGCCTCCTTATTATGCGCAAAATAATTATTCCTCCACCTAACAGAAGGGACCCACCGGACGGGCCACCTTATTTCGCGAAAAAAGTTCCCCTCCTGACTGTTGGGACCCACCGGATGGGCCACCGTATTTCGCGAAAAAAACGTTCCCCCCGCTGTCAGCTCGGACCCACCGGAAGTGCCTCCTTATTACGCACAAAAAATGAATACTCCCCCAGCTAGCTGGGACCCACCTTGGTGGGAGGCTGACTTGTGGGCCTACTAAGTTGACGAGGACAGAGGGCTTTGTCAACTTAGTCAATATGAACGATTCTAGCTCCAGTGATCGTACGATGTCCATCCAACGATCGTGGTTCTTCTTCAACCTCTGGTCTTCTTGCTCCAGCCACCCAAAGCAGCGCCGGTCGTGCCGCCTGCTCCTACCTCCTGTGGCCGGCTGTGCTGCCGTGGAGGCCTCACCGCCTCCTACTATTTCCACCGCTGGCGAGGCCTTGCGGCGACAGCAGCCTCACACTGCAATCGAACGAGTGAACCCTCATACTCCTCTCCGCGTGGGCATCCACTGCCGCGTCTTCCCCGGCTCCGCGTCGTCCCCTTTCTAGGCCTCGCCATCTCCACTGCCCTGGTGCTCTCGGCGTGGCGTGGTCAACGTGGTCAAGGAATGACTTCCATCAGACGTGGACTGTACGTGGAGAGGCTGACAGCTGGGTCCACGGCCGCAGTAAGGAAGTGCCTCCTTATTACGCGGAAAATAATGATTCCTCCACCTGACAGCAGGGACCCACTGGACGGGCCACCATATTTCATGAAAAAAACATTTTCCCCCTGACTACTGGGACCCACCAGCTACACCTTCGCACGCAAGGAAGTGTGTCCGGGCAAAAAAACAAAATGATTCGCCCCCTGACTGCTGGGACCTACCAGCTACATCTTCGCACGCAAAGAAGTGCCTGACAGTCGTGACCCACCTGGTTGAAGCATACGTAGCATTGTCATTCTGGTCGCGAACGTGTACGTACATATATACTGGTCGATGTAGAGGCGCGCACGTGTCGTAGTAGAGGCGCATACGTGTCGTAGTAGAGGCGCGCACGTAGCATGTACACGTACATACAACGGCTAGGGTGCAAGAAATAAAATACGGCGACGTACGTACATACGGGCGGGGTCTCGAACGCCTACTCGCGCATACGTACGGCCAGGGCTCGAGTACATGGCTAGGTCGGAATTGAGAAACAGCGTCGTTGTCGTGCTCATGGGGAGGCAACGGAATGCGTCGTGTTCATGGGGAGGCAACAGAATGCATCGTGTTCATCGGGAGGCAACGAAACGCGTGGGAGCCAACCGGCTGGGTCGGAACGGAATGCGTCGTCGTGTTCATCGGGAGGGCTTGGACGGAACAGACGATGGAAACGAGGCCTGGCATACCACAGAACGGAGGAAACTGCCTTGTGTTCGACGGGCCACGTTCGAAACAGGATCCTGTTCATCGGGAGGGGTCTGGCGTATCGCAAAACGGACGAAACGGACCTCCTACGGTCCAAACGGGGGTCCTGTTGACCGGGAGGGGTGTGGTGTACCGCAAAACGGAGGAAACGGACCTCCTACGGTCAAAACGGGGGTCCTGTTGATCGGGAGGGGTGTGGCGTACCGCAAAACGGACGAAACAGACTTGTGTTGGAGCGCTACGGTCGAAACGGGGGTCCTGTTCATCGGGGGGGTGCGGCGTACCGCAAAACGGGACTCCACAGGATACTGTTCATCTCCACCGTTGACCTCCTCCTGCCTCCACGGGCTACCGTTGACCTCCTCCAGCCTCCACGGGCTCTTGTTCATCCAGCCTCCACCGCACGCTACTCCACTGGCTACTATTCAACCACCCCTCCACGGGCACCCCTTCACCGTCTATTGTTCATCCAGCCCTCCACAGGGTCGTCCTGTTCATCCAGAGGCAACGCCACCGCTCACTGTTCATTCAACGCCCCCCCCCCCCCCCCCCCGCAATGCTCATTGTTCATCTAGAGAGGCAGCATCGATCGGCTTCAGTTAGCAGCTGTTAGAATAAATCCGAGGCGCTCCCTTGCCCACGGACGTCTTGCACACACGGCCTGATCTCCAGCATCTTGGCCTAACGCTCTGAGGCCGCTGCTGCTTCTCATGCGTCAACCCCACCAACGCAACACCCGCACGCCACTTGCGCCACTGCCTTGCCTTGCTGGATTCCCCCCGCTCGAGCCACGGCCCGCGCTGTTGCCGAGCCTCGGACCGCGTAGCGTACGCGCCTGACGCGGCTTCCTAGACCGCCACGCGAGTCATGCATGCTGCAGCGCTTCCGCACGTTACCGACCGAGACAGCAGAGGCTCGACGCGGTGATAGCGGCGAGGCGTGCGGTAAGCATGGGACACAGCGACAGGCCAAGGCACTGGTGGTCAGACATGTGGCCAGACAAACTGTGCAGGGGGTGCTGAAACAGTGTTGACGAGTACCAGATTCGAGTTGGTGACTGGGTCTATCGGTGCCGGTTGATGGACAAGAGTTGACCATGGAGAATCTGAGAAAGTGGCGGGAAGTCTGGAATTGTCAAAACAGAGAGAGTACATGGCCGTATATTCTGTGGTGTTCAGTGCACATGGCAAAGTGCTGATGACAAATACAGAAGGAGGCAGAGTGCTATAGCTGTGAGACATGCCAGAGACTATCCGGAAGAAGGGTGAGACAACTGCAAATTTGACTCAGGGTGACACAGGGCGACGGTGAAATTCCTTCAAGTTTCAGACAGACGGTCAAGAAAGAGTGGTGATGTTGAGTTCAGCTAACTCTTATATGTGGCGTCCAATACGTGAGTTGTTCACTTTCATGCAGACAGTGGTCGGTGTGTGATGGCGTTCAACGGATTCTCCGGAAGTTGGGAGCACGGACTAGAGTAAGAAGGAACTTAATTTTGCTCGAGTGTTGACTTTGGTCAAGAAAAGGAGGGACTACAAGTTGCAGGTGGAGTCACATGGCGTTTGGGAGTAGCAGCGGTGCTCATGGCGTATCTCAAGTCCAATGTACATGGAGGTTCGACGCACGAACGAATTCAAGGTGGTGGAGAATATTCTCCAAGGTGGAGTTTGTTAGAGTTGTGTCGAATATTATTGTACAAGTTAGGTTACAGTTGGACTTGGAGTCGTACTATGTGTAGACATGGTAGGAGTTGTGTCCTAATAGGACACTTGTACCCTAGGCCTCTCAAATATAGCGGGGGTAGACGCACGATGTAACCTATGCCAACATAATAGCACGGGCATGTCACAGCCCCAGATCAGCCCTTGCTTGACTTTGCTTGCTCATCATGTCATCATGTTTACGATTTAAATAAACTTGAAATGGGGATTGCCTAAACCCTAGCATTAAAGGAATTCACTAGGTTCAACCAAAATATTTCCAGTAAATCCAAATGGCTTTCAAAAATGTTCATCATTCTTGGAAATGCTGGAAATAGTAACCAGAGGTGATGCACATTTTTCCATGACATATTTGGGCTGTGGATTAAGTCATACTCTATTTGCATTTGGGCATTTAAATGCTATTAAATATTTCAAATGCTCAAATAATCATAAACTAAAATGTTTACTATTGCATATATTCTAAACAGTAGCCATGATTAGTTTCATGATTTTTGCAAACGTCTTGGTATTTTTAATAAAGCCCGGAAGTTACAGAGAAATAGAAAAACATTAACAAAAAGAAAGAGAGAGAGAGACTTACTGGCTTACCTGGCGCTCACCTGGCAGCCCAGCCGGCCCAGCTCCTGTGCCGGCCCAGCCCACCTCCACCTGCCCTGTCGTCTTCCTCGTGCCTACTGGCATTGTGCGTGGCGCGCGCACAGCCGAGCCGTGGCCACCTCCTGCTAGCCACGCAGCTGCTTACACTCGCCCTGGACGACGCCACGCCACCCCGCAGAACCCCCTGGCCCCTCTCCTCTCTCCCTGGACCTCTCTCTCTCCTCTGCTCTCTCCCTACGACGCCACCGAACACGCCCATCGCCGCCGTTCGCCACCACCGCGGCCACCGCCTCCCCCTCGCCTCTCCGACGCGCCCCCGAGCTCCGCCGTGACATCCCCGTCCTTACCACCGAGCCACAAGACGCCGGAGCCCTGGAGCGCCGTCCTCGACGCCATCTTCGTCCTCTGCACCGACGGCCGCCGTTGCTCGATTCGCCGCCCACAGAGCGTCCCCAGCCTCGCCCTCGCACTCGTTGGACTCGCGGTGAGCCGCTGACCCGTTCCCCTCTTCTTCCCATGCCGTCTGGCCTCTCTAGCCACTGTTTCCGCCGAGCCTGAGAGCTCTTCGCCGCCGGCCATGTCGCCACCGTGGCTACGGCTGCTGAAGCTCGCAGTAGATCACACCACTGCACTCAATGCCTCACCACGAGCCCGTAGCACGCCCCAGCTCGCCTGCCTGTGCCCCTAGCTCTCGCTCGCGTCTCGCCCGAACTCCGGCCGCCGCCGCGAGCTCGCTTCCGACGAGCTCGGTCCACCCCAGCTTCTTCCGCTTGCCCCGTTAGATGCGCCACTCCTCGAGCTCCCCGTAGAGCCAAACCCCCTCGCAAACCACCGTCTGTAGCACCGTCCCGAGCAACTCCGGCGAGGTCCCGCCATCGCCGTGGTCGCCGGCGTCACTTGCTGACGTGGCGTCGGTTAGTTAGCACTAATGACCCTACTTAACACCCTTAGAGCCACTACCATGTGGGCCCATGTGCCGATTAGGTTAGTCTAATTTTTTGTTAAGATTAGTACTAATCTGGGTGGACCACATGTGTCAGCTTTGACCTTGGTCAAGTCAACGTTGATCGGTCCCACCTGTCATACACCCAGACCAGCCTGAGACACTGACGTATGGGTCCCACAGGTCAGGTTTGACCTGGCCGACCCAGTTGACCTGCTGGCATCACACCTATGTCATGCTGATGCAGTAACTTATTTTCTGGATTTATTCTTATATAGGAAATTCCAGAAAATAACCAAAACTTCTAAAAATCAGAGAAATTTAACCGTAACTCCAAATGAAATAATTTATATATGAAAAATGATCAGAAAAATCCAATCTATCCATCTGTACCAGTTTCATGCATGTTTAAACAAGTTAACTTGCTATTTAGTGCAAAACATGATAAAGAATTATTTAAGATCACAAATGTGTTTGAACTTTGAATCTTTGGTTCAAAATAGCTCAAACCCATCTGGTTGTAGTTGCATTAGCCCAACACACTCATTTTACCATGTCATGATCATGCATAATATTGTGCATTGCATTGATTGTGTTTCTTCTCTGTTACCGATGTTTGTCCCTTCTCAATAAGACGTGTACCGACGATGTGATCGATGACACCAATGAAGAAATATACTATCTTCAGAAGTGCCAGGCAAGCAAAACCCCCTTGTTCATTCCGATACAATCCCACTCTCGCTCCTGCTCTCTTTTACTGCATTAGGACAACAACGATTCAACTGTTACTTGATGTGGTAGCTGAACCCCTTTATCCTTTGCATGACCTGTCATTCCACAGTAAATAGATGAAACCCACTAGCATGAGTAGGAGTTGTTTGAGCCCTGATGTGCCTACTCATTCATGCTTGTTTGTCATGCCTGCTACTGCTTAGAGTTGATTCTGGTCTGATTCATCGGGGATGAATCAGAGGTGTGTGAACATGTCCTACTGTGTGTGAGCTAAGTGTGTGAACACGATTTGGTAAAGGTAGCGGTGAGAGGCCATGTAGGAGTACATGGTGGGTTGTCTCATTGCAGCCGTCCTTAGGAACTGAGTTCTGTGTTTGTGATCCATGATACAGTTACTACCATGCATTGGGCCCGAAACCAATGGACCCTCTCGGCTTCTTAATCACCCTTGTCCTCTGTCCAGGAGTTGCAAGTAGTTTCTGGTGTTTGTAGTATGCTGGAGGCCGTGGGTAGCGCTGACCGGAGGGGTGGGCTGTGATGCGGTAGGCACGTGGCCGGGTTACCGGGCGCCTGTTTAGTGTCACGGAACCCTGTACACATCGTTTGGGGCTGTCAGCGAAACTCTGGCCGGATCTCCTCATGGATGGAACCCGAATTAGCGATAAACCTGGACTAGAGACTTGAGTGTTTAGGTAGGTCGTGGCCGACACCCACGTTGGGCTTCCGCTTGAAGGTTGCCGAGTACATGTCATGTAAACGGCGGTAAGTGGTGAGAGCGTGTGTGAAGAAGTACACCCCTGCAGGGTTAACATCATCTATTCGAATAGCCGTGTCCGCGGTGAAGGACTTCTAGGTTGCCTGTACAGTTCATAGACAAGTGAAAGTGGATAATCTAAAATAAGCAAGATAAGTGTGAGTGCTATGGATGGCGTTCCCGTAGGGAGATGGGAGCGGGTCCATAGTGGTGTATTGATATGGTGAATATGTGGACTCGTGTGCGCCACCTCGAAAGAGTTACTTGCAGTCATAGTTCAGGATAGCCACCGAGTCAAAGCTGGCTTGCTGGAGTTAAACCCCACCATCCCCTTTGTTGATAATGATGCATATGTAGTTAGTTCTGATGTAAGTCTTGCTGGGTACATTTGTACTCACGTTTGCCTATTTTATGTTTTTGCAGAGAGACTTCAGTCTCACTAGTAGTTTCGCGTGGACTCCGACGTTTAGCTTGTTACCTCAGCTACGATCTTGTGCCCTCGGCAGGATCTGGTAGATAGTCAGGCTTCTAAGCCTTTTTCATTTGTAGATGTCTGTACCCAGACATGATAAGCTTCCGTTTGTGCTAGACTTGTATGCTCTGGATGTTGGGTCGTGAGATCCATGTTTGTAATATCTCGCTCCTCGGAGCCTATTGAATAAATACTTGAGTCGTAGAGTCATGTTGTGATGCCATGTTGTATTTGCACATATCGAGCATATTGTGTGTATGTTATTGAAATGCTTGGTATGTGTGGGATCTGACTATCTAGTTGTTTATTCTTAGTAGCCTCTCTTACCGGGAAATGTCTCCTAGTGTTTTCCACTGAGCCATGGTAGCTTGCTACTGCTCCGGAACACCTAGGCTGGCCGGCATGTGTCCTTCTTCGTTCCTGTGTCTGTCCCTTCGGGGAAATGTCACGCGATGAATAACGGAGTCCTGTTAGCCCGCTACAGCCCGGTTCACCGGAGTCCTGCTAGCCCAGTGCTACAGCCTGGATTCACTCGCTGATGACCGACACGTTCGATGCTGGGTCATGGATGCCTGTACCTGTAAGTTTGTGCCACTTTGGGTTTACGACTAGTCATGTCAGCCCGGGCTCCTTATCATATGGATGCTAGCGACACTATCATATACGTGTGCCAAAAGGCGCAAATGGTCCCGGGCAAAGGTAAGGCGACACCCGTGGGAATACCGTGCGTGAGGCCGCAAAGTGATATGAGGTGTTACATGCTAGATCGATATGGCATTGAGTCGGGGTCCTGACAGCTTTGGTATCAGAGCCTGACTGCCTATAGAATTACCTAGCCAAACTGGTCGAAGTTGTGTCTAGAAATGCTTTAGTTATGTAAGGGAATTGATTGTGGGATGGAACATAAGGCTCTTTTTACTCCTTATACCTCATGGCCTTCTGATCTGAGTCATCCTCTTCTCTTCTACGGGGATTAAGAACTAGGCATTTTCATCTATCTATCAGGATGACGTGTTACTAATCCAAAGACTTATAGAATTGTTAGTTTTAAATCACAGTTCAGTTTTTACTACTTCCATATGTTCATAGCTGGTCTCAGAACCTTGATATTGTGATATTAAGTGGCTATGCCACCATTTTTGTAGCACGTCTCAAATCTTTTTAAGCATTTACAGCCGTTATGCTGTCCAAGTCATCCCAGGTTTCTAAATAGTCTGATGCATTTGCAAATCCTTTCTTTCTGTTCCCGGTGTCCTTTATGGTCAGAATAAGCACACTAACCAGTGCGTTGAGGTAATTTATTGCCTTGACATATATGCTGGAGCTATCATTATGACCCTAGGTGTCTAGAGTATCACCTAGTAAATTAGCCATGTTATGTGTTCCCAGTGTGATCATTCTGGCCAACCTTCTTGAAAGCATCCCATGATGTTATTAGTTAGTAGGTATTCCATTCCTGGGTTTTGAACCCAAGACTCACCCTACTTATTTCATGTTGATAGTGTTTGCTAGTTCCTTTAGCAAATTAGTAACCTTTGCATTAGTTCTCGAGGTCCGTGGTATATCATTCTTCCAAATACTATGAACCGCTTATGGCAGAAGTTTGTTGAATCAAAAGATCACAACAGGAGTGCTCTTGATGGGCTCTCCATTCTATATTGCGACTCTGCCAGTTCTACTTTTCTGCATGGGTTATCCGGAAGAAACCTGTTGAACTTGGTTCGACATACTAACCTATGCATCCACAACTCAGAAAGTTATATGTTCTTGAGTTGTCCCTTTTAGTTGTCCTCTGACCCTCGTCTATCAATTGATAGACAGGAGTAGTTGTGCACTCGAGCTTATCGATGCTTATTATTCTTGTGGTCCGTCAAGCCATTCTATTCCAGAATGACTAGGAGAAACAAACTCCAGTACCTCATCCATTTCTAGGATTGGGTCAAAGCAGTTGTATTCCACAGATCAAAATGCCAATCCAACTTTTGTTCTGTTCTACCTTGGAGTGTTACCATCTTTATGTCAAGAGTGTCATGAGAATTGCACTACCTCTTGTGAATTCTTGACGTAGTGATACTTCTCGCCATCATTACTCATTCCTCGGTTCTGTGTTGTCGCAACCGGAATGCCGACAAGTGAATCGTGGTGTGTGAAATCTATACGCCTAGCAACTCTGTTGCTTGGTAGTTAAATGGACAATAATCTCATTCTTAGCATGTTGGTTATTGAATTATCATTCTAAGAGTAATTGTGCTACCTAGTCCTTATTTCTGGTGCACCCCTTCGATCAATGAGTTAGGATTGTGCCAATCCCTCGCTCTTCTGGGCATATCGTCTTGCCCTGAAAAGCAAGATTGTTCTCGAGCTTAGTAACATATCGGTGGTTCGTGATTCTCCGATTGTCTTCTCGGAGGTATCACCAGGATGTCATCTGACCGCTATGTTGAGCTCGTGATCAGGTTGGTTTTGGAAACCACCCTTTCTCCAAGAATCCGTGTTGGATACCCTGAGCTGGTTGGTTAAGCTAAACAACATCTTGGAGAGTTGGAAGATGAGAGCTTGTCCGACTCAGTTCATTCCAAAGGGATATCTCTATGTGTGTGTGTGTTGAAGAAAGATGATATCTTCATTGATTGATCCTCGTGGTCAATTGTTGGATTTATTGTCTTACCCCAAACCTTTGATTTGAGTATGGGCTATGATCAAATCAAATCAGAACCAACGATGTTCGTAATGTTGTCTTACTCGTGGATTTTCCTCGAGCATACACCATTATGTCTTTTGGGTCTGACCAATACTATTACCTTGTTCACATAGTTATGGAATTCCATCTCCATGGGAACCTGGATGAATTGTTGTTGAGCCCATCGACAACATCCTTATCTCCTCCATGATTCATGTTGAACATCAAGCTAGTGTTGGAAACTTTTGTATGCATTATCTTCATGTCCCGTGCATGAAGCATATGTTCGGATGAAAGAAGTGACCTCCTCTAATTCATGTGCATTTGATGCAAGTAGCTGCAGTGAATTTGAGAAAGTCAATGTTGCCTCCTCTAGAACCATCTCAAGTTAGTCATGCATGTGCGAAGTATGCTATGGTCTGATAGGCTCGCTACCTCCATTCTATTTGTGTCTCTAGCACACCAAGCCACTGATTGACTTGTTCAAGGAAAATGAGTTGTTGTGCGAATACTAGTTCATGCACAAGACTTCATTATCCTCGTTGATGGTTCCCCACCTGAACTCGATAGTGTTTTATTATAAGACTACTACGTGGTCATGCTTGTCTGCGACAGCGTGTTCACATGTATGTAGCAGAGATGGCTCGTGTTTTGGAGCTTACTAACATAGTTCATCCCCCGAGAATCTCGCAACGTTATCTCGTCGATTTGTGTTGCAAACTTTCATTTTTCTTTCTAGACTCGATGAGTCTGGAATATTCTGACACCAACCAGATCTGAATCTCAGGCAGATATGATGGTTAGGACATTTCCTAAGAACTATAATATTGGTCTCTCGATAACCGGTAAAGTGGATGTCGTGGCCAACACACCCAGCCGGAAGACCTATTATTGTAGTATCTTGATTGAGGAAGTTGGCCACCTCCCCATGAGGATTTCGTAGGATTTACTTCCTAGTTGTTCCTTATGGATATTGTGTTTCCGAAGTCCGACCTTTACTTGATGTTCTAGACACCAGACCATTTCAATGAATGGGATACGCTAGTACATCAAGGAGAACATTAGAAGCGGAGTGCTAAATGTCTCTCGGTCGATCTTCCAGATTTTGTTTCCTTGGCCTTGCTAAGGTGAAATCTGAGAAGGTGTTACCTTCCTTTGCATCTGCATTGTCCGTCACTATTCATCGTGGTAGTAAGATGTGTTGCCAGGATCCTCGGCACGGATGTTGGTAAGACCTTGATGAGTATGGAAATGCTCAAGTTCTTGAGAGCACGCACAAGCGCTAGGTGTTATCATCGGCACTAACTGGGATTGCTCTCAGTTTCCTCGGTTATGTTATAACCTTTCAAACAGTAGACTCACTCTCTACCGTTGAGCTTCTCCTCAGTTACTAAAATCATCCCTTGTGTTGTTTTCAACAAGGTAATCCACATCATCCATTCTAATCCGGGCATGCCATTCTACCGACCCCCTCCTAACGATCGCTCGAGAATTGCCTTAGGCTGGTATAAAGAGTTTCAATGATCTCTGAATCAAAGGTAATTCTTTTTGCCACTTAAGGGGATATTCTACGAGTCACCTTCCCTGAAGTGTCTCGATATGGTATCATGGCAACTCAAATCTTCGCTACGCTGACAACCGTTCACCACCCTCTTAAGTGTGGGATTGTTGTCTACCTAGTGAACCCTCGTCATCAGTTCCACTCCATCCTTCTGGATGCACGCTCCGTGTCTCGGCTCGAGAGATGTTTCTACGCCTTATTCCGTGAGTTGATCTTGTGATCATTAAAATGATCCATCCTTGTAGAGTGTTTCTGTCCTCGTGTTGGATGAAGATCTCAAAACCAAAGACGTCAAGATCAATTGGAGCACTGAATCAACATCCTCAAGAAAGACATCTGGATCGTGAAGATCATGTTATCTTGTATCCCTCTGCCTTCTTACCTCACGTCTTGAATCTCGGGACGAGATTCTTGTTTAGTGGGGGTGAGCTGTCACAGCCCCAGATCAGCCCTTGCTTGACTTTGCTTGCTCATCATGTCATCATGTTTACGATTTAAATAAACTTGAAATGGGGATTGCCTAAACCCTAGCATTAAAGGAATTCACTAGGTTCAACCAAAATATTTCCAGTAAATCCAAATGGCTTTCAAAAATGTTCATCATTCTTGGAAATGCTAGAAACAGTAACCAGAGGTGATGCACATTTTTCCATGACATATTTGGGCTCTGGATTAAGTCATACTCTATTTGCATTTGGGCATTTAAATGCTATTAAATATTTTAAATGCTCAAATAATCATAAACTAAAATGTTTACTGTTGGATATATTCTAAACAGTAGCCATGATTAGTTTCATGATTTTTGCAAACGTCCCGGTATTTTTAATAAAGCCCAGAAGTTACAGAGAAATAGAAAAACATTAACAAAAAGAAAGAGAGAGAGAGAGAGAGAGAGAGAGAGAGAGAGAGAGAGAGAGACTTACTGGCTTACCTGGTGCTCACCTAGCAGCCCAGCCGGCCCAGCTCCTGTGCCGGCCCAGCCCACCTCCACCTGCCCTGTCGTCTTCCTCGCGCCTATTGGCGTTGTCCATGGCGCGCGCACAGCCGAGCCGCGGCCACCTCCTGCTAGCCACGCAGCTGCTTCCCCTCGCCCTGGACGATGCCACGCCATCCCGCAGAACCCCCTGGCCCCTCTCCTCTCTCCCTGGACCTCTCTCTCTCCTCTGCTCTCTCCCTACGACGCCACCGAACACGCCCATCGCCGCCGTTCGCCACCACAGCGGCCACCGCCTCCCCCTCGCCTATCCGACGCGCCCCCGAGCTCCGCCGTGACGTCCCCGTCCTTACCACCAAGCCACAAGACGCCGGACGCCCTGGAGCGCCGTCCTCGACGCCATCTTTGTCCTCTGCACCGATGGCTGCCGTTGCTCGATTCGCCGCCCACAGAGCGTCCCCGGCCTCGCCCTCACGCTCGTTGGACTTGCGGTGAGCCGCTGACCCGTTCCCCTCTTCTTCCCATGCCGTCTGGCCTCTCTAGCCGCTGTTTCCGCCGAGCCCGAGAGCTCTTCGCCGCCGGCCATGTCGCCACCGTGGCTACGACTGCTGAAGCTCGCAGTAGATCACACTGCTGCACTCAATGCCTCACCACGAGCCCGTAGCACGCCCCAGCTCGCCTTCCTGTGCCCCCTAGCTCTCGCTCGCGTCTCGCCCGAACTCCGGCCGCCGCCGCGAGCTCGCTTCCGACGAGCTCGGTCCACCCCAGCTGCTTCCGCTTGCCCCGTTAGATGCGCCACTCCTCGAGCTCTCCGTAGAGCCAAACCCCGTCGCAAACCACCGTCTGTAGCACCGTCCCGATCAACTCCGGTGAGGTCCCGCCATCGCCGTGGTCGCCGACGTCACTTGCTGACGTAGCACCGGTTAGTTAGCACTAATCACCCTACTTAACACCCTTAGGGCCATTGCCATGTGGGCCCCTGTGCCGATTAGGTTAGTCTAATTTTTTGTTAAGATTAGTACTAATCTGGGTGGACCCCATGTGTCAGCTTTGACCTTGGTCAAGTCAACGTTGATCGGTCCCACCTGTCATACACCCAGACCAGCCTGAGACACTGACGTATGGGTCCCACAGGTCAGGTTTGACCTGGCCGACCCAGTTGACCTGCTGACATCACACCTATGTCATGCTGACACAGTAACTTATTTTCTGGATTTATTCTTATATAGGAAATTCCAGAAAATAACCAAAACTTCTAAAAATCAGAGAAATTTAACCGTAACTCCAAATGAAATAATTTATATATGAAAAATGGTCAGAAAAATCCAATCTATCCATCTGTACCAGTTTCATGCATGTTTAAACAAGTTAACTTGCTGTTTAGTGCAAAACATGATAAAGCACTATTTAAGATCAGAAATGTGTTTGAACTTTGAATCTTTGGTTCAAAATAGCTCAAACCCATCTGGTTGTAGTTGCATTAGCCCAACACACTCATTTTACCATGTCATGATCATGCATCATATTGTGCATTGCATTGATTGTGTTTCTTCTCTGTTACCGGTGTTTGTCCCCTCTCAGTAAGACGTGTACCGACGATGTGATCGATGACACCAATGAAGAAATATACTATCTTCAGAAGTGCCAGGCAAGCAAAACCCCCTTGTTCATTCCGATACAATCCCACTCTCGCTCCTGCTCTCTTTTACTGCATTAGGACAACAACGATTCAACTGTTACTTGATGTGGTAGCTGAACCCCTTTATCCTTTGCATGACCTGTCATTCCACAGTAAATAGATGAAACCCACTAGCATGAGTAGGAGTTGTTTGAGCCCTGATGTGCCTACTCATTCATGCTTGTTTGTCATGCCTGCTACTGCTTAGAGTTGAGTCTGGTCTGATTCATCGGGGATGAATCAGAGGTGTGTGAACATGTCCTACTGTGTGTGAGCTAAGTGTGTGAACACGATTTGGTAAAGGTAGCGGTGAGAGGCCATGTAGGAGTACATGGTGGGTTGTCTCATTGCAGCCGTCCTTAGGAACTGAGTTCTGTGTTTGTGATCCATGATACAGTTACTACCATGCATTGGGCCCGAAACCAATGGACCCTCTCGGCTTCTTAATCACCCTTGTCCTCTGTCCAGGAGTTGCAAGTAGTTTCTGGTGTTTGTAGTATGCTGGAGGCCGTGGGTAGCGCTGACCGGAGGGGTGGGCTGTGATGCGGTAGGCACGTGGCCGGGTTACCGGGCGCCCGTTTGGTGTCACGGAACCCTGTCCACATCGTTTGGGGCTGTGAGCGAAACTCCGGCCGGATCTCCTCATGGATGGAACCCGAATAGGCGATAAACCTGGACTAGAGACTTGAGTGTTTAGGTAGGTCATGGCCGACACCCACGTTGGGCTTCCGCTTGAAGGTTGCCGAGTACATGTCATGTAAATGGCGGTAAGTGGTGAGAGCGTGTGTGAAGAAGTACACCCCTGCAGGGTTAACATCATCTATTCGAATAGCCGTGTCCGCGGTGAAGGACTTCTGGGTTGCCTGTACAGTTCATAGACAAGTGAAAGTGGATACTCTAAAATACGCAAGATAAGTGTGAGTGCTATGGATGGCGTTCCCGTAGGGAGACGGGAGCGGGTCCATAGTTGTGTATTGATATGGTGAATATGTGGACTCGTGTGCGCCACCTCGAAAGAGTTACTTGCAGTCATAGTTCAGGATAGCCACCGAGTCAAAGCTGGCTTGCTGCAGTTAAACCCCACCATCCCATTTGTTGATAATGATGCATATGTAGTTAGTTCTGATGTAAGTCTTGCTGGGTACATTTGTACTCACGTTTGCCTATTTTATGTTTTTGCAGAGAGACTTCAGTCTCACTAGTAGTTTCGCGTGGACTCCGACGTTTATCTTGTTACCTCAGCTACGATCTTGTGCCCTCGGCAGGATCTGGTAGATAGTCAGGCTTCTAAGCCTTTTTCATTTGTTGATGTCTGTACCCAGACATGATAAGCTTCCGTTTGTGCTATACTTGTATGCTCTGAATGTTGGGTCGTGAGACCCATGTTTGTAATATCTCGCTCCTCGGAGCCTATTGAATAAATACTTGAGTCGTAGAGTCATGTTGTGATGCCATGTTGTATTTGCACATATCGAGCATATTGTGTGTATGTTATTGAAATGCTTGGTATGTGTGGGATCTGACTATCTAGTTGTTTATCCTTAGTAGACTCTCTTACCGGGAAATGTCTCCTAGTGTTTTCCACCGAGCCATGGTAGCTTGCTACTGCTCCGGAACACCTAGGCTGGCCGGCATGTGTCCTTCTTCGTTCCTGTGTCTGTCCCTTTGGGGAAATGTCACGCGATGAATATCGGAGTCCTGTTAGCCCGCTACAGCCCGGTTCACCGGAGTCCTGCTAGCCCAGTGCTACAGCCTGGATTCACTCACTGATGACTGACACGTTCGATGCTGGGTCATGGATGCCTGTCCCTGTAAGTTTGTGCCACTTTGGGTTTACGGCTAGTCATGTCAGCCCGGGCTCCTTATCATATGGATGCTAGCGACACTATCATATACGTGTGCCAAAAGGCACAAACAGTCCCGGGCAAAGGTAAGGCAACACCCGTGGGAGTACCGTGCGTGAGGCCGCAAAGTGATATGAGGTGTTACATGCTAGATCGATGTGGCATTGAGTCGGGGTCCTGACAGGGCACGCGGGGGAGCTGGCAGCGTGTGCCGGCGCCCAGGCGGCAGGGGTGCGGTATTGTGACGGTGTCATGGGGAGGAGCGCCCGTAGTCATGCCCCGGGGATGTAGCCATATCGGTGAACCTCGTTAACAAATCTCGGTGTCGTGCCTCGTGTGATTGCTTGGTCCTCGGTAGATCGACGGAGTGCCTCGGATTATTTTAACAGCAGCAGTAGCGAAGGAATCGCTCGATCGGGTTCAGTTAACAGCCATCGATCGATCGCTCGGGTTCAGTAATGCGTAGCCTGCAGTGCAATCGCTCGGGTTCAGTTAGAGCCCAACGACTCGCTCGGGTTCCGTTAGAGCCAACGCCTCGCACACACGCGCGTACGTGTACGAGAGAAACGCGCATCGCTCGGCCCCCGACCTCCCACCGTAACTGGGAACTCCCCGAATTTTCTCGCCCTCGCTTCTACCATGGTTTTTTCCATCATGGACGGCCCAAAGAATGTCATGCAGTTCGTCTCCGGCCCGCCCAGGACGAAAAGCCCATTTTCTGTCATGATTTTTTGTCATAGAAGTAGGAGCCCACCACATCTATGATGATAACGGGTTTTGTCACAATTATTGTCATAGAAGTGTCATATGTATGACAGAAAAAAATTCGTTCGTCCCAAAATGTCACGGATGTGTCTTTTTTGTAGTGATGGTGAAGGCTTGGTTGGACAAGGCATGGCTACAGTCCCGCCGCCTGGTGGGAGATCACTGTAGCCTCGCCGTGTCTAGTCTAGTAAATGGCGCTCAGGTCTTGACTGGCCAGGCTCGGCCGCCCTAAAGGCCCTCGCTGCCTGGTAGGGCCCGCCGCCTGCGAGCCGTACAGACAGGCCGTCGTGGGAGCAAGCCCCGCCTGACAGGGGTGACGTCGAGGGTGGAGTGGCAACAGTGCCGCGTCATGCGGAAATCTCCGCCTGTACGGGACACTGTGGCAATGCCAAACCCGGGATTCGGGGGTGAGGGACTACGTTGTAGCCTCACCCTATCTTATCCTCTTGCCGAGGGGCACAGACTCTAAGGGCGACGGGTGGCCGCCTGCTAGAAGCCGGCCACTACGGAGGCCGTCTGCTAGGAGTCGGCCCGCCTTGGTGCCGTCTACTGGTGGTCGGCCATCTTCGGGCAGCCGGCTGTTGAGCCAGCCGGCCACCGGAAGGCGGTGCTTCATTTTGGAGTCTCGTGGGGCGAAGCCGGCCCAAAGTCTTGAAAGGCTTAGGGACTCGGGTTAGGCTACTCGTGGCCCATTACTCTGACACCATCATTGCTGACTATCCTGGCCTCCTCCCTGCGTCACATTTAAGTAATCAGGAGACTTGTCCTTTGAGAGAATTTCCTCTTTCCGCCTTACCCACCACACTATGTTATTCTCTAAAGGGGAGGCGATCGGCGCGCCACGCTGCACCTGAGGCGACGCGCAAGAAGGCGGCACCTACGACCGACAGGCCTTCGAAGATGAAGGAAAATGGAGATATGGCTGAGCCTTCATTAAATAGGTATGGTTTTAAATATGCTCCATGGTTGTCATCTTAAAGTATGACACTATCCGTTGTGTCTTATCTGGAAAAACATTCACCGGACTATGTCCGGGGATCCTGTCGGTCATGCCTCTACGAGACGGATTCCGGACTCTGTCTCAAGGACTGAGGCTAACGTAGAAGTGACGCTGGATTGTCCCTCTGCAGAGGATTCGGATAATGTGGCACCGCGGTCCAGAGGATACCAGAACGCCCCATATTCCAGCCCAGAGATCGAGATGAAGTCTTCTGGAATACAACACTGCTTAGCATAGAACAAACCAGCTCTTTATTACAATCTATTTGGGTACAAGGGGTTACATCGGCATAGCAACACTACACCTTCCACTATTGCTCTATGCAAGCAGCAAAGCAACTCGAAGCAGCGGAATAACTCTAGCAGCGGAACAACGGCGACGGTAGTGAACTCCACTCCGAAGGGACTCTGGCTGGAACGCTTATCCTAGCTCGCCAACAAAGAATCCACGGCAAACACACAATCAAATCCGGCTTGACCTGCAAGCTGGCATGACATGCCAGGTCAGTACATTGAATGTACTTGCAAGCTCACAATAACCAGAAGCATTCAAGGCAAACAACATCATGGCAATTACAGGTTAAGCAGGGATTATCATGAGATCATCAGAGCAACATAGCATGAACAACATGAACATGATACAACTAGCATAATATGAGCATGGCAAGAACATATGAATCTGACGATACTAGCATGCAACGTGATGACACTATATGCATCACTTATTCTGCTCGGGCTACCTCGTAACCATCACATGCATCACTTACCAACCTCGGACATCACACGATCATCTTAGGATCAAATCAAGCTTGGTATAAACAATACCGCAGTAATCATTAAATGACCAGAAGGAGCTTGATCTTTACCCACGATTCTCGCACAACATCACGAATATCCAACAACTCGGTATCCTCGATACCACGGTAATCACTCACGGATCACAAACGGAACCACTCTTGGTTCAACATGTTACCTCGTAACCAAACAGTGATCATTCACAGATCACATAACCAACTTATCTCATCATTGAAATGGGGTTGTTAATAAGCTCATTATTATTTTTATTACTATTGACCCATAGTGTGACCGCCAATGAAGGGCCCTTCCGTGGGCACGACTATCGATAGATTTAACACACACTCTGCAGAGGTTAGCACACTGTACCCACACCACGGAACCCATGGCCTCGCACTCCCATTCGGGTGGACCAACAGCGTTCCGACGAAACTGTCCTACTGCCATGACACTCTCCCGGCCACTCCAACTCACTCTAAGTCATGGGTGGCCCCGTGTCTACCCCAGACACCAACAGCCACCGTCATGGCAAAATGGTCCCAAACAGGGACATGCACATATAACCAAACTCGGGCTCACAAGGCTTATGCCGTCCTACCTGGCCAAGGTAGCGCCCACGCATAACCTTCCCTCATTGGAGGCACCGGCGAGAGGCACAACAATAGACCCAGTTAGGACCCCCCATAAGGTAAGTGTGGCTGCACTGGTCAGCTCGATATGGTGGCACCATGACTCAGCCAACAGTTGTTCAAGTTCAATTTAATCCGGTTAAACTTGAATGCAAAGATGCCGAGCCATGATAAAATAACATGATGCAATTACAATGCATGAGCATGATATCAACATAAGCATGAGGGTACAACATAACTATCGACCATATCAACAATGAATCATATCCAACTGAGCTTGGCATAATGACGTGCATGAATAACACAAGTACAACACTACTCATAGAGACATAGCAGGATTACTAGCATCAACAATAAATATCATTCAATAACATATCAACAATGCTACCATGCAAGCATTTAACCAAGGGGATGCAATGGAACATGCATAACAACGACTCTCGGGACAGACGACAGTCATGCACCAAAGGCCATCGCCAACATCAACTTGTACTACTAGCAAGCATAAACATATGAAAGGAAATACTAGCAGGTAGAACATGATAACAGAGTACAAGACAACATAGCACCAAAAGTGAACATGCAACTCTAAGCAGCACCGGAACAACGATAACCATGTTTTAAACAGGCAAATATTTATTAAAGATTCAAGTTAAAAACCATGGCTACTGCATGACTATCATGCAAGTGGGTATTGTGGCTTTCCTGGGGGTGAAGAAGGCACCGGGGAGAAGTGCGGTGAAGCCGCGGAAAGATTTGCCGGAAACAGTTCTCTCTCGGAGGGGCTGTTTACATGCAAGGGCAAAATGGTCATTTTTAGTATGCCAAACATAATGAAAGTGATACCAACAAAATGGGCTCGATGAGACGAAGAAGTGAGCGTTGGTTTCACCTTAAACGGAGTTACGACCAAAAAGTTGTGAGGGGTGGAAGAGCAGGGATTAATTTGTGAAAAATTTATCACCAACGGGTCCCTGAGTGGATAAGGCAGAAACGCATATAAGGAAATACGCTTTCAGAATAGGAAAACGTACTTCACAAAAAACCCGTTTCCACTTACGTGACGTGGTAGTGGCGGGGCTAGGGCTGGTCCGCGCTGAGAGACTTAGGGCCAGTTCTTTTGGGCGATTCTACCAGAATCGCCCCCCTCCCCAGCTTCTTCCAGAATCACCACTCCATATGTTTTTTACAATCCTAACTAATTAGACCTTAACTAGATAGGATTGTAAAAAAAATATGGAGTGACGATTCTAGGAGAAGCTGGGGAGGGGGGCGATTCTGGGAGAATCGCCGAAAAGAACTGGCCCTTACAGGCGGGGCCCGCCTTATCCTCTCTCTCTCTTCACGCCTGTCTTCTTCCTCCTTGCTGCCTCCCCAATCCGAAACAGAGGAGCAAGGGCAGGGAAGAGGCTGACGCCGGCCTGGCCAACTCCGACCACCTCCGGCCGAGGTGAGGCCACCTGCGGATGTGGGAGACGACGCCGCACCCGACCAGGGGCTCACACGCATCGAGGAGAGACCGTGGCCGCGGCGGCACACGGCGACAGGGAGGAACAGAGGCGGCGGGGCGGTGGTGGTCTGGCCGGCACCGGCCACCATTGGCCGAGGCGAGGCCACCAGTAGCTGCGGGGTAGCACGACACATCCATCCAGAGGCAAAGGGGGCACCGGGGAGGCGTGGAACGGAGGGGATGGGTGGCACCATGGGGAGGACAAGAAGCTTCGGGAGGCAGAGGTTGACGGTGCTGTGGGCACTCCGGTGAGAGGGGAAAGGGGTGGAGCGAACCATGAGGAGGTGGGGGTGCTCGTGGACAACACCATAGGAGGGGAGGATGCTCGAGCTCGCCTGAACCAAGGAGGAACCCGGCGGCCGAGGCGAACTCCGACGAAAAGAGGAGGGGGCCGAGGGCTCGGGAGGTAGGGAGAGGCGCGGGAGGGGCTTGGGAGCTGCGGGAGAGGTCGGGGCACCCTTATATATGCCGAGGGGAAGCCTCTAGAGCACACCAGCGAGCTTGAGCAGTGCTCTAATGGAGGCCAGAGGCTGGACACGGCACGGGCACGGCTCTAGCGGTGCATTAAAGGCGAATAACGACGAGGCAGAGGCACGGGGAGACACAGAGGCTCACGGGGAAGCTCATGGACAAGGTTTGAGGTCGAGACGAGGAGGGAGGAGACGAGCACAGTGGCCGGACCAAGCCAGAGCTTGCAATTTGCATGACGATAGCATGATCACCATGCGCACTAGAGCAAATAGCTCGTTTTGGCCGGACCAACCATGTCAAGTAGATACACCATGCTACCCTTAGTCTAAATGAAGAAATAGTTGGGTCCAGGGGCAAAGAAGATATTTGCAGAAGAACCCAAAGCAAACCAGCAGCCAAGTGTTTGTGCTGTGCAATGGGGACACATGTTTGGTAACGCAGTACAAACTTTGTCTGGTGATGATCAAACACTAAGGAGATGTTGATCTCCAAAAATCAGACTAAGAGAAGGAGATTAGATGAGCACTACTAGGGAAAACCTTTTACACAGAATCTAGCAGTAGCGTGGTTTAAAAACAGACACTACTGCTAATTAGCAGTAGCGAGCTTCAGAAAAGGGCGCTACTAACATCTAAGTAGCAGTAGCGCTCTAGGTGAAACGAGCGCTACTACTATAATTGCCGCTGTGTTGCCTCCAGGCTAGATATAGTAGTAGCGCCCTTCCAAGGGACGCGCTACTGCTAAAGTACTTAGTAGCAGCGTTTTTCCTCAAAACTCGCTACTGCTAAGTATCACTGCAACTAATTAACTTTAGTCCCATACTGCTAAGCGAACAACCTATCTCGAGCACTTGGTCTTCATTGAACTATATGTGTATGATTTGTGGCTGCAATATGAATCCTTGCCTGTACCTATACAGGTACAGTGAGGATTCATGTTGACTATTTAGATTCTACACAAAAAGATCAATGATGACCAATGTATATTTTTGATGTTTTTACATTGCTTAGACTTAGAGCGTTTTTTTAGGACAAAGCGTTACTGATATTGGGATAAACAAAAGAAATAACTGCTTCCATTAGCAGTAGCGTTTTTCACTAAAACACGCTATAGATAAGTTAGCTATAGCGCGTTTTCCTTATGAGCGCTACTGCTAGTTCGGCTTAACCAACCCCCCCCCCCCCCCCGGCTCAAAATTTCGCTAAGTCCTCCTTTCACCCCCCTGGCATGTTCCCCTACTCCTGTCGCCGCCGCCGCCCGAGCCCGAGCCTGCCCTCACCGCCGCCGCCCGAGCCCGCCCTCAACCTCACCGCCGCCGCTCTCGACCACACTGTCGTCGCCCTCGACCTCACCGCCACTGCCCTCAACCTCACCGCCGCCGCCCGAGCCCGCCCAGGACCGCCGCCTCCCGATCCCGAGCCCGCCCTTGCCGCCCCTACCTCCGTCGCCGAGCACCTCCCCGCCACCGTCTCTCCCTCTGTAAGCCCCCGCCCCTTCCCCACCCCCTCTCTCTTTGCTTAGTTAGTAGATGATTTTAGTAGTAGTAGATGTTAATTTAGGGTTCATAGATGATGATTTTTAGTAGTAGTCGATATTAATTAGTAGTAGTGATGGTAAACTAGTTGTATAATTAGCAGTAGTAGATGTTAATTAGTAGTAGATGTCATAGTAGATGCTAATTAGTAGTAGTAGATGTACTAGTTTCTTTCTATTTATAGTAAATTTATATTTAGTAAGAACGAGTTGAATTAATAGAACTAGTTTAGTTTTAGTTGAACTAGTTTAGTTTTAGTTGAACTAGTTTAGTAAGTACATTAATAACTAGTTGAACTACTTTATTTTTAGAAAGAACTAGTTTTTTTCTATTTATAGTAAGTTTATATTTAGTAAGAACTAGTTGAATTAATAGAAGTAGTTGAACATGTCATATGTGTTGTTATTTTTTAGTTTAAGCAATTATTTCATGTTTTGGTTACACCTCCGAGTGGCCTATGTTTTGCCGTAGTGTTGATTAATTTCCGTTCCGGCAAATTTCAGGCGCTCGATATGTCCTTTTTTAGCAAAGGTCATGCCGGATTTTTCCGTGAATTCTGGCATGACTTGTGCTAGAATATGTACAAGTTTAATCTTTGAATTATGAACGTAGGAAATGTCGTACTCGGATGACGACAGTCTCCCGGGGAGTGCAGCTGGTGCCACGACGATCGAGGTATGTGTGACAGGTTCGTTGAGTTGGATGAAGATCGGCGCTTTAGCATTAAGCTCGAGGAGACCTTCGATGTTGAAACGGTAGGCAGCAACGACAAGTGTTTTTTTCGTAACTAAGCATGACTTCAACTATTTCAACATCTAATTTTCATCTTTTACAATTCGACTAGCTTATCCCATGCCATGCAAGACGTTATGTCTTGGAGAGGATGGGTTTTGAAGACCATGAAAATTTTGAAACAAAGAGAATACACCTAAGGACCCATCATGATATGGATTTTATAGTAAATCTGTGCAATGCTCAGAGCGTAATCCATTTTGGTTGCCAAAATTGGGAAGCACTTTGCAAAATGTATGGTTTTTATGAGGGTATGATTGTCACCATGGATCTTGGTGATCCTGACATCGAGCAAGACAATATGGACATTTGGGTCCTTGTCGATACGCTTCCGATTGTACCGCTATGTGAGTTTCTCAAACATAGTTATTAACTAATTTATATTGTTTATTTCAAAATAGTTGACAACTTATTTCCATTGACAGCTTATTTTGATTCTTCAAAGACTGTGCGGAAGATGGTAGACAAAACCCACTACACCGATGGCTCCGAATTAACTTATTCGGAGAAAAATCATCTGATCGCATTTTGTACTCTTCTTGAGGATTACAATAACTATTATCGAACTCCTCCAAATTATGGTGAATACGTGCCACTAGTGCATGTGTTGAACCACGGTAACTTCTCTGGAGATACCCTGGTAAGATTTTTTACTATTACAACATCCGTGCATCTTTTGCATACTTCTAGTACATCATTGCTCACTACGAATTTATTACTATGTTCAACAGAAACTCCCGATGGATTGTGTGCCTCATCTGATGTATCTGAATGGTCGCCTTACAGTTCTGAACATACTGCCAGGTAAATCTAGGGAGCTCACCTGTGCATATCGGATTTCTAAAACCGGTGAACACATGTTCATCAAAGAATGGAAGAAATGTATGGACATTCGCAAGGAGGTTCTTGGAAGTAACATTCAGTGAAAGGCAAGAATTGGAGACAGGCTAATCTCCATTCTCCATAATGGAGAGTCCGGGGCTATCTTGTTTTTTGCTATTTTACCTTAGAAAATGTAGTAGGTCTTAATCGAATGTAGTAGGTCCTATGAGGTACAATATGTTTATTATGTGGTAATGTGTTAGAGTTGATAATGAGGAGTACTTGTGATTACGACTAGTGACCAATTTGCTATGTGATGTCATTGATGAAAACAATGATCTTGAGGAGGTGTTATATGACAATGATGTATTATGATGATAAGTTGTTAATGATATGATGATGATGATATTATTATATCATTGGGTGAAAGAACCGCAGATTAGTTTCAAGTGGATGGACATCCACTTGAAACTAGTCCACGGTTCTTTCACCCCGTGATGTAATAACTCATTATGATGTAAAAACAATCTCTAAATTCCTGTTGTATGAAAACTTGTGTAAAGGTGTATGAATACAACATGAAATAAAAAAGAAATAAAATACTAAATAATAGTAGTAGCGCAGGCAAGGAGAAGCGCTACTACTAATTACCAGTAGCGCTCTTCTGGAGAAGCGCTACTACTAAGTCAAATTAGCAGTAGTGTGGGTCTAGGCACGCTATTGCTAAGCTTTAGCTGTAGCGCCTTATCAGTAGCGCTCCTGCCGCGCTACTGATAGGCCTAAAACCCGCGCTGCTGCTAGGCTTTTCCCTAGTAGTGGAGGGTTGCTGTAGAAAGTGCTAGAATGGACAGAAATTGTGATTTGGATGATACACTCACATGGAGTATCAAATTAAGATCAATTTGGGCAAGGCATATAGTTATTTGATCATATGAAGATGTTGCAAAAGTTTTCATACCATTTGGATAAACCAAAATGGTACTTCCTTCACAAGCATCTCCTTTGGACAGAAACTTGCAAAAATTCTAGAGGAATAATGTATTGATGAACTATGCCCAAAATGGTTGGAGACAGGTTATATGGATACTAAAAGGTCTAGAAAAAATTTCAGCCATAATGGAGCAAGATAAAATATACTTGCTTCACAAACTAAAATTTTGGGCAGAATCTAAGAATTGAAGAGGAGCTCACATGGAGGCATCACATGAGTTCTACTTTGGTGGAGGGCTATGATATGATGATATGAAGGATCATGCAAAATGGCAACTCATTTGGATATGCCTAGCTTGTACCTCCTTCATAAAGTTTCTTTCTGGACAGAAACTTTGGAAAAATCATAATTAAATAATTACTAAGCAAATGAGGTTTCATTTTGGCATGTGGCAAAGATATTGACAGGCAAAGATGTCCAAGGAGTTTGAGGTCAATTGGGCAAAGGAAAAAAACACTTGCTTCACAATGTGCCATTTAGGACAGAATAGGAAATGAATTATTGGAGGATTATTTTTTAACATGGCAATGAAAAGTTTTGCCATATTTGAGCAATATATGACCCAAAAAATTTATGAGAATTATTTGGGAATTTTAGGAGTGACGGAAATATAGGTTGCTTCACAACCTAGGGCAATTTGAGTTATTCCTTTAATAGAAAAGGAATATTCCCAATAAAAAGAACATTGGAATTTGGGCTAGGATGAAATGGAAAGGTCTAGGGAAGGATTTGGGAATGGCAAGCCACTCTGGAAACAAAGAAGAGGGCATCTTCTTCAGTTTCTAGACCACAAAGCCACAGGAAAAAAACTCAAGCAAAAGCCTCGGAGAAACAAAAGAAAAAGAAAGGGCCAAAAATTAGGCTGTCACAAACCTTACCTCCTTAAAGAAATCTCGTCCTTGAGATTTGGTTGCTCAGGGAACAAGTATGAATATGCTGACTTAAGGAAACCGTTTCCATCTCGGGTATCCTTTTTCCATTATTTTTGTTCCCACTAAATTTTTATCTGACTGGCCCTGGGGTGGTTTGCTTTAATGTATCCATATTCTGGCAGATCTTACCTCATGCTTTTACAGGCTCCCATTTCTTTTTGGATCTGCTGATTTTGCTGAGTGTGAGTTGTTATCACGACTGAAATATATATCCATCTCACCAATCCGAGAGTGATTTCCGAGGGGTGTGTCATTCGACACTGACAAATTTTTCATGAAGTGATGATTAGGTTTTTCCGATGAAAACCCAAGCTCTGACTCCTTGCATTGGGTTTCTCCGCTAAAGGCAGGTCCTTCGGGTTTCAAACTGTGAGTTGAAGCATAACCGTTTCCTGACAGATTCTGACTCATCGCAGAAGTTTGTGAATCATCTTAACCGGTTCCACTATCTTGAGTATCGGATCCGTACCAAATATTTGACTGTCTCCTGTCACGGCCAACATAAAGGGTATGATCTTATATAATAATATCCTCAGACTTTGGCTGGCGGTGGATCTTCTAATTATTCATTTTGTCGGTATGCCCATGAGGATAGTGGGCTATGTGATGCTTTCCCAAAGCTGCTGGGGTCAAACTAAATTGAGTAGGCCCCACAGGGGGCGTGCCCTAGGGGGCGGGCGGCCCCCACCCTCATGGACAGGGTGTGGGCCCCCTGACATTGATTCTTTTGCCAATATTTTTTATTAATTCTGAAAAGTTGCTCCGTGGATTTTCAGGTCATTCCGAGAACTTTTATTTCTGCACAAAAATAACACCATGGCAGTTTTGCTGAAAACATCGTCATTCCGGGTTAGTTCCATTCAAATCATGCAAGTTAGAGTCCAAAACAAGGGCAAAAGTGTTTGGAAAAGTAGATACGACGGAGACATATCAACTCCCCCAAGCTTAAACCTTTGCTTTTCCTCAAGCAATTCAGTTGACAAACTGAAAGTGATAAAGAAAAACTTTTACAAACTGTGTTTGCTCTTGTTGTTGCAAATATGTAAAGCCAGCATTCAAGTTTTCAGCAAAGATTATGAACTAACCATATTCACAATAACACATAGGTCTCATGTTTACTCATATCAATGGCATAATCAACTACCGAGCAATAATAATAAAACTCAGATGACAACACTTTCTCAAAACAATCATAATATGATATAACAAGATGGTATCTCGCTAGCCCTTTCTGAGACTGCAAAACATAAATGCAGAGCGCCTATAAAGATCAAGGACTGACTAAACATTGTAATTCATGGTAAAAGAGATCGAGTCATAGTCATACCCAATATAAATTAATAGTAATGCATGCAAATGATACCGGTGCTCTCCAGCGGCTGCTTTTTAATAAGAGGGTGATGACTCAACATAAAATTAATAGATAGGCCCCTTGTAGAGGGAAGCAGGGATTTGTAGAGGTGCCAGAGCTTGATTTTGAAATAGAGATGAATAACATTTTGAGCGGTATAGTTTCGCTGTCAACATAACAACTAAGAGATCTCGATATCTTCCATGCTACACACATTATAGGCGGTTTCCAAACAGAATGGTAAAGTTTATACTCCCCCACCACCAACAAGCATCAATCCATGGCTTGCCCGAAACAACGGGTGCCTCCAAATAGCAACAATCCTAGGGGAGTTTTGTTTGCAATTATTTTGATTTGATTTGAGCATGGGACTGGGCATCCCGGCGACCAGCCATTTTCTCGTGAATGAGGAGCGGAGTCCACTCCTCTTGAGAATAACTCGCCTAACATGGAAGATACAGACAACCCTAGTTGATACATGAGCTGTTCAAGCATACAAAATAGAATTTCATTTGAAGGTTTGGAGTTTGGCACATACAAATTTACTTGGAATGACAGGTAAATACCGCATATAGGAAGGTATGGTGGACTCATATGGAATAACTTTGGGGTTTATGGAGTTTGGATGCACAAGTAGTATTCCCGCTTAGTACAGGTGAAGGCTAGAAAGAGACTGGGAAGCGACCAACTTAGAGAGCGACAACAGTCATGAAAATGCATTAAAATTAATCAACACTGAGTGCAAGCATGAGTAGGATATAATCCACCATGAACATAAATATCGTGAAGGCTATGTTGATTTTGTTTCAACTACATGCGTGGACATGTGCCAAGTCAAGTCACTCGAATCATTCAAAGGAGGATACCGCCCTATCATACCACATCACAACCATTTTAATAGCATGTTGGCATGCAAGGTAAACCATTATAAGCTCTTAGCTAATTAAGCATGGCATAAGCAACTATAATCTCTAATTGTCATTGCAAACATGTTTATTCATAATAGGCTGAATCAGGAATGATGAACTAATCATATTTACAAAAACAAGAGAGGTCGAGTTCATACCAGCTTCTCTCATCTCAATCAGTCCATCATATATCATCTTTATTGCCTTTCACTTGCACGACCGAACGGTGTGGATAATAATAATAGTGCACGTGCATTGGACTAAGCTGGAATCTGCAAGCATTCAATTCAAGGGAGAATAAAAGGGAATATGGCTCTTGATTAAATAAACAATCATGCATATGAGAGCCACTGCAACATTTTCATCATGGCCTTCTCCTCTTAACCCCCAAAGGAAAGAAAAGAAATAAAACTATTTACATGGGAAAGCTCCCAACAAGCAAAAGAAGAACGAGAAATCTTTTTGGGTTTTCTTTTAATTACTACTACAAGCATGGAAAGTAAACTAACTAATTTTTTTTTGCTTTTTTCTTAAGGTTAATCAAACACACAAGAAGAAAACTAGAAAAACAAATTAAACTAGCATGGATAGTACAATGAAAAAGTATGAGCACCGACAACTAGAATGAGTGTGTGAACATGAATGTAATGTCGGTGAGAAATACGTACTACCCCAAGCTTAGGCTTTTGGCCTAAGTTGGTCTATGCCCATGGATCACGGCTACTCTCTCCGGTGTACTGAGGAGTGTCATCATACTGCCATTGGCTGGCGATCTCCTCCGGATCCCACTGATAAAATGATGGACGATAAGGGTCAAGTTGTGGTTCTGGCTCGGGCTTTGGAGCTGATGTCTGGCCCCGGTATGCATAAATGGCCTCCGGCAAAACGAGGTAAGGGCCTGCGGTTAAATCAAACAAAGAGGGCGCAGGCAAGATAATATTCTCACTGTGTTTCTTATGAAATCTCAAATTATACTTAAGCATATTCTCATCATTTTTAACAATAAACTCATGTGCTACCATGCTCTTATAATCCAGAAAAGTAGGAGGCAACAATTTTTCCTCTTTCTCAAAATGCTTAATAGGTATCCTAAAATGTTTAGCAAGGCGTGAAGCATAGATACCTCCAAAGATGGGACCCTTTGTACGGTTCGGACTTAATCGTTTAGCAATAATAGCGCCCATACTAACAGAGTTATCACGAAACAAGGAATGGAACAAAATAATAATATCAGTAACACTAAGGTTTCCACAGTTTCCGCAACCAATTAAGCATCAACTAGCAAATATTGCAAAGTAGCGTAAAACAAGAAAATGTATGCTACTAATTCTTGCATCGGAAACCTTCCTCGTTTCCCCTACAGTAATAGTATCAATAAATCCATCCACATATTTACGATGTGGTTCCTCTAAGCTGCCCCCGAAAGGTATCTTGCAAACCGTGCAAAATTCATATAGCGACATCTCCCTAGCCACATCATATAAATGAAACTCTACTGAAGGAGGTGATTTCTTAGGATAAAAGTAGAAATTTTGCACGAAAGTATTGATGAGTAAGAGATACTGTTTGATCTGGTCGTGGAGGAAGTCGGTGAGGCCCGCATTATCAATCAACGAATAAAAATCATCATGAATCCCGGCTGCTTTCAAGAAATCATAAAAAGGCCATTCACATGGCCGTACTTCCGCCACACGAGGAAGATTATACTTGGGCTTTTCATTCTTCTTAGCTTGTTTATCCTTAGAGCCTTGGCTAGAAGAGCCCCTCAAAAAAAATCTCTTCATCTTTTTTTGAAAATTTCTGAGATTTTTAGTAACTCAAAATAAAAGTGAACAAAACTCAACAAAATCGATAGCAACTACTCCCACACATGCCTAGAGACTTTATCATGCATTAGAATTACTTGGGACCATATAAATTTGACATGCAAGCTCAAGAATAGGGTCACCTAGGCAGCAAAAATTTGCAATGAATAAAGCACTAGAACAAAAACTAATTGGACCATTGGAGGAGTCACATACCAAAGAACAATGCCCCAAAGCAGTTTTGTGAATGGAGCTTTGAGCAAGGAGATCGAAAATGGCAGCAAAATGAGCTAGAACTCGTGCTTGAGCTGGATAGTGATTTTTTGGGGAGGAAGATGAAGTGTGTGGGTGCAGGAATAAGTGGAGGGGGCCACCGTGGGCCCACGAGGCAGGGGGCGCGCCCTGGACCCTCGTGGCCACGTGCTTGCTCCCCTTGTTGTGTTCTCAGTGCCAGATATTCTCAAATATTCCAGAAAAAAACATACTAAATTTTCTGGGTATTTGGAGAACTTTTATTTTTAGGGTATTTTTTATTGCATGGATAATTCAGAAAACAGACAGAAAATACTATTTTTGCTTTATTTAATCTAAATAACAGAAAGTAAAAAGAGGGTACAGAAGGTTGTCTCTTCTAACTTCATCCATCTCATGATCATCAAAAGGAATCCAGTAACAAGGTTGATCAAGTCTTGTTAACAAACTCATTCCGAATAAATGGAACCAAAGAAATTTTGAATAACACTAGGTTACCTCAACGGGGATATGTACATCGCCAATAATAAGAACTAGCGGGTGAACCCGCGCATTTGCGCGGCTAGAACTTTATTAATATATTGCTTTATATATTTTAGACAACCATTTGTTGGCATTTGAGTATTTACTTTTCGGTGTTGTGAAACCAATATAGTACATCATCAAATATTAATTAGGTATGTGCCACTAAAAATGGTTCATAGTAATGGTCTTAGAATATGAGTCTGAAATAAGGATAGCTATTAATATATGCACTGAGGGCTATCTCGTTGTAGTCACGTTATTTAAATATATGTACAAATATTATTTTAATGTCATTGCTCTTTTCCAAGCTCTTTAGTCATGAAGTTATTATATTCTCCTTACGTGGCATGTTTCATCGTCAATCATCACTATCAAACAAATGTACCTGTTGTCTTGGGTTACTTGCTTTTAACTATTTGTCCAGAAATTTCATGTTCAGTTATTATTTCAAAACCGGATCTTACGACCTTACTTTCCTAGACTCATTAAACCCTAACCCCTATAGCATTGAAGTGTGATTATTAATTAGGTAGACTGCTAGCAACGTGGAGTACGCTACTACCCTTTTTATATAAAATAAGTGGATTGATTTATATCATGCTATGCATTCAGCTACCGTATCATTATTTTACGAAATAAATAATTTCCAGCATGGTACTTCAAATGTGATGTTTATCCGCCATAACGAGCAGGTGTAGGCCTTCTAGTATTTTTTGACCTATGATTTTGTGTTGCCTGTTTCTAACAGAATTTTCGAGGTCGTATTTGTGTGGTATCCATTGACGATAGCATAAATGTCAGAGTATGCATGTATAGTGGTATATATTGCGTGGTTGTTCTCCTACTATCACATGTCGCAAACCTATGGCTTTACCCAATTAATACTCTCCATGTAGCCTATTAGGGAAAGAAAATGTTCTTATATAAATTCACAAAAAAGATGTATAGTACCAAATTGTTTTTTTTTTGAAAGTGTACATATTAATGCTTCAAGCACGTATAAACTTCATAAAAATAGTACTTTCTGAAACTGATTTTTTTAATGCTCTAGAAAACAAACTTGTAATCATGAAAACTTAGTTTTAAAACGTCACACAATTCTCGTCAATTTTCATGGAATTTCACACGCACACAGAGAAGACTAACGTGACTTTTTTTTGACATTTGAAAAGAAATTATTGTTATGGGATTATCATCGGAGCTCATCTACTTGTTTGAAAATTTCTTACCATAAATACTTAGAAGAAAGGACCATGCAAGCTGACTCTTTGAAAAATTAATCACGTCAAGTGTACTCAATGACTCCTTTGCTTCCTGTGATGATTCATAAATGCGCCTGCGGTCACATCGGAGTCGATGGCTCTGCAAATGTTGGTGTCGTAGCTTATTCTTTCCGTCTCGACGCGTTATTGCCCCTGAACTGCTCCCACTTTGCGACGCAGCCGAGGCACTGCAGCTCCTACTCGGCTGCTGATGGTGCTCGTATGCTACCTGGTGCTGCTCCTCCAACTCCACCACGCATCCACTGCAACACGCTGTGGTCTGTGGTTGAAGGCTACCGCAGCCATCTTGCTATGCAGCAGCTGCAGACTGATGGCCCCTCGCTAAGCCGTTGCCTACTGCAAGCGTTACTCCCATCCTTTTCTTCATCTTCAGCTGCTCTCGTCCATGGCGCTGCTCGCGCGGATGGTGCGTGTGGTAACCTTTGTTTTGTTTGTGGAAGCAGTCATTTCTGAGCTGGTGGCACCCGCAGTCTTCCGACGGTATTGTGGCAACAATTTCGCTTTTTCGACGGCCACGACTGTGTGGAATTAGCTGGACACAGTCTTGCCGGTGTCGTGCGGCACGCTGGTCCGACAGCGCCAGCATGGGCGTTGAGGCTGAGAGAATCTACGGAGTGTAGCCGTCCATCGCGTGCTGTGAGGTGATGGTGCCGATATGACGATATCAACCTGAGTGTGTGGTGCGTCGAGGTCGTCGGCCACGCTGGAGATTCTGCGGACTTCTCGGTGAGGATGGTAGCCTTCTTCAAAAGCATTATATTGGGGTCTTTGTTGTCCTTCTGTTGCACCAATTAGCTCAGCAGCATCTTGCCCGGAACGCTGATTAGGTTATTTGTTAGTCTTGTGGAGACGGACAACTTTCACCTTGATGCCAACGCCGGTTGTGCCCCGATGGGATCTCCGATGCCCTTCTCGGAGCGGAGGCTAAGCCGAGCCGACCTGAGTCACGTATATATTGTCTCAGCCATTATAAGTGTGATGCGATTACAACTCTTTACCTTCCTACTATACAGGATATGTTTATTTGGGTTAGCCTGAAGCGTTTCCGTCACATGTACGTGTGCTAAACTTTTTTTTAACGTGCCAAAGCCTTTGTACGTGACAACAACGGATTGTACCCAATGGATGTTCTATGTAACTTTTTTCATCTTTTTATCTTGGTCGTTATAATTAGAATCAATGGATAATATTTGTTTAGCATATGTGGACGAACGTGATGGCTTGTTTGACTCTTATTTTAATTATATAATAGATATCATATTTCTTCTTGACAGTAGAAAGGGGAAATTCAAAACCTCCAATAATAATAGTTGGAATTTTTCCAATAGAATTGATACTATGAACTTCAGGTTGTTTCCTCGGAAAGTGTGCCGTATGCTCATTACCATTAACATGAAAAGTGACATTGCCTTGCAATTAATAACAGCCCCTACAGTATTCAAAAAGGGTCTACCAAGGATAATTGACATACTATCGTCCTCAGGAATATCAAGAATAACAAAGTCCGTTAAGATAGTAATGTTTGCAACCACGACAGGCACATCCTCACAAATACCGACAGGTATAGCAGTTGATTTATCGGCCATTTGTAAAGATATTTCAGTAGGTGTCAACTTATTCAATTCAACTCTATGATATAAAGAGAGAGGCATAACACTAACACCGGCTCCAAGATCACATAAAGCAGTTTTAACATAGTTTCTTTTAATGGAGCATGGTATAGTTGGTACTCCTTGATCTCCAAGTTTCTTTGGTATTCCACCCTTAAAAGTATAATTAGCAAGCATTGTGGAAATTTCAGCTTTCGGTATCTTTCTTTTATTTGTAATAATATCTTTCATGTACTTAGCATAAGGATTCACTTTAAGCATATCACTTAAGCGCATACGTAAGAAGATAGGTCTAATCATTTCAGCAAAGCGCTCAAAATCCTCATCATCCTTTTTCTTGGATGGCTTAGGAGGAAAAGGCATGGGTTTCTGAACCCATGGTTCTCTTTCTTTACCGTGCTTCCTAGCAACAAAGTCTCTCTTATCATAACGTTGATTCTTTGATTGTGGGTTATCAAGATCAACAGCGGGTTCAATCTCTACATCATTATTATTGCTAGGTTGAGCGTCGACATGAACATTATCATTAACATTATCACTAGGTTCATGTTCATCACCAGATTGTGTTTCAGCATCAGAAATAGAAATATCATTGGGATTCTCAGGTGTGTCTAAAACAGGTTCACTAGAAGCATGCAAAGTCCTATCATTTTTCTTTTTCTTCTTTTTAGAGGGACTAGGTGCATCTAAATTATTTCCCTGAGAATCTTGCTCAATTCTCTTAGGGTGGCCTTCAGGATACAAAGGTTCCTGAGTCATTTTACCCGTTCTAGTAGCCACTCTAACAGCAAAATCATGTTTACTATTTAATTCATCGAGCAAATCAGTTTGAGCTTTAAGTACTTGTTCTGCTCGAGTGGTAACCATAGAAGCATATTTACTAATGAGTTTAAGTTCACCTTTAACTCTAGCCATATAATCACTCAAGTGTCCAATCATATAAGCATTACTCTTTAATTCTCTACCAACATAAGCATTGAAGTTTTCGTGCCTAGCCATAAAGTCATCAAATTCATCCAAACACTGGCTAGCAAACTTAGTAGAGGGGATTTCAACTTTATCATATCTATAGAGAGAATTTACCTTTACTACCTGTGTCGGGTTATCAAGACCATGTGTTCCTTCAATAGGAGGTATATTAAGGCCATGTATTTCTTCAACAGGAGGTAATTTCTTAACATCTTCAGCTTTAGTACCTTTTTCTTTCATAGATTTCTTTGCCTCTTGCATATCTTCGGGACTGAGAAATAGAACACCCCTCTTCTTCGGAGTTGGTTTAGGAATTGGCTCAGGAGGTGTCCAATTATTTTTCATTATTCAACATATTATTCAATAGCAATTCAGCTTGATCGACTGTACTTTCCCTGAAAACACAACCAGCACAACTATCCAACTGGTCCTTGGAAGCATCAGTTAGTCCATTATAAAAGATATCAAGTATTTCATTTTTCTTAAGAGGATGATCAGGCAAAGCATTAAGTAATCGGAGAAGCCTCCTCCAAGCTTGTGGGAGACTCTTTTCTTCAATTTGTATAAAATTATATATTTCTCTCAAGGCAGCTTCTTTCGTATGAGTAGGGAAATATTTAGCAGAGAAGTAATAAATCATATCCTGGGGACTATGCACACAACCAGGATCAATAGAATTAAACCAAGTTTTAGTATCACCATTTAATGAGAACGGAAATATCTTAAGGATATAATAGTAGCGAGATTTCTCATCATTAGTGAACAGGGTGGCTATATCATTTAACTTAGTAAGATGTGCCACAACAGTTTCAGATTCATAGCCATAAAAAGGATCAGATTCAACCAAAGTAATTATCTCAGGATCGACAGAGAAATCATAATCCTTATCAGTAACAAAGATAGGTGAAGTAGCAAAAGCAGGGTCATATTTCATTCTAGCATTCAGAGTTTTCTATTTCAGTTTAGCTAATAACTTCTTAAGATCAGATCTATCATTGCAAGCAAGAAAATCTCTAGCGGTTTCTTCATCCATAACATAACCCTCTGGAATAACAGGCAATTCATATTTAGGGGAGAACGTTCATCATCACTATCTTCAATAATATCATTTTCAATAATTTCATTCTCTCTGAGCCTAGCAAGTTGTTCATCAAGAAATTCACCTAATGGCACAGTAGTGTCAAGTATAGAAGTAGTTTCATCATAAGTATCATGCATAGTAGAGGTGGAATCATCAATAACATGCGACATATCAGAATTAATAGCAGAAGCAGGTTTAGGTGTCGCAAGTTTACTCATAATAGAAGGAGAATCTAGTGTAGAGCTAGATGGCAGTTCCTTACCTCCCCTCGTAGTTGAGGGATAAATCTTAGTTCTTTCGTCTTTCAAGTTCCTCATAGTGACCAGCAGATATAAATCCCGAGTGACTCAAAGAATAGAGCTATACTCCCCGGCAACGGCGCCAGAAAGTAGTCTTGATAACCCACAAGTATAGGGGATCGCAACAGTTTTCGAGGGTAGAGTATTCAAGGCAAATTTATCGATTCGACACAAGGGGACACTACTAGGGAAAACCCTAGTAGTAGCGGGTTTAAAGCCCACTAGTAGCGCGTGCTGCCGCGCTACTAATAAGGCGATGCAGCTATTACTTAGCAGTAGCGCGTGTGACACGTGCTACTGCTAAGACACATAGCGACAGCGCTTCTTCTCTCCCGCGCTGCAGCTAATCTAGCTAGTTGCAGCGTGTTTACTATCCACCGCTACTAGTATTCTTTTTTTTTTATTTTTAGTGTATTTATATGCCGTTATACAACTTTTGGTACAATACCAATTATGAGGTTTATATCATTATGTCCATAACAGTGTGTCAAATGAAGGTGGATTAGGTTCAAGTGGAGGCAATATGTGGTGCATGTCAAAAGTATACTACTAATCCAAACTTGATCTAGTTTGGACTAGTAGTACTTTCGATGTGCACCACATGTTGCCTCCACTTGAATCTAATCCACCAGCACAAGCTATTTAATCATCATCATAGTCATTACCACCAATAGTATTTATTTAATCACCATAGTCATAGTGTAGCACATAATCATCTTCAAACTCATTCTAGCTAGCTAATCACCACCAACACTAGATGTGGTAGCTATCTAATCGCCACTAACACTAGCTAATAATAATCATCATAGTCATTACCACCAACACTAGCTATTTAATCATCATAGTCATAGTGTAGCAAATCATCATCTTCAAACTCATTTCTAGCTAGCTAATCACTCCTGCTGCTCTCTCTCAGGTAAAATAACATAAAACATGTGTAGCTCTCCTCCTTCATCAAGTTGGAGCATGCAGATGAAGCTGTCTCCTAATCGTGGGCTGCGCTTCTGATTGCTGCCCCCTAGTACTTCTCTGCGCTCCTCCATCACAAATTTGGTCCAGTCTTGTACTATTAAGAGTTCGTCGCTAATCCTGAATGCACTAAAGTGCATTGTAGGATATCTTGGCCGTAACCTAAAAATACTCGTGGTACCTTTAGTCTCGATCCCATGAGGCACAACATTCATAGGGAGTCCCTGTTGAAGAACATCGTATGGTAACATACTTAGCAATGAAGTTTATCTTAAAAAATAATGTATGAAAAAGATGCACTAAGGACAAATAGTAAAAATCTTACCATCTTTCCTAAATAGATGTGACCGTAGTTCATTACGAACACTATTGGTCGCACATTTTCAGTACTAACATTTCTAAGTGCAGGAAGAAAATTTGTCTTGACAGTATCAAGATCCGCAAGCCATGAGACATAATGACTTAGCTCCTCGCAGTTTAGTTCAGCCCCGGGACAGTAGTTGGTCCTGTCTACCAAGCGCTGGACATGTTTGCTTGAACGGAAATAAGTTGACAATAGAAATTAGCTGTCAACTATTTTTGAATAAACAATATCAAAGACATAAATATGGTTGAGAAACTCACATAATGGTATAACTGGAGGCGTCTGCACATCGACCCAGATGTCGCTATTACCTTCAATATCATCTTCCGGACGAATATCAAAGGTGATAACCATATCAGGCTCAAATGCATAAGTCTTGCATAGTGCTCGCCATGTTTTGCATCCAAAATAGGTGTAGTCGTCCGTGTTGTATAATTTTGCATGGAAAATATAACCATGCTCGGTCTTCAAGTAAACTTTATTTACCTCCGTAGTACGACTGAAACCTATCTTATCCCATACAAGAACTCTTGCATGGCAGGGGATACGCTAGTAGAATAGTAAAAAATTTAAATTATAAGTTGAAGCAAATGAAGCAGATGTCATGCTTAATTACGAAAAAAGACTTGTCGTTGTGACTTACTGTATCCACTTCAAAGTTCTCGTCCAGCTTGATGTTGAAGCGCCTATCATCATCTAGGAAGATTCCGTCGCATAGACCGCGCTCGTCTTCGCAGTATTTGCAAATACCAAAATCCTTTTCGTCATCAGACATTTCCTATGTTCATAGTTGAAACATTAATTGAAAATTGATCGAAGACAACTACCAGGATACTCAACACACAAATCCGGGGCACTCGATATTTCCTACATATTCTGGCACAAGTCATGCCAAAATTCACGGAAAAATCCGGCATGACCTTTGCTAAAATAGGACATATCGAGCACCTGAAATTTGCCGGAACGGAAATGAATCAACACTCCGGCAAAACATAGGCCACTTAGAGGTGTAACCTGCAAACATGACCGGCCACTTGGGCAAGCACATATCCTATTTGAGCAAAACAAGATATACATTTCAAAATATCTTATAGGACTCAAATTAGCATGCATTCAATAAGCAAAACTAAATCATCTCATGCGTCCGTACATCGTCGAATATTATTACTAATACATCTCGAATAGTATCATACATATAACATCACTAATACAACTAAAACCCTAGAGCACAACGGGTATCGGCGCGGGCGGTGGACACCCACAGAGAAGGAACCATCACAGGATCATAGCTCCAGTGAGATCCCTGGAGAACCTGCCAGGAATTGGAGAACCTGTGCTCCAATGCAAACAAGTAGCGACGGACGTGCGCGTCCTCCTCACTGACACGGTGACGCACCACCTCCGCGGGGTACTCGAGCCTCTGGACCATAACTGGCCCACGCGACCGCCACCAAAGAAGGTTTGGGTCAATGACAGGCTGACTCCTCACTAACCTGCGCCCCCCGGTAGGTTGCGCCTCCCAGCACCACCCCGGTGGAGCCCAGTCCCGGACATGGCCCATCTGGTGACGCAGGTGTCCTCCACCGACTCGAAGACGAGGATGCGGGATAGGCATCATCCACGTCGATGCGGAAAAATTGCTTTCACTAAAAAAATAACAACAAGTTCTTACTAACTAGTTCTATTAATTCAACTAGTTCTTACTAAAAATAAACTTACTATAAATAAAAATAAACTAGTACCTAGTTCTTACTAACTAATTAGTACCTAGGAACTACTGCCCTAATTACCATCTAATTTGATGAACCTAGGGGTGGAAAGTGGTAGCGGATATTCCAATTATCCAACTTAGAAGTGAAATAAGTGGTCAAATTTTACTCGTTTTATGATTCATCTTAGAAATTTGATTCGTTTCCACCCTTACATGAACCCTAACTAATTTGAGGCACATCCGCATCCGATTCGTTTCCACCCTTACATGAACCCTAACTAATTTGATGCAACTAAAATATGAAGAAACCCTAGGCAGAGGTAGGGGATAGGGAGGAGCAGGCGTGCTCACCTCGGGTGCCTGCAACGAGGGAGGGGCAGGCGGCGTCGAGGTCGGGGTCGGGGCTCGGGCGCGCGGCGGAGGGCGGCGTTGAGGTCAGGGTCAGGGGCGGCGTCCGGGGCGGCATTGAGGTCGGGGGCGGGGGCGGCGTTGAATCTGGGGTCGGGGCAGCGTAGAGGGTGTGCGGAGAGAGCGCGGCGGCCGACGGGCGATGGCGGCAGCGAGAGCGGAGGAGTTGGATTTGGGGAAAGTGGTCGTGGGGAAGGACGAACCCCGTGGTTAAGTCGGAAGTAGCAGTAGCGCGTTCCAGAAAGCGCGCTATTGCTACGTTAGCTACAGCGCGTTCTGAGATACACGCTACTGCTACTCCTTTCTATTTTCCCCCCTTTTCATTTTTTTTTCACATTTTATTTTTTTCTTTCACATTATTCTATTTCTTTCATTTTCAATTACCTTTCTATTTGCTTTCCATCTAATTTTATATCCTTTAGCAGTAGCGAGTTTAGAATAAAAAGCGCTGCTACAAAGAAAGTAGCGGTAGCGCGGTTCGATATAGATCTCTACTACTATGTGTAGGCTACCGGCTAAGCCGTGTGAATTTTAGTAGTAACGTGTTTAGAGCAAGGCGCGCTACTGCTAGAACTTTATCTGTAGCGCGGTTTGTGCAGGCGCACTACTGCTACTTAGCAGCAGTGTGCTTTTTTGACCCACGCTACTGCTAAAGTTCTGTGTATAAGGTTTTCCCTAGTAGTGGGAGCCAAAGAATATTCTCAAGTATTAGCAGTTGAGTTGTCAATTCAACCGCACCTGGATAACTTAGTATCTGCAGCAAAGTATTTTGTAGCAAAGTTGTATGGAAGTAACGGTAACTGTGGCAAAAGTAACAGTAGCAGTTTTGTAGTAATTGTAATAGCAACAACGGTAAAGTAAATAAGCAAAGAGCAATATATGAAAAGCTCGTAGGCATTGGATCAGTGATCGATAATTATGTCGGATGCGATTCCTCATGTAATAGTTATAACATAGGGTGACACAGAACTAGCTCCAGTTTATCAATGTAATGTAGGCATGTATTCCGACTATAGTCATACGTGCGTATGGAAAAGAACTTGCGTGACATCTTTTGTCCTACCCTCTCGTGGCAGCGGGGTCCTAATGGAAACTAAGGGATATTAAGGCCTCCTTTTAATAGAGTACCGGACCAAAGCATTAACACTTAGTGAATACATGAACTCCTCAAACTACGGTCGTCACCGAGAAGTATCCCGATTATTGTCACTTCGGGGTTGTCGGATCATAACACATAATAGGTGACTATAGACTTGCAAGATAGGATCAAGAACTCACATATATTCATGAAAACATAATAGGTTCAGATCTGAAATCATGGCACTCGGGCCCTAGTGACAAGCATTAAGCATAGCAAATTCATAGCAACATCAATCTCAGAACATAGTGGATACTAGGGATCAAACCCTAACAAAACTAACTTGATTACATGGTAAATCTCATCCAACCCATCACCGTCCAGCAAGCCTACGATGGAATTACTCACGCACGGCGGTGAGCATCATGAAATTGGTGATGGAGGATGGTTGATGATGATGACGGCGAGGAATCCCCCTCTCCGGAGCCCCGAACGGACTCCAAATCAGCCCTCCCGAGAGAGATTAGGGCTTGGCGGCGGCTCTGTATCGTAAAACGCGATGAAACTTTCTCTCTGATTTTTTTCTCCGCGAACGCAAATATATGGAGTTGGAGCTGAGGTCGGTGGACGTCCAGGGGGCCCACGAGTTAGGGGCGCGCCCTAGGGGGGCACCCCCACCCTCGTGGACAAGGTGTGGGCCCCTAATGTTGATTCTTTCGCTAGTATTTTTTATTAATTCTGAAAAGTTGCTCCGTGGATTTTCAGGTCATTCCGAGAACTTCTATTTTTGCACAAAAATAACACCATGGTAGTTCTGCTGAAAACAGCGTCAATCCGGGTTAGTTCCATTCAAATCATGCAAGTTAGAGTCCAAAACAAGGGCAAAAGTGTTTGGAAAAGTAGATACGACGGAGACGTATCACCGGCAAGCCACTCTTCGCGACCCCGGGTTTTCAGAAGAGGCTTTCAACGCCTTCAATTTGGGTGATGCGTATATCCGAGCAGCTTGAGATGGGCTTACCAGAGCCACAGACTAGTATTTGAAAGATATGCGGGTAAGTACACATTTGTGCAAAATTGATAATCATATGCCCCCGAGACTTGAAACCGTTGGTACAACTGATTTAAGGATCGTTATATGACCAGGTGCTCACAGAGAAGAACAACTTGTTGTCTCAAGAGTTGAAAAAGTGTCAGGCCCAGCTGACTGCTACTACCGCCGAACTGGAGAAATCCAAGAAGGCGACGTCTGGTAATGTTCCCCTCTATCGAGAAAAGATAATCATATACCAGTAGTATTAATACAAGTGCAAATCTTATGGCGAGTCATTAGATCATCTGGAAGAGGCACCAGGAGTCGCACGAGCGGGAGGTCCAGGAGCTCAAAGGCAACTTGCCGCGGGCGAACGTATACTGACACAGGTTAGGGTGGAGAAGAATAAACTCCAAGATGCCAACACTGAGCTAGGCGTGGAACTAAAAGACGTGCGTGCCCAGCTGGCTGACTCCGTGAAGGAGAATAGGAGGCTGCGAGGCGGCATATTTAGTATGTGTTTGGACTTACCTTTACATAGTTCGGCAATGAAAGAAACGGACAATAATTATGTCTGTAGGTATATTGACGAGCCGTCCCGAAGAGGAGGTGTGCGGATCGTCACTACAAGAAATATGTCAACTAGTGACCTTCTGTCAGTGACCCTGGAAGAATTGGTCATAGATCTATGACCATTTCAGACCAATTGGTCAAAAGCTGTTCGGGGGGCTCCAAACCCTAAACCATTGCGACCATTTTGGTCAGAAAGGTCGTAATTTCCTTACACGAAATGGTCACAAAGCAAAAAGTGCTAGTCCGCTGCCTTATCTCTAGTTGTTAATGACCAATATAGATGGTCATAGCCTTGTAGATTGTGGTGGGTTGTGATGACTAGGCGCCATCTCATCAGTTTGCCTATGTTTCATGTCCATGTGGCAATTTTTGCCCTAGGTTGTGAAGCAACCTATATTTCTGTTATTCCCAAAATTCCCAAAAAAATCTCATAAATGTTATGGATCATATCTTCATCAAATATGTCAAAAACATTCCTTGCCTAGTTCAAAAATAATTTGAAAATATTCATTTTCCTATTCTGTTCAGAGTAGCACTTTGTGAAGGAAGTACCACTTTGGCATATCCAAATAGAATCCACTTTCTACAGTGCTTTCCTATGCCCAAATAACCATCCTCCACCAAATGCCAGCTCAATACATTCATTATTCTGAGCCGAGCTTCAACATTCATATTTATGTCCAGTGTGGTACTTTGTAAAGCAAGTACCACCTAGGCTCCTCCTTTTGAGGTGAAAATTTGTGAAGACGGTCTTCTTAGTTGATCATCCTCGGCCAAAACTCACGCCCATTAACCATGTGCATTTCCCTTACCGCAAATCAAACACTTGGCTGCTTATTCATATTTGAGCATCGATCGGTCTCCTCGTGAGAATCCTATGTTGTGATTTTCTTCCTAGCACCTTCCTGGGGAGTGCCCAACCCACTAGACATGCCTAGGCCGCCCAGAACACATGGCAACGCCACGGTCACGTGGTGACCACGCGGCGGGCATGCGAGCTTACGCGCTCTAGAGTTGGGGCCCTCGGCCACCGTCCAAACCTCGATATCTCGCCATCAAACCATGTATTTCTGATTAAACAGATACTTATTTACCTAGAAATGATTTTTGGAAAAAATAAAGAGCAAACTATGAGGCAGCTACAGTTCAAATTTGACCCGTTTCCATCTGAATCGACGGCAATTGGTCTTATTCACCAGAGGTGGATCAAAACTTTTTTCACCCAACCATTTTGTCAATTGTGCATTATATATGGCCTAGTATTTTATAAAATTGATTTGGTCCATTTTTGCAACAATTATTTGGTAGTTCCTTCACAAAAAACCTCCTTTTGGGCACTCGGAAAATGAAAAATGAATTTTCCGTGCAAAGAAAATGAAAACTTCCTTAGGCAACATTGTTTGCCATTCCAATATGCACCCTTGTGCACAATATGAGATCATTTGAACAAACTATGACACGAATGTGGCCATAAGATTGATCATTTGGCTTGAAAGCCATGAATCTTCAGAGATGATAGCTCATTTCTGAGAACACTTTTTTAAAATAATTACCTTATTACAAGTTTATTATTTTTTCTGGAAACTTGGTCACATATAATGACACAATGCGAAGGTTTTCCAATTTTTTGATTTTTTTTGAATTTTTTATGCCCGTTTCAAAATGTGGTCAAAACGGCGGGCTTGACCGTTCTTAGCTAGTGGTTGAATCTTGGAATTTTTTTGGTGTTTCTATAATTAAATAGATACTTATTTACCTAGAAATGATTTTTGGAAAAAATAAAGAGCAAACTATGAGGCAGCTACAGTTTAAATTTGACCCGTTTCCAACTGAATCGACGGCAATTTGTCTTTTTCACCAGAGGTGGATCAAAACTTTTTTCACCCAACCATTTCCTCAATTGTGTATTATATATGGCCTAGTATTTTATAAAATTGATTTGGTCCATTCTTGCAACAATTATTTGGTAGTTCCTTCACAAAAAACCCTCCTGGAAAATGAAAAATGAATTTTCCGTGCAAAGAAAATGAAAACTTCCTTAGGAAACATTGTTTGCCATTCCAATATGCACCCTTGTGCACAATATGAGATCATTTGAACAAACTATGACACGAATGTGGCCATAAGATTGATCATTTGGCTTGAAAGCCGTGAATCTTGAGAGATGATAGCTCATTTCTGAGAACACTTTTTTAAAATAATTACCGTATTACAAGTTTATTATTTTTCCTGGAAACTTGGTCACATATAATCACACAATGCGAAGGTTTTCCAATTTTTTGATTTTTTTTGAATTTTTTATGCCCGTTTCAAAATGCGATCAAAACGGCGGGCTTGACCGTTCCTAGCTAATGGTTGAATCTTGGAATTTTTTTGGTGTTTCTATGATTAAATAGATACTTATTTACCTAGAAATGATTTTTGGAAAAAATAAAGAGCAAACTATGAGGCAGCTACAGTTCAAATTTGACCCATTTCCAACTGAATCGACGACAATTTGTCTTTTTCACCAGAGGTGGATCAAAACTTTTTTCACCCAACCATTTTGTCAATTGTGCATTATATATGGCCTAGTATTTTATAAAATTGATTTGGTCCATTTTTGCAACAATTATTTGGTAGTTCCTTCACAAAAAACCTCCTTTTGGGCACTCGGAAAATGAAAAATGAATTTTCCGTGCATAGAAAATGAAAACTTCCTTAGGGAACATTGTTTGCCATTCCAATATGCACCCTTGTGCACAATATGAGATCATTTGAACAAACTATGACACGAATGTGGCCATAAGATTGATCATTTGGCTTGAAAGCCATGAATCTTCAGAGATGATAGCTCATTTCTGAGAACACTTTTTTAAAATAATTACCGTATTACAAGTTTATTATTTTTCCTGGAAACTTGGTCACATATAATGACACAATGCGAAGGTTTTCCAAATTTTTTTATTTTTTTTTTGAATTTTTTATGCCCGTTTCAAAATGCGGTCAAAACGGCGGGCTTGACCGTTCCTAGCTAGTGGTTGAATCTTGGAATTTTTTTGGTGTTTCTATGATTAAATAGATACTTATTTACCTAGAAATGATTTTTGGAAAAAATAAAGAGCAAACTATGAGGCAGCTACAGTTCAAATTTGACCCGTTTCCAGCTGAATCGGCAGCAATTTGTCTTTTTCACTAGAGGTGGATCAAAACTTTTGTCACCCAACCATTTTGTCAATTTTGCATTAAATATGGCCTAGTATTTTATAAAATTGATTTGGTCCATTTTTGCAACAATTATTTGGTAGTTCCTTCACAAAAAAACCTCCTTTTGGGCACTCGGAAAATGATTAAAAATAGCTAGAAAGATCAGAAATGCATACAAATTGGTCCTTATCCATAAAATGTGGTCTAACTCTAGTGAAAATTTGTGTGGTGCCATTTTGAAAAATATTTTTGATAGCTATTTCACAAAATCCCTATATTTTTAGTACTTAGACACTTTTTTAAATCACTGGTTTTTCGAACCAATCAGGACTCTTCCCACGGATCAATGACATGGCGCCCATCCATCCATCCATCCATCCATATCTCCATCCCACATCCATCCATCCATCTATCTATAGAAAAAAGAAAAAAAAGAAAAGAAAAGGAGATACCCCCCTCCCCCCCGCAGCCCAAACCCTAGCTCAGATCGACCCCTCCCCCCGTCGCCCCCTTCCTCCCTCGTCCCCATCTCCTCGTTGCCGCCCCCTCCCCGATCTCGATCTGCCACTGCCCCCACCGCCACCATCAACGATCCGCTGCCCCCACCGCCCCCGCCGTCCTCTACTCCACAGCCGGCGCCCCTACCCTCTCCTTCTCCCCTCTCCCTACATCCCAGATCCATTCGACCGTGGCGACCACCTCCTCCACGGCCACCGTGCCCGCGGCCACCTCCTCCCGCTGGTGACCACATCCACTCCGCCGCCGGCGCCACCTCCCCTCCCTGGCTAGAGGTCCCCTCCCCTCCAAGGGCCCGCCACCGATGAAGTCCGGCAAGGCCGGCTTCGAGTGCCCGCAGGAGGCGCAGCACCGCATCCGCATCACCCTCTCCTCCAAGAGCGTCAAGAACCTCGAGAAGGGTGATGATGATGGGTGGATCTCGTCGATCCGCACCTCCTCACCCACCACATCGCCGGATGCGCAACATGGGAAGGTGTCCACGAGCTCCGCAGCTCCCCTCTGCATCGACTACGGCCACCAGTTCAAGCTGGGCGCCCCCACATCGCCGGATGCTTCTTCCCCGTCGGCCGCCGCGCGCCTTCCCCCGTCGATCCGCGTCACCCTCACTGCTCCGACGTCTCCGGCCTCCCCGAGCTCGTCATCTGCACCGCGGTGAGCCCCTCAGCCGATCCCCCTGTTTGGCGCCCTCGATCCGTCGCCATATGTTGCCTGCGCTCACCGAGGCCGCATCACCCATCCAGTGTTTTAAATTTGTGCACCTAGATGTCTGATAGATAGTTGGTTGCGAACTCTTCTTTACCTAGGATGATTTGCATAGTATATTGAATCAGTGTCCAAATTAGAAATATTTACATGGGTTGGTTGGTGGATTCCATTAGGTATTGCAGTCTAGTAACACATTATGTTTTCCATAGTTAGGTTGAATTCTTATACTGTTGCTCTAGTGATATAAGTGCATTTGTTTGGAGGACAGAAGAGAACAAAGATGGGCATTTATGTTTCCTCAAGTTCTCAAATGGGTTATTTGTTATGAATAGAAACCAGTCTAATTAGAGGGGTGGGGAAATGCGACGCATCAAGAAAAACTTAAAACATCCATTGCAATCAACTGAAGTGCATGAGAGACAATGCCACTGAATTTGAGGCAAGCATTCCATTTCCCCATCGTTTAATATGCTCTAACTGATATTTTCCAGGGCAGGAGGCTGCTGCTTGTTTTGTTAACAAACATGAATTGTTAAGTCATCTATTCCTGGTTGTTGCTTTTGTTCAATATATATGTGTCTTATGGTCAAATTAGAAATATATTCCATAATTCCAATGTGTCTTTATGTTTGGCATCACCATTCACTGGCATCTGCCATTCTGGTTCTAGATATACTTACATCGCTTCACTCAAATTTGACGCCCAGCTTGTATTTTTGAAATGTTTCCTTCTGCTAGATTTGACACCCAGCTGGTATCTTTGAAATGTTTACTTTTGCTTGATGAATCATTAGTTGTGCTTCTAATAATGTTTTCTGCCAGTACCTTAACTTTGGAGCTGGCTATTTACTATTTTTAGTGTACTAACCAATCCTCTTTTCAGGTTGTCAATTTGGAGCTAGCTATTTACTGTCAGTGCATTCAACAACCTGACCTCCACGGCTCCACGCACGGTTGACTGGTTGAGCTCTGAGCTAGCATGACCATGGAGGCGGCTCTCGTCAGCGTGGCGACGAGGGTCCTCAAACCTGTTATAGCAAAGCTGATCGTTCAACTTGGCAATGAGTACTAGCGTCTGCACCCTCCCTCCCCTCATCTGATGTTTCCTTACCATCCCTGAGTCCATCTCTTACAAGTTGTATGATTACGCCATTTTGCTGTTATACTGGGTAGTAGCTACTGTCCTACTCATGCTCCTGTTTGGTTGGGGGTGTTGATGAAATGCTAGGGTTAATTAAAGGGTTCTTGGTTAGCACTCCTTTGAAGTTTAGTTTATTTTCTCACAGTCTATCATCATGCCTTAAGTTTGGTTGTTGTTCTGAAATGTACACGGCTTAGGTTTTAATCAATTGGCATGTTCATGTTAGTTTTTATGGAGTAAATATGATAAGAACAGTGGCAATTGAGCAACACCACTACTAGTATAACTCAGCTTTATTTACTAATCAGTAGGTATCTAGTACTAGTAGATCAGAATATGCAGTCCTAAAAATTAAAGGGAGCAACAGTAAATGAGTTAAACAAAAATATTCGTCTGCAAATGTCGGTTTGTGTTTGATTTGATTTGGTTTGCTCTGTTGCTGAAGCTCCTCTTTGCTCTAACCATTTTCGCACCAAATGCAGAATGTTCTGTTTTTATTAAGCCCCGCTGTTTAGCCCCGATTAGTCTTCTTATTTAGCCCTGATGTTTTAATTTATGGAGTTGTTACTTCTTTGGTAAGATTTATTTCCTTGCTGTAGGCATAAGAATAAGCTGATATGAACATAATAAAGATACTCTGCATGCTATGAGTAAAGTGTTGTATTTTCTTGCGTCACCTTGTATGAATGAGTATATCGTCTTAACTATCCGGGGAACAAAAATCATTGTATTAGCTGAATTTGTGTTATCATTCTAAACAACTTGTCCTTTTTTTGAATGTTCTGTTCATAATATATCTGGGGAACGTGCTGGCAATCTGGCACATCATATCTACACTTGTTCTCCGTGGCTGGATCAACGTGATGTGTTCCTAACATTTTTTCTCTCCGTCTCTGTGGTTGGGCAGATGGAGAGGGTGCTCAAGGATGATGCCATCCAGGAGAAGGGCGAGCGCGCAAGGATGGTAACCACCCCTGATCTGCTTGTTTTCCTTCTTGGTCTCACTGGGTCGGTTTGTTCGTCCGTTGATTCGATGGTGCTGCTTCCATTGTGTGCAATTAGTTTATACTGATCTCAATTAGATTGCTTGCAAAATCCATAGATTGTTAGTTCGACAAGTACAAGACCAACAACCTGACTGCCGACTTTGCTTAGTAGGATATGTAGGTAACCGCGGCACACACACACACACACGCTGATGCTGTATTGCTGTTGCATAATGTGTTTTTGCATCTGTGCGCAATGAGTTTACGGGTCTCCTTTGACTGCAGAAGCTGAATATCACTCCCTCTGTTCATAAATAAGTGATGTGCAAAGAGGTTGCCTTCAGTTTACTTTCTGCCTGTAGAGTTACTGTGTTAAATCTTGAATGAAGCATTCGGGTAGTTATTGTGTTTCTGATGGATTTTGAAATCAGACCATATGTTTTCTTATAAGCAAACTATATTGATGGTTGAAAGATTTTATAATGTTCTGAAGCGTGATCCTTCTAATGCTAGGTGATTTGTTTCTTTGAATTTGGAAGAGGAAGACGATGAAGCGTTCTGGTTGTACTTCATAGCTAGTTTCATTGTATTTTATACTGGTCTGGTTGTATGAACAGTATGTAAAGATTGTAATAGGCTACACTTATTGGTCTGGTTGTATTTTGTACCGGTCTGGTTGTACTGGTCTGGTCATTTCAAGTATATAGTTCTGTTTCATTTGAAATATTTGTCATGAAATAGTTCTGTTTCTTTGTACTGTGAAAATGTGAGAAATAGAAATTTGATGAGTTGGACTTACTTATTGGTAGAGGCCAAGGCCCAAAACATGAATAGCATGCAAAAGGCTGAGGCCCAAAAAAGAAGTCAACTTTTAAAAGGCCGAGGCCCAAAAAGAAATGGACCGTAAAGTTCTGTCTTAGAAACCAAAAAGGCCGAATTGCTGGGCTTGGCCCATGTAGCTAGCGTAAATTGACAGGAAAAAACATATATAAAAGGTTGAATTAATGGGCTAGGCCCATGTAAAACACTCAATTGGACCGGGTTGAATCTTGTGCCACATCAGCTTGCCATGCTGGATGCCTACATGGACTGGGGAGGTTGCTAGTGACCAAAACGCCACAATGGACATATTTTGGTCATAAACTTCTTCGACCATTCCAGAAGAAAGGTCGCTATAGTCAGTTAACGACCCTCAGCTTTTGACCTTATGTTTTTGGTCACAAAAAGGTCACAAATGAAAAACCATGACCTTTCAGTGACCAATAGTGGTGGTCACAAATTGACATATTTCTTGTAGTCCGTCGAGCGATCTGCTACAAGAGCTGTCGCAAATGCACGAGCGAGCTCGGTAGGCGATGCAAAGTATGGCCAAGGCCTTATGGCCATCCGACTCCCCTCCAGGAAGTATGGAGGGGCTTGTACAACTATTCAAGGGAGCGCGGCGGCGCTTCCGCTTATGGAAGATATCGGCCTGCCGGGAAGGTGCGCGAGAGGCCTGGGCAATGGTGAAAACTCGGTATACAAAGCTCGACCCGAATCACATGGCCCGGGTCGGACCTGTAGGGTCAAATGGAGAAGAAATTCCCATTAGTTTGGTATATGACCAGGTACAAGATATCGGCCCGTCACTTGTGTAATTGTATGCTTAATTTGGTTATGCAATGCTGTCTTTTATGAGTGTAGATATTGTGCGGACAAAGAAAATCACATCGCACACGGACTAAACAATGTAACCCGTCGGTGATGTTTTCATCAATCACTCACAATTGTATACCAGCAATCGCTTGCTCACAACACACACGACTTGTTAGCAGTAATCGTCTGTGTTGTTATCGGTCTTCGCACACGTTTGCAATTACAGACCTGTTTGCCTCGTATCACACACATCTTGTTCATTTGAACCATTTCTGTTCTCATGTCTCAACGCAAACAGTTCAACCGAGTGAACCGCATGCCGTATATCGCACACATCTTTGATCTGGCTAACCGTTTCTTTTGTGTGGCCTAACCACAAATAGTTCATCTGAGTGAACTATGATATACATCGCACACACCTTCATCTGGTTTCCCATTTATTTTGTTCCTCCTCATCGCAAACAGTTAATCGAGCTAAACCGTATGCCCCTCATCGTACACGCAACTAAAATCGTGTTTGATGCATCCTCCATCGCAAACGTTTTGGACCTTTCTCGACGGGTTTTTTACACCACCGTTTGCGATTATGGCATCACACACAGTTTCGTCGAAGGGTCTCTGATAGTAGTGTCGCGTTAGCAGCATCCTGAAGTAGTGGCTACTTTGTTAGTTTGGGTATGATGACATGCGTACTGCTAGTTAATTAGTTTGCGTACCATGAAACTACGTTCATTATTCATATGTTAACCCTTTCTTTTTTGTGTTGCACAAGTATATTTTGTTGCATATATGATTGTACATTCTCTTGATGAAGATGCATCTCTAACAGGTACTTAGATTCTTGATGGCGAAGAAGCTGTGCTATGTCGTGTACAAAGGGAAGGTTCCGGGAGTGTATGACGAGTGGCCTGAGTGTCAGGCGCAAGTGGAGGGGGTCTCGGGCACTAGCCATATAGGCTTAAAAAGCAGACAAGAAGCAGAAGCTAGTTACTTGAGGTCCATGCTAGCGCGAGAGAGGACTCATAACCGCCGCCTCATGTACTGCATAGTTCCACTATCACTCATAGTGATAGCTCTTCTCGCGTATATCATTGTTTAGATGGATGACGATGTAGTTGCAACTATTCGAGACTTGTATCGCTATTTTCGAGATGATGACTGAGGGAGTCCTGGACTAGGGGGTGTCCGGACAGCCGGACTATCATCGTCCACCGAACTCCAAGACTACGAAGATACAAGATTGAAGACTCCGTCCCGTGTCCGGATGGGACTTTCCTTGGCGTGGAAGGCAAGCTTGGCAATACGGATATGTAGATCTCCTACCATTGTAACCGACTCTGTGTAACCCTAGCCTCCTCCGGTGTCTATATAAACCAGAGGGCTTTAGTCCGTAGGACACAACATGCATTACAACAATCATACCATAGGCTAGCTTTAGGGTTTAGCCTCCTTGATCTCGTGGTAGATCCACTCTTGTACTACCCATATCATCAATATTAATCAAGCAGGACGTAGGGCTTTACCTCCATCGAGAGGGCCCGAACCTGGGTAAAACATCGTGTCCCTTGTCTCCTGTTACCATCCGCCTAGACGCACAGTTCGGGACCCCCTACCCGAGATCCGCCGGTTTTGACACCGACATTGGTGCTTTCATTGAGAGTTCCTCTGTGTCATCACCGATAGGCTCGATGGCATCTTCAATCAACAACGCTGTCTAGGGTGAGACTTTTCTCCCCGGACAGATCTTCGTATTCGGCGGCTTTGCACTGCGGGATAATTCACTTGGCCATCTGGAGCAGATCAAAAGCTACTCCCCTGGCCATCCGGTCAAATTCGGAAGCCTAAACTTCACAGCCGACGTCCGCGGGGACTTGATCCTCGACGGGCTCGAGCCAAAGCCAAGCGCGCCGCACTGTTGCGATGGGCATGATCTAGCTCTGCCGCCGAACAGTGCCTTGGTGGCCGCACACGAAACCGCTTCGGCCCTTAGTCCGGAGCCGATCGCCCAGATCGAGGACCGGTGGATGGACACCACCTCGGGGGCTTCAACTTCCACGGCGATGGAGCCGAACACTAGCCTTGTCCCTCACGAAACTCGTGATTCCGAGGTACCGGACTCCTTGCTGGACTCCGGACCTCCCACGCCCCTACCAATCAAATCAGATTGGGCACCGGTTATGGAATTCACCGCCGCAGACATCTTCCAACACTCGCCCTTCGGCGACATCCTAAATTCACTAAAACATCTCTCGCTATCCGGAGAGACCTGGCCGGACTATGGCCAGGGCGGTTGGGATACGGACAACAAAGAAATTCAAAGCCCACCCACCACCCACTTTGTGGACACTATCGACGATCTAACCGACACGCTAGACTATGACTCCGAAGACATCGACGGTATGGACGACGATGCCGGAGATGAACAAGAACCAGCGCCTACAGGGCACTGGAAGACCACCTCGTCATACGACGTATACATGGTGGATACCCCAAAAGGAAGCGATAACAAGGACCAACGGGGCGCGGCAGAAGATAATCCCGCCGACAAACAACCAAAACGGCGACGCAGACGCCGCCCTAAGTCCCGCCTCGACAACAACAGCGCTCCTAATGACCCAGCAATACAGCAGGGCAAACTAGTGGACGACGAACACGCAGACAAGCAACCGTCCGAACAAGACGAGTCAGACAATCAGTCCGAGCCCGGCGGAAAAAATAGTCCGGACGATCTCACGCCGGACACACCGCCGGAGAATAAAAACCTTCGGAAAAGACTCGTCAACACAGCAAGAAGCTTGAAGAAGGAAAAACGGAAGCTCAAAACAGCGGAAGATACACTTAGAATGAGGTGGAGCAAAGTGCTCAAAACCGCAAACAAATACGGCAATGGCCATCAATCAAAGAGCTACCCGAAGCGCAAGCTACTGCCAGAATTTGATGAGGAGGCCATAGAGCCCCCACTGTCAAAAAACAAAGAAGCCGCCTGGTTGGATAGACGGCCAGATGATAGGCCAAAATCTGAAAGCGGCGCCGCATATAAACCGACTAACGACCCTGGAAGGACAGATGGCCCAGCCAGGTCCATTTACGGGCCAAAGAAGAGGGCCCCAGGAGGCAATACAACACGCCAAGTGTCCGAAGACAGCGGTACACCCAAATACAGGGGCGCCGCACACCCACTATGTTTCACCAGTGAGGTGCTGGATCATGAATTCCCAGCAGGATTCAAACCCATAAACATAGAGGCCTACGAGGGAACAACAGACCCTAGAGTCTGGATAGAAGATTATATACTACACATACACATGGCTAGAGGAGACGATCTCCACGCCATAAAATACCTACCCCTCAAGCTCAAAGGGCCAGCCCGTCATTGGCTCAAAAGCCTCCCAGAAAACACTGTTGGAAGTTGGGAGGAGCTCGAGGACGCGTTTAGAGCAAATTTTCAAGGAACTTATGTCCGTCCTCCGGATGCAGACGATCTAAGTCATATAACTCAACAGCCCGGAGAGTCAGCGCGCAAATTCTGGAACAGGTTCCTCACCAAAAAGAACCAAATAGTCGACTGTCCGGACGCTGAAGCCTTAGCAGCTTTCAAACACAGCGTCCGAGACGAATGGCTCGCCAGACACCTCGGCCAAGAGAAGCCGAGGACAATGTCCGCGCTAACAAGCCTCATGACCCGCTTTTGTGCGGGAGAGGATAGCTGGCTAGCAAGATGCAGCACCAGCGACCCAAGTACATCCGAGATCAGAGATGGAAACGGAAAATCACGGCGTAGAAACGAGCGGCGCCGGAATAAGGAGAAAAGCCCGAAGGGCACGGCAGTCAATGCCGGATTCAAAAGCTCGCGGCCAAACAACAAAACACCGCCCCTTAAGGATAACAGTGATGAGCTATCCAGTTTAAACAAGATTTTGGGTCGGATATGTCAAATCCACAGTACCCCCGAAAGACCTGCAAACCACACACACCGAGATTGTTGGGTTTTCAAACAGTCCGGCCGGCTAAACGCCGAACACAATGGGCTCGACGCATCAAGCGAAGATGATGACAAACTCCACTAGTAGAGCACCGGAAAACAAAAGACTTTCCCACAAGAGGTCAAAGCAGTAAACTCACTTCATGTGATAATACGGAAAAATAGTGCGGCACCCTCTAAAAAGGGTCTCGCACGGTCCAACCCAGCGGAACATAGAAATTGGACATCAAAACCAATCACTTTCGACCACCTGGATTATTCCAGAAGTGTTCGAAACGCAGGATGGACTGCCCTGATATTGGATCCTATAATCGACGGACTACAATTTACACAAGTCCTGATGGACGGAGGCAGCGACTTAAACCTGCTGTATCCAAACACAATCCGCAAGTTGGGGATAGACCTTACTAAAATTCGGCACAGCCGCACTTCCATTAAAGGAGTGACGCCAGGCCCTTACGCCAAGTGCACAGGCTCCCTATTACTAGAAGTTGTGTTCGGATCACCGAACAACTTTCGACGCGAAAAACTAATCTTTCATATCGTCCCATTCAAAAGTAGCTATCAAGCACTCCTGGGACGAGAAGCTTTTGTTCGCTTCAATGCCATACCACATTACGCGTCTCTTACACTTAAGATGCCCGGTCCACGTGGCATCATTTTAGTGCGAGGGTCATTTAAAGACCCCGGACACGGTCAGACGAGTCCGGCATAAGTAAGCTAGGGGCTCCCTAGCCGCACATCCCTTTACAATGGGCGGCGCGCACAAACAACAGAGAGCTCATGCAGACTCCGCTTTACCTATTTATATTTCTTCCTTCGTATATATTTTTTGCACAAATTCCTTTCAAGCTAAGTTCCTCTCTTTTTACGGATGAACAACGTGCACACCCATCCAGGATAGCGGCACAATGGAGACACAGGCGCAGACGTGCAGTAGGGACCCGTCGCGAGGATTCTTTTCAGATTAAGACCCTGCGTAAACCTTTTTTACTGTCTCTTGTTGTTATAATCCCTTGGTTTCTTATTATAACCAAAGTGGAGCCTGACGTTTTGGCATCGGCTGCGTCAGAGGACCATGCTCGTACCTGGACACTAGGGGCTTAGGGCATTGTTCTGCCCATTACCATAAAGACCGAACACCTTAGGGAGTGTTCGGCGTCTCGAGTTAGGCCTTATATGCATCAGCTCCGAATCATGTCTTTGGCCAAATGTTGGGTTTGCCCGGCTCCTGTGTTTTGCTGCCTTACGTTCCGTATCATCGGCTAACGCAGCACCAGGAGAACTACTGCGATTGTGCCCCAGTTCGGCTGGGCGAGCACCTCAGTAGAGAAAGCCGAAAACTGACTGTCATGATACAGCGAGAGACTGGTCAACCACTCGATCGACTAACGGAATGTTTAGAATTCCCCGCTTTGACGAAGGACCGTTTCCCGGTCAGGCACACACGCGCCCCGAATTTGGAGAAGCGCGGTGCCCCAAGGGGCTATGTCGTAGCCCCAACCTCAAACTCCAATGGCTAAGTGAAAATGATAAAGCATCATAGTCCGGATTGCCTCATTTGCTACGCTACCACCTCCTTAACTGGACCGAGACGTCGGATTAAGTGTGAAAATGCGCTATTTTTTGCGAACACCCCCGCACCTTGTGCGTGGGGGCTGAAGCCGAAGACTGCAATCTTTCAGGTTATACAAACGTATACATAAACGGCCGCATAGGAGATATTTTAACACTTGGAACGCACAAGTATAAAAAGCGGTTACATCATAATCATTGACTTACAAGATAAAACGTTCATTTGAACGTGACATTTTTTGAGCACTGCGACTCTATTACACGAGCGCCACGCATAACTTCCCCAAAATAGTGCTCGGTGGGTAACCGGCTTTCGTCCGAACCCTGGGCGGCAATAGCGGTGGCATCCATTTCTATCCAATGTTCTTTCACACGGGCAAGGGCCATCCGCGCGCCTTCTATGCAGGCCGACCGCTTCATCTCCTTGATGTGCGGCACCGCTCCAAGAAATTGCTGCAATAAGCCGAAGTAGCTCGTCGCCTTGGGTCTCTCTGGCCAGACATGAGCCACGATATCAGTCATGGCAAGTCCGGACAATCTATTTAACTCAGCCCATTTGGCCAACCGATCGGTCAACGGAAGTGAACGATCCGGACTATGGAATTGAGACCAAAATAGCTCTTCCGTCTTGTGATCCTTCTGGCTCTGGAAGTGCTCAACAGCATCAGCCGCACTTGCCGCTAAGTCCATATATGGATCCTCCGGACCCCACAGCTGGCCAAGCTGGGCATATTTTTGATCCATAAACCAGCGATGCAGCAAAAACGGCTTGCCAGCCACAATCTCTCCGGCCTGGCGCAGCTCCTCCTTCATAGCCCGCATTGCAGAACGGGCATCCTTGGCCTCAGCGGTGGCCTTTCCCAGGTTTTCCCGCTCCGATAAGCGCTCCTTTTCAAGAGCCTCGTTGCGTTCGGCAGCTTCTTTTACTTTCACGGCCAACTCGGCCATCTTCTCCCTGCTTAGGCAGTGTGCAGCCTTTTCGGCTTCCAACTCCTCGACCGCCCTCAAGGCAGCCGCATCACTCCTTCGGGCTTGCTCCTTAGCTTGAGCAAGCTCGGCCCGAAGGCTCTCCACATCAGCAGCACCATCTGTATCATAGCATATACATTATCAGAGGCGGGCTTTGACCCCCTTAAATAAGTGACTGCGGAGAATTCATTTACCTTGCGACTCGTCAAGTCGCCGGTTGACAAGCGTGATGTCCACATCCGCCACGTCAAGTTGCCGCATTAAATCGGCAACTCCAATAGTCCGGCTAGCCCCCGGACTATCCGCCACCTACATAGGAAGGACAACATTCAATACCTGCGATTTTTGATCCTCGGCACGCTGTCGCTTTTGACAACATGCCGAGTCTCAGGGGCTACTATCTATACAGGGCGCACTTCTATATGCCAACCTGTCAAAAAGGTGCATCGTTCTTGCGTACCTCAAATCCCGTCAGTAAACTCCTGATGGCATTATGCAATCCGCTTTCGGCGGACGAAATCCTTCCAATCACCATACGCATCAAAGCACGGTGATCTTCTGAGATGGACGCCCTCTCAAGCAGATGCTTCAGATCCCCCGGCCGGACACTAGTGGGCGCTGAACTCTCCGGCCCCTCCGGACTCTGGGATACCCTCCGTCACGATACTTCAGGCTCGTCTGCCCTATCCGATGGCGTAGCAGACGGAGGCGTTTCGCTCTCCATCATCTCCGGACGAAGATCCCCCGAAGACGAACTCATCTGAGAAGGCCGCAGATCTGAACTGTAAGGTAAAAATTTCGGTCGTCCACAGAAGCACAAATAGGGGTATTTTCTCATTAATGAACCCCTCCCCTTTTTTTACTCACGGCTCGCTGGAGGGCTGATCCTTTAAAGATGATTGTACGTCCGGGCTTTCCCCGGGCGCAGGACCCTCTGGTAAAGGTTTCTTCCCCCGCTTAGGGGCTTTGGCCTCTGGGTCTTCGGAGGCGGTCCTCTTCTCCCCCTGGAAGGAGGGATTGTCGGTCCCCCCTCTTCAGGCGCCCCCTTGGGCGAAGTGATAGCTCTTCTATTTCCCCCATCGCCCCCTTCTACGGGCGCGACCCCCAACATTCTGACCAGCACGGGCTCCGTTGCGGTCTCTGGGAGGGGGGCCGGACACCTTATCAGCTTCGATCGCGCTTTCCACTCCTGATGAAGAAGTAATGGGTCAGAGGTGAACTCTAGAAAAGCGAATAAACAGAACGTCCGGACTCTGAGCTACTTACCCGAGTATCCGGGTGATTGCAGCTTAAGCCTCGGTCAATTCCGGACACGCTACCTACGGTCCGAAGAACAACTTGTACATCTCCACGGGTGTTGCACCCATGAAGTGCTGGAGAATTCGTGGTCCCTCCGGATTGAACTCCCATAACCGGAGAGGACGGCGTTTGCAGGGCAGAAGACGCCTGATTAGCATAACCTGCATCACCACCACCAGATTGATCTCCCTCGCCTGGAGGTCTCGAATCCGGCCCTGCAATAAGGGCACATCTTCGGACGGCCCCCAATTGAGCCCTTGGTTGACCCACGACATCAGTCGGAGTGGAGGTCCCGGGCGGAATAAAGGCGGTGGCTTTTGCTTGCTGCCCTTCGGAGCGGTGATATAGAACCACTCCTGCTGCCACAAGCCGAGCTCCTCTTGGAAGGAGCCCTCGGGCCACGGGGCATCGGCCCTCCTGTTTATGGCCGCCCCGCCGCGCTGTGCTTGACGCCCCCCCCCCCCCCCCCATCATCTTCGGCTCCACATTGAAGGTCTTCAGCCATAAGCCGAAGTGGGGGGTGACGCGGAGGAAGGCTTCACAGACGATAATGAACGCGGAGATGTGGAGGATGGACTCCGGAGCCAAGTCGTGAAAATCCAGCCCGTAGTAGAACATGAGCCCTCTCACGAAGGGGTCCGTCGGGAAGCCTAAACCCCGACGGAGGTGGGATACGAAGACGATGTATTCACCGGGCTCGGGAGTGGGCACGGCCTGCCCTTGGGCGGGCAACCTGTGCGAAATCTCGTAGGACAGGTACTTGGCCTCACGCAGCTTTAACACGTCCTCCTTCGTGACGGAGGAGGGCATCCACCGGCCCTGAAGGTCGGAGCCGGACATTGTTGAAGATCCGAAGCGCTCGAATCTGGGGCTCTGGGTGTTGGAACTTGGGGCAAGGAGAAGATTCGGTGGAAGATTGAAGAAAAGAAACGAGCCTTGGTCCTCTTATAAAGGGGGGAAATACCAAGAGCCGTCTCCGTGACCGTTCGTTATTCACCTTCGATAGAGGAGACGTGGCGACGGGCGCGGTTGGGTTACCCACGTCCGTATTGATGAGAATCCCGGAATAAGGGGAACACGATCTCTGCTTCGACAAGACGTGCCAAGGAAACCGCTTCGCTAAACGTGCTGAGGTGGTATAATAAGAAACGACTCAAGTAAAAACCTGGTAGCGGTGTGATGTCATGCCGCATAATACGTCAGCAGATTGGATTTATGTGCATTATTATCTCTACGGTGGAATGTGGAATTTATTTTGCAGAGCCGGACACTATCCTGGTGTTCATGATCTTCTCTGGATTATTCAAGGGAAGAACCCGCCTTGCAATGCCGAACATTATGCGCGCCGGACTTATCGTCATTGAAGCCTGGTTCAGGGGCTACTGAGGGAGTCCTGGACTAGGGGTGTCCGGACAGCCGGACTATCATCGTCCGCTGAACTCCAAGACTACGAAGATACAAGATTGAAGACTCCGTCCCAAGTCCGGATGGGACTTTCCTTGGCGTGGAAGGCAAGCTTGGCAATACGGATATGTAGATCTCCTACCATTGTAACCGACTCTGTGTAACCCTAGCCTCCTCCGGTGTCTATATAAACCAGAGGGCTTTAGTCCGTAGGACACAACATGCATTACAACAATCATACCATAGGCTAGCTTTAGGGTTTAGCCTCCTTGATCTCGTGGTAGATCCACTCTTGTACTACCCATATCATCAATATTAATCAAGCAGGACGTAGGGCTTTACCTCCATCGAGAGGGCCCGAACCTGGGTAAAACATCGTGTCCCTTGTCTCCTGTTACCATCCGCCTAGACGCACAGTTCGGGACCCCCTACCCGAGATCCACCGGTTTTGACACCGACAATGACCAGAGACCACTTTGTGTTGGATGATGATTATGATGATGACATGATTTGATGAGACTATTTGTATGTACTCCCTCCGTTTCTAAATATAAGTCTTTCTAGATATTTCAATATGGACTACATACGGATGCATATAGATGTAGTTTAGAGTGTGGATTCATTCATTTTGCTCCGTATGTAGTCCATATTGGAATCTCTAAAAAGACTTATATTTAGGATGGAGGGAGTATATGCTATGACTACATTTGTATGTGTATGATATGCTAGAGATTATTGTATAAAGCCCTAAACAAAATTCAGCAACACAAAATTTGGAGCAGAAAAAAAATCAGAAACTAATAACAGTAGCGCGGGGTATGGCTTTAGCAGCACCGAGGTATAGCAATAACGCTCTTTGTACAAGGGCGCTATAGATATTAGTAGCAGCGCGTGTTGGGACGAATGTTGCGGCTATCCCTAGATAGTAGTAGCGCAGGTCAAACCGCGCTACTGATAAGAGTTAGCTGTAATGCCGTATCAGTAACGCGGCCACCCGCGCTACTGATAAGCATTTCACATGCGCTACTTCTAGACTTTTCCCTAGTAGTGAAGGGCTGCTCTGACCTGAGGTACTCACATGTCCTCGAGATGAGGTCTGACTCACTTGGGGTATATCAATCGCTACTACTATGGAATATGATAGTTATGAAAGTAGCTTTGACTGAAACATCTCTAGGGTTGAGGAGAAGAGTTGCTAGTTTATTGTCATCATCCAACAAAGATCAAGAGAAAAACCAATTAACTCCAAAAAAAAGATGAGCGCCAAATCCTGCGAAGGAAAAACCAAGGAGCGAAAATCGGGTTGTTATAAATGCATGGCTCGCACAGTTACCTCAATGTTCTGAATAGATCTCTCCTACTTGGAATGCTTCTGCCTGCCAAGCTCCACATTGTAATTATGTTGCATATGGCCTTGGATACAACATGTGCTACTACCTTGCATATGATACCTATCCTCGATGGACCACATGCGTAAAGACAATTCAACGTCCATAAGGTAACAAGAACTCTCACTTTGCAAGGTGCTAAGAATCCATGATAAATTATGTCAACTACGTTTGGGGTGCTTCAAGCTTGCTTCATGATTTTTCGTGGTCCTGTTGAGTATTGGAACCCAAAGACACTATGGCAGATCATTGGCAACATGTGTCATCTTGTGCAACATGATCATTAAGGATGAGAAAGGCTAACCGGAGGGATTTAACTTTGACTGAAATGCTGCACATGTGGAGCCGGAACATCAATCAGACAGGATCTAAAGATTTCTCGCTGCACATCGCAGAATCGAGAATCGGGAAGCTCATCGCCGACTCCAAGATGATCTTGTTGAGCACTCTTTATTTGGATTATTACCTAATTTGGAACCTATGTTGTATTTGAATTCAAATATTTAAATTGAAAACATAGAATTGAAAATGTCGATGAAATATGTGCATTAGAAATATCAAGTTTTGAATTAATACGTTGAGCAAATATAGTTGAAATTGGGTTTGTATGCAAAAATGGAGGGAGAAATAGCAAAGAAAAGAAAGGAAAATGTAGGGAATTAAGTTTTAGACGAAGGGCCAGGTGAAGATAATTTAGACCCTCAAAAATAAAAGTTAAGTTTTAGAAGTCCAGAAATTAAGTTATGAAAGGGCTAGAAATTCTTAAGCTGGCTTCCTAGAGTCCTTCACAGCCGGGCCGGCGGCGGCGACGCGGATCCTCCGGCTGGCTCCCACAGACCCTCACCGCGAAACACTTCCCCCGTGAGACACGACGGCGTGGCTGCTGCTGCCGCTCCTCCTCCTCCTCTCCATACCCCAGCCAATCTCCTCGTGCCGCCTGCTGCCTTCCGCGGGTTAGCACTCTCCGCCTCTCGCCATTGCCGGGCTACAGTCGTAGAACGAAAGGGAGGGGAACTCGGAATTTGTGGATGCTCGTTCCTCCATCTAGCAAATAATACAAAGTCCTGATCTTTTCCTGACCGCGTCCTGTTTTCTAATCCAGGAAATCAAATTCCGGCGATATCCGTCCCGATCCCGGGTCGGATCTGCTTCACCTACGAGCGAGGAGGCCTCGGTCAGCGTTCTATAAGTAGGGAGTATCATACAGGAGCCTACCTGCGTGCCCTCTGTCGCTCCGTGTCTCGTATTCCTGCATCTGCGAGAGAGATCATCAAGCACAGGGGAGAGGGAGATTGGGGAAACATACACCCGGAGCTCTGCTTCATCATGTCGCCGTCTGGAATTCCCCTCGTTGGTAGCAGCATTTTGGCCTTGTCGGGTGTGCTGACAACGTACAGACAGAGGCTTGCCGAATTCCTCGCCGTGCACCGTCTGTTACCCAACGAACCCCAGATCCTGGAGCGGCCGACACCGCCGGAGCTGCCGGAGGACATCTTGATGTGCATATTCGCCAGCCTTGAGACCCCCGACCTCGTCCGGGCAGGCTCCGTCTGCTCATCATGGCGTTCCGCCTGCTCCAGGCTCTGCAATCTTGGGCTTTTCAGGCGGACACAGACACCATGCCTCCTATACACCTCTGAATCTGCCGGTGAGAGTGTCGCAGGCCTCTTCAGCCTCGGGGAGAACAAATCCTACACATTAGCTCTTCCAGACCCACCTATTCGCACTAGGTATGTGATCGGCTCCAATCATGGCTGGATCATCACCGCCGACGATAGGTCCGAGCTGCACCTCCTCAACCCCATCACCGGTGACCAGATCGCCCTGCCTTCCGTCGCCACCATTGAGCAGGTGAAGCCCATCTTTGATGGTGCCGGCGCTCTTCACAAGTATCAGTACTCATGGTACACCGGCACTCCGCTCTTAGTCGACTATGACTTCCCTACGCCCTCGGTCTTTTCGCTTGCCGAGCTGCGGGACTACCTCTTCGGGAAGGCATTTTTGTCATCTGATCCATCCACCGGAGATTATTATGTGGTACTCAAGCATAATCCAGAGTCACAGCTTTCATTTGCAAGAGCAGGGGATGATAGATGGACTTGGTTGCCACCACATGTTGATTATGCAGATTGTTTCTTTAAGGATAGCCTGCTCTTTGCATTGGATTCACACGGAGAAGTCCGTACGTTTGATCTCAGTGCGCCTGTAGTAACACAAACGATCGTTCTGGGGAGAATGAAGTCTTGCATCGTGGAGTGCAACTATATGTACATTGCTCAAGCTCCATGCGGTGATTTCTTGCAAGTTTGGAGGTCAAGAAACTCTTTGGGTTGGGAGGATGAGGATGTTTCAGAACAGGGGCTTGAGGATAGGGAGGATGAGCACATTTCAGAACACAAGCTTGAGGATGCGATGGATGTGTCGGGGCTGGAACCTGAGGATAGGGAGGATGCCGATGTTTCAGAACCTGAGTCAGGCTCTGATTCTCATGTGATCTTCACTGACAAGTTTGACGTATTTAAAGTGGATTTTGCTGCAACAAAGCTTGAAGACATTACTAGCTCATGTGACAGTGTGATGTTTCTTGGACATAATCAATCACTTTGTTTGAGTGCCGATGAATATCCACAGTTAAAGTCCAATCATGTCTATTTTACTGATGATGATGGCTATTATCATTTTGGAAGCATGAAGAGTGAGCGTGATATTGGAGTCCTCAACCTTGGAAACTGCACTGTTGAAAGAATTGTATCACCTCAGCTTTGGTCCAACTGGCCAGCCCCTGTGTGGTTTATACCAAATCCCCGGAAGATAAATTTGGCATCACACGATTAGCCACAAGATGCTTCATTTATACTGATATATCAATCTTTGTACCTCACTGTATGTCGTTCCAATAGATTTCTATGAAGAAATAATAATAAATAATTTCAAGCAAAAAATCATGGAACTAGTGGAAAAAGGAGAGGTGTGTTTATGTGGTGCGCTAATGGTAGCATCATCATTTACATTGCATATATAAGGTGATCTTGATATTGAGACTGTTTTCTGAAAAGTTTCAGATTTGTTGGCCAAACTGAACTCAGTTTATTTGCTGATTTATATAGGTCCATTGCCTCAGTTTATTTGCTGATTTTATTTTTTACCCTTATACATGCTTCTAACATTCTGGATGAACAATTATTATCCAGTAACAGTATTCTTTCAAGTAAAACCATTGTAAATCAGTTGTTTCCAGTCTGCTTATGTTCATAAAGGATTTGCATCTCCATGACCTGCATATGCAAGATTTGGGAGCATTGTGCTACATCCGAGTTTTTCTTCTCTACGGTGTTCTCTCAGAAAAATGACGAAGTACCGAAGAAAATATATGCAGAGCAACGCTGAGGAAGTGCCAGCAATGCTTGATTTATGATGCAAATTTGGAGGTCATCAATCAGCACGCACTCAATCACCATGGAAGCCTGAGAATGACAGGGATGGAAGGGATGGAGGTACTTCACTGAGTTTTGCTGCAAGAATGTCATTTTTGATATAACAAGCTAGGTGACAGTGCGATTCCCAGGTTTCAATTCTACAAGAATGTCATCCAATGGTTTTCCAGGATGATAACTTAGTATCATAGAACTAGTGTAAATCAAAGAGAACAGTTACCTATTTACAGTCATCATGTACCTGTACTTTTTCAGATTGCTCACTGGTGTAAATTTTGGCATTGTAAACCTTGTTTCCAGAAAAACTAGTACTCCCTCCGTCCCAAAACATAAGAACGTTTTTAACACTAGCGTAGTGTCAGAAACGTTCTTATATTTTGGGACAGAGGGAATATCTTTCAACGAGTTCCATCTTAGAATTTGCACCGCAGATCTTAGAATTTGAGTTAAATTTTCTTTGTAAAATATGATCAGTACACTAATATTTGAATTAAAATGAAACCTTAAGTGAATTTCAAATGATGGGAATTTTGGCAAATCTCAGACGAGCTTGAACTGTAGCATGATGCTTCACCTGAGCAGATCTTGGACGAAACGTCTATGCCCAGAACAAGTCAAATTAGCCACTCACAGCTTGAACAATGTCCAGCTAAAAATTGCACTAAAACTTTTCACGCTGCAGGTTAAAACTCACATTCCGACAAATCAGGAAAGGTTTATGTCCATGTAGCAAACTCACGTTTTGAACATGAACAAACTGAACTTCACAACCCTGTTTATATACACATTATGAGCAGTAAACCACTAAAAACAATTCCTCATATAGTCATATCTTTCAGAACACATGGCTCCACCATTTTTTTCTTGGATTGCATCACACTAAGCTCCATCATGTCTTGGGAGCTTCTTCCACCATCCTGAATTCAAACACAATGTAATTTTGTAATGGTACACAATGTTATTCTAGCTATTCTACAAATATTTTTTTCTTACCGGTTTTTAGATCGTGACAATACTTCTTATGCTTGCCAATATCTCCCCTGTACCTGGCTCTGACCATGCAGCCGGTCTTCTCGCACTTGATACCAGAGGTATTATGAAGACTTCTGCAGTGGTCTTCGACCTGAAAGTTGTGAGCAAGCAGTTGCATCCATAGTTAAGCCAAGATAATGCTGCTGATATCAAATGTTAGCAAAAAGAGAACAAAAATAAAGACATACAGATGATTTGCGTATCTTCTTCGTCTTGCCCTTCTCAAGGAAGCACATGAGACACACTATTTTGTTTTTGGGGGTTTCCACCACATGGCTCAAGTAGATCGCGTATGTCTTCCTATCCGGATCATCGTCGTCGTCGTCCTCCTCCCCTTCCTGCTCCACCACCACCTCCTCCTCTTCCTCCTCCTCCACCACCTCCTCCTCCTCCTCCTGCCAAAATCATACTTAGTGACTTGAAATTCAAATATTAGGCTAAAAAATATTCAAAGGTGCCAAAAGAGGGGGTAGGACATCAGAGGTGCATCCCTCGATGATAGCAGCGTTTTGGGCCTTCAGTGGGGCGATGCAATGCATTTATTCAGGCTAAAACCAAGGCTGAAGGCCAAACTCTCCCAAGAGACAGGGAGAAGACACTTATCAAGACAAGCATCAGCAGGAGAAAATGCTCAAGCATGTCTAAAACCTAGTGATCAATCTAAAACAGGAGGCAGGCCTCGAAAGAATAGAACTATATAAGGTTATATTCAACCTAAAAAAAAGAGGCACATCAGCAAAAAAATTACAGCACATCTGGGGAGAATGGTGTTCAGAAGAGCAATTTAGAGACTGTCAAGGTAAAAACTAGAACCTGCATGTGAGAAGGGCACCACTCTCCAGTTCCAATGTAATTCAGTTATTTTAACAATCAATCTCACTGTTCCAATGTAGTTGCAGTCTAAATATTGCAGTCTATGTATGTATGCTGGTGACACTAGCTTTCAACCTTGTTGCGTTCATTGATCCTGCACTGCAATTGAGCTTCTGCTGATTGTACACAGCAAGTTCATTTGAGCAGAGACATTTTGATATCAAGTTTCATACGTACTAATCAGTCAACATCACTAGACTATAAAATTACCAACAGAAAAATCTAGATTCAGTGCCATTTCTTCTCCTTAACATAACAGAAGAGACTCCCAACTTTCAGTAAAGATTCAGTGTCAATTACATTTTCCTACGATGGATTACTGCCAACAAAGATTCATACCTCAAGACAGATAATCGCGCCGTTATCCGGCAGTGAAGGCAAGGTCGGGGCCGTGTGTTGGGACGCAGCCACGCTGTGGCCACTCAACTGCTCTACGACCACTGCCACCTCCTCCTGCCAAAATCAAAATATTATTGACTCAAAATTCAAATATTAGGCACAACAAAATTCAAAGGTGCTGAAGAGGGGGTAGGACATCAGAGGTGCAAGGTAGAAAGACTGAAGATAGTGAACCTGCATGTGCGAAGGGCACCACATGGATTTCAGTTATTCTAACAACCAATCTCACTATTCCAATGTAGTTGCAGTCCAAATATTGCATTCTATGCACATATGCTGGTGACACTAGCTTTCAACCTAGTTGCATTCATTGATCATGCACTACAATTGAGCTTTTGCTGATTGTACACAGGAAGTTCATTTGAGCAAAGACATTTTGATATCAAGTTTGATACGTGCTAATCAGTCAACATCACTAGACTATGAAATTTACCAACAGAAAAATCTAGATTCGCTGCCAATTCTTCTCCATAACATAACTGAAGAAACTCCCAACTTTCAGCAAAGATTCAGTGTCAATTACATTTTCCTACGCTGGATTACTGCCAGCAAAGATTCATACCTCAAGAGAGATGATCGTGCGGTCGCAGCGATCCGACGGTGAAGGCGAGATTGGGGCCGTGTGTTGGGGCGCAGCCACACCATGGCCACTCGCCTCGGGTCCCTCCTGCGGATGGCACGGCGGGGAAGCGTTGAGGACGGCGGCGGCGAGCACGTCGATGTGCGGGGAGGGCGCCGCGCCGTGCTCACTCGCCTCCGGAACTCCCTCCTGCAGCGGGGACGGTGAGGCCGTGGATACCGAGAACTCCACGCCGGCGAGCGATGCGGCGAGGTTGTCCCCGAGTACAGGGGGAGGCGCTGGGGAGGAGGCGTTGAGGACGGCGGTCGCGAGCACGTCGCTGCGCGTGGAGGCGGCTGTGCCGTGATCACTGCCCCCCGGTGCTCCCTCCTGCAGCAGGGGCAGCGATGGCGTGGATGCCGAGGATTCCACGCCGGCGAGCGATGCGGCGAGGTTGGCCTCGAGCGCAGGGAGATGCGCTGGCGACGACCCGTTGAGAAGGGCAGCGGCGAGCACGTCGGTGTGCGGGGAGGCGGCCGCGTCGTCTCCACTCGCCTCCGGTGCTTCCTCCTGCACCGGGGACGGCGAGGCCACCCACCACCACCGCCGCCGCCACCGCCGAACAAGCACGAAACGAAGCCAGCGCCGCGACGACGAGGCCAGCCACCACCACCACCGAGCTGGCGAGCCCTGGTGCTCCCCTGGCACCTCCGCACGCCTCATGGCGTTCTTGAGTCGGTTCTTGCGTTCTTGGCCAAGGCTGGCAGCCAAGAACCCTTCTTGCTTTCGAGCGCGAGAGGACGGCTTCCCGGCGGTCGACGGTGAGGGGCGCAGCGCGGAAGTTTCTTGTCTTCGTGCGCCAATGCGCGTTGAACGGGCGAAGGAGGTCGGCAGCGAAGCAGAGCCTCAGGCCTCAGCGGTGAGGCAGGGCTCGGAGTGGAGAGGGGGGTGGGAGAAGGGAGGCGAGAGGGCAGGGATGGATTTTTTATTTTATTTTTCGGGATGACATGGAGGCGAGGGGGCTTTGGGTTTAACTCATCCCGTTTCCTATTCTGGCACGTGGGACCAGGATAGGCTAACAGTGCGTCATCCGCCCAAATTCCCCATGTTGATTACCAAATTGAGATATAATTTCAAAGCCAGATTTTAAGGCATCTTCAATCATAAATCCCAAATTGATTCTTCATTTGTCCATGAACGTGTCGGTACATTGGTTCCCCATTTGTCCATGGTTAGAACGGTCCGAATGTGTCTACTCTCTTCTTCATTTTTTTACAACAAAAGGACTTTATTCATGAGAGAATCGATAGACCGTTCACTATAGATGATGAATAAGGTCAGGGATAGAGTCATCACAAAACCTCGACGATCTAGAACTAAAGGCGGATTTTGCTAGACTATTAGCCAATTCATTGGCCTCACGAAAGCAATGCAGAAAATCAACACGACTACCATCACTAGCAAGTTGCTTGCACTCCACGATCACAGGTACGTCAGGTCTAGAATATCCATCCTCCCCTTTGACAGCATCAATAGCGAATGAGTTGTCAGACTCAATGATCATCTTGTTACATCCAATGGTCGCAGCCAAGTACTCCCTCCGTTTCGAAATAGATGACCCAACTTTGTACTAAAGTTAGTACAAAGTTGAGTCATCTATTTTGGAACGGAGGGAGTACAAACCATTTCTCATCGCTAGAATCTCAACCGAGTCAACTCCAGAAACATAAGGAACAAACCATGATGTTGCAGCGATAAAGTTCCCATGATCATCATGAGCTACAAGCCTAGTAGCCTCTGAAAGTGTTTCCGCTGAAAAGGAGAAATCAACATTTATTTTTCTGAACCCCTTAACGGGCTTCTTCCATATGTGATCCCACTTCCGCTTCTGGATTTTCAATTTAGATGCTCTAATAAAGTTTATGGCCAGGACCTCAATAGGTATTGTTGATCTTTCAAGCAATTGAACTGCTTCACCTTTCACCCACTGCTTCTGCTGCCACCATAAGAACCACACAACAACTAGTGCAAGTTCCACTAAAGAAATGTCCCTTGAAACCAATTCAAGCTTACATAAGATTTCTAGGGTGATTGTTCCTCACCGATCTCTCACAATAGATTTCTGCACTTCCTCATAGAGACCTAGTGTCTTTCAAACATCCTTTGCTCTAGCACAATCGAACAAACAATATTTAATATCCCCCGGTCCAAGGACACATATCAGGCATTGAACATGTGTTCTAATGTGTCGACCTGCAAGAACACCATAGCATGGCAGAACCCCATGTAGGACCTTCCTGGAAAATGTTTTAACCTTCCCTAATAGTCGTAGTCTCCAAATTTCCTTCCAAATAGGCTTTTCATCTACACTCCCTTGTCCATCCATTGTGCACATTCTTTTCCCGTGGTGGTGTTCCCATTCTCTATGATAAGCAGAACGGACAGAGAAGACACCTGAGCGGGTATACTTCCAGGCTATGAAATCCTCAATAACTTGCACATTCAAAGGGAATTTGGAGAATGTGTTGAGCATCAACTGGTGAAAAGGGATCCCGGATTAGCATTTCATCCCACAATCCAGGATTAGTAAGCTCTTTTATTTTTGATAGCATAATCGCCCCCTTGGGATTAGCCTTCCTGCTTGGCCTGGATGGTACCCATAGATCACTCCAAATATTAATATCTGAGGTGGTGGCCACTCTCTAGGTACATACCTTGTTAAAGATCTAGATGCCCGAGAATATGCTTTGCCATGGAAAAGAAAGCCCCTCTTTTGGCCCAACCTTTAAAATGTTAACATCAAGATAATATTTGGCGATCAACATGCGTTCACACAAAGAATCTGGGTTTTGGACTAGTTGCTAACACTATTTTGCTAATATATATAGCACATTTGAAACTATGAAGGTCCCTAAACCCCATGCCCCTTTATTCTTTGGAATTGTTAAGTTGTGATCCAAATTACTCCTATAAAGGATGCTTGAGTACCCGTGTTAGGACCGAGAGTATATCGACCAGAAGGGGGGTGAATGAGAGATTCAAAAATTCTTGTGAATGGTTTGAACTGATCCCACATACAGTAGCGGAAATAAGGTACGGTAGACAAGAACTCAATCAAGCATGCTATTGAGGAACATATCTATCAAGATAGAAAGCTATAATAGTTCGAGCATAGGATATACAGGTTTGACAACAATGATGGTAATGCTATATGCAAACAAATACAGTAGCATGGGAGAAAACAGGATATGAACTGCGAGGAAAACACATGAGTAAGAACTATGACGAGGAGAATGAATAGAGACACGAGAAACTCACGCTTGTCTTATCAAGTGCGAATGAAAAGGAACACGACCGGAATGACTACACTGATGATGAGAATGCAACACGGTGAGCAACGAATGATAACAAATGAGAACGACAGAAATTATAGCAATGAATAATATGCGATGGTCAAAGAATGATTAGATAAACTATCGTCACAGATCAGAAAGTAAACTATTGAATGTAATGCAGTAAAGCAGATTGAATCAGTGGTGCTCGATGGCGACAGAGGGATTTGGTAGACCAGATCGCCCTTCTACCAAAGGACTACGTCTGGTTGGAGGGGTTGTGATTTAACAAAGAAGATAAATTCGATTCGCCCTATTCTCCTTCAACTCGGATCTGATCAGACTCTAGTTGATTTCACTCATGGTAGATACTTGTCGGCGATCTCCAAACCTTCGAATGACCTTCGCGAACCACAGTGACTCTTTGTTGCTGAAGATCTTGCTCGGTGAAGACAACAACTCTTCAACACTCAAGCCGACACCTATCCGTCTAGAGAGTGCGCGGCTCTCAAGAGTAATAGGTACAAGAACTCTAACTCAGAACTACTGTGATGCTAAATCACTGTATAACTTTTGGGATCTTGATTCTTTTTATCTCGGTGGATCTTAAACTCAAATCACTTGGAGAGGGATGCTCAATCAATTTTCTCAGAAATCTTAAGCGGAGGAGCCAACGGACAACGTTGGAGCAGGGTGTCTATTCATAGCCGCAACCTTCCCTAAAGGGAAATGACCAAATTGGACATGTGGAGCAGCCAATGGCCGAACAACGCGAGTCAAACGGTCTAAAATTTGAGCACAACGGTAACATTCCTCGCGGAGCAAGTAATGCTAACTGAGTTCGAAAGATATCTCCTGCAGCATGAAGAACAACATCTACTGCTAGCAGGTAATCATTCGAAACACAAAGAGATTTCTCTCAGTCCCACATAGGTTTGGGATAAGCATCACAGTGGATCTAAGCTTCGAGAACCTATACCCCTCTTAATAGTACGGAGGTCCTATGACTCAAATAAACGAAAGAAGAACAACGAAATGAATACTACGTCTTCACTTTGTCTTCGACTTCCATTCGCTGTAATCAACTTTCTTCAGACAAAATCTCCAAACCAATTGCTTCACGTTAGCAATAATTTTCGAGGGATTAACTCCTTTACATCAATCTTCTTGCCTACATGTCTTCAATAGATGTAGCTCGTTCTTCTCTGCAATGCAGATATTCTTCGGTGAAGTTCCTCGAACTTGACACTAGAGACAGCATTCTCTTCGGTTCTACATGGACTATTCTCTCTGTATGCACTAGCAAACTAACCAGTCCATGCATGTTTCTGTCAACAATCTCCAAAACACAAAAGGGCAAATATTGCACCAACATTCCGCCTCCCTGTGTGCCTCCCCGGCTGAGAGAGCCTCCAAGTCATTTGTTGTCGTTTGTCTGCTATTGGCATACTGTATGTTCTATGGCGGGCTGGTCTGGTTGCGCCAGCCGGGCAGTCGCTGGGTAGCTCCTCCCTGGGCCTCTTGGGGCATCTCCGAGCCATATGATCAGCCCGGATGGCACAGACCGGGGCGACCCGGTTGGACGGTCCATGACGGGTGGACCATGGGGTGTGCGAGGTGCCGCCATCATTGGGAGGTGTAATAACCAGTAATTTAGACAGAGCGGGGACTCTTTCCCAATTGAGCATTGTATTCATCATCCAATATCCAGGGTAAATTTAAAACTTTCATTTGAATTTGGGATTTCCATTTTCATGCCCGTGGTTACTTACTTCTGCTCAATTTTTCCCAGGCCAACTAACTTTGCTCACTTTTCCCCTCCCCCTTCCACCACCTGCTCACAAAAGTCCAAACAGAGCACTATCGTCTAGTCAAAGCCTTTGACCGTTACCTCCTAACTAGTAGGGCCACGTGATATCCTGATAGGTGGGGCAACTTACGTCGCACGCGACATTTTTTAACGTGTAATGGAAGGAGCGCGACGCGGTTGGTAATAAAAAAAAGATCTTGTGCGATGTTTTAAGGCGGAAATAACAAGGCCCGATCTAGCGATAAAATGGTTGTCGCCGTAATGAGCATATGTTAAGGCAGGTGGGTCCAACTTAATTTGGCAGTGCATCGAGTGAAACATAACCTCGTGCCCGATTGAACCCTCCTTGCTCCCCACTTCGTTCTCGATGGCGAGCGGCGGAGCTATCATTATCGACTGCGGTGGATGGGGTAGGTCAATTCGGAACCCTACTCCATGTAAATTTAGATCTGACCACGTCACCTCTGTTTTCAGCCGATTTGGAATCTAGATTGTGGGGGCGAGGGTGGGCTGAACAATATGCAGATGGCATTGACAAACAAGGGGGATGGTGTTGCAAGGGTTGCTTCAGTTGATTGGAAATCAATAGAATTACTGAATTAGATGACCCTACAGATTTGTTCACTGCACCAATGGCCGACACAGAGATGGCAATTTTTGGGGCATCCAAATAGATGATAGAGATAAGGAGGAGAAGGGTGAATCTAGTATTCCTGCTGATGCTAACAGAGATTCATCTAAAGATGTGGATGGATAGTTAATGAAAGATGTTGCAAATTGTGTTGATGATGCACATGATGATGAAGTGGGGAAGTTGTGGCAAAACATAGATGAGTTTAGGATGTGTTTCAAGACTTATGCAGTCAAACATGAGTTTGATGCCAAGACTAATACCACCACGAAAGGGCTTTGATACGTCTCCAACAAACACTAGTAGAAAAAGGGTCTAATGTTCAACTCATTAGTATCAGTTTGTATTTGAGCCGGCACTAATGTGACCATTAGTGCCGGTTCCAATGGCTAGGCGGGCCGCTCTCAGTAGTACTGGTTCCTGGCGAACCTTTAGCACCAGTTCGTGCCACGAACCGGTACTAAAGAGAGTGGTGGAGGATGTTGTCAGACTGGGGCCCCTCGAGCACCTTTAGTACCGGTTCGTGCCACGAACAGGTAGTAAAGGTCATCCTATATAAACCCTTCGTCCACCCGCGATCGAGCTCTCTCTGTTCTTCCCCTTTCCCCTCTCCTATTTGTTCTTCCCCTCTTCCTCGAGCCCATCACACATTTTTCCCAAATTTTGTCAAGATTTGAAGCCACCCATCCATTCAAGTGATCACAAAGGTTAGCAACTTTGTCCTTTCATCTCTCATTGCTAGATTATCTCTTGCAATGCTTTATATAGTGATTAATTTGTGGGTTTTCGTAATTTGGGAGGAATTATATGTGGTAGTTTATTAGATTTATATGCATTTTGAGCTCAAAATAACTCTTAGTTTGCATATGTAGGTGTGGTTTACTTAGTGCCCTCCCGTCTCTGTCGTAACCACCGTCGATCGTCCGCACCGACCCACCACCGGCACTACCTTGTGGTGAGCCTCTTGTTCTTATCTTTTTTATATAAAAAAATCATGTTTGTGTGATTTAGATATATAGTTACTTGTATAATTATCTTACCCATACGTTGTTTGTTATACATAGTGCCATGGTTTTGATATTCGTCCCCGTCGGCCCTCGTCCGTGCTATGATTCGGATGTGGTATATTCTCTTTTAAAACTATTTGTTCCATTTCATGTTTATGACAAATTATGCCCATCAAGTTGACATAGATATTTTTATCTAGGAGGTATGTGAATCGGAAATTCCAACCGACCGTATTGTGAGAGGTTAAATTTAGTTGAAAGAGAAAACGAGTATTTGAAAGAAAAATTGAAAAGAATTGAGGGAGAGAAGATGGAATTGGAGTTGCATGATGCCGATGTCATCGATGATCACAAGATCAAGATGGAGAAAATGTGCTTGAAGATTAGAAAGATTAGAAAATATGCCATTGATAGTGAGAATTGGTATCATTATGCTATTGGATCAATTGTTACCTTAGTTGCGACTTGATCGCATTTGTTGTTGCATTTAAATGCTTTAGCTAGAGAGTTTTTTATGTATGAACTTGTATCAATTTAGTCTATTTGGTGGTGTATAATGAAGATGAGCCGGCAATGGATGTACGATGACCGATGCTCTCCCCAGTTCGTTGATGGCGTGCATACTTTTCTGATTGCGGCTCAGGCAAACAAGCGGGCGGATGGTCTTATGCCTTGTCCATGTGTTGGCTGTAAGAATGATCACAATTACTCTAACTCAAGAACCATTCACGTCCACCTGTTTGTGTCTGGTTTCATGCCCCACTATAATGTTTGGACCAAGCACGAAGAAAGAAGGGTTATGATGGAAGACAATGAAGAATAAGAGGACGACGATAGCTATCCTGGCCATGGGTTCCATGAATATGATGATAGAACAATGGGGGAAGAAGCTGAGCCGGCAATGCGGGAAGAAGCTGAAGAAGAGGCACCAGATGAGCCCGCTGATGATCTAGGTCGGGCCATTGCCGATGCAAAGAGAAATTGCGCAAGTGAAAAGGAGAAGAAGAAGTTGCAGCGCATGTTAGAGGATCACAAGAAATTGTTGTACCTGAATTGCGAAGCTGACAAGAAAAAGCTGGGCACCACACCGGAATTGCTGCAACGGAAGGCAGAGAATGGTGTATCTAACAAGGGATTTGGAAAGTTGCTGGTAACGATAAAGAATATGCTTCCAAAGGACAAAAAATTGCCCGAGAGTACGTATGAAGCAAAAAAGGTTGTCTTCCCTCTAGGGTTAGAGGTGCAGAAGATACATGCATGCCCTAATGACTGCATCTTCTACTGCGGTGAGTACGAGGATTTGAACGCCTGCTCGGTATGCGGTGCATTGCGCTATAAGATCAGCCGCGATGACCCTGGTGATGTTGAGGGCGAGCACCCCAGGAAGAAGATTCCTGCCATGGTGATGTGGTATGCTCCTATAATACCATGGTTGAAACGTTTGTTCCAAAACAAAGAGCATGCCAAGGTGATGTGATGGCACAGAGAAGACCGTAAGAAAGACGGAAAGTTGAGAGTACCCGCTGACGGGTCACAGTGGAGAAAAATTGAGAGAAAGTACAGGGAGGATTTTGCAGGTGACACAAGGAACATATGGTTTGGTCTAAGCGCAGATGGCATTAATCCTTTTGGGGAGCAGAGCGGCAACCATAGCACTTGGCCTGTGACTCTATTTTTGTATAACCTTCCTCCTTGGTTGTGCATGAAGCGGAAGTTCATTATGATGCCAGTGCTCATCCAAGGCCCTAAGCAACTTGACAACGACATTGATGTGTACCTAAGGCCATTAGTTGAACTCTTACAGCTATGGAATGGAAAAGGTGTACGTGCGTGGGATGAGCACAAACAGGAAGAATTTGACCTAAAGGTGTTGCTATTCGTGACCATCAATGATTGCCCTGCTCTCAGTAACCTTTCAGGACAGACAAACAAGGGATACCGTGCATGCACGCACTGTTTAGATGATACCGACAGTATATATATTTGGATAATTGTAGGAAGAATGTGTACCTGGGACATCATCGATTTCTTCCGAGCAGGCATCCCATAAGAAAGAAAGGCAAGCATTTCAAAGGTGAGGCAGATCACCGGATGAAGCCTCGCCTCTGTAGTGGTGCTGATGTACATGATATGGTTAAGGATTTGAAGGTAATCTTTGGAAAGGGTCCTGGCGGACAACCTGTTCCGAATGACGCTGACGGACGCGCACCCATGTGGAAGAAGAAATCTATATTTTGGGACCTTCCCTATTGGAAAGACCTAGAGGTCCGCTCTACAATTGACATGATGCACGTGACGAAGAATCTTTGCGTGACCCTACTTGGCTTCTTGGGCGTGTATGGGAAGACAAAAGATACACCGGAGGCACGGGAGGACCAGCAACGTATGCACGGAAAAGACGACATACATCAGTGTTATGCCAGCTACGCTCTTACCAAAGAAGAGAAGGAAATCTTCTTTGAATGCCTACTCAGTAAGAAGGTATCGTCTGGCTTCTCGTCGAATATAAAGGGAATAATAAATAAGGCAGAGAAAAAGTTCCAGAACCTAAAGTCTGATGACTGCCACGTGATTATGACGCAACTGCTTCCGGTTGCATTGAGGGGGATTCTATAGGAAAATGTTCGATTAGCCATTGTGAAGCTATGTGCAGTCCTCAATGCAATCTCTCAGAAGGTAATCGATCCAGAAATCATACCAAGGTTAGAGAATGATTTGATGCAATGTCTTGTCAGTTTTGAGTTGGTGTTCCCATCATCCTTCTTCAACATCATGACGCATGTCCTAGTTCACCTATGCGAAGAGATTAATGTTTTGGGTCCTGTATTTCTACACAATATATATGTTCCCCTTTGAGAGGTTCATGGGAGTCTTAAAGAAATATGTTCATAATCGTGCTAGGCTAGAAGGAAGCATCTCGAAGGGCCATGAAAATGAGGAGGTCATTGAGTTTTGTATTGACTTTATTCCTGACCTTAAGCCGATTGGTGTTCCTGACTCGCAGCATAAGGGCAGAGTGGATGGAAAAGGCATGCTAGGAGGGGATCAAATAATATGTATGGACGGGCATTCTCTCACTCAAGCACACTACACAGTTCTACAGAATTCCGCCTTGGTGGCTCCGTATATGGAGGAACACAAGAATTTTCTATGCTCCATGTCGGTGTCAAAACCGGCGGATCTCAGGTAGGGGGTCCCGAACTGTGCGTCTAGGCGGATGGTAACAGGAGATAAGGGACACGATGTTTTTACCCAGGTTCGGGCCCTCTCGATGGAGGTAAAACCCTACTCCTGCTTGATTGATATTGATGATATGGGTAGTACAAGAGTGGATCTACCACGAGATCAAGGAGGCTAAACCCTAGAAGCTAGCCTATGGTATGATTGTTGTAATGGTTGTCTGTCCTACGGACTAAACCCTCCGGTTTATATAGACACCGGAGAGGGCTAGGGTTACACAGAGTCGGTTACAATGGTAGGAGATCTACATATCCGCATCGCCAAGCTTGCCTTCCACGCCAAGGAAAGTCCCATCCGGACACGGGACAAAGTCTTCAATCTTGTATCTTCATAGTCTTGGAGTCCGGCCGATGATGATAGTCCGGCTATCCGGACACCCCCTAGTCCAGGACTCCCTCACTCCAAATACCCGGAGCAGTCTGACGACTGGATTACACGTGAACAAACAGGGACTTTCGCCGGTTGGTTGCAAACACGTGCCATGCATTACGCCACTATTGAAGATGACATGTACTTGCTATCCCAGTTATCATCTTTGAATATAATGACTTTCAAAGGGTACGAGATAAATGGGAATACATTTTACGCGATCGCCCAAGATAAGAAGAGCACCAACCAAAACAGTGGTGTCCGCTTTGATCCAACAACCAAGACGGGAAAGGAAACATATTATGGTTACATAGAGGACATATGGGAACTTGACTATGCACGTGGTTTGAAGGTCCCTTTGTTTCAGTGCAAATGGGTTAATATGACAAGAGGCGGGGTAATGGAAGACCCGCAGTACGGAGTGACAACAGTGGATCTCAACAATCTTGCGTATGCAGATGAACCATTCGTCCTAGCCAATGATGTGGCACGGGTTTTCTATGTGAAGGACATGTCTACCAAGCCGAGAAAAAGAAAGATAAGGAAGTGAATGCATCATACGATGAGCCAAAGGGCCACATAGTTCTTTCAGGGAAAAGAAACATCTGGGAGTTGATGACAAGACAGACATGTCAGAAGATTATGAAAAGTTTGATGAAATTGCTCCATTACAGTGATATTGACCCGAGCATCCAGTTAAATGATGAAGATTGTCCATGGTTACGGCGCAAAGGGACACATGCGAAGAAAAAGTTTCACACCCAAAGATCCCACTCTGGGATGTGATAGGCTTCACTGTCATCACTTTCTTCTCTAGTGAGTTTTCGGACTTATATATCTGGAAAGTGCCATTTCGAAAAAATTGGAGGGAATCTTTCTAATAGTTAGGGTACTTATGTGTTTTGGCATTTGAAACGCGAAGAAATTTTATGTGTAAACAAATTCTTTCATGCATTTACTGATTTTTTCAGCTAAATGACCCTGCAATTGAAAAATACTTCAAATGAACTCTGAAATCGTTGAAAGTTGGCATGGTTTCATCATTTCACCCACATAGCATGTGCAAAAAAATTTGAGATGGTTACGACAAAAAATGGATGCACTTCGTGTACAAAATGGACAATCTCTCTCGAAGTATCAAGGTTTCAGACGAAAACTCATTTGTTACAAAAGCATTTCATTTTTTTAATTATTACAACTCCAGACATTTTGTCCGTTCAGTATGCACCATTCAAAGTTTCGTCATCAATTTTCTACCCTTTCTGATTTCATTTGCTATTTTTCATGCATTTACTGATTTTTTCAGCTAAATGACCCTGAAATTGAAAAACACTTCAAATGAACTCTGAAAAGGTTGAAAGTTGGCATGGTATCATAATTTCACCCACATAGCATGTGCAAAAAAGTAGAGAGGGTTACGACAAAAACTGGATGCACTTCGTGTACAAAATGGACAATCTCTTTCAAAGTATCAGGCTTTCGGACGAAAACTCATCTGTTACAAACGCATTTCATTTTTTAAATAACCTAAGTATTACCAAATTGAATATAATGATAAAACATACTAATATTAAACATAAGAAAAAAGAATCACTTAAAAATCTATTTTTAAAGTTAAGTTATTCACAAACTAGTGATTCACACAAATTTCAAATAATTCAAATTTAAACTATTCAAATTTGAAAACTACTGGCACTAACAGAAAGTTTGTAATTTTTTGAACCTAAAGAAAAAAATTTCACAAATAAATTCTAAATACAGCAGAAAACAACTCAGAAATAAATAAAAGAAAATAAATAAAGCAAAAAAGAAAAAAAAAGAAAATAAATAAATAAAAAAGCCCGCCTACTAGGCCACAGCGGCATGCATATGACTAGAAACCCGACCTGTAGTTGGGCTAGGATGCAGGCCCGCAATGCCCAATAGGCCCATAGGGCAGAGCGGCAGAGTTAGGCCCAGAAGCCTGCTATAGAGAGGAGTTCGATACCTCGCCCGCCCCGGGGCTTTTAAACATGTGTGGCTGCTCTTCGCTAGGCGAGATGGGACTAAACTTCCGCACCGCAACTGCGCCAGCGCACCCCTTTGGTACCGGGCCGTGGCTCCAAGCGGTACTAAAGGGGGGGGTGTCTTTAGTACCGGTTGGAGCCACCACCCAGTACTAAAGGGGTGCGCCTTCCCGCCACTTGGCCTGGCCAAAACAGGCCTTTAGTACCGGTTGGTGGCTTCAACCGGTACTAAAGGTCCCAACTATATAAACAACACTTCAAAAAATTTCAGTTTCTCACCACTTCTCCCTGCTTCGACATCGCGCCGCCGCTCTGTCCCGCGCTGTCGCCGCCCCCATCGCGCCGTCCCCATCGACTCCACGCCGCCCCCGTCCTAGTCACGTTGTCCCCGTCGACTCCGCGACGCCCCCGTCGCCGCTGCACCGTCCCATCGCCATCCCCTCGCCTCACCGTCGCCGTCGCCTTGGACCTCGCCGCTGCCATCGCCTGGACCTCGCCCTCGCTGTCGCCTCGACCTCGGCCGTGTTGTGAGCCCCTCTCCCCTCTCTCTCCTCCCTCCAATCGAAGCCGCCGCGCCGCCGGCGCTGTAGGTGCACACGCACACACACACACACACACAATTTGTTCATCTTTTGCACCAGATTCTGTTTTTAGTTTTTAGTTTTTTATGTTTTTGATACAAAGGTTTTAGATGAATTAATTAATTAGATTAGATTAATGTCAAATAGTATATAGAAATGTTAGTTATAATGTCAAAGGTTTTTTCCGTTTTTTATACAAAGGTTTTATGTCAAATAGTACAATGTCAAAGGTTTTAGATATATTAATGTTATAAAATGTTAGTTATATAGAAATGTTAGATTAATTTCAAATTGTTAGACGATGATCGATGTTTTTTTGTTTCTTATAATTTTAGTTATAGAAATTTAGAATTTGCATATAAGAAATCACAATCCAATCATTTAAAAAATGTTACTTTTGCGGCATATAGTATTTGTTCTCGACGATGCCCGGCCCGCATCCTCGCCGTCGACCCATTCGCGACGACATCTTGCTTCAGAGGACCCATGTCCGGGACTGGGCTCCGTTGGGCTGGCACTGGGAGGTGCTACCTTCAGGGGCTGGCCGCTTGGTGAGGAACCCGCCCCGGGTCCCGTCGTCGACCCTGAGCTCCTTTGGTGGCGTTCGCGTGGGCCACTTTCGGTGCGGAGGGAGCCGACCCCGCCGGAGGTGGTGCGTCACCATGTCAGGGAGGAGGATGAGCACGTCTGTCGCTACATGGCTGTATGGACATCAGGTTCTCCAATACCTGGCAGGTTATTTGGGGAGATGACCGGAGCCATGATCCTGTGATGGTTCCTTCTCTTTGGGTGTCCACCGCCTGCGCCTCAGGAACCGCGAGTGGCCTAGATTATTCTGTAGTATTCGATCTTTATTAGCTAGCTAGCTAGTGATGTATTCGATATATAATATTCGAGACGATGTATTTGAGATTATATATATTATTCGAGACGATGTATTCAAGATTATATATTATTCGACACGATGTATTCGAGATTATATATTATTCGAGACGATGCATTCGAGATTATATATTATTCGAGACGATGCATATTGTGTACTATGATTCAGTTTTTCCTTATTGATTGCATGCATGCATTGTAATTTGAATACTAAATTGTTTTATATTTCTTCTGGATTAGTTAAATAAAAGCTATGACAAACAATACCGGCAAAGAGGGAGAAGAGGCCCTGTTCGAGATCATACGCTCCCCTCGCGGGCCAGATGATCATAATGAAGAAGATGACGGCTCCCAATATCTGAACAATACCAGGGAGGGTGATGATATGATATTCGATCGCGACGACCGAGTTGATGAAGTCATGAACTATGATTATGATGGCGAAGAAAATGTTAATCTTGAAATAATAGAGACCAGCGAGGTATATTTATATAAGCAGACATCTAGTGATCATCACATATTTTAAATGATTTGAAGATATATTAATGAATCGATATTTCTTCTTTCAGCCCTCTAGATCGAGCAAATCTTCTACAGGCAGCAGGACAGCGTGAGGCCCGGCCAAAAAGTTGAAGGAGGGCGTAAAGTACAACATCGATGCCATCAAAACTGATGGCGAACCACTAGCGCCTAAGAACATTGCGAACAAGTTCGTTCGTCAGTGCGGAGGTCTTGTGAAGGACCAACTCCCGATCTCCATTCAAGAATGGAAAGATCCAGCAATGAAACGTGCAGATCTTACTTTTGTCGACGACAGAGCAAAATCTCTGCTTTGGGAAAAACTGATGGAACATTTCACCCTACCAGATCATTTCATAGATGCAGATGTGCAGAAAGTCAAGGACACTCCTCTTAGGAAGATGGTAATTGCATTCAACAACCACAAGAAAACTGTATGTGCCAACTACGTCAAAGGAGGAAAGAAGACTCCAGAATTCAAGGGAACACTGGAGAAGCAAAGAGAACACTGGCCCGCTTTCGTGAAATTCAAGGAATCAGAATTATCTAAGGAACGGTCGAGAAAAAATAAGGCCAATGCCGCAAAAAAGGAGCAGTTCCATAGGCTGGGGCCAAGTGGCTACGCGGTGCCAATGCCTAAGTGGGATAAGTCTGAGCAAGAGATGTAGGCTGCACAGGTCACTCCAGTTATATTGAGCTGGCCCCCAGGTGTAGAACTTGGTTCTATGCGCATGGTGGGGGGCGTTGGACCCGAAGATAGGCCAGGTTTCGAAGAAGGCATGTCTTAAAGGAGCCGAAGATAAGTTAATTAATGCAATAGAAGATGCTCGAAAGGGGGTGTTCACGGCCAATAGAGAGAATGACGAGCTTACGCACGCCCTGGGAAATCCTGAACACCCGGGAAGAACACGAGGCAAGGGCGTTGTTCCGTGGTATGAGGGCTTTTCAGACTGGAATACCAACTACAGAAGCCGTGCGAGAAGGAAGATGGAGGAGGAGAAGAAGAGGAAGCTGGAGGAGGAGCAGAGGAAGCAGGAATCAGAACGCCTTCAAGGCCTAGAATCAGCGCACGCAGACTTGGCACTCAAATTTCAGCGGCACCAGCAGCAGATCGACTCACTTAGCCTGGAAAGGGGGTCTCAGCAGCTGCAACAGCTAGCAGATGATCTAGCATTGGATAGCACCGTCCCATCCATGCTGAGAAGCAGCGTGGGTTCCACCCCGGGCGACGCACTGCTGGATAGATACCCTGTGGATGACATCATGGAGAACACTAACTGTGAGCTACACTTCAAAATGAAGAACATATCCATGAAGGTGGCAGACGCCGTTGCTTATACAAATCCCCACGAAGCAACCTTCCATTGCAACCCGATTCCATCCGGCTATGCTCGTATCATGGTTGATGACGTGGTGGACCAATATTCGGGGCTAGAGCTTGACATTCCTGGAGGTGACAAGGAGCACACACTGGAAGAGTTCATACATCGTATCATCCTATGGAGAAAGGATTGTGTCGTGGAATTGTCACGACAGATGTCCTTAGTATGAGGACTTAGTCGTGAGGCCAATGCATCCATGTGGTAGCTTAACAATAATTTTTCTTGATCTCAACTAACAAGGTTTAGATTTGATGCAAATCCTTCCATACCGGCTCTTCTTCATCCAAAATTTACCAACTTCTCGATCCCTCCAAGAACTCAACACCACCATGCGCGAGCCCCACGGTGGGCGCCAACTATCGTGGAATTGTCACAGAAGATGTCCTTAGTATGAGGACTTAGTCGTGAGGCCAACACATCCATGTGGTATCTTGAGAGGGGTTGATCGGAATCAAAAGACGCAACACAAGACAAGGGTTTAGACAGCTTCGGGCCCCGGGAAACATCATCTGGTAATAACCCTACATGTTGTTTGTGGCTAGATCTCATTATCCCCATGAGGGAGTCGCCGCATAAGCCGGCTCTCCTAGTTATGTCTAGCCTTAAGATTATTCAACTTTTTTCCTCCCCCTCTTGGGGTGCCCCTCCCCTCCTTATATAAGTTGAAGGGGCGGGTTACATGTAGAGTCAAACTCAGATTAGGACTAAACCTATTCTGACGTCTTTACCATGGGCTTCTCACCGTAGGCTTCTTAATGTCTTGGGCTTCTTAACGTAAGCTGGCATACCAATATCTGCTGGCTTACAATCTGACTTACAATCTAGCTTACCAATCTGACTTACAATCTAGCTTACCAATCTGACTTACAATTTGGCTTAACAATCTGACTTACAATCTGGCTTACAATCTGGCTTACCATCCGACTTACAATCTGTCTTACCAATCTGACTTATAATTTGGCTTACAATCTGGCTTAACTATCCGCCGGCTTACAATCTGACTTAACTATCCGCCAGCTTACAATCTTACTTAACTATCCGCTGGCTTACAGCCTGACTTAACTGTCCGCAGGCTTACAATCTGCCGGGTCACCAATGAAACACCAACTCCCAGCTGGGTCATACCTACGGCCAGGTCACACCGCGTGCTATATCCCCGACAGATTGCATCATCTTTCGAAGGCCACCGACATCGCGTCAGCCGACTCCTCCTCGAAGTTCGCCACCGCGTCAGCAGACTCCCGCTCCTCCAAGTCCGGCACAACGTCAGGCCACTCCTCCTACTTCAACTCAGCCAACACGTTAGGCCACTCCTCCTCCTCCAAGTCCACCAACACGTCAGGCCACTCCTCCTCCAAGTCCGGCACAGCGTCAGGCCACTCCTCCTACTTCAAGTCCGCCACGTCAGCCATCTCCACTACCTCAGCAATCGGAAGAGAGCTGCCGCAGCTATGGTGCGTAGCGGTACAAGTCGAGGTAGTAGTACAGGAGGTACAGGCGGAGGAAAGCGATTTCAATATGGTCCAAGCCTCGCGCCTCTTCCGTAGAGGCCTTACAACATGACCGAGGAGCAAAACAAAGCCATAGTGAAGGCCCAAGTGGACGTCCATTTTGGACCGCAACCGCCACCGCCGCCAAGGGAGAAAGTGCCTAAGGATAAGTTTGACCACTTTATTCGTATGGCTAAAGCACCAGCTCCCAAGCCTATTGACTCAGACTATGAGCGCCAAATCAGGAAGGCACATCGAGCACGCCAAAAAAAGGATTCGAGCTTGAGCTTGAGCCAAGCAGCTGGCAAAAAATGTGGGAAAACCGTTCCCCAGCTGGGAGAACAGGTGGCGCAATCGATCCCCCCACTTGTTGTACCAACACATGAGAGTACCGGCGCCGGTCAGCTGGTAATAACCGCGAGCATAGAAGGCAGGCTGAAATGCTCGGTATCACTATTGGACAACTCCTCGAGATTGAGCCCATGTCTCCGCTTAGAGAGAAGGACATAAAATGGAAATATGTCCGCGGCAAACCTTTGGTCGAGCCTGAGGAGGTCAAGAACCTCCCAACGAGAATGTATGAATTGCATGATAGGTACATGAAAATTACCAAGAGTTCCAATCGAGAGTCCCTCATGGTGAACGTCAAGAAAGATCATTACTTCCATAAGCTAGCTCTGTCCATTGAGTATTCATAACTATTTTAGTTATTCAATCAAGAAGCACTCGACAAATCTCTCGTCAGTTGCTATTGTTTGTAAGTGTTTTCTTTCTGTAATTTAAGTCTCAAGCTAGCTGTAGTCCTCATTGATCGATCATTACCTGTAATTATCCTCACTATATTCTTTTCTGTGGTATTATGCAGGATGAAGATGTATGAAATGAAAAAAGCTGGACGCTATGGCATTGGGTTCATTGACCCAAATACCATTAATGAAGAAACATGGAAATGGGAATGGTATAAAGCAGATGTAGAGAAAAACATGCTAGAGTTCATGAAGCACCTCAATACAAATGAAGATATATTACTTCCTTACAACTTCCTGTGAGTCACACTGTCTTGTACTACAAATTCTGTTTTTGCTTACTAGCTAGCTAAATGTTAATAATTAAGTGTACAGGGTTTAGGGTAGTTGATGAGTGTTATGCACATGCCTGCTTAATTAAGACATGCAAACATGTGTGCATGCAGTTACCACTGGATCTTGTTAATCATTAAAGTTGAAGAAGGAACAGTTGAAGTACTGGACTCACTACTTAAAAAACAAAGTGACTACTCAATCTTGAAGGGGATAGTCGACAGGTAATTTCAATCATTATTAACTATATGTCGGCCTCTTTAGTCTGTCATTTCCTGATATCAACTATTTAATAACTCCTTTATTCATTTTCTTTGCCGGCGGGCAGGGCTTGGGAAAAGTTCATCAACGTGACTCTAGGCCAATGGCGAAAAAAGCTGTATTGGTTTCGACCCAAGGTAAGTAATTAAGTAGTATAGCTAGCTACCATCTCTTTAATTCTTGTTTCAATACCATTAGTTATCATGCTTGATTAATTATTATCTGATTAAATTCTATTCCCGTAAAGGCCCTGAAGCAGGCGCCGGGGACTGAAGTGTGTGCGTACTACGTTTGCGAGAAAATTCACATGATGGCATCCGAAAGGAGCAAATCTGATAGAACACTATGGGTACGTTTGCTAGAACACTATTGATACGTCTCCAACACTATTGCCATGTTTACAATAGTTTTATATGATTTTGGTATGATTTGATTAGAACTAACCCAGAATGACGCTGTTTTCAGCAGAACTACCGTGGTGTTGTTTTTGTGCAGAAATAAAAGTTCTCGGAATGCGCTGAAAATCAACGGAGATTTTTTTGGGAAAATATAAAAATAATGGAACAAAAATTTATGGGAGGGGAGTCCCGTGGGCTCCACGACGGTGGGGGGCGTGCCCTGTGCCTCGTGGACTCCCTTTGGGGCCCCTTGACTTGTCGTCGACGCTAACCTCTTCTATGAATACCCAAACCTGCAGAAAATAACCTAGATCGGGAGTTCCGCCACCGCAAGCCTCTGTAGCCACGAGAAATCAATCTAGGCCCTCTCTGGCACCCTGCCGGAGGGGGCCATCATCTCCGGAGGCCGTGGAGGAGGATCTCGGAGGGGCCATCATCGCCATGAAGGCCAAGAAACAGAGGGGGAACCTCTCCTCATCCAGGGGGAGGCCATGGAGGAGGAAGCACAAGGGGGAGAACTTCTCCTCCTCTCTCTCGGTGGCGCCGGAGTGCCATCGGGAGGGGAATCATCGCCGTGGTGATCGTCTTCATCAACATCACCATCATCATCACCATCCTCATCTCTTTTATGCGGTCCACTCTCCCGCACCCCGCTGTAATCCCTACTTGAACATGGTGCTTTATGCCACATATTATGATCCAATGTTGTGTTGCCATCTTATGATGTTTTGAGTAGATATCCTTTGTCTTTCGGTTGATTGATGATCTAGATTGGTATGAGTTGTATGATTTATTTTGGTGCTGTCCTATTGTGCCCTCCGTGTCGTGCAAGTGTGAGGGATTCTCGCTGTAGGGTGTTGCAATATGTCCATGGTTTACTTATTGTCTGCGTTGCTTGAGTGACAGAAGCATAAACACGGATAAGTGGGTCACGGCGTATGGGAATAAAGGGGACTTCATATGTTAATGCTATGGTTGGGTTTTACCTTAATGATCTTTAGTAGTTGCGGATGCTTGCTAGAGTTCCAATCATAAGTGCATATGATCCAAGAAGAGAAAGTATGTTAGCTTATGCCTCTCCCTCATATGAAATTGCAATAGTGATTACCGGTCTTGTTAACAATTGCCTAGGATGATTCCGCACACCGACCCATCATTATTCCACACTCGCTATTTATAATATTTAGTAATATATTCTAACTTTATGATAACATCACCTACTTTTATATTCTAGCTCTCCGATACCATGCAAAGGTATCCTCTTCACACACGCAACGTAGTTTTATTTCTCGTTTCTAGTTGGAAGCAAACATTCAGTGTACGTAGACTCGTATCAATGGCAGATATGACTTGAGAGAATATTGATCTTACCTTTAGCTCCTTGTGGGTTCGACACCCCATACTTATCACTTCTACGTTTGGGAATTGCTACGATGATTCCCTGCACTTGGGGGTTATCAACTATTCACAATTTTTACATCATTATCGATATCTAGTCACACAATTAATACACATGCATATTGATCTCCTTCTTAACAGTTCAATGAGGTGCGGGAGCAACTCCTACAAACGGAGCGCATACGAGCTCTTCAAGAGGAAATAGCGGGATTTTTGCTCGACCAGGTCATAGATCCCAAAGGAGAATACCATTACCCACTACCAGCCCCATGAAACCACTCCCAATTGTCATCGTGCTCCAAAGGCACCAAGGCAAATGCCACTGGCTTCGAAGACAACATGTAGGAGAAATTGTATATATACCTAATTGTATATATATATACATGTGTATGTGTGAATAATGGTGGTTGTGAGACATATATATATATACACACACACACACACACACACACACACACACACACACACACACACACAGTGGCGCTAAACTAAGCGAGCGTGCAGAATTACTAATCATGCGCGCCGGTCGCTAGTTTCTTCGCTCTGCGCGCCACTCGCTCCACCTCCCAGGCTTTATGCAAATGATAGTAAAACACAGTAGGGAAACTACTAATGGAATTAATTCCTGTTACGGTAGCCACACGCCTTATGTTCGTCCCGCAACACTTTTGGCTAATGGTAGTAAACAAATAAGCACACATGGTAATGGTGTTACTGGACTCACTGCACGACGCACTATGAACCCGCAACACTTCCGGCTAATGACAGTAAACAAACCAACATACGTGGTAACGTTGTTACCAGACTTCATGCACGACGTACTATTGAACCACTAAAGAACCATGGTAATAAATATTCGCATATATGGTAACGCCACTTGCACCATTCATATACTCGCTTAATCATAAAAATAAAGTGATCACATGGTAATGTACAGTTTAGTCGATACTTGACAATAATAAGGATATGCTAGGGCCCTATAGTTATTGGTTTACACTTTTTAGTTGTTGTTTTTATTATATATTTGAAAAAAGTGATTAGCATATACCAGTATAGTGTTGGCGTGGGAAATATAGTAATAGAAATAAATCAGTTCCTGGTTGCATGCACCAATAGCCATGTAGTATTAACTATTCATCTAATTCTCGTACATAGTAAAATCCTTCACAAATATGGGAACTAACTGATTTCCTTACTACAAGCATGTACCACACCTCACCCAGCACCCACTAGATATTCACCCAAATGACTCCTAGTAAAATCCCTTGCAAAACATAGTAACAAAATTACAAGAAATTACCGAATGCAATTACAACTACGTGATAGTAACAGGGCATGCATAGTATAGTAAATTATTGTTCGAAAAATAGTACAAACACTATCAAGTTTAACAATAAGTGGTAATCACTGATCTCTGTTTACAAGATGAACACAAAATTTATATTTTGCTCCATGTGATTTACGATCAAATATAGTACAGTAGTAATGCGTAAGCACTTTTACTAGGAAGTAGTAAGCATTACGAGCAAACATGCAATACTAGTGCTTCATAGTAAATGGCAAAGCACTTTCACTACAAAGTAGTAAGCATTACCATCAAATCAGGAAAGTGGTGGTTGATGTACGGGGGTTGTCTCGCTTGGTGCGGGTGTCTGGTTAAGCCGGAGCGCAGAATAAACAACTATGCGCGCACGCACAGTTTAGCACTCCTATATATATATATATATATATATATATATATATATATATATATTTGGGCTATTCTGTTACGCGTAACAGAATATTATTCTATTACCCTTTCTGTACTGACGTAGTTCACAGGTTGGACTGACGTGTTTTTCAACAAGAACTGATGTTCCTGCGTGCACGACGGACAGAAACAGGGGATGCAACGTTGAGCTTCCGGCCATTCTCCGGCGCGTTGCTACGGGCCATTCGTTGCTAGAGGAGACACGTAAAGGGGTTCCGCATGTGCGCGCGCTCATCTGGATGTGTTTTGCGATTTGTAGTCACCGGAGGTGACGACGTGGTCATTTTGGCGGCGGACGTGTTTTTTGGCGCCAGTGTTTTATTGTGGTGTTCGCGGACCTCAAATTATGTCGTGTTTGTCGTTTTTATGTGAGAATTTATCGGTATGTTATGGTTTTTTGAGATTATTTTCCTCTGTAATTCATGATTACAAGTTTTGGTGTTCTTCTTCGTTTTTGACGCCCGCCATGGAATTCTGCTCTTCTTTTTCTATTTTTTTACGTTCGAATTGGCGTTGCAGGGAGAGATATAAGGATTGTATGAAAAGATTTGCGTCGTTAATTTTGCTTTTTTGGTTGTTTCTACCTCGGATTCCCATGTTATTTTGTCGTTGGCGGAGGTGGTGTATGGCGGCTGACTGTAAGCTGCGATTTCTTGTAATCTGGTCAAACTGCGTAATTAATTTGCGTGTTTTTCAGTGTTGTTTTGAATTGCTGCCGTATGTGTAGTTGGACTGCTGCGTGTCAAAGTTTTTATTACTGTGTGTTGACATTGGAGCCGCACTGATGGCTCTGCACTTTGACTATAAAGCCCGAGCCCTCTGTCAGTTTCATTCTACGGGCTGCAACCAAAGAAAAGGGGGGATGGATCCTGAGCTGGGAGAGGTCACAGAGGAGGAGGGGGACGCCATAGATGTGAGGGCTGCAGTAGTGGAGCAGAGGAGGAGGAGGTGTAGGCGCAGGCAGATGGCGCGACGTGCTGCCGAGGATGAATTGGAGGCAGAGTTCAACAGACGGCTAGTGCGTGAGGTGATGGATACTTGCAACTCCAATGAATTGGATCTTCTTTTCCCAGAGGGCAGGGGAAGGAACCATATTCAGATCATTAGTTGGGCTAGGGCGAGAGCAGCCACGGCTCCACATCCATCCACCAGGACAAAATGGCGTCGCTTCTTTGATCGTGATGACTGAAGTAGTGAACATTACGTTTTTAAGATTTTTGTTGTGGGGGAGCAAATGTCCAAATGACTAAATGAATCCAACTTGTTTTTGTCTCTGAATGTGTTGTTTTGTCTGCATATGTTCGACATGTGCACCTTTGAACTGCTTGTTTTTCTGAAGTTGTACTGATTTGCGGTCAAATGTTGCATGGCTTGTGTAATAACTATTTCCTACCAGCTGGCTGCCCATCTTCCTATTTATTATTTTTATAATCTGCGAGTGTCCGTGACTATAAACACTATCCATTTATGTGTGGTGTGTGGCCAAGTCTTCCCACTCCCTTTTCTTCCTTCTTCCAGAATCAAATCTAGGTTCCTCTCTCTTCTGTTCGTCGCCTTTTTCTCTGTTCCAGTGTGTTCCATGGAGGATTGTTCATGCGGATTCCTGGCAAAGATGGCGCGCATAGCTGACGGCTGTGTGTACGAGTCTGGTTTGGAGCTCACTCAGAGTCAGCGGCGCGGGCAACTTTCTTGTTTGCTGTACAACAACCATGGGTTTCTTACACCCTATGTTTGTCGTCTGACGGATGGTGACTTGAAGGAATCATGGGTATGTGTTTCTATTCGTTTTTGGTTCCTACTTTCTTGATGGTTTCTGTTTGAATCCCATGGACTGGATCTGCAGTTTTGTCTAATGAATAGCTTGTCTATATTTTTTTAATTTGGTTTCGTTAGATTTTAACAGTACGGATTTCTGTGTGTATTTGTTCATTACTTAACAATATTTTAACCATTTTTTTGTATAATCCCTGATCTGTTTATGAATAGATGTTTTTACTGTAGGTGTATTGATTTGTATATTTCTTCAATTTAGTCAGTTCACATGTCTAGTTAGTTTTGTGTTATTGTTTTGGTTCAGATTTTTTCCATTTTAGTTTGTTATGCAAATCGTTCCTATATCTGTGTAAAAAATTCAGTTATGTCAGGTGTTCATTTTGTTTTGTACTCCCATGCCTATTTGCAGAAAATGTCATCGAGGATCAGGATTGTTGCTCCCAGTTCCGGTGTTCTGAAGATGGAGACTTCAGACAAGAATGGGTATCAGTTGATGGATGTTGCCTACCACATCGACTTTGATGGTTGTATCAACCTAACTACTGGGTGGAAGGAGTTTGTTGTTGAATCTGGAGTTGAGGATGGTGATGTGGTTATGGTTATGTTCTCGAGAGAAGACGACTCTCTGACGTTCAGAATCTATGTGCTGTAGGTTTAAATGTGGCAAATGACGCCGGTTTTGCGAGATTTTGTGTGTGTCTGATTATGTTGCAGTATTTTTTTTCTTTTAAAACATTTTGCATGTGAGATGGTTGAATTGTATGGTATTATCAGAATGGTATGGAACTAGTTATGTAATGTTATTCCTATTGTTCTGCTCATGTATAACTGTTTTTTTGTTACATTGTTTATATTAGTTATGGAACAATTTCTTTAGTTGAACTGATGGGCATCTTTTGTTTTGACTGATATATATTTCATGTTCATAACTCGCAGACGGTGCTATACGCTGATGAGTTTTTTAGAACCGCTTTTTTGTTATTTGAGTTTTGCTGAACTTACATCCTTTTAATGATAGTACTGATCTATTTTAGTTTGTCAATTACCGATCAAATTTGTTTGTTGTATAATATTTTTTCCTTACTTTTTTTACATGAATTCTAGAGAACGTTTTTTCCTTTTTTAATAGATGAACAATGATAGTTTTAGTATTTCATAAAATTAAAAAAATTTAATCTTCGCTGCTCAGTACTTATTTTTATTTTGTACTTGAACCCTTTTGAATTGTAGTAGTTGAATTTTTTTGTAAATTCGTTCCTGAAATTTTTATTTACAGTCTCATATATATATATATATATATTTTAGTTCTTACCATTAAGATGTGTTTGAACTTTTTACAATATTTTTGTTTATTAACTGGGGTTTTTTAAAAAAAATTATCTTCATTTTTTATTTTTTGTCGTGCGTGATCTACTGGATTTTTGTTATGGGGCGAAGTACTTTGTTGGGCCATCGGCCTGGGTCGCTGTATTCGGCCCGAATAGTTTCTCTCGCGCGGCTGTGGAGCACGGCGTGTGTGTGCGCTCTGGGTTTAGTCCCACCTCGCTATTCGAGGGGGTACGGTCCTGTTTATAAGCGCAGCCGATGCTCATTAGTCAAACTCATATGAACACTTACCAGAGCGGTTATACACGGTGCTCGCTATCTCTTTGTCGACCTGTGGGCCCTGGACGGCAGGCCCATGCGTGTGTGGGCCTGCTCCTGTCCTTGGGCTGTCAATTTTTTATATTTTTTTTGTTTTTTATCTAGTACTTGACTAGACCAGTAACTTGGACTCGTACATTTTTGTCATTGGGCGGTCAAATTTTTCATATTTGGTTGTTTTTGGGATCTAGCACTAGACTATACCAGTATCTTGGATTGGTACTTTTTTGTCCTTGGGCTGTCAATTTTTTTTCTTTTTTCTTTGTTTTTATATAATACTGAGGGTCGTGACTTGCCCCCGCACCGCACTGTACCGAGGGGCATAGTTGTACTGACACATCTTCCTTGTATGGACTTTGCCCCATTTTATCTATGTTATGGGTGGGGGCGGGGGGAAACATGACTTGCCCCCGCACCGAACCGTACCGAGGGGCATAGTTGTACTGACACATCTTCCTTGTATGGACTTTGCCCCATTTATCTATCTTAGGGGTGTGGGTGCGGGGGGGGGGGGGGGGGGGGGGGGGACATGACTTGCCCCCGCACCGAACCGTACCGAGGGGCATAGTTGTGCTGACACATCTTCCTTGTATGGACTTTGCCCCATTTATCTATCTTAGGGGTGTGAGTGCGTGTGGGGGGGGGGGGGACATGACTTGCCCCCGCACCGAACCGTACCGAGGGGCATAGTTGTTTATCTATCTTAGGGGTGTGGGTGTGTGTGTGTGTGGGGGGGGGGGGGAAACATGACTTGCCCCCGCACCGAACCGTACCGAGGGGCATAGTTGTACTGACACATCTTCCTTGTATGGACTTTGCCCCATTTATCTATCTTAGGGGTGTGGGTGCGTGGGGGGGGGGGGGGGGGGGAAACATGACTTGCCCCCGCACCGAACCGTACCGAGGGGCATAGTTGTACTGACAGATCTTCCTTGTATGGACTTTTCCCCATTTATCTATCTTAGGGGTGTGTGTGTGTGTGGGGGGGGGGGTAACAGAATAATTGCAATGCGCTTGTCAAAACAAGCGCACTACCGCGTTAGCGCGAGGCCGAGACGGGGGGTGGGGGGTGGGGGTGGTGTGGTCGGGGCCCGCCCTCCCCCATCCCGGCGATGCCGAGCTAGGAACGAGCCGTAGCAGGCGACGACGCGGCGTGCCGCGGCGTCGCATGCGGAGGTGAGTCCGTAACATGACTTGCCCCCATTATCTTATCTTTATTTTTCAGGGGAATAACCAGCACCGTTATGAATTATTTTTTCATTTGTACTTTTTTGATAATTTTTTCTGTACTGATGTGAGTTATTATTTGTACTTTAGCCGTTTGTTTTCTCCATCTATATTAGTTTTATTTTGTATTTGATTATTGGTATTATCTTTTGTAACTGGCCAGAGATAGTGGGCTTCGCCACGGTTGTGGGCTTTAGCCGTCCGTTTTCTCCCACTCATCTTTTAACCCTCCCACTCACCTTTTAACCTCCGATCTTTCCCGTTCCGCTCCTCTCCCGTCCCCAAATCGGCTCCGTCTTCATTCCCCTCTTCTTTTCTCGGAGGGCGAGTTGCTACTCCTGTTTCGCCGCAGGAGCGTCGGCCAGAGGGTTCAACCCCAGGGGTGGAGGTCCGGGTGCTCTGTTTCGTTCCTTTTTGCTCTGCCATTGACTTTTGCTTGCGTCTTGTCATGTTGAGATTTTCCATCTATTTCTAATCTGTTGCTCTCTTTGCTGTCCCAGGCTGTACTAGCTAGGGTTCCTTTGCTGTTGAACGACTGTTTGGCGGCAGTGATACTGGATTTGCGTGGCGGATTTTGTGTTTGCTGGTAAGAGTTTTGCTTTTTTCTATGGCGTGTTTCATTTCTGAAATAGTTCAAATCCCTAATTGTTGTTCATGTGTCTCACAGATCTGGTTCGGCAGATTTTAGGACTGTAGATTTCAATGGGTACATCATCCAGTCTGAACAAATTGAATGCAGGTGATTTTCCCTGTATTTTGGTTGATGTTCTAACAGATCTGGTTTTTAGGGTGTACAGTTGTTTGCCGTATCGACTTTATAAGTTGTATGTATTTTGATATGTGTTAATTTTGCCCTGGATTGTATGGTGCGTATGGTTTTGGCAGTTGATGCAACCTGCAGACAGTTATTAGTACTTGTCACCACGTGTATTTTGAACTGCTGTCCTCACATTGAATAGATTGTAGTAGTGAGTGAAGAACTAGTATGGTGGTGAAAGAGTAGTGAGTGAAAAAGTTTTGTTCTGCAAGTGGTGGGTTCATATTTTTGTTTTATTCAGGTGAACTTATAGTGTTCACATAGTTGAACCGACTGATTGTTTTTGTGCTTTTTTGCTAATTATGATGTTGTTGCAGATGTTGGAGTGCCGGTGCCTCCTGATTCTGAGAAATCAGAACACTTTCAAGATCTTGTGAATGTTATTTTTGAGACACCAAATCCTCTAGAAGAACTTGCGAATGTTGCTGGTGTTTCCCTTATATTTGCTCTTTTTTTATCAGCCTTTAATACATATTATGCTTGGTTTCATTAGTTGTTCCTTTTTGTTTGTGTCTGAAGGTATGCGTTTTATTTATTTTTGTGTCTGCAATGTTAATTGTGTTTTAATTTTTTATGTGTGTGGTTATGTTATTGGTTTATGCAGTTAATGACAGCCATGGTGTTCCAGAGGACATTTCTGATGTTGTTAAAGATATTAATGATGGGATGTATTCACTAAATGTTGATGATGGTGATGGCAGCTTGCAGTTGTCTGTTACTCAGTCTCAAAGTGTTGATGGCACTGAGCCTGTAACCAAAGCTGAGGATGTTCCTATGTAGTTGCAGCTCGAGGATGAAAGGATAAGAAAGAAGAAGTATGAATTCCAAAAGAGGAAGGAATTGGAACGGCGTCAAAAGGCTGCCTGTGTGCCAGAAAGTGATGCTGATGTTGCTCAAGCTGCTAAATGTGTAGGCGATGAAGGTGGTGACGCGTGTTTATCAACTGTTCATGCCGGATCTCATGGAAGTGACATGCCTGTGAAGACAAACTTGATGCAAACTCGGTTGGCGCAAGGTTTTGATTGTGATGGAGTTAAGGTGAAGAAAGCTATTTTGAAGAGGAAGTTGTCAGATCGAAATGCTGACGGCACACATAGGCATAGCCCACATGTGAAAGCTGGTCCCCAACCTGGTAGTAGCAAAGGTGATGCGGATAATGTTGCTGTGAAAATTGGTCCAAGCAAACTTGGTGGGTCCGTTGTTCATCGTAGTCCACGAGGTTTGACAAATAAGAAGCCTTCTCCTTCTCATCTTCAAGAGCGGTCTTTGTTGAAAGAAAATAAGAAGCGTAAAGTTCATCTGCAAAGGTGAACAAAGGTGGGAAGAAGCGTGCTCGTGTTGAAGCTGAAGATGCTGCATCTGAAGAAGATGATATTGAAGTTGATTCAGAAGATGAATTTGCAGTGGTATGTGTTTTGTACTGCATGTGACTTGCTAGTTGTACTTGCAATGATTTTTAATTTGTGTTTGTGCTGGCATGCTGGCCAGGTGAGGCTGGTCATTGTTTTCATCAATCGAGGGGTGGTACTGATGTTGTTTTAATAGTTGAATTTGTGTAATCTCTTTTTTTTACTAACATTCATATGCTTGTTTTGTTTTCTATATTCATTGTTTGCAGTGGTATGTGTTTTTGTACTGCATGTGACCTACTAGTCGTACTTGCAACTATTTAATTGTGTTTGGGCTGGTATTTGCGGCCAGGGGAGGCTGATTATTGTTTGCATCAATTGAGGGGGATGGTACTGATGTTGTTTTAATAGTTGACCTTGTGCAATCTTTTTTTTCTTTTTACTTGCATTCATTTGCTTGTTTTGTTTTCTATATTCATTTTTTAAGGTGTGGCTTTTTTGTTTTCATTTACAGCCTGTTAGCGTTAGGAGTCCGGTTAAGCCGGTGGGAGGCAATACTGGAAAAGTTGCCTTGGATGAAGGTGCCAACGGAAATTGAACTTAACTGTGCGATGTTCGTTGAGAGAGGTTGAAGATTGCGCTAAATTGCTCGAGAGTCGGCATGTGGCTAGGGTTCATGCATCTGGTTTTGGTTCTATTTTCAATTGGAGGGTGAAGTCTAACATTTCCCGCCCTCTGATGGGAGTTTTGTATCTGAGGATAGATTGTGATACAATGACTCTTGACATGGGTGAGGCTAATAAGAAGCTTCGGATCACTAGTGACGGTATACATCAATTATTTGGGTTCCCTCGTGGTGGTCGTTCTGCGCCAAGGCCGTCAGAGGACGGATATGACGATGCTCTGATGAAGTTAAGATCAGAGCTTGACATTAGAAGGGACAGAGATATCAAGACAAAGGATTTGAGGAATAAGCTCAAGGTGCTCGTCAAGGATCCTAGCAAAGATGACCTTGCTCTGAAAGTGTTCTTCATGATTGTGTTTATGAAGGTTGTGTTTCCTGGTTCTGCCCACGTGTTTCCAGAGAGGCAGCAATGTTTGAGGGTCTCGTCTTTGAGGACATGGCTAATATGGATTATTGCCAGTTGATGGTTGATGAGCTTAGAAGGGCTGTTGCCAAGTACCAAAATGGTGATACTCTTGGGAAGGCAATCACAGGCTGTGCCATAGGGCCTGTACTAATGTACCTTGACTGCCTTATCCGTGGCAAGACCGTAGAGCCTGACATGTGAGTCCCCCGCATATGTTTCATGGATCCTGCCAAGCTTTCCGATCTGGTTGATGCAGATTTGATAAAAAAAGGCAATGCAGATCCAAAGACTTGGGTGTTTGGGAAGCTTCCGGTGAGTTTTGTTTGGTTTGTGTCTTGCAGACCTTTTTTAATTTAGGTATAGCTATTTTTTGCTGTAGTGGACATGTGTACTATAGAGTTGTCTGTTTATATTTTGTATGGTTTATGTATGGTTTTTTAGTACTGTTGTTTCTTGTGTGGTTGAACTGAATAACTTTGTTAAACTGGCCTGTTGGTAAATACTAACAAATTGGCAATGACAGCTAAAGTTTTTTACTGGTGTTGATTTTAAATCTATTAATATCATGATTTATTTTTCCCTATGTGTTGCATTGGTTGATTAACTATTTTTTCCCTTTTGTTTGTAGTGGAAAACTCAAGAGGAGGTTGTTTTTTTCCAAGTGTATAAACGGCCAGCCCTGGAGATGCCGTCGTCTCAGGTTCCGAAGTCTTCATCTCTGTCCGATGAGTTGAGGGATGGTCGTGGTGTTGAGGGTGCTGGTTATGCCCCTCCTGGCCCTAGTAATGTTAGTGCTTCACAGAGGCAGGGTTTTGGTATTGATGTTGCTGTCTCAGCGTTGGAACGTGCTGAGCATATCTTAAGTAATGTGTGTTCTGAGCTGCGAAAGGTCCCAACGAGAGTCGAGCGTTTGAGCTGTATAAATGGTATCCTTCCTGAAGGTCATCAATTTAACACTGAGGAAGCTGTTGACTACATTGAGATGGAGAGAATTTTAATCGGTGACATGCGTGACGGTGCCGCTAATCTAGTTCAGAGCTCGGTTCGTCTGTTGAACAACATGAAGCGTTTCAGAACTACGCAAAACTCTCGCTGCAAGCCATATGAAGAAAGTGCAAATGTTGTTATCAAGCAGTTTGAGCAGGATGAGGCTGCTGCCACCCACAGCAGGGCTGGTGATTGTACCGAGGCTAATGTTTTTGATCACGAAAGGAATGATGTTGGCTTTGAGCGCCCTGATGTTGATGTGAGTCAGTCCTCAGTGTTTGCAATTTTTTCTTTGTTGTCCTGTTGTCAGTGTTGTAGTTGAACTTCCTCATCTTCATCTATTCATTAGTAATTTTCTTTTTCATGCAGATTGATCATGATGAGGATGTTGGCACCGACAGCAGGGCCGATGATCGCACTGAGGCTAAGGTTTCTGATCAGCATACGAACGATGTCGGTTTGCAGCACCCTGTTGTTGATGTGAGTCAGTCCTCGGTGTTTGTATGTTTTTACTATGTTTGTTCTGCTGTCAGTATTGTAGTTGAACTGCCTGATCTACATCTGGTTATTAGTTTTTTTTTCATGCAGGAGACCAGTCATAATGTTGAAGCTGATGTTGACCGTGGAGTTAATGATCCATCCACTGATAAGTGCAAGGTTATTTTTATTTTCATTGTGGTTATTCATATTCTTTTTAATTTTCATGCGCACCAATGTGTCCTCCTTGTTCATTTTTCTATCCCACACCGTTTAGAGTTTGCAAGGGGTAGCTACCTTTTTTGTTACTGTTGTTTTAATTACTTGTGTTTATTGTTGCTCATAATAGCATTGTTTTTTGCCTCATTACATTTTGAATCAGGGTGCTATTGTTGACGATGAGCCTTGTTTGCCCGTTGGCGATGTTGCTTTGAATGTTAGCAGCAGCAAGTTTGATAATGTTGCAGCGAATGCTTCCAAGGTTTATTTTTCTGTGCACATCTTTGGTACTTTATTTTTTATTGTTAGTTTTGTTCATATTATTCACTTTTTCTGAATTTTTTTTCGTCAGATTACTGATGTTGAACGTGGGGTTGTCCTTAGTGGCGGAGATGATGCTCGTGATGCTCCATTGAGTAGTGGGCGCAATGTTGGCACCAAAGTTGCTGATGAGGACGCTGGTGCTGCCAGCATACCTGATTCCAAATCGCTTGGTGTTGGTATTGCTGGGGATGAGAATGTTTCAGGTTGTGAAGATTTGCCGCCGGAGAATTTCCCTCCTGGAGGTCTTGATTACGGTGATGCATTGCAAGATGCTTCTAGCATGGAGGAGGTGCCATCCGAGGATGATGATTTACTTCTGTCATTTTCTTTTGGCCCCTTGACGCAGGAGGCGCTGTTGTCGTCTCAGGATTTTCTTTCTACACACCCTGAAAGTGCAGCAATATTGGTGTCCTCTCAAGATGTCCCATCGTCATACCCTGAAACTGGAGGCATAATGGTCTCATCACAGGAACTACCATCGTCGCCAAACCCTGATAGTCCAGGTAAGCACTTGTAAATTGGGCGTACTTCTCAAATTTTCATTTTGGATATGTTCTCTTGTAGTTGTTGAACTTATTATTTTTCATCATTTTTTCTGCAAGCAGAAAGTGATAATGTTGTCAAGATTGATACATTTTTCTTCGCTGTTACGAGGTTGCGCACGAACCGTACTAAATGGTTAGTTTGGGATTTTGCCCGTAACATTTTTGTCACTTTTTTTTCTTTCATATGATTGTTATTGTTGTTGCAGTAGTCTTAATTCATGTAATTTTTTGTGTTTTTCTGGTCACAAGCCGATGTTTCAAAATAAAGAATGTGATGCCAGTGTTGGTTCTATTGCTAAAGCGTTTGTCCCCACTGGCATGCTCAACTCAGAGAGTGCTGATGTTGTTTTATATTCTCTATGTCAGAAGTACCAAGACACTGACAAGTTGATAGTTCCCAGATGGGTGACGGTCAGTATTTTGCTTTTTTTGTAAATAGGATGATAACTTGTTTTGACAATTTTCTAATTGTTGTTGTTCTTTTTGTACAACAGACCAAGATCCGTGATGGAAATATTGATTCCAATGTGTTAAATTGGTTCACGAGATCAGGTGCTGATGGTTTCGATCAAGTAGGTGAACTTGGACTTTTTGTACTAATTAACTAGAACTGTCATGTTTTTCTTTTCAGTTTAGGGAGGTGTGGGAATGAACTTGATTAGCCTGCTTTTTACACCTGTACTTATGAATGATCCATGCTTTTTATTAAAGATGCACTTATTGTTGCAAGGAAACTGAACTGATATGATTGTTCCTCATATTTGGGCGGTGGATATAATTTCATTATGATTATGTGATTTTTTGTTTGTACTTCTGAAATTAATTTTTCCATCTTTTATTTTATTGATTGGAGGCTGAATTTTTAGTTTCATTATGACTTTGGTAAATTCATTTTTCCTCTGCGATTTTTTTTCCAGCTTCTTTTCCCTACATTTGATCCGCCGTCATTTGTGCCTACCATGAAGCCTAGCGACGAATCTGGGCATTGGTGCTTGGTTGTTCTGAATTTGAGGTTCCATCATTTCGAGTGTCTTGATTCACTCCGTGATGAAACCTCGGGTGATGCACTTAGATTCTTAAGGAATATGACAGATAATATAAAGAAGCTTTGGAGGGAGTCCAGTGTAGACAGGGCCAAACCATTCTCACCGGTGCATATTGATGGTTTCTCTTGTGAGTTTGTGCGGGTGCCTCAGCAGAAAAACACGTGAGTATCTGTTTTTTAATGATTTTTGGTGGTTCTTTTTGTTGCTGGGTGGATATTGTTCCTGTATTTTTCGGATGTTGTGTTGTACCATTTTTTTGTTTCTTCCTTTGTTCTACAGGCATGATTGTGGATTCTTTATGCTACAAAACTGCAAGACCTATTATTGTCGGGAGGATGGTGTAATTGAAATGGTCGATTACAGCCATGAAGACATTCTGGACATTAGGAAGACTTTGTTGTACACCTGCGCAACTAGTGATGTGTTTGATGTTGACTTCAGGGGTTTGTTTGGCATCGAACCCTATACGTGTGCATGGACTTTAGTATTTTTTTGCAGTTTGTACTTCTCTGTTCAGTACTGTCATGAAATATGTATTTGAACTTACGCTTTGTGTGGACTCTTTTTTTTTATTTTTTCAGGTGAGTGGTTGGATCTTGGTGAGCATGACTACAGGTTCTTTGGTAGCCAGTTCTCGGAGCTCGAGCGCGTAGCTATTGATCTTAGCCAGGGGCGTTCTCCAGAAAAGACAAGATCTGGTGTTATGAAGGGGAGGTTGGGAGCTCTGAGAAGTTCTACGGCTGCTTGTGCAGAGAGCCCTACTACACCCAAGAATCCCATTGTCGAATTTATAGACAGCGATGATGATGTGTTTGACAAGATTGCTGGCGTTGGAAGAGTCACGAGGAGTGCTGCTGCCAAAGGTTTATCTCCCCTTGCTGGAATAGTGGCTCGTAGAACTGGTGGTGCTAGGAAAGATCCTGCTTTGGAATCTGGCAATGTTGTAAGCACGAAGCGTGCGCCCAGAGCTCCCATAAAGTTTTGCTCCCCTGTGCAGCAGCTTCACTCTCATAAATTCCCTCACCTGGACAAGGCTCGCAGGTTGTATAAGCTGTTGCTTAGTGATGAATGCCGTGAGAAGTATGCCGAGTGAGTATCTCTCATTATTTTTCCTCCTCTTTTTCTTTTGTTGTTTGTAACTGCTAGGTAAATACGACCTAAACTGTTCCTTTTTATACAACTCGAACTGCTATGAATGCCTTATCTTGCTTCTGCTTCTTTTTTGTTCTTGTGTGTGCTGTAGGAATACATTCTCAATGATACCCCAGCCTGATGGAAACGTAACTGACTTCACTGGGAATCGCATTTGGGAAGTTTTTTCACCTGGGCAAATGATGGAGGGTGATATAATGGACTTCCTCATTGATGATTGGAAGCAAGATCCTGAGAGAAATGTTGATTTCGCATCTGGAAAAAGGATATTGCTGAGTCCATATTTCATCTCGGTAATCAATCAGATCGGTTTCTTTTCTGTTGAACAAGACTGCCTATTGTTTTTACGAGTTTTAATAATACTTTTGCTTGTTGATCCTTTACCGCTGTCTATTTTCTATTTTGGTTTTTTTGCAGGTTGTGCTTGACTGTTCGTTTTACAAGGATGAAAATAAAGAGTTTAATGTGGAGAGTGGAGCGAGAGATTTCAAGAGCTATGTTAAAGCTAACGAAGACTTGCTCAGTGCCGACCTTGTGAGATCTACTAGCTGATTTTTTGGTTTTTTATTTTTTTGTTGTGATGCTGGTTTTTATTTTGAATATTTAACATCTCTTTTTTGGTCATTTGTTTTTAGATCATGATGCCTCTATTCAAGCCTATGGTTTTATCAAAGGATAGGAAAGTGAACCACTATTCCTTATATGTCATGAATCGGTACCGAACTAACGTTGACATCCTTGACTCTTTACCTTATCCGAAGAACCACCATCCTTCAAAGAACACCTATCACAAAGACTGCGAGAAGATTGTGAGTGACATTTATCATCTGTACTGGATTAATTTTTCTGCATCTTTGTTTCTGCTTTTTTCTGAGACCTAAAACTGTGTGGGTTGTTTTGTTTTTTTACAGATTTCTAGAATGGTCAAAGTAATGAAGGCTGTGTATGGTGATGCTCAGTAAAATGCGAGCAAGTAGCCCAATTGGGAGCTGTTTGCAAAGAAACCAACGTTTGTCAAGGTTCCAGTTCAAGGGGAAAATGAATGTGGCCATTATACTCTGAAGTATGCGGGATGCTACGATGGTGAAAAGATCGTTGAGAACATTCGAGATTATGACGTGGGTTTGTTGTTGTGCTTTTCAATTTCCTTTTTTGGCTTATTGTGCATCCTTTTTTTATGTGTCATAATTTTTTATAATTTTGTTTTATTGTTTTGCAGCCACGCATTGTTGATTGGAACGCTGAGGATCTGTATAGAGTTGTGTTCAACCGGAAGAACCATCTTATGGTTACGGAGCTTCCCAAGGAGCTTCAGGCTTTGGCTCCCGATGCATAGGAGAAATGGTCATCATTTGCATAGTGAATTGGATAGTTGTGTGATATATCTCTTGAAAACATTGTAGGCTCTATTTTGTAGTGTTTGATGTCTTGTCGAGTACTATGTAATAACTAGTATATTTTGTGTTGTGTTTGAAGGGTGGCACAATGTTTAAAAAACTTTTTTTCCCATGAATGATTGTGCGGTTGAATAGCTGTTTCACTTGTGTATGTTTCATCGGGAATTCGTTTTGGTTAAGCTTTATTTTTTGTACTGAAGTCTTATATACTAGTTGAACTAAAAACACCTGTTTTTTCAAGTGTATTTATGAGTTGTTGCTGAGAAAGTTAGATTTTATTTTACTTTTATGTGATTCCATCCTAAGTTTGACCTTTATAGTTTCTGTACTCTCGTTTTCTTGTACTTATGATATAGTTCTGTTAGTACTGATTTGTAATCTCATTCAGCATAAGGCTTTTAAAATTTGGCGCCTAATTTTTGTTTGAACTTATCGAACTTTAGCAGTTGAACTTCATGGTACAAGTTAAAGCACTGGTTTAAATTAGCTACATTTAAGAGATAGCCCTATTAAGTTCAAAACTACTTCTTTTCTCAAGGCATTAATTGGCATCATCATAGCACTTACCGAATAAACTAAGTTGTACTGAGATTTCAATCGTGCTAGTACATTGATTAGTTATTTACTTTTTGTGTTGTTTGAGGCTAGTACGTCTTCCTGCTGTGTTTCTTGTGATTTTTCTCCTTTTTCGAACTTATATCTTTTTGATTTAGTTTTTGGCCTTCTTTTTTTCTAGGCTGTGGTTCTTCTACAGGCAATGTTTGGTATAATCCTAGCACTTGCCGTATAGTCTTAGTTGTACTGAAATTTCAGTTGTATTATTACTGTTATTTTTAGTGTGTCACTGTTTTTGGGAATGCGAACTGAAGCTTCCCGTTCCTTTTTATTTCTTTGTAGAATGAATGTACCGTGTGTTCAAGTGTACCAGAAGTTTCAGTCCTAGCATGCTAGTTACTAGGAAATACGTACTGATGGTTTTTTGCTTTTCCTGATGCATTACTTAGTGAATTTTCTAATTTCTATTTTTAGCACGATGCTTTTAGTACTGCATGTTGTCCTTGGTCGAAACTTAGTCTTTTTAGTGTTCTTTTGAAACTAAAAACTTGTTTTTTAGTGTGATAGTACTACCGTTCATGTCTAAGCTGTACTGAGCGTCCAAGGCTACTATCAATTTCAAATGATGGTTCAACAAAATAGGAAGCTAGCAAACTTGTTGGATGGCATAAGCAAACGATGTACTTGATAGACATAGGCAAACTTGTTCAAACTCTGACACACATAGCATAAGGTAGCTGGTTCAACAAAACGAAAGCAAATTACAAATCTGAAACAACAAGACTAAGGACACACATAGCATATGGTAGCTGGTTCAACATAACGAATGCAGACTTTCATGCATCTTCATCCGTGAAGTTGTAGTGGTAGTAGGGGTTAGCCTCTTGCTCTTTTGAAATATCCCAACCTGTCACGATGTTGTCGTTTGTCTTCCATGACTTGTACGTTGCGTATGCATCTATTCCTGCGTACGTGATGAGGTTATCTGGCAGCGGGCTGGTCGCCCACAGTTTGTGGTCTTCCCTCTTCATCTTCTTCTTCATGCGTTCGTAGAATGGGTGGATGACGCCGCCTGCAACATCGGCCAAGGTGTCATAGTATTTGTCGTTCTTTGGATCTTTCCACTTGCGTTGCATGTCGATGAAGTTGTTGGGGTTGATTTCCAAACCAGACTCCGCCAGCTTCTGCTTGTCACCTCCAATGCTGAAACCAACAAATGTGTACAATTTCTCCTCCCGCAGGAAGTCTTTGAGGCGCTTAGGCCTGCAAGGGGTGAGACACACATTTTCTAAAGATTAGTCTTGTTTTTGAGTATTTAATTCTACTATTTTTTTTTCTGTTTTACAAGTGATAATCCATGAGGTAGATGCTTATATATTATGAGCCATGCATGAATGTAGTTCAGAAACTAGTACAAAAAGTCCTGAAATTAAATTCAACTACACCATGTTATATTTTTCTTTTTTGCTATCTTCGTTGCTTCACCAAATGCTTCACCAAATTAGAGAATCATTTTTTACCAGAGTCAATGATTCATGCGCTGCTTGATTCAAGTTTAGTTTTCTTTTTTGTTGAATAAAAGGGCTATACCAGTGATTGATACATCTTTGTGCATTAATTCTATATCAAGTTCAAAATTTAGTTTTGAGAAACTTGTGCATCAAGATATGGACCTATAAGAGTTCACCAAAGATCTTTTAATACATCAATTCTATAAACTATACTAGTACAACAAGATCAGAAACTATGCTAGTACATCAAGTTCAGAATGCTATAAACTTTTTTTCAGATGCTAATCTGGTGAAACAATCCGGTTCACAGTTCCAGAAATGCATGTAAATTGAGAAACATGTAATCGTGCATCCACTTCATAGACTATAGTAGTTCATAGCATTCAATGAACTACTGGTACAAACAGATGACTATAATCGTTGGGAAACAAGTTTTAATTAAGTTTTTAGCGACTAATACTGGTACAACAGATGAATGAACAGTAGTATGGGTTACCATTTTGTTGCTGCTGCGATGTGGTACACCAAGCAGAGTTCCTCGACGCACAACTGCAGGACTGCCGCCATCTGTGGAGGTTTTTCCTCGTCGGTGTACTCCACATCAACTCCGATGAAGCTCGGATACAAGCCGCCGCCCTTCATCCCGAGCCTTCTCATCATCTGGTCGGCCTTGTCTGGTTCACTGGTGCAGACGATCTCCAGCGTCTCTTTGCCGTGGAGCTCAACCCCTTTGAGCGTTTTGGTGTACTCGTGCTTCTCGCCGGGGACGTGAACGTCGGCGAGGTTGCTGCTCTTGTTCAAAGTGTCGCCATGGTGACGTTTGGCGGACGGTTCCTCCGCCATCGCCTTGCTCCGGCGACTGTGGGCTTTGGGAGAGAGAAATTTTTGGGTTTGTGTGCAGTGTAGATGGAAGCGGCAATGGTGGTTCTGTGAATGAGGCAGAGATGGAAGACAATGGGGTATTTTTGGAGTGCGTCGACAGTGGTGTGTTGGAGGCGGTTCGTTGGGGACGTGGGTGTAGTGGTCGTGGGGGTCGCCGTTCTGCAGTGCGTCGTGGCAACCACCCAGTGGGTGGCGCGGGTGGTGGCCTCGAAGAACTAACCGTCCAAGACAATTTTTTTTACTACTGCCCTGATTAGTCTTGTCAAGCTGTACTTACAATCTGCTAAATCCCACTTGCACGTCCCTGCGGTGGTGATGATGGCATTTTTGCACTGTTTAGGTGACGTATGTCTCTGTGATGTTTTTCCGTGTGGATGTTTAAGCATTGTTTTTCTATTGAAGTCTTTATACACTAGTTTATGTCAAAACATTTTTTCAGTGCCCTGGGAGTTGTTGCTCAAAAGTTGTACTTATTTTATTTTCATATGTACCAACCTAGGTTAGGCCTGTATAGTTTTTGTATTCTCATTTTTAGTGCACTTATGTTTTAGTACTGTGTGAACTGAGTTGTAATTTCATACAACGCACGGGTTTGAAATTTGATGTCACAGTGGTGCGAGTGGCCTGACCGATCCTGCTGTTTTAGTACTATTGTCGTATGTATGTTTTGGACTGATTTTTTTTATAACTTAGGTTGGGTGTTTGAGATTATTTTATGACCAGATTGTTCGTTGTGGTGTGGACATATTTTATATAAATAAGAAATTTAGCAGAATTGACAAATATATTCTATTTGAACTTTTTGAATTTTAGTAGTTGAACTTGTTAGTTTTTATATAAATAGGAAATTTAGCATAATTGACAAACATTATATGTTTAAACTTTTATAGTTTTTAGTAGTTGAACTTATCAGATTGTATATAAATAGGAAATTTTAGCATAATTGACAAACATTATATGTTTTGTACTTTTAGATTTTTAGTAGTTGAACTTGTCGGTTTTTCTATAAATAAGATATTTAGCATAATTGACAAACATTATACGCTTGAACTTTTTGAGCTTTAGTAGTTGACCTTGATTTTATATAAATAAGAAATTTAGCATAATTGACAAAAGTTATATGTTTTGAACTTTTTGAGTTTTAGTAGGTGAACTTGAAAGTAATATTTAATTTGGTTTTTTAAATTATGTAATTTAACAGATAGGCTATTAAGTTCTGTTCTTTTTTAGAGGTTCATTGTTTTTGTATCATATTTTTTTTTCCTTTTTTCTTGTATAGGTTAATTGACAAACATTTTTCTTGTAGTTTATTTTTCTTTGTCCCGCCATCTGGTTTGTATACCAGTGCTTATTGGTGGGGTGTTTTGTTGATGATGTATGCTATTGTGCCGTTTTTTGGCCCAGATAGCTCGTCCGCGCGGCTATGCAGTGCGTCGTTCGCGTGCCCTGTGGGTTTAGTTCCAGCTCGTTAGTCGAGGGGGCTCCGGACCTGTTTATAAGGGCAGCGAAGGCTCACTAGTCGAACTCCTCTGAACACTTACCTGAGCGCTTATACACGGTGCTCGCCCTCTCTCTTGACCTGTGGGCCCTGATCGGCGGGTCCTGCATTGTGCGGATTACTAGGGATTCGCCCACAGGCTCGAGTTCAAGTATCTAGCATTGTCAGGGCCTGCGCCTGACCTTGGGCGGTCATTTTTTCTGTTTTGAATCTAGTACTTGACTCCACCAGTAGACTGATACTTGTTGTTCTGGTGTCATTTTCAGAACTATGGTACTTGCGTGTAGACTAAGTTGTACTGATAGTGCATTCATAGTAGCACTTACGGCCTGATGCTTCTTTTGTACTTTTTATTGTAGTAAGAATGTACTGTCCGATCAAGTGTACTGAGTTGTACTGACACGGAACAACGTTGTGTGATTAGTTGCATCTTAACTAATACTTTAGAGCAACGACAACGTTCCATTCAGAAGCTACTTTTTGAATTTTTGAAATGATGGATTAACAACATATGAAGCTAGAAAACCAAACTTATATAATGAGATAAGCAAAACATTGTACTTGATGACGCAACTAAACTTGTTCAAACATGACAAGCACGACATAATCATACTGGTTCAACCCAACAAGAGCAAACTACTAATTTGAAACAAGAAGATAAAAGGCAAGCACAAGCGGAAGTAAAACGAAGGCAGGCTCTGATGTTATCTTCATCCAGCAAAGGGGCAATAGGGGCGGTCGTAGAAGTTTTCAGCCTCCCGCTCTTTCGCATATTCCGAACCGTCTGTGATGTAGTCGATCATGAACCATGACTTGTACGCGGCGTACGCATCTACTTCTGCGTACTCGATGAGGTTGTCTGGCAGCTCGCTGGTCCCCCACAGTTTGTAGTCTTCCAGCGTGTTGATCTTGTTCTTCATGCCTTTGAAGAATGGGTAGATGACGCTGGCTGCAACATCAGTCAAGGAGTCGTACTCTTTTCCGGTGTATGGAACTCTCCACTTGCGCTGAATGTCGATGAACTTGTTGGGGTTGATGTCCATACCTGACAACTTCAGCTTCTCTTTGTTGCTTTCAATGTTGAAACCGGCAAATGTGATAGACTTCTCATGCTGCAGCATCTCGGTCAGGCGCTTGGGCCTGCAAGGGCAGAGACATTTTGAATATTAGCATTACTTTGATGTTTTGAATTATTCATTTTTGTTTTGTTTTACAAGCGATGAATCCATGAAGTAGTTTTTTATGTAGGATAAACAATGGATGAATGTACTTCAAAAACTAGTAAAGAAAGTTCTGAAATTAAATTAAGTACATCATGTTATTTTTTTCTTTGATTATACATAGTTTCAGTCAATGTTGTATGTTCTGCATTGGCACTAGTTTAGTCTTTTTTGGTTGAAACGGGATAACAGAGAACCCAGTGCTTCACCAAGTCCTTAGTTTATTTTCTTATGAAAATAACATTAGATCAAATTCAGAAAACACTTCACTACATCAAGTTCAGAAACATCTTTTTTAATACATCGAGTACATAGACTACTCTATTGTATCAACTTCAGAAACTTCACTAGTCGATCAACTTCAGAATTTAATCTTCCGCAATATTTTACAAATATTAATCCATTGCATCAGGTTCATAAATACATTTTATAGTATATCTACTTGAGAAAATGCAGTAGTGCATCCACTTTTCACGAACACACTAGTACATCTAGTTGGGAAAGCAAGTGTGATTAATTTTTCAGGATACAGTAGTAATAAAATAGATAAACCATATGCAGGGCAAATGAGTAGGATTTGCTCACCATTTTGTGGCCGCTGCGATGTGGTACACCAAGCAGAGTTCGTCGACGCACAACTGCAGGACTGCTACCTTCTGGGGAGGTTCATCTTCGTTGGTGTAGTGCACACCAACACCGACGATCCTACGAACCCTGCCGCCAAGCTTCATCCAGAGCCTGGAGATCACCTCGTCGGCCTTTTCTGGTACGCTGGTGCAGACGATCTCCAGCGTCTCGTTGCCGTGGAGCTCAACCCCTTTGAGGGTTGTTGTGTACTCGCGCTTCTCATCGGGGACGTTAATGTCGACGAGGTTGCTCCTCTTGTCCGACGTCTCGGCATGATGACGCTTGGTGGACGGTTCCTCCGCCATGGCCTTCCTCCAGCGACTGTGGGCTTTGGAGAGAGAAGTTTTTGGTTTGTGTTCAGTGGAAATGGAAGCGGCAATGGTGGTTTGTGGGAACGAGGGAGAGGTGGAAGAGAATGGGATTTTGTGCAGTGCGTGGACGGGGATTTTGCAGTAGGCGGTTCGCTCGGGGTTGTGTGTGTAGTGGGTGTTGTGGCGTGGGGGTCACCGTTCGCAGTCCCTTGTGCCAACCGCTCAGTGGGTGGCGCGGATGGTGGCGTGGAAGAACTAACCTCCAAGTGAAATGATTTTTACTGTTGAACTGACTAGTCTTGTCAAGCTGTACTTATGACCTGCCAAATCCCACTTGCACGTGTCTGCGGTGGTGATGATGGCATTTTACTGTGGCACCGATTCGTATAGTCAAGCTGTACTTATCAGCTGCTTATCCCACTTGCACGTGTCAGCGTCGGTGTTGATGGAGGTCTGAACTCCTCTACTGTCGTACTCGGACTGGTGATTGAAGTGCAATTGAACGTACCAAATACCAGTGAGACTATGTGTGGTGCTAATGTTTTTTTAAAACAATTTTCGTATTTTTTAAAGGATTGTTTATATCAAGATAATCTGTGAGTAGTTTTTACAGATAAATTAGATTTTCACCAGTACGAGATGTATTATATTCGCATTTTGCTTGAGGTAATTATTTTCATGTACTGATGGTGTTTCTGAATTGGGACTGGCAGGAGCAGGCATAGCTTTGTTTTTTCAAAACGATTTTTTTGAGTCGTTAACTGGTGTGTTTGTTTTACTATGCCTTTTGTACTACCGACTGAGATTTATCAGTACTGATGTACTACAAGAGTTTATATTTTTAATTGACATATTAAATAATAATGTCACTGCTTCAGCGGGCACAAATCAGATATTACATCAGTACTGATGTGTACTCAGCCTTGTACTGACGTCTGAGAGTTATCAGTACTAATGTACTACAAGATTTTTAATTTTTAATTGACATATTATTTTTCCTAAGTTACTGGGTCATAGTATCGTTTTGTGTCGGATATATAAAGATAAGTTTTTTCAAACGTACTTTTGTGACTGCTCCAGCGGGCACAAATCAGAAACTAAAAAATAACTTTAGTTTTGATCGAGAGTAATCGACGTTAAAGCTAAATAAGTCTTGGTAACGACAGTGTTTGTGAAATGCTTCATCATTGTGTGCTGATGCGACTGAGACTACAAGGTTATTTTTTAGTTGACGCAGCAGGATAACCACTATGTATTGTTCAGTCTTGAGCTTCTCCTAACTGTCCCTGAATGTTGTGCCTTGCCGGTGCTCTTTCCAGGTCGAGCCTTGGCAGCTTCATTGTCAGTTTCAGTTTCCTCGCCTCCGAAACTGTCATCTTCATTATCTTCCTCTGATTGGCCATCATTCTCATCAAACTCTTCCTCTTCATCGTCTTCATTTGATTGCTTGGAACTCTGTACCTTGCCCTGTTTATGTTCAGCTCCACCGACCTCCTTGCCCACTTTGCACGTGCGGGCATTATGTCCGTCAGTTCCCCCACACTTGCGGCAAGTGTAGCTGTTACGTGTGCTGTCTCCATTTGTAGAAAGCTGGGTGGCTCCAATCTGTTTGTTCTTGTTGATAGTGGCATCTGTGTGGAGTGGGCATGTGCGGTAGTTATGGTTGCTCACGACGTTGTAGAAACCACATGCCCTTATCCCGAGGGGTTTGCCGTTCGGGCCAAATTCCACGCGCTTGATGGGGCGTGGTGGCTTTTTGGCTGCTGCTTTTGCAGTTTTCGCTGCTTGCGTCTTGCTCTTCCTCCCCTTTGTGTTTGAGAATATTGGGGGTTTAATCACCCTTTCCTGCTGCTACTGGTAGGATGTGCTATTGTCATGTCGTTCGCCTACAGCACCATCAAGCTCATGATCTCGCATGTTAGTTTGTCGGCGCTCTTGAGTGTGCACATGGGCAAGCTCCGGTTGCTGCTGCTCTTCTTCCTCGTTCTCAAACGGGTCAATAGATCCCAGATGGTTCATCTCGGATAACATTGTAGCAATATCCTGGTCAATGGCTTCATTGTCCACGACACCTCCATTTTCAGCAGAATGCATGGCGTCGAGTTCTTGTTCAAGTTTGTCCATGACGACCCGCGCCCTTGCCATTTGCTCTTGGCTTCTCAAGCTTTTCCTGTGCACCCTCATGTTCAGCGTCAGCAGTGAGCTTTCAATGCAGTATTGGGATGCCTTGTTTGACGCTACTGTCCTCAAGTCATTTCTGTCAAATGTTGGCTGGATGTTCGGGCGTTTGGTGTATCTCCTGAGTATGTATTTCTCTGGAACGCTGGCAGCCTTAATTGTCTGCATCATGCACAGGACATGCACGCAGAAAAGACCTGTATTTGTTTTTGGAAGAGGTGCATGTTTTTTGTCATTTCATTCGAACAAAAACTTTTTGCAAAAAAGTAGCACAGTATGTAACATCTTTTTTGCACTCCTCACCTGTGTGGTCCCATAGCAGCACTCGCACTCATATGTTTCCCCCACGGGGTCTGCCACCACCTGGAACGCGTGCTGAGCCCACACAGACAGTTTTTGCGGGTGGTTGTAGTGCACTAGGTACTTTATGGGCTCTTCCGTCTCTGTCACCGTGAAGAGCGTGCTCAGTTTCAGCCTATCTCTGATCTCGCTGTACACAACTCGTGTGTACAGCTTTGCCATCTGGGTGTCAAACCCATAGTAGGTCAGCGTGTTTTGTTCCTTCTGCAGATGCAAGAATGATGATCATATTGTTAGTTTTCTCACAGGAAAAACTTCCAATAAAGTTGTTACTTTAGTAAGCATGTTATTTTTATGTCTCACAACAAGTAATAGAGATATACCCGGTTACCCATTGTCTCCTGGTTCTCTGTTTGCCTCCTGGTTTTGATGCATGAGTTTACCTGACTGACAAACCTGTGTAGGTTATGTCTCTCATTAACGTAGTTCTTCTTGAGCACATAGTTCATGCTCTCACTTCGCTGTGTGGATGTCATCTTGGCGCAGAAAATTTCCTTAAAGTAGGCTGATATCTACTTCTCACGCTCGTTCCACATGCCCACCATTGTGGCATCATCGTGGAGGTTGTACTTATCCATGAGTCTTTTCCAGGCATCCTCAAACTCAGTTGGCATGAGGGGCCAGTTGAGAATTGATGTGAATTCATCTTTAAGGTCCTCGTGCAGGAAATACAGGTACGCAAGGTGTTCCCTGTACTTCTTCATAATGTGCCAGCGGCATAGCTTATGTACTGTGTTCTTGAAAACATCTGCGATCGCCAAAGCCATTGCCGGGCACTGGTCCGGTAATGAGAAAATAGACTATGAGTGGTCAGCAGAGATGGTTGTGCATATATACCAATAGAACTGACACAACATTTTTTTGTGTTACTTTACTTTTCGTTCTTGGAAGGGGGGTGGTTGTTGGGGGTGGTTTTAGCGGTTGTACCTATGAGGATGCATGTAGGAGCCTTCATTCTCATGCACCTTCAAAATGTCTTGAACAGCCACTTGAATGAATCTGCATCCTCATCTCTTATCAGGGCAAAAGCAAATAATGTTGTCTGTAAGTGGTTGTTAGTTCCGACAAACACCCCAAGTGGCATATGGTACTTGTTGGTCTTATATGTTGTGTCAAACGTTACACAGTCTCCGAAGTCCTGATACGCCCCTCGGCAGCTTGCGTTCACCCAGAATATGTTCTTAACTCTGTTGGACTCATCGAGTTGCATGTCACAGAAAAAATCCCTGTTTATAGCTTTCATCTCCCTAAAGAAGTTGACAGTCTTTAGGACATCGTCCACATCATCAATCCTTGAATTCTTTGCTTTCCTGCATATCAAAAGTTCATTTGAATAATGCATGTTGAACTGGCGTCAGGTCATGCGTTGCGTGATATGTTTGTACTGATAGAGGAAAAAATACGGAGACGGTTTATGGGAGGAGAACAAGTTTGTACTTACAGGTTAATCAGGTCTTTGGCATTCATTTCGAGGAAGTAGCTACCATGGTCATCACCGCCCAGTATGCTCATGATTTGCGCATGTTCAATGCCTTTGAACTGCAGGTACTTGACGTACTCCAAGATTGTTTTGTCAAAGTTTTTGTGGGAGTGCAAGAAGACAAACATTTCTGCGGTGAGCTGTAGCCTGTGGTTGTGTTCCCAGACTATCTCTTTTACGACAAATGTTCCATCTTTTTCCTTCTTCCACCTCATTTTAGCCCCACAGTTAGTTCTGGCTGTCGTCTTGTTACGCTGTCTATTTGCTTCAGACACCTTTGATTCATAAACTCCATGGCACGTGCAATAAAGGTAGGCTCTGGTCTTAAACTTGGGGCCTTCCCTGACAGCAAAACCAGCGTGCTTTGCATATATGTTGTAGAAGTTCTTAGTTTCTTCGAAAGTTCCAAACCTCATCTCTAGCCTTGGTAGAACATAAGCTTCAATAGCAGGTGGCTGCACACAACAGTGACCAAACAAAAATGTTAGATGGGGTGGTCACAGCACCATGGCATGGACTGTGCTTATGTTTTTTTTCTTTTTCTATATGGATACTTACATGTGTATAGCTCTGCGCTCCATCTGGTGTTTGTTGTTCTCCCTGGTTTATGGGCGCCGGTGGTGTCACCCTTGGCACATGTAGCAATGCATCTCTTGGAGGGAGCAACGTTGACGAAGATCTCCGTCTTTCGTTGTATGGCTGTCTCCCCTCAGATTCATTGCGAGGTTGTTCCTGTCTATATGGCTCATATCTTGTACCTTTGAACCTGCTAGATTGGCCAAAATTTCTGTCTTTTTGCCCCGGTCTTCCCGTCGCAACTGCTCTTGCAGCACGGATGATTGATGTTGACGGAGCGACTGGTGGAAGCCTTGTTGCAACCCATCCACGGCTTCCTGTCCTTGGCTTTTTGCATGCACTGGGGAAGGAAAACATTTGTCGTTGGTGATATTGTTGGCCTTGTTGCAACCCAGCAGCGGCAAAGCTTGCATTCCCAGATATTGGTCTTTGTTGTATAGAAGAACCTGTCCGTGCTTCTGATGTTTGCGGTGTATCTTCAAATCTGCCTGTACTGTTGAAATATCCAGGCGGTATTTCTGGTGTTACCCAACTAGGTGGTGCCCCATATCTGTCTGGCTCATGAAATTCCTGCTGCGTGCGCCGCCTTGCATGCTTCTGCAAACAACATTCAACAGTTTTGAGATTAATCTAGTTCGTTCTCAGCCGAACTGATGAACGTTGATGCTCAAACACGGATGTACTCATGTACTGTTTCTTCTACAACTTATGCAACTACAGTAGAAGTACTCCTAGTTTATGTATCTTTGAACTTACTGTGTAAATGTGGCACACTCTTATCACTATATACCTGGACTGACGCATATGTTTTTAAGTTTTTTTTACTTGAACTGAAGATAGCATATCAGATGCACTGACAGTAACCCCGACATCCTAATCGTGCTTCGATGCATCTACATTACAAGCACTGCCAGCTTATGTATCACTAAACTTACTGTGTACCAATTTTATGTTATTTTTTTCAGTAACAGTTTTGTTAATCGTTTGAACTGACGCAACTACATGACTTGTACTCTTTAGAGATAGCAAACATACAATTTTTCAATGGTAGCTGAACCTTTTGTCACTATCTACTTGGACTGACGCATATGTTTTTAAGTTTTTTTACCTGAACTGAAGATAGCATATTAGATGCACTGACAGTAACCTCAACATCCTAATCGCGCATCAATGCATCTACATTACAAGCAATGCCAGCTTATGTATCACTGAACTTACTGTGTAGCAATTATATATTTTGATTTTCGGTAACAGTTTTTGTTAATCGTTCGAACTGACGCAACTACATGACTTGTACTCTTTAGAGATAGCAAACATATAACTTTTTCAGTGGTAGCTGAACCTTTTGTCACTATCTACTTGGACTGACGCACATGTTTTTAAGTTTTTTTACCTGAACTGAAGATAGCATATTAGATGCACTGACAGTAACCTCGACATCCTAATCGCGCATCAATGCATCTACATTACAAGCACTGCCAGCTTATGTATCACTGAACTTACTGTGTAGCAATTATATATTTTAATTTTCGGTAACAGTTTTTGTTAATCATTCGAATTGACGCAACTACATGACTTGTACTCTTTAGAGATAGCAAACATACAACTTTTTCAGTGGTAGCTGAACCTTTTGTCACTATCTACTTGGACTGACGCATATGTTTTTAAGTTTTTTTACCTGAACTGAAGATAGCATATTAGATGCACTGACAGCAACCTCAACATGCTAATTGCGCATCAACTGGCAGGGGTGCAAACGAACTGATGCAAGCATTTGCTATGTACTGATGCAGCATAGATGCATCACACAATTTTGTATTCACGAACCCAATAGTGTAACATGCAGGCAGAGCATAGCAGCACAGATAAACTGATGAACTGATAAATTGACAGAAACATGGTACCTATCTTCATTCAAACCCAGATCTCAAAAACTTTGGTGTTGCTAGTAATGTGTGTGGGAAGAATTCCTCACCTGCATCTTGTTGCATGTGACTCCATCTTTGTTTCGTTGGCGGCGTATTGGCAAGAAGTTGGGAGGTGGAGCCATTGTTTTTTGGGAGACGACCGTGCTTGTGGTGGAGCTCTGTCGACGAGGTCCGTCGAGGGGCGGAGGCAGGAGGCGTGGATCACGGCCCAGGCGAATCTCCGGCGCACGGCGGCGGGAAGGCGCGCGGCGAAGCTCCTGCACCAGGCGGCGGGTAGGGGAGCGGAGAGGCTCCTGCACCAGATGGAGGGAGGCGTGCGGGTAGGATCTAGCTCCCGGCGGCGGGGAAGCACGCGGGGATGCTCCGCCGCCCGGCGGTGGGGAGGTGCGCGGGGATGCTCCGGCGCCGGACGAGGCAACCGATGATGGCGGCGGTCGGGCCGGCGACATGGCTAGATGGCGGCGCGCCTGGTGGGAGTGATGGCTGTGGATTGGGGGCCGGTGATGCAAACTCGCCGTCGGCGGGTCACGGCGCCGCGGGCTCCCTCGCTCCGGCTACCGCCGTCGCTCGCTCGCCCGTGACGGCTGCCTCCGGCAGTAGGAAGTGGGTCGGATTGGGGTTGGGTCTATCGCGGACGCGTTGCTCCTTATAGGGGGCAAGGGTAACAGAATAATATTCTGTTACCGGTAACAAAATAGTCCAGCCTTATATATATATATATATATATATATATATATATATATATATATATATGATCGGTTCTATGAGTAATTCTATTTATATATATGCATAACATGTACAATATGTAGTATCATAAAATACTAGCAAATGAAAAGGAATTAGATGTAAAACACAAAATTAAAGGAAAAAGAAATCATGAACCGAAAACCCCCCAAACCTTTTAGTATCGGTTGGTGTTATTAATCGGTACTAAAGGGCTCCCTGCCCCCAACGCTGGCACGTGCCACGTGGTGGCCCTTTGGCGGCGGTTCGTGCAAAACCGGTACTGAGGGGGGGGGCCTTTAGTGCCCACCCTTTAGTGCCGGTTACAGAACTGACACTAAAGGGCCTCACAAACCGGTGCTATAGCCCTGTTCTGCACTAGTGATATCTATAATTTTCTATTGTTCGATGCTATTATAGTGTCAATCTTGTATGTTTTATATGCAATTATATAACATTTTTTCGGACTAACCTATTAATCTAGTGCCCAGAGCCAGTTGTTGTTTTTCCCTTGTTTTTTGGCTTTTCAAGAAGTCAATATCAAAAAGAGTCCAAACAGAGAAAAAAAACTTTGGACTAATATTTTCTGGACCAGAAGAGACCATAGAAGGTTCGGGAGAAGATGTGACGAGCCACGAGGGAAGGACAAGCACGGGAGGCTAGCCTCGGGGGGCGCTCCTAGGCTTGTGGGCCCTTGTGGCACCTCTTGACCTAATTCCTCCTCTATGAATTCTCAAATATTCCCCTAACATCAGAGAGCCACCCGAAATACTTTTTTATCCGCCACAAGTTTCTCTTCTCGTGAGATCCCATCTGGAGGCACTACATAAAAAAGACACATCCGTGACATTTTGGGATGAACGATTTTTTCTGTCATACATATGACACTTCTATGACGATAATTGTGACAAAATCCGGTATCATCATAGATGTGGCGGGCTCCTACTTCTATGACAAAAAATCATGATAGAAAATGGGCTTTTCGTCCTGGGCGGGCCGGAGATGCAGCTGCATGACATTCTTTGGGCCGTCCATAATAGAAAAATCATGGTAGAATCGAGGGCGAGGAAAATTTCGGGGAGTTCCCGGTTACGGTGGGCGGTCGGGGGCCAAGCGATACGCGTTTCTGTCGTACACGTACGCGCGTGTGTGCGAGGCGTTGGCTCTAACTGAACCCGAGCGAGGCGTTGGGTTCTATCTGTATCTGAGCGATTGCACTACAGGCTACGCGTTACTGAACCCGATCGAGCGATTCCTTCACTACTGCTGCTAACTGAAGCCGATCGATGCTGCCTCTCTAGATGAATAATGAGCATTGCGGGGGGGGGGGGGGAGGGGGTGGATGAACAGTGAGCGGTTGCGTTGCCACTAGATGAACAGGCCCCCGTGGTGTGGAGGGCTGGATAAACAGTAGACGGTGGAGGGGTGCCCGTGGAGGGGTGGTTGAACAGTAGCCGGTGGAGTAGCGCGCGGTGGAGGCTGGATGAACAGGAGCCTGTGGAGGCTGGAGGAGGTCGACGGTAGCCCGTGGAGGCTGGAGGAGGTCGACAGTGGAGATGAACAGTATCCCGTGGAGTCGCGTTTTGCGGTACGCCACACCCCTCTCGATGAAAAGGACCCTCGTTTCAACCGTAGCGCTCCAACACAAGTCCGCTTCATCCGTTTTGCGGTACGCCACACCCCTCCCGATCAACAGGACCCCTGTTTTGATCGTAGGAGATCCGTTTCATCCGTTTTGCGGTACACCACGCCCTTCCCGATCAATAGGACCCCCGTTTCGACCGTAGGAGGTCCGTTTCCTCCGTTTTGCGGTACGCCACACCCCTCCCGATCAACAGGACCCCGTTCCGAATGTGGCCGGTCGAACACAAGGTCGTTTCCTCCGTTCTGCAGTATGCGAGGCCTAGTTTCCATCACATGTTCCGTCCAAGCCCTCCCGATGAACACGACGATGCATTCCGTTCTGACCCAGCCGGTTGGCTCCCCACGAACACGACGATGACGCTGTTTCTCCGTTCTGACCCAACCATGTACGTATGCGCGAGTAGGCATTCGAGACCCTGCCCGTATGTACGTACATGGCCGTATTTTCTTTCTTGCACCCTCGCCGCGGTACATACGTGTACATGCTACGTGCGCGTCCCTACTACGACACGTGCGCGCCTTACTACGACACGTGCGCGCCTCTACATCGACCAGTATGTATGTACACGTTCGCGACCAGAATGACAACTCTACGTACGCTTCGACCAGGTGGGTCCCTACAGTCAGGCACTTCCTTGCGTGTAAAGATGTAGCTTGTGGGTCCCAGCAGTCAGGGGGGCGAATCGCTTTGTGTTTTTGCCCGGACGCACTTCCTTGCGTGCGAAGGTGTAGCTGGTGGGTCCCAGCAGTCAGGGGGGCGAATCGTTTTTTGTGCCCATACGCACTTCCTTGCGTGCAAAGATGTAGCTGGTGGGTCCCAACAGTCAGGGGGGCAAATCGTTTTTTTCCCGGACGCACTTCCTTGCGTGCGAAGGTGTAGCTGGTGGGTCCCAGCAGTCAGGGGGAACGTTTTTTTCGCGAAATACGGTGGCCCGTCGGGTGGGTCCCAGCAGTCAGGGGCAAACGTTTTTTCCCAAAATACTGGTGGCCCGTCCGGTGGGTCCCTGCTGTCAGGTGGAGGAATAATTATTTTCTACGTAATAAGGAGGCACTTCCTTGCGGCTGCCGTGGACCCAACTGTCAGCCTCTCCACGTACAGTATTTTTCCAATGGAATTCGGTCGTTGACCACATTGACCAAGCCGCGCCGAGAGCACCACGGCGGTGGACGACGGCGAGGCCTAGGAAGGGAATGACGCGGAGCCGGGGAAGACGCGGCAGTGGATGCCCACGCGGAGAGGAGTACGAGGGTTCACTGGTTCGGCTGCTGCCGTCGCCGCAGAATAACAGGGGGCGTGGGTGAGTGGAGTAGAGGGATGGCCTGGCCAGCGGTGGGAGTAGTATGGGGGCAGTGAGGCCTCCACGGCAGCACAGCCGGGCACGGGAGGCAGGAGCAGGCGGCACAACCGGCGCTGCTTTGGGCGGCTTGAGCAAGAAGACCAGAGGTTGAAGAAGCACTACCGCCGTTGGATGGACATCGTACGGTCAGTCGAGCTAGAATCGTGCATATTGACTAAGTGGGCCCACTATAGTAGGCCCACTATACTTGGTCCCAGCTAGCAGGGGGAGTATTCTTTTTTTTGGGCGTAATAAGGAGGCACTTCCTTGCGTGCGAAGATATAGCTGGTGGGTCCGAGCTATCAGCGACGGTAACATTTTTTTCACGAAATACAGAGGCCCTTTCGGTGGGTCTCAGATGTCAGGTGGAGGAATTATTATTTTGCATGAAATAAGGAGGCATTTCCTTGCGCGCGGCCGTGGAACCAGCTGTCAGCCTCTCCACGTACAGTCCACTTCAGATGCATGTCGGTTGTTGACCACGTTGACCACGCCACGCCGAGAACACCAGGGCGATAGACGGTGAGGCCTAGGAAGGGAACGACATGGAGGCAGGGAAGACTCAGCAGCTGTTTCCCACGCGGAGGGGAGTACGACTGTACAAGGGTTTACTGGTTCGTCTGCCGTCGCCGGAGAATAACAGTAGGTGTGGGACTGTGGGTGAGTAGAGGGATGGCTAGGCCAGCGATGGGAGTACGGTGGGGCCGTGAGGCCTGCGCGGCAGCACAGCCGGCCGCGGGGAGGAGGGAGCAGACAGTCCCGCCGGCGCTTGGTTGAGCGGCTGGAGCAAGAACAGCAGAGATTGAAGAAGCACGACAGCTGTTGGATGGACATCCAACAGTATACAGGCCATCTATAGAAAGCCTCAAATATGTGGAAAACAGCATACAGCCCATCTGCCATTATTTCAAATAGTTTACAGCCCATTTGCTAATTCTTACGGGTTTTTTTGGAGCCCATATTCTTTTTGTTAGCATTACAGCCCATATTGTGGCCACGGTTAAAATTATATGAAATTTTGCATATGTCGGTGCAGTCTGAACTGTTTTTAATCCCGAAATTTCGAGTCACATTCAGACTGATTTTAAAATAAATTTATATCAATATAAAATCCAATAAATTGTCCACGCATAAAAATCAATGCAATTTAAAATCTTGAAATGAAAACAAGATATTTGAAACTAATTGCCGGTTTGATGTGTTTTAAAAATGTACAGCCCATTTCTCATTACTGATAGGCCATTTTCTCGGCCAGCCGAATGAAGCTCTCCTCGTCTTGAAAGATTTGTAGCCCAACAGGCCTGATAAAGCAACTTACTTGACAAATCTCAAAAAAACTGGGCTAGCCATTTTCGGTAAGAAAAAAAAACTACTGGGCTGGTCTGTGGTAAACATAAAAGAAAAGGTTGTCTAGATAGGCCAGAGTGTCCCTCATAGCCCAGTTGACACCCTGCTTCCGTCTCAAAAACAAATTAGATAAATGCCACTCCAATTATGGCGATTCATAAAAATGCCACTGCAATTTCCAAACTTTGAAAAATGCCACTGCATTTTTTGCAAACTTTGAAAAACGACATTGCAGTTTGCAAACTATGAAAAACGCCACTCCAGACTTCGAAAAATACCACTAGAAATGGCATGAAATGGCATTTTTCAAAGTTTGGAAATTGCAGTGACATTTCTCAATGGCATTTATCAAATTAACCCAAAACAAAAATAACTGGGCGAGCTGCTGGGTCCCTGGTGTCAGCCGCTCGTTGTGCAATTCTCTTGTTTATTGACTACGTTGACAATGGCATGGGGCCTAGATGTCAGAAATCCACTAGGAGGAGCCATTTTTTTATTGGCTTGAAATAAGGAGGCACTTGCTTGCATACTTCCATGACCATGGCGGGTCCCTGCTATCATCCTTTCCACGTACAATCATCTCCTAATTGTGTACGCATCAACTTGCTAGGCCCACAAGTCAGCCTCTAAACCCGTGGTGGACAAATACAACCCATTTAAAAAAATTACAGCCCATTCCATACGTTCAAACAGAAAGTTCAACATTCAGAGCAAAGTAACAAGTCTGATCCACATATAGAGTACTGAACTTCCACGTTGACAACCATCGTAGCCAAGTTAACTATCTACTCCCACTAGACAAGTACTAACTTACTCTTAGCTAACTAGACGATGCCGGGCTCCATCTGTGGTACACGCTAAACGCCGGCACCGGCGTCCTGCGCCTTGCCTCGGACTTGCTAGAGGTGCGATAGGGCGTGTTGCTCATGTGCGTTGGCCCTTTCCATGCCGGCGTGGTCCACCGAAGCTTCGGCTTCCAAGCGGGAAACCCACTTGATGAGCTGGTAGTAAAAATCGGTGTCGCAAACGCGTGCGTGCCCGACAACCTCTAGGGCTATTTGCCAGGCGCCAGCCTCCACGTAGTCGGCCCAGTTGCAGGCACTCTGCTCGCGACTCAAAGCGTCAGTGCGCTGCTGCTCCATGTCCTGCTGGCGCAAATCGGTGATACGCTGCTCCTCCGCCAGGCGGTCGCGCTCCAACAACTCCTGCTCCTCCGCCATGCGGTCGCACTCCAACAACTCCTCAATCTGTGCATTGCCATCTCAAGACAAATAGAATGCCTCCTCCCCCCGTCTGCCTTCCGGTGAAAAACCGAACACGAGTTCCGGCGGTGACCGCCTCTGGCGTCGCCTATGGCGGACGGGCAGGGGCATGGCGGACGTGGCGAGCGACGTCGGGCCGGTGGGGGCTTATGAGGATATGGCGAGTTGGGTCACGGTGGCACCGGAGAAGGCCAGGAAACAGTACTTATAGGGGGAAGGTAGCGCGACGGTCATCGAAATTCAACGCATAATGGCTTAGCGCGCCAGCTTGACATGGAAAACTAGGGAAACTAAAATTATGACTGTGTCGTCCCGTTCCGTCTGGGTCTCACGCCGGCATGGCGGTCAAACGAGTGCACTTGAATCATCTCCCTCCTTGTCAATAATGATTTCACGAATTTAAAAAGCCCGCAACAATTAAAGCGTATCTTTTTTTGCATCAGTTAGCTGCCTTAATTATGGCCGGCTGCATGCAGGCACTCAGAATTGCTCGCAGGCAGTACGCGAAGCAGCATGCAACGAGTCACAGCTGAGGGCACGCATGCAGCCACTTAAATCGCTAGAATTAATTAGGTTTAAACTTCTGGATGCCGTTAATTATTGCCATGCCTTAGTCTTGCTGCTTTGCTCACGGGACTAATAAACCCGGACAGAGGGAGTACCTTGGTTGGTGAGAGGTTTGAATTAAGCCCTCCAAACCGGAAAGGAGGTACTAGTACGTGCGTGATCCGCTATTTATTCGTGTAGGATCGAGTAGGTCGTTTCTTGAATTGAGCCCTGCAAACTAGAAAGGAGGTAGTACGTGCGTGATCCGCTATTTATCCGTGTAGGATCGATAGTGTAGCTTGTCAGTTTCTTCAGAGGTAGGCTTTTTTATCTGTGTAGGATCGATAATGTAGCTTGTCAGTTTCTTCAGAGGTAGGCATTTTTATTCAAAAAAACTGCCACTTCGCATCTTGCATCGCAAATAAAACTACCAGGAGCGCATTTGTAGGCTAGCTAGTGATCGATCAGTAACTTGTAAACACTGAGCGAACAGAAATAAGTAATTGTTAATGCATCTCAATGATTCACAAATCATATACAAATATGTAGCTCCAAAAGCTAAGATCAGCCACTTCGGATCTTGCGTCGCAACTAAAACTAACTAGTACGATTCCCATACATAAGATCAACATGTTAATGCATCTCAATGATTCACAGATCATATACAAATATGTAGCTCCAAAAGCAAAGATCTAGAAAAAACATCTGTTCTTCCTACTAACATGGATGCTTCTCTTGGCCAACATTCAGTACAGATTGAAAGACAAATTTGTTTGTCAAGTCTACAATTCCTCTTGCAAAAGTAAGTGGTTTCACCAACAGCTGGAACCATGAGAATGAACCACACATGATGGAGGAACATCCACTGCAATATGATTTGGTCTTCTCTCGATCACACCGCGAGACTCTTTTTGGAATACAAACTAACTTAGGGAAAATGATGCCAATTGTATAATCAGACCAAAGCAATGAAGCACCTAGTGTTGGCCAGTAAATAGTATAGTACTACTTTTCTGTAGTCCATGAAGTGACTATCCAATCTTTGTGTCTATTTTCAAATGGCACTGCATGCAGTGACTATACTATTCTCTTGTGCAGTTCAACCAAAATTGCGGACACTTTGTTTGTTTGCCAAATAGCAACGGGCAGACATCTCTGTCTGCACAAATATCAAGCAGCTAGTAAACATATACCACACCATGTTCGCAGTGATGGAAGAGGTGAAATCGATACAACCGAAATTGATCATCCAATCATTGAATCATGTCCTGCACCTCCAATGTAGGTCCACCCTGCCAATAAATTCAGATGCAAACCACTAGTATTACTATCTAATGACAGTACAAAAAGAGTAGCAAGATAGTAGCAAACCATGTACCTTCATAATGAAAAGCTCATAGTGCCACCAATTGGATATAAAGGTTTGGAAAAAACATGCTCCTAATAATGAACCAGTTGGACTTTTTGTGCAGTTCCACTAAAATCGAGCATCCCTGTTTGCATAGATATTGAAAGTGTGATTACTATAAAAGTGGAACTAGTTGAAGCATAGACTCACAAATATAAGCATTCCAATTTCTTAATGGGAAAAGGTAGCAAAACTGTTTCTAGCCACCTGTTTGAAGGAATAAATAAAGCAACAGCGGCTGATGTCAGGAAGGCATACATAGTTTTTTCTGAAAAACTGAGCCATTCCTGACCTTTCCTCTTCTTTTAAGCAAATTTTGTGCAGTTCTACTAAAATAAAATGCCATCACCGCCTTGACAATTCAGTTACACTGTACAAAAGGAAATGACTTAACATTACATCATGATGTTGGGTATGTAGTCGATAGGAATTAGAGACAAACATACAGACCTCCTCCGATAACATAATGAACACTAATTTTAACAAAGGTGTGACTAGCTTTACAAGGATAATTTGAGTGAACTATACACCCTATGTTCCTTAATATAAGACATTTTCGCGGTTCAATTTAAAGTACCCAAACGTCTAGTATTTAGAAAAACAAGTAGTAGTTTTCTTGAGCACACATCTGGGAAAGCTTGCCATACTTTATTTATGTCCATACGCTAATGCAACACCATTTGAATACTACAAATATACACTAATCCAGTGTCTAGTGCAATAGTAGAGTAGTTAGTTTATTACAGGGTACAATACAATGGTTTTACTGAACAGATTTCAATAAAATCTAGCACTGGAAGGTTTCTATAAGAATTAATAATACAAAATGTAAAGGTAACAAGTTTCAGCATTGGTATACTAGCTGTGCATGAGCATTAAACCAAATACAGAATTCTGAAGGTAACTAGCATTATTAACTAATGACAGTATAAAAAAATTGCAAACCATGTACCTCCAAGGTAAATATCATTTCGAACTCGGGGGGACCTTAAAAATTGCTATCCCAATCTTGATAATTGATCAAACATAAAAACTTGATCGAACGAATCAAGAGAACAGCCGGAGGAGGAGGTGCCCACTCTTGACCTTTCCCCTTATCTTCATAATTGTCTGTGTAGTTTAACTAAAATAAAATGACATCAGCGCCTTGGCATTTTTGTGACACTGTACAAAAAAATTAACTTATCTCATGAAAGTGAAGTATGTAATCTATAAGCATTAACAGTGCAAAAATCTGAAGGTAGTAACAAGTTTCATCGTTGGTATACTGGCTGTGCAACAGCATTAGAATGCCTTAGCTGAAAAATCTTTAATACATCCACAATCAACAGCTAACCCTGAAATGATCCAGTGACATTAAATGGCACTGCTTAAATTTATCAGTGGCATTAGACTGAGAGCGGCATTAGTTAAATGTGGCATCACTTTAGCAGTAGCATTGCTTGACTTGACTGCTGGCGTTATACTAACAGCAAAAAAAGTGGCAATAAGAGCATGGGAGGCCCATTCGGATAGTGGGCGCACCAGTACGATGTACCTCCACGGACGCAGAGTGGTGAGGGAGATATGGTTGCCCAGAGCAACTAATATCCATGTAGCATATGTGGATTACGTCCCATTTTTGTTCTCTTTAGCCACCTTTTTCCTATGTGAGGACAACTAACCGATCGACCTGGTCAGTATCTATTGCATTGTCATGCCTTTCTACCCTTCTTCAACCAAGAGACACGAGACTCGTTCCTTAGCTACTGATTTTCCCCTTTTCAACCTAGATGCGGGTTCGATGCCTACTCTCTTGGACAGTACAGTCTCCCTTCCTTTCCTTATTCAACCCATACATGGATTAGTCTGCATGAAGTAGGGTTTCCTTTAATAGTGCAAATTATGGTTTTCGTCTGCGTGGCCAGCAGAGCAGAGGATAGAAAATTGGGAAGATGGTGGAGTGGAAAAAGATCCACATGCAACGACGTGCCAGATGGGGCAATAGAACAAGGGTATGTTCGAAAAGAGGTAGCATACCTGAGGGTCGGCAGGAAGTGGCTTCGCTCGTGGTCGTCGTCCTCCGCACACAGTACGGCAGCAAGCTTGGGGACGGAGGCCATCCCGCGCGGGCGCTAGGTCTGAGAGGACGGCCTTGTCGTCAGTGCGTGACCTCAGTCGCCGACGACGAGTGCGTCAACGTTGCACGTCCTTTTCTTCCCCGACGGATCTGTGACCACCGGTGAGGAGGGAGAGAGGGGCCGTCTTTTTTAGATCTGGAGAGAGGGTGGTAGTGTGAGAAGCAAGTGGGCAGCCCTTGGCAAGAAAGCGCTGAAGCTCCAGCCTATATATCTTTTTTATACTACTAGTATTGGAGGTGGAGTAGTGGTAGAGTACTTTATATTTTCTCTGTGTACAGTACAAGTTAGTCGTGCTTCAAAACTGAACGACACGCCATTAAAAAAATAAAGGTCGATAACTAAGGCGGCACCTCGGGCCAACACGGCCAGATCGCATTTTGCATGAGAAATTACACACCATGTTTCGTTGACATGTGGTCCCGTTCCAACATATCAGTGACGCGAGTAGTAGGAGTATTTCCGAACCGACGTGTAGGCCGGGGCGCCCCTTCATGAACCATGGCAAACTAGCAACCATCCACGACTCTTCGCCTTTCCCTCTCGATTTGGAACTACTGTCGCATGCTCTTCCTCTCCCTCCTCCATTTTCCTTCAGCCCTTCACCCTTTCTTCTGCCATTGTTCGATCGTCTTCTCCATGGAGGGAACAGGACGGAAACGACCCCGTTATTCTTGCCCCGATCTGAAAGATGACGTGGTGGAGGAACTCATTGATCGGTGCAACGTCATCACCTCGGCTAGCATGGCAGGTTCGTTCAAGCCCATTCTTGACTCAACTAATAACATCATTACAAGGAACCCAAGAGTCAAGGAGCAGTTTGATCTCCCCTATCTTCTTCGCCGTGACCCTGATGACTAGCACCGTCATGATGGAGGCCTCGCCCTGTGCAAGTTGATACCACTTGATAATGATACGTGTGATGTTAAGATGCCATCACTTCAGGGCAAGGCTTGGGCAGGCGCAAATGGAGATTGGGTTGTTTACACTGGGTCCAACTACGAGTGGGAACTTGTGAATGTGTACACTCGTGTCCTGGTTCCACTTCCAAAAATCTCAGCAGACTGCCCAGAGGTTGAGCACACCGGTATTGTACGCACGTTCAAATACAATCATGGTGACTGTCTTCTATGGAAGATAGCAATTTCTCGAGTTCCCAACCGCTCTTGGAATTACAACAACTATGAAGTTGTTGCTATCTTCGACAAGCTTGTTGCCGTCCTAAGTGGTTTGACTGGATGGATATTGCTCAAAAATCAGTTTCCGTACACGGATGAGTACTGTGATGCAATTCAATACGAGGGCCTTGTGTTTGCTACCACCACTCGTGGCACTGTTTTTGCATGGCATCCTCGTTGTTTCGGTACGTTTGTCTTCCACCGTAATTATAATTGTTTCATCCACATGCATGCGGGTTAGCAAGTTTCCCTTTAGGCTGGTCATAGTGGGGAGTAACTTAGACTAGTAACATGCATATGTTACTAGTTTACGTTACTACCTCTATAGTGCATAGTATCTTAGATTAGTGTCATAGGTGGTCTCATTTATTGCCATGCATGAAACATAGTAGCATCACATTTATTATGTTACGGTATCTACCTATATTACTATAACCATCTCTCTCTTCCTTAATTGCCTGCCACATAAGCATGTTTGCGAGTCCCAAGTGCATGATACTACTTATGTTACCCCCACTATGGCCAACCTTACTAATTAACCTTCTTCTTGTGTTTCCAAGGTCCTGTGAACATTCCACCACCTATACTTGAAGATTTTTATAACCAAGGGGGAGATGACGATGGTGATGATCACGAGCATGAGGACGAACAGCGCCCATATACTATTTGGCGCCTATCAACTAATTCCGATGGATCACCTCTTCTCGTGTGTATACAGCCCACTGATGATGTTACTGCTAAGGAAGTAGGTGTAGTCTCCCATGGTCACACTCTCCGGACCTATTCCAACACCCGTTGCATGGTATTCGGGATGGATACTAGTGTGCTAGCGCCAACTCCTTCTCCCTGGTACAGAATTGATAGTCTTGGAGAAAACTCGCTCTTCCTTGGACAAAACTATCCAATGATGGTGAAAGGCGATCCAACTGCTGTTGACACAACGTTACTACCATTTATGAGAAGCAACTGTGTCTATACCTCGGACATTTGGGTGGTTCCCTACCCTGGTACTGATATAGTAGGCCGCTTCAGCCTGAATGATCAGTCCTGCATTGGTCTCTAGATCGACAATGGATGGCCCATCCTAGAGAATCACTTGTGGTTCAAAGCAAGAGTTTCCAATGTCGAGGAATGGTTGAGTTGAAGTTCATTTCATTGCTTGTTATTTGTTGTGTGGTGAAAACTTTAGTATTTATAATGTATCCTCATTGTCGATGTGGGTTGATGACCTGTTGTATGTAATAAAATGATATGCCTGTGATAAACTTACTAAATTTATGAATGGCTTTCGAGTAGCTTCTGTGAGTGAGTGGTGCGACGAGGCAAAAAAATATTTTCCGAATACATAATTGTACATGCATTGCAACAGGTTATCGGATGAGGCCAATCAATAATAGTAGTACACTATTTGTACTAGCTTCACATGCTTCGCGCGTCGTGCGGGTGTTTTTACTGTAGCCATATTGTACTACGTAACCAGCACCTCGAATCCTCGATACTAGTAGTACTATATAGTAAGTAGTAGGAGTAGTAGGGTGGCATGTGCCAGAACAAGCATTCACGTCCAGGAGTACGACACACGCCACCAGCACGACTTCCATCTGACACCATATTTCTTGGAGTCCGTGCTAGAGCAATCTCTTCAACCTCATCGTTTCTCTAACTCAGCCATCGCGCGGTGGGCGAGGTGGGGGTTTTCCGATAGTCGGTTTCCTTAACTGCGGTCCCACTTGTAAGGCCAACTGCAACGCACGACCCCAAATGGACCTCCGTTTTGCACGAACTCCAACGATAATTTTGACTACTCCTGTAAGAATACATTTTACTACTTCGAGTGTAAAGAAAACAAGAACCACAAGAATACATTTTACTACTCCTGTAAGTTGGATTAGTGCCTTCTCGATGCATTCATTGTTGATCTGCGGAGGCTCGATCTTGCGTGCTTCTTTCTTCTTCGAGTGTAAAGAAGTAGACGTTGCTTCCTCGCATCTAGTCTCATGTCTAGCCTCTATTCTAGTACTCCCTCTGGTCCGTTTTTCTCTGCGTCTAACCAGCAACACGCATACCAAGTAGGAGTATCAACAAGTGCACTAATCTCATCTATAGCCTCTGTGCTAGCTAAAAGTGACAGAACATCTACTAAATTGCGGTCTATCAATATATGGATGTACTCTTCTTCCCAATATAAAAACTTGCATCCATTCTACTCCCTCCGTTGCACAATACATGCCTTCTATTTGTCAAAATATATATGTATCTAGACATGTTTTAGTATATAGGTATATCCAGTTTTGGACAAATGGAAGTCAAGTATTTTGGAACGGAGGGAGTACACAATAAATTTTTTAAGTTAGCACAACTAGTCTAATCCGAGAGCACAACCGAAGATTTGCTCGGGTTCTTCCTTCTTTTGCCGACACGTGGGACATCCAGCATCCAGGTCGTGTCATGAAAGAAAATGGAGTGGTAGTTGAAGCCACAAGATGTGCATCTTGGGTTAAACTGTAAATAGAATCGTACTACTCTTGAGTAACTCCAAAAGCGGCCACTGAAGATCTTTCTTGGATTTGTTTTTCATCACCAGCACGTCGAGGTGAAAGATGTGCAGGTTCAGTGGGTTCGCTTGCATTTTCACTGATATGTGGGACCACATGTGAGCAAACAGACGATGGGCTCCGCGCGTCCGCTGGCTGGCTGAGAAAAGAGATAGAGGAGGGCTGAGCACGGACTGCAGGAAATTTGTTCTACATACCTCGATATAGGCTCGATATAGTGGGGTGGCATGGGCCATAACTAGCATTCACGTCTAGTAGTACGGCACACGCCACCCACACGAGTCCCATCAGACACCAATTTTCTTGGAGTCCATGCTACAGCCATATATTCTCCCTCCTATTTTCTCAGCCATCACGCGGTGGGCGGGGTGGGGGTTTGTCGATAGTCGGTTTGCTCAACTGCGGTCCCACTTGTAAGTGAAAAGGCAACACCGCAAGCATTCCCACTTGAGCGGCGTGCCGGACCAACCGTGTGGGGGTGCGACGCGAACACAGCATGCTTTTCCTTTTGAACTCGTAACTTGTAAAATTTGGTTCTGCTCCATGGCGCAATCGATAGATAGAAAATAACGATTTTGCCTAGAGTAATGAGAAGTTTGGTTCTGGCGCCGTTCATGCATGGAGTACGTACGAAAATTATGAAGTTGATGCGAAAGGTAAGATAATTACTGCAGTCTCATATACTACTACATGGATTTGACGGAAAGATAAAAATACATACGGATCCATCAACGACATCCTCACGCCCTAGTGCGCCGGGTCACCAACCGACGTGTGAGGAGCAGCGGCGTTGGCGGCGAGCTCAACGTGCTTCTGAACAGTGCCGTCCAAGGTTGCCCTACGGTCCAAGAAGGCCAGCGTCCTATCGTCCTCCTCTTGCATGTAGTAGTCCTTGTGGACGATTTGCGCGTAGACGTGGGTGATTATGTCGATGGTGTCTTGCTGCGCCAGGCGCTGCGTGGCGAGCGCGACCTCGAGGTGGACATTCTTCGGCGCAACAGTGGACAGTCGTAGGGCCACTAGTGCGTCGAAGAGGTTGTCACCATAGTGGCCTTTGAGGGTGGCGGGCATCGCAGAGCCTGGGCGCGTCGGCTGGAGGCTTACGTCATAGTCGTCCGCGAGCTTCTTGACGATAGTGAACTTGTCGAGGAAACCGACGAGGACCTCGTCGAACAAGGAGACGAAGTTGTCGTCCAAGCGACCCCTCGCCCTGGCAGCCTCAAGCAATACTACCTGGACACGTTCCTCATTTCTGGGCCGCAGGCCGGCGTCGTGGACCATCTGGCACAGCCGGCTGATGCTCGCGCTCATCGCCTCCATGGGTCTAGCTTAGCTTCTAGTCAACTAATATTGTGATTCGAGTGATCACTCTTGCCCTTGGTTAGCGTGCGTAGGTGCGTAGGATTTCGTACTACTCCTCAGCCCTCTACTGCACCTGCCTTTGGCTGTATGATAGGTGGGCCAGCCACCCCCTGGGCCCACGTGTCATTCACCCAAAGGCAGTTGCCGTAAGTCAATGAAGCTGCGTCCCCCTCCGTGTCGGTGCAGTATATTCATCTCACCGGACCTCTAGTTGGGGCCAAACGAGCCAAGTTTGATGTTTACTGGTTTATTGGTCCCCTTTGCATTTTGCGCCAAGTTTTAACCTTTGATTTAACTAATAAAATGTTAATGCATGTAAACAAAAATGTTGTGTAAGTCACATTACGAAAACCAAATAATCCCAAAACACTTAGGCATGGTGCATTAACTCTCTCCTTGTTTCTTATTTCGTGACATATCAACCAATGAGAGATGTGGGTCGTGCATGCTTTCAATGACTTGAGACTACCAAACATGACATGCAATGTTTAGTTCATTGCATGTAATCCTATTAGTACTCTAGTTAGTAAAAAAACATTAAGTTCTCTCGCCGATAGGAATAAAACACCATGTATTTATTTACAGAGGGAGTAGTACATTTTTTGTGACATGCATTACTAGATATTGCTAGTCAAATACTAAAATCCAGATGGACGTGGTAGTACTCCTAAATCTAGACGGTGGTGCTACTAGTACTAGTAGTAGTACTACCAATGTAGTAGTAGGAGTACTAGCACTGTACTACCCGTTGGTCAAATTATTACGTGTTGCTCCTCACAGTGAAGTGACAAGACCCTGCGCCGGAGATGACACCTGAGTATAGGCACCGTGTTCGGCATACCATAGTCAGCATCACCGTCTGCAGTCACTATCATCATGGCTGTAGAGCTAGCCTGCTTACAACTAGCCCTGTTCGACATAATTTCCCGTGCGTAGATGCCCATGCATTGCATGGAACACCAAGATTGGGGGTGGACGGCTCGGGTAGCGGCCATCGCGCCAGATTTTTCCACGACCTTCTAGATGTGGTGGGGAGGAGATAAGGTTGATTGTGAGAGACAAGGAGTTGTTTGTAAATAGTGAACAAGTGCGGGCATCTTTTTGCAAAAGTGGAGAAGCTTGGTTTGTATGCGTCAGATCTAGATCAGACGGCTATTGGTGAAATATGGGAGGCACAACATCATCACCAACTCAGGACCTGTTTGATTCGCAGGATTTTGAAAACACAGGAATAGGACACGGCAATATTACAAGTTTCAAACTGATATTACAAATCTTAGGAGTAATGCTGCACCTAGGAAGAGGGAATTTCTAGGAAGTTTACGTAAGAACTTTCGTTACTTTAGGTGGATGCAGCATTATCGTACAACCTAAAATCCACCGCCCTGACAAGTCACTAATGGGCAAATAAGTTTTTGAGTCTCTGGCCACTTGATGTTTCAAAAACAAATTCTGCTTCTGCGGAGACTTTGTCATTTAGGCTTAGACGCTTGCGGTGATCAGCACGCCATTCATTGTTGCGCCAGAGAACGCCAAACCTCATTACCTTGAGCACACTTGCCTCCAGAACAAAGAACCTGGCCAATTTAATCTCAGATGTGCTGCCTCGGTAGTCGATCAAATCAATTTCTGTAAGATGGAGATCAAGGCATTCGATGAGATTGTTATAGTGCAACACATTTTTCACTTTCAGGTCTTTTTTTATCTACAAAAGAAGAGAACATATTAGAGCAGCTGGCTGCATAAGATTGTCGTGTCATCAAGAGGTACCAATATCATTCGCTCATACGATAGGGTTGGCTGGCTAGTGATATTTTTTCACTCTCTCTCTCTCCCTCTCTGTCTCTCTCTCTCTCTCTTTCTGTTTCCTCTCATTTAACTAGGAGCACGTGAAGAGCTTGGGCATTTGTTGCCTTCCACTATGTGCCTGATACCATATTTCGCAAAAGTATGCCACATAATACGCATCGATGTCAAATCAAAAGATTTTGGCACCCCTCTCGTGATGTGAGAGAGTTGGCACCGCTGTGCACACAGACCCACATGTACAAACAAATCAATCAAACCAACTACACCAGACTCTCACTCTCCCAAACAAGTGTTTTTTTATTGCCTCAGTCCTCTCTCTCTCCCACGCAGTGTTTTTTCATTGCGTGAGTTAATTTGGCACCGGAGCAAAGTAGGTGATCCAAATTGGGGCACCAGGTGAGCAATGGAGGGGCATCGATGCCAAATGCATCACAAGTGAATTTGGCACATGTTTTGGCCTACATAGCCCACTTTTGTACTCCCTCCGTCCCAAAATTCTTGTCTTAAATTTTTCTAAATATGGATGTATCGAGTTACATTTTAGTGTTAGATACATCTGTATCTAAACAAATGTAAGACAAGAATTTTGGGATGGAGGGAATACTACCTCGTATTTAGTATAAAGTTTTGACCATAGATTTACCTAAGAAAATGCCAATGCATGTCAACAAAAATTACACCATTTGAAATTATGTTCAAATACGAATCCAACGATATAGTTCTTAGTGACATACATTAACATTTTGTCAGTTAAATCTATGGTCAAATTTTGATACTACAAAATTGGAAGAGTAAACCAGGACGGAGGTAGTACTTGCTCTTAGGGTAACCATAGAGTTACTGGAGTAGTCTAAGTTACTTTCCACTATGACTAGCCTAGGCTACTATAGTAGTACAGCATAAAAACGATGCAGGTGATCACGTGAGAAAAAAAATACTAAAAACATTTCTTTCGGTGTAGTGCATAGATGCAGTTTTGAACACTACACTTGTCATCGTAATTTGGGAAAATTACGAAAAAATTGAGCTACGTTGTGATTACTGTTTACTTATAGGAAAGAAGTTTCACCTCGATGAGTAGCTTCTCCGTGCACAGAAAGCATGTAAGGAATCCAACAACTTGATCCAGATTGGGGCCGATAGATTTTAGTGCTAAGATCTTCACTGTGCGCATGGACTGGGTCAAGCTTGTGGGAATCGTTTTCTAGAAGACGGTTGTAAATACATCAAGAAGAAATTTTAAAATGTGAATTTCAAGAAGACGGAGAAGAAGATGAGTGTTGTACCTGAACGATTATGGATCCAATAAAGAGTTCGGAGAATTTGGCAGACGAGTACACCAACGCTGTCAATTTCGGCGCGTCAATGACCCTGATTTTTGTTGGACCTTCTAGATCCGATACAAGCAATCTCTCAAGGAAAGGCGCATTCTCAGTGGCCATAACGTGGAACAGCTGGAGTGATCTCTTCCCAATTGATGTCTTGTTGCGGGGCCAGCAAGACACATAAATTCATCGGAGATTCGTCGAGGCGATGTGGAGGCTAATGAACCCGTGGATCTGCTCAAGACGAAGGTACTCGAGTGCAGTACAGCTGTGGAGCAGGTGCTCCAAAGCCTTCTTCGAGATGACAACGTCGAAGAGGTAGAGCTTCTTGAGTTGAGGGAGAAGAAGGGCGGGCGCGGCATTAATCTGGGGAAGATAACAGGAGCTGAAGCTGGCGCAGCGCAGTGTTGGCGTGAGGCGGAGCGCAGACAGCGGCAGAGAGCGACATCGTCCAGCTTCAAAGATGAGCTCCTCGAGCTGATCTAGGGCGGGGGATAATAACCACTCGTCGAACTTGGGTTGGACCTTGCAGTTGGTACTGAACATGCAGATGTCAAGGCGTCTGGCTGGCCCAGGGTGCAATGAAAGGATCTTGGAGACTGCGGCCATGCATTTGCAATCCCCGTGGCAGAGGCAGTTGTGGACAGTGAGGTTGAGGGGGACACAGTGCTAGAGGGGGCGCCACCGCCGGGAGAGCAGGGCGGTCCGCATGGCAGATTTTGTGGGGAGGAGGCCGATGATGACGAGCAGCATGTCGTCGGGGAGGCTGCTGATGAAGTCCAGGCTCGCCGGATGCGGTTTTGGCTCGAGCCACCTCCACTTGTTGGCTGCCTTGCCGTCCATCTCAACCGGCGGCGACGCCGGTGTACACGTGTGCTGGTGTGCGTTGTGTGCTGGGTGTGCGCGAGTGCGTCCTTCTGTGCATATCGCCACGCAGTGGTGAATTATGCGCGAGTGCGTCCTTCGCGCGCAAGAAGTTTGTCCACAATGCGCCCTCAACTTACTAGCGTGCGGGGTGCTACCCCGAGTGGTTTCAACTTTGTTTACTTCACCACGTGTCAGATGGGCCTCTAGTTTACTTATTTTCACCCACTGCCACATGGGCCAGCACACCAAGATACAGAACACGAGCTGACAACGCAGCATGTGGATTGGTTGACCGGTCAACTAAACAATATATGGAGCTATACGCTGACACGGTGAGCGTATAATCCGTTGGTATAGAGAGTTCGAGTGAGAGGGAGGCCCGTGAGAGATAGCAGAGAGAGAGAGAAAGAGCTACTCCCTCCATTCGATAATGTAGTTCCAACATTTTTTTAAGTCAAACTTTTGAAAGTTTGACCAAGTTTATAAAGAAATTACTTATATCTACAATACCAAAGATAAATGATAGTATGAAGTAAGTACATGTTGTGATGAATCTAATGATCGTACCAGATGTAAATGTTTTTCTCCACATATACCTGGTCATACTTTTCTGAGGTTTGACTTTTCAAAACATCCATATGCTTATGGACGTGACAGAGTCCCTAACGAGAGAGAGAGAGAGAGAGCAAGTGAAAAAAGTGTGTGTGCGTGTGTGAAAGAGACATGGACAACACACGATAAAAAGTAGAGAAAAAGCATGTGTGGCTTATGCAAACATATCACACATGCATCTTCGACAACGGAGGCAAGGTGAGGAGATAGTGTGCGGTTGTTTGGAACCGAGAGAGGAAGACCCCAAGCACGTGGCCAAGAGGGGTGTGACAAACAAGGGAGAGAGGTCGAAAGAGACGTACGGAGAAAATGCAGACATGGGGAGGAGAGAGTGTATGTTTGTCATATAGAGATCCCCTGGAGATCGTGATGGGACTACATGTGTAGGAGATCGAGTGACAAGGTGTGTGCACGATAGAAGATGCCCCGAGAGATATCGAGATAGACGTATGGATGGAAGGAGACAATACGTGTGTTCCTGATGGCTAGTAAGAGATAATCATACTTAGGAGGGGGGGAGTGCTTGCGCCTATGGTCCTGTTTGGATACTCTAACTTAGTTAGAGGTTAGAGTTAGATTCTAACCCTGAACTAACCCTAAGTAAAGAGGTGTTTGGTTGGCAGGGTTAGATGGAGCGCGGATACGGTGAGGCACCTTCACGGGCGGTGCGAGAGGGAGGGAGGGAGAGGACGAGAAGCTTCAAGGAAGTGGGGAGGGATCTGCTGCGGGGACAGTGAGAGAAAAAGTGTTTATTAGTGGTCCCGAGAAGAACTAACCCAAATAAGCACCTCTTGGATGGGTTAGTTTTTTTATGGGTTAGATGCATCTAACCCAAAATAACCCTCTTGTTTGGATCTTTTTGGGTTAGTTGACTCCAAACTAACCCAAACTAACTCTAACCCATGGATCCAAACAGAGCCAATGATGGAGTGAGGGATTATGGTACTTAGGGGGGTGCGTGTCACATGGAGAGAGAACAAGGGCGGAGTGTGTTGGATGGGTCTATATGTATAGCGCGAGCGAGACATGTGTATGTGTGAACCAGGGAGATATAAGGCCAGTTTGGCTTGTGACCTGAGCATCTTTTGCGTGGCCTGGGGTTGTGGCTGGATTTCATGCATGCTTGTTTGGTTGCTACCCTGTGAAAAAGAAAGCCCGCCTGGGCTGGGTTCCCTTGCACTTTAATTAGCCTGGCTGAACTCCAGACACTGCAAGTAGCCTGGCCCAAGCGACCGATTTCGAACGCCTGGCCGTGCCTGGTCGTGTGGCCACGAGGCTAACAACAACGTGGATGGATATTAGCATTAAATAATTGATGCATGGATGGATTGATGGGACGTTGATGCTTTGCCTGGCCCAGGCATGAACCAAACGCTTCAGCACCACACAAGCCTGGCCAGGTAGAAATATTTTACATCTCACGTCCACACCAGGCAGTACCGGCCATCAAGGCATGAGGGTCAGGTCATGAACCAAACTGACCAATAAAGTCTGAAAGAGATTGAGGAGCCCCGATAAGGCTGAGTGGTGCGTCAGATAGCTGAGAGGTGGAAAGAGATATTCCATCCGCTCGATAATGCAGTGCATGTAAATTTTTTAGAAGTCAAACTTTGGAAACTTTGATCAGGTTTACGCAAATGTTATTTATATCTACAATACCAAAGATACATCATACAAAACTACATCTCATGGTGAATCTAATGGTATATGTTTGTCGTACTAGATGTAATTCTTTTTCTCCACGTACATGGTCAAACTTTGTGATGTTTGACTTTTCAATAAATCTATATGTTGTGGACGGAGGAGAGTGCCTCAGTCAAGACAGATCAAGTGCATGTGAAGGAGAATGAGTAAGTGTGCAAAAAGAGTATGTGTGTGAAAGAGAAAGTGACAACCAACGATAAATTAGAGAGAGAGAGTGTGTGTGTTTTTTCGTTTCTTATGCGAACATATCACGCATGCATCTCCGAGATGGAAAAGCGAGGCGAGGAGATACACGAAGATAGCTAGTGTGTGATTGTTTGCAACGGAGAGAGACACCCCTGTAGCACATGTCCAATAGAGGTCTGGCCAACAAGGAAAAAAGGTTGAGAGGGACACATGGATGGCATGGACGCATGGGGAGGGAGAGAGGGTGTGTTTGTGATAGAGAGATCCCCTCGAGATCGTGAGGGGACTATATGGGTGGGAGATCGAGGGAGTACGTGTGCGATAGAAAGATGCCCCGAGAGAAATCGAGATAGACCATGCACATGTTTGTGATGGAGACTAAGATTAGCTAGTCATATACATACAGGGGGACTGCGTGTGCCTACAATTGAGTGAGATACCATCATACTTGGCTAGCTGGGCATGAGATTGTGTGTGTGTGTGTGCGTGTGAGATGGAGAGAGAACGAGGGAGAGAGATAGAGTTTTAGATGGGCCTATCGAGTGCGTGTGAGATATGCATGTGTATGTGTGACCCAGGTGGATGGAGAGTTTGAGAGAGGGGGGAAGAGCTCCGAGACGACATAGTGGTGCGTGAGAGAGTTACGGGCAAAGAGCCATGGAATTTGTGTGCGTACGATGAGTGCACCCAAGATATCTAGCTTGGACTAGCTAGAGTATCATACATAGTGTGTGAGAGAGACCTATAGATGGTGTATATATGAATGCAAACTAGAAAGACCCCACACACACACACACGCAAAGAGAGAGAGAGAGAGAGAGAGAGAGAGAGAGATAGATAACATGAGTCCGGGAGAGGGGGAGGTCACGTTTTATGCATCAAAGACTGATATAAACCATGTTTTGATATAAACTTGCATTCAAATATTTAAATTGGAGAACATGTTGTCTGTAATCCACACATGAACGGATATACGCGTATATCAAACAAGTTCATTAATTTGACTTTCAACATGTTCATGGAGTACTATAATACTGTACAACATGCTACTCGATTGAGGTGTTCAATTTTGGATTTAGTTCACTATTTTAACCTACTAAACGAGCTAGTTCATTGAATCGAGATATTTCATTTTGGGTTTGATTCACGTTTTTGAGTGGGTCAACTATTTGTCTTCTAGTAAATCGGTAGCAACGAGCATGTAAAAACACATTACTCCCGAGCATCATCTCTCCATCTAAAAAAGAAGTGGCAAGCTAATATTTCAAAATTTGATTCGAATCGACTTGGTAAGGTATACGTGGATGCTCGTTCTCCCAAAATTTGAACAAACCGTTAAACATCCTCTTTGCTCGGTGGAATTCGCCCGAGCAAATAAATGGGAGACGTGAAATTACCGTCCTATGTGGGACACACATCAATTGGCCCATTGTACATCGAGGGTAGGTTCGTAACTTCATCCAAGCGCATCTTCTCCTCGGCCGAAATGACATGTGCCGAATAATTCATAAACCATGGTTGGCAAAACACGCTCCCCTCGCCCGAAATAGCTCGCGCCCACTATTTCAAAACATGCTCTCCTCGCCCGAAATCGCTCGCGCCCACTATAGTTCAAAACACGCCGTCCTCGCCCGAAATCGCTCCCGCCCACTATTTGGGGAGAAGCAAAGTTACTCTACTATCCCCGACCATCAGTACACAGACCCAAGCCGAGAAGCCTATAGGCAAGGTAGAACTGTAACTCCCCCTCACATTTCAGACAAAATGCGTCCGTAAGACATGGTTCCACTCCCCTCCCAATTCCCCCCCCCCCCCGCCCGCCCCCATTCATACCTCGTGGGCGCCAAATCACCTTCTCCCCGGGAAGCTCCCTTCTCCCGAGCCGCGAAACCTCAGCCCCACCTCCATGGCGCCCCCACCGCACCAATTTCACAGCTGCCCTCCTTCCTAATGTTGGAGACGCTGTCCAATTGCCGTCGTGCACTGGGCCATGTGCCTCTTACTCCGTGTTGCTGGTGCTGCCTCGACGACGGCCGCGTGAACCATACCGGAGCCGATTCACCCCCGCCATTGTTCACGGCGCCGGAGCGGCTCCAACTTCGGATCCGTCCAGACTCCTGGCGCTGCTTCAGCGTAGCCATCGACCGTCGCGACATCGCTCTTTCCCTGTCGCCGGTCGCCACTGCAACCGCGCCGGCCTCATCGACTCGGCAGCTGGACCTGCCTACCTCACCATGCCGCCAGATAGGTCGCACTCTCATCTCAAATTACTTTATTTAGGCATCAGTTGTCTGAATTTTTATTCTAGGCCAATCGATTCCCAATGGGAAGCAGCACCCCTCGAGGCGGTGGAGCTCCTAGGCTGCCAGTTGGCTGGTGTCTAACGTAAGGGTGCGGGGCCACAAGTTCGTTGCGGAAGCAGCTCTTAGATGGCTATCTTTTAGAGATGCGTTGGTTGAAGGTATTGCCGCCGCCGGATCTGGATGACCGGGAGTCTTTGTGGATTGGCCCAGGGGCGGCGCAACCACGGCAGTGCGGTGGGGCGGGGAGCGGGGTTTTGGCCGGGGCCACGGATGGCGGAGGCAGGCTTCTCTGCCGTTGGTCGCTGGCTCTTCGGGGAAGATTCCGAACAGTGTCAGCCGGGAGGCACAAGACGGCCATCAAGCCATCCGGCGTAGATCGGACAGTACCAAAATAAAATAAAATTGTGTGACCCCAATTTAGTCTTCAGTCAACAGACGTGTGACCACTCTCGTACCTTGCTGTTGATCTCTTAGTGTATTTCTTCAGATCAAAGAGATATGTCATTCTTAACATTATGCGTTATCTGCATCTTCAGACACACCGTCTTCCGACTCACCGTAGCTGCTCCAACAAGGGAAGCATACACCAGAAGGGAGCTACAGTCCCCACTCAACAGTTCCCTGCATGGAATGCACGTGCCCGACATGGACAACCACAACAACTGCAGGGCCATCGACAAGTCAGCACATGATGCTCACTCCTATGGATGGCAGCCAGATAGGTTGTACCCTCATCTTACTTGTGTGCAACATTTATGGCTTTGTTATTCATCTGAGCATGGAAAACCGATCATCACATTTCACTGTATATTCATGCTGATCTCTTACGGGTCTTGTTCAGGAGTTCACGCTGTTCCATAGTTCAGCTAAGATACTTGTTCTTTAGGTAATGCTGTTCCATAGTTATCATCCATCAGCCAATGCTATCCCACAGGCTGGTGAGTATAGTATTATACCACTTCTAGTATTACCTATGTTGTTCTTTAATACTTTTGTGTATCATCTAGTTAATCTCGAGTACAAACGATACAGCTTTCATCTGTGTTCTCCCTTTAGTTTATGAGACTTGTTGCTACTAGTTAACCCCAGTCCTACTATTTATGTCGTCTCCTGCAGGCACTCATTACATAAATCTAACTACTAGTTGTCTTCCATGCATGTCAGATATAATTGCACACACTGATATATCCACAAGAACCTCAGGGAGCAATGTAAAGGCCAACAAACTTGATGTCAATGATACCCAATATGATGGAACATGTAAAGGCAGTTCTTCAGAAGACTTGCAGAAAGATGATGAATCCACTTCACCCCACAAGGTCCTTGCTCTAACTTGGCCTGTGATATGGGTACAACATGCATATAATGTCCTGGAGTGTATCTACTCTGTTGCAATGCCATGTGCTTAGCATGCTGATCATGCATGTAAATATGTCATGCCTTCCTGTTTTTCAGTACCTATTCCATTCATGATAACATGTTTTCAAACTCAAGTACTGTCATTCTACTCTATCGCAATGCCATCTGCTTAATTTGGACATCATGCTTCTAAATATCTTATGCATTGTTATTCATCAGTATGTACTTCATCTGTCTGCCATACCATGTTTTTTTTACATTGAAGTGCTATTCTAGTGCTCTATTGCAATGCCATCTTATTTTCCCAATCATACACGTGTATGTTGCCTTAGTTATTTCTGTACGTATTCCGCTAGCATATAGTTTTACATTCAACTAGTGTTTTTTTGATGTGTTGTCCTGTCGTATCCCTAGCTCTTACACCATACTCCCTCCGTCCGGATTACATGTTGCCAAAATGGATAAAAAAGGATGTATCTAGAACTAAAATATGCCTAGACCCATCCATTTTTTTCGGATGGAGGGAATACATGTCAATATGTCATGCCTTTCTATTCTTCAGTACCTATTCCATCTCTCTGTTGTCGCATGTTTTATAATTAAAGCACCATTCTTCTATACAAGGCATGCAAGGGGAAGATGACTATGTTAGAATATGAAGGGTTACAAACAAGGCCTTTTCAAAAGATCCAAACGCCAGGAGATAATAAACCAACTCCAGTTTTTATAGATACTGCTCCAGCACAGAGAAACCCAACTCCTACTGATAATAAGTAGATTCCAATGGCCAAAGAACTAGTCCGCTCCAGTCCAGCAAAAATATGTCAACTCAATTCTAAGAAGCGTGTGCGTATCCTTGCATCATGAAATTTTATAGCATGCTGATCATATTTTCTACATGTTTCTTACCCATCTCTCTTTTAGAAAATAAGCTTAACAGACAGAAGAATTTCTACAATGGTATCGTTTATGAGGAAAGATTCTTGCAGGAATTCTCTGTGCTCCAATGTAGATGTAAGTACTTGTTGTATATCACTATATTTTTACATCAACATGTATTTTGTTAATCGGCGTGAATCCAACCTTTATCTGATCTAAATTTAGTTGTAGCAAAATGTATGATTAAAGGCCACAATGTTGATTTTTGTAAGGAAAACTGCCTGGTAGTTTTGCATCCTGAGCTGCATGAGTGTACTATCTCATATCAGTGGGTTTGAATACTTTGGTTCTGCAGTGGTTTTTTCAGTGTTTTTTTATTGTGTTGTCCTGTCGTATCCCTAGCGCTTACATCATACTCCCTCCGTCCATATTAAATGTCGTAGAAATGGATAAAACTGGATGTATCTAGAAGTGTAATACGCCTAGACCCATCCATTTATTTCCGGATGGAGGGAATACATGTCAATATGTCATGCCTTTCTATTCTTCAGTACCTAATCCATCTCTGTTGTAGCATGTTTTATAACTGAATCACCATTCTTCTATATAAGGCATGCAAGGGGAAGACGGCTATGTTAGAATCGGAAGGGTTACAAACCAGGTCTTTGCAAAAGATCCAAACTCCAGGAGATAATAAACCAATCCATTTTTCATAGATACTGCTCCAGCACAGAGAAACCCAACTCCCACTGATAATAAGCAGATTCCAGTGGCCAAAGAACTAGTCCGCTCCAGTCCAGCAAAAGAATGTCAAGTCCATTCTAAGAAGCGTGCGCGTATCCTCGCATCATGAAATTTTATAGCATTCTGATCATATTTTCTATATGTTTCTTACCCATCTCTCTTTTAGAAAAGTAAGGTTAAACGATAGAAGACTTCCTCCATTGGGATCGTATTCAAGGAAAATATCTTACGGGAATTCTCTGTGCTCCAATGCTGATGTAAGTACCTGTTGTATATCACTATATTTTTACATCAACATGTATTTTGTTAATCGGCGCGAATCTAACCTTTATCTGATTTAAAATTAGTTGTAGCAAAATGTTAAAGGTGCCAATGTTGATTTTTGTAAGGAAAACTGCCTGGTAGTTTTGCATACTGAGCTACATGAATGTACTATCTCATATCACGCACATTACTGAATTGTAGTGCTTCTGTGGTTGCCCATTCATTCATTATGTGAATGTTGCTTTCATACTACCTTACCTGGCTAATGATAGTTGTGCCATATTGTGTTAATTTGGTGTAGGCTAGTTGCCCAAACGCTCGTTGTGTCAATGTTGCTTTCCTATTATCTGACTTGGCCAATGATAGGAATGCTAGTGTGTTAATTTTGTGCAGGCTGCTGTAGATAAGAAGACAAACTCTGAAAACAGCAAGGCAACCCCATTGTTTCTTTCCAGTAGATCTAGGCCAGGTAATATGGCAATAACTCATGATTAATCTGTTTGGTTCCCGTCCTAATTTATTTTATGATGCAGTGGTCGAGACACTCCCCACAATCAATAATACAAGCCTGCCAAAATCGCCATCTGAATCTATTCAGTATCCTCAGTCTCGAATGCAACGGAATAAATGTATGTTTGTGAACCAATTAATGGCTGAAGCAATGATGGAAATGGTGGATGAATCAGAGGTGCAGAGTTGTGCGACACAACAACTGATCAATGTTTTCAGAGATAGTGTAGCAAAGCAGCAAGAACTTGCCCACATGCTTATGGGCGTCATCTGTGCTGAGGTTGCAGATTGTGACGTTGTAGATGCTTAGGTTCTGCTCATTTATTTGCACTGGCATCAATCTTTGATTGCCTAGTGGATGTAATTTCCTGTAATATATGCTGGATGTGCAACGTTATTCCTTGTATGCCGTACCTTTGCTTGATCGGTTTTGGTCCTGCGCATAATTGCTCGTCGTAATGGGCTCAAATTATCTAATTTGGCCTAAAGACATGTACGAACTTTAGTGGGCCCATTAAGTTAATGGGCCGTTACTAGGCCGAAAGTTAATGGTCGGTCCTCTTACCTCCCGGGTCGTTAACAGGCCGACATCGAAGTGGGCAACAGGTGGCCCCAATTTATTTCACGGGCCGTTAACAGGCCGTTATTAAGTTTGGGCTACATATGGCCCAACTATATTGTAGGCCTTTAGCAGGCCGAAAGAGACAGCGGGCTTGTACTGGACCATGAAGACCATGGGCCGCTAAGAGGCTGAAAGTCAGGTCGTATTGTAAATGGCCCAACTGTGTTGTGGGCCTTTAGCAGGCCAAAAGAGAAACCGGGCTGGTATTGGACCATGAAGGGCATGGGCCGTTAAAAGGCCAAAACTAAGGTCCGACTACAAATGGCCCAACTCATTTATGGTCCGTTAACAGGCTGAAAGGCACACAGGGCCAGGAATTGGCCCAACACTTAAATGGGTCGCTAAAAGGCCAAAACTCAGGTCCGACTACAAATGGCCCAACTGATTTATGGGCCGTCAACTGGCTGAAAGTGACACCGGGCCAGAAATTTGCCCAACACTTAAATGGGCCACTAAAAGGCCGAAACTCAGGTCTGACAACAAATGGCCCATCAGATTTACGGGCCGTCAACAGGCTAAAAGACACACCGGGCCGGAAATTAGCCCAACATTTAAATGGGTCGCTAAAAGGCCGAAAGATGTACATCCTGAAAATTGGCCCACCCATTAAATGGGTCGTTAACAGGCCGAAATCTCATCGGGACGATATTGAGCCCAAATATATAGCGGGCTGTTAACGGGCTCAAACTGACGATAGGCTGCAATGGTGTCAAATCTTTAACGGGCCGTTGACGGGCCGAATTGGCACATCTCGTATGGGCTGTGGGCTTAAATGGACCTGACACAAGTAGGCCTTATATGGGTCGGCCTGCTAATTTTTACTGGGCCGGCCTTTTTCACCAAAATGGGCCACTATTGGGCCGTGCCACGTGTTGACCTATCGTAGGTGCCTCCTGTCCAATGAGTGGATGACATCTGTCCCAATGATGAGGCAACACGTGTTTCCTGCGGCCAATGATGATTTTACACATGGAAAATCCCCATTGGTCTGAGCTGTTAACGGGTTATCGGATCCAAAACCGGACCCAATAGCTTAACGGCGTTCCGTTACGGTGGATGCCACGTGTCGGTCACCCTTGACGAAAGCACTTCTGTGACGCGCGATTTATTGTCATGGAAGTGGACACTTCCGTGATGATAATTTTGGTAATGTCAAGGACCACTTCTACGACAGTACAGGTATGACTATCTTGATTCTGTCATAAAATCGTCATGGATGTACATGCATGACAAAAAACGTGACCTACTGTGACAAACACGTATCATGACGGAAGTGTATTTTATTTTGTAGTGATTTGTTGATTAAGTTGACAAAGCCGTGCGTACACGTCCGCTTAGTAGGCCCACAAGTCAGCCACCAAATCTGACGGGTCCCAGCTGTCAACGGGATGAATAATTTTTTTTGCAAAACAAGGAGGCACTTCCTTCCGTGCGAAGATACAGCCGGTGGGTCCCAGCTGTCAGGTGGAGGAAACATTTTTTTCCAGCTTAATAAGGAGAAACTTTCCTTGCGTGCGACCATGGACCTCATGGGTCCCAGCCATCAGGCTCTCCACGTCCAGTCCTCTTCTGATGACTCTCGTTTGTTGACCATGCCACACCGAGCGCAGCGAGGCGGTGGACGATGGCGAGGCCCCGGACGGGAACGACTCGGAGATGGGAAGACGCAACAGTGGAGTCGCAGATTGAGAGGAGGAGAAGGGTTATAACTGGTTCTGTTGCGGTGTGGGGCTGTAGTCTGTGGAGAATAACAGGAGGTGTCGAGGGGTGGAGGGATAGCCTGGCCAGCGGTGGGGTAGCGCTTCGCAGCGATGCGTGCTAAGCAGAGCCGCTAGCCGCCGGAGGCCGGACCAAGCGGTCCTGGCGACGCTGGAGTAAGAAGACGAGAGATTGAAGGTGCATGCTGGCCGTTGGATATAAATCCAATGGCTGTGGATGACACAATCATTTCTTGACCAAGTTGACAACACCCTACGTAGGCTTCGACCTATTGGCCCACATGTCAGCCTGCAAAAATGTGGGATATATTTAACCCATGTTTTCAAGAATGTACAGTCCATTTGCTGGGTTGGGTGAACACATAATTTCGCGTCAATCAGGCCCATTTATATTGTCTAAGAAATCCCAGCCCATTTGCACTTCCTTGAAATACACGTATTAGGTGGGCTCGTTATATATATTATGTTATGTTAGAAGGAGCAATTAATATCAAAGAATAAAACGGAGAGGCACATTATATATATATATATATATATATATATATATATATATAATTAACAAATTAGCGAGTTATTGCTCAAAATAAAAATGAGCGCGTTATTATTAAATTGTTCCTTAAAATCTTCGCAAGCTTTTGTACGCAATCACCAGGATTGTCCTTGCCTGTGAGTCAAAAAACAACCAGGATTTTCCTTGCCAACTTCCGTTAAACATTTACTTTTATAAGTTAATAACACGTGGGATGTTTTTATAATGTATATATAAGTCTCTATAAAATAAACGGTAATAGTAATAATATAAATATATATAATGTGGTTAGAAGGGAAAACATAAATTGGACACATCATTATTATTCTTATATATAGATAAATAGAACAGAGACCTGCGTTTTATACCCCACAGTAGGCATACTAACAAGTTCACACACAAATACAACAGAAAAGGTAAACATTCGTATCAAACTCAGGTTCACAGGACATGTTCATATTCATAGCTAACATTTACTATCAACAACTCAAAAGATTCATATATACACAAGCTCAGCATATCTATGCATCCAAATGATTGATAGATCACACGACAATATTCATACATAGTTCACAAAAAGATTCAAATATACACATGTTCAGTATGTTTACGCATCCAAATGATTGAGATCACAGCCAATATGATCCATGGAAGAACTTTAATTACCCAGGGTACAGACTAGTAAATGGTGTTCAATCGGAGGTACTTCTTGATAAAATTAGTTCTTGTACGAGTAAACTTTCGAGTACATAAGAGGCAACACAGACAATCTGAACTTTGCTTGTAGGTTTATATCCTCAAATAGTGGCCTCGTGCCGAGGGAGGTTTGAGCAACTTGGCCACTACTTTCGTCCAACTTGTTTACTGGCTCATCTTGGTCCTATATCTCGCCAAAATTCTACATTGCAGACGAGAAAGGAGGCGGTTGAGAAAATGAACCACCCAAATTCTTTGTGCAGTTCAACTGAAATGGAGCATCCTTGGCGTGTAGACTGTTTAAGTGCCAGATGAATATACGCGTCTACCAACTTGTCTGGAATCTTTAGACTCCATGCCATATAGTTCGCTACCATATGTGCCGATAACCAAAAGGCACAAGTTGGGACCAAAGACTGGACTGCGTTTTTCTGGGCTATGCACCAAGCAATATTTTTGGCGTTCACTCTCCTAATACTTGGAGTTTGACAATTGGTTGACGCCGGTTGATACTCGAATGAATATAGGCAGTTCTTCTTGTCAACATCGATGCTTGTTTGAGTGAACTTTGGAGTACATAGCAGCAACATAAGTACCTGTCCATCTGATCATTTTGTGCAGTTCTACTAAAATCACCCGATGTAATGATTTGCCTGCGAGTTCAGGCTCCAAATTACTCCTTTATGAAATCGGCAAACAGTAGCACAATACCAAATTACCAATACATATGACAGGCACAATAATCAGGACAAAGACCAGTACCAACCTGTGTGAGGTAGCATATCAATTACTATTTCCTTTGACTGGAAGCCGAGATAAGCCAAGCGACTGACAGCAAAGGAAGAAAGCAAGCCGAGATTAGCGACTAACAGGAAAGGAGGGAAGCTGTCGAGGCAATGAAGCACCCAAAGTTTTTGTGCAGTTCCACCAAAATCGAGCATCCCTATTGGCACATATAGTGGGACTACTTGATGAAACATACACTAACAAATAGAAGCACCCTCATTATCTTAATGGGTAAAGTTAGCAACATAGTAGTCTTGCTTAAAGAGAGGTATTAGTTTATTTAATCAGTGCCAATTAGCTCAACACTCAAAGCATTGCCATTTACCATAGGTTGCAAAACTTTAACGTGCAAAGATAAAGGAGTTTCTCATGATAGTAGCATGATACAAATAGAGATGAGAGCAAACTAATATGGATGAAGGCCTTAGGCCCATACCAATCTGAGAAAAAAAAGCTTATTCATGTAGTCCCATAAGAGATGATAAAGCACTCACTAGAATCCCACAATAGTATATATTTTTGTGCACTTCAAATGTATGGTTGAAATCACTCTTGTTTACCATTGCTGAGATTATATCGAAAGATTATCAAGAACTTCTAGTAGAGTTAAAGCACTGGCTGGGATACAGTTCATTGTATTGTCTTGTGTAGTTCCACTAAAATGTATGATTGGCACAACATGATCCCTGTTTGCACAAGTAGGAACAAGGTGAAACCTTCATTAGCTTAGTGAGAAAGGATAGGAAGACATTAGCATATTACTCAAACAGTAGCATCAAACTCATGATGGACAATATGCAAGACATTGCCTCATTGAACCAATGGCAACAAATTGACATGCAAAACAATAGCACTATTATGTCATGACACTAATAATATTCCCTCCCTGCTCCGCCACATGATTCACCTCCATAGACAAACATACACACGTACATGATTCAGCATAGGGTCCTACTAAAGATTTGTTTAACTCCAACAGGAAAATTAGGCAGTAATAAATTAGTGGTACTTAATTACTCCTAATTAATTAAGTGAGACAGCAGAAGTGGAAGGGCTCCCTGGAGGATCATCTCACATGTAAGGTAGTCGTTGCCAGAGCCCTTGAATGGCCTCGACTGAGGCCTCTGGCTTCAGCAAGATCGCCTTGGCACTGTTTATTCTTCTTCTTCTTCCTATTCATGCTCTGTTTCTCTTTCTCCTCACCAGTTGGTGAAACCAAGTACATGATTGGCCTTCTAATTTAGAATTGATTTTTTCAGTGAGGGAGTAGAAGTGTATTAGTTAAAAATAGCATTATTTTCTCATGGCAGTCGGAAGAGATGAACACATGCATTAAATATCATTCTTACCTAAAGGAAGGTCATGGCGCCAATATGGATGATGAGGATTGGAACACATATCTCCCTTTGTGCAGTTCCACCGAAATGAACCAACTGTTCCATTCTGACATTCCAGTTAAACAACACAAAAGTCACTTCTTTTAAGAAGAGTTTTGTGCAGTGCACCAAAAGGTCACAACAGCAACCAGGTGAATTAGATATCCTTGTTTGCACAAAAAGGTACAGAGGAAACAGTGAGAGTCTCAAACAATTACAGGCAAAAACATTTGGCTAAACTTGTCATGGCTTATAACAATGGCATGGCTTCATTTTTACTAGGGACATTAAATTAAGAACAACTAAATATTTGGTATAAGGGCATGGGACAGTGGGTGCACCAGCCATCCAGCACCATGTACGTAAACAGGGCCATAAAGTGGTGATTCATAGTTTGTTGCCCCGAGAAACAAACATCCAAGAAACATATCTGGGCTGGTCCCATTTTTGTTCACTCTAGCCACCTACTCCTATGTGTGGATAGCAAATCTAGTCCTGGTCATACCACTGTGTACAGCGTTACCCCTATATTTACCTTTTCGACCAAGAGACCGGTTGGATGACCAGTCTGTACTACTTTCACCCCCTTTCCTTCCTGTTTGTACCAAGTTCGATGTACATACTAAATTCCCCCACCCCCACTTTATTTCTTGTTTGAACCAAGTACTCCCTCCGTCCGGAATTACTTGTCATCAAAATGGATGTGTCTAGAACTAAAATACATCTAGATACATCCATTTCAATGACAAGTATTTTCGGATGGAGGGAGTACAAGATTCGACTCCATCAAGTAGCGTTACCTCTAACAATAGAAAAAATAGGTGACATTGGACCATCCGATCTGAGAGGTAGAAAATGATGCACATGCAGCAACGTAGCAAGCTGGGGAAGTAGAGCTAAGGCGGTTTCGAACGAAGATATACCTGAAGGTCGTCGGGATGTGGATAGGTGGGCGGCGGGAGGACGGATCCGCCCACAGGCAAGGACGAAGGGATCGGAGGACCTCCCGCGCCGGCGCTCGGCCAGAGATAACGATGCGGCCGGCAGTGGGTTTCCTCCCTCACTGTCGACGATGGCCTAAAAGCTGCCCTCCTCCCTAAGGGACTCCTGGATTAGGGGGTATCTGGACAGCCGGACTATGTACATCGTCCGGACTATTGAAGCGTGAAGATACAAGACTCAAGATGTCGTCTCGTGTTCGGATGGGACTCTCCTTGGCGTGGAAGGCAAGCTTGGCGATCCGGATATTATGTTTCCTTCCTTGTAACCGACTCCATGTAAACCCTAGCCCTCTCCGGTGTCTATATAAACCGGAGAGGTTGGTCCTTAGAAGACCGATCACAATTACAATCATACCGTTATAGGCTAGCTTCTAGGGTTTAGCCTCTACGATCTCGTGGTAGATCTACTCTTGTACTACCCATATCTTCAATATTAATCAAGCAGGAAGTAGGGTTTTACCTCCATCGAGAGGGCCCGAACCTGGGTAAACATTGTGTCCCTTGCTTCCTGTTATCATCAGCCTAGACGCACAGATCGGGACCCCCTACCCGAGATCCGCCGGTTTTGACACTGACATTGGTGCTTTCATTGAGAGTTCCTCTGTGTCGTTGCTGCAAGGCTTGATGGCGCCTTCAATCATCATCAACAACACGGTCCAGGGTGAGGCTTTTCTCCCTGGACAGATCTTCATGTTCGGCGGCTTCGCACTACGGGCCAATTCGCTTGGCCACATGGAGCAGATCGACAGCTACGCCCCTGGCCACCAGATCAGGTTTGGAAACCTGAACAACACAGCTGATATTTGCGGAGACTTGATCTTCAACGGATTCGGGCCTACTCCAGTAGCATCGGACAGTCACAGCGAGCATGGCTTAGACCTGCTGTCGGGCAATGCTCGGGGTATCACCCCTGCAGTAGCCCCGGACTTAAATCCGGAGCAGGCTGTGTTGCCTAAGGATGGAGGGATGGACCCCGCCCCGCAGGCCGTACACTCATCGGCGGTGAAGCCGAACACAGGCCTCACTTCTGAGGAAGCCTGTGACTCCGGACCCCCGGATTTGTATCCGGTTGTAGGTTCCGGTCCGCGCGCTCCTGAGCCCGCCGAGCCTGGTTGGGCTCCGGTAATGGAGTTTACCGCTGCGGACATCTTCCAGTGCTCGCCCTTTGGCGATGTACTAAAATCGCTAAAGTGTCTATCTTTATCAAGAGACTCGCGGCCGAACTATGTCCGGCTCGAGTGGGAAGCAGGCGACGAAGGAATTCGTTGCCCACCCACCACCCACTTCATTGCCACGATTGATAATCTAACCGACGTGCTTGACTTTGACTCCGAAGACATCGACGGTATGGACGACGATGCAGGAGAAGAACATGAACCACCGCTCACTGGGCAGTGGACAGCCACCTCTTCCTATGATATATATATGGTGGACACTCCGAAGGAAGCCAATGGCGATGAGGCAATGGAGGATAATCCCTTAGGGAGAAAAGCAAAGCATGGGCGTGTCGGCGCCGCTCCAAGCTCCGCCACAGCAATACCGGCCCAGGAGACAAAAACAATCCGAATGGTGCCGAAGAAGAATACAACCCTGATCAGCCCGCCTTCGAGCAGGCCAAACAGGAAGATGAGCAGGTCAGCCTAGAAGAACAGGCGACGAACGGATACCCGTAGGAGGACAACTACATGCCCCCCTCCGAAGACGAGATTAGCCTCGGCGACGACGAGTTCGGCGTGCCTGAAGATCCCGTTGAGTAGGAGCGCTTCAAAGCGTCGGCTTATAGCCACTGCGAGGAGCCTGAAGAAGAAGCAGCAGCAACTCCAAGCTGATCAAAACCATATCACAGACAAATGGACTGAAGTCCTGGCAGCTGAGGAATACAGACTCGAGTGCCGTACGGCTGACCGGCCAACTCGTGGCTGGGATAAAATGGCATATCAGCCCGCATACCAGCCGGCACCCCCACGCCAATATACTACGGCACGGGGCAATAGGCAGGACCTGCAAGATATACTGGAAAACAAAGTAGGACAACCAAGATCAATCTACAGATCGCGGGGGCGCGCCTCAGCACGCGACGAGGACCGTCGCGACAAATACATTATCAACAAGCCCGGCCGAGCCGAACATAGCAACTCAGACCAATTCAAACTGCGTAGCCACATAGCCCGGCACGGAGGCGCCGCGCACCCCCTCTGCTTCACCGACGAAGTGATGGATCATGAATTCCCAGAAGGGTTCAAAACCGTAAACATCGAATCATACGATGGCACAACAGACCCCGCAGTATGGATCAAAGATTTCCTTCTCCACATTCACATGGCCTGTGGAGACGATCTACACGCCATCAAGTATCTTCCCCTTAAGCTCAAAGGACCAGCCCGGCACTGGCTAAACAGCCTGCCAGCAAATTCCATTGGCAGCTGGGAAAACCTGGAAGACGCATTCCTCGACAACATCCAGGGCACATATGTGCGACCACCGGACGCCGATGACCTGAGCCACATTACTCAATAGCCCGGAGAGTCAGTGAAAGTGCAACTATCCCTAGGTGGTTTTGGTAATTCATAACAACATATAGCTCATTGAGCTAATGCTATTCCAAGACTATTATTTCAGGAAAGCTCAATGAATGGCATGGCATGGATGATGAAAGTGGATCCCTCAAAATACTAAGGACAAAGGATTGGCTCTAGCTCAAAAGCTCAAGACTCTTCATTTTATATTTTCGTGATCCAAGATCACATTGAGTCTATAGGAAAAGCCAATACTATCAAGGAGGGATGAGGTGTTGCTTAATGAGCCTCTTGCTTCATGTGCTTAGTGATATGCTCCAAAACCCTCAGCTACTTACTCACATCCACAAATGACTTAAACCCAAAGCCAAAATCAGTCACACCGATTCTTCCTATCCAGCGCCACCGATTCCAAAAGTCATAGCCACTGCCACAAACCCTAAGCAAATCGGTCTTACCGATAGGGATCTCGGTCTCACCGAGATGGGATTGTAATCTCTCTGTTTCCCTTCGTAATGTTTCGGTCTAACCGAAGTGAGCGATCGGTCCCACCAAGATTGCAATATAAACTCTCTGTTTCCTTTTTGTAACATTTCGGTCTCACCGAAAAGAGCAAATCGGTCCCACCAAGTTTACCTGACCAACTCTCTGGAAAGCTTATTACCAAATCGGTCTTACCGAGTTTGTGTAATCAGTCTTACCGAGATTATGTTATGCCCTAACCCTAACCGAATCGGTCTCACCGAGATGCATGTCAGTCCCACCGAAAATCACTAACGGTCACTAGATTTACTAAAACGGTCCGACCGAGTCTGTTGAATCGGTCCCACCGAGTTTGGTAAATTGTGTGTAACGGTTAGATTTTGTGTGGAGGCTATATATACCCCTCCACCTCCTCTTCATTCGTGGAGAGAGCCATCAGAACAAATCTACACTTCCAACTTACCATTTCTGAGAGAGAACCACCTACTCATGTGTTGAGGCCAAGATATTCCATTCCTACCATATGAATCTTGATCTCTAGCCTTCCACAAGTTGCTTTCCACTCAAATCTTCTTTCCACCAGATCCAAAACCTATGAGAGAGAGTTGAGTGTTGGGGAGACTATCATTTGAAGCACAAGAGCAAGGAGTTCATCATCAACGCACCATTTGTTACTTCTTGGAGAGTGGTGTCTCCTAGATTGGCTAGGTGTCAGTTGGGAGCCTCCGACAAGATTGTGGAGTTGAACCAAGGAGTTTGTACGGGCAAGGAGATCGCCTACTTCATGAAGATCTACCGCTAGTGAGGCAAGTCCTTCGTGGGCGACGGCCATGGTGGGATAGACAAGGTTGCTTCTTCGTGGACCCTTCGTGGGTGGAGCCCTCCGTGGACTCGCGCAACCGTTACCCTTCGTGGGTTGAAGTCTCCATCAACGTGGATGTACGATAGCACCACCTATCGGAACCACGCCAAAAACATCCATGTCTCCAATTGCGTTTGAATCCTCCAAACCCTTCCCTTTACTTTCTTGCAAGTTGCATGCTTTAATTTCCGCTGCCTATATACTCTTTGCATGCTTGCTTGAATAGTGTGATGATTGCTTGACTTGTCCTAAAGTAGCTAAAATCTGCCAAACTCTAAAATTGGGAAAAGGTTAAGTTTTTATTGGTCAAGTAGTCTAATCACCCCCCTCTAGACATACTTCAAGGTCCTACAGTCAGCCAGGAAATTCTGGACTCGGTTCCTAACTAAAAAGAACCAAATAGTCGACTGTCCGGACGTTCAAGCCTGGCGGCTTTTAAGCATAATATCCGTGACGAGTGGCTCGCCCGACACTTCGGCCAGGTAAAACCCAAGTCCATGGCAGCTCTCACAACACTAATGACACGCTTTTGCGCGGGCGAGGACAGCTGGTTGGCTCGCAGCAGCACTATGCCACATTCTGGACTTCGGATGGCCGCGACAATAACGGCAAGCCACGGCGTAACAGACATAAGCAACGGAACAACGGCGATAGCATTGAAGACACGGCAGTCAACGCCGGATTCAGCGGATCCAAGTCCGGTTAGTGGAAGAAGCCGTTTAAAAGAAATAATCAGGGAGCGTCCAGTCTGGACCGCATACTGGGGCGCTCATGCCAAATTCATGCAACCCCGGACAAGCCAGCCAACCACACCAATAGAGACTACTGGGTGTTCAAACAGGCTGGCAAAATAAACGCCGAAAACAAGGACAAGGGACTGCATAGCGATCATGACGAAGAGCCCCGGCGTCCGAACATGGGGGGACAAAAGAAATTCCCCCCAGGTGAAAATGGTCATCATGATCTACGCCACTCACATTCCCAAACGAGAACGAAAGCGAGCACTACGGGACGTCTATGCGATGGAGCCAGTTGCCCCAAAATTTAACCCACGGTCAGCTTGCCCAATCACCTTTGATCATAGGGATCATCCTACTAGCATACGTCACGGCGGCTCAGCCGCATTGGTCCTAGACCCAATCATTGACAGATTCCACCTCACGTGAGTCCTTATGGACGGTGGCAGCAGCCTGAACCTGCTTTATCAGGACACAGTGCGCAAAATGGGCATTGACCCTTCAAGGATCAAGCCCACCAAAACCACCTTTAAAGGCGTGATTCCTGGAGTAGAGGCCTGTTGCACGGACTCTATAACATTAGAAGTGGTCTTCAGATCTCCGGATAACTTCCGAAGCGAAGAGTTAATCTTCGATATCGTCCCTTTCCGCAGTGGTTACCACGCACTGCTCGGACGAACCGCATTTGCTAGATTCAATGCGGTACCACACTACGCATACCTCAAGCTCAAGATGCCAGGACTACGCGGGGTCATAACAGTCAACGGAAACATGGACCGCTCTCTCCGAACAAAGGAGCATACTGCAGCCCTCGCGGCGGAAGTACAATGCGGCCTACTCCGACAAACCAATCCGGCAACAACAACTTCGAGCACCGTCAAGAGAGTCCGAAGGACCCCGCAACAGGATCATCAAGCATGCCAAGAGCGCGACTAGCAGTCCGGCCTCTGCTCAAGCCCCATCAAAGCAGCATTCGTGCCACGCGTACACAATTACGCACTCAAGATACCATGGGCGTAGACGGAGGCGCAACAACAACTCAGTCAACAGTGCGGATAACCGCTACATACCTTCATAACCCATCCTTCTCGTTTTTCAGGACATTGCTTTAGAACAGACTCTTCAGAAGAGCCGGATTGCCGGACTTACATGGGAGAGAAAACATAGGAGGCAACAGGCTTCACGCACAGAAGGAAACACCCAGGTGGAATCTATTTACGATCGTTATACCTATTTTATCTATCCGTACGCGGCCTGCCCCTGGAAAGGACATGTTAAATAGTCCTATTTATCTCCGCTTAATGCATTCATTGTAAACATACGCTTAAACGTATTATTCATCAATGGGAGATCATATATAGCGTCAGCTTATTATTCTTATTTGAACATTTTTACAAATGTCTCTTTGATATTGCATCCGTACACCTTGGTACGGTCGTTTGCCAGGGGCTTCCTATGGCGCCCTGTACTACGGCAAATAAAGTCCGAACACTTTAAAAAGTGCGGCACCCCGAACTTATAGCACTATATGCATCAGCTCAGAATCATGTCTTGGGTCTATAGTTTGGTTAGCCTGGCTCCCTTGTTTTGGTACCTTACATTCTGTTATATCGGCTAAGGTAGCGTAGGGAGAACTACTGCGATTGTGTCCCGGTTCTTCCAGACGAGCACCTCAGTAGAGAAAGCCGAAAACTAACCAGCATGATGCGGCGAGAGCTGGTCGCTGTTCGAGAGGTCTTAAAATCCTTAAAGATTTTTTCCGCTTTAGGCGATAAATTGGCCTTGTCCGATTTAGGCGTATATAGAGCCCCAATTCGGCCCTCCGAATTCTAGGGGCTTTGCCGAAATTTAAAATTATATACTTCTATGGCTAAGTGAAAGATATAAAGTCGCATAGTTCGATTGCTTTGTTCGCTGCACTGGATACCTCCTTAAGGGACCAAAAATTTGGATAAAGAGTATCCGGGTTTTTCCAGGAACACCCCGGTACTAGGTACGCGGGGGCGGAACCCGACGACTGGCCTACTTTCAGAATTTTATAAAAAGACGCACAGAGGGTAATATTTTAAATCAAAACAGTGCTACATAGCACAAGTAACTTCGTCCTTAAATTACAACAGCGGCAGAGGTACATTTAGTCAAAGATCTTGTCCTTAGTACATTCGTCGGCCACGAGACGATCACCCTTCATAACGCCATCATAATACTTCTCGGGATGGCGATGCGCCTTGCCCTCCGGTAGCCCGTCCTTCCCCAGCTTCTCCGCATCCAGCTTGCCCCAATGCACCTTCGCGCGGGCAAAGGCCCGGTGGGCATCCTCAATGCAAACGGATCGCTTGATCACTTCAAGCCGCGGACAGGCATTCACCATCCGCTTGATCAGGCCGAAGTAGCTAGTGGGCAGGGGCTCACCAGGCCACATCCGGACTATGAAATCTTTCATAGCCACTTCGGCCGCCCTGTGAAGTTCGACCAACTGCTTCAGTTGGTCACTCAGAGGCATTGGGTGTTCGGCCCCAACATACTGGGACCAGAACAGCTTCTCTGTTGAGCTCCCCTCCTGGGCACGATAGAACTCCACAGCATCTGATACGCTGCATGGAAGATCTGCGAATGCCCCTAGAGAGCTCCGAACTCGAGTAAGTAAAAGAAACGCCTCCTCCACATGTTTTCTTTGCATAAAGAATTTCTTACCCGCCGCTATCATTTTGGCCTCCTGGATTTCCTGCTGTGGGCTTCGGCCTTGGCGTCTTTCATACTCACAAGGGCCTTCGCAAGCTCGGCCTCTTTCATCTTCAGATCATGCTCCACGGACTCGAACTTCTTGCCGAGGTCCTGGAGCTCTTGCTGTACCTCGCCCACTCTAGCACTCTGCTTCTCGCGCTCCTTGCATTCCAAGGCCCCCTTGTCTCCGGCCTCGGACAATGCTTTCTTCAGGGACGCCACTTTGATGGTGGCCCCTGTTACACAGTCACGATGCTTCATCGTCAGACTAACAAATTTTATCTATCCTCAAATACATAAGAGCGGAGACTCACTCACCTTTGCACTCTTCGAGCTGCCTCTTCGTGAGGTCAATCTCTTCCTGCGCCTGCTCCAGGTCCCGCTTTAGTTCGGCAACCTTGGCTGTGCGGGCAGCAGCGGCAAGCAGCATGACCTGCTTATTCACATGAACACTTATTAGACTCCTGCGGATTATAGTTGACCCTCCGTTTGGCTTTTCTTTCCGAACACCAAAGAGAGTATCAGGGGCTACTACCTATTGGGTGGCAACTTCACATATTTTTTAATTACTTACCTCAAAGCCCGTCAGTAGGCTTGTGCAGGCTTCGGTTAGCCCGCTTTTGGCGGACAGAACCTTTTGAATCACCGCACTCATAAGAGTACGGTGCTCGTCATCCATGGAAGTGCCTTGAAGCGCTTCCACCAGACTATCCGGCACCGCTGGCGCGTCGGATGTCCTCGGCACGGACAGCTCGCCCTCCCTCACAAGGGGCTGCCCGCCTAAGTCCGGAACCGTCGAAGGTTCCGGAATGATGTTCGGTGGAGAGCCCGCCCTGCTGCGGCTCTCATCGACACGATCCGCGGGGATCATGAACCCCCCGTGTCCGACATCTGGAACTCCGCCTCGGGGCGTCTCCAGAGTCACCTCCCCCCGCTCGGGGAGCCTTCGGGACAACACTTCCATGTCATCCGCAGGCTGAGGAGTGGTGGCCGTCGGGAGCAAGTTCATCTCTGAAGCGCTCAGAGACCCATCCGAAGACGACACCTCGGGATGAACCCTGGCCGGACTTCATATATGTTCGGCATTATTAAACAACTATGAGGTAAAATCACGATAGAGTGCGGACACTTACGATCGCGCTAGGGGCTTCCCCCTGGGCAGCCACCCTTCTTCGCTATGAGCGGCCGTGGTGGAGTAGGCCGGAAGGGACGTCTTTCCCTTCTTGGATGTCCCAGCCTCCCCCTCCCGGGCGGCTTTCCTCTTTTTCTCCTCCCTAGTGCGGGGAGGTAGAGTTTCTTCTTGCTTCCCCCCACCTCCGCGGGAGGAATCTGCTTCGTCGTTGTCGGATGACGTGGGTATGACGGCCTTGCATCGAGGGCCTCTCCCGGCCCCCTGGTCCGCCTCCTCAGGCCCCTCATCCTTTCCAGATGGGGCGGCTTCTTCTTCTTCTTCCTCCCCTTCAGGGGAGGAGTGTGCCTCGTCGTCTTTGCACGAGGCTTTCGGCACAACCTTACGACGGAGACCCTTTCGGATCCCCGGGGCCTTCTTTTTGGACTTCTTCTCCGGCACCTTGTAGGGCGCCGGGACCAGCATCTCCGTCAGGAGAGCATCAGCTGGATCTTCTGGCAGTGGAGCCGGACAATCAATCTGCTCCGCTGTCTCCACATAGTCATGATCAAATATGCAAAAACACTTAAGACTCCCCCATGAATGTATTGGGAAAAACCGAATCCGGTGGTAGTCCTAAAACTCACCGGACAGGGGGGGGGGGGGGGGCGGCATGACGTCCGCGGTCCTCAGATGTGGGGGGAGGTACTTCGGAGGCCTTGAACAAAACCTTCCATGCACCTTTGAGCGTCATGTCGTAAAGCCTCCGAAGCATCTGGTGTTCGGCCGGGACAAACTCCCACAAATTAAATGCCTGCCTTTGGCACGGCAGGATCCGGCGAACGAGCATGACCTAGATCACGTTGACAAGCTTGATGTTCTTGTCCTTCATGCTCTTGATGCAGTTCTGGAGTCTGGTTAGCTCTGTAGGTTCGCCCCAGACCAGGCCCTTCTTTTCCCAGGAGGTGAGCCGCATGGGGGTTCTGGATCGGAACTCGGGGGGCCGCCACCTAGTTGGCGCCGCGCGGCTCGGTGATGTAGAACCACCCCGATTGCCACCCTTTTATGGTCTCCGCAAAGGAACCGTCCAACCAGGTGATGTTAGTCATCTGGCCCACCATGGCCCCTCCGCACTCTGCTTGCTGGCCGCTTACAATCTTCGGCTTCACGCAGAAGATTTGCAGCCACAGGTCGAAGTGAGGCTGGATATGGAGGAAGGCCCCGCATACGACGATGAATGCCGAGATGTTGAGGACGAAATTCGGGGCTAGATCATGGAAATCTAGCCCGTAGTAGAACATGAGCATGCGGACGAAGGGATGAAGTGGAAATCCTAGTCCACGAGCGAAGTGGGCAACAAACACGACCCTCTCATGGGGTCCCGGGGTCGGAATGACCTGCCCGATGTCCGGTAGCCGGTGCGCTATGTCTGCGGCCAAGTATCCGGCCGCCCGAAGATTTGCGATATGCTCCTCCTTGATGGTGGAAGCCACCCACTTGCCTCCTGCTCCGGACATGTTTAGCTGTGCGGAGAAGACTTGGGCTTGGGCACTGGAGCTCGAGGGGGCAAGAGTGGGCAAAGGAGGAAGAAGGCGTGGGTAAAAATGGGGAACTCTTATCCCTTTATAGAGGCGACGAAAGCGGTGCGCCTCCCCACTTGCCCGTTGGGAATCGCTTGCTTCCCAAGCACCACGATTGATGGTGTGGTGGGATTACCCATACCCGTATTGATGAGAATCCCGTGATAAGGTGACATGGTCTCTGCTTTGACAAGACGTGTCAAAGAAACTGCCTCGCAATATGCGTTGTTGCTGGTTGTGGTAAAATGGTTCGAATAATGGCCCGACCGTAATAACGCGTCGTGTTGCCTAAAAAGTTGTCAGCAGACTGCATTTGTGAAATATCATTCTCTCTACGGTGGCAAATGAAGATCATTTTGTGGATCTGGACACGGTTCAAGTGTTCGATAATTACTTTGGAGTATTCGTAGAAGGAACCCGCCCTGCAATGCCAAAGACAAGACTACGCGCCGGACTCATCGTTATTGAAGCCTGGTTCAAGGTCTGCTGAGGGAGTCCTGGATTAGGGGGTATCCGGACAGCCGGACTATGTACATCGTCCGGACTATTGAAGCGTGAAGATACAAGACTCAAGACTTCATCCCGTGTCCGGATGGGACTCTCCTTGGCGTGGAAGGCAAGCTTGGCGATTTGGATATTATGTTTCCTTCCTTGTAACCGAATCCATGTAAACCCTAGCCCTCTTTGGTGTCTATATAAACCGGAGAGGTCGGTCCTTAGAAGCCCGATCACAATTACAATTATACCATCATAGGCTAGCTTCTAGGGTTTAGCCTCTATGATCTCGTGGTAGATCTACTCTTGTACTACCCATATCTTCAATATTAATCAAGCAGGAAGTAGGGTTTTACGTCCATCGAGAGGGCCCGAACCTGGGTAAACATTGTGTTCCTTGCTTCCTGTTATCATCAGCCTAGACGCACAGATCGGGACCCCCTACCCGAGATCCGCCGGTTTTGACACCGACACTCCTCTTCACCGGCGGAGGGGGATACGTCCGGATCTGTAACCAGCAGTGAGGATAGAAAGCCAGTGTTTTTTGAAGGGAGAAAGACAGTGTTACTACCCCTATCTTGTTTAGATCTGGAGAGGATGAGAGTGTGTGAATAGAGCAACCCTAGCAAGCAAGCGCGGAGGCTCCGGCCTATATATACGTAGTGGGGTAGTTTTCCTTTTTCACTCCATCAAAACAAAATTGTGTACTACTACATGCCAGGTCGTGGTTTTTTTACTTGTTGATTGTTTTTTCATATAGCTACCCGCTTGTTCCAAGTGGTGTTACGGTGTGCCAGGTCGCACTTTGTGTCGTTCAAGTCTGGTACTACAAGTCCCTCCATTAAATGAACAACCACCCCCTCGTAAAAATTGTGAACAAGCCCACGGCTAAAATTAGCGGAAACCTGGGTTACCCCAACATGCATTATTATTTATATTTTCTACTCCCTCCGTTCCTAAATATAAGTCTTTTTTATTGGCCACACCTAAGACAAGATTTTTTTATTAGCAGTGAACCCCACATGTCATAGAAACAAAAATTGTGGCAAGATTCCCTAAGGCAAGCCAAAGTGTGTCTAACAATTTGAGCAACTCAGGTTAGGCAAGTGTGGCAAGTGTGGGAAAAATAATCTGGTAACATAAGACAAACATAGTCACAATCCAATTAGCCCCGTAATTTTTTGTGACATGCATGACAATTTGGTTAGTTAAATTTATAGTCAAAATTTGGCATGGTGCATCAAATCAACACATGCAAGTATCAAAAGGAAAGTCACGGCATGCATGCATGCGTTGTACTCCCTCCGTTTACAAATATAAGTCTTTTTAGAGATTACAACAAGTGACTACATATGAAGCAGAATATGTCTACATACGAAGTAGTCCATTTTAAATGTGTAAAAAGACTTATATCGAGTGTAGTGCTTTGATGTGTCGCGTTAACTCATACAAGACCGAGAAATTTTATTACTACAACGCCCTCTCCTCGCGGACTAAGCTCCGGTGCCTTAACTGCACCTGCCTTTGGCTGCATGATAGGAGGGCCAACCACCTGTTGGGCCCACCTATCATAGACGCAAAGGTAGGAGCAGTGAGTAGAAGCTTTCTCTACACGCTATCCCTCCCACACGAGGTGGACGGACATGCAGCAGTGGATTTGATACTGTAGAAGTAGGAGTAACATCATTGTTCGTCTTCTCGAAGAGGCGAAGAGCCAAGCGCCACCCGAACGTGGCAGTTGCGAACGCTCGTGTGGTGCGGTGCCTTGGAGCACGCATATACTAGCGAGGCTCTTGCATGAGACAAAATTGCTATTGTTTAACAATTAAAGTCCATCATCCATTGGTTGATACTCATTCTGCATAGGTCCACGCGCTTAGCACCGTTTCCTCCTGGGGTCACCAATGTTTATTTGCTAATTAATAGCATTGCTTGCAATGAACTAGCCATTGCAAGTCATTAAAAGCATGTGCACCTCTCGTCTCTTATTGGTTGATATGTCAAGAAACAAGAAACAAGGTAGAAGTTAATGCACCGTGCCTAAGTGTTTTGGGACTATTTGGTTTTTGTAAGATGACTTACACACCTAGACGGAGGGAGTAGTATAGCCCTGTAAACCGGAAAGGAGTATTTGCCTTTCTAGAGATTTCAACAAGTGACTAGACTACAGCGCGTGCAGCCGTGCAGTACTCCCTCCCTTCCGGTTTATAGGGCTCAAATCTCAAAACTCATGAACCAAGGCATTTTGCAATTGGAGGAATGTATCTTGTACTTTACAAAATTACTAATTAAACTCATGCATTAATTACATAGTTCTCTCGTTTTCCTCTCCGCCTTGGTCGCGGTGCACAATATTGAGCACTCCTATATGACTAGCTGCTCTATCTACATGCGGGACTTTTCAAAGCATCCGGGCCCACGTGCCATCCTCCAAATCACAGCGAGGTGCTACAGTCGAGACTCACCTATCACGCCAGTGTGGCCGTCATGACCCGTCATATCACAAAACCCACACCTTTACCAGAAGTGGTAAGGTGGCCTCCAAGTTGTACTGGACGAAGCAACCATCATTTCACTGGAACGCTCGTTCAAGCCCTTTCTTCCCTTTCTTGAAGAAAACCTCACTCCAGGATACTCACTTCTGCCATTTTTCTTCTGTGCCGACGAAGGAAAGGTGGGCGAATCAGTTATGCTACTACATTTTCATTCCAAGAATCTTCTTTTTACGAAGCACCGACCGATTCTCACATCCTATTCTTTTCCTGTTTTCATTGCGATTGTGGTTTCCTTTCGATTCCTTTTTGTTTGTCAGTTCATTGATGGATCCTGGAGCACTAGGCAAAGAGTTGCCGGCAGACAACCCACTGGAGACAGCGATCTCCAGGAAGCAAGCACCGACCAACGAGTTGACCATGTTGGCGGGCCAACCCATGGAGATGAAGAGCTCCAAGAAACAAGCACTGGCCAAAGAGTTGACGACATTGGCAGACAAACTCCTGAAAGAAAGTTGGAAGAACAGAAAGGGCCCCACCGTGCCTACCCCAGGAACTCTGATTGCCACCTATGCAAGGATCAAGGCCGAGTTTGAGGAGATAGTCTCTGTTGAGAAGCAGTATTCGCCTGGCAAGGTGATGGCCCCCATCGAGGACGAGGAGATGGCCCCCGGAGGGATGAAATCCCCTGGTGAGCTGCACAAGGTAAAAAAATAATGGCTTATTACCATAGTTGTGGTTTTTGATTATTTGCAATGTGCTTGCTAATATGTTAGGGTTCTGCAGGTGCCGGTGGACGTCCTTGATGATTCCGATGTCGTGGCCCGTCCTGTTGGCATCGCCCCGGAGATCGATTCCGATGCCACTGTCCATCCTATGGACATCGCCCCAGAGATCGATTCCGATGTCACGGTCAGTCCTGTGGACATCACCCCAGAAATCGATTCCCATGCCGCTGTCTGTGCTATGGTCATTGCCCGAGAGATCGATGACAAGAAATAGTTAGTCGCGCTAATCCTTCAGGGTAGTTTGCATTGCCCTGTGTTTAATTACCAGAACGATGCATGTTATCAAACCATCTTAGGGCTAGTGCACTATCTTGTGTGGGCGGATCTTGCTACTTTTGTTTGATAGTGAATCATGCGAACCCTCTCCAAGTTATAGAAACTGATGTATCCTCACCAGCTTTTGATGTAATATATGGCATGCTTAGATGTATGTTTGAACTGTTTATCATATTAGCAGGGCTTGTTTGATGATTCTTGGTGTTACTAGGCTAGCTACTGTGCGAGCTATAGTACTTGCAAAACACTCACCGAAGAGAAACGTTGGGGCTGATGAGCTCGTGGTACGCATATACTTATCCCTCATCGATCGACCAATAGCCCTAGATCCTAAAATTGTAGGCTTAGCGATCGATCAGACAATAGTCGACACGGATACATTCAGGCCTCATTTGGTTCATAGGGTAGGAAATTGTAGCAAAAGTACAGAGAATGTGCAACACAAAATCATAGCAGTGCAGAGACATACTCCCTCCTTTCCAAAATATATGACCTAGGCAGGCTAGTTTGGCCTAGTGGGTTTTAGTGATATGACGTGGTACAGTGCCATCCAGTCTTCGCGTGTGGTAGCAGTATTGCGGGTACATTAAGTTTTCTTGAAGAAGCGGAATTCAACGAAGTCATGATGGTTCCTTCGTCCGAACAACTTACAGTGGGAAAGGTTGGGCATGCGATACGACCGGGGTAGACCAGGATAATTTTGTGCATGGCAGGTGGACCAGGATGGTCGATGTCCCACATGTCGGCGAGTGAATGTATTCTTTTCGATATAGAGGACGAGCAATGAGTATTCATTGTTTATTTTTTATGAAAGCTATTATCTCCACTATTACGACGGAGGAGTGTGAAACATGGCAGCCCAGTGAACTTGGCATGTGCACCACTCCCTCCTTCCTCATGTAATGCCCAGGTTATAGATTTTTCTCACTTTCTCCCTATCTATTTCCTCTCAAATGTTTTTTACCTTTTTTTAAGACACATTGTTTTTATGCCTTTTTTAGAATTATTTTTTTATACCTAGGAGCACGTGTAGAGACAGGCTCTTGCAGAGCCCACTCCTTGACTTTGCCAATGCCTCTCTCTCCTCCACATAAGGAGTACTACTTGCTATGCATGCATGTGGCGGGCAGCAGGCGTCTTGAGGGGCCAGGGCGGTGAGAGCGGGCTCCAGAAGCGGTCCGGACTCCAGCATGGACCACCTCACATTATCACCATATATTTCCCGGAGTCCGTCCGCGGTGGGCGATCTCTTCTCCCTCCCCCGTTTCTCTCTTCTCAGCCGACGCCCGCCGAGCGATTAGATTTCGGCTATTGACAGTTTATTCAATTACGGTCCCACATGTCAGTGAAATTGCAAGACAACGCATGTCCCCTTTGGTGAGCGGCGTGCGAGCCGGACTGTCGGGGGTGCGACGCGTATGAGTCGTAGGTGTGCCACCTTTTCCTTTAGAACTTGCGAAGCGTAACATTTTCGCGCGATCGATCGATAGAAATACAGAACAAAATGACGAGGGCGGTGCTTTCCCGCTCATTAGGCGGGCTAGTTCGAGTGATATGACGTGCTACAGTGCCGTCCACTTGCTCCATTTTTATGTAGGAGGAGTGTGAAACACTGCGGATCTGATTTTGATTGAGGGATAACTGTTCCCTGCCAAATAATGGAGGACCGTTAGCTATCATAGCATGATAGTTAGGGCATCTCTAGTGCTGGCCCACAAATTTACACCGGCATCTGTCCGAGGACACTGATGGATGCCATCCGATGCTGCCCGCATACCTTTCAACAACTGTATGAACTAACTGGACGAAATTCGTGCAAACAAAGCAAATTTCAAATTAACCGGATGAAATTCATTACATTTCGAAATTTTTTCCTACAAACTGGACGAAATTCATTACATATTTCGCACAAACCATACTAAAACCTACTGTAAACCTAATCTAAATGATCGCCGGCGCCCGACCACCATGTCCGGCCATGAACCCGAGAATGCCGGCCATTACCTTTGCCTCCTCCTCATCCGCCTCGATAACCTCCTCCTCCGGAGCACAAGGTTCTGAAGATTTCCACCTCCATGTCGCCGTCAAGCGGCTAATCGGTCGCCGATGTTTACCCCACCAAGCTTGGCGTCGACTGAGTGGAGTAGCGGTGGCCTTCCCGGGACCAGCGCGGCGGCGACCTACCGTGTACTACTCTTCCTCGCTACCAGCTGCTCCCGCGCTCGCGCGCCGGCTTTGTGGTCGTGGCGGCGGAGGGCGGCCGGGGGGGGGGGGGGGGGGGGGGTGCCGGCGTTCTCCTTCGTTTGCTCCTGCGACAGTACGTCGAAGAGAGCTTTGGAGCGTGCCTGGAGCGGAGCCGCCAATGTCCCTTGTCTGCTCCTGCGACAGTACGTCCAAGAGAGCTTCGGAGCGCCAGGAGGCCATGGTTGGAGTGGTGCTGACAAAAGGAATGGACCGGAGGAGAATAAGTGTGGGTCTTTGGCTATGGCTGGGAGCTGGGGCTCAAGTTAATATAATGGGCGAATGGAAATGAGCCGCGGCAGACAAATGGACAACTGGCGCTGGAGTAGGTTCGTCGAGCGTGAATGCAGATGCTGCTTCAGTGACTTAACTGCAGATGCGTTGGGTTACTGACATCTGGGCCCAACGGGCATCTGGCCCACATGTCAGTGACACACCAATTGCACCTGCAGTTAAGTCCGGTGAATGTGGCATTGACATTCTGGAGAGAAAGTGACCGTTTCAGGCGGGAAGCACGCGCTAGCGATGGAAGGGGTTTCGGTGTGCAGTGGCACTAAGATCGGTCGCTCACGATAGTACATACTCCGTACCATACTACCATAGTACCCTCTCTAACTAGGCTGTTTTATAGATTGTCGTTGTGATGGACGATATACATGAGCAAGGCGGTCCGAGTATGACCGTTGGTGTTGAGCCAGGTGAATACATGCTCGGCGTTCACGTAGGCCTCCATCGAACGTCTAAACAGTAATGTCAGGCACCGCCGGGGCGCGCAGGTGATGGGCTCGCCGTTTGCGTTGCGCCATGAACATGACTTTGATTTAGAGGGCGATGCGCATGCATTAGCATGCTTTGACAGCGTGAGCGTGAGTGTCTGACGTGAAGTATTTCATTTTCATTTGGCTGACGAGGGTGCGTTGCAGCGACGAGTTCGTGGTTTGATTCCCCACATACGCATAATTTTGGTTTTTACAGTATTTCTTTCTCCATTGACAGGTAGGCCCGCGTAGATAGATAAAGAACACGAGCTGATGAGGCGCATGCGGACTGTTTGACTGGTCAACCAGACAAATACGGAGCTATACGCTGAGCCAGTGATTGTATAATCACCATATCTCGTATACAATGATCAAAGTGAGCTATCAAGACAAGTTCGATGACGGCCAATGCATTTTACTCGGTAATAAATTACCAGGATTGAAGGGGAATCCAAATTTGCTTCGTCTTCTGTCCTTGAGATCTTGACAAACCAATGCACTATACGGTTGTCCGGCCATTCCACCCAGAGCTCTCACCAAGCATCGTTCATGCCACCGCACCGCACACTAACTGGTAAGGCAGCGATGGCATCCCGCCACTCCGAGTTCCTCGCCGCCCACGACCGCACACAAAATGGTAGGGAAGTGATGGCATCCTGCTATGCCGAGTTCATCGCCGCTTGCGACCTCACAACTATGTGAGAGGAATTTGAAGATGCCAAGGCCGAATGGGCGATAGAACAAGAGGCGGCCAAAGCCGCACAGAGGGAGCGAAAAAGTCAGAAAGCACTCAAGAAAAGAGAGGTCCACCGCCGCAAGAAAGAAAAGGACGCACGCGCTGCTGCGGAGAGGTCGATGGAGATCCAAGCACGGTGGGGTGTCGCCGACAAAGCCGGGAAGGAGAACGACGGCGTCTGGCCAGCATGTGAGAAGTAGTAGTACTAGTAGTTAGTGTGTGTGTCTATGTCTGAGTACGAGCATGTACCAGTACTACTAGTTACTACTGTAGTTTTTAGAGCAAATTACCAGTACATTAGCGTAGTCTAAATGGAAAAATTCCTATCATATGCGTCAAATGGCATCTCTTTCTCTATAGGAATTGAGATGCATGTCAACTCACTTCCTATGATTTTCATATTCCTATAAAATTCCTTTCCTATGAAGAAAGGAGGCATCTCTTGGAGTAACTACTGTAGCTAGCAGTACTGCTGGTCCAGTAGTTTTCTTCAAGAAGCAGAATTCAACGAAGTCATGATGGTTCCTACGTCCGAGCAACTTCAAAATGGGAAGTGGGCCTGTGATTTGACGGCTCATTAGTCATTGTTACTGCGGCGCGATGACCTGGGTGATTCTCCCTTGGAGTTCTGCGTGCATGGCAAGTGGACCAGGATGGTCGATGTCCCACATGTTGGAGAACGGAAGTATTCTTTCCGATATCGAGGAGCAAGGAAACCGCGTGGTATAGTATCACTGCTGATTGGTTCGCAAAAAATAGTACCACTGCTGATTTATAATTATTTTTTATTTCTGATGAATGCTAGCGTTTCAACTCTTACAACGAAGGGTGCCAAACACGGCACGTGCTGGATGTCCCACACGTCAGCGAAAGGAGTGGGACATGAATAGCGTGGTAGAGCCCAGCGTAAAAAATAGCGTGGTAGAGCATCTCCACTTCTTCCACTTTTGGGTCGGAGACCACACGTAGTAGTACCTAGTGGTATGAACGATACAAAATGCGACCTGGAGAGAAAGACACGTCTAGTTGGAAGGTCTCGGGGCATACGCGTAAACAAATATAAAAGTTAATGTGTGCCTCCAACTAATATAGTAGTAGTAGAGTACTTAGGCACGTACTCCATAACATCACCGTGCATTGCACGTACATCATTTAGTGCTAGTATGTAGTAAGAGACAAATGTCGCCCAAGAGTTCCCTTCTCGACCTACTTTTGGGTGTTTGGTAGAGTGTATGAAGGGTGCATGAGTCCACACTAGTTTAGCACAAATACACTAGAAGCATGCATGAAGAGAGCATGCATGAAGAGGGGTGTTGAGTTGAGCATGCATGAAGAGGGAACAACTATGATGAGACGAGAACGCAACCAAACACACCCTATATGCCACGCATGTTCATACCATTTGTGCCTTTCTACTTCACTTACTGCGCTACATTACTCAGGTTCGTACGTCCACTCCTGGGTACATGTCCGTCTCGTAGTTCCAGTCCCACGTGTTCTTCATATAGATGGAACGATCCTTGCATAACACATGCACCTTGATGCTAGATGTCTCGCGTGTTGGCAAAAGGATGAACAAAGCTCACGTAAAAAAAATAGAGTGGAAGAACATAGATTCCGGACGATCGAGAAGGAGCAAGGAACCTCATGGTGAAGTGTCTGCACTCATAATATTTAATATTATTCAGCGATATAAAATTAACCACTCATCTCCAAAGTGGACTGGAAGAGTACGAAACACGGCAGCCCAGTGTAGTTACATCATACTAGTACATGGCTAACCCACACTATCACCATATTTCTTGGCTTCCGTGCGACACCCCTGTATCGCTTCTCCCTCCTCGTCTCTATCAAGCGCAGCATCACGTGTACCCGCGGGTGCACAAATTGTAACATACGTGTCTGCTTAAGTGGGCGTCATGTAACCGGTGTGTGTGTGTGAGAGAGAGAGAGATTCTGAGAGACAGAGTGCGTGTGTGCGACTCTACTCTTCGGACATGTACTCAACCTTTTGCATTGGGATATAAGTATAATGGTATTTACTTTAGCTAGTGATTTGCGTGGCCATGTTAACGTGGTTGTGTCAAAAAAATGTCACTTCCTGCTCGTGATTTGCGTTATATAATTACAAGCAAGATTCTCGTGCATTGCACGGAACATCAATATGCATTTTTTTACAAAACACCTGTTGTGATTGACCCATGTAGGAGTAATCCCATGTGTAAAAACTAATGATATCTCGAGAATTTTATCGGAAAACTGGTATCTCGAGAATGTCATCGAAAAACTGAAGGATGAGAGATAAGGTGAGGAGGAGTGGAGCGTGGTGGTGACTGGTGGTCGGAATGGGCGGAGGCATGGGGATGGACGGCGCCGGCAGGCGGCAGCGGCCACCATGCATGCTAGATTGTTCCAAAGACTTATTCCTTTTTTAATTGCTGAGCAATGAGGTTGTGGGAGATAATGATGTGGAGAGAGGTGCGGGTATCTTTTGTAAAATTATCATAGTTTGCTTTCAATCCGTCAGATATAGATCATACGGTTTGTATTACAAGATGGCAGGCACACCATCATCGCCAACTCGTTTTTTTTATAAGGGTATAGATGATAAGTTTGCTGACTACTAAAGTAAAGTGGAATTTGTCCATGTTATGCAAGTAAATAAAGATGATTGTTTATCATACGGGTAATGTTGGATGAAGGGTGGTAGGAACAAATGCTCTGCCTAGAGCATGTGTGTGTGAGATGGAGTCATAGTGTGTGTGTGGGGTGTGTGTGTGTGTGTATGTGTGTGTGTGTGTGTGTGAGAGAGAGAGAGAGAGAGATGGAGTCTTAGTGTGTCTGGGGGGTGTGTGTGTGTGCGTGTGTGTGTGTGTGTGTGTGTGTTTGTGTGTGTGTGTGTGTGAGAGAGAGAGAGAGAGAGATGGAGTCTTAGTGTGTGTGTGTGGGGGGTGCGTGTGTGTGTGTGTGTGTTGCGGGGTCCTGTTTGGCGGATGTACTTTAAGTGTGCATGGCTTCATCATAGAGAGGTGATGTGTATGGCAGAGACCACCAACGATGGGGTGCGAGAGAGAAAATGCCCGTAGAGAGGGAAGAGAAGGTGTGTGCACGTGAGAGGAGTCGACATAGAGAGAACGTGTTTGTTCGAGAGACACCGAGGAAGACTACTATATGTCGATGGTGCATGTAGGCGGGAATTAAACAAAGGGATGGTCTTATTGGTTTCGGGGATATAGGGGAAGAGTGAGAGGCGGGGGGGTAGCTAGAAGGAGATTGTTAAGTGTGAGTGTGTGTTTTACCCATCCAGGCAGAAGTTATGTGCACAAAAGAGGAGAACGATTCGATGTGGCATTAGGATTGAGGGTAATTAACTACGTATGGAGACATAGAGACCTTGAACGTGCTTGTGTGAGAGGTATACATGTATACGTGGGATGTGTGTGTGCGCGCGCGCATGATCGAGATAAAAGAAAGAAGACATAAGTCATAAGATCAACGACATGGGAGAGACGGATCGGTTATGACAATATGCATGGATGTGAGAATGCAAGGAAGAAGGCCCGACAATTGAGCACGTGTTTTTGTCTTTAAGAGATAGTGGCGTGGGCTGGAGCATGCATCTATGGCGACCAGAGGGAGTGAGGCACAACGATTGTGCAAAAGAGATCAACCTATAAATGCATATGTATGGAGAGACATATATAGTGTGGGTGATAGGAAGCAAGACTCCGTGCGAGAAATAAATGTTGACAGAGAAACTACAGATAGATACAGAGCTGGAGATGCTAGCTAGAGGGACATCCGCTAGTTTGGGTGTTGGAGATGACCGCCGGGTGGTTCAGAGGGTGAAGTTATATATGTGTGTGAGAGGGCACTTGACTGCATGTAGAGAGAAACATATGTAGTGTGCGTGATAGGAATCAAGAGTGAGGGCGAGAAACAAGGTTGATGGAGAAACAGATAAATAGAAAGATAATGATGCTAGCTAGTGTGCGTTAGACATAGGAGTCAAGTGGATCAGAAGGCTGAGTTATGTGTGTGGGTGTGAGAGAGATAGAGAGAGGGTGCATGTGAGTCACATACAAACAGATATTAGAGAGAAATGAGATCCCGAGAGACGGAGTTTTGTGTCTGCGAGAGAGAAAGATATTTCACAACGAGAGTGATAGCTAGAGAGAAATATGAGGGAACGCAAGATATCTCTAGGGAGAGAGAGTGTGTGTGAGCGACATACAAGAGAACTATGGAGAAATATGAGACCCTGGGAGACAGAGTTTGTGTTTGTGTGTGAGAAAGAGATATTTAAGAGGAAGAGTCGTAGGCTCATATCTAAGGAGCAAAAGACATCTCTGTATGAGGGGTGTGCGAGTGGAACACATGGGAATAGTAGAGAGAAATGAGACCCCGGGAGACAAAGTTTTGTGTTTGTGTGAGAGAAAGAGATTCCACATGGAGAATCATAGTTAGAGACACATAGCAGGGAGCGAGATATACTTAGAGAGAGATAGAGTGATGAAGGTTGAGGGAGAGAGTACCATTAGTGTGTTACGAAGATAAAAGACCATTGTCGACATACAGGTAGCACGAGAGATACCTGAGAGACGATGAACGCGTATAGGTCCAGAGAGATAGTCCTATATAAGCACGAGTGATAGCTATATGAGACGAATATCTGGATTAAAGGGGATTCAAATATTTAAATTGGAGATCATGACATCAATAATATCATAACGCAAATTGGTGTATCAAACATGCATATTCATTTGAATTTGGGCACACATGTAATGTTATATAGTTTATCAATATTGGTGATCCATAGATTCTTTAATTACAAACAATGCATGGTTTATATGCAATTAATGTCTAAACAGGATTACACTATATGTTGCATGTGTGAAACACATTATACATGTTTGAGAAGTAAAAAAACCCGCATGAAACACACATTAACTGGAGACAGTTAGCGAGGAATGCATACATTGGATTTCAACATAAAGTGGTTTCAAATATTTGAAAATCCAAATTGATGGATACAACCTTATGAATCTGAGATCATGCCATTTGTAAACCATATTTATGTATAAATGGTGTTGTGCTTTTGAAAGTATATATAAAAAAATGATGTATATAGAATGTAATTCCAATTGAAAATGGATCCCGCCCGAAGAAAATAGAATACAAACGGGATTCTAATTGAGTTGGCACGGTAAACGTGCACTCTGCAAAATTTGAACGAAGCGGGGAAAGTCGCAGTAACCGCCCGAAACCAAAATCTGCGAGATCGAAATTACTACTACCTATCCCTGCCACGCAAAGCCTATCTGCTGGATTTCTATAGGTTTCGATAGGGGCAGGTTTGTAATTTCAGCCAAACGTGACGTAACCGCCTCTCACCCAGATTCATACACGGTGGGTGCCAAAACACAGTGTGTACTCGGCCGAAATCGACTCCCGCCCCGATTCATATTCATACACGGTGGGCGCCAAAAACAAACTCTTGTCGGCAAATATTCGGTGTATGCGAGATTACTGTCCTATCCCCAACCGACTAATATTGTTGTGATGTAGTAGAAATTTGAAACGGGGGCTAAGTTTGTAAATTTCCTCGCATTTCAGACAAGCGCGCCCTGAATACATGGTCCCCCTTCCTCTCTACCTCCCTTTTCCCTACTCGTACTCCGTGGGCGCCAAAACACCCTCTCCACCCCACCCTCCTCCGTCCGCCACCCCATCCACCGCCTGCAGCCCCCGCCCCCTCCTCGAAATCCGTGCAGATCCAGCGCGCCGCCGCCACTTGGCGCCGTCTGAGTGGCCGCGCCGCCACCCAGCGCCGCTTTCCTCCAACCCAGCAGTGCCATGCGCCCCCTGCCTCCACTCCCGCCGCCGCGGCCCTTCCGGCCCAGATCGGGCCCGCCCCGGGCCGCATCTGGGCCCCGCAAGCCCGCACGCCGCCCAGCCGCGCCCGAGCTCGGCTCCTACCACCGCCGCCTCGCCGGCGACCAGGATCTCGCCATCACTGGATCCCGAGCTCCCCGTCGCCCCGCCGCCAAGTCCTCCCGTCGGCGACCCCGTGCCGCCGCCAAAGCCCGCTCCCCCGGCTCCCTCTGTCGCCCCCTCCGCGCCAAGCTCCAGGGAGAGGAGCTCCCGAGCTCGCGGCCGCTCGACCTTGCTGCCGCTCCAGCAGGAGCTCGCCGGAGCGCGCCGCCTTCCGCCGCCGCGCCACGGCTTCGGTCGGGCCGGACCAGATCCGGCCGTTCCCGACTTCAACGACGTCCTCCCGGCCTTCCGCGCACCTCCCGTCGTCCACCCCGCCCCTCCGGCTACCTCTCCTTCCTCTCCGACGAACTTCGGTCGCCGTCGCCTCAGATCCAGCGAGATCCGTCGCCGCATCAATTTCCGTGCAAGGTTGACTTCGTTTTCTCACCAAATCCTCAGAAAACCATTTTATGTGCTCAAGTTCATCATGCCATAACTTCTTGTGTGCTAATCCATTTTGTGCATATAATATGTTGAAATGTTCATCATGAGATGCTCTTCATTTCGTTCCATTGTGCTATGCATTTTTTAGTCCATCTTCGTGCCCAAATCATCGTTGCAAGAGTTCTATATGATGTTAACTGCTGTCTGATATCAGAACTTGTTGTTTTATCTTTTTCGTTGCATTTTGTGTGTGCATCCTTTGAGAATGATGTCTAGATGTTTTAGGAGTATATTCATTCCATCTTTACAGTGGTGCAATCCATGTATTTTTGTGTGCCTTGTGGTGAGTGCATCAAGCTCGTGAAGTAGGGTACTTGCTGTTACTATTTTGCTAGGCTGAACCTGTTATATCATGATGCTATGTAAACCTGCTGCTACAAGTCCTTCTATGCATAATCTGGAGATGTTCACTAAGGATGTTTTGCTATACATGTCATGATCTATCCATCCATGACCTTGGTTGCATTTATAGCATGATGTAGCTTGTTGTAATATTGCTCTCAATTTGCTAAATAATGTTGCTGTCAGCTTGTTAACATTAAGTTCAGTTTTGCCATGTCAATAACAAGTGATCCATGTACCCTATGGACTTGCTCTTGCCATGCTTAGCTTGATAAATTTGTCCTCTTACTGTTGGTTACCTTTTGATTCCATTTATTGCTCTGTGATGAGTTGTACAAGCTCACCAACATGCCTACTTATCGTTGTTCCTGCCATGTTCTGTTATTCTGAATCTGTCATATTATTTGCCATGTTTGCATGGATGCTACCATCTTTTCTGCTGACCTTTGGAATTAGTTCAGTAAGGGAGATTTGTTCTTTGTCTTTAGTATTAGCATGCCATGCCTTTGTTTGTGATGTTAAGTTCCTATAGCATGTTGTTTGACAGCTCTAAACATTACAACCTGATGTAATTTCTGCCATACACAGTGATTTCTGCCAAGTCTGTGAAACTGTTATTATGTGCAATATTGCCATGTCCTTTTGAGCATGTTATTGTGTTTTTTGGAGATAGCTCAGTGTTCATGTTTTGTTGTGCTTTACCTGTAAATCATGTCCATGCCTTTTCTTTTCATGTTGAGGTGCCATAGCATATTGTTTTGATGCTTGCTAGATGCATAGTTGCTGTTTTGGACAGCTTGTCCTTTAAACTTGTTTCATGTGTATGTGTTGAACCGTTGCTCCGTTTTGAGTGTGCTCTATATGAAACTTGCTTGATTTTGCATGTAGTTTCATCTTATCATATTGCATCCATGTTTTGGGAGTGTTTGCTTGACGTTTGTATGCATTTTTGCATCAATGCCATGGTTAACTTGTTTTGCCCATATCTTCTAGGACGTAGCTCCGAACTTAACGAACTTTATATTTAACTTGACTAGAATTTCGTGTAGATCATCTTGGTGCATATTAACTTGCTGTTTAACAACTTGAACATAAGGTTTATTCAGATATGGGCCAATTTCGAAATATGCATATGAGGACTTACCGGATTAGTTCTATTTTGTTTCCGGCCTCATTTAAACTTGCTTTGATGTGTTGCTCTTGTATGCATCATCTCTTGCCTTGAGTAGCATCATATAGCCTTTGTCATGCATTATACTTGGTTGAGCATCATGCCATTTCTATGTGTTGTGTGTTTACCTTGTTGTTTGCTTCTTTCCGGTTGTGCTCCTTCTCGTTAGTTCCTGTTTCATTGCGATCGTGAGGATTCGTTCGTCTACGCTTGGTTCGTCTTCGTGGCTTCATCTTCTTCATGGACTCGTTCTTCTTCCTAGCGGGATTTCAAGCAAGATGATCGTCACCTTGGATCTCACTACTATCATTGCTATGCTAGTTGCTTCGTTCTATCACTATGCTGCGCTACCTATCACGTGTTCCTCAAGCCTCCCAAACTGCCATGTCAGCCTCCAACCTTTTCACCCTTCCTAGAAAACCGTTGCTTGGCTATGTTGCCGCTTTTGCTCAGCCCCTCTTATAGCGTTATTAGTTGCAGGTGAAGTTGAAGATTGCTCCATGATGGACAGGATTATGTTGGGATATCACAATATCTCTTATTTAATTAATGCATCTATATACTTAGTAAAGGGTGGAAGGCTCAGCCTTATGCCTGGTGTTTTGTTCCACTCTTGCCACCCTAGTTTCTGTCATGCTGGTGTTATGTTCCTTGATTTTGCATTCCTTACGCGGTTGGGTGATTTATGGGACCCCCTTGTCAGTTTGCTTTGAATAAAACACCTCCAGCAAGGCCCAACATTGGTTTTTTACATTTGCCTACCAACCTACTAACTTTCCCTTGGGCAGGCCAACCCAAGGGTCATCTTTTTTTTAAACCCCCCGGAGCCAGTGCTTCTCTAAGTGTTGGTCCGAACCGAGCCGCCTGCGGGGCCACCTCGGGGAAACTCGAGGTCTGGTTTTACTTGTAGCATGTCTCATCCGGTGTGCCCTGAGAACGAGATATGTGCAACTCCTATCGGGATTTGTCGGCACAGTCGGGTGGTCTTGCTGGTCTTGTTGTACCATTGTTGAAATGTCCTGTAAACCGGGATTCCGAGACTGATCGGGTCTTCCTGGGAGAAGGAATATCCTTCGTTGACCGTGAGAGCTTGTAATGGGCTAAGTTGGGACACCCCTGCAGGGTATAAACTTTCAAGAGCCGTGCCCACGGTTGTAGAGAACTTGACACCAGATTCAGATTAAAACGCATCAACCATGTGTATAGCCGTGATGGTCTCTTCTTGGCGGAGTCCGGGAAGTGAACACGGTTTTGGGTTATGTTTGAACGTAAGTAGTTTCAGGATCACTTCTTGATCATTGCTAGCTTCACCACCGTTCTGTTTGCTTCTCTTCTCGCTCTTATTTGCGTATGTTAGCCACCATATATGCTTAGTCACTGCTGCAACCTCACCTCTTATCCATTCCTTTACCCATTAAGCTTTGCTAGTCTTGATACCCATGGTAATGGGATTGCCGAGCCCTCATGGCTCACAGATTACTACAACAACAGTTGCATGTGCAGGTTATGCGATGATCATGACGCGAGAGCAATGTTTGCTTGTTTTGGAGTTCTTCTTCTGCTTCTTCTTCGATCAGGGGATAGGTTCCAGGTTGGCAGCCTGGGCTAGCAGGGTGGATGTCGTTTGACTTTCTGTTTGTGTTTCATCCGTAGTCGGATGATGCTCTTGTGTATGATGATGTTGTATTCGTGGTGTATGCCTCTTGTATGTATCCCCATCTATTATGTAATGTTGATGTAATGATATCCATCTTGCAAAAGCGTATCAATATGCGGTTCTATCCTTGGTGGAACCTTCGAGTCTCTTTAGGATAGTATCGCATATTGGGCGTGACAAGTTGGTATCAGAGCCTCGACCAACCATAGGAGCTCCCTTGATTGTACGTAGTTGGCCGTTGTCGAGTCTAGAAGAAAAATTGTTTTTTTTAGTCTAGTTATATCAGAGAGTAGGAATTCTTTTTACTCCTCAGCCCCTTCGTCGCTCTGGTGAGGAATCTTGACGTAGGTGTTTTGAATTACTTCTCTTCCCTTTCAAACTTTCTTTAGGATCACGCAGTTGATTTTTCAATCGTTGTTCCTCAGCTCTTTGCATCCGGTGAATTTCTCGTCAAGGTGATTTGACCCTCTCTGTTTTTGCAAGTCCAATCCTCAGTTGTCTTCTTTTCCCACCCGCCCAACCCTTTTTCTCCTCTGAGCCGGAGTCCATAATCGAGTATCCATCCTACTCGTGCGAAGCCTTTGCATTCTTTCAACCGGTGTTTTCTCTTCAAGATATTCGTCGGCTCTCCCTTCCAAGTTTCCTTTGTTTTTCCCACCCTCCCACCCTCTTCTTCCCGGAGCCTTAGTCTGTTTCGAGCATCAAATTCATTTGTGTGGATCCTTTTTAGTCTTTCTTCAATTGTTTCAACCGGTGAATTCTCTTTTGTTTGACATTCTTCATCTCTTTTCCGGTGGACTCAATTCAGGGTTTTTTTCGGGTTGATCACATTCTTTTCCTTGGATCAAGTGTTCTCCTTGCTCGTTCGCCTCTTGTCAGTTTATCCTTCCGGAGTCCTCAAGACATCTCAGGAGATTTGTCTGTGTTTGAATTAATTCGAGGTTGTCACCTCATTCAAATATTTCAATTGTTCCGGTGCATCATCTATCTCTTCAACAATCCCTTTCCAACGGTGTTTTTCTCTTTAGTGGGCCCTAACCCACAGGTCTTTTCCCAGGATCTTACCTGACTCTTCTAATTATTCCGGAGCTATTCCCAAATTCTTTTGAAAGTGTGACGTAAGAATGGATTCCATCAGTTACATGCCTTCTCCAAGATCGTTTTCAAATTCTTTTCATTGTTGGCTCAACCTCTTCTCTTTTCATTCTACCGGAGTATCTCAGTAATTTTGGGTGGTGTTTCTCGTCGTCATTTGAAGATCGAAGAAGAGTTCCTCTTAAATCTTGTCCATTCTCTCGAAGTTTCGTTGTTCTAGCTTCATGTTATCCTCTCGAATTATTCCATTTGTCAGATATTCCTTTTTCTCACCTATGCAGAGTATTTCAGGAATTGATTTCTGTTTCGCTTCACCGGAGACCATCATTCCAGAAGAATTCTTCGTCCTCACATTTCAGCTACCGTTATCCAATTATCCCAGTGCTTCCCGTTCGAGTTCGAGTTCTTTTTAATCAGTTCGAGTTCTTCCCGTTCTTTTGCATCTAAATCCCCTCAACATATTTTTTCTTCTAATTCTTCCCGGTGATTCATTCTCTTTCATTAGTCATTTTTGAATTCTTACGGTGGTTCCTTCAGATTCTTTTCCTTTGATTATCATATTAATTCATTCGTTCTTTCCAATCCTACCAGTGGTTCATGAAGACTTTCTCATGTTTTGTGCTATAACCCCCCCCCCCCCTTAATCCTTTTCAACAAGAATAAGTAGCATGCAAAATCCGTTGCTTGTCATCAATTTAATTTGGTGAGTATAGCATAACGTAATTCTTATTCTTATTTCATCATCGTCAAGTAATCCCTTCCTTCAGAGTTTGTTCTCGAGGAATAAATTCTAGGTACAAGTGTTTTCATCTTTTCTTTTCCGGATTTCAAATTTTTCCTCGGCCATTTCGTCGGAACCTCCATCTAAATCACCACTAGGCTCATCTTATTCTTTCATCCCTCATTCTATCTCATCATCCTTTTGTTACCGGAGTTCTTCCTGGTGGTTCTTCATGATTTAATCCATTCTTCAAGTGTTCATCAAGATTCTTGTTGGAGGAGTTCAAGTATCTTTTCTTCTCGCATCTCGAAGTGCAAATAATTCTCCGTTTTCTTCTGAAGTGGAGTTTTGCATTTCTTCGTTCTTCTCAGCTATTCAGACATCGGTTGTGGTATAATTTCACCTCAAGTTTTGAGTTGTTTTTGATAAGTCCACAACAAGCTTATTCTTTCGTTGTTGATTTTCTCAACAACTCTATTCAATCCTTCCTTCTAAGTTCTTTTCATTCAATTCTTTCAATTCTTCCGGAGGCATTGCATTGTTCATCTCGTCAAGTGTCATTTCGTTGGGTGAAGTTCATGTTCTAATCCTTCCATTTTCAGCCGGAGTGCTGTCGAAATTATTTCATTCTTATTCCTTTTTCCATCTTCTTCCAACCGGAGTGGTTACAGGGTCTATCTTATTCCGTGAGCTTTTGATTCTCATCATATTCGCCATTCCTCTTTTCTACCGAGTGCTCTCGACGTTGTTCTTCTTCTCTCTTGCGTTCTTATTTCACCTCTTCCTCTTTCTCTTCCGTCTCATTCCTAATATCTCGGGATGAGATCTCTTGTTAGTGGAGGAGAGTTGTAACGCCCCGGATCTGATGCGCCAGGTGTCTTCCAGTTATTCGCCATAGTTGCCATGTCATTTGCTTGCGTGTTGCATTTTGCCATGTCATCATTTGCATTTCATCTGCATGCTTTTCAAAACTAGCATCTGTTCAGGTTCTGCCAGTTCTCTCCGTTGTCCGTTCTGAGCCTGACCACACTCGCACGCGCCCACGGCACCTCCGAAATATTATTTTATAAGTGGCATAAAAATGTTCTCGGAATGGGTTGAAAGTTGGCGTGCCGTCTTATTATAGTCTAGGTAGACCGCATGTCAAGTTTCATCGCATTCAGAGCTCGTTTGATAGCCCAACCGTTAAACATATAGCGGTACCGCTGCCGGTACTTTCGTCGGACGTTTCGGTCTCCGAAACCGTGCCGGGCCGCACTTCATCTCTCTCCTCTTAGCCCAACCCCCTCCGCACAGCCGTCTAACCCGACTTAAACCCCCCCTCCGACCAGTGACGTTGGATCGTCATCGGAGGGTCCGAAACCCCTCAAAAACCCCCCAAACCCTAATCCCTAAACCTCCCTGCTATATATAGCAGCCTTCCCCTTCAATTTCTGTATAAACCTACCCCCCTAATCCTTCCCCTACCTGCAGCCGCCACCCCCTCCTTGAAATCCGTGCAGATCCAGTGCGCTGCCGCCACTTGGCGTCGTATGAGTGGTCGCGCCGCCACCCAGCGCCGCTCTCCTCCAACCCAGCAGTGCCATGCGCCCCCTGCCTCCACTCCCACCGCCGCGGCTGAGGGAGTCCTGGATTAGGGGGTATCTGGACAGCCGGACTATACACTTTGTCCGGACTATTGGAGCATGAAGATACAAGACTCAATACTTCGTCCCGTGTCCGGATGGGACTCTCCTTTGCGTGGAAGACAAGCTTGGCGATCCGGATATTGCATTTCCTTCTTTGTAACCGACTCTATGTAAACCCTAGCCCCCTCCGGTGTCTATATAAACCGGAGGGTTTAGTCCTGACAATCACAATCATAATCATCATAGGCTAGCTTCTAAGGTTTAGCCTTTACGATCTCGTGGTAGATCAACTCTTGTAATACCCATATCATCAATATCAATCAAGCAGGAAGTAGGGTTTTACCTCCATCGAGAGGGCCCGAACCTAGGTAAAACATCGTGTCCCTTTCCTCCTGTGACCATCAGCCTTAGACACACACATCGGGACCCCCTACCCGAGATCCGCGTGTTTTGACACTGACATTGGTGCTTTCATTGAGAGTTCCTCTGTGGCGTTGCTTCAAGGCTCGATGGCTCCTTCAATCATCAACAACAATGCGGTCCAGGGTGAGACTTTTCTCCTCGGACAGATTCTTCGTGTTCGGCGGCTTCGCACTGCGGGCCAACTCGCTTGGCCATCTGAAGCAGATTTATAGCTATGCCCCTGGCCATCAGGTCAGATTCAGAAGCTTGAACTCCACGGCCGATGTCCACGGAGACTTGATCTCCGACAGTTTCGGGCCTATGCCAGAAGCGCCGAACAGTCACGACGAGCATGGCTTAGACCTTCTGTCTGACAATACTCGGGATATCACACCTGCAGGAGCTCCGGACCTAAATCCGGAGAAAATCGCGTCGTCTGAGGACGGGTGGGTGGACCCCGCCCCAAAAGCCGCACACTCATCGGCGGTAGAGCCGAACACAGACTTCACGGAAGCCTGCGACACCAGACCCCCGGACTCGTATCCGGCTGTAGGTTCCAGTCCGCGCACCCTCGAGCCCACCGAATCTGGTAGGGCCCCGGTAATGGAGTTCACCACTACGGATATCTTCCTGCACTCGCCTTTTGGCGACATGCTGAACTCGTTAAAGTCTCTCTTTGTCAGGAGACTCTTGGCTGAACTATGTCCGGCTCGAGTGGGAAGCAGGCGACGAAGGAATTCGTTGCCCAACCACCACCCACTTTATTGCCACGGTCGATGATTCAACCAACGTCCTTGACTTCGACTCTGAAGACATCGACGGTTTGGACGACGATGTAGGAGAAGAACAGGAACCACCGCCCACGGGGCGGTGGACCGCCACCTCCTCATATGATATATATATGGTAGACACCTCGAAAAAAGCCAATGGCGATGAGGCAATGGAGAATAACCACTCAAGGAAGAAGGCAAAGTATGAACGTCAGCAGCAACGCCCCAAGCACGGCCACAACAATACCGGCAGAGCAATCAAAAACAATCCAGATGGTGCCAAAGATGAATACAATCCCGATCAGCCTGCCTTCGAGCAGACCGGACAGGCAGCGGATGGATACTTGGAGAGGGACAACTACACGCCCCCCTCCGAGGACGAGGTGAGCCTCGGCGACGATGAATTCGGTGTACCTGAGGATCCCGCGGAACAAATTCGCTTTAAGCGACGGCTTACTACCGCGGAGAAAAGCCTGCAAAAGAAGCAATAACAGCTCAGAGCTGACCAAGATTTGCTCATAGACAGATGGACCAAGGTCCTGGCCACCCAGGAATACGGACTAGACCGCCCCGCTAAAGGGTACACACGGCACAATTCGCTACCTCAACCTAAGAAGGAGAACCTAAAGCCCACACCCCGCGCCAATATACCACGGTCTGGGACAATACGCAGGAAACACGAGGTAGCATCCACAAACCTCAACGCAATCGTCATAAGCGTCAAGTCAAGGAAGTTGGTGCTGAATTCAGCAGCCCACAGTTCGGTCAGCGGAAAAAGAACAACTCAAGCCTTAGCAGCATACTCGATCAACCATGTGAAATTCATGGTACCCCTAAAAGGGCGGCCAAGCATACCAATAGAGAATGCCGGATCCTCAAAACAAAACGGCCGGTCACGCGCCGGAAACAATGAAAGGAGACTTCAGACAAAGGAAGACCGATCAAAACATGGCGAGGTCAAAGGAAGATCCTCCACAGTACAAAAATATGGCCGATCATCTCCAATTACATCGACCGTCCAGACAACGTCAACCACAACAATTTAATTGCACTCACTATCGACCCAATAGTTTGTGGGCTCCATCTCACATAAGACCCCCCGGGCATTAAACTATCAATAACATCTTCTAAAAGATGCCAGGTGCAAAGGCCAACTTTTAAGAGGCCCACCACACTAATGGCTGTCTTCGGATCACCAAACAAATACCACGCCAAAGAATAAGTCTTCGACATCGTCCCCTTATACAGTAACTACCACATACTATCGGGATGAACCATGTTGGCTAGATTCAACGGGGTACAACATTAGGCCAGTCCCACGTGACATAGTCACAATTACGGGCAAGACCGAACCCCACTCTCAGAGTGGAAATCATACCGCTGCTGGAATAGCGAGTCGTGCCCGTTTATCAAATTATGATTTGGCAGCCAACTATCCGAACACCAACTAAGGAGTCCGAGTTACTTTACGGCATGATAGCCTGGTTCAGCCAGGCTCCGATCAGGCACCCGCGGTTCAACCACAACATGACATGTAGCTGCCTTTAAGCATTTATCTTTACAGACCGACGTTGGTGCAGAACAGGACTGGCGACGTGGAAACAGCTCGGACGCACAAGGCAGGAACACATAAAGTAAATCTCCCCCCCCCCAAAAGGAGATAGTCCGGATACACTTCGGATCCACACACAGCCTCCTCCAGTCCAGCCACGGCAGGTTCTATCAAAAACACCTCTTTTTCAAAATCATAAACCGTACTCATATGCATAGACATGTCACTCTACAACAATGCATAGACTTAAATAACACTTACCGGCCGCGCTTTTTGTCATAAACGGCATCGGTACATCGTGTTATACCCACTATGCCAGGGGCTTCATAATACTCCTAACATGGAAACAAAGTCCGGCCACCTTTCCGGTTGCTCGGCACCCCGAACTTATAGCACTATATGCATCAGCTCCGAATCATGTCTTGGGTCATTAGTTGGGTTTGCCCGGCTCCCATGCTTTGGTACCTTAGGTTCCTCTCCATCCGCTAAGGTAGCGGTGGCAGAACTACTACGATTGTGTCCTGGTTCTTCCGGACGAGCACCTCAGTAGAGAAAGCGAAAAACTGATTGTCATGATACGGCGAGAGCTGGTCAGCTGTTCAAGAGGTCATAAATCCTTAAAGATTTATTCCGCACAATGCCATAATAAATCCAGAGTGCGACGGATCGGTTTTCTAATCAGGCGCTGTTATAGCCCCTCATACGATCTTCCGAATACCAGGGGTTGCGCCCACCACACTCGAATTCCTATGGCTAAGTGAGAGTGATAAAGCCCTATAGTCTGATTGCCTGGTTCGTGGTGAGGAACACCTCCTCAAAAGGACCCAACAATGGGATAAAGAGTGTTCAGGTATGTCCCGAACACCCCCGTACTTCTTACTTGGGGGCAGAAGCCGACGACTGGCCAACTCTCAGGATTTATATACACTAAACAGCTGCATAGGAAGAACAAATGTTCACATAAACAAGCAATAAATACTAACAATGCCATTATCCCGCATTACAAAGGACGGCATAACTGCCTTCAGGGAAATATAGTGTCTTTGGTACACTGATCCGCCACAAGGTGGGCTCCTTTCAGGACACCATCATAGTATAACTCGGGCTTGAGATGCTCCTTACCCTCCGGTGGTCCCTCAGTCATCAGCTTCTCAGCATCAAGCTTCCCCCAGTGCACCTTCGCACGGGCAAACGCCATGCGTGCACCCTCTATGCAAACTGATCGCTTAATGACATCGAACCGAGGGCAAGCACCAACAATCCGCTTCACGAGTCCGAAGTAACTTCTTGGAATTGGCTCCGTGGGCCACAGCCAGACAACCAAGTCCTTCATGGCTAGTTCGGTCGCCTAGTGCAGTTTGACCAGCTGCTTTAGCTGATCGATAAAGGGCACCGGATAATTCGGCGCCAAATACTGTGACCAGAAATCCTTCTCCGTAGACTCTTCTCCTCAGTCTGGTAGAATTGGGCAGCATCTGATATGCTGGATGGCAGGTCCGCAAACACCCCTAGAGAAACAAGAATTCAGCTTGTCACTTTAGAGTTCCTCCCATTACTATGTAAAAATGGCCTTGAATACAAAAGGCCTTACCAGCCACAACCTTCCGTGCCTCCTGAATGTCCTTCAGAGCACCTCGGGCTTCTTGCCGAGCATCCTCCGCGGCTTGGAGAGCTTGGGTGAGTTTGGATTTTTTTTCCCTGCTAGACTCTGGTCCAAGGTCTCACTTTTCTTCACAGCCTCCTGGAGCTCTCGCTCAGCTTCAATGACCCTGGCCACGTGTTTCTCACTAAGAGCTTGCTCGGCTGCGGCCTTCTCGTCGGCTTCAGCCACAACCTTCTTCAGTGCCTCTATTTCGGCACCCGCTCCAAGAGCATACAATACAAATATTTTCATTAGGCACAACTTCTAATTCGTGCTCCACTTAGCAAAAGGTTTCGACATACCTTGCTTGTCCTCCAACTGCTTCTTCGCACGGCCAAGTTCTTCTTCGACCCGTTCTAGACTCTACTTTAGTCCGGACACCTCCACATTATGAGCGGCGGTCATCTCTGCAGACGCCTGTTTTGAAACAAAGGGATACACATCATTAACTGAGTCTCCTGCAAAGCAGAAAATTTGATCCCCTGTCCGGCTTTCCCTCTCTCTTTCGCCAAACAGTGCATCAAGGGCTACTACTCATACTATGACAATCTCCCAAAGGTTTCTAAAAAACATACCTCAAAGCCTTTTATAAGTCTAAGGCAGGATTCATTCAGTCCGCTCTCGGCGGACTGAATCTTTTCAATCACCGCACCCATGAGGGCACGATGTTCATCGACGATGGACGCGCTCCTTAGCACTGTCGATAGGCCTCCCAGCAACTCTGCTTGGACAGAGGTTGCTGGCGGCGTGGGCAAGCCTCCCCCCGTCAGAGGTGGCTGCTCGCCCGATCCTGGAGCCTTAAAGGTCTCCAGGACCGTGTCCGGCTGCGGGCTGAACCCAAGACCGCCTCCGCCGTCGTCACACATGGGAGCCGCTGCCCCCGTGTATCCGGCCCTAGAGATATGCCCTCCCTGGTCCAGGCCCCGCTGAGACGACACCTCAGTGTCGCGCCTAGGCTTCGGGGAAGGGGCCTCTGGAGGTGTGTGATACGTCTCCAACGTATCTATAATTTTTGATTGCTCCATGCTACTTTATCTACTGTTTTGGACTATATTGGGCTTTATTTTCCACTTTTATATTACTTTCGGGACTAACCTATTAATCGGAGGCCCAACCCAGAATTGCAGTTTTTTGCCTTTTTCAGTATTTCGAAGAAACAGAATATCAAACGGAGTCCAAACGGAATGAAACCTTTGGGATCGTGATTTTCCAACCGAACGTGACCCAGGAGACTTGGACCCTACTCCAAGCAGTGCCCGAGGAGGTCACGAGGGTGGAGGGCGTAACCCCTGGGCGCGCCCCCTACCTCATGGGCCCCCCGGAGCTCCACCAATGTACTCCTTCCTCCTATATATACCTACGTATCCCCGAACGATCAGAACAGGAGCCAAAAACCTAATTCCACCGCCGCAACCTTCTGTATCCACGAGATCCCATCTTGGGGCCTTTTCCGGAGCTCTGCCGGAGGGGGCATCCACCACGGAGGGCTTCTACATCATCACCATAGCCCCTCCGATGAAGTGTGAGTAGTTTATTTCAGACCTTCGGGTCCATAGCTAGTAGCTAGATGGCTTCTTCTCTCTTTTTGGATCTCAATACAATGTTCTCCCCCTCTCTCATGGAGATCTATTCGATGTAATCTCCTTTTTGCGGTGTGTTTGTTGAGACCGATGAATTGTGGGTTTATGATCCAGTATTATCTATGGAAAATATTTGATTCTTCTCTGAATTCTTTTATGTATGATTGAGTTATCTTTGCAAGTCTCTTCGAATTATCTTTTTGGTTTGGCCAACTAGATTGGTAGTTCTTGCAATGGGAGAAGTGCTTAGCTTTGGGTTCAATCTTGTGGTGTCCTTACTCAGTGACAGAAAGAGTTGCAAGGCACGTATTGTATTGTTGCCATCAAGGATAACAAGATGGGGTTTTTATCATATTGCATGAATTTATCCCTCTACATCATGTCATCTTGCTTACGGCGTTACTCTGTTTTTACTTAATACTCTAGATGCATGCTGGATAGCGGTCGATGAGTGGAGTAATAGTAGTAGATGCAGAATCGTTTCGATCTACTTGTTTTGGACGTGATGCCTATATACATGATCATTGCCTAGATATACTCATAACTATGCTCAATTCTGTCAATTGCTTAACAGTACTTTGTTCACCCACCGTAGAATACTTATGCTCTTGAGAGAAGCCACTAGTGAAAGCTATGGCCCCGGGTCTATTCTCATCATATCAATATATATCACTTTATTTACTTGCTTTGTTTTTACTTTGCCTTTACTTTTTACTTTGCATCTATCTATGAAAAATACCAAAAATATTATCTCTATCAGATCTCACTCTCGTAGGTGACCGTGAAGGGATTGACAACCCCTAAGCGTTGGTTGCAGGTTGCTATCGTTTTGTGTAGGTACGAGGGACTTGTGCGTGGTCTCCTACTAGATTGATACCTTGGTTCTCAAAAACCGAGGGAAATACTTACGCTACTTTACTGCATCATCCTCTCCTCTTCGGGGAAATCCAACGCAGTGCTCAAGAGGTAGCAAGAAGAATTTCTGGCGCCATTGCTGGGGAGGCTCACGCAAGCAAGTCAACCATACCAAGTACCCATCGCAATCCCTATCTCTCGCATTACATTATTTGCCATTTGCCTCTCGGTTTCCTCTCCCCCACTTCACCCTTGCCATTTTATTCGCCCTTTTTCCGTTCGATCTTATGTTTGCTTGTGCCTTCTTTTTGCTTGCATCTTTGCTTGCTAAAAGTTTACGGAAATGTTAACGCCCACACGTGTGGGCGTTTGCACATCGCCCACACGTCTCCATCACCACTCATTTTGCCACGTATGAATAGATGACATCAGCAGAATTTTTTTTGGTTTTCGGCTTAAAAATGTTGTATCTCCTAAATAAAAAAGCGAACTAAAAATCCGTTTTCACCATTAAATCCGTCTCGACGAGATCTTCAAAACTAGACCCCATGTTGATATGTTTTGACGAATTTGTTTTTTGCCAGAAGTTGCCACAATGTTTACACTGCAGTTGCCATAGGGCTTAAACTAAAGTTGCCATGTGGCAATTTTAGTTTGTAGATCATGGCAATTTTAGTATTTTGATGATTGCAACTCCAGTACTTTGACCATGAAAATTATTTTTTGTATGAACCATGGCAATTTTACGTGCATGTATCATGGCAATTTTAGTTTATGGTTCATGGCAAGTCTAGTTTCTTAATTCCCCGTTTTATAAATGGCAAAATTTAATTTTAAATGTAGAAGAAAATAGCTGAAACATATCATGGCAACTTCAGTGTAAACATCATGGCAATTCATATGCAATAGACATGGCAACTTTTAATCCAAAAAAAATTTCATCAAAACATATCAACATGGGATCTAGTTTCGAAGATCTCATCGCGAGGGATTTAATGGTGAAAACGGATTTTCAATCGGATTTTTCGTTTAAGAGATAAAACATTTTAAAAAATGAGAATCCAAAAAGATTCCTGCATGCATGCATGCGATGACGTGGCAATCTGTTTACATTAGAGACATGTGGTGCGTCTCCCTTCCTGCCACACGTGTGGCAGTTAGCGTGACCCAAAGTTTATGGATCCTCATCCACTTGCTAATCTCTTTAAGAGATCCAATTATGATGGACCTATTACTAGTGAGTTGAGTGCACTAGATTATCTTTATGAGGTTTTTCTTGAATTTCGTGAATCTGAAAATTATGATGAAGAAATTTATGAAGAGATTCACAATAACTCCTTGAATAAAAAGCATGATTGCAATGATTTTCCTATAAATTCTCTTGATGTCAATTGTGCTAATAATATGCAAAACCCTAAGCTTGGGGATGCTAGTTCTGCTATGTCTACTATTTGTTGCAATGATCACGATTGGGGTGATTTTTCTTATGATCTTGAAATTTTATTTAATCCCCATGATGAATATGAGATTGATAATATTGTTTTCAATGATATTAAAAGTGGGTTTGGAAGAGTGTCAACTTTAGATCCCACATATTTGGAGAATGTTCAATCTTATGAAATTTTTGATGAAAGTGGGTTTGGAGAGGTCATGACTTTAGTTAATGTTAATCCCACTATTTTGGAAGAGTGTCAACTTCGCATGCATGTGTTTTGTGTTGGAAATATTTTATGTGATAGTTATTTTGCCGAATTTTCTTACGATCCTACATGTAATTATTATGAGAGAGGGAAATATGGTTGTAGAAATTTTCATGTTACTAAATTACCTCTCTTCATGTTGAGATTGCTATCATCTCTTTGTTCTTCCTTGCATATGCTAGTTTTTGTTTGCCTTGCAAATTTGTTTTCTTATAATATGCTTATGCATAGGAAGTATGTTAGACTTAGATGTGTTTGTCACGTGTTTCATGATGCTCTCTTTGTGCTTCAATTCTTGTCTTTCTTGTGAGCATCATTAAAATTCTCAATGCCTAGCTAAAAAGGCTTTAAAGAAAAGCGCTTGTTAGGAGGGAACCCAATTTTATTTTGTGTTTTTTGTTTTTGCTTCTGTTTAGGAATAAAATAATCCATCTACCTTCTGTTTGGATGTGGTTTTATGTTTTAATTAGTGTTTGTGCCAAGTAGGACCTATAGGATAACCTGTGATGATAGTTGATTTGATTCTGCTGAAAAACAGAAACTTTGTGCGCACGAATTTAGTTATGATAAATCACAGGAACGTGCTTTTGCGTTGATTCTTTTTGATGCTGATCAATAAACAAAGTTTCCAGGACTTCCTATTTTGGTATAATTTTTTGAGTTCCATAAGTTTGCGTTAGTTACAGATTGCTATAGACTGTTCTGTTTTTGACAGATTCTGTTTTTCATGTGTTGTTTGCTTATTTGGATGAATCTATGGCTAGTAAATTAGTTTATAAACCATAGAGAAGTTGGAATACAGTAGGTTTAACACCAATTTAAATAAAGAATGAGTTCATTACAGTACCTTGAAGTAGTCGTTTGTTTTCTTTCTCTAACGGAGCTCACGAGATTTCTGTTGAGTTTTGTGTTGTGAAGTTTTCAAGTTTTGGGTGAATTCTTTTGATGGATTATGGAACAAGGAGTGGCAAGAGCCTAAGCTTGAGGATGCCCATGGCACCCCCAAGATAATCCAAGGACACCAAAAAGTCAAAGCTTGGGGATGCCCCGGAAGGCATCCCCTCTTTCGTCCACTTCCATCGGTAATTTACTTGGACCTATATTTTTATTCACCAACATGATATGTGTTTTGCTTGGAGCGTCTTGTATTATTTGTGTCTTCGCTTGTTAGTCTACCACAATCATACTTGATGTACACATCTTTTGAGAGAGCCATACATGAATTGGAATTTGTTAGAATACTCTATGTGCTTCACTTATTTCTTTTGAGCTTGATAGTTTTGCTCATAGTGCTTCACTTATATCTTTTGAGCGTGATAATTTTTGCTCTAGTACTTCACTTAGATCTTTTAGAGCACGGTGGTGGATTTTTTCTTAAAGAAACTATTTGATCTCTCATGCTTCACTTAGATTATTTTGAGAGTCTTTAATAGCATGGTAATTTGCTTAATGTTAATATACTTGGTGTTCAAGATATGTGAAATTTCTTTTGAGTGAATTGAATACTAAGATAAGTTTGATGCTCGATAATTGTTTTGAGATATGGAGGTGATAATATCAAAGTCGTGCTAGTTGGGTGATTATGAATTTGATAAATACTTGTGTTGAAGTTTGCAAGTCCCGTAGCATGCACGTATGGTTAAAGTTGTGTAACAAATTTGAAACATGAAGTGTACCTGGCTTGTGCATCCTTATGAGTGGCGGTCGGGGATGAGCGATGGTCTTTTCCTACCAATCTATCCCCCTAGGAGCATGCATGTAGTACTTGAATTTTTGATGACTTCTAAATTTTTGCAATAAGTATATGAGTTCTTTTGACTAATGTTGAGTCCATGGATTATAGGCACTCTCACCTTTCCACCTTTGCTAGCCTCTTTGGTACCGTGCATTGCCCTTTCTCACCTTGAGAGGTGGCGCAAACTTCACTGGTGCATCCAAACCCCGTGATACGATATGCTCTATCACACATAAACCTCCTTATATCTTCCTCAAAACAGCCACCATACCTACCTATCATGGCATTTCCATAGCCATTCCGAGATATATTGCCCTGCAACTTCCACCATCATCATCATGACATACATTACTTTTGTCATATTGCCATTGCATGATCTTGTAGTTGACATCGTATTTGTGGAAAAGCCACCATGCATTATTTTCCATACATGTCACTCTTGATTCATTGCACCATCCCGGTACACCGCTGGAGGCATTCATATAGAGTCATATCTTGTTCTAAGTTTCGAGTTGTAATCCTTGTGTTGTAATCAATAGAAGTGTGATGATCATCATTATTAGAGCATTGCCCAAATAAAAAAGAGAAAGGCCAAAAAGAAAAAAAGAAAGGCCCAAAAAAAAGAAAATAAAAAAGAGGCAATGCTACTATCTCTTTTTCCACACTTGTGCTTCAAAGTAGCACCTTGTTCTTCATGTAGTGAGTCTCATATATTGTGCTTCAAAGTAGCACCGTGTTCCTCATGTAGTGTGTCTGATAAGTTGTCCTTTTTTTTACTAGTGGGAATTTTTCATTATAGAACTTGGCTTGTATATTCCTACGATGGGCTTACTCAAATGCCCTAGGTCTTCGTGAGCAAGCAAGTTGGATGCACACCCACTAGTTTTCTTTTGTTGAGCATTCATAGCTCTAGTGCATCCGTTGCATGGCAATCCCTACTCCTCATGTTGACATCAATTGATGGGCATCTCCGTAGTCCATTGATTAGCCTCGTCAATGTGAGACTTTCTCCTTTTTGTCTTCTCCACACAATCCCCATCATCATATTCTATTCCACCCATAGTACTATATCCATGGCTCACGCTCATGTATTGCGTGAAGGTTGAAAAAGTTTGAGATTATTTAAGTATGAAACAATTGCTTGGCTTTTCATCGGGGGTATAGAAGTTGGGAACATCTTTGTGTGACGAAAATGAAGCATACCCTAACTATATGATTTTGTAGGGATGAACTTTCTTTTGCCATGTTATTTTGAGACGACATGATTGCTTTGATTAGTATGCTTGAAGTATTATTATTTTTGTGTCAATATGAACTTTTTTCTTGAACCTTTCGGATCTGAATATTCATATCACAATTAAGAAGATTTACATTGAAATTATGCCAAAGTATCACTCCACATCAAAAATTCTTTGTTTTTATCATTTACCTACTCGAGGACGAGCAGGAATTAAGCTTGGGGATGCCTGATACGTCTCCAACGTATCTATAATTTTTGATTGCTCCATGCTACTTTATCTACTGTTTTGGACTATACTGGGCTTTATTTTCCACTTTTATATTACTTTTGGGACTAACCTATTAACCGGAGGCCTAGCCCAGAATTGCTATTTTTTGCTTTTTTCAGTATTTCGAAGAAACAGAATATCAAACGGAGTCCAAACGGAATGAAACATTCGGGATCGTGATTTTCCAACCGAACGTGACCCAGGAGACTTGGACCCTACACCAAGCACTGCCCGAGGAGGTCACGAGGGTGGAGGTCGCCCCCCCTTGGCGAGCCCCCCTACCTCGTGGGCCCCTTGGAGCTCCACCGACATACTCCTTCCTCCTATATATACCTACTTATCCCCGAACGATCAGAACAGGAGCCAAAAACCTAATTCCACCGCCGCAACCTTCTGTATCCACGAGATCCCATCTTGGGGCCTGTTCCGGAGCTCCGCCGGAGGGGGCATCCACCATGGAGGGCTTCTACATCATCACCATGGCCCCTCCGATGAAGTGTGAGTAGTTTACTTCAGACCTTCGAGTCCATAGCTAGTAGCTAGATGGCTTCTTCTCTCTTTTTGGATCTCAATACAATGTTCTCCCCCTCTCTCGTGGAGATCTATTCGATGTAATCTCCTTTTTGTGGTGTGTTTGTTGAGACCGATGAATTGTGGGTTTATGATCCAGTATTATCTATGGAAAATATTTGATTCTTCTCTGAATTCTTTTATGTATGATTGATTTGAGTTACCTTTGCAAGTCTCTTCGAATTATCTTTTTGGTTTGGCCAACTAGATTGGTAGTTCTTGCAATGGGAGAAGTGCTTAGCTTCGGGTTCAATCTTGCGGTGTCCTTACTCAGTGACAGAAAGAGTTGCAAGGCACATATTGTATTGTTGCCATCGAGGATAACAAGATGGGGTTTTTATCATATTGCATGAATTTATCCCTCTACATCATGTCATCTTGCTTACGGCGTTACTCTGTTTTTACTTAATACTCTAGATGCATGCTGGATAGCGGTCGATGAGTGGAGTAATAGTTGTAGATGCAGAATCGTTTCGATCTACTTGTTTTGGACGTGATGCCTATATACATGATCATTGCCTAGATATACTCATAACTATGCTCAATTCTGTCAATTGTCAACAGTAATTTGTTGACCCACCATAGAATACTTATGCTCTTGAGAGAAGCCACTAATGAAACCTATGGCCCCCGGGTCTATTCTCATCATATCAATCTATATCACTTTATTTACTTGCTTTGTTTTTACTTTGCCTTTACTTTTTACTTTGCATCTGTCTATCAAAAATACAAAAAATATTATCTCTATCAGATCTCACTCTCGTAAGTGACCGTGAAGGGATTGGCAACCCCTAACCATTGGTTGCGAGTTGCTATCGTTTTGTGTAGGTACGAGGGACTTGTGTGTGGTCTCCTACTGGATTGATACCTTGGTTCTCAAAAACTGAGGGAAATACTTACGCTACTTTACTGCATCATACTCTCCTCTTCGGGGAAATCCAACGCAGTGCTCACGAGGTAGCAAGAAGAATTTCTGACGCCATTGCCAAGGAGGCTCACGCAAGCAAGTCAACCATACCAAGTACCCATCGCAATCCCTATCTCTCGCATTACATTATTTTCCATTTGCCTCTCGTTTTCCTCTCCCCCACTTCACCCTTGCCATTTTATTCGCCCTTTTTTCCGTTCGATCTTATGTTTGCTTGTGCCTTCTTTTTGCTTGCATCTTTGCTTGCTAAAAGTTTATGGATCCTCATCCACTTGCTAATCTCTTTAAGAGATCCAATTATGATGGACCTATTACTAGTGAGTTGAGTGCACTAGATTATCTTTATGAGGTTTTGCTTGAATTTCGTGAATCTGAAAATTATGATGAAGAAAATTATGAAGAGATTCACGATAACTCCTTGAATAAAAAGCATGATTGCATTGATTTTCCTATAAATTCTCTTGATGTCAATTGCGCTAGTAATATGCAAAACCCTAAGCTTGGGGATGCTAGTTCTGCTATGTCTACTATTTGTTGCAATGATCACGATTGGGGTGATTTTTCTTATGATCTTGAAAATTTATTTAATCCCCATGATGAATATGAGATTGATAATATTGTTTGCAATGATATTAAAAGTGGGTTTGGAGGAGTGTCAACTTTAGATCCCACATATTTGGAGAATGTTCAATCTTATGAAATTTTTGATGAAAGCGGGTTTGGGGAGGTCATGACTTTAGTTAATGTTAATCCCACTATTTTGGAAGAGTGTCAACTTCGCATGCATGTGTTTCGTGTTGGAAATATTTTATGTGATATTTATTTTGTTGAATTTTCTTACGATCCTACATGTAATTATTATGAGAGAGGGAAATATGGTTGTAGAAATTTTCATGTTACTAAATTACCTCTCTTCATGTTGAGATTGCTATCATCTCTTTGTTCTTCCTTGCATATGCTAGTTTTTTTTTGCCTTGCAAATTTGTTTGCTTATAATATGCCTATGCATAGGAAGTATGTTAGACTTAGATGTGTTCGTCACGTGTTTCATGATACTCTCTTTGTGCTTCAATTCTTGTCTTTCTTGTGAGCATCATTAAAATTCTCAATGCCTAGCAAAAAAGGCTTTAAAGAAAAGCACTTGTTGGGAGGCAACCCAATTTTATTTTGTGTTTTTTGTTTTTGCTTCTGTTTAGGAATAAAATAATACATCTACCTTCTGTTTGGATGTGGTTTTATGTTTTAATTAGTGTTTGTGCCAAGGAGGACCTATAGGATAACCTGCGATGATAGTTGATTTGATTCTGCTGAAAAACAGAAACTTTGCGCGCACGAATTTAGTTATGATAAATCACAGGAACGTGATATTGCGTTGATTCTTTTTTCCGATGATCAATAAACAAATTGTCCAGGACTTCCTATTTTTGTATAATATTTAGAGTTCCAGAAGTTTGCGTTAGTTACGGATTGCTACAGACTGTTCTGTTTTTGACAGATTCTGTTTTTCGTGTGCTGTTTGCTTATTTGGATGAATCTATGGCTAGTAAATTAGTTTGTAAACCATAAAGAAGTTGGAATACAGTAGGTTTAACACAAATTTAAGTAAAGAATGAGTTCATTACAGTACCTTGAAGTAGTCGTTTGTTTTCTTTCTCTAACGGAGCTCACGAGAATTCTGTTGAGTTTTGTGTTGTGAAGTTTTCAAGTTTTGGGTGAATTCTTTTGATGGATTATGGAACAAGGAGTGGCAAGAGTTTAAGCTTGGGGATGCCCATGGCACCCCCAAGATAATCCAAGGACACCAAAAATTCAAAGCTTGGGTGAGGGACTCCTGGACTAGGGGGTGTCCGGACAGCCGGACTATCAACGTCCGCCGGACTCCAAGACTACGAAGATACAAGATTGAAGACTCCGTCCCGTGTCTGGATGGGACTTTCCTTGGCGTGGAAGGCAAGCTTGGCAATACGGATATGTAGATCTCCTACCATTGTAACCGACTCTGTGTAACCCTAGCCTCCTCCGGTGTCTATATAAACCGGAGGGCTTTAGTCCGTAGGACACAACATACATTACAACAATCATACAATAGGCTAGCTTTAGGGTTTAGCCTCCCTTATCTCGTGGTAGATCCACTCTTTTACTACCCATATCATCAATATTAACCAAGCAGGACGTAGGGTTTTACCTCCATCAAGAGGGCCCGAACCTGGGTAAAACATCGTGTCCCTTGTCTCCTGTTACCATCCGCCTAGACGCACAGTTCGGGACCCCCTACCCGAGATCCGCCGGTTTTGACACCGACATTGGTGCTTTCATTGAGAGTTCCTCTGTGTCGTCGCCGATAGGAAGGATGCCTCCACCCGTCTTCAAAGACGGTATTTTCACCAAAGGGGCCTTGGCCGCCGGCCAAACAATCCAGCTAGGCGGTTTTCTTATGACCACCTGTCCGGCCACTGCTTCGACAATGACTTCTCAAGTCGTCAAAAGCAATCTCCGCGTCAGCTTGGAATTCGCCGAGCGGCTGGATCCAATAGAGCTCTCGTCTGTCAACGAGATCTTGGATCGCATCGCCGCCCTGGGAGTCGCTACAGACTACAATCAGATTGGGCTTAAAACCGATCTGAGAGAGATTAACTCTCCCCAGGCCAGCCACCGCGTCGCAGTGGTAGAGGAACAATGCGGCGACTCTTCTCCTATATTGAAAAGTAGTCACGTCTGGATTCCCGAACCCTCCATGCCGGATTTCCGCGGAGGGACGGACTTCGATCGAGCATTGAACTTAAAATCATGCATCGTTCCGGACTTGTTGGATCGTGTCCAGCAATCCAAGCTTCCGAATTCGGAAACTCCTCGGCCTTTAAGCCCCAATATGGGCAGGGATCCGGATTTTAGTCCACCCACCCGCCTAGACATATGCGATCTATCTCTAATACGGCAAGAGCCCGCTGAAACAGTACATCACTACTGGGCCAGATTCCTCCTGGTTATGGACAGGACAAAGGACTGCCGAGAGGAAAACGCAATCAAAATCTTTTGCAATAATTGCACGGACAAGGGAATATTGAACGCCATCGGCCGTCGTAAAATTATATGCTTCACCGATCTGGTGTCCATAGTACGAAAGTACTGTGCGATGGAGAGTTTCCGGAAAACCGAAAACCAATTTTGGGATAATCTGGCCCCGAATACAACCCAGTCCGCAACAAAAGGGTGCATCACACTCAGGCCCCAGATGCAAAAACGAAAAAGCAAAAACCCCATAAAGGGCACGGAACCGTACTGGAGGGATGGCTCAATGGACCCTGTAAGCTTCATAGTACAGAGGGAGCCGTCCCAACACATAGCCTTCGAGCATGTTGGATATTGCGGCAGGTGGCCAAAAGTGGCGAGGAGCTTCTAGCCCCGGAAAACCACTCCAACAATACCAGTACGGTATCAAGAGTCTTCGAGACCTTCGCATCGAATAATATGCGAAAACGAACAATCCGCGGCCTCGCCGAAGTCTACCAAGTAGCAACAGCAAATCCATGGAGCGACACAGCTATCACCTTCAACGCCAGCGACGAACCTAAATTCCGAACAGCTCGAGCACCAGCCGCACTGGTGCTTAGTCCCATAGTGGACGACTTTCGACTTACAAAGGTCCTCATGGATGGCGGCAACAGACTAAACCTCATCTATGAGGAAACTCTTCAAAAAATGGAAATCGATTGGAGCCGTATTGAGCGAAGCAGCACAACCTTCAGAGGAATAATCCCTAGCCGGGAAGCGCGCTGCACCGGAAAAATCACACTCGATGTGGTGTTCGGCTCGCCGGACAATTACAGATCCGAAGAAGTCACGTTCCAAGTGGCCCCGTTCAACAGCGGATACCACGCTATATTAGGACGAGAGGCATTCACAATTTTTCAAGCCGTACCCCATTACGGTTATATGAAGCTCAAAATGCCTGGGCCCGGCGGAATAATCACTCTCGCTAGTGATCCGGACATAGCACTCCGCGCCAAAAACAAGACAGCCGCACTAGCCCTGGAGGCACTATCCGAGGCCCTAGCGGCAGAAGAACTCACCGCGCTGCGCTCTATGGTAAACAGGGACGATGTGATACTTGATAAAAGATCCAAGTCCACCTCCTTCAAACCAGCAGATGAAATAGTGAAATTCCAGGTCCATCCAACGGACCCAACAAAGACGGCCTCCATTGGGGCACAATTAAACCCCGAGGTAGACGCCGCACTGCGCGAATTCCTTCGGGAAAATTGGGACATCTTCGCCTGGCATCCTTCGTACATGCCCAGAATCCCACGCAGACTGGCAGAACATAGCCTAAACATCCTAAAAGGATTCAAGCTGGTCAAACAGGCTCTTCGACGATTTTCCGAACCCAAAAGACAGGCAATGGGAGAAGAGCTAGCCAAACTATTGGAAGCCGGATTCATTAGAGATATCAAACATCCGGATTGGCTAGCAAATCTGGTAATGGTACCAAAGAAGGACAAATCCTGGCGCCTATGCGTCGATTTTAAAGACCTCAATAAGGCTTGCCCAAAGGATCCCTTCCCCCTCCCCTGCATCGACCAAATTATCGATGCTACCGCAGGGCACGATTCATTGTGCTTCCTCGACGCATACTCTGGCTACCATCAAATCAATATGGCGGAAGCAGACCAAGCCGCAACGGCATTCATCACTCCATACGGACCATTCTGCTTCAACACGATGCCCTTCGGACTTAAAAATGCCGGCGCAACATATCAGCGCATGATTCAAACATGTCTGGCTACCCAGATCGGCAAAACAGTCGAGGCATATGTAGACGACGTAGTCGTCAAAACAAAACACGTCGAAACTCTAGTAGACGATTTGAGGCTCACATTCGACAACCTCACAGCATATGACATCAAGCTGAATCCGGAAAAATGCGTTTTCGGCGTACCAGCCGGAAAGCTGCTGGGCTTCATTGTATCCGGTAGAGGAATTGAAGCAAACCTGGCTAAAATCCGAGCTCTGTCACAGTTGGATATCCCAAAAGACCTCAAACAGATACAAAAAGTAACAGGATGCGTGGCAGCTTTAAGCCGCTTTATCTCCCGTCTAGGAGAAAAGGCATTGCCCCTCTATCGCCTCCTCAGGCGCACTGAACACTTCGAGTGGACGGATGCTGCCACTGCCGGACTCGAAGAAATAAAGGCCATATTGGCAACAAATCCGGTCCTGGCTGCGCCCAATCTGGGCGAACCAATGTTGTTATACATCGCAGCAACGCATCAAGTTGTAAGCGCGGTACTCGTCGTCGAACGAGAGACAGAAGGGCATAAATTCCCTCTTCAAAAACCAGTGTATTATGTATCCACTGTGTTAACTCCCTGCAAGTCCCGTTACCCACACTATCAGAAGATAGCGTATGCGGTGTTCATGGCATCCCGGAAGCTCCGACACTACTTTCAAGAGTGTTCGATAACAGTGGCCTCCGAAGTACCACTCAATGACATCATAAATAACCGCGATGCAACGGGCAGGATTGCAAAATGGGCCATTGAGCTCTTACCATTCGATATAACTTACAAACCTCGGCGAGCTATAAAGTCACAAGTTTTGGCTGACTTCGTCGCCGAATGGACAGAAGCCGAACTCCCTAAAGAGTACGGCGCATACTCCAATTGGACTATGCACTTCGACAGCTCCAAAATGTTGGCCGGACTAGGGGCTGGCGCCGTCTTGACGTCCCCAACCGGGGACACAGTCCAATACGTACTTCAAATAATGTACACGGACTCCAACAACGCAGCCGAATACGAGGCCCTCTTACATGGTCTCCGGATGGCAATCTCCATGGGCATTCAACGCCTAGAGGTGCGCGGGGATTCGAACCTTGCAATATCCCAAATAAATGGAGACTTTGACGCCAAGGATCTGAAAATGGCAGCATATCGCAACGCTGTCCTAAAAATGTCGGCTCGGTTTGAAGGACTTGAATTCCATCACATAGCCCGAGAAAATAACCAAGCAGCCGACGTACTGGCACGCATCGGCGCAAAACGTGACGCTATCCCTCCAAATATCTTCCTGGAACGGCTCTTCAAGCCATCCGTACTATGGGAAGGGGAATCCGGAAATGACAAACCGGAAACAACCGCGCCAACCGGCGATTCAGCCGATGACATAACACCTTCAGCCCACGACATAATGGTAGTAATTGCCCCGTGGACGGAACCATTCCTAGCCTATCTGCTTAGACAGGAACTTCCCGAAGACCAAAATGAGGCCTGCTGCATAGTCCGGCGATCGAAAGCCTACAAGGTCCATGAGGGAGAACTTTATAAGAAAAGTACAACCGGAGTCCTTCAAAGGTGTATCTCCGAAGAGGAAGGGCGAAACCTCCTGGCTGAAATTCATGCCGGACTAGGCGGACACCACGCAGCGGCCCGGGCCCTTGTAGGAAAGGCATTCCGTACAGGATTTTATTGGCCGACGGCCCGGGCAGATGCCCAGGACTTAGTCCAGAGATGCGTCAGTTGTCAGCTCTTTGCTAACCAGAGCCATATGCCACCCACCGCCCTCAAAACTATACCCATTACCTGGCCGTTCGCGGTCTGGGGGCTTGATATGGTTGGACCCCTTAAAGGGGGAACCCACAAGCAAAGGTACCTATTGGTCATGGTGGATAAATTCACAAAATGGATAGAGGCCAAACCGGTCAAAACGGCAGAGTCCGGACCAGTGATAGACTTTATATCCGGGGTGGTACACTGTTACGGAGTCCCCCACAGCATCATCACCGACAACGGCACGAACTTCACGGCCGACGAGGTCAAGTCATGGTGCAAAAATATGGGCATCAAGCTCGAGTACGCTTCAGTCTATCACCCTCAAACCAACGGTCAAGTGGAACGAGCAAATGGTCTAATAATGAGCGGCATTAAACCCAGACTAGTGCGGTCACTTACTAAATCCGACACGCACTGGGTTGAGGAGCTCGACTCCGTACTCTGGGGGCTGCGGACAACGCCTAACCGTACTACTGGATTCACACCATTTTTTATGGTATACGGCGCAGAGGCAGTCCTGCCCTGCGACATTATTCATGACTCACCTCGAGTGCGCATGTACGAAGAAAGAGAGGCCGAGCTGGATCGCCAGGACAGCTTGGATACATTGGAGGAAGAACGCGACGTCGCCAAGGCTCGTTCCGCATTCTATCAGCAGCAGGCCCGAAGATATCAAAGCAGAGAAGTACGGGCCAAGACTTACAACGTTGGCGAACTAGTTCTACGCCTGCCGGACAAGAAAAAGGACAAGCTCAAGCCCAAATGGGAGGGCCCCTTCATTATCGATCAAGTCCTGACCGGCGGAGCGTACCGTCTACGAAATGCGTCGGATAACCGACTCGAGCCGAACCCATGGAATGCAGCCCACCTCCGAAGATTCTATGCCTAGCGCCGGACTAAGAGTTCGTCCCCTTCCTCCGTTCAAATTTTTAAACTTCAGCCGTCTTTTGTTTCTCTTTCTTCCCCTAACCTTTTTACTAAAAAGCCCCTATGGGCCTACTTCCGCATTGTTCGCGTACACTTGATGTGCCATCCGCACTCATTATACCTGGGGGCTTCTTTTCCAGAAGCTCAATGATAAGGGCTTCATGCCCAGCACATGTGTCAAGCTTCCACATGTACCTTTTACTCACCATTATATGCATTGATATGACTTAAGTTTTGGCCAAGCTGGGTTGCCTGGCTCCTGTGCTTACCCCTACGTTCCCGATTGTTCGGCTACGAGGTAAAGGGAGCACATATGCGATTGTTACTGCCGGGTCAGCCGGATGTGTACCTCAGACTGGGTGAAGCCGAAAGCTAGTGTTCTTAAGGGAATATTCGGTCGGTGACTTGAAAGATGATTTTTTACCTACTTATTTATCTGCCCCCAGATGTTTTTCTACTTTTTTCGCAGTCCGGACATGCACTTTAGGGCATGCCTCCCAGGGAAAGGAACCCTTAACGGAACTATTCTCCGTAGAAGATGTTTCTTACTAACCATGTAATATAACATAACTAGTTGGGCACTTGTCTGATAAAGCACTAATGACCCCTACGCCTAGTCTCCATGCATACCCCGGTTGTTCCTTAACCAAAAAGGTATTCGGACACACTCCGGACTCTAGGGTCCCGAGGTTGAAGCGAAAAGGTCGGCAAAGACAAACGATCTACAATCCGGCTAGAAGGCATTTCACATGTCATTTTGAAAATACATTGTCAAATTTACTGATTGTATTCCTCCTCAGTCCCATCTAACAGGCTGTCTAACTTACAGTCCCGTTGGGAAAATTTAGCAGCCAACTCTACCTGGCTGTATACTAAACTCACAGGGATCTCCTTCCCATCGGGCCCCACCGGTCCAACTTCGGCCATGTGGTTGGGATCCGCCTTCTTGTAACGCGCCTTCACCATGGCCCAAGCCTCCCTGGCACCTTGACGGCAAGCCGAAATCTTCCACAAACGGAAGCGCTGCCACACTCCCTGAAGCTTCTCCGCAAGCTCACCAAGGCCGTTGGGTAGGGAGAGGGCTGGCCATAAAGCCTGGACGACGCCGCTCATTGCCTGCCGAACTCGTTCGAGCAGTTGCAACAGCTCGGGAAGTTGATCACCCGTTGATATGGGCATCTCCTCCGCAGGGCGACCTATGAGTATACCTACAAGACACATTATGTCAATTTACTTCTTCGCCGAACTCTTCTTTTTAAAGGAGTCCGCTCAAGCACTTACTATAAATGCCGTGACGAAGCCGCTGATTCTCCTTAACGGAGCCGGACAGCTCGGCTCGAGCGCCTTTCAGCTCTTCTCCGAGCTTGGCGTTGGCATCCTGGAGCTTGTTCCTTTCTTGCTGTACCCTATTCAGCACCCTCTCGCCGGCCTTTAGCTGGCGCAGTAATTCTTGTCGGTCCGGATCTTGTCCGGCGGCACCTGCAATGTCATTATTAGACTTGCGCAGACGCCGCACAGTGCTTATATTTATTAATAAAAATGTGTTACCAGGAGGGGTCTCTGCGCTTCCTCCTGCGGGAGCAAGTGCGGCCTCAAGCTGGGCCTTGCATTCTTGCAGCTCCTGAGACAGCTGGGCATTCTTCTCGGTAAGATCCTGCATTTCAAATGATCCTTAAATCAGTTAACATAACTACTTTAAGTCTCGGGGGCTACTGGTATATATAACCATTAAAATTCCCTTACCCGTATATCTTTTACATACTGCTCCGTGGCTCTGGTAAAACCGTCTTGAGCAGCACGGAGGTGCGCATCCCCTGCGTTAAAGGCGTCCAATGCCTCAGGGGAGAAGCACGCTTCACGAAATACTGTCCAGCGGCGCCTGTGGTTCATGGCGCTCTCCACCTCAGACTTGGTGGCGGACAGTCGGTCGACATCCTCCGTTGGAGGAGTATCCGGCCCGCGCATTGCGCTTGCCTCCCCCTCCTGACCAGGCGCTGGAGCCTGGCCGATATAGGCTGGATTGGCAACCTCTACGCCCGCAGTCCGGCGGGCGCTTTTTCCCCTATAAAGGATCATGAGCACTCAGACGCTTCCTAGGAACGTTTCTCTGAATATTTAAAATACGAGCTATACCTTTGCGGCGACGTTTCAGTCCGTACCGCGCTCCTTTTCCGCCTACTGGTCCGGACTGACCTTTCTTGGTCAGCCGCCGCGGGCTCGGCTTCCCGCCCTGAAGGTGCTTCCTATAAAACACCATTGTTCGCGAAGGTTAGAAATTGGCAAGGAAGAGATAATGGTGTCCAAACCTCGGTCACAATCACCTGGGAAGCTGGATATAATCCGGGGTAGTCCACCGTAATGGCGACCAAAGCATTGTCCATGCTGAGCTGGTAAAACACCCCGTCGATCAGCTCCACCTTGATATCTGGATCCTCTTCGGAGGCCGGATCCAGGGATCTTTCTGGATCCTCGGGCTGCAGAGCGGGACTTACCATGTCCTCCACAGTCCGGTGTAGTTCCTGCGCCGAAGACATAATGTAAGAAGCCTAAACTTCGAAAGCATGGGTTGAGCCCTTAAAAATGTTCGCTTACCCAGCTTCTAGGGTTGTTCATGGAAAACCCATTCAACGGGTTCGTTCGGAGGAAATCCTCCTTTTCCCCCTTGTACAGGCTGGACAGGATCTGCACCAGGTCCTCGGTCGAATCCGGTCCTTTGCGGCCGTGGCGGGTGGCGTCGTCCTCCCCGTTGAAATCCCACATGGGGTGGCCTCTGTATTACAATGGTTGTACCCCCCGCATGATGCATGTTGCCATGACTCCAATCATGGTCAACCCGGAATGGGCCAGTAATATTATTCGGCCCATCAGGTAATGGACGCTCTTGTCTTCCTCCAAACGGGGGCTCCGCAGGCGCCAGCTGAGTCGTTTCTTTAGAGGGGCAGCACTGAACTCCGGGAGGCCAATTCGGACTGGATCCGGCAGCGGAGCGTCTTCTATATAAAACCACTCCGAAGGCCAGTCTTCGGACGCCTTCTTAGGGGTACCGGATGGGTACCGGTCCCGGCAATGCACCATATTTCGGCGCCACCCACTTGATATATGGATCCCTCGTGAGAATGGGGTATGAGGCGGAACAGCCTCTTCCACAGTGCAAAATGGGGCTCGATGCCCAGGAATAGCTCGCAAAGAGCTACGTAGCCCGCGATATGCAAGACAGAGGCAGGCGTAAGGTGATGGAGCTGGAGTCCGTAGAACTCCAGGAGCCCGCGGAGAAACGGATGTATTGGAAATCCAAGTCCCCTTATCAGATAGGGGACGAAGCATACCCGCTCCCCTTTGTTGGGACTTGGGGTAGCCTCCGCTTGCTTCCCACCTTGGTAGGTGGCCAGGCCGGTTCGAACCGGGACCATGAAGGCCGGAGGGAGATATCCCCCCGCTTGGAGCTTCACTAGCTCGTTGTGTGGAACAGAGCACCTCCTCCAATCCCCTGGCGGTGGGCTGGGAGCGCGAGAAGAGGAGCCACGTCGACGGTCCATGATGGAATGGATTTTTAGGTCAAGGGCGCTCCGATGAAGTATTGGCGGAAGGAAGATGATGTGGTTTGGATCTGGATTTTTGCCTCTTTTGTAGGCGGATGACTCGCACGACTAGGGGGTGAAGCATAAAAGACACCCTGGCTTTTCGCATTCGTGCGACACGTGGAAGAAGGCCATTATTGGGCGTAGAAGCCAAGAAGCACAGTATTTATGATGAAGCCGGACACTGTTCGGCAGGTACATGGAACTTGAAGGGAGAACCCGCCTTGCAATGCCGAAGACTACATACGCGCTGGACTTATCATCATTGTAGCCTGGTTCAGGGGCTACTGAGGGAGTCCTAGACTAGGGGGTGTCCGGACAGCCGGACTATCATCGTCCACCGGACTCCAAGACTATGAAGATACAAGATTGAAGACTCCGTCCCGTGTCCGGATGGGACTTTCCTTGACGTGGAAGGCAAGCTTGGCAATACGGATATGTAGATCTCCTACCATTGTAACCGACTCTGTGTAACCCTAGCCTCCTCCGGTGTCTATATAAACCGGAGGGCTTTAGTCCGTAGGACACAACATACATTACAACAATCATACCATAGGCTAGCTTTAGGGTTTAGCCTCCTTGATCTCGTGGTAGATCCACTCTTGTACTACCCATATCATCAATATTAATCAAGTAGGACGTAGGGTTTTACCTCCATCAAGAGGGCCCGAACCTGGGTAAAACATCGTGTCCCTTGTCTCATGTTACCATCCGCCTGGACGCACAGTTCGGAACCCCCTACCCGAGATCTTCCGGTTTTTACACCGACATTGGGGATGCCCCGGAAGGCATCCCCTCTTTCGTCCACTTCCATCGGTAATTTACTTGGAGCTATATTTTTATTCACCAACATGATATGTGTTTTGCTTGGAGCATCTTGTATTATTTGTGTCTTCGCTTGTTAGTCTACCACAATAATCCTTGCTGTACACATCTTTTGAGAGAGCCATACATGAATTGGAATTTGTTAGAATACTCTATGTGCTTCACTTATGTCTTTTGAGCTTGATAGTTTTGCTCATAGTGCTTCACTTATATCTTTTGAGCGTGATAATTTTTGCTCTAGTAATTCACTTAGATCTTTTAGAGCACGGTGGTGGATTTGTTTTAAAGAAACTATTTGATCTCTCATGCTTCACTTAGATTATTTTGAGAGTCTTTAATAGCATGGTAATTTGCTTAGTGTTAATATACTTGGTGTTCAAGATATGTGAAACTTTCTTTTGAGTGAATTGAATACTAAGATAAGTTTGATGCTCGATAATTGTTTTGAGGTATGGAGGTGATAATATCAAAGTCGTGCTAGTTGGGTGATTATGAATTTGATAAATACTTGTGTTGAAGTTTGCAAGTCCCGTAGCATGCACGTATGGTTAAAGTTGTGTAACAAATTTGAAACATGAAGTGTACCTGGCTTGTGCATCCTTATGAGTGGCGGTCGGGGATGAGCGATGGTCTTTTCCTACCAATCTATCCCCCTAGGAGCATGCATGTAGTACTTGAATTTTTGATGACTTCTAAATTTTTGCAATAAGCATATGAGTTCTTTTGACTAATGTTGAGTCCATGGATTATAGGCACTCTCACCTTTCCACCTTTGCTAGCCTCTTTGGTACCGTGCATTGCCCTTTCTCACCTTGAGAGGTGGCGCAAACTTCGCTGGTGCATCCAAATCCCGTGATACGATATGCTCTATCACACATAAACCTCCTTATATCTACCTCAAAACAGCCACCATACCTACCTATCATGGCATTTCCATAGCCATTCCGAGATATATTGCCATGCAACTTCCACCATCATCATCATGACATACATTACTTTTGTCATATTGCCATTGCATGATTTTGTAGTTGACATCGTATTTGTGGAAAAGCCACCATGCATTATTTTCCATACATGTCACTCTTGATTCATCGCACCATCCCGGTACACCGCCGGAGGCATTCATATAGAGTCATATCTTGTTCTAAGTTCCGAGTTGTAATCCTTGTGTTGTAATCAATAGAAGTGTGATGATCATCATTATTAGAGCATTGCCCAAATAAAAAAAAAAGAAAGGCCAAAAAGAAAAAAGAAAGGCCCAAAAAGAAAATAAAATAAAAAAGGGGCAATGCTACTATCTATTTTTCCACATTTGTGCTTCAAAGTAGCACCTTGTTCTTCATGTAGTGAGTCTCATATATTGTGCTTCAAAGTAGCACCGTGTTCCTCATGTAGTGAGTCTCATAAGTTGTCCTTTTTACACTAGTGGGAATTTTTCATTATAGAACTTGGCTTGTATATTCCTACGATGGGCTTCCTCAAATGCCCTAGGTCTTCGTGAGCAAGCAAGTTGGATGCACACCCACTAGTTTTCTTTTGTTGAGCATTCATAGCTCTAGTGCATCCATTGCATGGCAATCCCAACTCCTCATGTTGACATCAATTGATGGGCATCTCCATAGTCCATTGATTAGCCTCGTCAATGTGAGACTTTCTCCTTTTTGTCTTCTCCACACAATCCCCATCATCATATTCTATTGCACCAAGGCAGTGTCTGAATCTGGGTGTGAAGATTCTGGTAGTAGCCTTGGTGATCCTGAAGGCCAAGGCAGTGTCTGAATCTGGGTGTGAAGATTCTGGTAGTAGCCTTGGTGACCCTGAAGAATTGAGCCAGGAGCTAGCGCTTTTCGTGAAGAAGTTCCATAAATTCTCAAGACGTGGTCTCTTTGGAAAATCTTCAAGGAGTAGTGATTCCTCATAAAGTGACTATAATAGAAGGCTATGCCACAAATGCAAGAAGCCTGGTCACTACATTCAAGATTGTCCTCAGTGGGATAAGGAACTAAAGAAGAAGAAATACAAGGACTATAGTTCTGATGATGCCAAGAAGAAGAAGAAATCTTCAAAGTCCTCATCATCAAAATCCTCGAAGTCTTCATCCCACAAGAAGAGCAGCTCCAAGAAGGCTCGGGCATTCATTGGCAAGGAAATGGATTCTGAGGCTGAATCTGAGGACAATGAGGAAGAAGAGGAATCCGAGGAGTCTGAGTCAAGTGTGGTGAGTCTAGCTCTTGCTACCGCATTTGTCAGTAAGTCTATCTTCAACTCTGAAGAAACTGGCAACACCAACAACGCTGATGAAGGCAATGATGACTATGCTCCCACCTACTGCTTCATGGCAAAGGCTGCTAAGGTAACTAAATACCCCTCCTCTGAATCAAGTGAGGATGAATCTGATGAAAATCTTAAGCCTAGCTACTCTAAACTTGCTAAGATTGCTATGAAACAACAAAAGGCTATTGAAAAACTTCAAAACATGCTAGACAAAAGTGATGATATGTTGGGTGAAGAAATGGACCACACTAAAGACTTAACTGAAAATCTTCAGAGACTTCAGTCTAAGTTTGACAACCTTCAGAGTCATCATAAAACACTCTTAACTGATCATGAGAAGCTTTCTTATGAATTTCTTCAAAGAAAGCAAGATCTTGAGAAGCTAAGAGTGAGTTATGAAGATCTTCAGAAGGAGCGCGATTCATTACTTGCCCAACAAATCAGCGCCACTCAGGAACAATTTGATCCTCCATGCTTAAAGTGCATTGAACGTGAATCTGCTAATTCTTCACCTAAATGTTCAAATGCTTCAAATGTTACAAATTCTTCACATGCCTCTGCTATCACTAATTCCTCATCTGAGGACATTGCTCGTATCACTGACAATGAAGGGCTGAAGGAATTGTACATGACATGCATGTACAAAAGCCTCAAAGGGCATCAGACTCTTTGTGATGTGCTTAAGAAGCAAATCCTCAACAGAAACCCTAGGAAAGAGGGTATTGCCTTTGAGAGGAAACTCAATGCTGGTGGAACATACTGGGAGCCTGAGCAGTACCCCAAAACCTCCTGGGTTGCTGCAAAGGGACCTCCAGTTGATCCATCTAACTTATCTGGCTTTACATGTGAATCTCCTCATTCTTCTGATGAGTCATTTGACTCCAACTATAAACTGTTCAAAAATCAGAATGGTGAAGTATTTGCTAGATATGTTGGCACTAACTGCAGGAACGGTTCCCCTATGAAGAAAATCTGGGTTCCCAAAAGTTATGTTGAAAGTCTTCAGGTGAATGTCCTCATGACACCACAAGTGAAGAACAGGAACCCCAGATCAAACTCTTCATATGGACCAAATTCTTCATATGGATCAAAGTCCTCATACGGACCAAATTCCTCACATGGATCAAATTCCTCAAAAGGGTCAAAGTCCTCATATGAACATCATCGTGCTAACAACTCTATCTCGCAGGGTAGAGCTAAGGGCTATGAATATGAGCATTATTCTTCAAATCATTATGTTCATAAGTCCTCGAAGAATTTCTCTGCTTATTCATATGCTTACCCTAACCCCTCTTATGTGAAACGAAATGGTTTGGCATCTTTGCCACCTTTCTCATATGGTGCTCGCAGAGTGATGAACTCTTTGCCACCCCTCCAGATGTGGCTGGTGAGGAAAAAGAACTAATCTTTTATGCAGGGTCAGGCCTCCAGACGTGCTTTAACGTCTGAAGAATTTGCTAGGGGGCCTGACAAATTGCCTGAAAGGACGCAGGCTAATCATGATGAAATGAACCTTCATTTCACGCGTCCTCAATACTGCTTATCTGTGCTATTGCTTGATGAAATTGAACTGATGATACTGATGTCATATTCTTCACTGATGAAGTATATGAGTTTGTAAGATGCACTAATTCATCTGCAGGATGATCAAACCAAAGCAAACGAGTGGGTCCTCGATAGTGGTTGTACAAATCACATGACTGGTGATAAGAATATATTGATGGATGCTCCATTAACACCATCACATCTGAAGCATATCATCTTCGCTGACAAAGGAAAAATTCAGGTATTGGGTCTAGGTAAGGTTGCGATCTCTAAGGATCGACACATGGACAAAGTCATGCTTGTCGAGTCCTTAGGATACAACCTCATGTCTGTCTCAATGCTTTGTGATCTTGATATGGTTGTTGTCTTTGGCAAGTATTGTTGTGTTGTGATTATGGAAACTGGAAATTCCAAAGTCTTCGAAGGCTTTAGGAGAGGAGACTTGTACATTGTTGATTTCTCTAGAGGACCACAACCTGCCGTGTGCTTACTTGGAAAAGCTTCAGAAGGCTGGCTATGGCATCATCGACTTGGTCACGCAGGCATGAGGAATTTGCACATGCTTGTGAAGAAGAAGCATGTCATTGGCATTGAGAATGTCAAATCCCTCAAGGATCACTTGTGTGGTGCCTGTGAAGCTGGAAAAATGACCAAGGCCAAGCATCCAGCGAAGACTATCATGACCACCACTCGACCATTTGAATTGCTTCACATGGATCTCTTCGGTCCTAATCACTATTCTACTGTGACTAACGATGCATCTCTATATGGCTTTGTTATTGTTGATGATTACTCTCGTTACACATGGGTACACATTGTTACTTACAAACATGAAGTGCAGGAAGTCTTCAAACGATTTTCCTAGAGGGCTTCAACCAACTTTGGTGTGAAGATCAAGCACATCAGGAGTGACAATGGAACTGAGTTCAAGAATTCTGGTCTTGATGGCTATCTTGATGAACTTGGTATTACTCATGAATTATCTGTCGTGGTTCTAGGTCTGACAGTAGAGTGGGGGTAGGTATGGAGAGGCAAGGTCCTAGCAATGGAGAGGTTGTAAACACAAGAGATGTATGAGTTCAGGCCATTCTCGGAGGAAGTAAAAGCCCTACGTCTCGGAGCCCGGAGGCGGTCGAGTGGATTAAGTGTATATGAGTTACAGGGGTGCGAACCCTTCTGTCTGTGGAGGGGGGTGGCTTATATAGAGTGCGCCAGGACCCCAGCCAACCCACGTAATGAATGGTTTAAGGTACATAAAGTCCGGGGCGTTACTGGTAACGCCCCCACATAAAGTGTCTTAACTATCATAAAGTCTACTTAATTACAGACTGTTGCAGTGCAGAGTGCTTCTTGACCTTCTGGTGGTCGAGTGAGTCTTCGTGGTCGAGTCCTTCAAGTCAGTCGAGTGAGCTCCTCGTAGGTCGACTGGAAGGTGATCTCTTCTAAGGGTGTCCTTGGGCAGGGTACTTAGATCAGGTCTATGACCCTACCCTAGGTACATGACTCCATCATTAGCCCCCGAATGGATTGAGGCTTGAGTGATGAAGGAGTTGATGTTGTTTTCGATTAGCCTTTGCATACTGGTCATGCGTTGCTTTGAACCAAAAATCTCTTTGCTGACAGTGAGCAACTTTTCTTCAGTCGACTCGATCCATTCTTTTCTTTCGTCGAGTGACCTTTTGGACTTTGTCGATTCCCGAGCGACGGATCGCAGGAAATCCCGTGTCTGACAAAACGGTCTGCCGTTCGCGGATTCCGCGGGATACGAAATTTGGGGAAGCGCGCGAAGCGGGGCGGACCGCGGCGCCCGGATGGGATAGGACATAGATGCCTCGATCCCCGCGCCGCTTTTTTCGCCACGTATCACGTCCGCGCAACTGTTTCGGGATATGATTAGATCGACCGGGCCCACCCGTCATCCACTCGGAAGGGATCTTATAAATGCGCCCGGTGAGGGTTTTTTGAACAGTGCCTCAGTATTCTCTCTCTGCTTCCTTCGTCTCCGCCCAACGCGCTCGCTCTCGCCTCCGCACAACTTCTCCTCGCGCGTCTCGCCGGCAGCCATGGTCAAGGAGAAGATGGCAGCGCTGGAACGCGCGAAGAAGGTGTCGGCGACGGAGAAGGCGAAGGGGAGATCCACCAGTCGCGGCGGGTCTTCGTCTAGATCTCGCCTGCCGAAAGGCTGGGTCCAGGGAGATTGGATCCGGTCGACCATCACGGAGGCGGATCTCCTCGACATGGCCAACGACGGGCTGATCCCCCACGGAGCCGCAAGGCTTCCGGGGAAAGAGTGGCAGCCCCAGCCGGAAGAGGGTGAGTGCGTGCTTCTGGCCACCCATGTCGACCGCGGATTTTCTTTGCCACCGAGCGTTTTCTTTCGTGGTTTCTTGAACTTATTTGGAGCGCAACTCCACCACTTCACCCCGAACTCCATCGCCTATCTTGCCGCGTTTGTGTCCATGTGTGAGAATTTTCTGGGTTGTCGACCGCATTGGGGCTTGTTCAAGCACATATTCACGTGTCGCTCTCAGACCGTGAAGAAGGCGAGCCCAGGCGACGAAAGAACCCAAGTCGTCCAAATGTGTGGAGGTCTGGGGATCCAGGTGAGGAACAAGAGCACCTTCCCAGCCATGACGTTTCCCGAGTCAGTTAGAGGCTGGCAGTCGACCTGGTTCTACTGCCAGGATCAACCGACGCCGGGGAAGTTGAGTGGACTCCCTCAGTTCACCATGGACCGAGTGAACAAGCCCTCCTCTCTGAAGGTGATTCCGGAGGAAAAAGCTGACGTGAAGATGCTGATGGAGCGCGTAGTTCAGTTGGTTCGGGATGGAGTGACGGGTATGGATCTCCTGGAGGTTTTTCTTAGGCGACGAATCCAGCCTCTTCAGTTCCGGAGTCATTGCATGTGGTTGTACCGCGGGACTGAAGATGAGACTCGGATCAATCCAGAAGCAGTCGACGATGCCACTCTGGAAAGGTGGGTGGCCGCTGTTACTGGGAACAAGGATAACCCTCGTGGAGCCAGAAGGATTCCTCCACTCGACCACCGCAGTGTTCCAAACAAGGTATGTCTGCTCCACTTCCCATTGTATTCTTGTCATATTTATTTCTGTTTTCTCTGCCAATCGGTCGATTGATCTTTGTTTTGATGTCTATCAGACCCTCACCGAGCTGTACTCGATTACCAATGGAGCACAGGCTCCGACTGAGGAGGGGGAAGCGAGCGGGGGCGAAAGCCAGGAGGAGTGGGACTCGGATGCCGCTGAAGATGACGATGATGATGATGACGATGAGGAGGACGAAGAAGAGGAGGAGGAGGAGGTCGCACCACCGCGCTCGGAAAGGCGGTCGAAGCTTGTCCATGACCCTATGACTGAACGTGGCAAGGGGGTTGCGACTGTCGCGCAGTCGACCAAGCACCCTCGAACCACTTCTCCGGCGCCGACTGAAAAGGCATCGAAGCAGCCCAGGGCAGCCCCGTCAAAGATGACCAAGCTCCTGCCGAAGATGAAGGTGTCCATCCCCACCATATCAGGGTAATCACGCTGCTTAAGTCTTCATGTTTTGTGCGAGCTTTATCTCTGGTTGACGCTTGAGCTAGTCGACTGATTCTTTGAAATTGCAGTGCTGCTACTTCTGAGACCTCAGCTAGGGCTGACGACCATGAGATGGAGGACGCAGCAACCTCAAATCCTGGTACTATACTCTTAATTCCGTTTTTAGTCGACTGACTCATGATCTCTAATTTTGATTCTTTTCTGTAGCTCCATCCAACGTTGTTATCACTCTTCCTGATGATGATGAAGATGAGGAACCGCTGAAGCACAGAAGGAGCAGGACAGCGTCTGCCGGCAGGGTGCCCCAGGATGTGACGGCGCCCGAGACTCTGGTCGCGGAGGAGGAGAACACCACTCGACACACTGTGTCCTTCGCAGATCCACTGACGAGTGCTTCGTCGAGTGCCGCACAGCCTTCCCTCTTCACGACGCACCACGTCCCAGAGGACCAAGCTGGGGCCGCGAAGGAGGCGATACGCCAGGCAGGGATCATGATGGAGCAGGTGAAGACCATCCGGGATGTGAGCCAGGCAGCTTACGACGCCAATTCCGCCCTTCAAAGCAATGTTCAGGTCAGTCGACCACCACTTGTTCTGTTAGGATATGCTATCAGAACTTTTCTTTCCGCAATTCATAGCAGTCACCCACTGGTGTGTCGATTTAAACTCCGTGTTAGCGGGGGCACGCTGAGTGCACCCGCTGGGTGTAGTCCCCAAGGCTAAGGTCAACTGCTGGCAGTCGGCCTTAGGCTTTATAAGTTGAATCTTTCCGTCATTCATCTGAGGCGAATGGATTTCACAAACCGGTGGGGGCACGCTGAGTGCACCCACTGGGTGTAGTCCCCGAGACTGTGGTCGACTGCTTGCAGTCGATTATAGTCTTAAAGAATACATCTTGTTTTTTTTGAGGTCGACTGGTCGACTCTATCTTCAACAGGATTAGTGGGGGCACGCTGAGTGCACCCACTGGGTGTAGTCCCCGAGACTACGGTCGAATGCTTGTATTTGGATGTAGTCTTAGAAATGCATGATTTTTCCTTTTCCACTCGGAAGTGAATTATCTTTGACATTTAGTCGATTGGTTCTTCGCAGAAATCCTGTGACCTTGCGGCTCGCTACACCGAGCTGGAAAACAAGCACATTCAGCTCGAGCTGGATTTGAAGCTGGTTCAGGAGAATCTGACGAAGGCAAAGGAGAAGACCAAAGGTATGTTTGGTGAGGCCTCGACGACTGCTTTTTCCCTTCGTTTGTTTCAAAATCTGATCTTGCTGTAACTTGCAGGTAAGGTGAAGGAGGCCCAACAGAAGAAAGACCTTGAACTAGCTGATAAGATCAAGCTTGCTGACGAGAAGTTAGCTTCAGTCACCAAGCTTGAACAAGAAAATACCAATCTGAAAGCTGCTCTTGGGATTGCCAACAAGGAAGTCAGTCGACTAAAAACTGACAAAGCTGCCCTGACCGACCAAGTCAGCCAGTTGACTAGGAAGAAAAATGATCTGGAGGCCTTCCTGAGTGGTCTTGCCAAGAAGCTGTTCCTTATGCTTGAAGGTAACCCTTTACTCTTAACGATCATTTTCTACTGTGATTTTTCCATTCGACCATTGCCTTGATTCAGTGATTGTCCTTGCAGAATTTTGTCAAAACTTTGAAGAAGAGACTAGCCGGCTGGAACCAAACCTTGACCCCATCAATTCTCCGGTGAACGACGAAGTTGCCATGAATGTTTTCCGACTGGAGTCCCGTGTTGCAGCTGTCGTGGACTATCTTGCAAGGCTGAAGGTCGCCACATCTCGCATCGACTCATCGCTCTGGCCCAGGGAGACACTCCAGAACGACCTCGAGTCGCTGATGGCTCGCCTGAACACGGTCCCTGGTCGAGTGTAGGAGTGGAAAAAGTCGTCGGCTCGGTGCGGTGCAGATGTTGCTCTGTGTCTGGCCCGAGTCCACTGCAAAGATGCACGCGAAGACAAGTTGGCGGCTCTCCGAGTGGCCAACACCAAGAAACACGACTTCAGGTCCTTCATGGAAACCTTCATTGCTGCTGCCACTCGGATCGCAGATGGAATTGATCTTGATGAGTTCGTTGCTCCTTCCAGCCCTCCACAGGAGGGGTAAAAAACTTCTTTTAAGCTCGACACTTTAAATTTGCCTCGGTATGCCGAGTGGAGTTGTAACCGATAAACCTTAACAGGCTTAGCGCCTGAGCACTTTCGGTTCCTTTAGGTATCGATCCGAACTTGGATTTGATGTTTGAATGTGATTGCTTTTGGCTCGAAATATCTTTTGCAGGTTCAAAGCAAGACGTTTACTGCAGTCGACTTATTCCTTAATCCACTTAGGCGAGCGCTGGGCTGCAGCTAAGCCCCCGAGTGTGAGGTTTACTCTACACTCGGTAGGATTTTTATATCTTAGGCGAGCACTGGGCTGCAGCTAAGCCCCCGAGTGAGAGGTTTGCTCTTCACTTTGGCAGGATTTTCATATCTTAGGCGAGCACTGGGCTACAGCTAAGCCTCCGAGTGAGAGGTTTGCTCTTCACTCGGTAGGATTTTCACGTTGTACTTGTGGCGAAGCTCAGAGGAGAGGGTCGCAGTCGACCTGTACCTCGTCCTCCTTACGAGCGCACATTGTACTTATGGCGTAGCTCAGAGGAGAGGGTCGCAGTCGACCTGCACCTCGTCTTCCTTTCGAGCGTACGTTGTATTTGTGGCGTAGCTCAGAGGAGAGGGGCGCAGTCGACCTGCACCTCGTCCTCCTTGCGGGCACACATTGTACTTAGGCGAGTACTTTGGACTGCAGCTAAGCCCCCGAGTGGAAGTCTGGCTTGCCACTCGGTAGGATTTTTATAACTTAGGCAAGTACTTGGACTGCAGCTAAGCCTCCGAGTGGAAGTCTGGCTTACCACTCGGTAGGATTTTATAACTTAGGCGAGTACTTGGACTGCAGCTAAGCCCCCGAGTGGAAGTCTGGCTTGCCACTCGGTAGGATTTTGTAACTTAGGCGAGTACTTGGACTGCAGCTAAGCCTCCGAGTGGAAGTCTGGCTTACCACTCGGTAGGATTTTATTTAATCTTAGGTGAAACGGATTCGCAGCTAAGCCCCCGAGTGGAAGTCTGGCTTACCACTCGATAGGATTTTATTTAATCTTAGGCAAAACAGATTCGCAGCTAAGCCCCCGAGCGGGAGTCTGGCTCACCACTCGGTAAGGATTTTTACAAACTTAGGCGAAACGGATTCGCAGCTAAGCCCCTGAGTGGGAGTCTGGCTTACCACTCGGTAGGATTTTATTTAATCTTAGGCGAAACGGATTCGCAGCTAAGCCCCCGAGTGGGAGTCTGGCTCACCACTCGGTAAGGATTTTTACAAACTTAGGCGAAACGGATTCGCAGCTAAGCCCCCGAGTGGGAGTCTGGCTCACCACTCGGTAAGGATTTTTACAAACTTAGGCGAAACGGATTCGCGGCTAAGTCACCCACTGAGGGGAAAATTTTATTGGACAAAATAAAAAGTGACAAAAATTATGGAGGAATTATGACGCTATTATTTTGAAATCCATGAACTACAAAAGTACTTTATTACAACTCATCCGAGTGATAAACTTAAGTGTAAAATGGGCGGAGTAGTTCCGCGTTCCAAGCTCGGGGCTCGTCGATATTATGTTCGACGTTGTAAAGACGGTACGCCCCGTTGTGGAGAACTTTGGTGATGATGAAGGGTCCTTCCCAAGAAGGAGCAAGCTTGTGTTGTTTCTTCTGATCCACTCGGAGAACTAAATCTCCTTCCTGGAAGGCTCGACCCCTCACATTTCAGGCGTGGAAACGACGCAAGTCTTGTTGGTAGATGGTCGATCGGATCAGAGCCATCTCCCTTTCTTCCTCTAAAAGGTCGCCTGAGTCCTGCCACGCTTGTTCAGCTTCTGCTTCGTTGTAGAGTTCAACTCGAGGAGCATTGTGGAGAAGATCACTCGGCAAGACTGCTTCAGCTCCGTAGACCAAGAAGAATGGAGTTCTTCCGGTCGACCGATTAGGTGTGGTCCGCAGTCCCCAAAGCACCGAGGGAAGTTCGTCGACCCACGCTCCAGCTGCATGCTTGAGATCACGCATCAGTCGGGGTTTCAATCCCTTGAGGATCAGGCCATTGGCTCGCTCTGCTTGTCCATTCGACTGCGGATGGGCGACTGAAGCATAGTCGACTCGTGTGCCTTGAGAATTGCAGAAATCCCTGAATTCCTCTGAGTCAAAGTTCGACCCATTATCCGTAATGATGATGTGCGGGACTCCATATCTGAATATCAATTCCCTGATGAAGCTAACAACAGTACCGGCGTCAAGGTTCTTGATTGGTTTAGCCTCAATCCACTTGGTGAACTTGTCGACTGCCACCAGTACATGCGTGAAGCCACTTCGACCTGTTCTCAAAGGACCAACCATGTCCAACCCCCATACTGCGAAAGGCCAGACGAGTGGAATGGTCTTCAGAGCTGATGCAGGCTTGTGTGACATATTCGAGTAGAACTGACATCCTTCGCACTTGTCCACTATTTCCTTTGCCATCTCATTCGCCTTTGGCCAGTAAAATCCGGCTCGGTATGCTTTGGCCACGATGGTCCGAGAGGACGCATGATGACCACAGGTCCCCGAGTGGATATCATTAAGAATGATTCGACCTTCTTCTGGCGTTATGCACTTCTGACCAACTCCAGTCGCGCTTTCTCTGAATAACTGCCCTTTGATCACGGTAAAGGCTTTGGATCGGCGGACGATCTGTCGAGCCTCTTCCTCATCCTCCGGAAGCTCTTTTCTCAGGATATACGCGATATATGGAACTATCCAGTCGGGAATGACCACCAAGACCTCCATGACCAAGTCGACCACTGCTGGGACTTCAACCTCAGTCGGATCTGTGGCACTCTTGGGCTGTGGAGCTTCTTCGGTGAAAGGATCTTCTTTGACTGACGGAGTGTGCATATGCTCCAAGAACACACCACTCGGAATGGCTTCTCTCTTGGAACCTATCTTTGCTAGATCATCAGCTGCTTGATTTTTCAGTCGGGGTATGTGATGGAGCTCTAACCCCTCAAACTTCTTTTCCAGCTTCCTCACTGCATTGCAGTATCTAGTCATGGCTGGGCTTCTTACGTCCCACTCCTTCATCACTTGATTGACTACTAAATCTGAATCGCCATAGACCATCAGGCGACGGACGCCGAGTGAAATGGCCATGCGCAATCCGTATAAGAGGGCCTCATACTCTGCCTCATTGTTGGAGGAATCAAAGTGAATCTGGAGTACATATCTGAGCTTATCTCCTCTGGGGGAAACCAAGACAACCCCAGCACCGGAACCATTCAACATCTTAGAGCCATCAAAGAACATGGTCCAATGCTCCGAGTGAACTTCAGTCGGCTGTTGCTGTTCAATCCACTCGGCGAGGAAATCTGCTATTTCCTGGGACTTAATGGCTTTCTTTGCCTCAAACTTGATATCAAGGGGAAGAAGTAAAATCGCCCATTTCGCCACTCGACCAGTTGCATCTCTCTTGTGCAAAATCTCTGATAGTGGAGCATCACTGACGACTGTGATGGAATGATCAGAGAAATAATGAGCAACATTCTTCGTGGTCATGTATATTCCATACACAAGCTTCTGATAATGAGGATATCTCTGCTTGGATGGAGTCAAGACTTCAGACAAATAATACACTGGGCGCTGAACTTTGAAGGCTTTTCCTTTTTCTTCCCGCTCGATCGTAAGCACTGTACTGACGACTTGTCCTGTGGCTGCGATATAAAGCAACAGAGGCTCTTTGCTGATTGGAGCAGCAAGCACCGGCTGGGTGGAGAGCAGAGCTTTTAGCTCGGCAAACGCTGCATCAGCTTCTGGAGTCCACTCGAACTTGTCTGCCTTCTTCATCAGTCGGTAAAGAGGCAATGCCTTTTCACCGAGTCGTGAGATGAATCGACTTAATGCGGCCAAGCATCCAGTAAGCTTATGGACATCGTGCACTCGCACAGGGCGTTTCATTCAGAGAATAGTGCCGATCTTTTGTGGATTAGCATCGATCCCTCGCTCGGAAACGAGAAAACCGAGTAACTTGCCACCAGGAACTCCGAATGTGCACTTTGATGGATTGAGCTTGATATCATACCTTCTGAGGTTGGCAAATGTTTCGGCGAGGTCAGCGAGCAGGTCGGAACCTTTTCATGACTTGACAACGATATCATCCATATACGCTTCCACATTCCGACTGATTTGAGTGAGCAGACACTTCTGAATCATTCGCATAAATGTGGCTCCGGCATTCTTGAGGCCGAATGGCATGGTGATATAGCAGAAGCACCTGAATGGAGTGATGAAAGCTGTTTTTATCTCATCGGGTCTGTACAGACGGATCTGGTGGTACCCGGAATAGGCGTCTAGCAAAGACAATCTCTCGCATCCCGCGGTCGAGTCAACAATTTGATCTATGCGAGGGAGAGGAAAATGGTCTTTCGGGCAGGCCCGGTTGATGTGCTTGAAATCAATGCACATTCGGAGCGATTTGTCCTTCTTAGGAACCATGATGACATTAGCGAGCCACTCGGAGTGGTATATCTCTCGGATAAATCCTGCCGCCAACAGTCGAGCCACTTCCTCACCAATGGCTTTTCTCTTCTGGACGGTGGACCGCCGAAGATGCTCTTTTACTGGTTTTGCTGATGAGTCGACTCTTAGGCGATGCTCAGCCAGTCCCCTGGGAACACCTGGCATGTCAGCGGGCTTCCATGCAAAAATGTCCCAGTTCTCACGGAGGAACTGGATGAGCGCTTCTTCCTATTTCGGGTCGAGTGTTGTGGAGATGTGGGTCGGGGCTGCATTGGGGTCGGTCGGGTGAATGTGAACAGGCTTCGTCTCACCGGACGACTGAAATGTAGATTCTATGGCGGGTTTCTTGGATCGCAACAAATCACTCGGATCTGCGTTTTGCTTGTATTCTTCAAACTCGACCGCTGTCACCTGGGAATCGGCAATCTTTGAGCCCTTCTGAAAGCACTCTTCGGCCTTTTTCCGATCACCGGTGACAGTGATCACTCCTTTGGGGCCGGGCATCTTCAGTTTGAGGTACACGTAACATGGTCGAGCCATGAACCGTGCATAAGTTGGTCTCCCCAAAATTGCATGATAGGCACTCTGAAAATCCACGACCTCAAACGTCAACTTCTCTTTGCGAAAATGTTTCAAATCACCAAACACCACGTCCAGAGCTATTTGGCTGAGTGACTCGGCTTTCTTCCCTGGTATAACTCCATGAAAGCTCATGTTACTGGTGCTCAGTCGGGACATTGCAATGCCCATTCCTTTTAGTGTGTCTGCATACAACAAATTCAGCCCACTACCACCTTCCATCAGCACTTTTGTCAGTCGAGTGCCTTCGACAACTGGATCGACCACCAAAGCTTGCCTCCCAGGGGTGGCAATATGAGTCGGGTGATCAGATTGGTCGAATGTGATGGGTGTTTGGGACCATCTCAGATAACTTGCTTTTGCTGGGGCAACCATGTTCACCTCACGGTTAATGACTTTCAGTTGACTCTTGCTTTCCACATCTGCAAAGATCATCAAAGTGGAGTTGACATGCGGATATCGTTCCTCACTATCCTCCTTGTCTTCGGCCTTGTCCGACTCCTTTTCCTTGTCCTTAGACTGTTTTCCTTGAAACTGCTGGATCAGGAGTCGACATTGGCGTGTGGTATGCTTTGGGTAAATGATATTGCCCTCTTCATCTTTCTTCGTGTGGATGTGACACGGCATATCCATCACGTCGTTCCCTTCTTTATCCTTCACCTTCTTAGGGTTCCAGGATCCTTTTGGCTTCCCTTTAAACTTTCCCTGAGTCACGGCCAGAGCCTCTCCAGGAGCTGCTGGTTCAGCCTTCCGCTTCTGTTTCCGACTGGTGTTTCCCTTCTCCGACTGACTCGGTTTGTACTTGCCACTTCGGAGTCGGTCTTCTTCTTCACCGTTGGCATACTTGGTAGCAATCTCCATCATCCGACTCAGGGTCATGTCTCCGGTTCGACCAAATTTCAGACTCAATTCTCTGTTCTTGACGCCATACTTGAAGGCGCAGACTGCCTGATGATCAGACACATTCTCCACGGTATGGTGCAAAGTGATCCATCTCTGAATATACTCCCTGAGAGTCTCATTGGTCTTCTGCACACAGACTTGCAGCTCCGTCAATCCAGCCGGTCGCTTGCAAGTTCCTTCAAACGTTCTGACGAACACTCGGGACAGATCTTCCCAAGTGTAAATGCTACTAGGAGGTAACTGATTCAACCACACTCTGGCAGAACCTTCCAACATGAGGGGCAAGTGCTTCATGGCCACCTCGTCGTTCCCACCACCAATCTGAACCGCCACTCGGTAGTCCTCAAGCCAAGTTTCGGGCTTAGACTCACCAGTGAACTTGCTGACTCCTGTTGCCAACCTGAAATTGGGGGGGATCACTGCGGCTCTGATAGCCCTGCTGAAACATTCTGGACCAGAAACATGCACTCGACTGCTTGTGGGCGCATCTCTGTCGGGTCCACCCCGATGGGCTCTGTTCCGGTCGACCAAGCCTTGCACGATAATGGATCGCGTGTCGAAGCCTGGTTCTCTGGGGTCGACTGGAGCTCTTCTCCCCACACTGAGCTGACACCTGTCATCCTGCTGCCAAGGAGCGTAAGACCCAGCCCTCGGAGGGGAAGCGGGCACTCGACGCCTATCATCTCGGTCGTGTCGGTCTCCATACTGGTCCTGCCTATTCTCGCGCCCTTCTCACCGCGGAGGCGATCTGGGACTGTGAGCCGACTGAACCGTATTCGCAGCGACGGGTCGACTGTGAATTCTGTTGCGCGATTGCGACACGGCTGAATTCTGGTCTCCTGCTGCCCGGAGCAAATCCCTGATCTGCATCAAGCCTCTGCCAGCTTCCGACTGAGAGGGCTGGATGGACTCTGCTATACGGGTCGCAGCTACTAAATTCTGGATTGGGGTTCGATATACCTGAGTCGGCGGGAAGAGTTGACGTCGATTGGCGTCGGGAACTCGTTGCCGCACACGCTCGTCGAGTGCTCGCTGAAGATTCTCCAAGCGAGCGCGTTCGGCCAAATTGGCCAAACGTGCCTCCTCCAAGGCGCGAGCCTCGAGGGTTTCTCCTGCGATGGGAGTATGTAGGGCATCCATGTTCCTGCGGCGAAGTTCCTCTCTTTGCAGAGAGTCGAGTGGCTCGGGCTGGTACTCTTCGTGGTCTCGTGCGGGGTCATCTCCGCCGCCTACTCCGCCTTCATGGGCGAAGCCAAGCGGACTGCGAGGCCCGTTGACCATCAGGATTTCCGCCGCTGGATCACTGCTATCGCATTCGGATGCAGTCTCTACGGAGCCAGTCGACAGATCGAACAGGCCGTAGAGAGATTCGTCGGGCTCAATTGCCGCAACTTGGGTGGTGGCCGTCTGGCGAGCCACCGCGTGTCTCACCCACCGCTGAAGCCTCGACCTACCAGAGCGCTTGCGCTGGCGGGAGACCAGGAGGGTGGTCGATAGGGGAGTCGACCGATACGGGGTCGACGGTTGTCGTAGCAGAACGCCACAGACACATGCGCGAAAATGCGTCGCACCACGAACGCGGAGCGCATCGACGTCGAGTGGAGCCTCCTGGAGCCAGGCGGAGTCGTCGGCGACGAAAGTGAGAGCGCCGAGACGGATCTCGCGACCCTCGACCAAAACTCCAGCAGCCACCATGATGAAAGTACTCGGAGGAATCGCAACTTCTCCACAAAATCGCTAAAACACCCACCCCACGGTGGGCGCCAACTGTCGTGGTTCTAGGTCTGACAGTAGAGTGGGGCGTAGGTATGGAGAGGCAAGGTCCTAGCAATGGAGAGGTTGTAAACACAAGAGATGTACGAGTTCAGGCCCTTCTCGGAGGAAGTAAAAGCCCTACGTCTCGGAGCCCGGAGGCGGTCGAGTGGATTAAGTGTATATGAGTTACAGGGGTGCGAACCCTTCTGCCTGTGGAGGGGGGTGGCTTATATAGAGTGCGCCAGGACCCCAGCCAACCCACGTAATGAAGGGTTTAAGGTACATAAAGTCCGGGGCGTTACTGGTAACGCCCCCACATAAAGTGTCTTAACTATCATAAAGTCTACTTAATTACAGACCGTTGCAGTGCAGAGTGCTTCTTGACCTTCTGGTGGTCGAGTGAGTCTTCGTGGTCGAGTCCTTCAAGTCAGTCGAGTGAGCTCCTCGTAGGTCGACTGGAAGGTGATCTCTTCTAAGGGTGTCCTTGGGCAGGGTACTTAGATCAGGTCTATGACCCTACCCTAGGTACATGACTCCATCATTATCTGCTCCTTATACTCCTCAGCAAAATGGCGCCGTGGAGTGCAAGAATAGAACTCTTGTTGAGATGGCTTGCACTATGCTTGATGAATACAAAACACCTCATCGGTTTTGGATTGATGCAATTGATACCGCGTGCCACATCATCAATAGAGTATATCTTCACAAATTCTTCAAGAAGGCTGCCTATGAACTCCTCACTGAAAAGAAACCAAATGTGAGTTATTTCAAAGTCTTCGGTGCTAAATGTTGGATTAGAGATCCTCATCACAATGCTAAATTTGCACCGAAAGCACATGAAGGTTTTATGCTTGGTTACGGAAAGGACTCGCACACCTACAGAGTTTTCAACGTCGCTCTTCACAAGATTGTTGAAACTGTAGATGTGCAGTTCGATGAAACTAATGGCTCGCAAAGAGAGCACCTACCTTCTGTGATAGATGAACCAGCACCTGAAGATTCGATCAAGCTCAAGGCTACTGAGGATGTTATTCCTACCGAAGAATCTACTGAAGAATTCATTCCTGAACGCGAAGACCGTCCAGCTGATGTACCTGAGGAAAATGCTGAAGAAAATGGTGTTGAAGAAAATGCTGATCAAATTCCTCGACGTCAACCAGCTCATCATTGCGTTGCAAAAGAAGTGCAAGTTGAAAAGATCATCAATGACATTGAAGCACCAGGTCCTCTCACACGCTCAAAAGCTTCACATTTATCTAACTTTTGTGGGCACTATGCTTTTGTCTCTATCACATAGCTCACTAAGGTAGATGAAGCATTTCTGGAGCCTGAGTGGATTCAGGCTATGCAAGAAGAATTACATCAGTTCGAGCTCAACAATGTCTGGGAACTGGTCAAACGTCCAGATCCTCGCAAGCATAATATCATTGGCACAAAGTGGATCTACCGCAACAAGCAAGATGAAAATGGCCTTGTGGTGAGGAATAAGGCACGACTTGTAGCTCAAGGCTACACACAGGTTGAAGGAATTGATTTTGATGAAAATTTTGCACCTGTTGCTAGACTTGAGGCTATTCGCATATTACTTGCTTATGCTAATCATCATAATATCACTTTATATCAAATGGATGTGAAAAGTGCTTTCCTCAATGGTAAGCTTGAGGAAGAAGTATATGTTGCTCAACCCCCAGGTTTTCAAGATCCTAAGAATCCTGACAAAGTCTTCAGACTCAACAAGGCCCTCTATGGCCTCAAGCAGGCCCCTCGGGCGTGGTATGATACTTTGAAGGAATTCTTCGTGAAGAATGGCTTCACACTCGATTCACTTGACCCTAGTATCTTTACTAAATCTTATGATGGTGAATTGTTTGTGTGCCAAATATATGTTGATGATATTATCTTTGGCTGTACTGACCAACGCTATAGTGATGAATTTGCCTATATGATGAGTGAAGAATATCAAATGTCTATGATGGGAGAGTTGAAATTCTTCTTAGTTCTTCAAATTCGTCAATAGCACAATGGCATATTCATATCTCAGGAGAAATACCTCAAGGATGTTCTGAGGAAATTCGGCATGCAAGATTGCAAAGGAGTCAAAATTCCTATGCCCACAAATGGCCATCTATGCACTGATGAAAATGGTATTGACTTTGATCACAAGGTATACCGCTCCATGATTGGTTCTTTATTGTACTTATGTGCATCTAGGCCAGATATAATGCTTAGTGTTTGCATGTGTGCCCGATTTCAAGCAACACCGAAGGAATCACACCATAAGGCTGTGAAGCATATTCTTCGATATCTAGCTCACACACCAACACTAGGACTATGGTACCCCAAGGGCTCTACCTTTGATCTCATTGGATACTCTGACTCTGACTATGCTGCTGATCGTGTGGACCGCAAGTCAACATCTGGTACTTGTCATTTCCTTGGACGATCTCTGGTCTGTTGGTCCTCGAAGAAACAGAACTGCGTATCACTGTCTACTGCTGAAGCTGAGTATATTGCTGCTGGTTCTTGCTGTCCTCAATTGTTGTGGATGAAGCAAACTCTCAAGGACTACGGCATCAACATGAAGAATGTGCCTCTCTACTGTGACAACGAGAGTGCCATCAAGATTGCTCATAACCCAGTTCAGCACTCGAAGACAAAGGACATTCAGATCCGTCATCATTTTCTTCGTGATCATGTGTTGAAGGGCGACATTGCTATTGAACATGTGAAGACTGAAGAACAGCTAGCTGATATCTTCACAAAGCCCTTGGATGAGAAGAAATTTAGCAAGTTGCGGTGTGAGCTAAATATCTTAGAATCTTCGAATGTTCTTTGAAAAGGACACACATCCTAACACTTATGCAAAATTGATGACTTAGATGTGCAACACATGAAGAAACGTTTTTCTTCAATCAATGAAGAATAATACTCTAAGTGTGAAGAAATTAATGAAGAATTTGATTCTCATAACCCTACAACAATTGTACGCGGTGTCTGAAATCATCATTCTTATACGGTGGGTCACGCCACCACCAAAGTTGGAAATATTCAATTTGAGTTATTCCTCAGTTTTTCAAATTCTTCAACTTTGCAAAATCTTCACTGTTTCCGTCATCTTTCTTCATTGGCTATATATATATGGGTTTATGTCCTCTACAGCATTCACTTATGGCTATTTCTTCAAGTTGCATTTTCTGCTAAGTGAATGTGATCGGACCCTTCCCCCTCTATGCTATACTCAACCCAATCTATTCACAAATTCTTCATGTGCGTTCTATTTGAAACCCGTTCAAAATCTTCACTATGTCCTTGTCAGCTGAAAAAATTGCGAAGAAAACTTTAAAACCTATCTTATCCAAATTTTTCGGTTTTTGCCGCTCAAACCGTCCCGTTTCCCACGATAGGCTTATCTATTCACCCACGATCTAACACGATCTCCACTATTCAGTACGTGGGTGACACATGTCAAGCGAATGAGAAGGGCCAGGGGCACGTTCATCCTAAATCTTCGGGCGAACAGTTTTTCACTGCGACTATAAATACCCCCTCACCCCTTCCTCACTTCCTTTACTCCGCTCGACCGCTCTCTCTCTCGCTCGAGCTTCTCAAACCCTAGCGCCGCCGCTACTCCATCGTCGCTGGTGAGGAAGAGCTTCACTGCCTCGACCTCGTCGCCGTCGTACTCGCACCGACCACGGATATCTTCACTCCGACGCCGTTGTAGCTGTCTTCCTCCGCCAAGTTAGGGCGTGGAAGATCTGAACTGACGAGCTTCAAATCTACTCTTCTCAGTTCGTCGTGTTCTTTAATCAGGGTAATTAAAAGTTACTTTTACTGCCCTCTTTGATTCAATTTTTTCCCCACAAAATCTTCAAAGGTGTTTTTATTCTTTAAATCCTCACACACAAAACACCCCACGAGTCATCTGTTCTTGATTCATTTCCCTAAGCATCATTTTCTTCAAGATTCCTCAATTGTGTGGATCGTCGATCTATACAACTCTGGAACCTAAGACAAAGTACGCTTAGTGAAATTCTTCAAGACTCATCTGGTCAAATTCCTCAACCTTGTTCATTTTGAAAACCTTCTGAGAACGCATATGACCTCTTCAAATTCCTCGCAACTATACTCTGTTCACAGGTACTCATGTCCGCTGATGAATCACTAGGTTCTCATCAACTTAACTCATTTGCAGCGTTCCTTGAAGAAAAGTTGCATACTTCTTCAGAGTGTTCAATTGTTCAAATTCCTCATCTGAAGAATATGGCTGAAGGTAAGAAACCACAGAAAGGAGGAAAGAAGCCTGAGGTCATGACTGCTTTTGAGATCCCTGATGACATTTATAAGGACTATTGCACACCTGATGAGGCCAAGTTCGGCAAAGAGAACAAAAATCAGCGCAAGGTGTGCATACAGAGGATTGAAAGGAGATGGGAAAGAGAATGGAGGGAGTACAGATATGTAACTCCTAAGTACATGAAGAAATTCGCTCTAAATCCTCCATGCCCAAGAGCTCCATTGGCACCTGGCCAAGAAGCTGATCCCACCAGCATCAAGCGTGGTGAGGATTTTCCTGATGAATGGGCCAAGCGTCAAGCCAAGTTGGCTAGACAAGCCAAAGAAGCAGTGAGGAAATTTAATGAAGACTCTGCTGCTACTACTGCTACCACAAAGGCCTCTGACAAGCCTAGGAAATCAATGGCAAAGAAGCCCGCTCACAAGCCAAGTGCTTCAACAACTGTGCCCTCACGGCCAAGTTCCTCAGCAATGCCCTCACGGCCAGAATCCTCAAAGCCCTCACGGCCAATTCCTCACGCTGCACCAGCCCCTCCAAAGTCCTCAGTTGCTCCGGCAAAGTCCTCAACACCTGTTCACCTGGCCACATGCCAAAGGACTATAGGCATCTCCATTGCCTTTGGTGTCTCAGCAAGTTCCTCAGCTGCACCAAATTCTTCATCAGGCACCACTCTGCTGAAGACAAAGGCCACTGCTGGACAAGGTCCTTGGCCTAGTCCAAAGAAGAAACAAGTTGCCTTCCATGTGCCATCTGACGATGAAGCTGGTGATGAAGAACTTGCAGATATCATCAGAGACAGGCAGAAAAGGGCCGCTAGAGCCAAAGGCACAAATGTGCCACTGATTTTGGATCCTAAGGTGATCCTCGACTACATTGATCTCTGGCACAAGGACCCAAACACTACTATGCCTGATTTTCATCTGGCACCTGGCCAAAGTCACGTGCTGACCCATTTCATCAATGAAGAAAAATGGAAATTTGAGAAGGCCAGACAGATCAAGAAGGCTCAGTTTAGGAAAGAGAAGTTCCTGAAGAACAATGTTGTCAAAATGACACCGGAAGAACTCCTCAAGATCTAGTCTGAGATCAAAACCCTCAGCGATAACTTCAATTCCTATTATGCTGATTGGCAAGGAGCCAAAGTCAGGTTTGTTAAACTGACTGAGAAGTTCACCAATGTTGCAGCCCCATCGCAACAAGAAGGTTCTCATGCTGCAGCCTCTGCTCAGCAAACTGAAGAACATGCCAGCACCGATGATGATTTTTAGCCTGCTGAAGAAAATGCTAGTTCCAGAGCTGATGACTCCATTCCAGCTGCTGAAGAAACTGCCAGGGCATCCACTAGTGGTGCGCCTCAAGAAACTGAAGAAGTCAGGGCAACTACATCAGTTGCACCTGAGGAAATACCAACAGATTCCTCAGCTCCTCTTGCGCCTACACCAACTCCTACCCTTCCATCTGCATCAGATGTGAGGAAGACCAAGGCTGCAGAGAAAGTTGCAGTGAAGAAAAGGAAAGCATCATCTGCTTCAGATTCTTCAGCTCCGAAGAACATGAAGACTATGACCAGCTCTTTTGAGAACCCTATTGATGTTGTTCCGATTTCCACCATGACATCAAAGGAGCTTGTTCCTTATGGTGAAGAATATGTGATCCCTAGCGGATTTGATGAAGAACATCATTCTGCTGCTTCGTCAGAGCAGATTGATGAAGAAATTGAAGTGGATGCGATCCCTTCAACACCTGCTGCTTCCTCGCCCATGCCTCAGTTCACAGCTGAAGAGGCTGGCGTTGAAGAACTTGAAGATGAAGACGTGGACATTGGATGCACCACGCCTGTGATGAATGATGACTTTTGGGAAAGTCAGCATCCCAATTCTCCACACTTCACCCCACTACAGCAAATACCTTAGTCCCCTGCACCAACTGTTCAAATGGGCTCTGAAGAAACTCATCCCACCTCGTTTGTGCATGAAGAAATTCCAGCCACTAGTGCTGAAGAAACTGCTGCTGCTGATACCCTGAACATGCAGACTGCCACTGAAGAGGAACCAGAAATTCCTCAGCCTGAAGAACCTGAGATTGTGATTCCTGAGGTTGTGTTGCAACTCACTGACACTCCTGTGCCCAAGCCAAAGGATCCATTCTCAAAGAAGCAAAAGTTCAAGGCTGCTGATTTCTTCAACGAGCATGTGTTCTTCACTGACTATAATCCATATGATTCTGCTCGCATAAGGAAGAGGCATTTCTGGACTGCTAGTCAAGCAAATTTCTATTCCTCTGTGCTTTTCCACAAAGACAAAGTCTTCGAGCATGCACACATTCCTCACGTGGACATGGAATCTCTGTCGTGCTTCGAGCCAGTCCTCAGTGTTCTTCACGATGCTGGATTACTGAATTTCAGCACTGACATCTGTGACTGGAATGAAGAACTCATTCTTCAATTCTATGCGACGCTGCACATCACAGGAAATTCTGAAGATCTGAACACTTGGGTGCTGGACTGGATGTCTGAAAATACTCACTACAAGGCACCAGCAACTGAATTGCTTCGTGTCCTCCCACTCAGTCCTCCCCTTGATGGTGCTCGTTGCATCTACAATGAACCTGAGCTTACAAATAATTACATGCAAGTGCTGATGAAGCCTTTGAAGCCAGGGCAGGCCCCTCGAACCAAATTCCTCATCAAGGAATTATTTTATGTGCCACGGACTGTCTATCGCATTCTGACGAAGACAATGAGTCCTATCAAGGGCCACGACTCAAATGATGAAGAAGTCGTTGGCATCATGAAGAATATGCTTTTCAATATCATTCATGGCGTTCCCATCAACTTCCATGATTTCTTCATGAGGACTCTGGCCAATGTTGCTATGTCACCGTTTGAGCTGAAGCCTTATGCACCATGGATTATGAAATTCATCAGAACAAGGTCTTCACTTAACTATAAGGCTGATACTCTGAACCATGGCAGTTTCTGGCCTCCAATTGAAGTCCTCAAAAGGACATATTCCTCATCTAATGACAAAGGCAACACAACTACTGTGATAGATGAAGGCATTCGTCCATTGGATGGTCAATTTCGCAAGGCTGCATCTTACTCCACCAATGATGACTCTGCCACACATGATTCTGCCGCAACACCTCTGCCAAGCAAATTCCTCAAGCCACAGCTCCTAGGATGACTGATCATGAGTTACTCCTCAGTCTTCATCAGAAAATTGATCGCAATCATAAATGGGTCAAGCGTCAGTTTGGTTCAATTCTTCACAACATGACCTCAACTCACAATGCAGTGAAGAAAAACCAATACTACCTCCATGAAACCTTCAACCGTACCTGGGCTGTTCTATCTCATATCTACAGCGCTGATGATCTGAAGAGCATGGGTCTCAAGAAAGAATTTGACTGGTCTGCACCTCCACCGAAGAAATTCAAGAGGGTCAAGGTTCCTTCCTTGGAAGCCAGCTCCTATTCTTCATCGCGCGCCACTGATGAAAATGAAGACTTGGACGACACTGCGGCAGGCCCTACTACGACAAACAACCCCGACATCGCTGGCGCTCCTCCATCAACTTGATAATCTTCAGGGGCGTTAGTCCTCAGTTTCGATCCTTTTGGTCATTCGATGACAAAGGGGGGGGGATCTGAGTTAGTCTTCAAGCGGGTCTATTATATGGGCGTTTTTTTGTTAAGTTACAACTCTCACTCTTCTAAAACTTTTATTGGATCGAGTTGTAATCTTAAACCCGATGGTGCTCTGATACTTTTGATGCACTGTGCTCTGATTTTGCATGCTTATTCCTCGTTAATATTATTGCTCGCATGCTAAATCTCTTCAGGCACCATATTTCATCATGCATTTCAAATTCTTCATATTATATGTCAAATGCATGTATGAATTACAACATATAGGGGGAGATCTCCATGATTCAACTCTTCAAGTGTGCATTGCTTCAAAAGCAAATTCCTCACTATGCACATCTTCAGGGGGAGTTCTTCTATATCTTGCAATCAAATTCCTCAATATCAGTACTTACACTTCATATGTTTATCCCCGTTGAGAACTTAACCTATATTGCCATCAATCACCAAAAAGGGGGAGATTGTAAGTGCATCTAGTGCCCCTTAGTGATTTTGGTGTATTGAAGACTTATAGGTTAAGGGACTAATGTGTTTATGAGTGTACATAGGTCTATAAGTCTATGAGGAGTTTGATATTTACAGAGAAAGTCGACCCCTAAAAATGAATATCTTCGACTGAAGATTTTGGTATTCCTGAAGATTTTGGTATTCCTGAAGACTTTCATGAAGACTTTGAAAGTGAAGAAATTGGTGTGTCCGTGAAGACTTGATATTCATGCGAGGAATATGAAGCTTGAAGACTTTCGTTTTCATAGTTTTGTTTTTCTCTTTCTTGAGTAAAACACCGTACTGTTAAAGGGGGTCGAGGAAATATTAAGGAACAATTTCCATGTGATCCTCAACTCAAAATCCTACACCTACCAATCCTTTCGAGTGAAGCCATTGGAAATCTCATACAGTTCAGTCAATTTCTTCAGTGACAGAGACGAAGATCTTCTGGTCGCTGAGGAACTTGTTCTGACTAAGGAGTTAGGAATTCGCCAGTGCGGATTGCCTACACAGTGAGGAACATGATAGCCCTGAGGAATTTGAGAGTCAAATTTCCGACCGTTGCTGTGCTACGCGCCAGCTGTCCCAAAATATCTTATCCACATAACGGTCATATCATTGAAGGGGCATTTATGGCTTATCATGTCGGCCTGCTCCCTAGGCTATAAATAGCCGCCCCCTACAACCACTAGATGGTTGGCTGCTCCGGGAGAAACTGACACTTGTCATTTGAGAGCAACCCATCCTCCGAGGACTTTGAGTGAAAATCATCGAGTGAGGAAAATCCAAACCCAAACACCCACAAACCCAAAGTGATTGAGCATCACTGAAGAGATTAATCCTGCGTGGATCCGATGCTTGCTACCTTTGAAGACTGTGCTTCTTCCAGACAGTTAGGCGTCATGGTCTAGAGCATCCAAGAGGAATTGTGGATCACCGAGTGACCAAAGTCTGTGAAGGTTTGGAAGTCGCCTGAAGACTTACCACGAGTGATTGGATAAGGTCTGTGTGACCTTAGTTCAAGGAGAATACGGTGAGGACTTGGTGTCCTGAGCTGTGTGCTCAGTGACTGGGTGTCCGGGACTGTGTGTCCTCGAGTTTAAATACTCAGCCGCTCCAACCAGACGTACAACTGAGACAACAGTTGGAACTGGTCTACCAAATCATTATCTTCACCAACCCTACTGGTTCTATTTCCTAAACTCTTTCATTTCCTCATTACTGTGTTGAGTAGTTGTTCATATCTGTGTTTGAAGACTCTGACTGAAGACTTTCTCAATTTCCTCAGTTCAATTTCTTCAGTCTGTTAGTCTTCATCTTGTGCTATCCTGTGTTTACGCTTTCTGTACTCTGTGTTTGTCTTCATTTCATCATGATGATTGTGTATGTCTTCTGTTATGCTTACTTCTGAGTACTTATTCCACTGCGAGTAGTTCTTCACCAAGGAATTTCCTCACTAGCAAATTCCTCAGTGAAGAATTCATAAAAATCACCTATTCACCCCCCCCCCCTCTAGTCGATATAACGCACTTTCACTAGATGGCTTCTTCTCTCTTTTTGGATCTCAATACAATGTTCTCCCCCTCTCTCGTGGATATCTATTCGATGTAATCTCCTTTTTGTGGTGTGTTTGTTGAGACCGATGAATTGTGGGTTTATGATCCAGTATTATCTATGGAAAATATTTGATTCTTCTCTGAATTCTTTTATGTATGATTGAGTTATCTTTGCAAGTCTCTTCGAATTATCTTTTTGGTTTTGGCCAACTAGATTGGTAGTTCTTGCAATGGGAGAAGTGCTTAGCTTTGGGTTCAATCTTGCGGTGTCCTTACTCAGTGACAGAAAGAGTTGCAAGGCACGTATTGTATTGTTGCCATCGAGGATAACAAGATGGGGTTTTTATCATATTGCATGAATTTATCCCTCTACATCATGTCATCTTGCTTACGGTGTTACTCTGTTTTTACTTAATACTCTAGATGCATGCTGGATAGCGGTCGATGAGTGGAGTAATAGTAGTAGATGCAGAATCGTTTTGATCTACTTGTTTTGGACGTGATGCCTATATACATGATCATTGCCTAGATATACTCATAACTATGCTCAATTCTGTCAATTGCTCAACAATAATTCATTCACCCACCATAGAATACTTATGCTCTTGAGAGAAGCCACTAGTGAAACCTATGGCCCCCGGGTCTATTCTCATCATATCAATCTATATCACTTTCTTTACTTGCTTTGTTTTTACTTTGCCTTTACTTTTTACTTTGCATCTATCTATCAAAAATACCAAAAATATTATCTCTATCAGATCTCACTCTCGTAAGTGACCGTGAAGGGATTGACAACCCCTAAGAGTTGGTTGCGAGTTGCTATTGTTTTGTCTAGGTACGAGGGACTTGTGCGTGGTCTCCTACTAGATTGATACCTTGGTTCTCAAAAACTGAGGGAAATACTTATGCTACTTTACTACATCATCCTCTCCTCTTCGGGGAAATCCAACGCAGTGCTCAAGAGGTAGCAGTGTCTCGCTCTCCAGGGCATCTGAGCTCAGCGAATCCTCCGATGAGGACTGTCCGGCATGGGACCTCGTCGGGCTGCACAAAATATGGCGACAATTAAACTATTACATACTAATGAACTCGGGCACGTTGGCGTGTTCGGATTTCGTATACTTACGACTTTACCAGGGGCTGGGCCCTGGGATCCCACTCCGGGATGCTATCAGTAGCCGTGGTGGACGCCCCTGGGAGGGAACCTTTCCCCCTCTTTGGCGATTCGGCCTCTAGGGATGAGGAAGCCGTCCTTTTCTTCCCTCCCCCTGTGGGGGACTCGTCTTCTTCCTCCTCCTCTCCGTCTTCGGAGGAGGGATGGTTGCTAGAGTCTTCGGATTTGGCGTCCAAAGCATCGCGACGACGGAGGCCACTCCGGATCTTCTTGACCTTCTTGGAGGCCTCTTTCTTCGGCGCCTCGTAAGGTACTCGGACCAGCATCTTCGTCAGAAGAGTTCCGGCCGGTTCCTCCGGCAGCGGGGCAGGACAGTGTATTTGCTCCACCTATTTTGTCCATTCATGGGATTATTGTAGAAAGAATGATAAAAGCGTCTCCCCCGGGACATGCCAGCTAAAACATGGATGGACAGAGCACAGCAAGGACTTACCAGGCTTGTAGAACGGGATAATTGATACCGCGGTCCTCGGTGGAGCCCGGCCACGGTTTGTCGGACTTGGAGAGCACCTTCCAGATATCCTTGTGGGATGAGCCATAGAGCTCCCGAAGGGTCTGGTGCTCGGCTGGGTCATACTCCCACAGATTGCAGGCTCGACGCTGGCAAGGGAGAACCAGGCGAACTAACATCACCTGGACTACGTTGACAAGTTTGACATCCTTGTCTACCACACTCTGGACGCACGTTTGGAGCACTGACAGCTCGTCAGATGAAGACCGGTTCAGGCCCTTCTCGGGCCAGGACATGAGCCGCAGTGGGGCTCCGGATTTGAACTCAGGAGCAGCGGCCCACTTTTTACCTCGCGGTTCGGTGATATAGAACCACTGTTGTTGCCACTCCTTGACGGAGTCATTGAAGGCACCCGTCGGCCATACGACCTTGGGCATCTTGCTCACCATGGCGCCGCCGCATTCGGTGTGCTCGCCATTCACTACCTTGGGCTTCACGTTGAAGATCTTCAGCCACAAGCCAAAGTGGGGCGAAATACGGAGAAAAGCCTCACACACGACGATGAACGTCGAGATGTTAAGGAAAGAATTGGGGGATGGATCATGAAAATCAATCCCGTAATAGTACATGATACCGCGAACGAATGGGTAATGGGGAAACCCGAGCCCGCGGACAAAATGAGGAAGAAACACGACCCTCTCGTGGGGCTCCGGAGTAGGGATGATCTGTCCCGCCGGTGGAAGACGGTGGCTGATTTTCTTGGCCAAGTACCCGGCCTCTCGGAGCCTTTTGATATCCTTTTCCCGGACGGTAGAGGCCATCCATTTGCCTCCTACTCCGGATCCGGACATCTTCGGAGAACCTCTCTTCAGTGGAAAAGGCGAGTGCTTGGGCGCTAGGGCTTGAGCAAAGGGGAATGGACGAGCGAAGAGAAAGGCGTGGGTAAAGAGGAAAAGACCTTATCTCTTTATAGAGGCGGTAAAGGCTTTTTTGAGCCTCCCCACTTGCCTGATGGAACCCGCTCGTCACCACTCGCTGCAATTAGCGGTGCGGTTGGGCTACCCGTGCCCGTATTGATGAAATCCCCGCAATAAGGGGAGCACAATCGCTGCTTCAACGAGACCTCCTCACAATATGTGTGGTGAAACGGTTCAATGATGACCCGACCGTAGTGTCATGTCATGTCGTATAAAAATAATCAGCAGATTACATTTGTGGAATATCATTCTCTTTACGGTGGAATGTGAAGATTATTTTGCATATCCGGACATGATTTAAGTATTTGATAATTACTTTGGAGTATTCAGATATGGAACCCGCCTTGCAATGCCGAAGATAAACTGCGCGCCGTACTCATCGTCATTGAAGCCTGGTTCAGGGGCTACTGAGGGAGTCCTGGATTAGGGGGTATCTGGACAGCAGGACTATACACTTTGTCCGGACTATTGGAGCGTGAAGATACAAGACTCAAGTATTTGTCCCGTGTCCAGATGGGACTCTCCTTTGCATGGAAGACAAGCTTGGCGATCCGGATATTATATTTCCTTCTTTGTAACCGACTCTGTGTAAACCCTAGGCCCCTCCGGTGTCTATATAAACCGGAGGGTTTAGTCCTGACAATCACAATCATAATAATCATAGGCTAGCTTCTAGGGTTTACCCTTTACGATCTCGTGGTAGATCAACTCTTGTAATACCCATATCATCAATATCAATCAAGCAGGAAGTAGGGTTTTACCTCCATCGAGAGGGCCCGAACCTGGGTAAAACATCGTGTCCCTTGCCTCCTGTTACCATCAGCCTTAGACACACACATCGGGACCCCCTACCCGAGATCCGCCGGTTTTGACAATGACAGCGGCCCTCCCGGCCTAGATCGGGCCCGCCCCGGGCCGCATCTGGGCCCCACAAGCCCGCACGCCGCCCAGCCGCGCCCGAGCTCGGCTCCCACCACCGCCGCCTCGCCGGCGACCAGGATCTCGCCGTTGCCGGATCCCAAGCTCCCCGTCGCCCCACCGCCAAATCCTCCCACCGGCGACCCCGTGCCGCCGCCGAAGCCCGCTCCAGCCCCGGCTCCCCCCATCGCCCCCTCCGCGCCAAGCTCCAGGGAGAGGAGCTCCCGAGCTCGCGGCCGCTCGACCTCGCCGTCGCTCCGGCAGGAGCTCGCCGGAGCGCACCGCCCTCCGTCGCTGCGCCACGGATTTGGTCGGGCCGGACCGGATCCGGCCATTCTTGACTTCGCCGACATCCTCCCGGCCTTCCCCACGCCTCCCGTCGTCCTCCCCTGCTCCTCCGACTACCTCTCCTTCCTCTCCAATGAACTCCGGCCGCCGTCGCATCAGATCCGGCGAGATCCATCACTGCATCAATTTCCATGCAAGGTTGACTTTGTTTTCTCACCAAGTCCTCAGAAAACCATTTTATGTGCCCATGTTCGTCATGCCATAACTTCTTGTGTGCTGCTCCATTTTGTGCATATAATATGTCAAAATGTTCATCATGAGATGCTATTCATTTTGTTCGATCATGCCATGCTTTTTTGAGTCCATCTTCATGCCCAAATCATCGTTGCAAGAGTGTTGTATGATGTTAACTGTTGTCTGTTATCAGAACTTGCTGTTTTGTCTTTTTCGTTGCATTTTGTGTATGCATCCTTTGAGCATGATGTATACATGTTTTAGGAGCATATTCATGCCATCTTTACAGCGGTGCACTCCATGTATTTTTGTGTGCCTTGTGGTGAGTGCATCAAGCTCGTGAAGTAGGGTACTTGCTGTTACTGTTTTGCTAGGTTGAACCTGTTATATCATGATGCTATGTAAACCTGCTGCTACAAGTCATTCTATGCATAATCTAGAGATGTTAACAAAGTACGTTTTGTTATACATGTCATGCTCTATCCATCCATGCCCTTGGTTGCATTTATAGCCTACTGTAGCTTGTTGTAATATTGCTCTCAAATTGCTAAATAATGTTGCTGTCAGCCTGTTAACATGAAGTTCAGTTTTCCCATGTCAATAACTAGTGATCCATGTATCCTATGGACTTTCTCTTGCCATGCTTAGCTTCATACATGTGTCTTCTTACTGTTGGTTACCTTGTCATGCCATGTATGGCTCTGTGGTGAGTTGTAAAAGCTCACCAACATGCCTACTTATCGTTGTTCCTGCCATGTTCTGTTATTCTGAATCTATCATATATTTGCCATGTTTGCATGGATGCTACCATCTTTTCTGCTGACCTTTGGAATTAGTTCAGTAAGGGAGATTTGTTCTTTATTTTTAGTATTAGCATTCCATGCCTTTGTTTTCCATGTTAAGTTCCTGTAGCATGTTGTTTGATAGCTCTAAACATTGCAACCTGATGTAATTTCTGCCATGCACAGTGATTTCTGCTAAGTCTGTGAAACTGTTATTATGTGCAATCTTGCCATGTCCTTTTGAGCATGTTATAGTGTTTTCTGGAGATTGCTCAGTGTTCATGTTTTATTCTGATTTACCTGTACATCATGTCCATGCCTTTTGTTTTCATGTTGAGGTGTTGTAGCATATTTTTTTATGCTTGCTAGATGCCTAGTTGCTGTTTTGGACAGCTTGTCCTTTAAACTTGTTTCATGTGTATGTGTTGAACCGTTGTTCCGTTTTGAGTGTGCTCTATATGAAACTTGCTTGATTTTGCATGTAGTTTTATCTTATCATGTTGCATCCATGTTTTGAGAGTGTTTGCTTGATGTTTGTATGCATTTTGCATCAATGCCATGGTTAACTTGTTTTGCCCATATCTTCTAGGCCGTAGCTCTGAACTAAACGAACTTTATATGTAACTTGACTAGAATTTCGTGTAGATCATCTTGGTGCATCTTAAATTGCTGTTTAACAAATTGAACATAAGGTGTATTCAGATCTGGGAAAATTTCGAAATTTGCATATGAGGACTTACCGGATTAGTTCTATTTTGTTTCCGGCCTCATTTAAACTTGCTTTGATGTGTTGCTCTTGTCTGCATCATCTCTTGCCATATAGCCTTTGTCATGCATCATACTTGGTTGAGCATCATGCCATGTCTATGTGTTGTGTGTTTACCTTGTTGTTTGCTTCTTTCCGGTTATGCTCCTTCTCGTTAGTTCCTGTTTCGTTGTGATCGTGAGGATTCGTTCGTCTATGCTTGGTTCGTCTTTGTGGCTTCATCTTCTTCATGGACTCGTTTTTCTTCCTAGCGGGATTTCAGGCAAGATGACCGTCACTGAGGGAGTCCTGGACTAGGGGGTGTCCGAACAGCCGGACTATCAATGTCCGCCGGACTCCAAGACTACGAAGATACAAGATTGAAGACTCCGGCTCGTGTCCGGATGGTACTTTCCTTGGCGTGGAAGGCAAGCTTGGCGATACGGATATGTAGATCTCGTACCATTGTAACCGACTCTGTGTAACCCTAGCCCTCTCCGGTATCTATATAAACCGGAGGGCTTTAGTCCGTAGGACAACATACATTACAACAATCATACCATAGGCTAGCTTCTAGGGTTTAGCCTCCTTGATCTCGTGGTAGATCTACTCTTGTACTACCCATATCATCAATATTAATCAAGCAGGACATAGGGTTTACCTCCATCGAGAGGGCCTGAACCTGGGTAAGAACATCGTGTCCCTCGTCTCCTGTTACCATCCGCCTAGACACACAGTTTGGGACCCCTACCCGAGATCCGCCGGTTTTGACACCGACATTGGTGCTTTCATTGAGAGTTCCTCTGTGTCGTCACCGATAGGCTTGATGGCATCTTCAACCTGCAACGCTGTCCAGGGTGAGACTTTCCTCCCCGGACAGATCTTCGTATTCGGCGGCTTCGCCCTGCGGGCCAATTCGCTTGGCCATCTAGAGCAGATCGAAAGCTACACCCCTGGCCGTCAGGTCAGATTTGGAAGCTTAAACTTCACGGCCGATGTTCACGGAGACTTGATCCTCGACGGACTCGAGCCACAGCCAAGCGCGCCGCACTGTGACGATGGGCATGATCTAGCTCTGCCGCTGAACAATGCCTTGGTGGCCGCACACGGATCCGCTTCGGCCATTAGCCCGGAGCCGATCGCCCAGATCGAGGGTCGGTGGATAGACGCCGCCTTGGGGGCGTCAACATCCACGGCGATGGAGCCGAACACTAATCTTGTCCCCTGTGAAACTCGAGATTCCGAGGCGCCGGACTCCTCGCCGGACTCCGAACCTCCCGCGCCCCTACCAATCGATCCGGATTGGGCGCCGGTTATGGAATTCACCGCCGCGGACATCTTCCAATGCTCGCCTTTCGGCGATATCTTGAATTCACTAAAGCATCTCTCGTTATCAGGAGAGTCCTGGCCGGATTATGGCCAGGATGGTGGGGATACAGACGACGAAGAAATTCAGAGCCCACCCACCACCCACTTTGTAGCCACTGTCGACGATCTAACCGACATGCTAGACTACGACTCCGAAGACATTGATGCTATGGACGACGATGCCGGAGACGAACAGGAACCAGCGCCCACAGGGCACTGGAAGGCCACCTCGTCATATGACGTATACATGGTGGATACCCCAAAAGATGGGGACGGCGAAGAAACAGCGGAGGCAGATCCCTTAAAGAAACAGCCCAAGCGCCGGCGTCAGCGGCGCCGCTCTAAATCTCGCCACAGCAAAAACGGAGATTCCGGCATAGGAGATAATAATACTCCAGAGAGTGCCGAAGACAATCCCCTCCAGCAAGACTCAGCGCAGGAGGATGCAGAAGCAAGCCCTCATGAGGGGGCGGCAGACGAAGAGGTCGAGGATCATAATTATCTGCCTCCCTCGGAAGACGAAGCAAGCCTCAACGACGACGAATTCGTCGTACCCGAGGATCCCATCGAACAAGAGCGCTTCAAGCGCAGGCTTATCGCCACAGCAAACAGCCTAAAGAAAAAGCAGCAGCAGCTTCAAGCTGATCAGAACCTGTTGGCCGATCGATGGACCGAGGTCCTCGCGGCCGAAGAGTATAAACTCGACCGTCCCTCCAAAAGTTACCCAAAACGCAAGCTGCTCCCCCGATTAGAGGAGGAAGCATACGTACCTCCATCACCAGTGCACGATATGGCTGACCAACCACCCCGTGGTCGTGACAGAGAGGCATCCAGGCCCCCAGCCAAGACAATACCTCGGCATCGCTCCAAAAGTACGAAGCCAAGAGGGAACGCGCCGGACTTGCGAGACATATTGGAGGACAAAGCAAGGCAATCCAGATCCATCTATGGATCACGTGGGCGCCCTACGACCCACGACGAATACCGTCATGCCGGATACAATAACCCCGGCCGGGCCGAACACAGCAGACAGCGCTCTCTCGAGCTGCGTCGCGATATCGCTAAATACAGGGGCGCCGCACACCCGTTATGCTTCACTGATGAAGTAATGGATCATCAGATCCCCGAAGGGTTTAAACCCGTAAACATCGAATCTTACGATGGCACAACAGACCCCGCGGTGTGGATCGAAGACTATCTTCTCCACATCCATATGGCCCGTGGCGACGATCTCCACGCCATAAAGTACCTCCCACTCAAGCTTAAAGGACCAGCTCGGCATTGGCTTAACAGCTTGCCCGCAGAGTCAATTGGGTGTTGGGAAGACCTGGAGGCCGCATTCCTTGATAACTTCCAAGGCACATATGTGCGCCCACCAGACGCCGATGACCTAAGCCACATAAATCAGCAGCCAGACGAATCGGCCAGACAATTCTGGACACGGTTCTTGACAAAGAAAAATCAAATCATCGATTGTCCGGACGCAGAGGCCCTTGCAGCCTTCAAACATAACATCCGGGATGAATGGCTAGCCCGGCACCTGGGGCAGGAAAAGCCGAAATCCATGGCAGCCCTCACATCGCTAATGACCCGCTTTTGTGCGGGAGAGGACAGCTGGCTAGCCCACAGCAACAATCTCCGTAAAAATTCTGGCAGTCCGGATACTAAGGACAACAACGGCAGGTCACGTCGAAACAAAAACAAGCGCCGAATTAACGGCGACGATAAGGAGGATACGGCGATCAATGCCGGATTCCGAGGCTCTAAACCCGGTCAACGGAAGAAGCCATTTAAAAGAACCATTCCGGGTCCGTCCAACCTGGACCGAATACTCGACCGCTCATGCCAGATACATGGCACCTCTGAAAAGCCAGCTAACCACACCAATAGAGATTGCTGGGTGTTCAAGCAGGCCAGCAAGTTAATTGCCGAAAACAATGACAAGGGGCTAAATAGCGACGACGAGGAAGAGACCCGGCCGCCGAACAACAAACGACAGAAGGGTTTTCCCCCACAACTACGGACGGTGAATATGATATATGCGACCCACATACCCAAGAGGGAGAGGAAACGCGCACTAAGGGACGTCTATGCAATGGAGCCAGTCACCCCAAAGTTCAACCCATGGTCCTCTTGTCCGATCGAAGAGACCATCCGACCAGCATACGCCATGGCGGATTCGCCGCATTGGTCTTAGACCCAATCGTCGATGGGTTCCACCTCAGGAGAGTCCTGATGGACGGCGGCAGTAGCCTGAACCTGCTTTATCAGGATACAGTGCGCAAAATGGGCATAGACCCATCAAGGATTAAACCTACAAAGACAACCTTTAAAGGTGTCATACCAGGAGTGGAAGCCAACTGCACAGGCTCAGTCACACTGGAAGTGGTCTTCGGATCCCCGAATAATTTCCGGAGCGAAGAGTTAATCTTCGACATAGTCCCGTTTCGCAGCGGCTATCACGCCCTGCTCGGGCGAACCGCGTTTGCCAAATTCAACGCGGTGCCGCACTATGCATACCTAAAGCTCAAGATGCCAGGCCCTCGTGGAGTCATCACGGTCAATGGGAATACGGAACGCTCCCTCCGAACGGAGGAACATACAGCGGCTCTCGCGGCAGAAGTACAGAGCAGCCTTCTAAGGCAATTCTCGAGTCTGGCCGTTAAACGGCCGGATACAGCAAAGCGCGCCCGGAGCAATGCCAACCAAGACCACCTGGCGCGATCAGAGCACGCGTAGCAATGCGGCCCCAACCCTCGCCCACGTACGATCGCAAGAATAACACTCAGCGTACATCATTACGCTTTGGAGATACCATAAGCAGGGACCCAGAGTGCGGTTTGACCACACCGGGGGCTCGCAAATGTGCCTCTCTTTTTTTTATTATTATTTTTCTTCTTTTTTGTACACAGGACTCTGTTAACCAGAAGCCCTGTCCAGCGGTGAACCTGCCGAACTCATGATGCAACAGTCAGGGACTAAAGAAGGCCGCGTCGAACACTCAGGTGGTCTCAATTACGAGCATTAAATTTGATTATATACACCAAATCCGTAGCTCATCCCTGGAGGGGGACATGTTTATTTAGTCCAAATCCCTTGCTTACCGCACTATTTGTATCAGTCCGCTCTACTTGCAGGCTTTTTCTTTCATTAATAATGCTTCGGGCCTATTTTTGCATTCTTTGCATACGTATGATGTGCCATCCGCACTCATTATTCCTGGGGGCTTCTTTTATAGAAGCTCAATTATACGGGTTTTATACCCAGCACATGTGTCAAGCTTCCACATGTACCTTTTATTCGCCATTATATGCATCGATATGACTTAAGTTTTGGCCAAGCTGGGTTGCCTGGCTCCTGTGCTTACCCCTACGTTCCTGATTGTTCGGCTAGGAGGTAAAGGGAGCACCTCTGCGATTGTTACTGCCGGGTCAGCCGGATGTGTACCTCAGACTGGGTGAAGCCGAAAGCTAGCGTTCTTAAGGGAATATTCGGTCGGTGACTTAAAAGATGACTTTTTACCTATTTATCTATTTGCCCCCAGATGTTTTACTGCTTTCTTTGCAGTCCGGACATGCACTTTAGGGCATGCCTCCCAGGGAAAGGAACCCTTAACGGAACTATTCTCCCTGGAAGATGTTTCTTACTAACCATGTAATATAACATAACTAGTTGGGCACTTGTCTGATAAAGCACTAATGACCCCTACGCCTGGTCTCCATGCATACCACGGTTGTTTCTTAACCAAAAAGGTATTCGGACACACTCCGGACTCTAGGGTCCCGAGGTCGAAGTGAAAAGGTCGGCAAAGACAAACGATCTACAATCCGGCTAGAAGGCATTTCTCGCAATTGCATCACATTATATATATATATATATGCTCATTATATGACATCTGGCACCCGTATATTTTGGTACGGCATAATACACCGGGGGCTTATGTTCCCCACTCTATGGTGTGATAAAGTCCGAACACTTTCCCAAGTGCGGCACCCCGAACTTATAGCATTATATGAAACGGCTCCGAATCATGTCTTGAGTCAATAGTTGGGTTTGCCCGGCTCCCACGTTTTGGTGCCTTACGTTCCGTTCTGTCGGCTAAGGTGGCACTGGGAGAACCACTGCGATTGCGCCCCGGTTGAGCCGGGTTAACGCCTCAGTGGAGAAAGCTAAAACTGACTGGCATGATAAGGCGAGAGACTGGTCGCTGTTCGAGAGGTTTTTTGAGGTCCTTAAAGACTCACGCCGCTTCGAGCGAAGTTCCGGATAATGTCCGATGAAGGCGTGGATTGCGCCCCGGATTCGGTCTTCCGAATACCAGGGGCTTCGCCGAAATTTAAAATTATAGAATTCTATGGCTAAGTGAGAGTGTTCAAGCATTATAAGTCTGGTCGCCTTGTGCGTCGTGTTGAGCGCCTCCCTAGATGGACCCAAAAATGGGAACAAGAGTGCTCAAGTTTATCACGAACACCCCAGCACTTGTGGCTTGGGGGCTGAAGCCAACGACTTGCCATCTCTCAGATTTTATAAACGGCTGCACAGAAGGTAATATTTTAAATTAAACAAGTGTTGCTCATGGCGCATATGAACGAAGTTTTCAGCGCACAGGATAAATAAACAGCGAGTTCACTCAAAGATTACATTTCGGGAGCACTCATCAGCAATATTGCAGGCTCCCTTCAGGACAATTTTATAATACTTCTCCGGCGTGCGATACTCCTTGCCCGGTGGCGGTGGGTCCGTGAGAAGCTTCTCCGCATCCAATTTGCCCCATTGCACCTTTATGCGGGCAAGGGCCCGACGAGCACCTTCGATACAGGCGGAGCGCTTGACTACATCCAGCCTAGGGCATGCATCCACCAGCCGCCGCACGAGGCCAAAGTAGCTACCAGGCATGGCCTGTCCAGGCCACAGCCGGACTATGAGGCCCTTCATGGCCTCCTCAGCTACCTTGTGGAGTTCGACCAGCTGCTTCAGCTGGTCGCCTGGGGGCACCGGATGGCCGGCCTCAATATACTGAGACCAGAAGACCTTCTCCGTCGAGCTCCCCTCCTCGCCACGATAGAATGCGGCGGAATCAGACGCACTACGCGGCAGATCTGCAAACGCCCCTGGAGAGCTCCGAATTCGGGTAAGTGTTAGGTAGTTCACATTAACATGCCTGCTTTGCATGAAAAACGCCTTACCCGCCGCTATCTTCTTTATGTCCTCAACCTCCTGAAGGGCCTTACGGGCCTCGGCCTTGGCGGACTTGGCACTTTCGAGAGCTGAGGCAAGCTCGGACTTTCGAGTCTTGGAGTCACGCTCCAAACTCTCATGTTTTTCCATGAGAACCTGGAGCTCTTGCCGAACTTCCGCCACCTGTGCCTCTTACTTTTCTCAGCCCGTTCTGCGGCCGCATTGCGTTCGGCCGCGGACACAGCATCCCGCAGGGCTGCCACCTCGTTAGTGGCCCCTGCAATACACATATTATCCTTGTTAATTTTATTTGCAACCAAAATCCTTTTCTGTAAGGTACTTATTCAAAGAGGTGTTACTCGCCTTCTTTTTCCACGAGCTGCTTCTTGGCATGGCCGAGCTCTTGCTCGGACCGCTCAAGTTCTTTCTTTAGCACGTCAACCTCCGCCGTTAGTGCGGCAGAGGTCAGCAGTGCAGCCTGCAAACCCATATTGACATATTTTAGGCAACCCTGCGTATATCTTGTTATAGATCCTTAGTCCGGCTTTTCTTTCCGAACACCAAACTAAGCATCAGGGGCTATTGTCTATGCGGTATTATATTACATAATTTTAACTTCTTACCTCAAAGCCTGTTAAAAGGCTGCTGCAGGCTTCGATCAGCCCGCTCTTGGCGAGCTGAACCTTCTCAATCACCGCACTCATGATAGTGTGGTGTTCTTCCTCGATGGAAGCGCCTTTAAGCGCCTCCAGCAGGTTATCCTGCGCCTCCGGTTGGATGGAGGCCGCCGGCGTCACGGTCTTGCCCTTCTTTTGAAGGGGCCGCTTGCCGGACTCTGGGACCACTACGGGTTCCGGTGTAGAGTCCGGCACGAAGTCCGGGAGGCTGCCTGATGGTGCCTCCGGAGCCTCCTCCTGATGGGTCCCTTTCTGGGATCCCACCTCGACGTCCTCGTCGGCGCGTGGGGTGGAGGCAGTCGGGATGGAATTCACATCCGACGAGGCCAATGACCCGCATCATTGGCCGGACTACGGGCAGAATGCGGCGTTAGAAGGATACTACGCGACATAAAAGAAATTACACATCAAGGATCCGGATACTTACGATCTTGCCGGACACCTGGCCCTTGGAGGCTACTCATCCTCACCAACGCTGATGTTGGTGGAACTGTCCGGGGGGATAGTTCTCCCCCTCTTGGACCCTTCGGCCCCCCCGATGGGGGAAGCCTTCCTTTTCTTCTCTCCCTCCTCCGGAAGAGAGTACTCCTCCTCGTCTTCGGGGGAGGAGTCCTCGTCGTCATCAGACGCCTGATTGCGGGAACTCTTTCGAGTCCCCGCGGCCACCTTCTTGGCCTTCTTCTCCGGCACCACGTGCGGTGCCGGAACCAGCAGCCATGTTAAGCGGGCGTTCGCTAGGTCTTCTGGCATGGGAGCCGGGCTGGTGAGCAGCTTGGCCTTCTCCATCCATTCCTGTCAAAGGAAGAGACAGAATGAAACCTCACTAGAGTCAATCTAATTATCACAAGTGTCCCGTAATGGGGTTGAATCACTTACCTCGTCAGTTGGATGCTGCAAGCTGAATCCGCAGTCTTTGGTCGCGGACGCGGGGGCTTCGGCGCCCTTGAACAGCACCCTCCAGGCGCCTTCGTATGTTGTATTGAAGAGCCCGCTTAGCGCCTGGTGCTGTTCCGGATTGAACTCCCATAAATAAATGCCCGTTCTTGGCATGGGAGGATCCGCCGGATGAGCATGACTTGGACCACGTCGACGAGCCTGAGCCTATTGCTCACCATCTTCTTGATACATGCTCGGAGTCCCGTCACCTCCACCGGATTCCCCCACTGCAAGCCCTTCTCTATCCAGGAGGTGAGCTGCGTGGGGATGCCAGATCTAAACTCGGGGGCCGCCGCCCATGTGGATTTGCGCGGCTCGGTGATATAGAACCACCCCGATTGCCACCCCTTGACGGAGTCCACGAAGGTCCCTTCTAGCCAAGGGACGTTGGGCAATTTGCCCAACATGGCGCCTCCGCATTCCGCTTGCGTACCCTTCACAACCTTCGGCTTGACGTTGAAGGTCTTGATCCACAGGCCGAAGTGGGGCCGGATGCAGAGGAAGGCCTCGCACACGACGATAAACGCCGAGATGTTGAGGATAAAGTTCGGCGCCAGATCGTGGAAATCCAGGCCATAGTAAAACATGAGCCCCCGGACAAATGGATGGAGCGGAAAGCCCAGTCCGCGGAGGAAGTGGGGGAGGAAGACGACCCTCTCATGAGGCCTAGGGGTAGGGATGAGCGGCCCCTCGTCGGGCAGCCGATGCGCGATATCGCCGAAAAGGTATCCGGCGCTGCGCAGCTTGGTGATGTCCTCCTCCTTGACGGTGGAGGCTAACCATTTACCTCCCGCTCCGGACATATTCGGAGAAGGTTGAGGCGAGATGCGCGAGCTCAGGCGTTGGAGCTTGAGTTCGCGGGGATGGATAAGCAAAGGAGGAAGAAGGCGTAGGTGAGAAGGTGAATCCTTATCCCTTATATATGGGCGGACAAAACTATGCGTCCCCCACCAGCCTGGTAAAACTCGCTTATCTCCCAAGCGCCACTATCAATGGCGCGGCTGGGTTACCCACGCACGTGTTGATGAGAATCCCGGAATAAGGGGAACACGATCTCTGCTTCGACAAGACGTGCCAAGGAAACCGCTTCGCTAAACACGCTGAGGTGGTATAGTAATTCAAACAAAGGCCTGGTGGCGGTGTGATATCACGCCGCATAAAACGTCAGCAGATTGAACTAAGTGTACATTTTATTCTCTCTACGGTGGAATGTGGAATTTATTTTGCAGAGCCGGACACTATCCTGGTGTTCATGATCTTCTCTGGATTATTCAAGGGAGGAACCCGCCTTGCAATGCTGAACATTATGCACGCCGGACTTATCGTCATTGAAGACTGGTTCAGGGGCTACTAAGGGAGTCCTGGACTAGGGGGTGTCCGGACAGCCGGACTATCAATGTCCGCCGGACTCCAAGACTACGAAGATACAAGATTGAAGACTCCGGCTCGTGTCCGGATGGTACTTTCCTTGGCGTGGAAGGCAAGCTTGGCGATACGGATATGTAGATCTCGTACCATTGTAACCGACTCTGTGTAACCCTAGCCCTCTCCGGTATCTATATAAGCCAGAGGGCTTTAGTCCGTAGGACAACATACATTACAACAATCATACCATAGGCTAGCTTCTAGGGTTTAGCCTCCTTGATCTCGTGGTAGATCTACTCTTGTACTACCCATATCATCAATATTAATCAAGCAGGACGTAGGGTTTTACCTCCATCGAGAGGGCCCGAACCTGGGTAAAAACATCGTGTCCCTCGTCTCCTGTTACCATCCGCCTAGACGCACAGTTCGGGACCCCCTACCCGAGATCCGCCAGTTTTGACACCGACAGTCACCTTGGATCTCACTACTATCATTGCTATGCTAGTTGCTTCATTCTATCGCTATGCTGCGCTACCTATCACTTGTTCCTCAAGCCTCCCGAACTGCCATGTCAGCCTTTAACCTTTTCACCCTTCCTAGCAAATCGTTGCTTGGCTATGTTACCGCTTTTGCTCAGCCCCTCTTATAGTGTTGTTAGTTGCAGGTGAAGTTGAAGATTGCTCCATGATGGACAGGATTATGTTGGGATATCACAATATCTCTTATTTAATTAATGCATCTATATACTTGGTAAAGGGTGGAAGGCTCGGCCTTATGCCTGGTGTTTTGTTCCACTCTTGCCGCCCTAGTTTCCGTCATACCGGTGTTAGCTCCTTGATTTTGCATTCCTTACGTGGTTGGGCGATTTATGGGACCCCCTTGATAGTTCGCTTTGAATAAAACTCCTCCAGCAAGGCCCAACATTGGTTTTTACACTTGCCTAACAACCTACTAACTTTCCCTTGGGCAGACCAACCCAAGGGTCATCTTTTTTTAAACCCCCCCCCCCGGGCCAGTGCTTCTCTAAGTTTTGGTCCGAACCGAGCCGCCTGTGGGGCCACCTCGGGGAAACTCGAGGTCTGATTTTACTCGTAGCCTGTCTCATCCGGTGTGCCCTGAGAACGAGATATGTGCAGCTCCTATCGGGATTTGTCGGCACAGTCAGGTGGTCTTGCTGGTCTTGTTTTACCATTGTCGAAATGTCCTGTAAACCGGGATTCCGAGACTGATCGGGTCTTCCTGGGAGAAGGAATATCCTTTGTTGACCGTGAGAGCTTGTGATGGGCTAAGTTGGGACACCCCTGCAGGGTATAAACTTTTGAGAGCCGTGCTCGCCGTTATGTGGCAGATGGGAATTTGTTAATATCCGGTTGTAGAGAACTTGACACCAGATTCAGATTAAAACGCATCAACCATGTGTGTAGCCGTGATGGTCTCTTCTCGGCGGAGTCCGGGAAGTGAACACGGTTTTGGGTTATGTTTGAATGTAAGTAGTTTCAGGATCACTTCTTGATCATTGCTAGCTTCACGACCGTTCCGTTTGCTTCTCTTCTCGCTCTTATTTGCATATGTTAGCCACCATATATGCTTAGTCACTGCTGCAACCTCACCACTTATCCATTCCTTTACCCATTAAGCTTTGCTAGTCTTGATACCCATGGTAATGGGATTGCCGAGTCCTCGTGGCTCACAGATTACTATAACAACAGTTGCAGGTGCAGGTTATGCGATGATCATGATGCGAGAGTGATGTTTGCTTGTTTTGGAGTTCTTCTTCTGCTTCTTCTTCGATCAGGGGATAGGTGGGCTAGCAGGGTGGATGTCATTTGAGTTTTTGTTTGTGTTTCATCTGTAGTCGGATGATGCTCTTGTGTATGATGATGTTGTATTCATGTGGCATTGTATGCCTCTTGTATGTATCCCCATCTATTATGTAATGTTGATGTAATGATATCCACCTTGCAAAAGCGTATCAATATGCGGTTCTATCCTTGGTGGGACTTTCGAGTCTCTTTAGGATAGTATCGCATATTGGGCGTGACAGCCGTCCTCCTCCACCATGCTGGAGCTGATACCCCGACGCCGCCGTCCATTACAAGAGATCGACCTCTCTCATCCACGGCTTCGGACCGGGATCCATGCATCCCGTCCTCACGCTTCATCCCCGCCATCGTCCACCTTGCCGACGCCGCTCGTACGACCATCTCGTCCACCGCGCCCAGCCGCCACCGTCTACCCTCCTAGATCTGCTTCCACGCTGGCGACAGCCATTGCTACCGCAGCACCGTCAAATTCTCAGCAGATGCGTACACGGTGCCGCACCAGAGGCGGTACTCTTTCGTATCTGCTCAACTTATTTATCGCAACAAGAAAATAGATCGCCACTGCTTTACTTTGATTTCTTGTCTTGGTTGCGAAGTTGCCTTTGTCCGGTTTGCACCTTCAGATCCGTCGTGGCACGCTCAACACTATACTCCCAATGCTTATGATTTTCCCCTTTTATATTCCACACTAGTTAAATCACAGTAGACTAAATTTCAAAATTGGGTCAGTCGATTTTTCAGAGCTCGCCGGAGTTCGCCGGTGCGATCGAAGGGGCTCGGGTGGTTGTGGGGCCTCGCTGAATGAAGAAAACTCGACGCGGGTGGGGGTTGGGGTGGGGGTAGGGGTGGGGGTGGAGGAGGAACACAGGTAGTGGGGGCCGGTGGTTCGGCTGGCGGCTCGTGCGGTGTTCTGTATGGGAAGAATCAGAGACGAGGAAGAAGAAGGGTTAGGAGATGTAGGATCTTCATCCAACCGCCTGAAATGGTTGAGAGACAGCTGGGAGTTCCATTCTTAATGCGCTCTGGTTCATCATGTGTGGGCACTGCGCAACCAACATTTTATTATCCAAAATCTGCTTGCTCTTCTTTACCATGTTCCTCTTCCATTCTTCTTTAATATGTACTTTCTCCGTTCCTAAATACAAGTCTTTGTATAGATTCCACCATGGACTACATATGGAGCAAAATGAGTGAATCTACACTCTAAAATGTATCTGGATACATCTGTATGTGATCCATAGTGGAAATCTCTACCAAGACTTATATTTTGGAACGGAGGGAGTATGATAGTAGTACAGTATGTTCCTTATACTGAAGATGAGCAGGGACATTTGCAGTGTAGAGGTCTATACGGTCGGTTGTGATGGACACTTTGAGCCTCTTTGATTCGTAAGATCTTGTAAACATAGGAATAGGACTTGTAGTGGCCTACCCACTTGAATCCTATAAGAATAGCAAGGAAATGCGGGGAGCTGTGTCGCCTTTGAGGAGTTACACTGATATTAATAGTACCTCACCTTCACTTGAAGAGAGCTGGTATCCGAAGCCTTTCTAGCCGTACAGGTAAACTAGCACATATATTCCAGCAAGTTCCACTTTGCTGATTTTACTCTGATGCTTAAGGTTTTCCCGTTATATCTACACTATGATCTATGTAGCTGCTTTGTGTCGCACTAGCAGCAGTCCACTCTTGAAGCTAAACACTGCAATGACTTACAAAATTGGCACCAAGGCATTGAGTGCCATTCTGGATGCAATGAAACTCATACGCTCCCCACCTGTTGACTCTTGTTCAGAATATGATCCTAATGACTCTTGTTCAAAATTGCCACATATAGAGAGACAGCATGGAATTGCATTTCTTTGGGCGTTGTGATTCATCATGAGTGGGCAACCAACATTGTATGCAATGAAGCGGAACCTCAAGAATATGCTTCCTCTTCTGTTCTTTAACATGTTCCTCTTTGTTTATTCTGTATTTAGTACGTACAGTATGTTCCTTGTTAGGAAGGGGCGCAGGGACATCTGCAGTCAACAGCTGATAGAGCTGGCCTGTACGTGATCGATAGGCTTTCATTACTAGCGGCAATACAACACCGTGTTTTCAAGCCAGTTCCACTTTCTCGATTTATATATCATGGTTATGGTGTACCCCTGTTATGTACACTATGATCTGCCTAGTTGTTGTGTGCTCTTGTTATCATGGTTTGGCAATAAACTCTCTATACAGTATATTATGAACCTATCATCTGCCAGCTATCCTGACTTCTGGAGCCTACTTTTTTGCGTACTTGTGCCAGATTATATAAATGCATGCACCATATTACAGCACACATGAGCTCTCTCATCAGAATCCAGTGATAGCACACAAGTGTTCAAAGGGGCGCCCCTCTATTAGAATATCATCTGCATTACAAAGATAATCTCACAACTATTTATGTTTTCATGGTTCTCAGATATTATACGCAATTACAGTGAATATCAGAATCCGCACATCAGAAGAATATTGTGGAACACTGCAATGACTTACAAAATTGGCACCAAGGCATTGAGTGCCATTCTGGAAGCAATGAAACTCATACGCTCCCCACCTGTTGATTCTTGTTCAGAATATCATCCTAATGACTATTTTAACCTCGAGGAGTCAAAGGCAGATGGCCTGTCCTGTTCACCCATCAAGGTGCCTGTTCTAATTTGGCAAGGTTTTATTGATTGCGCGTATCTTTCATATGTTGTCTTGCATTTCTTCTACTTTGTTGCACTGCCATCTGCTTAGTTTACTCATCATACAACTCGAGATGCCATGCCCATCCATTATCAATACATATTCCATCTGTCATCATACCATGTTTTTCCACTCAAATGTTGTTCTTGTGCATCAGACATCAAAAAGGAAGAGGGTGATTGCCGAACCTGAAGGAGCACCAGCAAAGTCCTTGAAAAACGTGGTGGTGCTGGAGAAACCAGACAGCGCCCCACTTATATTGGCTGTACAACCAGTGACACAAAACATAGGACCGACTCCAGCAGACTGTACCCATACTTCACTGGCCACACCACTATCCCCACCACATAGGACCTGCACTCCAGCAAAAGGTATACCGATTTCATTTGCCATAGCACCAGCCGTACCACAGGAAAATCCCACTCCAGCAAAAAGTACAGCAAGTCCACCGGCCGAAGACCTATCCCAACTGCAGAGACGGCCAATTCCTGCAGATTGGAACCCCATTCCATTTATTCCCAGTTTAAAAGACAATGCTTTCAATGTTGTTAGGGACTACATGCATATATTCCCATCATGGGAAGATTATAGTGAAGACAAACACCATTTTCACATCTTCCTGTCCAACTTACGTGTAAGTGCTATTATTCATGGTTACTATTTTCCTATTTTTTGCTGATCGAACACATCAATGATTTATATTACATTGTTGTAACTAGGCGAGGGTCAATCTAGATAGTCATGATGAGCAAAGCTTGCTTGTGCTTTTCAAGGAAGCATTGCAGCAGTATCGGTGTTACCTCGGGAAATCACACTTTGATGGCAAGTCTATAAACGCATTTTTGGTGAAGTCTCCTATGCTAAATTTAGAAGACATTGAATGGAAAAACCTTGTTATGCACTGGTCTCGTTCCCAGGATGAGGTACTGTCTATGAAATCACATGACAATTTGAACTTCTACTTTTTCGCATGTGCCTTACGGATCTTTTTTGCAGGAAATCTGCTCGAAGAAGAATTCTGGTTTGAAAAGAACGACAGGATATCGCAAATATGCTGCCTGCTGCTTTGCTCTTGTTAGTACCTGTTATCCTGTATCACTGTACTTGCATACATACCTGGTTCATTATGTGACAGCAGTATGCATGATAGCTTGCTTATCATTTGTTCACTCCAAATTATCTGATCTGTATGAATGGTTACATTAGTGTAGAATATATCCAATGCCAATGAATTTTTTTAGCTCTGCATTGTTCTTGTAAGTACATGATGTCCTTTATCAGTGTACTTATATTGACAGGTAGTTGTTCATGTACCATCACTCTGCAGCTTATTTTCCTTTGCCCTCCATTTTCTAAACATCAGATCTATATTTACTCTTACCATAAGGTTGGTACTGAAGAAGTTTAGCTGTGCATTGCTCTTGGCTGTGCCTTTTGCCTGGATCGCTGCACATACATTTATAGCTACTTGGTTATGTAGCATCACTCTTTATCTTATCTTAAATATTCTCCATTTTTTGTATATTATCACATCTATATTTACTCTTAACAAAATGTAGAATAAAGGCAATGCTTATGAAGAAGATTCTGTGGTAAACTTCTTGAATTGCCCCCCCCCCCCCCCATCAGCATGGACAAGGGCTTTATAGAGCCTGTCTTCACCAGTAATGTAAGTTTGTCCTTCTCAAGCCTTCAAACTTTGTTGTGTATATTTGGTCATGACTGCAACAGCTGTTTATTTTTGGTGTTTGCATCAAATTGCATGTTTAAAGTTTATTATGTAGTTCATAAACAAAAGTTTGTCCTTCTCAATTTAAGTTTTCAGTTGTACAAGCAAGTTCCTTCTTCATACCATTTAAATTAAACTATACAGAGCAAGTGATCTTCTTTTGCACTTCATGTATGCTTCTATTCTTCATCCATAATCGAGTGGTGTGGTGAACCTACCCACTACAGCACAATGTCATATTCAACAATGTCTTAACTATGAACAATGTCATATCATTCTACTATTATTTAAACCGTCTCTTTATTTGCCAATCTGAAATGGGATAAATTGACAGCACACTAACCATTCATACTTATGAGTTCTTGATCTGTAATCCAGTGGTGTCGTGAAGCTGCCAACTCCTTCACAATGTCATTTCCTGCCATGTCTTGACCTGAACAATACCATATTGTATTAATGCAATTTTAAACGGTGTCACTTTATTCGTCAGTAAGAAATGTGATGAATTGTCAGCACTGATACTTTTATGTGCAAAACCTGTCATCTGTCTGCTTGTTTATCTTTCAGAGTGAGGAAGATATAAGTGTTGCACAAGCGCAGTCTCATCATCTAGCTCAGGTGCTTGCGCTACAGCTCGCCAGCAGGGCTAACCTTTCTTGAACTCTATTGAAGTGATGTCGGTTTTGTATATTATTTTGTCGGCATGTTTATTTGCACTGGTGGCGATCTTTGATGCCCAGTATATGTAATCTGATGTCTGCTTGTGCTTTATTATCATAGTGGCGAACTTTGATGCCCAGTGGATGTAATATGCCTAATTTCTTTATTGTATAGTCTAGGTTTTTTCTTATTCACGATGCTGCAGTTATTTTACTGTATATATATCCTGTCTTCGCAGTAAACTGGCCAAACCGTAAAATTACGATACATAATCGGGTTATCTCGCAATCACGATGTATGATCCACATCATGGGCCCCATCAAACTGGCCCACTAGTAGATCGGGCCTTTAATATGCCAAGTAACCCCCGGTACTCTTTTCGCAAGAAAACTCAATGGGCTTTTAGGAGGCTGAGAAGTAGGTTGGGCCTGAAACGTGTCGAACAGCTCACAGGCCGACAGCAACCCGAAATGGACCCTGGCCCATGATTCTGCGAATCAAATCACGGGGTTTTAACAGGCCAAAATTGTCTCGGTCCTTGTTTGGCCCAATCAGATATCGGCTGCGAGCAGGCCAGATGCAAACCGGGCCGTAGTTAGGCCCAACTATATGACAGGCTTTTAACAGGACAAAATTAATATAGGGCTGAAATGTTAAACGCGCCCTTAATAGGCCAAAACTAATATCAGGCCGAATTACTAAATGGGCCTTTAGCAAGTGGGCCCAAAAGCATAGCGTCCAGTTAACGGGCCGAATCTGATATGGGCCATAATTGAGGCCAAAGCCTCTTAAAGGGCCGGACCTGATCTGGGCCGTAATTTGGCCCAGAACATGGGAGGCTTTGAATGGTCTGGATCTCATATGGGCCATTATTAGGCCCGGAATGTGGCAGACCATTAATGGACCGGATCAAATATGGGCCGGCATTTGGCCGAAAACATGCAGCCAGTTAATGGGCCGGCCTACTAGGGTCCTCAAAATCTTGTGGGCCTAAAGCTGGGCCAGCCCATTAGTGTCGGTGAAATCTCGTGGGCCTTTAGCTGGGCCGACCCATTACGATCCGCAAGAATTTTGTGGGCCTTTACCTGGGCCGGCCCATTATGGCACACAAAAATCTTGTGGGCCTTTACCTGGGCCGGCTCATTATGGCCCGCAAAATCTTGTGGGCCTTTAGCTGGGCCAGCCCATTATGGTCCGCAAAATGTCGTGGGCCTTTAGCTGGGCCGGCCCATTATGGTCCGCAAAATCTAGTGGGCCTTTAGTTGGGCCGGCTCATTTAAACTTGATGGGACATGCCACATGTTGACGTATCATAGGCGCCTTCTGTCCAATGAGTGGATGACATCTGTCCCAATGACGAGCCGACACGTGTTTCCTCCAGCCAATGGTGAATTTACACGTGGAAAATCCCCATTGGTCGGGGCTGTTAACGGGTTATCAGATCCAAAACCCGACCCGATAGCTTAACGGCGTTCCGTTACGGTGGATGCCACGTGTCGGTCACCCTTGACAAAAGCACTTCTGTGACGCGCGATTTATCGTCATGGAAGTGGACACTTCCGTTATGATAATTTTGGTAATGTCATGGAACACTTCTACGACAGCACAGGTATGACTATCTTGATTCTGTCATAAAATCGTCATGGATGTACATGCTTGACAAAAAACGCGACCTACTATGACAAACACGTATCGTCACGGAAGTGTATTTTTTTGTAGTGAGGCCTTCCCCGGCACTGTGCCGGAGGGGCTCTACATCAACTTTTCTGCCCTTCCGATGATGTGTCAGTAGTTTACCACAGATCTGTGGGTCTATAGCTAGTAGCTAGATGGCTTCTTCTCTCTCTCTCTCTCTCTCTCTCTCTCTGATCTTCAATACAATGTTCTCCTCGATGTTCTTGGAGTTCTATTCGATGTAATCACTTTTTGTGGTGTGTTTGTTGGGATTTGATGAATTATGAGTTTATGATCAGATTATCCATGGATATTATTTCAGTCTTCTCTGAACTCTTTTATGCATGATTCAGATAGCTTTGTATTTCTCTTCAGTATATTGATTTGGTTTGGCCAACTAGATTGATTTTTCTTGTAATGGGAGAGGTGTTTTGTGGTGGGTTCAATCTTGTAGTGATCTATATCCCAGTGACAGAAGGGGACAAGACACGTATTTGTATTGTTTCCATTAAGGATAAAACAATGGGGTTTTATTAATGCGTGAGTTTACTTTGTGTACATCATGTCATCTTGCTTAAGGCGTCACTCCATTCTTTGTGTACATCGTGTTGGATAGCAGTTGATGTGTGAAGTAATAATAGTATATGCAACCAGGAGTCGGTCTACTTGTCTCGGACATGATGCCTATATGCATGATCATTACCTTGGATATCGTCATGATTATTCACTTTTCAATCAATTGCCCAACAGTAATTTGTTTACCTACCGTATGCTATTTTCAAGAGAGAAGCCTCTTGTGAAAACTATGGCCCTTGGTTTACTTTTATCATATATTAGAATCCAAAAATACCTTACTGCAATTATATTTACTTTATTTTATTTTATATTTTTGTGCTATCTATATATGACTGCGAGATTTGATCCTTGCAATCAGCCTCCGAGGGATTGACAACCCCTTTTGTTCGCGTTGGGTGCAAGAATTTCTTATTTTGTGTGTGTAGGTACTTCTAACAAGGTGTTGTGTGGTTCTCCTACTGGATTGATAACTTTGGTTATTAATTTAGGGAAATACTATATATTGTACTACATCATCCCCTCTTCGAGGAAATCCCAACGCAGCTCACAAGTAGCAGGAAGAATTTCTGGCGCCGTTGCCGCGGAAACATCATCAACATCTATCAAGTACCATCGCATAAACTTTGATATCCTTGCATTTAAATTATTTTTCATTTGCCTCTCGTTTTCATCTCCACCACTTCTAAAACATTTTCACAAAAACACAAAAACATTTTCTGTTTGTGTTTTTCTTGTTTGCTTGCTTTGTCGCAATGTCTCGAGAAAACTATTATGATATCTCTTATCATAAATGGTTGGCCAAAATCGAGAAAAAAACTAAGGACTTCATGTTTACGCGAATTGAGCACAACAATTTTTTTACTGAAGAACTTAAAGAACATTCCACCTTGTTAGATGCTATTTGCAAAACAACTCGATGATGTTAATGAACAAGATGAGTGGGAACCTACCATTAAAGTTAAAATTAAAAATTATGAGTGCAATGTTTTATGTGATTTGTGTGCTAGCAATTCCACAATACCAAAATCTCTATGTGATTTGCTAGGGTTTTCCAAATATGGATGAATGTTCTCTTAATTTGCACTAAGCGGATTTCACTATTAAGAAACCTTTGGGTAGAACAAATGATGTTCTTATTCTTGCAAATAGGAGTTATGTGCCCGTCGATTTGATTGTGCTTGATTGATTGCAATTCGTCTTGTCCCATAATATTTGGTAGGCCTTTCCTATGAACCATAGGTGCTATTTTTGATATGAAAGAAGGGAATATAAAATTTCAATTTCCTTTAAAGAAGGGTATGGAACATTCCATAGAAAGAGAATCAAGCCACCATATGAATCCATTATGAGGGCCACCTATGGAATTAATTTGAAAGATGACAACACTTGAAATTATGCATTACGCCTAGCCAAGGGAGTAAAACAATAGTGCTAGTTGGAAGGCAACCCAATAGTGATCTTAATTTTCTTGTTTCTTTTTCTGGTTTTGTGTGTGCACACAATTATGCTATTATTATGGTTGTGTTTTTTGTGTTTTAAATTAGTGTTTGTGCCGAGTAAAGCCTTTGGGATGATTTGGATGATAGTTGCTTTGTTTCTGTGAAAAAACAGAAACTTTTGCATCCAGTAGAAGAATTGTTAAAACTTTCTGGAGCGTTACAAAATTCTAAAATTTTACACATGATTGATATACAAATTTTCCATGTTGTCCTAATTTTTAAGAATTATTGGAGTTACATAAGTATGGTCATTGTACGAATTATTACAGATTGTTCTTTTGACAGATTCTATTTTTGTTGTGTTATTTGCTTGTTTTGATGAATCTATGGATTCTATTGGGGGGTATAAACCATGGTGAAATTAGAATACAGTGGGTGTTATGCAATAATAAAATATAAATGGGTTTACAACAGTACCTAAAGTAGTGATTTGCTTTGTTATACTAATGGATCTCACAAAGGTTTTTGTTGAGTTTTGTGTGCTGAAGTTTTCAAGCTTTGCGTGAGATCACGATGGATGAAGGAATAAGGAGTGGCAAGAGCCTAAGCTTGGGGATGCCCGAGGCACCCCAAGGTAATATTAAAGGACTCCCAAGCATCTAAGCTTGGGGATTCCTTCCGGAGCATCCCCTCTTTCTTCTACCAACTATCGATAATTTTACTTGGAGCTATATTTTTATTCATCACATGATATGAGTTTTGCTTGGAGCGTCGCGTATTATATGAGTCTTTGCTTTGTTTGATTTTTAGTTTGTCACATCCATCTTTGTTGAACACACCTTTTTGAGAGGGATACACATTATTCGTGATTTGTTAGAATACTCTATGTGCGTCACATATATCTTTTGAGCTAGCAGTTGCTCTAGTGCTTCACTCATATTTATTAGAGCACAATGGTGGTTTTATTTTAAAGAAATAGTTGCACTCTCATGCTTCACTTATATCTTTTTGAGAGTTGATAATAGTAATGGCAATTAGTACGGGTGATGAATTTGGTCCCAATATGATAGGTATTCAAGAGGGATACAATAAAAACTTTCTTGTAGATCACTGAATATGATAAGTTTGATTCCTTGCAATAGTTTTACAATATAAAGGTGGTAATATGTGGTTTGTTCTAGTGAGTAATTGTGGTTTAGTAAGGATATTGGTGTTAAGGTTTGTGATTCCCGAAGCATGCACATATAGTTTATCATTATGCTAAAAAGTTGGAGCATGATTTATTATTGATTATCTTCCTTATGAGTGGCGGTTGCGAACGAGCGATGGTATTTTTTTACCAACCTATCCCCCTAGGGGCATGCGTAGTAGCAATTTGCTTCAAGGGCTAATAAACTTTTGCAATAAGTATGTGAGTTCTTTATGACTAATGTGAGTCCATGGATTATACGCACTCTCAACTTTCCGCAATTTGCTAGCCTCTTCGGTACCTTGCATTGCCCTTTCTCACCTCGCGATGTGGTGCAAACTTCGCCAATGCATTAAAACCACGTGATATAATACGCTCTATCACAAATAAGCCTCCTTATATCTTCCTCAAAATAGCCACCATACCTACATATTATGGCATTCCCATAACCATTCGGAGATATATTGCCATGCAATTTCCACCATTCTGTTTTATTATGACACACATCATCATTGTCATATTGATTTGCATGATCATATTGCTGGAATAGTATTTGTGGCTCAGCCACCGTTCATCATTTTTTTATACAAGTTACGCTAGATCATTGCACATCCCGGTACACCGCCGGAGGCATTCATATAGAGTCATATCTTGTTCTAGTATCGAGTTGTATTTTTTTTGACTTATAAGTAAATAGAAGTGTGATGATCATTATATTCATTATTAGAGCATTGTCCCAAGTGAGGAAATAAAAAAGGCCAAAAAGATCCCACAAAAAAGAGGCCAAAAAGAGCCCAACAAAAAAGGAGAAATGAAAAAAAATGAGAGAAAAAGAGAGAAGGGGCAATGTTACTATCCTTTCCACGCTTTTGCTTCAAAGTAGCACCATGTTTTTCATATAGAGAGTCTCCTATGCTTCCATTTGCATATAACTAGTGGGAATTTTTCATTATAGAACTTGTCTTGTATATTTCAATGATGGGCTTCCTCAAATGTCCGAGGTATTCATGAGCAAGCAAGTTGGATGCACACCCACTTAGTTTTTTCTGAGCTTTCATACACTTATAGCTCTTAGCATGGCAATCCCTACTCCTTGCATTGACATCAATTGATGGGCATCTCCATAGCCCGTTGATTAGCCTCATCGATGTGAGACTTTCTCCTTTTTTGTCTTCTCCATATTATCTACATCACCATACTCTATTACAACCATAGTGCTATATCCATGGCTTGTGCTCATGTATTACGTGAGAGTTGAAAAGCTGAAGCGTGATACGTCTCCAACGTATCTATAATTTTTGATTGTTCCAAGTTGTTATATTATCATTCTTGGATGTTTTACAATCATTTTATAGCAACTTTATAACATTTTTAGGACTAACCTATAGACATAGTTCCAAGTGTCAGTTGCTGTTTTTTGCTTGTTTTTTACATCGCATGAAATCAATATCAAACGGAGTCCAAACACAGCGAAACTTTTTGTGGATGTTTTTGGACCAGAAGACATCTAGTGGGCCAAAGAAGTACCAAAGAGGGGGTGGGACGAGGTGAGCACAAGACACCAGGGCGCGCCTAGAGGCCCAGGCACACCCTGATGGGTTGTGACCACCTCAGTGGCCTCTGCACCGCCTCTTTGCTCGATAAATAGCCCAATATTCCAAAAACCCTAGGGGAGTCGACGAAAATCAATTCTAGCCGCCGCAAGTTCCAGAACCACCAGATCCAATCTAGACACCATCAGAGAGGGTTTCATCATCCTCATTGGTGCCTCTCCGATGATGCGTGAGTAGTTCATTGTAGACCTACAGGTCTGTAGTTAGTAGATAGATGGCTTCCTCTCTCTCTCTCTCTCTCTCTTGATTCTCAATACAATGGTCTCTTGGAGATCTATTTGATTTAACTCTTTTTGTGGTGTGTTTGTTGGGATCCGATGAACTTTGGGTTTATGATCAGATCTATGTTTTTATCCATGAAAGTTATTTGAGTTTTTTGATCTCTTATATGCTTGATTACCTATAGCCTCATATTTCTTCTTCAAATCTTTGGTTTAGTTAGGCCAACTAGATCGATTTTTCTTGCCACGGGAAGAGGTGCTTTGTGATGGGTTCGATCTTATGGTGCTTGATCCCAGTGACAGAAGGGGAACCGACACGTATGTATCATTGCTATTAAGGATAAAAAGATGGGGTTGAAAGCACAAGTGCTCCCTGGGTGGTTTTGGTAATTAATGTCAACATATCTCTTGTTGGACTAACACTTCTACCTAGTATGATTCATACAAGTTCAACAATCGAGTAGCATGGACTAAAGGATGTGGAACCTCTTCAAGATGCTAAGGACAAAGGATTGGCTCAAGCTCCAAGCTCAAGATTCTGCATTTTCTATTTTTAGTGATCCAAGATCACATTGAGTCTATAGGAAAAGCCAACACTATCAAGAGGGGATGAGGTGTTGCTTAATGGCTTACTTGCTCAAGTGCTTAGTGATATGCTCCAAAACCCTCAACTACTTTCTCACATCCACATATGTCCTAAACCAAAATTCTAACACGGCCCTACCGATTCTTTCTATCCGGCGCCACTGAGTTCAGATGTCTTAGCCACTGCCACAAACCCTAGGCAAATCGGTCTCACCGATAGGGATCTCAGTCTCACCGAGATGGGATTGTAATCTCTCTGTGTATGTCCATTACCAAAATCGGTCTCACCGAGTTTGAGAAATCGGTACTACCGAGATTACAATGCAAACTCTCTGGATAACTTATTACCAAAATCGGTACTACCGAGTTTGTGTAATCGGTCTCACCGAGTTTGCCTGACCAACTCCTCTGGTTAGCTTATTACCAAAATCGGTCCCACCGAGTTTGTGTAATCGATCTCACCGAGATTATGTTATGCCCTAACCCTAACCATATTGGTCCTACCGAGTTGCATGTCGGTCCCACCGAAAATCCTAACGGTCACTAGATTTTCTGAATCGGTCTGACCGAGTTTACCAATTCGGTCCCACCGAGTTTGGCAAGTTGTGTGTAACGGTTAGATTTTGTGTGGAGGCTATATATACCCCTCCACCTCCTCTTCATTCGTGGAGAGAGCCATCAGAATGAACCTACACTTCCAGCATCCATTTTCTAAGAAAGAACCACCTATTCATGTGTTGAGGCCAAGATATTCCTTTCCTACCATATGAATCTTGATCTTTAGCCTTCCCCAAGTTGCTTTCCACTCAAATATTCTTTCCACCAAATCCAAATCCTGTGAGAGAGAGAGTTGAGTGTTGGGGAGACTATCATTTGAAGCAGAAGAGCAAGGAGTTCATCATCAACACACCATTTGTTACTTCTTGGAGAGTGGTGTCTCCTAGATTAGCTAGGTGTCACTTGGGAGCCTCCAACAAGATTGTGGAGTTGAACCAAGGAGTTTGTAAGGGCAAGGAGATCGCCTACTTCGTGAAGATCTACCGCTAGTGAGGCAAGTCCTTCGTGGGCGACGACCATGGTGGGATAGACAAGGTTGCTTCTTCGTGGACCCTTCGTGGGTGGAGCCCTGCATGGACTCGCGCAACCGTTACCCTTTGTGGGTTGAAGTCTCCATCAACGTGGATGTACGATATCACCACCTATCGGAACCATGGCTCAAAAATCACCATGTCTACAATTGCGTTTGAATTCTCCAAACCCTTCCCTTTACATTCTTGCAAGTTGCATGCTTTACTTTCCGCTGCTCATATACTCTTTGCATGCTTGCTTGATATGTATTGTGAGTGTTAAACTTGTGCCTAAACTCCACTCCAACTTAAAGATGTTAAAAACTGCAACTTTTGGTACTTAGTGTCTAATCACCCCCCCCCCCCTCTAGACACCTCTTCTCGATCCCTTTCAAATGGTATCTGAGCTTTGGTCTCCATTGCTTTGGTTTAAACACCATTGGAGGAAGATGGATGAGTCTATTATTGGGAGTCTTAGACATAGAGTGCCTATACTTGATGGAGAGTACTTTCATGAGTGGAAAAATGTGATGCTTGTGATTTTCAGTCAATATCATTTGAACAAGTACATTGCTAGCCCTTGTGCACCTCATGTTGATCCTATGCATCCTACCCTTGATGAGTCAATTGACATGATCCGCAATCTTAGAACTGTTGAACTTATCACTAGAGGCTTGCCTAGAAACTTGATTGGATGTTTGCCTACTCTTGAGTGTGCCTACACTATATGGAAGTTTCTTGAGGAATTTTTTCCAAATTATTCCTTGAAAAATCTTGATGAAATTCTCCATAAGTCTATTGCCTTGAGTAAGATGAATTCTAGTGATCCTATGTTTGGTGATTGTCTATTTGAGCTTACAAACCTTATGCGTGCCAAAGGAGATGTTGGAATTATTAGTGATATTATTTCCGAAGCTATAAAAATTCATAAGCAAGATCATTGTCAAACTCACTCTAACGAATCACCCTCTCCAGGATTTGATCCACCACATGACGATGTTGAACATGGATACTATGATGAGGATGATGATAGTGACTTTGATCTTGATGATGCAATGAGACACTTTGGTCTTATGGCAAATCTTCAGGGATATATGGCAGGAGGAAAGGAATGGGTTCTTGATAGTGGATGTACCGATCACATGACCGGAGATAAAGACATGTTTCGTGAGCTTGCTGAAAACGATGGTTCTCGAAAGTATGTCACTTTCGGTAACAACTCAAAGGGTAAGCTGGTCGGCCTCGGTAAGGTGGCCATGTCACATGATAGCTCCATACAAAATGTCATGCTCGTTGAATCTCTTGGCTACAACTTACTTTCAGTATCTAGACTTGCTGATTTCGGTTTCAATGTCCTATTTACTGAAGTAGATTGCCAAGTGTTTCATAGAGATAATCATAAAATGGTCTTTACCGGTGTGCGTAGAGGTGATCTATACATCGTTGATTTCAGTAAAAAGGCTCAACCTAGAACTTGCTTTATTGTTAAATCCTCTAAAGGTTGGTTATGGCATAGACGATTAGGTCATGTTGGTATGTGAAACATTGACAAGCTTATTAAAGGAAATCATATCCTTGGAGTTAATGATGTCATATTTGATAAGGATAGACTTTGCAGCGCTTGTCAGGCAAGTAAACAGGTTGGAGGAAGGCATCCCGTGAAGAACATCATGACCACAAGGAGGCCACTCGAGCTACTTCACATGGATCTCTTTGGTCCCAACGCCTACAAGAGTCTCGGTGGAAATTCTTTTGGTCTAGTTATAGTTGATGATTTTTCAAGATTTACGTGGGTGTTCTTTCTCGATGATAAATCGCAGGTCCAAAAGATCTTCAAAAACTTCGCTAGGAAGGCCCAAAATCAATTTGAAGTGAAGATCAAGAAGGTTCGCAGCGACAATGGAACGGAGTTCAAGAACGCAAATGTGGACACCTTTCTTGACGAAGAAGGGATTTCACACGAGTTCTCGGCTACGTACAAACCTCAACAAAATGGAGTTTTTGAGAGGAAGAACCGGACACTCATCGAAATGGCGAGAACAATGCTTGATGAATACAAGACGCCGAAGAACTTTTGGGCGGAAGCGGTTGAGACAGCTTGTCATGCAACAAATCGCTTGTATCTTCACAAGCTACTCGACAAGACGGCATACGAGCTTCTCACCGGTAACAAACCCCAAGTTGGATACTTTTGAGTATTTGGCTCAAAGTGCTACATTCTTGATAAGCATCGTCGTTCTAAATTTGCTCCTAAGTCTCATGAAGTTTTCCTACTTGGTTATGGCTCAAACTCTCACACATACCATGTCTACAACAATTTCACCCGAAAGGTTGAAGAAACGGTAGATGTGAAGTTTGATGAATCTAACGGCTCGCAAGTAGAGCAATTGCCAATTAATGTAGGAGACAAAGACCCCTCGGAAGCAATCCAAGACTTGTCTATTGGCAAGATTCGTCCAACGGAGGTGAAGGAAAGTACCTCGTCCGTCCAAGTAGAAGCTTCTACCTCACGACAAGGTGAACCAAGAGTTGATATGGAAGCATCCACAAGTGGGACAAACCAAGATGAAGACAACGAGGAAGTGCATCAAGATGAACATCAACAACCTCCTTCTCCACCACGACAAGAGAACGACAACGCCAACAATGAAGAAGGCCAAGAAGAAGAACAAGATGAAGAAGATGTTCAACGAAGACCCAATCAACTTTCACGAGTTCGAACAAGAATTGCTAAAGATCATCCCGTCGAGCAAATCTACAATGATATCCAAACCGGGAGAATCACTCGCTCTAAAACTCGTTTAGCTAACTTTTGTGAACACTATTCATTCATATCTAGAATTGAACCTATGAAGGTTGAAGAATCTTTGGAAGATCCGGATTGGATAAACGCCATGCATGAAGAGCTACACAACTTCGAGAGAAATCAAGTTTGGACATTGGTTGAGAAGCCCGACAACAACCACAACATCATCGGTACCAAATGGGTGTTTCGCAACAAGCAAGATGAAGATGGACAAGTAGTTCGCAACAAAGCATGTCTCATCGCCCAAGGCTACACACAAGTCGAAGGTATGGACTATGGTGAGACTTATGCTCCCGTTGCTAGACTTGAGTCCATTTGCATCTTACTTGCCTATGCCAATAACCATGATATCACCTTGTACCAAATGGACATTAAAAGTGCTTTTCTAAATGGTGAAATTGAGGAGGAAGTTTATGTTAAACAACCTCCCGGCTTTGTTAATCCTAAGAAACCTGATCATGTTTACAAACTTCACAAAGCTCTTTATGGTCTTAAACAAGCTCCTAGAGCGTGGTATAAATGCTTGACCAAGTTCCTTATTGAAAAAGGCTTTGAAATTGGAAAAATTGATTCTACTCTTTTTACTAAAAGGGTTAATGGAGAACTATTTGTGTGCCAAATCTATGTTGATGATATTATATTTGGTTCTACTAACCCTCATTTTAGTGAAAAGTTTGGGAAGCTAATGTCGGAGAAGTTTGAGATGTCTATGATGAGTGAACTCAAATTCTTTCTTGGTTTGCAAATCAAGCAACCTAAGGAAGGTACCTTTGTCTCTCAAACGAAGTACACCAAGGAGTTATTCAAGAAGTTCAATATGCAAGAATGCAAAGGTATGACTACACCCATGCCTACTAGTGGACATCTTGATTTGACCAAAGATGGTGAACCAGTTGATCAAAAGGTTTATCGCTCTATGATTGGTTCATTGTTATATCTATGTGCTTCACGTCCCGATATCATGCTAAGTGTGTGCATGTGTGCACGATATCAAGCTGCTCCTAAAGAATGTCATCTTAAGGCCGTGAAAAGGATAGTGAGATACTTAATCCATACACCAAATTTTGGCATTTGGTATCCTAAGAGGGCCTCTTTCGATCTTGTTGGCTACTCCGACTTGGACTTTGCCGGTGACAAGGTTGATAGAAAATCCACTTCGGGTACTTGTCAATTTCTTGGTAGATCTCTTGTGTCTTGGTCTTCTGATACGTCTCCAACGTATCTATAATTTTTGATTGCTCCATGCTACTTTATCTGCTGTTTTAGGCAATATTGGGCTTTATTATCCACTTTTATATTATTTTTGGGACTAACCTATTAACCGGAGGCCCAGCCCAGATTTGCTGTTTTATGCCTATTTCAGTGTTTCGAGGAAAAGGAATATCAGACGGAGTCAAAATGGAGCGAAATCAACTGGAGAAGTTAATTTTGGAAGGAAACCAACCAGATGGGCTTGGAGTGCACGTCAGCGGATCCCCGGGCTGCCCACGAGGGTGGGGGCACGCCCCTCCCCCCTGGGCGCGCCCCCCTACCTCGTGACCCCCTGGAGGTCCACCGACATACCCCTTTCACCCATATATACCTACGTACCCTAAAACTTCCAGAACAGAACATAGATCGGGAGTTCCGCCGCCGCAAGCCTCTGTAGCCACCAAAACCCAATCGGGACCCTGTTTCGGCACCCTGCCGGAGGGGGATCCCATCACCGGTGGCCATCTTCATCATCCCGGCACTATCCATGACGAGGAGGGAGTAGTTCACTCTCGGGGCTGAGGGTATGTACCAGTAGCTATGTGTTTGATCTCTCTCTCTCGTGTTCCATCTATGGCATGATCTTGATGTATCCCGAGCTTTGCTATTGTAGTTGGATCTTATGATGTTTCTCCCCCTCTACTCTCTTGTGATGAATTGAGTTTCCCCTTTTGAAGTTATCTTATTGGATTGAGTCTTTTATGAACACTTGATGTATGTCTTGCGTGGGATAACCGTGGTGACAATGGGTTATTCTATTGATCCACTTGATGTATGTTTTGGTGATCGACTTGCGGGTTTTGTGACACTTGGGAACCTATGCATAGGGGTTGGCACACGTTCTTGACTCTCCGGTAGAAACTTTGGGGCACTCTTTGAAGTACTTTTATGTTGGTTGGATGAATCTGAGATTGTGTGATGCATATCGTATAATCATGCCCATGGATACTTGAGGTGACAATGGAGTATCTAGGTGACATTAGGGTTTTGGTTGATTTGTATCTTAAGGTGTTATTCTAGTACGAACTCTTTTATAGATCGATCCAAAAGAATAACTTTGTGGTGGTTTCGTACCCGACCATAATCTCTATGTTTGTTCTCCGCTATTAGTGTCTTTGGAGTGACTCTGTGTTGCATGTTGAGGGCTTGTCATATGTTCTATCTATGTTATTATTGTTGAGAGAACTTACACTAGTGAAATTATGAACTCTAGGCCTTGTTTCCTATCATTGCAATACCGTTTATGCTCACTTTTACCGCTTGTTACCTTGCTGTTTTTATTATTTCAGATTACAAAAACCTATATCTACTATCTATTTTGCACTTGTATCACCATCTCTTCGTCGAACTAGTGCACCTATACAATTTACCATTGTATTGGGTGTGTTGGGGACACAAGAGACTTTTTGTTATTTGGTTGTAGGGTTGTTTGAGAGAGACCATCTTCATCCTACGCCTCCTACGGATTGATAAACCTTAGGTCATCCACTTGAGGGAAATTTGCTACTGTCCTACAAACCTGTGCACTTGCAGGCCCAACAACGTCTACAAGAAGAAGGTTGTGTAGTAGACATCATCTTCCAAGAAACAAAACTCGGTATCCTTATCCACCGCCGAAGCGGAATACATTGATGCTGGTTCATGTTGTGCTCAATTACTTTGGATGACCCAAACTCTTAGACATTATGGGATATATGTGAAACATGTTCCATTACTTTGTGGAAATGAAAGTGCTATCAAGATTTCTCACAATCCCGTGCAACACTCTCGAACTAAGCATATTGAGGTTCCTCATCATTTCATTTGAGATCATGTTGCTAAGGGTGACATTAATCTTAAGCATGTTCGCACCGAAAAGCAATTAGCGGATATATTCACTAAACCACTTGATGAAAGAGTGTTTTGCAGGTTAAGAGGAGAATTGAACATCATTGATGCTTCAAACTTGGAGTAGGAACTCCATTGGATACATGCAAGACATGAGCTTATGACTAATCCTTGATATTTCTCTTATGATGATAATCTTATGTCTTGGATATATTTGCATCTTGCATGTTATCTAACCCTTGTAGGTACTTGGATGAATCAAAATATATGAGATTGCAACTCACTCACATCTTGAGCAATCTCTACATCACCAAGTCTCTACACAATGGTGGTTGAAAACAAGGAAGCACAAAACCATTCAAACATATCCTTTGACAAATTCTATGTTGAGTTTCATGATTGTCATTTTGGATACACAAGTGCTCTTCCTTGCAAGAACTAACCCATGTAGGTATATGAACTCAAATTCCAAGTGGTGCTCCCAACTCTTGATTAGCTACATCAATCTTGAGCAACCCACACAAGTTCAAATACATGATCACGATCAACACCACCACCCAAGGTATGTTATTCCATCTTAGAGAAGCTTTACTCCAAGTCATGAGTCAAAGCAACTCGACAAGATGAGAATACATCAAGATGCTTAAACAAAAAAATGGTAACCCTATTTTGAGCTTAAACGATGAGTATTACCTATGATCAAGTGATCTCACTTGACTCCTAAGTCAATATACTCTAACATAGGCGACTTTGTCGCCGACCATCCCTAGATGAAGTTTTCTTGTGTTCTTTTCTGTGCTCTTGCATTTGTCTCATGCATACTTATTTCCCCTTTCAAAAAAAACTTCATCTAGATTTCTTTTCTTTTTTATTTGTTATGCACTCTCTGCATCCAATTCCTTGCAAATCTTTCTGTTAATTCCTTGCAAATCCTTGTGAGATCTTACTTGTTGTCGGTGTACTAGAGTAGGGGTACCCTAGTATCCCGAACTTGTGCACGGGCAGTCGTAGCACCCCGCGACAAGGCTTTCCGGGTGACCGCCAAGGTCCTCTGTGGTTCCTTTGGAGCCATTCAAGAACAAAGTGTTCAAGGCCCTGGCAAGAGGAGCTTGCCGGGAAGGAGACAAGGCCCCGGCAAGAGGAGCTTGCCGGGAAGGCCAACCAAGGCATCTCAAGGAACTTGCCGCGACGCGCCGCGCGTCCTGGCAAGGCCCAGTGAGCGACAAGCTTCCGGGAGCGACAAGACAACAACCGCGGCAAGGCGTTTGCCGCGGCAAGCCACCACTCTGTACCCACGCTCCAGCGCATCCATCAACGTGTCGCCATGGGACTTTTCCAGGCGCGCATGGCGAGAGGCTGTGCAGCTAGCGGTGCGAGGTGGCAAGCGGCGCTGACAAGATTGCCATCGTGGCAAGCGGTGGCGCCCCTGATGGTCCCTTTTTGCACTGTTTGGGCGACACAGACGGGCATTTAATGCCTTTGTCCCCTGCCGTCAGGGTTAGGTATGATACACTGTGCAAGTAGGTGTACCAACCGCAGTTCTTTTACATTTTTACCCTTGCATGCGTTGCCACCTGTCAGTGACCCCTTGAGCATATAAAAGGAGGCCCATGCGCAACGTAGGGGGGGTTCAAAACCAGAATACGCTCACGCTCGGTCTCGCAGCTAGTGTGTACTGTAGCGCTCATCGCTCCCGAGCAAGAACACAATACAACCACAAAGCAGCAGTAGGAGTATTATCTCTCCGGAGAGCTCCGAAGCTGGGTAAAACGCTCGCATGCTCCGCCTCGATCCGCTCTTCGTGCGGCCTCCGCCCCCCGCCGAACCGAAAGGGGCTCCGGTCCCATTGGTGTTCGTTCCCACGACACTTGTATAGTGAGCTGAGGTGACAAAATGCTTTCTCTGTGATGAACTCGGTCCCACCGGTTTATTGTTTTCGGTCTAACCGAAATCTTTCGGTGCAATTGAAGCATCCAACTCGGTGCCACCGATTTCACAACAGGAAAAACATTTTGCCACTTATTCCTGTTTTACTTTTGAGCCAGCTCCACTCAATGAATCTTGTCCTCTACAAGCATCACATTTTTTATCAGTGCTTTGTGCTGTGACTCAAGGACCAAACCCATTCACGACAAATTCAAGAAGGCCCTTCTTGGAAATTGATGTCAAAGGGGGAGAGAGATCACATCAAAGCTTAATCACTTCAATAGGGGGAGAGAGATATACTTCAATAGGGGGGGAGAGATATCTCTAGGGGGAGAGAATACTCAAGAAAAGAGTAATCTTCAAGGATCCCAGATGCTTTGTGTTCAAGAGGAGAGATGCCACATGTCTTCTTGAGGGGAAAGACATGTTCATATGTGCTTATTTCATATGAGCTCTGATTTTGCATGATTTCACATTTTGCTCTGATTTTCTGTTCCCTATCTTCTCCCAGTATCCCATGCTAGATTCAGAGGGAGCAAGACATCTAAGGTAAAGAAACTCTTTAAATTCATTGCACATCTCTACCTTTGGGGACATGTCTATATTCAATGTGGTACTTAGTACTCACTCTCTACATGTCATCCCAGTCTTGGTACTCTTGTGGCTTCTTTTGCTTGCTTTGGTGTATCTGTGTTATCTAACCTTATTTTCACAGGTTCATTCCATCCTAAGCCAACTCAAGACCACAAGGTAAGTATATGCATCACAGTCATGTGTATGAGGAATTCTTGCTGATGTACATACTGTTTGCAAGAAGGACTCATGAGCATGAAGGTACATTTCCCATATTCACATCATTTGCTTTGATGCATATAGCCAAGATACATGTAACACATTGCTTACTCTGCCATTGATGGATTCATGTACCTAGGGTAGGGTCATAGGCCTGACCTAGATGTCCTACCCAAGGACACCCTTAGAAGAGATCACCTTCCAGTCGACCAACGAAGAACCCACTCGACTGACTAGAAGGACTCGACCATGGAGACTCACTCGACCATGAAGATACACTCGACCACCAGAAGGTCAGAAGGCACTCTGCACTGCAACGGCCTGTAATTGAATAGACTTAATGATAGTTAAGGCGCTTTATGTGGGGCGTTACCAGTAACGTCCCAGACTTAATGTACTCAAATCCCTTCATTATGTGGGCTGGCAGGGGTCCTGGCACACTCTATATAAGCCACCCCCCTCCACAGGCAGAGGGGTTCGCACTCTTGTAACACCTATACACATAATCCACTCGACCGCCTCAGGGCTCTGAGACGTAGGGCTTTTAATTCCTCTGAGAAGGGCCCGAACTCGTACATCGCTTGTGTTTACAACCTCTCCATAGCTAGGACCTTGCCTCTCCATACCTACCCCCCACTCTACTGTCAGACTTAGAACCACGACAGTTGGCGCCCACCGTGGGGCCGGTGTTTTAGCGATTTTGTGGAGAAGTTGCGGTATTTCCGAGTACTTTCATCATGATGGCTGCTGGGGTTTTGGTCGAGGGGCGCGAGATCCGTCTTGGCGCTCTCACCTTTGTTGTCGACGACTCCGCGTGGCTCCAGGAGGCTCCACTCGACGTTGATGCGCTCCCCATCCGCGGTGCGACGCATTTCCGCGCATGTGTCCGCGGCGTTCTGATGCGGCAACCGTCGGCCCCCTATCGGTTGACTCCTTTATCGGTCACCCGTTCGGTCTCCCACCAGCGCAAGCGCTCTGGTCGGTCGAGGCTTCAACGGTGGGTGAAGCACGCGGTGGCTCGCCAGACAGCCATCGCACAAGTTGCGGCAATCGAGCCCGACAAATCTCTCTATGGCCTGTTCGATCTGTCGACTGGCTCCGTAGAGACTGCATCCGAATGCGATAGCAGTGAGCTAGCGGCGGAAATTCTCATGGTCGACGGGCCCCGCAGTCCTCCCGGCTTCGCCCATGGTGGCGGAGCGGGCGGTGGAGGTGACCCCGCACAAGACCACGAAGAGTACCAGCCCGAGACACTCGACTCTCTGCAGAGAGAAGAGCTTCGCCGCAGGAACATGGATGCCCTGCATACTCCCATTGCGGGAGAAACCCCCGAGGCTCGCGCCTTGGAGGAGGCGCGTTTGGCCAATGTGGCTGAACGCGCTCGTCTGGAGAACCTTCAGCGAGCACTCGATGAGCGCGCGCGGCGACGAGTTCCCGAAGCCAGTCGACGTCGACTCTTCCCGCCGACTCAGGTATACCGCACGGCAATTCAGAATTTAGCAGCTGCAACCCGTATAGCAGAGTCCATCCAGCCTTCACAGTCGGAAGCTGGGAGAGGCTTGATGCAGATCAGAGATTTGCTCCGAGTAGCAGGGGACCAGAACTCAGCTGTGTCGCAGTCGCGCAACAGAATTCACAGTCGATCTTTCGCTGCGAATACGGTTCAGTCGGCTCACAGTCCCAGATCGCCTCCGCGGCGGGAAGGGCGCGACAACCGGCGAGATCAGTATGGAGACCGACATGACCGAGATGACAGGCGTCGAGTGCCCGTTTCCCCTCCGAGGGAAGGGTCTTACGCTCCTCGGCGACAGGATGACAGGCGTCAGTTCAGTGCGGGGCGAAGAGTTCTAGTCGACCCCAGGGAACCAGGCTTCGACGCGCGATCCATTATCGTGCAAGGCTTGGTCGACCGGAACAGAGCCCATCGAGGTGGACCCGAGAGAGATGCACCCACGAGCAGTCGCGCGCATGTTTCTGGTCCAGAGTGTTTTAGCAGGGCTATCAGAGCCGCAGTGATTCCCCCCAATTTCAGGTTGGCGACAGGAGTCAGCAAATTCACTGGGGAGTCCAAGCCTGAAACTTGGCTTGAGGACTACCGAGTGGCTGTTCAGATTGGTGGTGGGAATGACGAGGTGGCCATGAAGCATTTGCCCCTCATGCTGGAAGGTTCAGCCAGAGCGTGGTTGAATCAGTTACCTCCTAGCAGTATTTACACTTGGGAAGATTTGTCCCGAGTGTTCATCAGAACTTTTGAAGGAACTTGCAAGCGACCAGCTGGTTTGACAGAGCTGCAAGTTTGTGTGCAGAAGACCAATGAGACTCTCAGAGAGTACATTCAGAGGTGGATCACTCTGCACCATACTGTGGAAAATGTGTTTGATCATCAAGCAGTTTGCGCCTTCAAAGATGGCGTCAAGAACAGGGAATTGAGTCTGAAGTTTGGTCGAACCGGGGACATGACCCTGAGTCGAATGATGGAGATTGCTACCAAGTACGCCAATGGCGAGGAAGAGGACCAACTCCGAAGCGGCAAGTATAAGCCAAGTCAGTCGGAGAAGGGAAATTCCAGTCGGAAACAGAAGCGGAAAGCCGAGCCAGCAGCTCCTGGAGAGGCCTTGGCCGTGACTCAGGGAAAGTTCAAAGGGAAGCCAAAAGGATCCTGGAATCCTAAGAAAGTAAAGGATAAAGAAGGAAAGGACGTGATGGATATGCCATGCCACATCCACACGAAGAAAGATGAAGAGGGCAACATCATTTACCCAAAGCACACCACTCGCCAGTGTCGACTCCTGATCCAGCAGTTTCAGGGAAAACAGTCTAAGGACAAGGAGAAGGAGTCAGACAAGGCTGGAGACAAAGAGGACAGTGAGGAAGAATATCCGCATGTCAACTCCACTCTGATGATCTTCGCAGATGTGGAAAGCAAGAGTCGACTGAAAGTCATTAACCGTGAGGTGAATATGGTTGCCCCAGCAAAACCAAGTTATCTGAGATGGTCTCAAACACCCATCACATTCGACCAATCTGATCACCCGACTCATATTGCCACCCCTGGGAGGCAAGCTTTGGTGGTCGATCCAGTTGTCGAAGGCACTCGACTGACGAAAGTACTGATGGACGGTGGTAGTGGGCTGAACTTGTTGTATGCAGACACACTGAAAGGAATGGGCATCCCGATGTCCCGACTGAGCACCAGCAACATGAGTTTCCACGGAGTCATACCAGGGAAGAAAGCTGACTCACTCGCCCAAATAGCTCTGGACGTGGTTTTTGGCGACTCAAAGCATTTTCGCAAGGAAAAGTTGACCTTTGAGGTTGTGGATTTTCAGAGCGCGTACCACGCCATTTTGGGAAGGCCCACCTATGCACGGTTCATGGCTCGACCATGTTACGTGTACCTCAAACTAAAAATGCCAGGTCCCAAAGGAGTGATCACTGTCACTGGCGATCGGAAAAAGGCAGAAGAGTGCTTTCAGAAGGGATCGAAGATTGCCGATTCCCAGGTGACAGTGGTCGAATTCGAAGAATACAAGCAAAACGCAGATCCGAGTGATTTGTTGCGATCCAAGAAACCAGCCACAGAATCTGCATTTCAGTCGTCTGGTGAGACGAAGCCTGTTCACATTCACCCGACCGACCCCAATGCAGCCCCGACCCACATCTCCACGACACTCGACCCGAAATAGGAAGAAGCGCTCATCCAGTTCCTCCGTGAGAACTGGGACATTTTTTCATGGAAGCCAGCTGACATGCCAGGTGTTCCCAGGGGACTGGCTGAGCATCGCCTCAGAGTCGACAAATCAGCAAAACCAGTCAAAGAGCATCTTCGGCGGTCCGCCGTCCAGAAGAGAAAAGCTATTGGTGAGGAAGTGGCTCGACTGTTGACGGCAGGATTTATCCGAGAGATATACCACTCCGAGTGGCTCGCTAATGTCGTCATGGTTCCCAAGAAGGACAACTCACTCCGCATGTGCATTGACTTCAAGCACATCAATCGGGCCTGCCCGAAAGATCATTTTCCTCTCCCTCGCATAGATCAAATTATTGACTCGACCGCGGGATGTGAGAGATTGTCTTTTCTAGACGCATATTCCGGGTATCATCAGATCCGTCTGTATGGACCCGACAAAATAAAAACAGCTTTCATCACTCCATTCGGGTGCTTCTGCTATATCACCATGCCATTCGGCCTCAAGAATGCCGGAGCCACATTTATGCGAATGATTCAGAAGTGTCTTCTCACTCAAATCAGTCGGAATGTGGAAGCGTATATGGATGATATCGTCGTTAAGTCGCGAAAAGGTTCCGACCTGCTTGCTGACCTCGCCGAAACATTTGCCAACCTCAGAAGGTATGATATCAAGCTCAATCCATCGAAGTGCACATTCGGAGTTCCTGGTGGAAAGTTACTCGGTTTTCTCGTTTCCGAGCGAGGGATCGACGCTAATCCAGAGAAGATCGGCACTATTCTCCGAATGAAACGCCCTGTGCGAGTGCACGATGTCCAGAAGCTTACTGGATGCTTGGCCGCATTAAGTTGATTCATCTCACGACTCGGTGAAAAGGCATTGCCTCTTTACCGACTGATGAAGAAGGCAGACAAGTTCGAGTGGACTCCAGAAGCTGATGCAGCGTTTGCCGAGCTAAAAGCTCTGCTCTCCACCCAGCCGGTGCTTGCTGCTCCAATCAGCAAAGAGCCTCTGTTGCTTTATATTGCAGCCACAGGACAAGTCGTCAGTACAGTACTTACGGTCGAGCGGGAAGAAGAAGGAAAAGCCTTCAAAGTTCAGCGCCCGGTGTATTATTTGTCTGAAGTCTTGACTCCATCCAAGCAGAGATATCCTCATTATCAGAAGCTTGTGTATGGAATATACATGACCACGAAGAAGGTTGTTCATTATTTCTCTGATCATTCTATCACAGTCGTCAGCGACGCCCCACTATCAGAGATTCTGCACAACAGAGATGCAACTGGTCGAGTGGCGAAATGGGCGATTGAACTTCTTCCCCTTGATATCAAGTTTGAGGCAAAGAAAGCCATTAAGTCCCAGGCAATAGCAGATCTCCTCGCCGAGTGGATTGAACAACAGCAGCCGACTGAAGTTCACTCGGAGCATTGGATCATGTTCTTCGATGGCTCTAAGATGCTGAATGGTTCTGGTGCTGGGGTTGTTTTAGTTTCCCCCAGAGGAGATAAGCTTAGGTATGTGCTCCAGATTCACTTTGATTCCTCCAACAATGAGGCAGAGTATGAGGCCCTTTTATATGGATTACGCATGGCCATCTCACTCGGCGTCCGTCGCCTGATGGTTTATGGCGATTCAGATTTAGTGGTCAACCAGGTGATGAAGGAGTGGGACGTGAGAAGCCCAGCCATGACTGGATACTGCAATGCAGTGAGGAAGCTGGAGAAGAAGTTCGAGGGGTTGGAGCTCCATCACATCCCCCGACTGAAAAATCAAGCAGCAGATGATCTGGCAAAGTTAGGTTCCAAAAGAGAAGCCGTTCCGAGTGGCGTGTTTTTGGAGCATATACACACTCCGTCAGTTAAAGAGGATCCCTTCGCAGAGGAAGCTCCACAGCCCAAGAGTGCCACAGATCCGACTGAGGTTGAGGTCCCAGCAGTGGTCGACTTGGTCATGGAGATTTTAGTGGTCACTCCCGACTGGACAATTCCCTATATCGCGTATATCCTGAGAAAAGAGCTCCCAGAGGATGAGGAAGAGGCTCGGCAGATCGTCCGTCGATCCAAAGCCTTTACCGTTATCAAAGGACAGCTGTATAGAGAAAGCCCGACTGGGGTTGGTCAAAAATGCATAACGCCAGAAGAAGGTCGAATCATTCTCAATGATATCCACTCGGGGACCTGTGGTCACCATGCGTCCTCTCGGACCATTGTAGCCAAAGCATACCGAGCTGGATTTTACTGGCCAAGGGCGAATGAGATGGCAAAGGAAATAGTGGACAAGTGCGAAGGATGTCAGTTCTACTCCAATATGTCACGCAAGCCCGCGTCAGCTCTGAAGACCATTCCACTCGTCTGGCCATTCACAGTATGGGGGTTGGACATGGTCGGTCCCTTGAGAACAGGTCGAAGTGGTTTCACGCATGTACTGGTCGCAGTCGACAAGTTCACGAAGTGGATTGAGGCTAAATCAATCAAGAATCTTGACGCCGGTACTGCGGTTACCTTCATCAGAGAGCTGACGTTCAGATATGGAGTCCCGCACAGCATCATTACGGATAATGGGTCGAACTTTGACTCGGAAGAATTCAAGGATTTCTGCAACGCTCAAGGCACATGAGTCGACTACGCTTCGGTCGCTCATCCGCAGTCGAATGGACAAGCAGAGTGAGCCAATGGCTTAACCCTCAAGGGTTTAAAACCCCGGCTGATGCGTGATCTCAAGCACGCGGCTGGAGCATGGGTCGACGAACTCCCTTCGGTGCTTTGGGGTTTGCGGACCACACCCAATCGGTCGACCGGAAGAACTCCATTCTTTTTGGTCTATGGAGCTGAAGCAGTCTTGCCGAGTGATCTTCTTCACAATGCTCCTCGAGTTGAACTCTACAACGAAGCAGAAGCTGAGCAAGCGCGTCAGGACGCAGTCGACCTTCTAGAGGAAGAAAGGGAGATGGCTCTGATCCGATCGACCATCTATCAACAGGACTTGCGTCGCTTTCACGCCAGGAATGTGAGGGGTCGAGCCTTCCAAGAAGGAGATCTAGTTCTCCGAGTGGATCAGCAGAAACAGCATAAGCTCGCTCCTTCTTGGGAAGGACCCTTCATCGTCACCAAAGTCCTCCACAACGGGGCATATCGTCTCTACAACGTCGAACACAATATCGAAGAGCCCCGAGCTTGGAATGCGGATCTGCTCCGCCCGTTTTACACTTAAAGTTTTCCACTCGGATGAGTTGTAATAAAATACTTCTATAGTTCATGGATTTCGAAATAATAGTGCCATAATTCCTTCATAATTTTTGTCACTTTTTATCCCCCAGCGGGTGGCTTAGCCGCGAATCCGTTTCGCCTAAGTTTGTACAAATCCTACCGAGTGGTAAGCCAGACTTCCACTCGGAGGCTTAGCCGCGAATCCGTTTCGCCTAAGTTATAAAAATCCTACCGAGTGGCAAGCCAGACTTCCACTCGGGGGCTTAGCTGCAGCCCAGTGCTCGCCTAAGTTATAAAAAATCCTACCGAGTGAAGAGCAAACCTCTCACTCGGAGGCTTAGCTGCAGCCCAGCGCTCGCCTAAGTTATAAAAAATCCTACCGAGTGAAGAGCAAACCTCTCAATCGGGGGCTTAGCTGTAGCCCAGTGCTCGCCTAAGTGATTAAAATCCTACTGAGTGGTAAGCCAGACTTCCGCTCGGAGGCTTAGCTGCAGTCCAAGTACTCGCCTAAGTTATAAAAAATCCTACCGAGTGAAGAGCAAACCTCTCACTCGGAGGCTTAGCTGCAGTCCAAGTGCTCGCCTAAGTTATAAAAAATCCTACCGAGTGAAGAGCAAACCTCTCACTCGGGGGCTTAGCTGCAGCCCAGTGCTCGCCTAAGTTATAAAAAATCCTACGAGTGAAGAGCAAACCTCTCACTCGGAGGCTTAGCTGCAGCCCAGCGCTCGCCTAAGTTATAAAAAATCCTACCGAGTGAAGAGCAAACCTCTCACTCGGGGGCTTAGCTGCAGCCCAGCGCTCGCCTAAGTGATTAAAATCCTACCGAGTGGTAAGCCAGACTTCCGCTCGGAGGCTTAGCTGCAGTCCAAGTACTCGCCTAAGTTATAAAAAATCCTACCGAGTGAAGAGCAAACCTCTCACTCGGAGGCTTAGCTGCAGTCCAAGTACTCGCCTAAGTTATAAAAAATCCTACCGAGTGAAGAGCAAACCTCTCACTCGGGGGCTTAGCTGCAGCCCAGCGCTCGCCTAAGTTATAAAAAATCCTACCGAGTGAAGATCAAACCTCTCACTCGGAGGCTTAGCTGCAGCCCAGCGCTCGCCTAAGTTATAAAAAATCCTACCGAGTGAAGAGCAAACCTCTCACTCGGGGGCTTAGCTGCAGCCCAGCGCTCGCCAAAGTGATTAAAATCCTACTGAGTGGTAAGCCAGACTTCCGCTCGGAAGCTTAGCTGCAGTCCAAGTACTCGCCTAAGTTATAAAAAAATCCTACCGAGTGAAGAGCAAACCTCTCACTCGCGGGCTTAGCTGCAGCCCAGCGCTCGCCTAAGTTATAAAAAATCCTACCGAGTGAAGAGCAAACCTCTCACTCGGAGGCTTAGCTGCAGCACAGCGCTCGCCTAAGTTATAAAAAATCCTACCGAGTGGAGAGCAAACCTCTCACTCAGGGGCTTAGCTGCAGCCCAGCGCTCGCCTAAGTTATAAAAAAAATCCTACCGAGTGAAGAGCAAACCTCTCACTCGGGGGCTTAGCTGCAGCCTAGCGCTCGCCTAAGTTATAAAAAATCCTACCGAGTGAAGAGCAAACCTCTCACTCGGGGGCTTAGCTGCAGCCCAGTGCTCGCCTAAGGAATAAGTTGACTGCAGTGGACATCTTGCTGTGAACCTGCAAAGGACAATTCGAGCCAAGAGCAATCATATCCAAACATCAAATCCAAGTTTAGGTCGATACCTAAAGGAACCGAGAGTGCTCAGGCACTAAGCCTGTTAAGGTTTATCGGTTACAATTCCACTCGGCATACCGAGGCAAATTTAAAGTGTCGGGCTTAAAGAAAGTTTTTTACCCCTCCTGTGGAGGGCTGGAAGGAGAAACGAACTCGTCGAGGTCGATCCTGTCTGTGATCCGGGTAGCAGCAGCGATGAAAGTTTCCATGAAGGACCTGAAGTCGTGTTTCTTGGTATTGGCCACTCGGAGAGCCGCCAGCTTCTCTTCTCGCGCGTCCTTGCAGTGGACTCGGGCCAGACACCGAGCCGAGGACTTTTTCCACTCTTGCACATGGTCGGGGACCGCGTTTAGTCGAGCCATCAACGACTCGAGGTCATTCTGAAGTGTCGCCCTGGGCCAAAGCGTCGAGTCGATGCGAGAAGTGGCGGCCTTCAGCCTTGCGAGATAGTCCACGACAGCTGCAACGCGGGACTCCAGTCGGAAGACATTCATGGCAACTTCATCATTCACCGAAGAATTGACAGGGTCAAGGTTCGGCTCCAACTGGCTAGTCTCTTCTTCAAAGTTTCGACAGAATTCTGCAAGGACAAAACGCCGAATCAAGACAATGGTCGAATGGAAGCATCACAGTTGAAAATGTTGGTCAAGTGTAAAAGATTACCTTCGAGCATAAGGAACAATTTCTTGGCAAGACCACCCAGGAAGCCTTCCAGGTCATTCTTCTTCCCAATCAACTGGTTGATCTTCTCGGTCAAGGTAGTCTTGTCAGTTTTCAGTCGGTCGACATCCTTGATGGCAATCGCCAGAGCAGCTTTCAGATTGGTATTTTCCTGTTCAAGCTTGGTGACTGAAGCTAACTTCTCGTCAGCAAGCTTGGTCTTCTCAGCTAGCTCAAGGTCCTTCTTCTTCTGGGCCTCCTTCACCTTGCCTGCAAGTCACAGCAAAGTCAGATTTTGAAACAAATGGAAGGAAAAAGGAGTCGTCGAGGTCTCACCGAACATACCTTTGGTCTCCTCCTTCGCCTTCGTCAGATTCTCCTGCACCAGCTTCAGATCCAGCTCGAGCTGAATGTGCTTCTGCTCCAGTTCGGTATAGCGAGCCGCAAGGTCACAGGATTTCTACGAAGAACCAATCGACAAAATATCAAAGATAATTCACTTCCGAGTGGATAAGAGAAAATCACACGTTTCTAAGACTATAGTCGAAGGCAAGCATTCGACCGTAGTCTCGGGGACTACACCCAGTGGGTGCACTCAGCGTGCCCCCACTAATTCTGTTCAAGACAGAGTCGACCAGTCGACCCCAAAAAAAAAGACATGCTCTTCAGACTGTAGTCGACTGCAAGCAATCGACCACAGTCTCGGGGACTACACCCACTGGGTGCACTCAGCGTGCCCCCACCGGTTTCAGAAATCCATTCGATCCAGTCGAATGACGAAAAGCCTTTACTTATAAAGCCTAAGGCCGACTGCCAGCAGTCGACCTTAGCCTTGGGGACTACACCCAGCGGGTGCACTCAGCGTGCCCCCGCTAACACGGAGTTTTTTATCGACACACCCACTGGGTGATTGCTATGGATTTCAGAAAGAAAAAGTTTTGATAGCATATCCTAACAGAACAGGCGGTGGTCGACTGACCTGAACATTGCTTTGAAGGGCGGAGCTAGCGTCATAAGCTGCTTGGCTTGCATCCCGGATGATCTTCACCTGCTCCATCATGATCCCCGCTTGGCGTATCGCCTCCTTAGCAGCGCTGGCTTGGTCCTCTGGGACGTGATGTGTTGTGAAGAGCGAAGGTTTTGCAGCACTCGATGAAGTGGGATGAGCACTCATCAACGGCACCGCGAAAGACACGGTGTGTCGAGTGGGGTTCTCCCCCTCCGTGACCACAGTCTCGGGCGCCGTTGCATCCTGGGTTGCCTTACCAGTAGACGCCTTCCTGCTCCTCCTATGCCTCAGCGGTTCTTCATCCTCATCATCATCATTATCAGGAAGGGTGATAATGTCATTGGGTAGAGCTTCAGAAAAAGAATCAAAGTTAGAAATCATGAGTCAATCGACTAGGGACAGAATTGAGAGTATAGTACCAGGATTTGAGGTTGTTGCGTCCTCCATCTCATGGTCGTCAGCCTTGTCTGAGGTCTCAGAAGTTGCAGCACTGAAGTTCCAAAGAATCAGTCGACTAACTCAAGTATCAACCAGAGATAAAGCTTATACAAAACAAGAGAACTTAAGCAACATGTTTACCCTGATATGGTGGGGATGGACACCTTCATCGTCGGCAGGAGCTTGGTTGGCTTTGAAGGGGCCACCTTCGACTGCTTCGGCGCCTTTTCACTCGGCACCGAAGAAGCGGTCCGAGGGCGTTTGGTCGACTGCGGGGCAGTCGCAACCCCCTTACCGCGTTCAGTCGTGGGGTCATGGACAAGTTTCGACCGCCTTTCCAAGCGCGGTGGTGCAACCTCCTCCTCCTCCTCCTCTTCTTTGTCCTCATCATCGTCATCGTCATCGTCGTCATCTTCGGCAGCGTCTGAATCCCACTCATCCTGGCTCTCGCCCCCGCTGGCTTCTCCCTCCTCAGTCGGAGCCTGAGCTCCATTGGGCATCGAATACAGCTCGGTAAGGGCCTGGAAGACGTCAAGACAGAGATCAATCGACCAAGTTGCAGAACATACAGAAACAAATTCGACAAATATACAATGGAAGGCAGAGCAAATATACCTTATCTGGAACGCTGTGATGGTCGAGTGGAGGAATCCTCCTGGATCCACGGGGATTATCCTTGTTCCCAGTGACCGCGGCCATCCATCTTTCCACCGTGGCGTCGTCGACTGCTTCCGGGTGGACTCGAGTCTCGTCTTCAGTTCCGCAGTACAACCACATGCAATGGCTCCGGAACTGAAGAGGCTGGATACGCCGCCGAAGGAAAACCTCCAGAAGGTCCATGCCAGTCACGCCGTCCCGAACCAACTGCACCACGCGATCCATCAACATCTTCACATCGGCTCTCTCCTCCGGAACCACCTTCAGAGAGGAGGGCTTGTTCACTCGGCTCATGGTGAATGGAGGGAGTCCACTCGACTGCCCCGGCGTCGGCTCATTCTGGCAGTAGAACCAGGTCGACTGCCAGCCCCTGACCGACTCAGGAAACGTCATAGCTGGGAAGGTGCTCTTATTCCTCACTTGAATTCCTAGGCCCCCGCACATTTGGACAACTTGGGTTTTCTCATCGCCTGGACTCGCCTTCTTCACAGTCTGAGAACGAAACGTGAAGATGTGCTTGAACAAGCCCCAGTGCGGTCGACAGCCCAGGAAGCTCTCGCACATGGATACAAACGCAGCAAGATACGCGATGGAGTTCGGAGTAAAGTGGTGGAGTTGGGCTCCAAAGAAGTTCAAAAAACCACGAAAGAAAACGCTCGGTGGCAGAGAAAATCCTCGATCGACATGAGTGGCCAGGAGCACACACTCACCCTCTTCTGGCTGGGGTTGCCACTCTTTTCCTGGAAGTCTTGCGACGCCATGGGGGATCAGCCCGTCGTCGGCCATGTCGAGGAGATCCTTCTCCCTGATGGTCGACTGGATCCAATCTCCCTGGACCCAGCCCTTCGGCAGGCGGGATCTCGACGAAGACCCGCTGCGGCTGGTGGATCTCCTCTTCGCCTTCTCCGCCGTCGGCGCCTTCTCCGCCGTCGACGCCTTCTTTGCGCGCTCCAGCACCGTCGTCTTCTCCTTGACCATGGCTGCCGGCGAGGTGCGCGAAGAAGAGCTTTGCGGAGGCAAAAGCGGGTGCGTTGGGCGGAGACGAGGAGAGCAGAGGAGAAAGAATGGAGCACTGTTTAGAAACCCTCACTAGTCACATTTATAACATCCCTTCCGAGTGGATGACAGGTGGGCCCGGTCAATCTAATCATATCCCGAAACAGTTGCATTGACACGATACGTGGCGGAAAAAGCGGCGCGGAGATCGAGGCGTCTATGTCCTGTCCCGTCCGAGCGCCGCGGTTCGTTCCGCTTCGCGCGCTTCCCCAAATTTCGTGTCCCGTGGAATCCGCGAGCGGCAGATCGGTCTGTCAGACGCGAGATTTCCTGCGATCCGTCGCTCGGGAACCGGCAAAGTCTAAAAGATCACTCGACGAAAGACAAGAATGGATCGAGTCGACTGAAGAAAAGTTGCTCGTTATCAACAAAGAAGATCTTGGTCACGAACGACGCATAGCGAGTATACCAAAAATCAATCGAAAACAGCATCAACTCCTTCCTCATTCAAGCCTCAATCCATTCGGGGGCTAATGATGGATTCATGTACCTAGGGTAGGGTCATAGGCCTGACCTAGATGTCCTACCCAAGGACACCCTTAGAAGAGATCACCTTCCAGTCGACCAACGAAGAACCCACTCGACTGACTAGAAGGACTCAACCATGGAAACTCACTCGACCATGAAGATACACTCGACCACCAGAAGGTCAGAAGGCACTCTGCACTGCAACGGCCTGTAATTGAATAGACTTAATGATAGTTAAGGCACTTTATGTGGGGCGTTACCAGTAACGTCCCAGACTTAATGTACTCAAATCCCTTCATTATGTGGGCTGGCAGGGGTCCTGGCACACTCTATATAAGCCACCCCCCTCCACAGGCAGAGGGGTTCGCACTCTTGTAACACCTATACACATAATCCACTCGACCGCCTCAGGGCTCCGAGACGTAGGGCTTTTACTTCCTCCGAGAAGGGCCCGAACTCGTACATCACTTGTGTTTACAACCTCTCCATAGCTAGGACCTTGCCTCTCCATACCTACCCCCCACTCTACTGTCAGACTTAGAACCACGACAGCCATAGTTATGCTCTCACATGCTTCTATATTCCATATTCACATGATTGCATACATGTAGGGGGAGCCTATGCATGTTACATTTCTTTCCAAAGCTTTACTTGTTATTCTCTATATCTTTATCTAAAGCTTTGATGTATGTTGTCATGAATTACCAAAAAGGGGGAGATTGAAAGCACAAGTGCTCCCTGGGTGGTTTTGGTAATTAATGTCAACATATCTCTTGTTGGACTAACACTTCTACCTAGTATGTTTTAGACAAGTTCAACAATGGAGTGGCATGGACTAAAGGATGTGGAACCTCTTCAAGATGCTAAGGACAAAGGATTGGCTCAAGCTCCAAGCTCAAGACTCTGCATTTTCTATTTTTAGTGATCCAAGATCACATTGAGTCTATAGGAAAAGCCAATACTATCAAGAGGGGATGAGGTGTTGCTTAATGGTTTACTTGCTCAAGTGCTTAGTGATATGCTCCAAAACCCTCAACTACTTTCTCACACCCACATATGTCCTAAACCAAAAGTCTAACTTGGCCCTACTGATTCTTTCTATCCGGCGCCACCGAGTTCAGATGTCTTAGCCACTGCCACAAACCCTAGGCAAATCGGTCTCACCGATAGGGATCTCGTTCTCACCGAGATGGGATTGTAATCTCTCTGTGTATGTCCATTACCAAAATCGGTCCCACCAAGTTTGAGCAATCGGTACTACCGAGATTACAATGTAAACTCTCTGGATAAGTTATTACCAAAATCGTTCCTACCAAGTTTGTGTAATCGGTCTCACCGAGTTTGCCTGACCAACTCTGTGGTTAGCTTATTACTAAAATCGGTCCCACCGAGTTTGTGTAATCGGTCTCACCAAGATTATGTTATGCCCTAACCCTAACCATATCAGTCCTACCGAGTTGCATGTCGGTCCCACCGAAAATCCTAACGGTCACTAGATTTGCTGAATCGGTCTGACCGAGTTTACCAATTCGGTCCCACCGAGTTTGGCAAGTTGTGTGTAACGGTTAGATTTTGTGTGGAGGCTATATATACCCCTCCACCTCCTCTTCATTCGTGGAGAGAGCCATCAGAACGAATCTACACTTCCAGCATCCATTTTCTAAGAAAGAACCACCTACTCATGTGTTGAGGCCAAGATATTCCATTCCTACCATATGAATCTTGATCTCTAGCCTTCCCCAAGTTGCTTTCCACTCAAATCTTCTTTCCACCAAATCCAAATCCTGTGAGAGAGAGTTGAGTGTTGGGGAGACTATCATTTGAAGCACAAGAGCAAGGAGTTCATCATCAACACACCATTTGTTACTTCTTGGAGAGTGGTGTCTCCTAGATTGGCTAGGTGTCACTTGGGAGCCTCCAACAAGATTGTGGAGTTGAACCAAGGAGTTTGTAAGGGCAACGAGATCGCCTACTTCGTGAAGATCTACCGCTAGTGAGGCAAGTCCTTCGTGGGCGACAGCCATGGTGGGATAGACAAGGTTGCTTCTTCGTGGACCCTTCATGGGTGGAGCCCTCCGTGGACTCGTGCAACCATTACCCTTTGTGGGTTGAAGTCTCCATCAACGTGGATGTACGATAGCACCACCTATCAGAACCAAGGCTCAAAAATCACCGTGTCTCCAATTGCGTTTGAATTCTCCAAACCCTTCCCTTTACATTCTTGCAAGTTGCATGCTTTACTTTCCGCTGCTCATATACTCTTTGCATGCTTGCTTGATATGTATTGTGAGTGTTAAACTTGTGCCTAAACTCCACTCCAACTTAAAGAAGTTAAAAAATGCAACTTTTGGTACTTAGTGTCTAATCACCCCCCCCCCCTCTAGACACCTCTTCTCGATCCCTTTCAGGGGTCTATTTCTACATAAATAGATCTTGTCTACATCATGTCATCGTTCTTATTGCATTACTCCGTTTTCCATGAACTTAATACACTAGATGCATGCTGGATAGAGGTCGATGTGTGGAGTAATAGTAGTAGATGCAGGCAGGAGTCGGTCTACTAATCTCGGATGTGATGCTTATATAATGATCATTGCCTTGATATCATCATGATTATTTGAAGTTCTATCAGTTGCCCAACAGTAATTTGTCTACCCACCGTATGCTATTTTTCTCGAGAGAAACCACTAGTGAAATCTATGACCCCCGGGTCTCTTCTTTATTATGTTTGCCTTCGAGATCTATTTTTATTTGCTTTTATTTTCAGATATATTAATCCAAAAATACAAAAATAACTTGCTGCATTTTTTATTTATTTATTTTGTCTTGCATTCCCGCGAGATCTATTTATCCAAACGACTACAATTTTACCTATCTTTTTACCCGTGAGGGATTGACAACCCCTCTCTTACGTTGGGTTGCAAGTATTTGTTCTTTGTGTGCAGGTGTTGTTTACGTGGTGTTGCATGGTTCTCCTACTGGTTTGATAACCTTGGTCTCATCACTGATGGAAATACCTACCGTTGTTGTGTTGCATCATCCCTTCCTCTTTGGGGAAATACCGACGTAGTTCAAGCAAATATCAAAAGGAATTTTTGGCGCAATTGCTGGGGAGACATCACCAACATCTACCAGGTTCCTAATCGCAAAATTCATCTCCTTGCAATTTACATTATTTGCCATTTTCCTCTCGTTTTCCTCTCCCCCACTTCACAAAAATTTGTCGTTTTATCCGCCCTCTCTTTTTTGTTCGTCATTGTTCTCATCAGATCTGTTTTTGAGTGCAATCTTGTTTGCGTTGTCATGATGCCTCAACAAAAATATTATGATGTTCCTTACCCCAATATTTTTCTTGAAATTGAGAAAAGTACTAAGGAGTGTATGACTACACAATTTGAGCATAATAAATATTTTACCGAAGAACTTAAGGAACACTCTGTTGTGCTGGAAGCTATAACTAAACAACTTGATGATATTAGTAGAGAAGTTTGCAATCTCCAATCTAAGTATGCTTTTGCTGAAATTTTGCTAGGAAAAATATCCGATGCACAAGCCACCCTAGTAAATCAAATGGCCGCTAAACCAATCTCGTTAGAAGATAAAAGTGATGAAGATCTTAAAGTGATTGGAGTTTCTTCTATTGATTCTTTGTTTAGAAAAATTTAAATTGATGATAAAGGGACTAGAGAAGAGTCAACTTTAGCTAGAAGGCGTCCCGATAATTCAGAGGGTGAAAATCTTGTTGAGAAAATTGATAAAATTGGGTTTGAAGAGGTCAAAACTTTAACTAGTGATGTGCCCACTCTTTTGGATTACAAAGACTTTAGTTATGATAGTTGCTCTTTGAATGATTGTATTTCTTTGTTGCAATCCATGATAAATTCACTCCATGCCTATGAACAAAATAAAGCTTTTACTAAACATATTGTTGATGCTATGATGACAGCTTTAGAAGAAAAGTTGGAATTAGAAGTTTCAATTCCTAGAAAATTACATGATGAATGGGAACCCACTATCAAAGTCAAGATTAAAAGTTATGAGTGTTTTGCTTTATGTGACTTGGGTGCTAGTATTTCTACAACTCCAAAATCTTTATGTGATGTGCTTGGTCTTACCGATATTGAAGAGTGTTCTCTAAATTTGCACTTGGTGGATTCTACTATTAAAAAACCTATGGGAAGAATGAATGATGTTCTTATTATTGCAAATAGGAATTATGTGCCCATAGATTTTATTGTTCTTTGATATTAATTGCAACCCATCTTGTCCAATTATTCTTGGTAGACCGTTCTTACGTATTGTTGGTGCCGTGATTGATATGAAAGAAGGCAATATTAAATTTCAATTCCCACTAAGAAAGAGTATGGAACAATTCCCTAGAACTAGAATTAAGCCACCATATGAATCAATCATGAGGGCATCATATGGATCTAGAAACAAAGATGACAACACTTAGATCATTCGCATTATGCCTAGCTAGGGGTGTGAAACGATAGCGCTCGTTGGGAGGCAACCCAACTTGTATCTTTTTGCTTTTTGGTTTTCTTGCTATTTTCAATAAAATACCCAATTATCCCTATGTTTAGATGTGTTTTGTGGTTTAATTTAGTATTTGTGCCAACCAAAGCCTTTGGGATAATTTGGGAGATAGTTGATTTGATCTTGTTGAAAAACAGACACTTTTGCGCTCAGAAAAATAATTTTCATAAATCACAGAAACATGCTTTGACTCTGCATTTTTTACAAAAGATTTACATACAAATTTTCCACGTTGTCCTAATTTTTAAGAATTTTTGGAGTTACAGAAGTATACGAAGTTCCCTGATTACTACAGATTGTTCTGTTGTTGACAGATTCTATTTTTGTTGTGTTATGTGCTTGTTTTGATGATTCTATGGTTCCTTTGAAGAGTTTTTGCCATGGAAAAGTTAAAATACAGTAGATATAATACAATAACAAAATATTAATGGGTTTGCAACAGTACTAAAGTAGTGATTTGCTTTCTTATACTAACGGATCTCAAGAAGGTTTTGTTGAGTTTTGTGTGATTGAAGTTTTCAAGTTTTGGGTGAGATCGCGATGGATGAAGGAATAAGTATAAGAAAAAGGCTAAGCTTGGGGATGCCCGAGACACCCCAAGATAATATTCAAGAAGTATCAAGCAACTAAGCTTGGGGATGCCCCGAGTGGCATCCCCTCTTTCTTCTAACAACCATCGGTATTTTACTTGAAACTATACTTTTATTCGTTACATATTGTGATTTTTGCTTGGAGCGTCTTGTATGATATGAGTCTTTGCTTGTTTTGCTTTGTGTTTTAAGTCATCTATCCTTGCTGGACACACCTAGTTGAGGGAGCCAAAATTATGCTATGACTTGTTAGAATTGCTCTCTATGCTTCACTTAAATCTTTATGAGCTATGAATTTCTCTAGTGCTTCACTTATATCTTTTTGAGCACAGTGTGATTTACTATTTTTGAAGAAATATGCTCATGCTTCACTTAGATTTATTTGAGAGTTAGTAAATTTTTTAAGAAATTCTCCCTTGCTTCACTTAAATTATTTTGAGAGAAGAAAAATTTTCATGCTCATATTCTACACTTAGATTTGTTTGAGCTATCAAAAGCAGCATATGAAATTAGTCCCAAAGTGATAGATATTCAAGATAGATATAATAAAAACTTCCATGAAGATAATTGGACAAAATAAACTTGATTCTTTGTAATAGTTTTGAGATATGATGATAGTGATATGTGAGTCATGTTGATGAGTAATTATGCTTTAGTAAGAATATTGGTGTTAGGGTTTGTGATTCCCTATGCAAGCACGAAAGTCAATAATTATGCAATGAAATTACATCCTACTTGTGGTGCATTATTCGGTGTTAGTTATGCTTAATGCTCGCTTATGAGATTTTGCATTTCTTGGTTAGATGCTTCCTCATCTTTTGCTAGCCTTCATTTGCACTAAGTATGATCACTACTTATGCATCCAAAATCCTTTAAACCAGTTTTTGCCACATGAGTCCACTATACCTACCTATATGTAGTATTCTTTTGCCATTCTAATCAAATTTGTATGTGCCATCTCTAAATTTCAAAATAAATTTCTCTTTTGTGTGCCCGTACCGCTCATTAAACGGTATGGGGTGGCTAACATATTGCCATGCTAGATATGTTTTTCTCGAGATGAGTGTTTATTGACTTGTCATTGCATGAGAGTACGGCAAAGGTATTAGGGATTCCCAGCCCTGAAATGAAAAATGAATTTAATTTATGTTGTCAAATAATAAATTCCTTGAAAAGTGTTGGTATGGAAGGCACCTGTGGATACGGTTAGCCATGGAAAGTGAAAGTATGGTGGAAAAAGGAATGAACTTTATTTTCTGTTTGGGAACCGCCTATGATATATCTAGCATGGAAATTATTGGGAACTACTCGATCATTTTCGTTGACAGGAAAAGCATGCAACCCAAAATGTTTTATCTCTACTCTTTTTTTGCTTTGAGCTCTAGCACCTCTACAAATCATTACTTCCCTCCGCGAAGGGCCTTTCTATTTACTTTATGCAAATTTTATTTTACTTGAGTCTCCATCTTATCTTATAAAGCACTAACTAAGGGGCACTAAGATCGTACTTGAGCATTGGGTGTAGCTATTATGCGAGTGTGTTTCATGAATGGATCAATGATTGAGCATAATGGGCTAGGGATAACTTGCTTTACTGTTGATATTTTGAAAGACGTGGTTGCTTGTTGATATGCTTGAGCATTAAAGTCTTCATGTCAAAACTACACTATTGATTTGAGTCATATAAAAGTCCAAATGTCCATGCTGCAAAGAAAAGAATATGTGATGAACATGTTATGCAACATTCCACATCAAAAATTCTGTTTTTATCGTTTACCTACTCGAGGACGAGCAGGAATTAAGCTTGGGGATGCTGATACGTCTCCAACGTATCTATAATTTTTGATTGTTCCATGCTATTATATTATCATTCTTGGATGTTTTATAATCATTTTATAGCAACTTTATATCATTTTTTGGGACTAACCTATTGACATAGGGCCAAGTGCCAGTAGCTATTTTCTTCTTGTTTTTTACATCACAGGAAATCAATATCAAACAGAGTCCAAACGCAGCGAAACTTTTTGTGCATTTTTTTGGACAAGAAGACATCTAGTGGGCCAAATAAGTACCGAAGAGGGGGGCCGAGGTGAGCACAAGACACCAGGACGCACCTGGAGACCCAGGCGCGCCCTGATGGGTTGTGCCCACCTCGGTGGCCTCCTGCACCGCCTCTTTGCTCTATAAATACCCCAATATTCCAGAAACCCTAGGGGAGTCGACGAAAATCAATTCCAGCCGCCACAAGTTCCTGAACCACTAGATCCAATGTAGACACCATCACGGAGGGGTTCATCATCCTCATTGGTGCCTCTTCGATGATGCGTGAGTAGTTCAATGTAGTAGCTAGATGGCTTCCTCTCTCTCTCTCCCTCTCTCTCTCTCTCTCTCTCTCTCTCTCTCTCTTGATTCTCAATACAATGGTCTCTTGGAGATCTATTTGATGTAACTCTTTTTGCGGTGTGTTTATTGGGATCCGATGAACTTTGGGTTTATGATCAGATCTATGTTGTTATCCATGAAAGTTATTTGAGTCTTTTGATCTCTTATATGCATGATTACTTATAGCCTCGTATTTCTTCTTCGAATCTTTGGTTTAGCTAGGCCAACTAGATCGATTTTTCTTGCCATGGGAAGAGGTGCTTTGTGATGGGTTCGATCTTACGGTGCTTGATCCCAGTGACAGAAGGGGAACCGACACGTATGTATCGTTGCTATTAAGGATATCAAGATGGGGTCTATTTCTACATAAATAGATCTTGTCTCATCGTTCTTATTGCATTACTCCATTTTTCCATGAACTTAGTACACTAGATTCATGCTGGATAGCGATCGATGTGTGGAGTAGTAGTAGTAGATGCAGGAAGGAGTCGGTCTACTAATCTTGGACGTGATGCCTATATAAAGACCATTGCCTGGATATCGTCATGATTATTTGAAGTTCTATCAGTTGCCAAACAGTAATTTGTTTACCCACCGTATGCTATTTTTCTCGAGAGAAGCCACTAGTGAAATCTACGGCCCCGGGGTCTCTTCTTTATTATATTTGCCTTCGAGATCTATTTTTATTTGCTTTTATTTTCAGATCTACTAATCAAAAAATACAAAAATACCTTGCTGCAATTTTTATTTATTTATTTTATCTCGCATTCCCGCGAGATCTATTTATCCAAACTACTACAATTTAACCTATCTTTTTACCCGTGAGGGATTGACAACCCCTCTCTTACGTCGGGTTGCAAGTATTTGTTCTTTGCCTGCAGGTGCTATTTACGTGGTGTTGTGTGGTTATCCTACTGGTTCGATAACCTTTGTCTCATCACTGAGGGAAATACCTACCGTTGTTGTGCTGCATCATCCCTTCCTCTTTGGGGAAATATAGACGTAGTTCAAGCAAACATCAAAGCGTGTTAAAAAGTATGAACCAATTGATGAGCTTGTCATCGGGGTTGTGCATGATAAATACTTTGTGGTAAGAATATGGAGCATGACAAGGTTATATGATTTTGTAAGGATAACATTCTTTAGCATTGATATTTTGAAAGGTGCTCTTTTTGTTGGTATGCCTTATTATTATTGTTTTATGTCAAACTATAGAGTATTGCTTTGAATCATTCGGATCTTAATACTCATGCCACAAAGAAAGATTACATGATGAACATGATAGGTAGCATTCCACATCAAAAATTATGTTTTTATCATTACCTACTCGAGGACGAGCATGAATTAAGCTTGGGGATGCTTGATACGTCTCCAGCGTATCTATAATTTTTTTATTGTCCCATGCTATTAAAGTATCAATCTTGGTTGTTTTATATGAAATTGTATGCAATTATATTTTTTGGACTAACCTATTGACCTAGTGCCCAGTGCCAGTTGTTGTTGTTTTTCTTGTTTTTGGCTTCTCGGGAAATCAATATCAAATAGAGCCAAACGGAGAAAAAACTTTGACTAATTTTTTCTGGACCAGAAGAGACCCTAGAAGGTTCGGGAGAAGACCTGACGAGCCACGAGGGAGCGACAAGCTCGGGAAGCACGCCCCCGGGGGGGCAGGCTTGTGGGCCCCTCGTGGCACCTCTTGACCTAATTCCGTCTCTATAAATTCTCAAATATTCCCCTGACATCATAGAGCCATCCTAAATACTTTTTCCGCCATTGCAATTTTCTCTTCTCATGAGATCCCATCTGGAGGCCTTCCCCGGCACTCTGCCGGACGGGGAATCGACCATAGAGGGTCTCTACATCAACCTTGCTGCCCTTCCGATGATGTGCGAGTAGTTTACCACGGACCTATGGGTCCATAGCTAGTAGCTAGATGGCTTCTTTTCTCTCTTTGATCTTCAATAAAATGTTCTCCTCAATGTTCTTGCAGTTCTATTTGATGTAATCACTTTTTCCGGTGTGTTTGTTGGGATCCAATGAATTGTGAGTTTATGATCAGATCATCCATGAATATTATTTGACTCTTCTCTAAACTCTTTTATGCATGATTATTATAGCTTTGTATTTATCTCCGGTCTATTGATTTTTTTTGGCCAACTAGATTGATTTTTCTTGCAATGGGAGAGGTGCTTTGTGATGGGTTCAATCTTGTGGTGATCTATATCCTAGCGGCAGAAGGGGGGAAGAAACGTATTTGTATTGTTTCCATTAAGGATAAAATGATGGGGTTTACTCATGCGTGAGTTTACTTTGTCTACATCATCTCATCTTGCTTAAGGCATTATTCTGTTCTTTGTGAACTTAATACTCTTAGACGCATGGTGCATAGCGATCGATGTGTGGAGTAATAGTAGTAGATGCAGGCAGGAGTCGGTCTACTTGTCTTGTACGTGATTCCTATATACATGATCATTGCCTTGGATATCGTCATGATTATTCAGTTTTCTATCAATGACCAACAATAATTTGTTTACCCACTGTATGCTAATTTCAAGAGAGAAGCCTCTAGTGAAAACTATGGCCCGAGATCTATTTTTATAATATATTAAAATCCCAAAATACTTTGCTGCAATTTTAATTACTTTATTTTATTTCGTATGTTTGTGCTATTTGTCTATCACTACGAGATTTGATCCTTGCAATTAACCGCTGAGGGATTGATAAGCCCTAGTTCGCGTTGGGTGCAATTATTTGTTATTTTGTGTGTAGGTACTACTAACGAGGTGTTACATTGTTCTCCTACTCGACTGATAACCTTGATTCTTAACTGAGGTAAATACTTATCTCTATTGTACTGCATCATCCTCTCCTCTTCGAGGAAATCCCAAAAAAGCTCACAAGTAGGATTATAGGTGAACTCTAATGTGTGGCGGGAGCAGTATAAAACCCGCCATTGCTATGTTGGAGAAGTAGATCTAGTGTGTACTGATGGCTCTATAATTTATGCATTTTTAGGGCTCATTTGTTGCATCTTCTCTTTGTATACTATGTCCCATTGAACTAACTAGCTGTCGATTATGCATGTTTACCGGTATTTACACTTATCATTGTGAGCTTTTCACATGTAGTATTTTTTTGCATTTTATTATTTTTATTTGTTTTCTTGTGTCTACAGGTGTTTTGGAGCAACCTAGGACCAAAAACAATGAAAGGACCAAGGATGGGTTCGATATGGAGTCTGCCAGGGGTTAGACTTAGCCATTTTGAAGGTCAGAATCATTTTTCCAAAGTGCTCCAAATCAAGGTCTGAGACCATAAATGTATGGGCGTCGTTCATATGAATCAAACGAGCCCAAGAACGTCAAATTCCGAGTTCTTATGAAGATTTGACGGTCGTTTCATCGAAGGAGGATAGATCAAAAGACGATGTTCCGAACTATCACGCGCGGTCGTTTGCCACGCAGAAATCTCTGATAATTGCCCTTCCAGGCAGGATTATTCACCGATTTCTTCCCCGTTCGATCCCACGGGATCCTTGACTCATAAAGAACTTATTGAGAGAGAATTTGGCTCATTGTGAGCCCTAGGATGAAGCCCATCAAGAGAGGAGGCTAGGCAGGCTCCATATATATCATCCTCAACCCTAGCCACTATCTCCATCCTCCACAACACATTTCATTCATCCATTTCCCATCTCCATTGCTGCTCCACCACCAAGAGAAGGAGGGACAACCACTGACGGTGTCCTGGACTAGGGAGTCCCGTCCTAGTCGGTCTAGTCCATGGGTCAGACTGATGGCCCGTAGAGGAGAAGAGACTCTGGAGGCCTCTAGCCTGCTTCAACCGAAGGCTTGGCGTGTACTTCAAGTATATCTATTAGATTCGGCATGTAATCCCTAGTTGGTAACCGACAATGTGTAACCCTACATACCCCTGGCGCCTATATAAACCAGAGGGTTTAGTCCCTACATTCACTCATCATCATGATTATCCCTAGGGTTTAGACCACAACTCACGATCTCAAGGTAGATCAACTCTATTCTTTGATACATCCATAATATAAGCAAGAGTAGGACATAGGGTTTTATGTCCCTAAAGAGGGCCCGTGATGCATCCATTTTGTATCATGTTTTACTACTGTTATTTACAATATTGATCATTATGACACTTTGTGATGCAATTCTAATACCTTTTCTCTCTTAATTTACAAGATTTTCATGAAGAGGGAGATTGCCGGTAGCTGGAATTCTGGACCTAAAAAAGCTATATTAGAGATACCTATTCTGCACAACTCCAAATGACCTGAAATTTCACGGAGAATTCTTATGGAATATATAAAAAATACTGGAGAAAAGAAGTACCAAAGGGGACCCACCAATTGCCCACAAGGCAACATGGAGTGACCACCCCTCTGGGCGCGCCCTTATGCCCTATGGGGCCCCTGGCAGGCTTCCGACCCCATCTTCTGCTATATGAAGGGTTTTGACCTAGAAAAAAATCAAGAGAAGACTTTTGGGATGAGGCACCGCCATCTCGAGGCGGAACCTTGGCAGGAGCACTTTAGCTCTTGGGCGGAGCGATTCCTCCGGGGACACTTCCCTCTGGGAGGGGGAAATCAAAGCCATGGACATCACCAACAACCCTCTCATCGTGGGAGGATCAATCTTCATCAACATCTTCACCAGCACCATCTCATCTCAAATCCTAGATCATCTCTTGTATTCAATCTTTGTTTCAAAACCTCAGATTGGTACCTGTGAGTTGCTAGTAGTGTTGATTACATCTTGTAGTTGATGCTAGTTGGTTTATTTGTTGGAAGGTTATATGTTCAAAACCTTGATGATATTCAATACCCCTCTGATCCTGAACATGAATATGATTTGTGAGTAGTTACTTTTGTTCTTGAGGACATGGGAGAAGTTTGGTTATAAGTAATCGTGTGAATTTGGTATTTGTTCGATATTTTTATGATATGTATTGATAAGTCTCCGTCATATCTATAATTTTTGATTGTTTCATTCCAATATTATACAACTTTCACATACTTTTGGCAACATTTTATACGATTTATTGGACTAACCTATTGATCTAGTGCCCAGTGCCAGTGCTTGTTTGTTGCATGTCTTTTGTTTCACGGAATATCCATATCAAACGAAGTCCAAACGCGATAGAAATTTATGGAGAATTATTCTGGAATATTTTTGATTTTTGGGAGGTGGAATCAATGCAAACGGAGGCCCATGTCCTCCATAACCCATCAGGGCGCGCTGGGCACCCCCTGGCGCACCCAGGTGTCTTGTGCCCTCCCTATAAGTCGATTGGATCCCTTCTTTGAGCGCAAGAAAGATAATTTATGGAAAAAATCATGTAAAAATTTCAACGCAATCAAAGTTACATATATCCGGGAATTTAAGAAACGGTGGAGGGCTAGAAAACAGGAACGCGAAACAGGAGAGAATAGAGAGGGATATCCAATCTCAGAGGGGCTCCTGCCCCTCCGCCGCCATGGAGGCCATGGACCAGAGGGGGAACCCTCCTCCCAGCTAGGGGGAGGACAAGGAAGAAGAAGAAGGAGGGGGGAAATCTCTCCTGCTCTCTCTTGGTGGCGCCAGAACGCCGCCAGGGCAAGGATCATGACGGTGATCTACATCAACAATCTTGCTACCGTCAACACCATCTTTCTCCCCCTCTATGCAGCGGTGTATGATACGTCTCCAACGTATCTATAATTTTTGATTGTTCCATGCTATTATATTATCATTCTTGGATGTTTTACAATCATTTTATAGCAACTTTATATCATTTTTTGGGACTAACCTATTGACATAGTGCCCAGTGCCAGTTGCTGTTTTTTGCTTGTTTTTCACTTCGCAGGAAATCAATATCAAACGGAGTCCAAACACAACGAAACATTTTGGAGAATTTTTATGGCCTAGAACACCCAGGATGGGCCAGAGAAGTACCAGAGGGGTGACACGAGGGGGGCACAACCCACCTGGGTGTGCCTGGGGGCCTAGGCACGCCCTGGTGGGTTGTGCCCACCTCGGTGGCCTCCCGCACCGCCTCTTCGCCCTATAAATTGTCAAATATTCCAAAAACCCTCGGAATAACCCTAGATCAGAGGTTTCACCACCGCAAGCCTCTGTAGCCACGAAAAACCAATGTATACCACGTTCTGGCACTCCGCCGGAGGGGGAAATCATCGTCGGTGGCCATATTCATCATCTCAGCGGCCACCATGATGAGGAGGGAGTAGTCCACCATCGGGGCTGAGGGTTTGTACATGTAGCTATGTGTTTAATCTCCCTCTCTCATGTTCTTGAGATGTCACGATCTTAATGTATCGTGGGCTTTGTTAATATAGTTAGATTATATGGTGTTTTCCCCTCTCTATCTTGTTGTGAATTGAGTTTTTCCTTTGAGATTTAGTTTTATCGGATTGAATACTTTTATGTATTTGAGAACACTTGATGTATGTCTTGCTATGAATACCCGTGGTGACAATGGGGTATCATACTGATTCACTTGATATGTGTTTTGGCACTCAACTCATGGATTCCCGAGGTGACATTGGGGTAACCTATGCATAGGGATTGATACATGTTCTCGTCTTTGTTTCTCTGGTAGAAATCTTGGGGCACTCTTTGAATCTGAAATTGTTTGATTCATATCGTACAAGCAACTCACAGATACTCACGGTGACATTGGATTATCTAGGTGACATTAGAGTTGGTTGATGTGTATCATATGGTGTTATTTTAGTACGAACTCTTGATTAGATCGATCCGAAAGAATAGCTTGGTGTTATTTTACTACGAACTCTAGGATAGATTGATCAGAAAGAATAGCTTTGAGGTGGTTTCATACCCTACAAACAATTTCTTCTTATGTTCTCCGCTAGATAAGAACTTTGGAGTGATTCTTCATCACACGTTGAGGGATGGTTGTATGATCCAATTAGATTAGCACTGTTGAGAGATTGCACTAGCGAAAGTACGAACCCTAGGCCTCATTTTCAAGCATTGCAATACCATTTGTGATCCATGTTATCAATCGCTACCTTGCTGTTTTTAATTGTTCCTATTAAAAAATCAATATCTACTATCATTACTACACTTTTACCATCATCTCTTCGTTGAACTAGTGCACCTATACAAATTACCATTGTATTCGGTGTGTTGGGGACACAAGAGACTTTTTATTATTTAGTTGTAGGGTTGTTTGAGAGAGACCATCTTCATCCTACGCCTCTCACAGATTGATAATCCTTAGGTCATCCACTTGAGGGAAATTTGCTACTATCCTACAAAACTCTGCGCTTGGAGGCCCAAGACGAGTCTACAAGAATGAAGTTGCGTAATAGACATCAAACTCTTTTCTAGCATTGTTGCCGAGGAGGTGAGTGCTTGAAGGTATATCTTTAGATCTTGCAATTGAATCTTTTAACTTCTTGTTTTATCACTAGTTTGGTTTATAAAAAGAAACTTACAAAAAATGGAATTGAGGTTGCCTCATATTATTCGTCTCTAAAATATCTTTTGTGAAAATGATGGAAAAGAAATTTGTGCTCAATTTTTAGAAGAAGAATGATATAAAATGTTTGGCATAGAATCCATGAATGATGAGCATGATTGCAATGTTGCTAGTATGAATTCTTTGAATATCCATGATGCTAGTGATATGCAAAGCCATAAGCTTGGGGATGCTATGTTTGATGAAGACGATATTTTTATTCCCCTAAGTTTTGATGTGCAAATTTGTTATAATGGTATCATGCCTTATATTTATGATGATTACAATGATGAATGTGGGTTTGGAAGAGTGTCAACTCTAGGTAATGATCCCACTATTTTGGAGGGTATTGAATCTTATCACAATGATGAAAGTGGATTGGGAGACGTAATGACTTTATTTATTGATGAATCCGCTATTTTTTAAGAGGTTGCAATTGACTATGATAACAAAGTTGCTATCTATGATGATTATTGTGATGACTTGTATTCTATAAAGAATAATTATAACCATGAAACTTGTCATCATGATTTTAATTTCCAATCCCATCATAGTTATTTTGTTGAGTTTGCTCCCACTACTATTCATGAGAATAAATTTGCTTATGTGGAGAGTAATAAAATTTCTGTGCTTATGTATCATTAAAAGAATGCTTTATGTGATGGTTAGATTGCTGAATTCATTCATGATGCTACTAAAAATTATTATGAAAGAGGAACATATTCTTTTACATATTGCAATAATATCAAGTTTCCTCTCTATGTGTTGAAAGTTTTGAAGTTGCACCTGTATTGCCTTCCTATGCTAGTTGATTCTTGTTCACATAAATTGTTTGCTCACAAAATTCCTATGCATAGGAAGTGGGTTAGACTTAAATGTGCTTGCCATGTGATTCATGATGCTCTTGTTATGTTTCAATTCTTATCTTTTATGTGAGCATCATTGAAATCATCATGCCTAGCTAAAAGGCATTAAAGAAAAACGCTTGTTGGGAGACAACCCAACACTTTTACCTACTATTTTTGTGTATTAACATGATTATCCTACTGTAGTAATTATGTTTTATTGCTTTTGTTCAGTAAAGTGCCAAGTAAAGCCTTTGAGATAGTGTGGATGATAGTAGACTTGAATCTGTGCAAAAACAGAAACTTTTGCGCTCAGTACAGGAATTTTAAAAATTCACTAGAATGTTATTTTAATTTGAACTTTTACAGGTTATATATATACAAATTATGCACGTTGTCCTAATTTTTCAGAATATTTAGAGTAGCATAAGTATGGTGGTCTTCCAGATCATTACAGACTGTTCTGTTTTTGACAGATTCTATTTTCAATGCATAGTTTGCTTGTTTCCTAGTTTCTATGGCTTATATTGCTCAATATAAATTGCAGAAATGATAGGGTACAGTAGGCATTGAGTGGAACAATTATGAATCTTATCTTGACAATACCAAAGGGAATGATTTGTCTTTATCATACTAACTCATCTCACGAAGTTCCGTTAAGTTTTGTGTGATTGAAGTTTTCAAGTTTTGGGTGAGATATCGATATGAGGAGAATAAGGAGTGGCAAGACCCTAAGCTTGGGGATTCCCAAGGCACACCAAGTTAATATTCAAGGAATATCCAAGCAACTAAGCTTGGGGATGCCCCGGAAGGCATCCCCTCTTTCATCTCCAACATTATCGGTAACCTTACTTGGGGCTATATTTTCATTCGTCACATGATATGAGTTTTGCTTGTAGTGTCATTTTATTTTGTTTTTATATGCTTTTTGTTTTTAGAATAATGTTTTCCATCTTTTATTTCAATAAAAATTTCAAGTGTAGCCTTTGCCATACTTATTTTGCAAGCCTATATGTGGCTGTTTCAAAACAGAATGTTTATCGCTGTTGCAAAAATTCTCTAGAAAAGTCAGAATGTGATAAAATGTTGAAACTTTTTGTAAAATAGCCTATGATAAATTTTCTACAGTGTGGTAATTTTTCAGAATTTTTGGAGTTAGGGAAGTATGATGAATATTGCACTCTTTACAGACTGTCCTGTTTAGACAGATTGCTGTTATGTTTGCATACATTTGCTTGTTTAATGATTCTATTTGAGGATAGGAGTATTAAATATGCAGACACATTTAGTAGGAAATGTTAAATAATAATTTTAGTGATTTGCTACAGTATGGAATGATAAGGTTTTGCATTGATTTATACTAACTTATCTCACGAGTTCTTGTTGAGTTTTGTGTGGATGAAGTTTTTGAGGTTTAGGGAAACCTGATATGAGAGGAATTAAGGAGACACAAAAGCTCAAGCTTGGGGATGCCCAAGGCATCCCAAACTAACATTTCAAGAAGTCTCAAGCATCTAAGCTTGGGGATGCCCCGGTAGGCATCCCACCTTTCTTCTTCAACAATTATCGGTTAGTATCGGTTGAGCCTAAGTTTTTGCTTCTTCACATGAGTTGTGCTAGTCCTGGAATGTCATTTTTTTTGTTTTGCTTGTTGTTTTAATATAATACTTAGATCTGAAAGTTTTAAAATAAGAGAGAGTCCTCAAATAGCTACCCATTTACTTAACTACTCGTTTGATCTTCACTTATATCTTTTTGGAGTAGTTTGTCATTCACTCTCATGCTTCACTTAGATTATTTTGAGATATGAAAATTTTTATGCTCATGTTCTGCACTTACATTTATTTGAGCTTGTCAAAAGCAATTGCAACATATGAAACTAGTCCCAAAGTGATTGATATTCAAGAGGGATATAATAAAAACTTTCATGAAGATCATTGGACAAATTAAACTTTGATTCTTTGTAATTGTTTTGCGATATGATGATATAATATGTGAGTCATGTTGATGAGTAATTGTGCTTTAGTAAGAATACTGGTGTTAAGGTTTGTGATTCCCTATGCAAGCACGAAAGTAAATGTTATGCAATGAAATTACATCCTACTTGTGGTGCATTATTCGGTGTTAGTTACGCTTAATGCTCGCTTATGTGACTTTTCGTTTCTTGGTTGGATGCTTCTCAATATTTGTCTAGCCTTCACTTGTACTAAGTAGAAATACTACTTGTGCATCCCGAATCCTTAAACCCAGTTTTGCCACATGAGTCCACTATACCTACCTATATGCAGTATTTCCGTGCCGTTCTAAGCAAATTTGTATGTGCCATCTCTAATCTTCAAAATAAATTTCCTTTTTGCGTGCTCGTACCTCTCATGAAGCGGCACGGGGTGGCCATTTTTCCATGCTAGATGTGTTATTATCAAGATGAGTGTTTATTCACTTGTCATTGCACGAGAGTACAACAAAGGTATTAGGGATGCCCAGTCCCGAAATGAAAAATGAATTTACTTTATGTTGTCAAATAATAAATTCCTTGGAAAGTTTTGGTTTGGAGGGCACCCCTGGATACGACTAGCCATGAATTGTGAAAGAATGGTGGTAAAAGGAATAAACTTTATTTTCTATTTGCGAACCGCCCATGATATATCTAGCATGGAAAGTGTTGGGAATTACTCGGTTTTTTTGGTTGACGGGAAAAGTATGCCTCTCAAAATGTTTTTATCTCTCAATTTAAGCTTTGAGCTCTGGCACCTCTACAAATCCCTACTTCCCTTTGTGAAGGGCCTTTCTATTTACTTTTGTGCAATTTTTAATTTTTGAGTCTCCATCTTCTCTTCTAAGCACGAACTAAGGGGAAATATGATCGTAATTGAGCATTGGATGTAGCTAATATGAGAGTGTGTTTCATGAATGGATCAATGATTGAGCATGATGGGCTAGGGATGACTTTATTTAGTGTTGATATTTTGAAAGACATGGTTGCTTGTTGATATGCTTGAGTATTGAAATCTTCGTGTCAAAACTAGACTATTGCTTTGAACCATATAAAATTCCATATGTCCATGCTACAAAAGGAAAGAATGTGATGAACATGATAGGCAGCATTCCACATTAAAAATTCTGTTTTTATGATTTACCTACTCGAGCACGAGCAGGAATTAAGCTTGGGGATGCTGATACGTAACCAACGAATCTATAATTTTTTATTGTTCCATGCTGTTATATTATAATTCTTGTATGTTCTATAATCATTTTATAGCAAATTTATATCATTTTTTGGGACTAGCCTATTGACATAGTGCCCAGTGTCAGTTGCTGTTTTTTGCTTGTTTTTCACGTCGCGGGAAATCAGTATCAAACGGAGTCCAAACATAGCAAAACTTTTGGAGAATTTTTATGGACCAGAACACCCATGATGGGCCAGAGAAGTACCAGAGGGGTCCCCTGAGGGGGCACAACCCACCTGGGTGCGCCTGGGGGCCCAAGCGCGCCCTGGTGAGTTGTCCCACCTCGGTGGCCTCCCGCACCACCTCTTCGCCCTATAAATTGTCAAATATTCCAAAAACCCTCGAGATAACCCTAGATCAGAAGTCCCGCCACAGCAAGCCTTTGTAGCCACGAAAAACCAATCTAGACCCCGTTTCGGCACTCCGTCGGAGGGGGCATCATCGTTGATGGACATCTTCATCATCCCGGCGCCCACCATGATGAGGAGGGAATAGTCCACCCTCGGGGATGTGGGTTTGTACCAGTAGCTATGTGTTTAATCTCTCTCTCTCTCTCTCTCTCTCTCTCTCGTGTTCTCGAGATGTCACGATCTTGACGTATCGCGGGCTTTGTTAATATAGTTGGATCATATGGTGTTTTCCCCTCTCTATCTTGTTGTGAATTGAGTTTTCCCTTTGATATTTTGTTTTATCGGATTATATACTTTTATGGATTTGAGAACACTTGATGAATGTCTAAGTATCATATTGATTCACTTGATATGTGCTTTGGCACTCAACTCGCGGATTCCCGAGGTGACATTGGGGTAATCTATGCATAGGGGTTGATGCACGTTCTCGTCTTTGCTTCTCCGGTAGAAATCCTAGGGCACTCTTTGAGGTTCTTTGTGTTGGATTGAGTATTATGAATCTGAAATTGTTTGATGCATATCGTATAATCAACTCTCAGATACTCGCGGTGACATTGGAGTATCTAGGTGACATTAGAGTTTATTGATGTGTATCATATGGTGTTATTTTAGTACGAACTCTTGATTAGATCGATCAAAAAGAATAGCTTGGTGTTATTTTAGTATGAACTCTAGGATAGATTGATCGGAAAGAATAGCTTTGAGGTGGTTTCGTACCCTACAAACAATTTCTTCTTATGTTCTCCGCTAGATAAGAACTTTGGAGTGATTCTTCATCACATGTTGACGAATGGTTATATGATCCAATTAGATTAGCACTATTGAGAGATTGCACTAGCGAAAGTATAGACCCTAGGCCTCATTTTCAAGCATTGCAATACCGTTTGTGCTCTGTTTTATCAATCGCTACCTAGCTGTTTTTTATTGTTCCTATTACAAAAATCAATATCTACTACCGTTACTACATTTTTACCATCATCTCTTTGCCAAACTAGTGCACCTATACAAATTAAAATTGTATTTGGTTTGTTCGGGAAACAAGAGAATTTTTATTATTTGGTTGTATGGTTGTTTGAGAGAGACCATGTTCATCCTACACCTCCCACTGATTGATAAACTTTAGGTCATCCACTTGAGGGAAATCTGCTACTGTCCTACAAAACCCTGTGCTTGGAGGCCCAACAAGAGTCTACAAGAATAAAGTTGCATAGTAGACATCAGTGTAACACCTTTTCTCCTTGCTCTCTACTTAAACATGGTGCTTGACGCTATATATTATTTCCCAATGATCTATGGCTATCTTATGATGTTTGAGTAGATCCGTTATGTCCTATGTGTTGATAGATGATCATGATTGGTTTGAATTGTATATTTTCTTTTGGTGCTGTCCTATAGTGCCCTCCATGTCGCACAAATGTGAGGGGTCCCCGCTTTAGGGTGTTGAAATAAGTTCATGATTTGCTTATGGTGGGTGGCGTGAATGACAGGAGCACAGACCCGAGTTTGGGGGTCATTGCGTATTGGATAAAGAGGACTTGATACTTAATGCTTTAGTTGGATTTTACGACATTAATTATCTTTAGTTGTGCATATGATCCAAGTAGAGAAAGTATGTTAGCTCATGCCTCTCCCTCATATAGAATTGCAACAATGATCACCGGTCTAGTTATTGATCACCTAGGGACAAATGACTTTCTTGTTGACAAAAGCTATCTACTTTTATTGTCTTTCATTTTACTTGTAGTTTTATTCTTGCAAAGTACTTCTAGTTTTATTCTTGCAAACTTAACCCTTCACCTACCAAATAGTTTTATACTTGTTCTAGGTAAAGCAAACGTCAAGTGTGCGTAGAGTTGTATCGGTGGTCGATAAAACTTGAGGGAATATTTGTTCTACCTTTAGCTCCTCATTGGGCTCGACACTCTTATTTATCGAAAAAGGCTACAAATGATCCCCTATACTTGTGGGTTATCAAGACTTTTTTCTGCCGCCGTTGCCGGGGAGCAATAGCATGGGGTGAATATACTCGTGTGTGCTTGTTTGCTTTATCACTAAGTAGTTTTTATTTTATGTTTTAAGTTGTTCTCCATATTTAGTTATGATTATGGAACATGAAATACAAAAAACATAGTGGTACTTGCTACTCATGGAGATGGAGAACCTCCTAAAACCCTTTGATGCTCGTTATGTGAAAAATATTAAACACTATTTTGATAATCCTGAGAAAACCCCATTCAACATGAGAAAGGGAGACCTGTTGGATCAACGTGAATATTTTAGGGATTATTGCTTGACACAAAAAGGGAAACTGTTGTGGGATCAAATTGATATGTTGAACTTGTATGCTCGGGATTTATGCTTGAGACATGATTATACTTGTTGCTCTGGGATGAGGTCTCCACACCTTCCCTTTTCATGCAAATTTAATTATAATAAAACCTTAGCTTCTTATGCTAATGGTAGATATGATTACTATGATGTGGAGTGAATAGAAGAATTTGTTTCTTTTAAGGGTGCTTATGAAATTGAATCTTTGTTTGAAAAGTATGAAGATTTTGATGATTCCGTTTGTAGACTTGAAAGTTTTGCTATACTTAAATATTGTCATGAGAATTATAAATACAATTCTGATATTGATGTATTTCTTGAGAAAGTCTTCACTATGCAAGAAGAGATTAATATTTTGCATGAGCCTATGGAAGAAGGAATTGATGAAACTGTGAGCTCATTGGATGAAAAAGATGATGAGGAGAGCGAAGAACAAAAGGAGGAAGAGTCGATTAGTGCCCAACTTATAATGAGTGTAACTCTTCAACTCATATATTATTTAATCTTGCTTTATGCTTACCTAAGGATGAATGCTACAATAATTGCAATGATCCCGTTGATTCATTTGAAGTATCCCTTTTTTATGAACTCGATGCTTGCTATGCTTGTGGCCAAGATGCCAATATGAATTATGCCTATGGATATGAAGTTGCTATAGTTCCTTATGTTAAGAATGAAATTGTTGCTATTGCACCCACACATGATAGTCCTATTATATTTTTGAATTCTCCAAACTATAGTATATCAGAGAAGTTTGCACTTATTAAGGATTATGTTGATGGGTTGCCTTTTACCGTGGCACATGATGATTTTGATGAATATAGTATGCATGTACTTTCTGCTCCTACTTGCAATTATTACGAGAGAGGAACTATATCTCCACCTCTCTATGTTTCCAACACGATAAAATTGCAAGAAACTGCTTATGTTATGTATTGGCCTTTACTAGATGTGCATGAATTGTTCTTTTATTACATGTCGATGCATAGGAAGAGAGTTAGACTTCATCATTTCAAGATATATGTTGCTTTCTGCTCACTACTAAATGCCAAATCATTGTTAATTAAAATTGTCTTTGATATACCTTGGGATCCGGGTGGATCCATTACTTCAGCACTTTATGACTAGCTTAATGGCTTTAAAGAAAGTGTTGCCAAGGAGACAACCTGGAAATTTTAGGAAGTCATTTTATTCTATTGAGTGCTTTTATAAAGTTTTAAAACAAAAAATATAGAGGGGAACATAAAACTTCATAAAAAGAAAAGTGAAGTGAGAAAGACGAGCACCGTGGAAGTGGGGGATATCCTTGAACTTTGTCCCTACCCATGGAAACTTTGTGAATCTCGATTATAGAAACTTTTCAACAAAAATAATTACCCCCATGCACAAATCCATTCTATCATAAAAATAATGTGCCAAGATTTGCCTTTAGGATGATTAGATTACTTGTCGGTATGTGCGGTGCAAAAACAGAAACTTTGGCTGTAGTGCGCGATTTTACATTTTTTTACTGGAACGTCGAAAGTTTCTATAACTTTTTTTATTGCTATAATTTTTTTATTTTTTCCTAGTTTTTCAGAATTTTTGGAGTACCAAAAGTATGGTCAAAGTTCATATTGCTACAGACTGTCCAGTTTTTGACAGATTTTGTTTTTGATGCATTGTTTTGCTTGTTTTGATGAAACTATCTTTCTATCAGTGGTATAAGCCATGGAAAAGTTATAATACAGTAGCTATGCAATAAAAAAATATGAATTGGTTTGTAATAGTACTTAAAGTGGTGATTTGCTTTATTATAGTATCGGATCTCACCAGTTTTCTGTTAATTTTTGTGTGGATGAAGTGTTCAAAGATCGAGGAGGTCTCGATATGAGGAGAAGGAGGAGAGGCAAGAGTTCAAGCTTGGGGATGCCCAAGGCACCCCAAGTAAATATCCAAGGAGACTCAAGCGTCTAAGCTTGGGGATGCCCCGGAAGGCATCCCATCTTTCTTCAACAAGTATCGGTATGTTTTCGTTTTTGTTTCTTTCATGTGATATGTGTAAATCTTGGAGCATCTTTTGTGTTTAGTTGTCATTTTTATGCACCATGCTGGTATGAGATAGTCCATGGTTGATTTATAGAACACTCATTGCACTTCACTTATATCTTTTGAGTATGGCTTTATAAAATGCTTCATGTGCTTCACTTATATCATTTGAAGTTTGGATTGCCTGTTTCTCTTCACATAGAAAACCGTTATTCGTAGAATGCTCTTTTGCTTCACTTTTATTTTTTAGAGCATGGTATTTTGTAGAAAGAATTAAACTATCTTGCTTCACTTATATCTATTTAGAGAGTCAACACGAATTGGTCAATTGCATGGCTAGTCATGAAATCCTACATAAAACTTGTGGATCACTGAATATGATATATTTGATTCCTTGCAATAGTTTTGCGATATAGAGATGATAATATGTGGGAGGTACTAGTAAACGGCTGTGGGTAGTAAGAATATTGGTGTTAAGGTTTGTGATTCCCGAAGCATGCATGTATAGTCTCTCATTATGCTATGAAGTTGGAGCATGATTTATTATTGATTTTGTTCCTTATGAGTGGCGCTCGGGGACGAGCGATGGTTTTTTCCTACCAATCTACCCCCCTAGGGGCATGGGTAGTAGTACTTTGGTTCGAGGGCTAATAAAATCTTGCAATAAGTATATGAGTTCTTTATGACTAATGTGATCAGTCCATGGATTATACGCACTCTTACCTTTTCGCAATTTGCTAGCCTCTACGGTAGCGTGCATTGCCCTTTCTCACCTCGAGATCGGTGCAAACTTTGCCAGTGCATCCAAACCCCATGATATGATACGCTCTATCACACATAAGCATTATTATATCTTCCTCAAAACAGCCACCATACCTACCTATTATGGCCTTTCCACAGCCATTCTGAGATATATTGCCATGCAACTTCCACCGCTTCCGTTTTGATGACTTGAGCATTCATTGTCATATTGCTTTGCATGATCATATAGCTGACATAGTATTTGTGTCTCAGCCACCATTCATCATTTTTTATACATGTTATGCTAGATCATTGCACATCCTGGTACACTCCCATAGGCATTCATATAGAGTCATATTTTTTTCTAGGTATCAAGTTGTAATTTTTATTTCTTTTGAGTTGTAAGTAATATAAGTGTGATGATCATCATTATTCATTATTAGAGCATGTCCCAGTGAGGAAAGGATGATGGAGACTATGATTCCCCCAGAAGTCGGGATGAGGCTTCGGACAAATATAAAAAAAGAAAAAAGTGAGGCCAAAAAGAGCCCAAGAAAAAAGAAAAAAGAAAAATGAGAGAAAAGAGAGAAGGGGCATGCAAATACCACACTTGTGCTTCAAAGTAGCACCATGTTTTTCATATAGAGAGTCTCCTTTGTTTTCACTTTAATATACTAGTGGGAATTTTTCATTGTAGAGTTAGATGCACACCCACTTAGTTTTTAGTTTGAGCATCCATACACTTATAGCTCTTAGTGCATTCATTGCATGGCAATCCCTACTCCTTGCATTGATATCAATTGATGGGCATCTCCATAGCCCGTTGGTCAGTCGCGTCAATGTGAGACTTTCTTACTCTTTTTTCTACTCCATATTTACCCCTATCATCATACTCTATTCCACCCGTAGTGCTATATCCATGGCTGGCGCTCATGTATTGCATGGGGGTTGAAAAGGCTGAAGCGCGTTTAAAAGTATGAACCAATTGCTTGGCTTGTCATCAGGGTTGTGCATGATAAATACTTTGTGTTAAGAAGACAGAGCATGACAAGACAATATGATTTTGTAGGGATAGCTTTCTTTAGCATTGATATTTTGAAAGACATGGTTGTTTGTTGGGATGCCTGAGTATTGACGTCTTTATGTCAAATTATAGACTAATGCTTTGAATCATTCGTGTCTTAATATTCATGCCATGATTAGATATATGATCAAGATTATGTTAGGTAGCATTCCACATAAAAAATTATCTTTTTATCATTTACCTACTCGAGGACAAGTGGGAATTGAGCTTGGGGATGCTGATACGTCTCCATCGTATCTATAATTTTTGATTGTTTCATGCCAATGTTATACAACTTTCACATAATTTTGGGAACATTTTATATGATTTATTGGACTAACCTATTGATACAGTGCCCAGTGTCAGTTCCTGTTTGTTGCATGTTTTTTGTTTCGTAGAATATCCATATCAAACAAAGTCCAAACGCGATAGAAATTTACAAAGAATTGTTTTGGAATATTTGTAATTTTTGGGAGGTGGAATCAATGCAAACGGAGGCCCACAGCCTCCATAACCCATCAGGGCGCGTTGGGCACCCGTGGCATGCCCAGGTGTCTTGTGCCCTTCCTATAAGTTAGTTGGAGCCCTTTTTCGGGCACAACAAAGGTACTTTATGGGAAAAAATTGTGTAAAAATTTCAGCGCAATCAGAGTTACGTATCTCCGGGAATTTAAGAAACGGTGAAGGGCCAGAAAATAGGAACGCGGAACGGAAGAGAGCAGAGAGGGAGATCTAATCTCAGAGGGGCTACTGCCCCTCCACCACCATGGAGTCCATGGACCAAAGGGGGAACCCTCCTCCCATCTAGGGGGATGCCAAGGAAGAATAAGAAGGAGGGGGCTCTCTCCCCCTCTCTCCTAGTGGCGCCAGAACACAGCCCGGGGCAAGGATCATGATGGCGATCTACGTCAACAATCTTGCTACCGTCAACACCAACTTTCTCCCCCTCTATGTAGTGGTGTAAAACCTCTTCTCCCTGCTATAATCTCTACTTAAACATGGTGCTCAACGCTATATATTATTTCCCAATGATCTATGGCTATCTTATGATGTTTGAGTAGATCTTTTTTGTCCTATGGGTTGATAGATGATCATGATTGGTTTGAATTGTATACTTTCTTTTGGTTCTATCCTACAGTGCCCTCCATGTCGCACAAACATGAGGGATCCCCGTTGTATGGTGTTGCAATACGTTCATGGTTCACGTATGGTGGGTGGTGTGAGTGACAGTAGCACCGACCCGAGTTTGGGGGTCATTGCGTATGGGATAAAGAGGACTTGATACTTAATGCTATGGTTGGGTTTTACGACCTTAATGATCTTTAGTAGTTGCGGATGCTTGCTAGAGTGCCAATCATAAGTGCATATGATCCAAGTAGATAAAGTATGTGATACTCTCCAATGTATCCATAATTTTGATTGTTCCTTGCTGTTATATTATCTGTTTTGGATGTTTTATACGCACTAATACGCCATTTTATATTATTTTTGGGACTAACCTATTAACCTAGAGCCCAATGTCGGTTTATGTTTTTCCTTGTTTTTGAGTTTTACAGAAAAGGAATATCAAAAGGAGTCCAAATAGAATAAAACTTTATGATGATTTTTCTTGGACCAGAAGTCATCCACAGAGCTTGGAGAGGGGGCCAGAAGATCTTCGAGGAGGCCACAATCCTACTAGGCGCGCCCTAGGGGGCGCCCTGAGGGCTTGTTGGCCCCTCGAGACTCACTATAAATTTCCATATATTCCCTAACCAACAGAAGCGTCCACCAAAATACTTTTCCGCCGCCGCAAGCCTCTGTTCCCGTGAGATCCCATCTTGGGGCCTTTTCCGACATCCTACCGGAGGGGGATTTGATCACAGAGGGCATCTAGATCAACTCTATTGCCCTTCTGATGAAGCGTGTGAGTAGTTTACCACAGACCTACGGGTCCATAGCTAGTAGCTAGATGGCTTCTTATCTCTCTTTGATCTTCAACACAATGTTCTCCTCAATGTTCTTGGAGTTCTATTCAATGTAATATACTTTTGCGGTGTGTTTGTCGAGATCCGATGAATTGTGAATTTATGATCAGATTATCTATGAATATTATATGAGTATTTTCTGAACTCTTTTATGCATGATTAAATATCTTTATATTTCTCTTCAAATTATCGGTTTGGTTTGGCCAACTAGATTGGTATTTCTTGCAATGGGAGAGGTGCTTCGTTTTGGGCTCAATCTTGCGGTGTCCTCACCCAGTGACATAGTAGGGGTAGCGAGGCACGTATTGTATTGTTGCCATCAAGGGTAAAAATATAGGGTTTTCATCATATTGCTTGAGTTTATCCCTCCACATCATGTCATCTTAATTAAGGCGTTACTCCATTCTTATGAACTTAATACTCTAGATGCATGCTGCATAGCGATCGATGTGTGGAGTAATAGTAGTAGATGTAGGCAGGAGTCGGTCTACTTGACACAGACGTGATGCCTATATTCATAATCATTGCCTTGGATATCGTCATAACTTTGCGCTTTTCTATCAATTGCTCGACAGAAATTTGTTTACCCACCATATGTTTTCTTTCAAGAGAGAAGCCTCTAGTGAAACCTATGGCCCCGGGTCTATTTTCCATCATATATTTTCAGATCTATAAACCAAAAAACCCAAAAATACCTTGCTGCAATTTATTTAGATTTACTTTATTTTGCTCTTTTATTTATCTTTTATACCTATCTCTATTAGATCTCACTCTTGTTTGAGACCGTGAAGGGATTGACAGCCCCTTTTTCCCGCGGAGTGCATTGTTAGTTTGTGCAAGTGCATAGATTGGAGACTTGCTTGTGCCTCCTACTAGATTGATACCTTGGTTCTTAACTGAGGGAAATACTTATTTCTACTTTGCTGCATCACCCTTTCCTCTTCAAGGGAAAAATCAACGCAAGCTCAAGAAGTAGCAGCAAGAATTTCTAGCGTCGTTGCCGGGGAGGTTCTACATCAAGCCTACCAAGTACCCACCATAAACTCTCATCTCTTGCATTACTTTATTTTCCATTTGCCTCTCATTTTCCTCTGCCCCACTTCTAAAACATTTTCAGAAAAACACAAAAACATTTGCCTTTTTATTCGCCCTTCTTTCATTCGTCTTTTCGTTTTCTTTTTGGTTGCTTGTGTGTTAGATTGCTTGCGTTGTCACGATGTCTCAAGAAACCACCAAATTGTGTGACTTTTCCAATACTAATAATAACGATTTTGTTAGTACTCCAATTGCTCCCGCCACTAGTGCGGAACCTTATGAAATTAATGCCACTTTGTTGAATCTTGTTATGAAAGAGCAATTTTTCGGCCTTCCTGGTGAAGATGCCGCATCTCATCTAAATACTTTTGTTGAGTTGTGTGCTATGCAAAAGAAAAAAGATGTGGATAATGATATTGTTAAATTGAAGCTATTTCCGTTCTCATTACGAGATCGTGCTAAAACTTGGTTCTCATCTTTGCCTAAATATGGTATTGATTCATGGAATAAGTGTAAAGATGCTTTTATTTCCAAGTAATTTCCTCCCGCCAAGATCATCTCCCTTAGGAACGATATAATTAATTTTAATCAACTTGATCATCAACATGTTACATAATCTTGGGATAGGAGGAAATTGATGATAAGAAGTTGTCCTACTCATTATTTAAGTTTATGGATGATCATACAAAAAAATTATGCCGGATTGAATTTTGCATCTAGAAATCTTTTAGATTCCACCACAGGAGGTACTTTTATGGAAATTACTCTAGGAGAATCTACTAAATTCCTACATAATATTATGGCTAATTAGTCTCAATGGCATACCGAAAGATCTTCCACTAGTAAAAAAGTGCATGTGATTGAAGAAATTAATACTTTGAGTGGAAAGATGGGTGAACTTATGAAATTCATTGCTAGTAAGAGTGCTCATATTAATCCTAAATATATTCCCTTGTCCATCTTGATTGAGAACAATAATGAATCTATGGATGTGAATTTTGTTGGTAGGAACAATTTTGGTAATAACGCGTATAGGGGTAATTTCAACCCTAGGACGTTTCCTAGCAATTCCTAATAATTATGGTAATTCCTACAACAATTCCTGCGGAAATTATAATAAAATACCCTCTGATCTTGAGAAAAATATTAAATATTTCATTAATTCCCAAAAGGATTTCAATGTTATGGTTGAAGAAAAATTGCTCAAGATTGATGACTTGGCTAAGAACGTTGATAGAATTTCTCTTGAGATTGATTCTTTGAAAATTAGATCTATGACACCCAAGGATGATATTAATGAATATCCGAAAGCTATTAAAATTTCTATTTATGAGTGTAAAGAAAGAACTGGTAGGATGCGTGCTAAGCGAGATTGGTTTGTGAAAGCGTGTTCTTCTAGTTTTTGCGAAAATAGTGATGAAGATCTTAAAGTGATTGGTGTGACTCCTATTGAATCTTTGTTTTCTAATATAATCTTGATAAAAATGGGACTGGAGATGAGTCAACTTTAGCTATAAGGCGTCCCAATGATTCGGAGTTTATAGATCTTAATGAAAAAAATGATAAAAGTGGGTTCAGAGAGGTAAAAACTTTAAGTAGCGATGAACCCACTCTTTTGGATTTTAAGGATTTTAATTATGATAATTGTTCTTTGATAGATTGTAGTTCCTTTTTGCAATCCATGTTGAATTCACCACATGCTTATAATCAAAATAAAGCTTTCACTAAACATATTGTTGATGCTATGATGGAATCTTTTGAATAAAAACTTGAATTGGAAGTTTCTATCCCTAGAAAGCTTTATGATGAGTGGTAACCTACTACTAAGATTAAAATTAAATATTATGAGTGCAATGCTTTGTGTGGTTTGGGTGCTAGTGCATCCACTATTCCAAAAACTTTATGTGATGTGCTAGATTTCCATAAACTTGATGATTGTTCTTTGAATTTGCATGTACCGGATTACACTATTAAGAAACCTATGGGAAGGATTAATTATATTCTTATTGTTGCAAATAGGAATTATGTGCCCGTAGATTTCATTGTGCTTGATATAGATTGCAATCCTACATGTCCTATTATTCTTGGTAGACCTTTCCTTAGAACGACTGGTGCAATTATTGATATGAAAGAAGGAAACACTAGATTTCAATTTCTGTTAAGGAAGGGCATGGAACGCGTTCCAATAAAGAAAATTAATTTGTCATATGAATCTATTATGAGGGCTACCTATGGATTTAATACCAAAGATGACAATAGATAGATCTATGTTTTATGCCTAGCTAGGGGCGTTACACAATAGCGCTTCTTGGGAGGCAACCCAATTTTATTTTTATGTTTTTTGTTTTTTGGTTCTGTTTTTCTTTACCATATACTGCAAGGCAAAAGCCTCACAGCTCTCTTTATTTAAACCAAAAAAACAGTCCTTTATAAACTAATAACAAAGAGGAAAGAAAACTTACAGCAAGTATACAGGGAAGGGGTTAAACTATACAGATAACTAGGGCAAGTTAGTTAGCCAATCCAGATAGCTATCCTTAAATTTACATTTGATCCTATGAGTTAATAGGATCATGTCATGGATGAAGTTGTGCCTCCAATTCCTAAAAAGAGGCTTTTCATTTCTGAAAACCTTTCCATTTCTGATGATCCAGATGTTCCAAGGAGCAGTGAAAACCACCTCAGTGAAGAAAGGCTTGTCAAAATCATTCTTGGCTTGCAAAGCCATTTGATATGTTGTCATGCCAGGCACAGGATCCCATGAGATTTGCAGATAATTCCATACCCTTTGACTAAAGTTACAGGTGAACAAAAGGTGTCCAATATCCTCATGAATTAAATGAGGACAAAGAACACAAGTTTTTTGGTTCTGTTCTTGAATAAATACACATTATTACCTCTATAGTAATTGTGTTTTGGTTTTTTAATTAGTGTTTGATCCAAGCAAGACTTTGGGATGGTCTATGGTGATAGTTGATTTGATCTTTCTGAAAAACTGAAACTTTTGCGCTCATTGATAGAATTTTAAAAACTCACAAAAGCCTACTTTTGATCTGAAGTTTTTACACAAGATTTATGTACAAGTTTCCCAGATTGTCCTAATTTTTCAGGATTTTTGGAGTTACAGAAGTATACATAGTTTTCAGATTGCTACAGACTATTCTGATTTTGTCAGATTCTATTTTCTATGTGTTGTTTGCTTATTTTGATGAATCTATGGGTAGTATCGGGGGTTATGAACCATGGAGAAGTTGGAATACAATATATATTACACCAATACAAATTTATAATGAGTTCACAATAGTACCTAAAGTGGTGATTCATTTTATTATACTAACGAATCTCATGAGTTTTCTATTGAGTTTTGTGTTGTGAAGTTTTGACGTTTTGGGTAAAGATTTGATGGACTATGGAATAAGGAGTGGCAAGAGCCTAAGCTTGGGGATGCCCAAGGAACCCCAAGGTAATATTCAAGGACAACCAAGCATCTAAACTTGGGGATGCCCCAGATGGCATCCCCTCTTTCGTCTTCTTTTCATCGGTAAATTTACTTGAGGCTATATTTTTATTCACCATATGATATGTGTTTTGCTTGGAGCGTCTTGTATGATATGAATCTTTACTTTTTAGTTTGCCACAATCATCCTTTTTGTACACACCTTTTTAGAGGGACATGCATGAATCGTGAATTTATTAGAATGCTCTATATGCTTCACTTATACTTTTTGATCTAGGCAATTTGCTCTAGTGCTTCACTTATATCCTTTTTGAGAACCACGGTGGCTTCATTTTATAGAAATTGTTGAACTCTCGTGCTTCATTTATATTATTTTGAGAGTCTCTAAACAGCATGGTAATTTTCTTAGGTTGTTAATTTAGTCCTAATATGATGGGCATCCGAGAGGGATATAATAAAAACTTTGATATAAAGAGCATTGAATACTATGAGAAGTTTGATTCCTTATGATTGTTTTGAGATATAAAGATGGTGATAATAGAGTCAAGCTAGTGAGTAATTGTAGATTGGTAGAAATACTTGTGTTAAAGTTTGTGATTCCCATAGCATGCACGTATGGTGAACCGTATATGATGAAGTCGGAGCATGACTTATTCTTTGATTGTATTCCTTATGAGTGGCGGTCGGGGTCGAGCGATGGTCTTTTCCTACTAATCTATACCCCTAGGAGCATGCGTATAATACTTTGTTTTGATAGCTAATAAATTTTTGCAATAAGTATGTGAGTTCTTTATGACTAATGTTGAGTCCATGGATCATACGCACTCTCACCCTTCCACCATTGCTAGCCTCTCTACTACCGCGCAACTCTCTCTGGTGCATTATACCCACCATATACCCTTCCTCAAAACAGCCACCATACCTACCTATTATGGCATTACCATGACCATTACGAGATATATTTTCATGCAACTTCCACCTTTCCGTTTTATTATGACACGCACCATCATTGTCATATTGCTTTGCATGATCGTAAGATAGCTAGCATGATGTTTTCATGGCTTGTTCCTTTTGATGTCATTGCTATGCTAGATCATTGCACATCTCGGTACACCGCCGGAGGCATTCACGTAGAGTCATATTTTGTTCTAGCATCTAGTTGTAATTCTTGAGTTGTAAGTAAATAAAAGTGTGATGATCATCATTATTAGAGCATTGTCCCATGTGAGGAAAGGATGATGGAAGCTATGATTCCCTCACAAATTGGGATGAGTCTCCAGATTTTATAAAAAAATAAAGGAGGCCAAAGAAGCTCAAACAAAAAAGAGAAAAAATGAGAAAATGAAAAAATGAAAAAATGAGAGAAAAAGAGAGAAGGGACAGTGTTACTATCCTTTTTCCACACTTATGCTTCAAAGTAGCACCATGATTTTCATGATAGAGAGTCTCCTATGTTGTTATTTTCATATACTAGTGGGAATTTTTCATTATAAGAACTTGGATTGTAATTCCAGTGATGGGCTTCCTCAAATTGCCCTAGGTCTTCGTGAGCAAGAAAGTTGGATGCACACTGAGGGAGTCCTGGACTAGGGGGTGTCCGGATAGCCGAACTATCATCATCAGCCAGACTCCAAGACTATGAAGATACAAGATTGAAGACTTCATCCCGTTTCCGGATGGGACTTTCCTTGGCATGGAAGGCAAGCTTGGCGATACGGATATGTAGATCTCCTACCATTGTAACCGACTCTGTGTAACCCTAGCCCTCTCCGGTGTCTATATAAACCGGAGGGTTTTAGTCCATAGGACACAACAACAATCATACCATAGGCTAGCTTCTAGGGTTTAGCCTCCTTGATCTCGTGGTAGATCCACTCTTGTACTACCCATATCATCAATATCAATCAAGCAGGAGTAGGGTTTTATCTCCATCGAGAGGGCCCGAACCTGGGTAAAATCATCGTGTCCCTTGTCTCCTGTTACCATCCACCTAGACGCACAGTTCGGGACCCCCTACCCGAGATCCGCCGGTTTTGACACCGACATTGGTGCTTTCATTGAGAGTTCCTCTGTGCCGTCGCATATAAGCCCGATGGCTCCTTCGATCATCAACAACGACCCATTCCAGGGTGAGACTTTTCTCCCTGGACAGATCTTCGTATTCGGCGGCTTTGCACTGCGGGCCAATTCGCTTGGCCATCTGGAGCAGATTGAAAGCTACACCCCTGGTCATCAGGTCAGATTTGGAAGTCTGAACTTCACGGCTGACATCCGTGGAGACTTGATCTTCGATGGATTCGAGCCACAGCCGAGCGCGCCGCACTGTCGCGATGGGCATGATTTAGCTCTGCTGCCGGACAGTGCCCTGGAGGCCGCACACGAGTCCGCTCCGATCCTCAATTCGGAGCCGGCTGCGCAGATCGAGGACGGGTGTCTAGACACCGTCTCTGGGGCTGCTACCTCTACGACGATGGAGCCGAATATGACCTTGTCCCTTGTGAAGCTCGTGACTCCGAGGTGCCGGACTCCTCGCCGGACTCTAAACCTCCCGCGCCCTCTCCAATCGAATCCGATTGGGCGCCGATCATGGAGTTCACCGCCGCGGACATCTTTCAACACTCACCTTTCGGCGACATCCTGAATTTGCTAAAGTATCTCTCGTTATCAGGAGAGCCCTGGCAGAACTGCGGTCAGGACGGTTGGGATGCGGATGATGAATAAATTCAAAGCCCACCCACCACCCACTTTGTAGCCACTATCGACGATCTAACTGACATGCTAGACTACGATTCCGAAGACATCGACGGTATGGACGACGATGCCGGAGACGACCAAGAACCAGCGCCTACGGGGCACTGGAAGACCACCTCGTCATACGACATATACATGGTGGACATCCCAAAGAATGGGAATGGCGAGGAAGCAGCGGAGGAAGACTCCTCCAAGAAACAGCCTAATCGTCGGCGTCAGCGGCGCCGCTCTAAATCCCGCCATAGCAAGAATGGAGATTCCGGCACCGGAGACAATAACACCCCTGATAGTGCCAAAGACAACCCCCTCCAGCAAGATTCAGCACAGGAGGACAGAGAAGCCAGCCCTCAGGAAAGAGCAGCAGACGAAGAGGTAGAGGATGATAAGTACATGCCTCCCTCTGGAGACGAAGCAAGCCTCGACGACGACGAATTCACCGTGCCTGAGGATCCCGTCGAACAAGAGCGTTTTAAACGCAGGCTTATGGCCACGGCAAACAGCCTAAAGAAAAAGCAGCAACAGCTTAGAGCTGATCAAGATCTGCTAGCCGACAGATGGACTGAAGTCCTTGCGGCCGAAGAGCATGAACTCGAACGCCCCTCCAAAAGCTACCCCAAACGCAAGCTGCTCCCCCGATTAGAGGAGGAGGCATATAAACCCGCATCACCAGCGCACAATACGGCTGACCGACCACCTCGTGGCCGCGACAGAGAGGCCTTTAGGCCCTCCACTAGAACCGTACCCCGGCATCACTCGAAAAGCACAAAGCCACTGGGGAACGCTCCGGACTTGCGAGATATATTGGAGGATAAGGCAAGACAATCAAGATCGATCTACGGATCGCGTGGGCGCCCCATGACACGCAACGATAACCGTCGCGCCGGATACAGCAAGTCCGGCCGGGCCGAACACAGTAGACAAAGCTTGTTTGAGCTACGTCGTGATATAGCCCAATACAGAGGCGCCGCACACCCACTATGCCTCACAACAGACCCCGCGGTTTGGATCGAAGACTATCTCCTTCATATCCACATGGCCCGCGGTGACGATCTTCATGCCATCAAATATCTCCCACTCAAGCTTAAAGGACCAGCTCGGCATTGGCTTAACAGCTTGCCAGCAGAATCAATTGGGTGTTGGGAAGACCTGGAAGCTGCATTCCTTGACAACTTCCAGAGCACATATGTGCGACCACCAGACGCCGATGACCTAAGCCACATAATTTAGCAGCCAGACGAACCGGCCAGACAATTCTGGACATGGTTCTTAACAAAGAAAAATCAAATCATTGACTGTCCGGATGCACAAGCCCTCGCAGCCTTCAAACATAACATCCGCGAAGAGTGGCTTGCCCGGCACCTAGGACCGGAAAAGCCGAAATCCATGGCAGCCCTCACATCACTCATGACCCGCTTCTGCGCGGGAGAGGACAGCTGGCTAGCCCGCAGTAACAACCTCAGCAAAAATTCTGGCAGTCCGGATACCAAGGACTGCAATGGCAGGTCGCGTCACAACAAAAACAAACGCCGCGTTAACAGCGATAACACTGAGGATACGGCAGTCAACGCCGGATTCAGAGGCTCCAAACCCGGTCAGCGGAAAAAGCCATTCAAAAGAACTACTCCGGGTCTGTCCAATTTGGACCGAATACTCGACCGCTCTTGCCAGATACACAGCACCCCCGAAAAGCCAGCTAATCACACCAACAGGGTTTGTTGGGTATTCAAGCAGGCAGGCAAGTTAATTGCCGAAAACAATGACAAGGGGCTGCATAGCGATGACGAGGAAGAGACCCGGCCGCCGAACAATAGAGGACAGAAGGGTTTCCCCCCACAAGTGTGGACGGTGAACATGATATACGCAACCCACATACCCAAAAGGGAGCGGAAGCGTGCACTCAGGGATATATACGCGATGGAGCCAGTCGCCCCAAAGTTCAATCCATGGTCCTCTTGCCCGATCACTTTTGATCGAAGGGACCACCCCACCAGCATCCACCATGGCGGGTTTGCCGCATTGGTCCTAGACCCAATCGTCGATGGGTTTCACCTCACTAGAGTCCTGATGGACGGCGGCGGTAGCCTGAACCTGCTTTACCAGGATACAGTGCGCAAGATGGGCATAGACCCCTCAAGGATTAAACCAACAAAGACAACATTCAAAGGCGTCATCCCAGGTGTAGAGGCCAATTGTACAGGCTCAGTTACACTGGAAGTGGTCTTCGGATCCCCGGATAACTTCCGAAGCGAGGAGTTAATCTTCGACATAGTTCCGTTCCGCAGCGGCTATCATGCTCTGCTCGGACGGACCGCGTTTGCAAAGTTCAACGCGGTGCCGCACTACGCATACCTCAAACTCAAGATGCCAGGCCCTCGAGGAGTCATCACGGTCAACAGAAACATTGAACGCTCTCTCCGAACGGAGGAACATACAGCGGCTCTCGCGGCAGAAGTACAGAGCAGCCTCTTAAGGCAATTCTCGAGTCCGGCCGTTAAGCGGCCGGACACTGCTAAACGCGCCCGGAGTAACCTACAACAAGACCACCTGGCACATTCCGAGCACGCGTAGCAATGCGGCCCCAACCCCAGCCCTTGCAAAATTGCAAGACCGATACTTCACATACATCATTACGCTCTGGAGATACCATGGGCATAGGGGGAGGGGCACGACCACGACAGGCCCAGAGTGCGGCTCAACCACACCAGGGGCTCCCAAGTGTGTCATCTTTTTTTTCTTTCTTTTTTTCTTATCCACAGGACTCCATTTACCAGAGGCCCTGTCCGGCAGCAGGCCTGCCGAACTCACGATGCAACAGCCAGGGAAGGAGAAAAGCTATGACGAGTATCCAGGTGGTCTCCATTATGAGCATTATACCTGTTTTATACACCATTCCGCAGCCTACCCCTGGAGGGGGACATGCTAAATAGTTCCACCCCTTGCTTATCGCACTATTTGTATCGTTCTGCATTCAAGGCAGTATTTTTTGAATAAACAATGCATCGCTTTTTGCCTATAATTGCATTCCTTTTTTATACATATGTTCATTTATGACATGTTGCATCCGTACACTTTGGTACGGCTAAATACACCAGGAGCTTAAGTTCCCCACATTATGGTGTGATAAGTCCGAACACTTTCACAAGTGCGGCACCCCGAACTTATAGCATTATATGCATCGGCTCCGAATCATGTCTTGGGTCAATAGTTGGGTTTGCCCGGCTCCCATGTTTTGGTACCTTACGTTCCGTTGTATCGGCTAAGGTAGCACTGGGAGAACCACTGCGATTGCGCCCCAGTTGAGCTGGGCGAGCGCCTCAGTGGAGAAAGCTAAAACTGACCGTCATGATGAGGCGAGAGCCGGTCGCTGTTCGAGAAGTTTTTTCGAGTCCCTAAAGACTTATGCCGCTTAGAGCGAGGAACCGGCTTTGTCCGGCCCAGGCGTGGATAGCGCCCCGAATTCGGCCTTCCGAACACTAGGGGCTTCGCCGAAATTTAAAATTATAGAATTCTATGGCTAAGTGAGAGTGTTCAAGCACTATAAGTCCGGTTGCCTTGTTCGTTGTGTTGAGCGCCTCCCTAGATGGACCCAAAAAATGGGAACAAGAGCGCTCAAGTTTATCCCGAACACCCCAGCACTCGTGGCATGGGGGCTGAAGCCGACGACTTGCCATCTCTCAGATTTGATAAACGGTCGCACAGAAGGTAATATTTTAAATCAATAAGCGTTGCTTAGCGCATACGAACAAAGTTTTCGGCGCACAGGATAACAAAATGCGAGTCTAATCAAATATTACATCTTTGGAGCACTCACCCGCAATGATGTGGGCACCCTTCAGGACACCCTTGTAATACATCTCGGGTGTGCGATACTCCTTGCCCGGCGGCGGCGCGGCCGTCACAAGCTTCTCAGCATCCATCCTGCCCCAGTGCACCTTAGCACGGGCAAGGGCCCGACGGGCACCTTCAATGCAGGCGGAGTGCTTGATGACTTCAACCCAGGGACACGCATCCATCAGCCGCCGCACCAGGCCGAAGTAGCTCCCAGGCATGGCCTCTTTGGGCCATAGCCGAACTATAAGGCCCTTCATGGCCTGTTCGGCCACCTTGTGGAGCTTGACCAGCTGCTTCAGCTGGTCGCTAAGGGGCACCGGATGTCCGGCCTCAGCATACTGAGACCAGAATACCTTCTCCATCGAGCTCCCCTCCTCGGCTCTGTAGAAAGCGGTAGCGTCGGACACGCTGCGAGGCAGATCTGCGAACGCTCCTGGAGAGCTCCGAATTCGGGTAAGTAATAGGTAATTCACATTCACATGCTTTCTTTGCATGAAAAATGCCTTACCCGCCGCTATTTTCTTCAACGCCTCGATTTCCTGGAGGGCCTTGTGGGCTTCGGCCTTAGCGGCTTTGGCACTCTCAAGAGCCGATGCAAGCTCGGACTCTCGAGTCTTCGAGTCGCGCTCCAAACTCCCATGGTTTTCCACGAGTGCTTGGAGCTCTTGTTGTACCTCCGCCACCCGCGCCTCCTGCTTCTCTCGTCCAGCACGCTCCGCGGCCGCATTATGTTCGGCCGCGGACACCGCCTCCTTTAGGGTCGCCACCTCGCTCGTGGCCCCTGGAGTACCCACGTTATCCCTGTCATTCCTCTTGCAACCAAATCCTTTTCTGTAAGGTACAACTTTAATAAGGTGTTACTCACCTTCCTTGTCCTCGAGCTGCTTCTTGGCACGGCTGAGCTCGTTCTCGGACCGATCGAGGCTTTGCTTCAAAGCATTGACCTCCGTAGTCAGTGCAGCAGAGGTCAGCAGCGCAGCCTGCAATCCCATATTGACATATTTTTAAGACTCCTGCGTATATCTTTTTAGATCCTTAGTCCGGCTTTTCTTTCCGAACACCGAACCGAGCATCAGGGGCTACTGTCTATGCGGTACTACTTTACACATATTAAAATTCTTACCTCAAAGCCTGTTAGAAGGCTGCTGCAGGCTTCGGTCAGCCTGCTCTTGGCAAACTGAACCTTCTGAATCACCGTACTCATGACAGTGCGGTGTTCTTCTTCGATGGAAGCGCCATTAAGCGCCTCCAGCAAGTTATCCGGCGCCTCCGGTTGGACGGAGGCCGCCGGTGTCACAGTCTTGCCCTTCTTACGAAGGGGCCGCCCGCCGGACTCCGGAACCACTGCGGGTTCCGGCGCGGAGTCCGGTGCAAAGTCCGGGAGGTTGCCCTGCGGCACCTCTGGGGCCTCCTCCTCCTGGTGGGTCCCTTCCCGGGATCCCACCTCGGCGTCGTCAGCATCGCGGGGGGTGGAGGCGGTCGGAAGAGAATCCATATCCGACGTACCCAAAGACCCGCTCGACGAAGCGGGAAGATCGTCCTTGGGCGGACTACAGGGTTGTATGCGGCATTAGAAAGACACCATGCGACAAAAAGAAAAATTATAAATCATTTAGGAGTCCGGATACTTACGATCTCGCCAGGGGCCTGGCCCTTGAGGGCCACTCCTCGTCGCCATCGCCGGCGGTGGCGGAGCAGTCCGGGGGAAGGGTCTTTCCCTTCTTGGACCCTTCGGCCTCCCTCGCTGGGGAGGCCTTCCTCTTCTTCTCTCCCCCCGCTAGGGGAGAGGCCTCTTTCTTCTCCTCCTCGTCCTCGTGGGAGGAGTCCGCCTCGGAGTCATCGGACGATGATCCGATACCACCTGACGCCGGGAACTCCTTCGGGTTCCCGTGGCTTTTTTCTTGGCCTTCTTCTCCGGCACTACGTAAAGTGCCGGGACCAGCAGCCCTGTCAAACGGGCATCTGCTGGGTCTTCTGGAAGAGGAGCCGGACAGTTAACCTATCCGGACGTCTTCTGCCAGGCCTGTTAAAGGCATTGGGAGTTTAGATCCCGCATAGAGTCAAACTATGAAAAGCAAGTGTCCCATAAAGGATAACCTGGCTTACCTCGCCAGCCAGACGCTGCAAGCTGAACCCGCGATCTTCGGTAGCGGATGCGGGGGCCCCGCCGCCCTTAAATAGCACCTTCCAGGCATCTTCGTACGTAGTGTCGAAGAGCCCGCTCAAGGTCCGGTGTTGTGCCGGATTGAAGTCCCACAAATGGAAGTCCCGTTGCTGGCATGGGAGAATCCGGCGGATGAGCATGACCTGGATTACGTTGACAAGCTTGAGCTTCTTGTTCACCAGGGTTTGGAGACAGGATTGAGTTCCGGTCAGCTCTTCCAAATCGCCCCACTGCAGGCCCTTCTCTTTCCAGGAAGTGAGCCTCATGGGGATGCCAGATTTGAATTCAGGGGCCGCTGCCCATTCAGGGTCACGCGGCTCGGTGATATAGAACCACCCCAATTGCCACCCTTTGATGGTTTCCATGAAGGCGCCCTCGATCCAAGAGACGTTGGGCATTTTGCCCACCATGGCGCCTCCGCACTCCGCTTGGCTGCCCTTCCCAACCTTCGGCTTGACATTGAAGGTCTTGAGCCACAAGACGAAGTGGGGCTGGATGCAGAGGAAGGTCTCGCACACGACGATAAACGCCGAGATGTTGAGGATGAAATTCGGGGCCAGATCATGGAAATCCAGGCCGTAGTAGAACATGAGCCCCCGGACAAAGGGGTGGAGTGGGAAGCCCAGTCCGTGGAGGAAATGGGGAAGGAATACCACCCTCTCATGGGGCCCAGGGGTGGGGATGAGCTGCCCCTCGTCGGGGAGCCGGTGCGCGATGTCGCTGGACAGATATCCGGCGCTGCGCAGCTTCTTGATGTGCCCCTCCGTAACGGAGGAGGCTATCCACTTGCCTCCCGCTCCGGACATGGCTGGAGAAGGTCGAGGTGAGATGTGCGGACTTGGGCGCTGGAGCTCGAGTGCGTGGAGATGGATAAGCAAAGGAGGAAGAAGGCGTAGGTAAAAAAGGTTGATCCTTATCCCCTTATATATGGGCGGACGAAACTATACGTCCCCACCGGCTGGTAAAACTCGCTTATCTCCCAAGTGCCACAATCAATGGCGCGGTTGGGTTACCCACGTCCGTATTGATGGGAATCCCGAAATAAGGGGGACACGATCTCTGCTTCGACAAGACGTGCCAAGGAAACTGCTTCGCTAAACGCGCTGAGGTGGTATAATAAAAACGATTCAAGTAAAGGCTTGGTTGTGGTGTGACATCACGCCACAGAATACGTCAGCAGATTGAACTTGTGTAAATATTATTCTCTCTACGGTGGTATGTGGAATTTATTTTACAGAGCCGGACACTATCCTGGTGTTCACAATCTTCTATGAATTATTCGGAGGAGGAACCCGCCTTGCAATGTCGAAGACAATATGCGCACCGGACTCGTCGTCATTGAAGCCTGGTTCAGGGGCTACTGAGGGAGTCCTGGACTAGGGGGTGTCCGGATAGCCGAACTATCATCATCAGCCGGACTCCAAGACTATGAAGATACAAGATTGAAGACTTCGTCCCGTTTCCGGATGGGACTTTCCTTGGCGTGGAAGGCAAGCTTGGCGATACGGATATGTAGATCTCCTACCATTGTAACCGACTCTGTGTAACCCTATCCCTCTCTGATGTCTATATAAACCGGAGGGTTTTAGTCCATAGGACACAACAACAATCATACCATAGGCTAGCTTCTAGGGTTTAGCCTCCTTGATCTCGTGGTAGATCCACTCTTGTACTACCCATATCATCAATATCAATCAAGCAGGAGTAGGATTTTACCTCCATCGAGAGGGCCCGAACCTGGGTAAAATCATCGTGTCCCTTGTCTCCTGTTACCATCCGCCTAGACGCACAGTTCGGGACCCCCTACCCGAGATCCGCCGGTTTTGACACCGACACACACCCACTTAGTTTCTTTTTGAGCTTTCATACACTTATAGCTCTAGTGCATCCATTGCATGGCAATCCCTACTCACTCACATTGATATCTATTGACAGGCATCTCCATAGCCCGTTAATACGCCTAGTTGATGTGAGACTTTCTCCTTCTTTTTGTCTTCTCCACAACCACCATATTCTATTCCACCTATAGTGCTATATCCATGGCTCACGCTCATGTATTGCGTGGAAGTTGAAAAAGTTTGAGAACACCAAAACTATGAAACAATTGCTTGGCTTGTCATTGGGGTTGTGCATGATAAAATACTTTGTGTGATGAAGATGGAGCATAGCCAGACTATATGATTTTGTAGGGATACCTTTCTTTGGCCATGTTATTTTGAGAAGACATGATTGCTTTATTAGTATGCTTGAAGTATTATTGTTTTTATGTCAATATTAAAATTTTGTTTTGAATCTTATGGATCTGAATAATCATGCCACAATAAAGAAGATTACATGGATAAATATGTTAGGTAGCATTCCACATCAAAACTTCTATTTTTATCATTTACCTACTCGAGGACGAGCAGGAATTAAGCTTGGGGATGCTTGATACATCTCCAACGTGTCTATAATTTTTTATTGTTCCGTGCTATTATATTATCTGTTTTGGATGTTTTATATGCATTAATATGCTATTTTATATTAATTTTGGGACTAACCTATTAACCTAGAGCCTAGAGCCAGTTTCTGTTTTTTTTCCTTGTTTTTAAGTTCTACACAAAATGAATAGCAAACGGAGTCCAAACGGAATAAAACTTTACGATGATTTTTCTTGGACCAGAAGACATCCACGGAGCTTGGAGAGAGGGGACAGAAGATCTCCGAGGAGGCCACAAGCCTGTTAGGCGCACCCTAGGGGGCGCGCCCTGAGGGCTTGTGGGCCCCTCAGGACTCCTCAAACCCTAATTCTTGCACTATAAATTTCCATATATTCCCTAACCAACAGAAGTGTCCACCCAAATACTTCTCCGCCGCCGCAAGCCTCTGTTCCCGTGAGATCCCATCTTGGGGCCTTTTCCGACATCCTACCGGAGGGGGATTTGATCACGGAGGGCATCTACATCAACTCTATTGCCCTTTCGATGAAGCGTGTGAGTAGTTTACCACAGACCTACGGGTCCATAGCTAGTAGCTAGATGGCTTCTTCTCTCTCTTTGATCTTCAACACAATGTTCTCCTTGATGTTCTTGGAGTTCTATCCGATGTAATATTATTTTGCGGTGTGTTTGTCGAGATCCAATAAATTGTTGATTTATGATCGAATTATCTATGAATATTATTTGAGTATTTTCTGAACTCTTTTATGCATGATTAAATATCTTTGTATTTCTCTTCGAATTATCGGTTTGGTTTGGCCAACTAGATGGTATTTCTTGCAATAGGGGAGGTGCTTAGTTTTGCGTTCAATCCTGCGGTGTCCTCACCCAGTGACATAGTAGGGGTAGCGAGGCATGTATTGTATTGTTGCCATCAAGGGTAAAAATATAGGGTTTTCATCATATTGCTTAAGTTTATCCCTCGACATCATGTCATCTTACTTAAGGCATTACTCCATTCTTATGAACTTAATACTCTAGATGCATGCTGCATAGCGGTCGATGTGTGGAGTAATAGTAGTAGATGCAGGCAGGAGTCGGTCTACTTGACACAGACGTGATGCCTATATTCATAATCATTGCCTTGCATATCGTCATAACTTTGCACTTTTCTATCAATTGCTCGACAATAATTTGTTTACCCATCGTATGTTTTCTTTCAAGAGAGAAGCCTCAAGTGAAACCTATGACCCGGGGTCTATTTTCCATCATATATTTTTCAGATCTATAAACAAAAAAACAAAAATACCTTGCTGCAATTTATTTAGATTTACTTTAGTTTGCTCTTTTATTTACCTTTATACCTATCTCTATTAGATCTCAATCTTGTTTGAGACCGTGAAGGGATTTACAACCCCTTTTTCCCGCCGAGTGCAAGTCTTTGTTAGTTTGTGCAGGTGCATAGATTGGAGACTTGCTTGTGCCTCCTACTAGATTGATACATTGGTTCTTAACTGAGGGGGATACATATCTCTACTTTGCTGCATCACCCTTTCCTCTTCGAGAAAAAAAAACAACGCAAGCTCAAGAAGTAGCAGTATGTTAGCTCATGCCTCTCCCTCATATAAATTGCAACAATGATCACCGGTTTAGTTATTGATCACCTAGGGACAAATGACTTTCTTGTTGACAAAAGCTATCTACTTTTATTGTCTTGCATTTTGCTCGTAATTTTATTCTTGCAAAGTACTTCTAGTTTTATTCTTGCAAACTTATCCTTTCACCTACCAAATAGTTTTATACATTTCTAGGTAAGGCAAACATCAAATATGCGTAGAGTTGTATTGGTGGTCGATAGAACTTGAGGGAATATTTGTTCTACCTTTAGCTCCTCGTTGGGTTTGACACTCTTATTTATCAAAAAAACTACAAACGATCCCCTATACTTGTGGGTTATCATGTACTAGTTGACCCGTTGCGCCAAATGGCGCAGAGACCCGCTAAAGCCATGTTGTCGATGAAAATAGTTTCATTTTGCAAGGACATATTCAACACTGGTAGTAGAAAGCCTATGTGTTAAATAATACTATATTGAAAATATGTTTATCACACTAAGAAATCTGAGTTTGAAAAAAACATATTTGTATAACAAGTATAGACCAGTTAAGGAAGCAATTTTTTAGTTGAAAATATGGTTCTTAGAAATCTGAGATTGGAAAAAAACATATTCGTATAAAATGTATAGGCTATACAACCATTAGAATTTGGAAATGTTAATCTTCTAAAGTCCTGCATCGTGCCTTTGCATAATGAGAGTATAGTACTACACATGCTATGCTGCAGAAGAAGAAAAATGGTAACCACGACACTTATTTTGGATTGGAGGGAGTAGCTAACAATAATTAGAATTAGACAACTACAATAATAGAAAGCACAGGGGACATGTCAATATAATTAATAAATTTGATCTCCACTGGTTCGGAAATAAACAATGCAGTTGCACACAGATCAAACCATCATTTGTTTCAACATAAAAAACAATCATATCAAGTTCCTGATCCACAGCAGGGCCTCGGTCTATCAAGCCATACTAAAAGAAAAAACAGGTAACACCCTGTTCTCATCTCTTCAACGGTGCAAAATGTATGTACTGACATAGAGCTACACCTACAGTAGAAATGAAATCAGGCTAAAACAGAAGCAGACCCATTTGAGAATTCTCGGATGCCCTGATAAGAGTCATATGTAAGTAGCTTGACTGCAATTTAACCAAAACAAAAAAAGGAAAGCAAGAATCTTCTGTGACTGTACGTTTGCCTGTAGTCGATATGCCTGCAATCACTCAAGCTGACAAGATCATATGCTTGCAATCATTTGAGCAGTCAATTAGCCAAAAAAAATGACACAACATCAAAATAGCTCTATAAAAAGGAAGAAACATGACAAAGTGTTATGAAAAGAATGGGAAATCAAAATTTCTAAAGAGCATTAGCTACTGAAAAAGAATTTGCAAAACTTAAAATACAACTCTTGCAGCCTACATTACTTATCGCAATTAAAATATAAGATTTCTCAACTGGATAATCAGGATTGTACTAATGTTTACTAATCCTAGAAATCATCAATTCAAGTCCTCTGTTTCAGCAAGAACGTCAAAATCCCCTTCGATAAGGAACTGCTTGATAAGGATGACACAAATTATGGCTTATATTTAAAAAATGGTGTTGAAGCCTACATTGCATGGTGAGGCAACAATTAAATGCTGAATTCGGTCAAGGTAAGGAAGCCTGCATTATCTTATTAAGATGGAAAACCCTTCTAAGTAAATTGTCAAATAAGGATCAGATTCCTTGACATCTTGAGGCTCTTTACCTCCACCCACTCCGCCCATGGAAAAAAAGGAGGGCTCAACTATTCAAAGCTTTCTCACTTGAACAAATTTTACTACGGCAGCAAGGACAACATGCCAAAGGCGCGATTGTTGTTGAACATTTAGCCAAAAGTTAAAGTATAGTATCTATTTTTTCTGGCCTAGCAAGCATGTAAATATTTAGCAGTATGTAGACTAAAGTGCCAAGTATAAGCTAGTGTCCGCAATTGAAAAAAAACATAATTAGTCTAGAATAAGCATTTGTAGCAAGATAAACTACATGTTTCAAGTGGACCAACATATTTTTTAGGAAATGAATCATAGCAGAAGGTCAACTATAAATTGCCAAAAACATGATTGTTTAGTAGTTTTTTCTGTGGTTGATTTGAGGCAAAAAAAATAGAGGCGGTACCAGCTGCACTTCCGCATCTGTAACTTTCCTGCACTTGTTCATGTTTTGATTAATTTAGGCTGGCTATCTTCTTGCTGCTTCAAGCACAAGTCCTTTTCTTTTTCTTGAGAGGGAAACTATAAATGAATCAGCCAACTTTGAGTGAAAAACTAAAAATGAATCAGCCATGGCCTTTTGGCAAAAAACTTAAAATGAATCAATGATGCAAGTTGTTTAAATTGCCATCGGCCTACAAACCACAATGTATGGATTATCAATGCTAATCACTACATGTTTCAGATATCAAATAAATACAAAAGGAATTAGTAATGTGCGTACAACATGATCTATGAACACAAAAGAAAAGCTATTTTATGCAGTGTTCTAGAAGTGCTTAGGAAAGGAGGCTAAAGTTTTGAAGTAATAGCAAGCAAAATAAAGGAAGCAATAATCCTTGTAAAATAACATCAGACAAATTGTGTTCATAGGTAGAGCCCACTTCTTTATGCCTCGATATCTCTCACCACAACAGTAGAGCTGGAAGGATTTCATACACCTTGATAAATGAAGTGTAATTAGTAACAATGTAAGGTTGGCTAAATTTTAAGAGCAGGGCAGTGCAAGATTGATTCTGATAAGTATACAGATAAGTTTCAAACATATGAATACAATGGTTAACAATGATCACATCACATACTTGCAGAAACACAGACAAATTTAGCATCGTTGTCTTTGGCACACCTAGGTATTCAAGGAATTCCAGGCTTGTTCCTACAAAATTTCATAACATAGATTATACAACAATCCATACTTCTGACATACAAGACATGATCATTTTTGCCTGCACTGTATCTTAGTGTCATTACTTATACAATAGAAATCAAACTAAGCGGAGGCCGATAGAAATTAGCAGAAGTAAGGTAATGAACAAAAAAGATGTGACTATAAAACAAACTAGTCATATCAGCAAAGAGTTAAACCACTACCTAGCTAGAATTTGTCTGATTACTAATGAAGTATCAAGGGTACTAAAAAATGTCAAGAATAGATCCAAGTAAAGAGAAATAGTGCATTCTCTACTCATGGCTAGTCATAACGGATACTGACACACGCCACAAACTTTGTTGCTTATGACTCGGTACTTGGTAAATGGTGATCCACGGCAAAGATGAATTGATTAATGCAGAAGCATTGTTACTGAAACACCTAAAGCTCTACTCGACTACATTTGAACAATAGCATTGTTGCCTTGTTGGTTATCTGTATACTTGTGAAACTATATCAATTTTTATAGATTCTTATCGGAGTACTTGTCGTCAATGAGGAAAATATTCCATCGTTAGTACCTATCTGCACATGACATTCATGCAAATAAAGAATGCAGATTAGAGACTTGATCACCACATTCGCTTCAAGCTAGCTGCAAAATTCATATAGAATTATAGATTGCCATATGTGTAACATCCATGGATACAGTTGAGCCTGCAACCTAAACACTGGGTTCACAGCAGAGTAGTAATTAAGGGCCAAATAGCAAAATCATATCAAATATGCATCAAGTACTGATGCATGTAATATCTATAGTCCAGGGATATAAAAAGTAGCTGCTTCAGCCCCTCGCATGCTAGCTAGCTTGACAAAGTTAATTTTTCTTTTGGTACCAAACACCTGTCCTTGCCTAGTGAGGGCCAATAGTTTGTTCACTTTGGAACCAAATAAGCACTAAATCATCACGCATAAACTGGTTGAGTTATGGATGTGCCAAATAATTACTACAACACAGTAGCTCTGAAATTATTTCACAGGGAGTGAACAAAAAAAGAATCTATTCAGAAGGAAAAAGGAATCATAGCCCATTCATACATGACTGTATATATAGATTCCTAGCCAAAAATTATAGCCTATACTAATACTGTAATACATGACTGGATATCAAGATCATCAGGATAAATAGTTTCCTTATAGAATCACGTATGGTTGTGCAGCTAATTAAACATCTAGATAAATATAAAGGATATACCTTCTTTTCATCTGACAATCTCCTGTAATCAACCAGACTTGTAATATCTTGAAAGGAGTTTATGCCTGTAATTGGGAGGGTCTTGTGAAATGTTTAGTCTAGTTATCCTTGCCTTCCTCTGTAGATAACTGGGTACAGTATTGATCAAACAAAAAATATTCACAAGAAATGAAAAGAGGGTGCAACATTGCAAATAAAAAATAGACCAGACAGAAAATCAAAAGCTTGTAGACACAAACACAAATAGTTGGTAGCCAGATCTTCAGATCGGAAATGACTTAGATTTATTTATTTATTAGATTGCAAGGATCGGATCATTAGATTAGTTAGTACTGCTCACAAAAAGGTACAAGTGCAAGTACTCACACGCCAATGGAAGGCAGACTACATGCACGATGACACACGACCTGCTCTATTTTCTTCATGCTTTTTGCTTCATTCCCATACAATGCCTGAAACTAGCAAGCACCAGGATGGTGATTAGAACTCAGAATTTACACACAAATTAAGGAGAAACACACACAAAGCTTCGATACAAAGTTCAGTTAGGGTCCTCTCCGAGGAAAAGGTAGCCCCTCCTCACCGTCATCTTTCTAGAAAGTGCATAAACTAGGACTTATAATTAAGAAATTGCCACACATAAGTAAGCACGCACACATCACATACGCTGCAAGTAAGGCAGAACCGCGAGAGCAGAGACGATATGTCACGGTGGTGACCTGCACACCTCATGTGGAGTATGGGGAGGAGGGAGAGGCCTACCTGGCTGGTGTCGCTCTTCCAGGGCACGGACCAGCGAAAGAAGACGGCAGCGCAAAATCCTTCCTAGGGTCGCACACTGTTACGTCTTGAGCTTGCGTTGGTTTTCCTTGAAGAGGAAAGGGTGATGCAGCAATAGTAGCGTAAGTATTTCCCTCAGTTTTTTAGAACCAAGGTATCAATCCAGTAGGAGGCTCCTCAAAAGTCCCACGCACCTACACAAACAAACAAAGAACTCGCAACCAACGCAATAAAGGGGTTCTCAATCCCTTCACGACCACTTGCGAAAGAAAATCTAATAGAGATAGTATGATAAGATAAATATATTTTTGGTATTTTGTAATATAGATGCAAAAAAGTAAAGATGCAAATAAAAGTAGATTGAAAGCAAATATGATAAGAGATAGACCCGGGGGCCATAGGTTTCACTAGTGGCTTCTCTCAAGATAGCATAAGTATTACGGTGGGTGAACAAATTACTGTCGAGCAATTGATAGAATAGCGAATAATTATGAGATTATCTAGGCATGATCATGTATATAGGCATCACGTCCGCAACAAGTAGACCGACTCCTGCCTGCATCTACTACTATTACTCCACACATCGACCGACTCATGCCTGCATCTAGAGTATTAAGTTCATAAGAACAGAGTAACGCCTTAAGCAAGATGACATGATGTAGAGGATAAACTCAAGCAATATGATATAAACCCCATCTTTTCATCCTCAATGGCAACAATACAATACGTGCCTTGCTGCCCCTGCTGTCACTAGGAAAGGACACCGCAAGATTGAACCCAAAGCTAAGCACTTCTCCCATGGCAAGAAAGATCAATCTAGTAGGCCAAACCAAACTGATAATTCGAAGAGACTTGCAAAGATAACTCAATCATACATAAAAGAATTCAGAGGAGATTCAAATATTTCTAATAGATAAACTTGATCATAAACCCACAATTCATCGGATCTCGACAAACACAACGCAAAAAGAGTTTACATCGAATAGATCTCCACAAGAGAGGGGGAGAACATTGTATTGAGATCCAAAAAGAGAGAAGAAGCCATCTAGCTAATAACTATGGACCCGAAGGTCTGTGGTAAACTACTCACAACTCATCGGAGGGGCTATGGTGTTGATGTAGAAGCCCTCCATGGTCGATTCCCCCTCCGGCAGAACGTCGGCGAAGGCTCCAAGATGGGATCTTGCGGATACAGAAGGTTACGGCGGTGGAAATTGTGTTTCGTTGGCTCCCTGGATGTTTTCGGGGTACGTAGGCTTATATAGGAGGAAGAAGTACGTCGGTGGTCGCCCGAGGGGCCCACGAGACAGGGGGCGCGCCCTATAGGGGGGCACCCTCCTATCTCGTGGAGGCCTCGGCTACTTCTTGACTTGCACTCCAAGTCCTCTAGATCACGTTCGTTCCAAAAATCACGCTCCCAAAGGTTTCATTCCATTTGGACTCCGTTTTATATTCCTTTTCTTCGAAATACTGAAATAGGCAAAAAAACAGCAATACGGCTTGGGCCTCCGGTTAGCAGGTTAGTCCCAAAAATGATATAAATGTGTAAAATAAAGCCCATAAACATCCAAAAGGGGTAATATAGTAGCATGGAACAATCAAAAATTATAGATACGTTGGAGACGTATCAAGCATCCCCAAGCTTAATTCCTGCTCGTCCTCGAGTAGGTAAATGATAAAAAAGAAATTTTTGATGTGGAATGCTACCTAGCATAATTATCAATGTAATTTTCTTTGTTGTGGCATGAATGTTCAGATCCAAATGATACAAAATAAAAGTTCATATTAACATGAAAATGGTGATACTTCAAGCATACTAATCAAAGTAATCATGTCTTCTCAAAATAACATGGCCAAAGAAAGTTATCCCTACAAAATCATATAGTCTGGCTGTTGCTCTATCTTCATCACACAAAGTATTTAATCATGCACAACCCCGATGACAAGCCAAGCAATTGTTTCATACTTTAATAATCTCAAACTCTTTCAACTTTCACGCAATACATGAGCGTGAGCCATGGACATAGCACTATATGTGGAATAGAATGGTGGTTGTGGAGAAGACAAAAAAGGAGAAGATAGTCTCACATCGACTAAGCGTATCAACGGGCTATGGAGATGCCAATTAATAGATATCAATGTGAGTGAGTAGGGATTGCCATGCAATGGATGCACTAGAGCTATAAATATATGAAAGCTCAACAGAAGAAACTAAGTGGGTGTGCATCCAACTCGCTTGCTCACGAAGACCTAGGGCATTTTGAGGAAGCCCATCATTGGAATATACAAGCCAAGTTCTATAATGAAAAATTCCCAATAGTATATGAAAGTGACAACATGTGAGACTCTCTATCATGAAGATCATGGTGCTACTTTGAAGCACAAGTGTGGAAAAAGAGATAGTAGCATTGTCCCTTCTCTCTTTTTCTCTCATTTTATTTTTTTATTTCTTCTTTTTCTCTTTTTTTCTTTTCTTTTTTTTCTTTAGCCTTTCATTTTTTTATTTTTGGCCTTTCTCTTTTTTTCTTTTTTTTCTTTTTGTAAAGTCCGAAGTCTCATCCCGACTTGTGGGGGAATCATAGTCTTCATCATCCTTTCCTCACTAGGACAATGCTCTAATAATGAAAATCATCACACTTTTATGGATTTACAACTCAAGAATTACAACTCAAAGCTAGAACAAGATATGACTCTATATGAATGCCTCCAGCGGTGTACCGGGATATGCAATGAATCAAGAGCGACATGTATGAAAATTATGAAGGTGGCCTTGCCACAAATACAATGTCAACTACATGATCATGCAAAAAGCAATATGACAAAAGTAATGCGTGTCATATGAACGGAACGGTGGAACATGGCAATAAATCTCGGAATGGCTATGGAAATGCCATAATAGGTAGGTATGGTGGCTGTTTTGAGGAAGGTATATGGTAGGTGTATGGTACCGGCGAAAGTTGCGCGACACAAGAGAGGCTAGCAATGGTGGAAGGGTGAGGTGCGTATAATCCATGGACTCAACATTAGTCAAAAGAACTCATGTACTTGTTGCAAAAATCTAGAAGTTATCAAAAACCAAAGCACTACGCGCATGCTCCTAGGGGGATAGATTGGTAGGAAAAGACCATCGCTCGTCCCCGACCGCTACTCATAAGGAAGACACTCAACAAATAAAATTGTGCTCCAACTTCATCACAAAGCGGTTCACCATACGTGCATGCTACGGGGATCACAACCCTCAACACAAGTACTTCTCATAATCACCTCAACTAGCATGACTCTAATATCACTACCTTCATATCTCAAAACAATTATCAAGCATCATATTGATCATAGCATCCAATTCTTTTCTATGATAGTTTTTATTATACCCAACTTGGATGCTCATCATCCTAGGACCAACTTTGTAACCATAGAAAATACCATGCTATTCTAAAAGACTCTCAAAAAGATGTAATTGAAGCATGAGAGACTAGCAATTTCTTCAAAATTAAGTCACCACCGTGCTCTAAAAAATATAAGTGAAGCACTAGAGCAAAAACTATCAAGCTCAAAAGATATAAGTGAAGCACATAGAGTATTCTAGCAAATCCTAATCAAGTAGGCTTCTCCCAAAAGGTGTGTGCAGCAAGGATGATTGTGGTAAACTAAAAATCAAAGACTAATACAATACACGACGCTCCAAGCAAAACACATATCATGTGGCGAATAAAATTATAGCTCCAAGTAAAGTTACCAATGAACGAAGACGAAAGAGGGGATGCTTTCCCGGGGCATCTCCAAGCTTAGGCTTTTGGCTATCCTTGAATATCTTGGGGTGCCATGGGCATCCCCAAGCTTAGGCTCTTGCCACTCCTTATTCCATAGTCCATAAAAGCTTTACCCAAAACTTGAAAACTTCACAACACAACAGGAAATCTTATAAGCTCCGTTAGTGAAAGAAAACAAAACCACCACATAAGGTACTGTAATGAACTCATTCTTTATTTATTTTTGTGTTAAACCTACTGTATTCCAACTTCTTTATGGTTTATAAATTATTTTACTAGCCATAGATGCATCAAAATAAGCAAACAACACACGAAAAACAGAATCTGTCAAAAACAGAACAGTCTGTAGCAATCTGTAACTAACGCAAACTTCTGGAACTCTAAAACTCCTACCAAAATAGGAAGTCCTGGAAATTTTGCCTATTGATCGTCAGCAAAAAGAATCAATGCAAAATCACGTTTCTGTGATTTAAAAAAACTAAATTGGTGCACGCAAAGTTTCTGTTTTTCAGCAGAATCACATCAACTATCATCATAGGTTATCCTATAGGTCCTACTTGGCACAAACACTAATTAAAAGATAAAAACACATCTAAACAGGAGGTAGATGCAAGATTTATTACTAAACAGGAACAAAAACAAAAAAACAAAGAAAATTGGGTTGCCTCCCAACTAGCGCTATCGTTTAACGCCCCTAGCTAGGCATAAAAGCGAAGATAGATCTAAGTAGTGCCATCTTTGGCACTCGGAGAGGAGGATCTCCTTTCTATGGCATTCATTCTTCTATTTAAGGTAAGCACATGGCCACTAATGGAAGAAGTAAGATTAAGCATGTTACGGAAGTTTGCCTCTAAACTAGACTTCATCTCTTTAATAATTTCATTTTGATAAAAGCACAAGAGAGTAGTTGATTCAACCTTATCATTCATAGGATGCCCAAATATGGTTTTAATTTTTTCATAAGTATCTATAGCATCCCCTTCAAGAAAACCTTCTTCAAAAATAGAATCTAAAACTTGTTTGAAAGAAGCGAGCAAGCCAACATAGAAACTTTTTAAGTAAACTTCAATTTGATATTGTGGCACATAGCTAGCCCGAACCCTTAATAACCTATATCAAGCATCTTTTAAAGACTCATCAAGTAAATAGCGAAAAATTCCAGAGTCATCCTCATCAAAATTATTCAAGCTCTCATTGGTGACCCCGGTGGGTCTTTCTATAGCATCATTATTTATGAGCTTAGAGAGGATAGAGGGGTTATCCAAGGTACCAGAACCTAGGAAAGAGCCCTTAATTCTTTTTGATTCGGCCATGGCAACGGGAACGCAAACGGAAGAGAGGAGGAGATTGGGAAAGAGAGGGCGAATAAAACGGCAAGGGAGAAGTGGGGGAGAGGAAAACGAGAGGCAAATGGAAAATAATGTAAATGCGAGGGAGATGAGTTTGTGATGGGTACTTGGTATGTTTTGACTTGAGCGAAGACCTCCCCGGCAACGGCGCCAGAAATCCTTCTTGCTACGTCTTGAGCTTGCATTGGGTTTCCTTGAAGAGGAAAGGGTGATGCAGCAATAGTAGCGTAAGTATTTCCCTCAGTTTTTGAGAACCAAGGTATCAATCTAGTAGGAGGCTCCTCAAAAGTCCCACGCACCTACACAAACAAACAAAGAACTCGCAACCAATGCAATAAAGGGGTTGTCAATCCCTTCACGGCCACTTGCGAAAGTGAGATCTAATAGAGATAGTATGATAAGATAAATATATTTTTGGTATTTTATAATATAGATGCAAAAAAGTAAAGATGCAAATAAAAGTAGATTGAAAGCAAATATGATAAGAGATAGACCCGGGGGCCATAGGTTTCACTAGTGGCTTCTCTCAAGATAGCATAAGTATTACGTTGGGTGAACAAATTACTATCGAGCAATTGATAGAATAGCGAATGATTATGAGATTATCTAGGCATGATCATGTATATAGGCATCACGTCCGCAACAAGTAGACCGACTCCTGCCTGCATCTACTACTATTACTCCACACATCGACCGACTCCTGCCTGCATCTAGAGTATTAAGTTCATAAGAACAGAGTAACGCCTTAAGCAAGATGACATGATGTAGAGGGATAAACTCAAGCAAGATGATATAAACCCCATCTTTTTATCCTCGATGGCAACAATACAATACGTGCCTTGCTGCCCCTGCTATCACTGGGAAAGGACACAGCAAGATTGAACCCAAAGCTAAGCACTTCTCCCATGGCAAGAAAGATCAATCTAGTAGGCCAAACCAAACTGATAATTCGAAAAGACTTGCAAAGATAACTCAATCATACATAAAAGAATTCATAGGAGATTCAAATATTTCTCATAGATAAACTTGATCATAAATCCACAATTCATCAGATCTCGACAAACACACCGCAAAAATAGTTTACATCGAATAGATCTCCACAAGAGAGGGGGAGAACATTGTATTGAGATCCAAAAAGAGAGAAGAAGCCATCTAGCTAATAACTATGGACCCGAAGGTCTGTGGTAAACTACTCACAACTCATCGGAGGGGCTATGGTGTTGATGTAGAATCCCTCCGTGGTCGATTCCCCCTCCGACAGAACGCCGGCAAAGCCTCCAAGATGGGATCTCGCGGATACAGAAGGTTACGGCGGTGGAAATTGTGTTTCGTTGGCTCCCTGGATGTTTTCGGGGTACGTAGGCTTATATAGGAGGAAGAAGTACGTCGGTGGTCGCGCGAGGGGCCCACGAGACAGGGGCGCGCCCTCCTATCTCGTGGAGGCCTCGGTTGCTTCTTGACTTGCACTCCAAGTCCACTGGATCACGTTCGTTCCAAAAATCACGCTCCCGAAGGTTTCATTCCGTTTGGACTCCGTTTGATATTCCTTTTCTTCGAAATACTTAAATAGGCAAAAAAAACAGCAATACGGGCTGGGCCTCCGGTTAGTAGGTTAGTCCCAAAAATGATATAAATGTGTAAAATAAAGCCCATAAACATCCAAAAGGGGTAATATAATAGCATGGAACAATCAAAAATTATAGATACGTTGGAGACGTATCACACACCGGAGGTGGGGCTCGATTGGCTGGCCATGGACGTTCTCATCCCATCTCCATGGCATGTCTTCTCTCCTTCCTTCTCTCCTGCAGGGACGAATCCATGGGGTCGCTCTCTGCCTGGAGGTTCCCGCCGCCGCCGAAGAACCTCACCGGAGGGGTGCGATCGACGCGAGAGGATGGAGGAGGAAGCGAGCCTAGAGGCGGCTTGGGGACCGGAGCGCTACAACTTCAACCCTGATGCCCCTTGCCCCTATTGTCGGCCTCTCCCCAACCCCGTGGGGCATGCGCCGACTGGATCTCCGACCTTGCTGTTCCCCCACGTCTGGAGGAGCTCACCTTGCATCGATCGATCCACCATTGGGGCGCTCGGATCTCCTCTTCCTCATCCAGATCCTAGTCTGCTGCTTCGCACCATGGAGGGGCGTGCCTCCTGAAGAGGCCATGGCGGCGGCAGGGACGCGGTATGACAGGTGGAGGCGGTCGGTGCGTTGGGGGAGGAAGGGAGGGAGAGGGGAGGCGGCTGCATCGATTTGGGAGCGCTGGAAAGGGTAGGGTTTGTGCGGGGCGGTGACCAATGGGTGTGGCCCTCGCACGATCTCCCGCAAACGGCGCGACGTGCACGCGGCGTGCAGGGACAGGGTGCGCACGCACCACGAAACAGTTGACCCAGCCAACCAGCACATCACATGAGCCCACACGTCATTGGCCAATGTGAGGTTACCACGCGGTGAAAACGAGTAGCGCAACCATCGGATGTTCCAGATCATGCAAAAGACTATTTTGACCACCATCCAACGGCCAATGAAGCAGGAAATCGAGGGAGCCTCCTGGGAGCGAGTTGGCTAGCTTCCTTATTGGTTTAAATGTTGTTGCTTCCTTTAGTGGTGTCATGTGAACATAGACTACATGACACTTCACCATACTTGGGCCTAAGGGAAGGCATTGTGGAGTAATCAGTAGATGATGGGTTGCTAGAGTGACAGAAGCTTAAACCCTAGTTTATGTGTTACTCCATAAGGGGCTTATTTGGATCCATATGTTTCATGCTATGGTTAGATTTATCTTAATTCATTGCAAGAGGGGGTAATCATAAGTGGGAGGCTTGTTCAAGTAAGAATAGCACCCAAGCACCAGTCCACCGAGATATCAAATTATCAAAGTATCGAACGTGAATCAAACAAACATGATGAAAGTAACTTGACGATAATTCCCATGTGTCATCGAGAACACTTTGCTTATTATAAGAGACCGTTCCGGCTTGCCCTTTGCTATAAAAAGGATTGAGCCACCTTGTTGCACCTTTGTTGCAATTGCTACTTGTTGCTCATTATAAATTACCTTGCTATCAAATTATCTGTTACTAATAATTTCAGTGCTTGCAGAGAATACCTTGTTGAAAACCGCGTGTCACTTTCTTCTGCTTCTCGTTGGATTCGACACTCTTACTTACGAAAGGACTATGATAGATCCTCTATACTTGTGGGTCATGAAGACTCTTTTCTGACATCGTTGCCGGGAAGTGAAGCGCCTTTGGTAAGTGGAATTTGGTAAGGAAACATTTATATTACGTGCTAAAATTTACTGTCACTTGTTACTACGGAAAGAAATCCTTTGAGGGGTTTGTTCGGTGTATCTTCACCTTGACCAGAAGCAATAAGAGTTGCCCCTCAACCTACTGAAAATATTTATTATGAGATTCCTTCAGGTATGTTAGAGAAACTGCTAGCTAATCCTTATGCAGGAGATGGAACAATACATCCTAATATGCACTTAATCTATGTGGATGAAATTTATGGATTGTTTAAGCTTGCAGGTTTATCCAAGGATGGAGTTAAGAAGAACGTTTTTCCTTTATCTTTGGAGGGAAAGGCATTGACATGGTATAGACTATTGGATGATATTGGAGTATGGGATTGGAATCGATTGAAATTAGAATTTCATCAGAAATTTTATCCTATGCATTTGGTTCACCGTGATCGGAATTATATATATAATTTTTGGTGAAGGCAAAAGTAGACCGTCCACAAAATGAGTGAAGTAGTAATAAGGATGAATTGTTTCAGAGTATGCAGATAATGACTAATTATTAATTCAAACTGCTCAATGTACTCTCCTACAGAAAATCTTTGGGAAATGGTATTGAATTGACGAATTAGAAGTTGGTGGCGATCTTGCCCAAAACGGGTGTGCATCAAGGTAGCAAAATCCTCCCAATCGAATTCAGGAAGCTTCTTCTGAACCGACTGAAGCCAAACCGAAGCAGTACCAGAAAAATTCAGGGTAGCCATGGGCACCCAAAATTTCTCCTGGATTCCAAACATGTTAAAGTACTGCTCACACAAGGTCTTCCACAAACAGGGATTCTTTCCCGTGAACTGGGGAAACCTGATGGAGGGGTGGGTTTGCCCGATCCCGGTAAGGATCTGGCTTGCACTGACAGTTGGCCGGGGTAGACACTGACGAGAACGCCAGTGGCAGCCCCCGTAAAAGTGCATCGTTGCCCTGTCCCTAAGGCCCGAGGGCACCATCCTCCGCGTCCTTCCTGGTGCTGATGTGGTCATGTAGAGAGGTTAGTGGCGCGGGTGGTGCCGTAATGGTGGCCGCAACCGTTGTGTCCTCGCATGCCATCGTGGGTCACCCTTGTCGGAGTTCGGCAACCGCCGTTGCGAGCTGGTCGACGCGCCGTTCCAGATCCGGGCACCATTGGACCATGTCATCTAGCCTGGCGGTCATGGCCTGGATCGTGGTGGTGTTTGAACGGATGTCGGCGTGGATTCCATCAAGGGAGTTGGAGAGCTTGTCGAAGTAGTCCTTGAATGAAGGATCCATGGCGGTGATTCGATCCTTGGCCGGTTTCAGCGAGCGCCACTCCACGAGGTGCACCAGGACGGGATCAAAAAGGCTCTCGGTACCAGATGTTAGCAACCTAACAATATTCCTCTCAGTCTATTACTCTCACATGCAAATTCGACTAGCAATAGTGGATTACAATCTGCATTACATGAACTGAGGAAAGGTGGTTCGTGGTAGAGGAAGAACAGGTGGCCGCCGCAAATGGCCAAGGGTAAGAAGGTTTTTTTTATTTATTTATTTGAGGCAAGCCAGGGGTAAGTAGGTGAGGTGTGACTCGCACCCACTCCGGCCCTGGACTCTTCGGTTGGGCCGGCGTGCACGAGCTCGGCCACGGACTTGCCTTCTCGCGGGGTATGATGTCAGTGCCACTGACAGGCGGAGAACTGTAGGGTGAATTAACTGAGATTGCACGATGATGAGAGAGAGAGAGAGAAGCGGACCGTTGGATTTCAAACGAGTAATTCAGGCAGAGTCAACTGAAATTTGTTGATTTATTATCTTTCCAGTTGACTGGTCCATAGGGACAGGAGGTCACTTTCTCGTCCAACGGAAGTGATTGAACACCGCCCCCCTTGGTTCCCCGACACGCGCGAAATTCGGTCGCGAGATGTCGCAGGCCAATGTTTTGAGCCGAGACGCGCGCAGCAGGAAGCTGCACGACATTCGCTCATCCGGCCACGCCAAACGCCCAGCCAGCGGCACCAGCGCATGCATGCAGGACGCGGCGCCCAGGCCGGCACGCCACCACCACCCGCGCGGGACCGGCCGGAGGAGTGGCGCTCCGCCAAGCTCGGAGCACGCATGCAACCCTCATGCCCGCGAAAGCCTCCCGTCCTCCACCGCACGGCGCAGCGAGCTATAAGACGGCGGCGCGGGCGCATCACCTCCCCGCATTCCCACGGAGAGAGGAGGCAGGCAGCCAGGCAGGCAGCGCTTGCCCCCGCCCTCCCTCCGTGCCCACGCCGACAGGGCCTCCCCCCTCTCGGGCGAGCGCCGGCGCCACCCCCCACCACCACCACCCGGCAGGCCCCGTAGCTAGCCCGGAATAAAATAAATTTATCTATCTAAGAACCTAGCCAGCCATGGCGTCCCTCTCCCTCGAGGACGTCCGCAACGAGACCGTCGACCTGGTAAGCCCTTCTCCTTCCTTCCTTCCTCGCCGTCGATCGGTTCGTTTCATTCCTCCATTGATCCGCCTTCACCACCTCGTGTGCGTTGGATTGATTTAATTTGCAATTTTGCAGTCGACGGTGACGGTGGATGAGGTGTTCAAGACGCTCAAGTGCGACAGGAAGGGGCTGAGCGAGGCGGAGGGCGAGAACCGGCTCAAGCTCTTCGGCCCCAACAAGCTGGAGGAGAAGAAGGAGAGCAAGCTGCTCAAGTTCCTGGGCTTCATGTGGAACCCGCTGTCATGGGTCATGGAGATCGCCGCCATCATGGCCATCGCGCTCGCCAACGGCGGCGGCAGGCCGCCGGACTGGCAGGACTTCGTCGGCATCGTCACCCTCCTCTTCATCAACTCCACCATCAGCTACATCGAGGAGGCCAACGCCGGGGACGCCGCCGCCGCGCTCATGGCCGGGCTCGCGCCCAAGACCAAGCTGCTCAGGGACGGCAGCTGGGAGGAGCGGGACGCCGCCATCCTCGTGCCCGGAGACATCATCAGCATCAAGCTCGGCGACATCATCCCCGCCGACGCCAGGCTGCTCGAGGGCGACGCGCTCAAGATCGACCAGTCGGCGCTCACGGGCGAGTCGCTGCCGGTGAACAGGTACTCCGGGCAGGAGGTGTTCTCGGGCTCCACGGTGAAGCAGGGCGAGCTCGAGGCCGTCGTCATCGCCACCGGCGTGCACACTTTCTTCGGCAAGGCCGCGCACCTCGTCGACAGCACCAACAACGTCGGACACTTCCAGCAGGTGCTCACGGCCATCGGCAACTTCTGCATCATCTCCATCGCCGCGGGCATGCTCGTGGAGATCATCGTCATGTACCCGATCCAGCACCGCGCGTACCGCGACGGCATCGACAACCTCCTCGTGCTCCTCATCGGCGGCATCCCCATCGCCATGCCCACCGTGCTCTCCGTCACCATGGCCATCGGCTCCCACCGGCTGTCGCAGCAGGGCGCCATCACCAAGCGCATGACGGCCATCGAGGAGATGGCCGGCATGGACGTGCTCTGCAGCGACAAGACCGGCACGCTCACACTCAACAAGCTCACCGTCGACAAGACCCTCATCGAGGTGTGCTCCAAGGGCGTCGACAAGGACATGGTGCTCCTCTACGCCGCCAGGGCGTCCCGTGTCGAGAACCAGGACGCCATTGACACGTGCATCGTCAACATGCTCGCCGACCCCAAGGAGGCCCGCGCCGGCATCAAGGAAGTCCACTTCCTACCCTTCAACCCGGTCGACAAGCGCACGGCCATCACCTACATCGACGGCAACGGCGACTGGCACAGGGTCAGCAAGGGCGCGCCCGAGCAGATCATCGAACTCTGCAAGATGGCACCGGACGCCGAGAAGAAGGTGCACACGCTCATCGACTCATACGCCGACCGCGGCCTCCGGTCCCTCGGCGTGTCGTACCAGCAGGTCCCGGAGAAGAACAAGGAGAGCGCGGGCGACCCGTGGCAGTTCATCGGGCTGCTCCCGCTGTTCGACCCACCGAGGCACGACAGCGCGGAGACCATCCGCCGCGCGCTCCACCTCGGCGTGAACGTCAAGATGATCACCGGCGACCAGCTGGCCATCGGGAAGGAGACCGGGCGGCGGCTCGGCATGGGCACCAACATGTACCCGTCCACGGCGCTCCTGGGCGACAAGAGCACGGCCGTGGACGGGCTCCCCATCGACGAGCTGATCGAGAAGGCGGACGGGTTCGCGGGGGTGTTCCCGGAGCACAAGTACGAGATCGTGAAGCGGCTGCAGGACAAGAAGCACATCGTGGGGATGACGGGCGACGGCGTGAACGACGCGCCGGCGCTGAAGAAGGCGGACATCGGGATCGCGGTGGACGACGCGACGGACGCGGCGCGGTCGGCGTCAGACATCGTGCTGACGGAGCCCGGGCTGAGCGTGATCGTGAGCGCGGTGCTGACGAGCCGCGCCATCTTCCAGCGGATGAAGAACTACACCATCTACGCGGTGTCCATCACGATCCGGATCGTGCTCGGGTTCATGCTGGTGGCGCTGATCTGGAAGTTCGACTTCGCGCCCTTCATGGTGCTCATCATCGCCATCCTGAACGACGGCACCATCATGACCATCTCCAAGGACCGGGTGAAGCCGTCGCCGAAGCCGGACTCGTGGAAGCTGGACGAGATCTTCGCGACGGGGGTGGTGCTGGGGACGTACATGGCGCTGGTCACCGTGGTCTTCTTCTACCTGGCGCACGACACGGACTTCTTCACGGAGACGTTCGGGGTGCACCCGATCCGGGACAACGACCGGCAGCTGATGGCGGCGCTGTACCTGCAGGTGAGCATCATCAGCCAGGCGCTCATCTTCGTGACTCGGTCGCGGAGCTGGTCCTTCGTGGAGCGGCCGGGGTTCCTGCTGCTCTTCGCCTTCTTCGCGGCGCAGCTGATGGCGACGGCGATCGCCGTGTACGCCAACTGGGACTTCTGCGACATGGAGGGGATCGGGTGGGCGTGGGGCGGCGCCATCTGGGTCTTCACCCTCGTCACCTACATCCCGCTGGACGTGCTCAAGTTCATCATCCGCTACTCGATCAGCGGCAAGGGGTGGAACAACGTACAGAACAAGGCAAGCTAAGCCCAAGCCCATGCATTGTTTTGCCAATGGCAATGCCGCGCCCGCTCCGCCGCCGTCGCCATTGTTGTTGATTCGTCTTTCTCCATTTCGTCCCAGTGAAGTGAGACACGTTTGTGATCTTGGCGCAGACGGCGTTTACCAACAAGAAGGACTACGGCAGGGGCGAGCGGGAGGCGCTGTGGGCCAGGGAGCAGAGGACGCTCAACGGCCTCAGCCAGCCGGCCGGCTCCGACCTCCTCAGCAACAAGGAGGAGCTCTCCGACATCGCCGCGGAGGCCGCCAAGCGCGCCGAGATCGCCAGGCTCAGGGAGCTGCACACGCTCAAGGGCCACGTCGAGTTGGTCGTCAAGCAGAAGGGCATCGACATCGACGCCATTCCGCAGAACTACACCGTCTGATCTGATCGATTGCTGCTCCGGTGGGGCGGCCGGAGAGGGTCGCTTGTGTTGCGTGGTTTTGAGCGAGAAGAGCAATGCTTGTACTACAACTATGCCGGTATACCTCTCTGTGTGTATACATCTCTCTTACTACTGCTGCATAGGTTTTCTTGTGCTCTCTATCTGACACTATCTGTAATACAAGTGTGTGGGAACGGTGCGTCTGCATCAACATTTTGTCTCTCTTGTCACAAACCTCTTGCTTCTCTCACTGCTACTCCCTCCCTAAACAAATATAAGATCGTTTCGATCACTACTGTAGTGATCTATAAACGCCCTTATATTTCTTTACGGAGGGGGTACTATGAAAACTGCGTGTGTGTGTGTGTGTGTGTGTGTGTATTCTGGCTAATGCACCTCCTACATCCAAAATCTCTTCTACCTTTTCAAATGAATGAACATCTCATAAACACAAAGAAATGGATAATTCTATGCATAAGAGAATATCCTAGTGATTCACATCTACCTACACAAAAACTCATAAACCTCATCTATCCTCAGGTTTACAGAAACACGATGGTACAGAAATGGGCAAAAAATTCTAATCAACTCCCCCCCAAAAAAAATCCTACCTCGGCAGTTCAGGGTTTAGTAGATGTAAACATGGTTTATGCGTCTTAACCGAGCTTCCTTGAGAGGGCATCAAAATGGTCATCGCAACACGACATCCATAGCGATATATGTGACTATTTGCCGTGCATGCCTTGTGGATTGACCACGAGTATGGTTTCAGGTTTTGATATGATGCAGTAGCCCTTCATATAAGCAACTGCACTGAAGGCATCGCATCATTCTCTTGATCTCTCCAACTCCCTGATACAATCCTATGATAGCATGGTAGAATGAATCACGACACGGTATTCACCGCGAAACCTTGATCGCCTTCCAGCAGGTGAATTCAGAAGGTATCATGTTCTCATCATTGGAAATCACAGCTTTGGCAGTTAGTTTTCCAGCTAATCCATGATACAGGAGGCCCCTGGCTCCAAGGCCACCGACTAGCCAAAAGGCACAATTGCTTCTCTCGCCTATAACATCATTTAGACAACCCAACAGTGGCAGGGATCCATTGGCTGTCAATGGAGGCATGGCTCTTATCCCAGCCCTTGCTCGTACATAATCCCATTTACTTATTCCTGGATAAACAGCAGAAGCTTTGGGGAGCAGCTCTTCCATTGCAGTATGTGCTTCTTCATCACATACACTTGGATCATGATTGTCAGACTTCCATTGCCAAGTTGACCCGACAGAAACGGTGCAGGGTCCTTGGAATGCCAGCCATGCATCAGACAAGATTGAAGGACTTTGACTGCCATATTTTTCTCTGCAAGTAAATGCAGCCATCAGATAGTTCCAGTTGGTACTGTAATGACTGTAAGCTCAACTTACATTGTGTCCGATGGCAGTTGGAATTCAGCAATAACTCCTCTGCAGGTTCTAAGAGGCAACTTATTTGTAAGTTCTGGAAGTGAGCTAGCTTTGCCCCCAAGGCAGATGATCACTGCATCATAATCTCCTGCCATGTTGGATAAAAAAATGTTGGTACTACATTTCTTCAGTGAGCCATACAAGTGTCGACTTTTAACATTTTTTCTAACAGGAGCTGCTCAACTGATAAATTGTAATAAATTAACAAAAAATTGACGCTTCTCTTTAGCTTTAGGTAGTAATCACATCATCTATAATTTCAGTTCAAAGTGCATGAAGCCGAAATGTAGAGTACAACCATTGTAAAGTCAAGAACTTGGGAGAGTGCACCTGAGTTTACCTGAAAGTTGTTGTAGATTGTCGATATGTTTGTTGTACAGACTGAACTCTTTTAGCTCTCTGGGTGATACAGATGTTTCCTCGGCCATATTTTGGCACGCAAGGAACAATGCCTACAGAAGCACAAGAATAAAGTATCTCAGCATATGAACATATCAACAATATATAAGATTTAGAAAAAAACTGACGATGAGACAAAGCAGGAAGGCGTGCAGCACCTGTAAATATTTCCTAGGGTTGATGTTCAGTGCTAGTGGCATATAAACAGCAAGGTTGAGCGGAACACGTAACCCAGGGATGAGTCGCTGTGCGGCATCCGAATCAAGAACTTGAAGGCTGCAACTCTGGAGGCAACTCTGAGCATTCTAACTTGAATAGGTCGAAATCGAAGCAATTAAAACCATGCACCAAAAAACACAAAAAGGAAGCACCTGAGCATAGCTTCGTAATCTCAGTCCAGCAGTACCTCTAGCAATATATCAGCAGCCTTCTCTGTCGTAGGTGGCCGCAAAATTCCCCTACTCAGTGAAAGGTATACTTATCAATAGGTCAAACATCAACAAAAACAAACAGTTAAAATACACACCCTCCATCCCATATTAATTGACGCTCAAACGGATGTAGCGTGACACGCTACATAGTCACGCTACATCCGTTTGAGCGTGAATTAATATGGGATGGAGGGAGTACTAGCTACAAGGAAAAACTGATTGCCTTCTCCAGATAAGGGCTTCGTCATCCCGACCATCGCCATCTGATCCAGCGATTCCATTCGCTTTCTCTGCGCTGCGCAGGAGATCCATGCTCTCTTTCCAGAATTCGCCTCCTCTCCAGAGAAGCTTGGCTGCAGTTAAGCAAGCAAATCCATGTGTCTGTCAAACTTATGCTAGAGCTGGACTCAAAACTGTACTCACAATATAGTGAGTGGAAGATAGAGTCGAATGCTTAGTGATGGAGGGGACCTTTTGGTGAGTAGGGATGGAGAAGCCCTCCAGAGACCCCCGAGGCGCCTCCCCCGACGCCGTTCTCGTCGTAGACGTCCACCGACACGCGCGAATCCTTCGGGCTTTGCTGCAGACATGCCAGACAGCGTCGGCTGGTTCAGGCGATGCTCCCAGTCCCAGCTGTGTGTGCAAGTAAATAAGGCCAGGGGGAGTAGAAGAGGATAGGAGGGGACCTTGAGGAGGTGCCACGCGACGGAGAGCCCCGCGAAGCCGGCGCCGAGGACGGCGTAGCGGAGAGGGCGGGAGCATCCCGGCGGCGAGGGCGAGGGGGAGGAGGCGGCGGACGCGACGGCTCTTCTGGAGCACGAGCCGAGGCTCTGGAGGAGGCGGGACCGGGGAGGAAGGGGAGATGAGGGATGTGTGCTGTGAGGAAACGGCATGGCTTCTCGGCGGCTACGGTCGTGGATGAGGGTGCGGCGGGTACTGTTCCGGATAGAAGGACGGCGGGCGGTGGAGCAGCGGCGCTATTCAGGAATTGGGGTAGGGCCCACCGGGAAAGAGACATTCGCCGTTCCGGGCTTGGAGGAATTGGGCCGCCCAGAGGTGCCTGGAAGCTGGAATCCAAGATACAGAAAAAGTAGCCACTCACCCCTCAAAAAAAAAAAGTAGCCACTTTTTCTCATTAAAAAATAAGTAGCCACTATTTCTGTCTGTTCCTTAAAAAAAAAAGTGGACTACGCCTACAAAAAGGGCGGCCACGAAAGACAACTCATTATGCCAACTTCATTCTGAAAATTAACAATTTGATCATTTTGAGTTGTTTTAAAAAAAGCAGTTGTAGAACAAGATATAATGTTTTTTTGTTTCGAAAAGGGAAGGCGCACAAAAGCACCGACAACTTCATTTTAATCAGGTCTCAAGTACATGTACCTAACCTTGGCAATCTAGCTGAAGAAGAGGGAGAAAAACAGAAAGAAGAGAGCGGCGATAGCGAGCACGGGCTCGCCTGCTCCCGGAACGCGTACAAATTGGACAGAGACGCGTGTGTGCGTGCATTGAATGCAAATGTACTGCTAAGCGAAGGATAGGGGCAGATAAACTGTAGCATACTGTCACGGTGCCGTCTACACAGGCAGCAATATGACGGTACACCATCAATGTGTTCCATTGTATGACGGTATATATCTAGTACTACTAGAGTTCTTGATAGAATTATGTGTTGAATCTAGTGGCCCCATGCTTGCGCCAGTTTGCTATGTCAGTTTGTCTCTTGTTTTGTAGGATTCTCATCTAGTAGCTTCATGAAAAAAAAACAAGAGAAAGGAATGATGATGTTAATTTGCCGGAATGCATGTTTGAGTTAAAGTTGGCTGTGGGAAGGCATATAGTTTGCGGTACTGAGTTTGTTGAGGAAGGAGCGGAGAGAAAAAAAACAGTTACCCCAAGTTTTCCGTGTTTTCAGAAAAATGAGTAACAGTCGTTTTAGATAAAACGTAGTTTCCTAGCTTTGTGGAAACATAATTTTTCTGATCCATGTTTTTTTAGGAAATCTTATCCATGTTTTTGTTTGAGGGGCCAAACATGTTTTTAGTTCGTCAGCCTGTTACATGGGTTTATGTGAGAGCAACTAGTTAAAGAGCGCTCCTTTTGAAGCCTCCAACGATCAGCTCCACTTAGCGCGCTTTCAGTCATTCGCCATGTGTCGCGCTCTGGACGCTCCCTTCAGTTTTTGGTTTTTATATTTTTTCGCACGCGTTTTTGGCTTTTTAAACTGGGTTTTTTCGACGTTTTGGTTTTCCACCAGTCTTCCTTAGCTTTTTGATAAAAAAAATTGCGCGAAAAAATGTGTTTTCTTTTTTTTCGCAAGAGTCACGGTTTTGCTTCCTCGAGAGGCACGGTTTTGCTTTCGCGAGAGTCACGGCCGTGCCTCTCGGAAACGAAAAATATGTGTTTTCTGTTTTTTTTTCCTTTCACGAGAGTCACGGTTTTACTTTCACGAGAGGCACGGTTGTGTTTTAGCGAGAGTCACGGCCGTGCCTCTCGGAAACAAAAAACGCGTTTTTTATTTTCCTTTCACGAGAATCACGGTTTTGCTTCCGCGAGAGGCACGGTTGTGCTTTCGCAAGTCACGGCCGTGCCTCTCGGAAATGGAAAAAAGTCGCGTTTTCTATTTTTTTTCCTTTCGCGAGAGTCACGATTTTGCTACCGCAAAAGTCACAGCCGTGCCTTTCGGAAATGAAAAAAAACGTGTTTTCTATTTTTTACCTTTCACGAGAGTCACGATTTTGCTACCGCAAGAGTCACGGCCGTGCCTCTCGGAAATGAAAGAAAACGCATTTTCTATTTTTTTTCCTTTCGCGAGAGTCACGATTTTGCTACCGCGAGAGTCACAGCCGTGCCTCCTTGAAAACGAAAAAAACCGAGTTTTCTCTTTTTTTTTATTTCGTGAGAGTCATGGTTTTGCTTCCGCGAGAGGTGCGGTTGTGATTTCATGAGAGGCACGGCGTGCCTCTTTCGGAAAGGGAAAAAACACGTGCTCCCGGTTCGGTTTTTTCGTCCGATTTTTTTCGTGAAAAAAAGGTTCGTCAAAACCTATTAACATGGGATCTAGTTCTAAAGATCTCGACACAAGGAATCCAACAGTGAAAGTGGTTCGAGATTTGAACGCATAGTTTAAGAGATAAAACATTTTGAACAAGCGGATCTACGGAAAAAAGGAAAACTCCCCGGTTGCGAAAAGTGGCGCGCCACATGTCGCAACCTGGAAAGGTTGGAGTTCTTTGTAACGAGTACTCCTCAACTAGCGATTTCGGGTTTACGGAAAACTAGTTTGGCTAAACAAGCGTATGCAGACAAGGCTTGATTGTTAAAAACAGCTTGTTGCATGTCTCTGGCAGCTGGGCCCTAGTGGTCTACCTAAGATGTTTTATTTGAAACCTGGTCAACCTAGATGTTAGATGAACATAAACAACTGTGGTAGCCATTCCCGGCCTGTATGCATCGTGATTAATAAAAAAAAGGTAAAGAAACCCGAAATGCAGTCAACACGAGCGCAGATGTATAGTTTCTTCAGAAGAAATGTAAGCAGATGTAGACATTTTTTGATCGAAAAGAGGGAGCATAAGAGCAGCCAAAGTGGACCCTGCGCAGGGATTTAGTTCGTGATCTCCCCTGATAAACCTGTACTTAGTGACTGGTCTGCATGCTTGCGTGTTGGCTGCATGTGCGCGCCGCACTGCTGCTTCTCAACGTCCGTCACCCGCAGCGCGCAAACGACGTCTCTTTCCGTCAGCCCCAACCATTAAATGAACCGTCGTCTACGAGCTGGAACATGGCGTGCGCTCCATATCCCAATGAGGGCCGACGCCTACAGATAAAGTGAGCACGCGAGCTCGTCCACGCCAACAAGTTTTCGGAGAAAAACACAAGTAGATTGCCTGTTCATTGATGCACGCAAATGCAGGCGCAGAAGAACTGTATAGAGCCTGATGAGCACAATCATTCGGAACATCATTGGGGGCTGTTTGGTTTGAGACTAAGTTTACCTAAGGTTGCCACATTTAAGGTTAGGCAAGTTTAACCAACTTAGGTGGGTGTTTGATTCAAGCCACACTTTAGGCAAGCCACACTAGGGTCCCACATCACATACACTTAAAAAGTATGGCAAGATTCCCTTAGGCTTGCCAACTTGTGGCTCTCATTTTGAAGAATTAACCTTAGGCAAGTGTGGCAAAATTGTATGGCAAAGTGTGGCATGGTTAGGTCTAGAACCAAACAGCCCCATAATGTGTACACATGCATAAACTATGGAAAAAAAACATGGCCATTTTATGAGCAGTAAACATCCTAGTTATTACTAGAATATAAATGGGGGCATCCACAGATGGTTGGGATGAGGTTATCTAAGAACATCCACCGTGGCAATACAGCAAGGTGTAATATGCTCAGACAAAAACAACATTCCATCACAACAGAAAACGCCCCACAACAATTCAATAACAACCAAAAAAACAAGCAATTCTACAACATTGCATCACAACAGAAAACGCCCCACAACAATTCAACAACAACCAAAAAAACAAGCAATTCTTAAATTACCAAAGAGAGACTTTACATCTATAATAGCATCCGGTGCAGTTTGCCGTTAGTAAGCGTCTAAGCGATGTACAAAATATTAACAAGTTGCATCCAGCTACTCCATCGGTAAAAGAGGCGTGCAGTTTCACCATATAGAACTATCCTAAAGTATGTCTCTCCACTATCTCATCATGTTTCTCCACTTATCCTTCAAGTCAACCTGCAATAGGACCAGCTAGGCGGTTACTAGATGAAAGATCAGTCACAAAAGAAAACTTTAGTGTAAAATTCAAATACCCACCTGTGTTCTACCAATAAAAACATCGGGATTGTAGCTCAAAATATCCTTCCAATTGCCGCTACCAAATCTTCACAACAGCAAGAAGAGAGAAGCGGTAAGAATAATAAAAGAAAATGGCACAAACTATGGTTTCAAGACAAAATTTAAACAGCAATCAAGAGATATTATCGAATAATGAATTCCAACAAGGCAAAAGACATACTGTTCAACGCCATTTTTTAGTGTTTCTTCTTCTACCGAGCTCCACCTCCTTGCCCTTCTACGCCTAGCTTTGTTTTCTGCCACTTGCAACGGAGAAACCGATATTCTCCTTGGGCTAGGCAAGTGCGGTCTATGTGATTGTGATCTTGAGCCATCAGGATCAAGCGAGTCCTCCCACTGCAAATAAGATCCCTGTGAGCATAGTTACCAAAATCTAATGCTTTAGGACTTCTGTCTAGAAGGGTGTCCTACATGATAAGAAAAGACTTTTAATCCCCAAAGCACTAAAATTCCACTTCTTATTTTAATTAAACTACTCCCTCCGTCCCAAAATTCTTGTCTTAGATTTGTCTAGATACGGATGTATCTAACACTAAAACGTAACTAGATACATCCGTATTTGAACAAATCTAAGACAAGAATTTTGGGACGGAGGGAGTACATCATAGTTTACTTCTGGAGATGTACATAGCTAGCCAATGTGCATGGAGAATACTGAAGATTACATTTTACTAAGGATTAGTCATCATATAAATTTAAGTAACTTACATACTGTACAAAGAAAGTAGTATTAACTTACAAAAGTTCAGTAATATATCAATCGCACAAGTACCAACACATATTTGCTGTATGTTGAAATGCTGATTTGATCATCTTTTGCCATGTATAAGAAACCAGCTTGTCCAAAAAACATATGTCCACATAACTTTTAACTTATACTCCCTCCGTTTACAAATATAAGATGTTATAACTTTTTGTGAATTGGATGTATATGGACATGTTTTAGTGAGTTTGTTCACTCATTTCTGTCCATATGTAGTCTATATTGAAATATCCAAAGAATCTTGTATTTGTGAACAGAGAGAGTATTATCTAGTTTCTCTAGAAAGCAACAGAACTGAAGGGCGGCAGTGAAAAGTAGCAACATAATAATTGTGAACTTATCAAAGTAACTTATACAAACAAATAGATAGTGTTTTAAGGCATTTATTTATATCATAAAGCGTTGTGATAGCATTAGTTCCCTAGATAAATTATAATTAAGATAACCCAGTTGTCTCCATTTGATATAACTCCTTGATCAAAGTGGTTGAAATATGTAAGACAAGTAATATGGATCTGAGGGAATAATACACAAGGAAACTCACCAGAAGAGATTGTGCTGTAGGGTTCCAATCCATAAGACTTGATGGCGTGCCTTTTCTCAATGTCTCGCCTTGGTCATTAACAGCACTTGGACCAGCAACGCTACAATTCGCAGCCTGATTGTTCAATTCTTCATCATTAATATGAACTGCCTTATCCATCCTTGCAGCCAACACCTTATCTGCAGCTGCTTTTGCGGCTGGTAATGGATCATCCACCACATTATGAAGGTCAGCACACCTTGATTTGAGGTCATGTATGACCTTATGAACTTGAGGGGTTGAAATTCGGTCTTCAATTCTGCTCAAAATTTCACGTGCTTTTTCTTCCCCAGCTGTAAGTTCCAAAATTGCACCATCAATGATAGGCATAAAATAACCTTCTGGCACAGTTGGATCTAAATGCAACAATGTAAAATAATTCCAAACTACAATTCTAAGCACATGAGTGATGCACGAAATAGAACAGGCCCAGAAAACAGGAATCCGAAATGGAAGTTGCACTGGTCATCAAAGACTTAGCAGTAAGGCCATGAAACGCAGGAGAAGGGCTGAAGGGGTCACTCATTTTCCTATTGAGGACAGGTGCACAAACAACAACTCCAAACATTAAACATCCGCGGCCTATACTTGGTCTAATCTACCAAGTATGTACGAACACACAAAATCAACTAGAAACAAAAATGTGGCTCAAACAAAATATGCTCAAAACAATTATTTATGGAACCACAACAAATTATACTAGCATGTAAAACATATACTCCCTCCATACCCAAATATAAGACTTTTGGAATTTGCACTACCTTTCCCGAATCACTCGGTCACTGTACAATTTTTTTTCGTTTCTGAAAATGTCCCCGGATCTCCCTCACTCGGTCTCGGGTCTTTCTTCCTCACTCGCTCGCTCTCCCGCCGCCGCCTCCTCCTCTCCCCACAAATCGCCGCCGCCTTGCTCCACCCGCCCACGCCGCCGCTGCCTTGCTCCCCTCACGCCTCCATTCCCGGTGCCTTCCTTCCTCTGTTGTACTTTCGGCGGCACCGCCTCAGCTGGTTACACCCGCCGCTACAAGCGCAGCGTGGACTTCTTCAGGTCAAGGTCATTTCTCACGCCTCCATTCCCGGTGCCTTCCTTCCTCTGTTGTACTTTCGGCGGCACCGCCTCAGCTGGTTACACCCGCCGCTACAAGCGCAGCGTGGACTTCTTCAGTTCAAGGTCATTTCTGGCAAAGAAACCAGCGGTGCTAGCCTGGACGCCAAGATTTCTGAGCTTAGGTGCTGGATCTGCTCAAGAGAGGCAGGCTGTTCAAGTGTGCGACGCCGAAGGAGAAGATGGTGATGTCCGCGAGTCAAACCCAACCCGAGTACGTCAACGCGGACAGCGAGGTGCAGCAGTGAAGCACGGAGGTCAACGACGTCTCGCTCCACGTCGCGGAGCAGGGCTCCGGCGCCGGCCTGGTGGTCCTCCTCCTCCACGGCTTCTCGGAGATGTGGCTCTCATGGAGCCACCAGATGTCCGCCCTCGCGGTACGCAGCCGTTGCACCCTCGCCCTCCGCGGCCGTCACGCTCCTCGACCACCTCTGCCTCCCCAAGCTGCGGCCCCTTTTCTCTGTCTATGATCCTAGCTATGATTGCCTACTGTGTCTTGCGATTTACTCCATCATCTGTGATCCAGTGTCTGTGATTGCCTCCCCAAGGAGTGTTATAGTTTCAACTCCGATCTTGTGTGAAATGGAAACTGTAGACATTGGTTACATCGAAATAGAAGCAAATGTGCTTATAAATTGCACTCTTTTTACAATAGGGTGTAGCCACATCCAGGTGTATATTCTGAAAGCCATTTTCCTACAAATCCTTCATTAAATTTGACTTATCACACCGGCTCGAATCATAACATGCAGATTCCGGATACAAATCCCCAATTATACTTCCATCTGCAGCAGCAGAAACTAATGGAGTTGATTCGTGTGGGAAAAATAAATGAAGCTTTGGAATTTGCTCAAGAACTTGCACCAAGAGGTGAAGAAAATGCGAGTTCTAATGAAATTATCTCTTGAACTTCAGTTAGGACTATGGGTTCAAATCTTTATTAATCAAAACTCCCATTATATCTCTTGGTAATACCACTGATTTTTAAGACCATGCAGTGACATTACTTCTCTATGTGAAATGTTGGCAATTTTGCAGTAAGCCTTTCTGGAGGAAATAGAGAAAACAGTAGCCCTTCTGTTTTTTGAAGATGTAAAAAACTGTCCATACGGTGAACTGTTGGACGTTTCTCAACCCTTAAAGACGGCAAATGAAGTTAATGCTGTCATTCTTACAAGCCAAAGTAACGAGAAAGGTCAGTAGCACGAGGATTATCTGTTTATCTATTTTGTAATTTAGTGTCACTGAGGCATATCTGCATCCACTTGACATATGTACAGAACTTATATCAAACATCTTGTTTTATTTCGGAATAAGCTACCTTTTGGTAATAGAATTTGAAACTGACAAGTGGACACCCAATCAAGAACAATGCATAAACTGACAAGTGGGGTATGTATTTACTCTCATTTTATACCTCAAAGCAAATCTAAGACTGAATTTTATCAAAAGGTTACATAACTACTGTAAAGACTAGGTTTAGACAAAGATTGAGTCAACTACACAACCGCTAAGGGTGGCGTTGGTGTTTATATTTATAAAGGGATTACATGTACAAGTACAAGTCATATAAGAAGCTACATACTCCCTCTGTAAAGAAATATAAGAGCGTTTAGATCACTCTTTAGTGATCTAAACGCTCTTATATTACTTTACGGAAGGAGTACAAGTCTAATAACTGCACATAAATATAATAATGTACGGCCAGCTGAAAACAGCAAACACTTGAGCTGATCATGCATGACTGGCGAAGAAAGTAGGAAAACATGTTTCAGACGTGCCATTGGAAATTACAGTGCATGGGTAGCTAGCTGAACACTTGAATTGATTTAGTTTCAGCATCCAATCTTCTATTCAAAATTACAGTGCATGGGTAGCTAGCTCAACTTGCCTGTTACTCTTGCCCGTGTCTTGCCTGAAGTAAAATTACAGTGCATGGGTAGGAGGTCCATCTGTTCACAGGCTAAATATGTGAACACCTCTATGTTTTGTTTGGTTTGATTTTCTTAAATACTAATTGAACTGTCTGAAATTATCATTTGCAGTGTGTTGTTGAGTATGTGGTCGATTTCACAACAGGAACGAATGATAAAGGTTTCATAAGCATGTCAATGGTTCACAATCATGAACGCTCTAGCTGACCAAGTTCACCAGAGTTGCATTTCAGGTTACTCCTGTGAGATAGAGATTATCTTTCTATTGTCGCATCTTGAGTCAAAGGCTAAAAGTATAACATATAGTATAGGCAACTTCATCACATCATTGCGTCTCAGAACCCCGCCAAATAAAATGCTGCGCTTTGTTGGCCAGAACAGAAGAATACTCACCTAGAATGCGGTATTTGGCGCGGACGGTCTCGTCAGCGGCGCGCCACGTCTCGACGGCGCCGTCGCCAACGATCTGCTCGGCCGCTAGCTCCAGGCGAGACGGACCGATTGCGGCCCACTCGGCCGCCAGGTGGTCCCTCACCCGCCGCTCCGCCTTGGCCCGGTCGCCAAACAGCCCCTTCAGCACGTCCTGCGAGAAGGCGTTCCCGACGGCGGCCTCGAACTGGTCCGCAGCAGCGAGGGCCTCGGAGGAGGCGAGTGCGGGGTCCCCGCCCTCCTCCTCGTCGACCGCGCGAAGCGCGCGGCCGCCGGGGCGCCCGAAGAGGGCCCGCGCGGCGGCGTCGAAGTCGGGCGCCGAGCAGGCGAGGAAGGCGGCGACGGCGAGGTGCGCGGCAGAGACGGGGGACGCGGGACCCGGGTCGGGGAGGGAGGCGAGGAGCTGGAGGGAGTCGAGCGCGGCGGCGGAGACAGGGTCGGTGTCGAGGCGGCGGAGGAGCAGCGAGCGGAGGAGGCGCGGCGTGGGGCGGTCGGGGAAGGGGAGGCCCGCGAGGAGCACGTTGGCGGCGGCGGTGGGGATGGAGGCGTCCCCTACGACGTGGTCTAGGATAAGGGACGCGTCCGCCGGCGTCAGCCGCGGCATCTTTTCTTGCCGCCGGTAGGGTTTGGGGGCGAGGGGAGGGGGACGGCGAGGCGCGGTGATGGCTGGCTTCAAAACTTAGAACATCTACAGCGGGACTTACAAATCCGGCCCCTCACGACCACGGGCAGTGACCATGCACCTCAAATTTCAACAATTGCATTCAGACGTCTCATATTAGATTCTTAAATCTATATTCCCTCAAAAAAAATTCTTAAATCTATAAAAAATATGCAAACTAAAAAAACTACGTACTACGTTGATCACCTAGCTACTCGTCGTCGGAGATGTCGACGATCTCCGTGCCAGGCTCCGGCGGCATGGGCGGCAGCTGCAGCTCCGGCTCCTCTAGCCTCCTCCGCCTCTATCTCCGTGCCGAGTTCGGCGAAGAGCGCGTCGGACGCCGCCTGCTACTGGTGGGAGAACGTCCGGTTGGCCTCCACATAGGCATCATCCTGGATGGATTCTAGGCCATCTCCTCCGATTGGGCGATGGCGTACTCCGCCTCCGCTTGCTCCATGTTGAAGTCCGGCAGCTCCGTCTCCTCCACCTCCATCGGAGCCATCTTCTCCTCCTATTCCCTCGGCTCCTCCTCCTCCTCCTCCTCCGGCGAGTCCGGAGGCAGCCCGACAGCGATGCGGGGCGCACGCGGCTTGTCTCGCCCGGATCTCCTGCTGGATCTCGTAGCGGCGCTCCGGCGCTAGCATTGCGTAGTAGGTGATCTTGCTCCGGATCATGGTGGAGCGCTGGAGTAGGAGAGGGAGGGCATGGATGGGCTTGGACTGGCAGCACGGAGAGGAGGGTGGATGGGTTAGGGTTGCGGGACGTCGGCCGGCTTAAATAGCCAGATTCACGCGGCGTTCACACCGCGTCGATGGACGTGGTGTCCATCAGACCGCTGGGTTTCCGGGCTTTTCCGGTGACCCCTGTCGTCAGACCGACATGGCAAATGTGCCCAGACGCCCCCATATCCGCCCCATTTTTAGGCTGGATATAAGGGGGGGCGGTCAGCCCGGGCGTTTGAGGCCCGTTTGAGGGGCCCTTCTAAGTCAAAAAATCGTGACTGGTCAGTTACCGGGTGGACCGCCGGGCGTTCGAGGATGGTTTGGGCCGCCCGGCTGTTCCATTTTGAACTTCTTCAAAACTTTATCAAGGTATGTGATTTGTGAAAGTCCAATTAAGCGTCTTGATCTATCTCTATAGATCTTGATGCCCAATATGTAAGCAGCTTCTCTGAGGTCTTTCATGGAAAAACTCTTATTCGGGTATCCCTTTATGCTATCCAGAAATTCTATATCATTTTCAATCAACAATATGTCATCCACATATAATGTTAGAAATGTTAAGAGCTCTCACTCACTTTCTTGTAAATACATGCTTCTCCAAAAGTCTGTATAAAATCATGCTTTGATCACACTATCAAAGCGTTTATTCCAACTCCGAGAGGCTTGCACCAGTCCATAAATGGATCGCTGGAGCTTGCACACTTTGTTAGCATCCTTTGGATCAACAAAACCTTCTGATTGCATCATATACAACTCTTCTTCCAGAAATCCATTCAGGAATGCAGTTTTGACATCCATTTGCCAAATTTCATAATCATAAAATGCGGCAATTGCTAACATGATTCGGACAGACTTAAGCATCGCTACTGGTGAGAAAGTCTCATTGTAGTTGTCGGTGTCAAAACCGGCGGATCTCGGGTAGGGGGTCCCGAACTGTGCGTCTAGGCGGATGGTAACAGGAGACAAGGGACACGATGTTTTACCCAGGTTCGGGCCCTCTTGATGGAGGTAAAACCCTACGTCCTGCTTGATTAAGATTGATGATGTGTGTTACAAGAGTGGATCTACCACGAGATCAAGGAGGCTAAACCCTAGAAGCTAGCCTATGGTATGATTGTTGTTCGTCCTATGGACTAAAGCCATCCGGTTTATATAGACACCGGAGAGGGCTAGGGTTACACAGAGTCGGTTACAATGGTAGGAGATCTACATATCCGTATCGCCAAGCTTGCCTTCCACGCCAAGAAAAGTCCCATCCGGACACGGGACGAAGTCTTCAATCTTGTATCTTCATAGTCTTGGAGTCCGGCCGATGATGATAGTTCGGCTATCCGGACACCCCCTAGTCCGGAACTCCCTCAGTAGCCCCTGAACCAGGCTTCAATGACGACGAGTCCGGCGCGCATGTTATCTTCGGCATTGCAAGGTGGGTTCTTCTTCCGAATAATTTATAGAAGATTGTGAACATCAGGATAGTGTCCGGCTCTGCAAAATAAATTCCACGTACTACCGTAGAGAGAATAATATTACACAAGTTCAATCTGCTGACGTATTTTGTGGCGTGACGTCACACCACTACCAAGCCTTCAAATTGTTTTTATTGTTCCATCTCCGCGCGTTTAGCGAAGCGGTTTCCTTGGCACGTCTTGTCGAAGCAGAGATCGTGTTCCCCTTATTCCGGGATTCCCATCAATACGGACGTGGGTAACCCAACCGCGCCATTGATTGTGACGCTTGGGAGATAATCGACTTTTACCAGGCCGGTGGGGACACATGTTTTCGTCCGCCCATATAAGGGGATAAAGATCCACCCCTTTTACCTGCGCCTTCTTCCTCCTTGGCTTATCCATCTCCGCGAACTCGAGCTCCAGCGCCCAAGTCCGCACTTCTCACCTCAACCTTCTCTAACTATGTCCGGAGCGGGAGGCAAGTGGATGGCCTCCTCCATCACGGAGGGGCAGATCCAGAAGCTGCGCGACGCCGGATATTTGTCCAGCGACATCGCGCACCAGCTCCCCGATGAGGGAGAGCTCATCCCCACCCCCAGGCCCCATGAGAGGGTAGTATTTCTTCCCCATTTCCTCCGCGGACTGGGCTTCCCACTTCATCCCTTTTTCCAGGGGCTCATGTTCTACTATGGCCTAGATTTCCATGATCTGGCCCCGAATTTCATCCTCAACATCTCGGCATTTATCGTCGTGTGTGAGGCCTTCCTCTGCATCCAGCCCCACTTCGGCTTGTGGCTCAAGACCTTCAGTGTCAAGCCGAAGGTTGTGAAGGGCAGCCAAGCGGAGTGCGGAGGCGCCATGGTGGGAAGGATGTCCCACGTTACATGGCTGGAGGGCACTTTCGTGGAAATCATTAAGGGGTGGCAATCAGGGTGGTTCTACATCACTGAGCCGCGTGACCCTGATTGGGCAGCGGCCCCTGAATTCAGATCCGGCATCCCTACACGGCTCACCTCCTGGAAAGAGAGTGGTCGGATCTGGGGGGATTTGGAGGAGCTGACCGGACTCCAAGCCTGTATCCAGAAGCTGGTGGACAAGAAGCTCAAGCTTGTCAACGTAGTCCAGGTCATGCTCATCCGCCGGATTCTCCCGTGCCAACGACAGGGCTTCAACATGTGGGAGTTCGATCCGGCGCAGCACCCGACCCTGAGCGGGCTCTTCGTGAAGGAAATATGCCCTAGAGGCAATAATAAAGTTATTATTTATTTCCTCATATCATGATAAATGTTTATTATTCATGCTATAATTGTATTAACCAGAAACATGATACATGTGTGAATACATAGACAAACATATAGTCACTAGTGTGCCTCTACTTGACTAGCTCATTAATCAAAGATGGTTATGTTTCCTAACCATAGACATGTGTTGTCATTTGATTAATGGGATCACATCATTAGGAGAATGATGTGATTGACTTGACCCATTCCGTTAGCCTTAGCACTTGATCGTTTAGTATGTTGCTATTGCTTTCTTCATGACTTATACATGTTCCTGTAACTATGAGATTATGCAACTCCCGTTTACCGGAGGAACACTTTGGGTACTACCAAACGTCACAACGTAACTCGGTGATTATAAAGGAGTACTATAGGTGTCTCCGAAGGTACATGTTGAGTTGGCGTATTTCGAGATTAGGTTTTGTCACTCCGGTTGTCGGAGAGGTATCTCTGGGCCCTCTCGGTAATGCACATCACTATAAGCCTTGCAAGCAATGTGACCAATGAGTTGGTTACGGGATGATGCATTACGTAACGAGTAAAGAGACTTGCCGGTAACGAGATTGAACTAGGTATTGGATACCGACGATCAAATCTCGGGCAAGTAACATACCGATGACAAAGGGAACAACGTATGTTGTTATGCGGTTTGACTGATAAAGATCTTCGTAGAATATGTAGGAACCAATATGGGCATCCAGGTTCCGCTATTGGTTATTGACCGAGAATAGTTCTAGGTCATGTCTACATAGTTCTCGAACCCGTAGGGTCCGCACGCTTAACGTTACGATGACAGTTTTATTATGAGTTTATAAGTTTTGATGTACCGAAGTTTGTTCGGAGTCCCGGATGTGATCACGGACATGACGAGGAGTCTCGAAATGGTCGAGACATAAAGATTGATATATTGGACGACTATATTCGGACACCGGAAGTGTTCCGGACGTTGTCGGAGAAAACCAGAGTGCCAGAGGGTTACCGGAACCCCCCGGGGAGAGATAATGGGCCACATGAGCCTTGGTGGAAAGAGAGAGGGGCGGCCAGGGTGGGCTGCGCGCCCCCTCTCCCTCTAGTCCGAATTGGACTAGGAGGGGGGGGGGGCGGCGCCCCCCTCTTTCCTTCCCCCCTCTTCCCCTTCCTTCTCCCTCCTAGTAGGAGTAGGAAAAGGGGAGTCCTACTCCTACTAGGAGGAGGACTCCTCCTCCTTGGCGCGCCCACAAGGGCCGGCCGGCCTTCCCCCTCCCTCCTTTATATACGGGGGCAGGGGGCACCCCAGGACACACAAGTTGATCTACGGATCGTTCCTTAGCCGTGTGCGGTGCCCCTCTCCACCATATTCCACCTCGGTCATATCGTCGCGGAGTTCAGGCGAAGCCCTGCGCCAGTAGAGCATCATCATTGTCACCACGCCATCGTGCTGACGGAACTCATCCCCGAAGCTTTGCTGGATCGGAGCCCGGGGATCGTCATCGAGCTGAACGTGTGCTGAACTCGGAGGTGTCGTACGTTCGGTACTTGGATCGGTCGGATCGTGAAGACGTACGACTACATCAACCGCGTTGTCATAACGCTTCCGCTTACGGTCTACGAGGGTACGTGGACAACACTCTCCCCTCTCGTTGCTATGCCATCACCATGATCTTGCGTGTACGTAGGATTTTTTTTGAAATTACTACGTTCCCCAGCAGTGGCATCCGAGCCAGGTTTTATGCGTAGATGTCATATGCACGAGTAGAACACAAGTGAGTTGTGGGCGATACAAGTCATACTCCTTACCAGCATGTCATACTTTGGTTCGGCGGTATTATGAGATGAAGCGGCCCGGACCAACATTACGCGTACGCTTACGCGAGACTGGTTTCACCGTTACGAGCACTCGTGCTTAAAGGTGGCTGGCGGGTGCCTGTCTCTCTCACTTTAGCTGAATCGAGTGTGGCTACGCCCGGTCCTTGCGAAGGTTAAAACATCACTAACTTGACGAACTATCGTTGTGGTTTTGATGCGTAGGTAAGAATGGTTCTTGCTAAGCCCGTAGCTGCCACGTAAAACTTGCAACAACAAAGTAGAGGATGTCTAACTTGTTTTTGCAGGGCATGTTGTGATGTGATATGGTCAAGACGTGATGCTATATTTTATTGTATGAGATGATCATGTTTTGTAACCGAAGTTATCGGCAGCTGGCAGGAGCCATATGGTTGTCGCTTTATTGTATGAAATGCAAACGCCCTGTAATTGCTTTACTTTATCACTAAGCGGTAGCGATAGTTGTAGAAGCAATAGATGGCGTAAACGACAACGATGCTACGATGAAGATCAAGGTGTCGCGCCGGTGACTATGGTGATCACGACGGTGCTTCGGAGATGGAGATCACAAGCACAAGATGATGATGGCCATATCATATCACTTATATTGATTGCATGTGATGTTAATCCTTTATGCATCTTATCTTGCTTTGATTGACGGTAGCATTTTAAGATGATCTCTCACTAAAATTATCAAGAAGTGTTCTCCCTGAGTATGCACCATTGCCAAAGTTCGTCGTGCCCAGACACCACGTGATGATCGGGTGTGATAAGCTCTACGTCCATCTACAATGGGTGCAAGCCAGTTTTGCACATGCAGAATACTCAGGTTAAACTTGACGAGCCTAGCATATGCAGATATGGCCTCGGAACACGGAGACCGAAAGGTCGAGCGTGAATCATATAGTAGATATGATCAACATAGTGATGTTCACCATTGAAAACTACTCCATCTCACGTGATGATCGGTTATGGTTTAGTGGATTTGGATCACGTGATCACTTAGATGACTAGAGAGATGTCTGTCTAAGTGGGAGTTCTTAAGTAATATGATTAATTGAACTTAAATTTATCATGAACTTAGTACCTGATAGTATTTTGCTTATCTATGTTTGTTGTAGATAGATGGCTCGTGCTGTTGTTCCGTTGAATTTTAATGCGTTCCTTGAGAAAGCAAAGTTGAAAGATGATGGTAGCAATTACACGGACTGGGTCCGTAACTTGAGGATTATCCTCATTGCTGCACAGAAGAATTATGTCCTGGAAGCACCGCTGGGTGCCAGGCCTACTGCTGATGCAACTGACGATGTTAAGAACGTCTGGCAGAGCCAAGCTGATGACTACTCGATAGTTCAGTGTGCCATGCTTTACGGCTTAGAACCGGGTCTTCAATGATGTTTTGAACGTCATGGAGCATATGAGATGTTCCAGGAGTTGAAGTTATTATTTCAAGCAAATGCCCGGATTGAGAGATATGAAGTCTCCAATAAGTTCTATAGCTGCAAGATGGAGGAGAATAGTTCTGTCAGTGAACACATACTCAAAATGTCTGGGTATAATAATCACTTGATTCAACTGGGAGTTAATCTTCCTAATGATAGTGTCATTGACAGAATTCTCCAATCACTGCCACCAAGCTACAAGAGCTTCGTGATGAACTATAATATGCAAGGGATGAACAAGACAATTCCCGAGCTCTTCACAATGCTAAAAGCTGCGGAAGTAGAAATCAAAATGGAGCATCAAGTGTTGATGGTTAACAAGACCACTAGTTTCAAGAAAAAGGGCAAAGGGAAGAAGAAGGGGAACTTCAAGAAGAACAACAAGGAAGTTGCTGCTGAAGAGAAGAAACCCAAGTCTGGACCTAAGCCTGAAACTGAGTGCTTCTACTGCAAGCAGACTGGACACTGGAAGCAGAACTGCCCCAAGTATTTGGCGGATAAGAAGGATGGCAAGGTGAACAAAGGTATATGTGATATACATGTTACTGATGTGTACCTTACTAGAGCTCGCAGTAGCACCTGGGTATTTGATACTGGTTCTGTTGCTAACATTTGCAACTCGAAACAGGGACTACGGAATAAGCGAGCATTGGCCAAGGATGAGGTGACAATGCGCGTGGGAAACGGTTCCAAAGTCGATGTGATCGCGGTCGGCACGCTACCTCTACATCTACCTTTAGGATTAGTTTTAGACCTGAATAATTGTTATTTGGTGCCAGCGTTGAGCATGAACATTATATCTGGATCTTGTTTGATGCGAGACGGTTATTCATTTAAATCAGAGAATAATGGTTGTTCTATTTATATGAGTAATATCTTTTATGGTCATGCACCCTTGAAGAGTGGTCTATTTTTGTTGAATCTCGATAGTAGTGATACACATATTCATAATGTCGAAGCCAAAAGATGCAGAGTTAATAATGATAGTGCAACTTATTTGTGGCACTGCCGTTTAGGTCATATCGGTGTAAAGCGCATGAAGAAACTCCATACTGATGGAATTTTGGAATCACTTGATTATGAATCACTTGGTACTTGCGAACCGTGCCTCATGGGCAAGATGACTAAAACATCGTTCTCCGGTACTATGGAGAGAGCAACAGATTTATTGGAAATCATACATACAGATGTATGCGGTCCGATGAATGTTGAAGCTCGTGGCGGATATCGTTATTTTCTCACCTTCACAGATGATTTAAGCAGATATGGGTATATCTACTTAATGAAACACAAGTCTGAAACATTTGAAAAGTTCAAAGAATTTCAGAGTGAAGTGGAAAATCATCATAACAAGAAAATAAAATTCCTACGATCTGATCGTGGAGGAGAATATTTGAGTTACGAGTTTGGTTTACATTTGAAACAATGCGGAATAGTTTCGCAGCTCACGCCACCCGGAACACCGCAACGAAATGGTGTGTCCGAACGTCATAATCATACTTTACTAGATATGGTGCAATCTATGATGCCTCTTACTGATTTACCGCTATCATTCTGGGGTCATGCTTTAGAGACGGCCGCATTCACGTTAAATAGGGCACCATCAAAATCCGTTGAGACGACGCCTTATGAACTGTGGTTTGGCAAGAAACCAAAGTTGTCATTTCTTAAAGTTTGGGGCTGCGATGCTTATGTGAAGAAACTTCAACCAGATAAGCTCGTACCTAAATCGGAGAAATGTGTCTTCATAGGATACCCAAAAGAAACAGTTGGGTATACCTTCTATCACAAATCCGAAGGCAAGACATTCGTTGCTAAGAATGGATCCTTTCTAGAGAAGGAGTTTCTCTCGAAAGAAGTGAGTGGGAGGAAAGTAGAACTTGATGAGGTAACTGTACCTGCTCCCTTATTGGAAAGTAGTTCATCACATGAATCGGTTCCTGTGACACCTACACCAATTAGTGAAGAAGCTAATGATATTGATCATGAAACTTCAGATCAAGTTTCTACTGAACTTCGAAGGTCTACCAGAGTAAGATCCGCACCAGAATGGTACGGTAATCCTATTCTGGAAGTCATGTTACTTGACCATGACGAACCTACGAACTATGAGGAAGTGATGATGAGCCCAGATTCCGCAAAATGGCTAGAGGCCATGAAATCTAAGATGGGATCCATGTATGATAACAAAGTATGGACTTTGGTTGACTTGCCCAATGATCGGCAGGCCATTGAGAACAAATGGATCTTTAAGAAGAAGACTGACGCTGATGGTAATGTAACTGTCTATAAAGCTCGACTTTTCGCAAAAGGTTTTCGACAAGTTCAAGGGGTTGACTACGATGAGACTTTCTCACCCGTAGTGATGCTTAAGTCTGTCCGAATCATGTTAGCCATTGCTGCATTTCATGATTATGAAATCTAGCAAATGGATGTCAAAACTGCATTCTTGAATGGATTTCTGGAAGAAGAGTTGTATATGATGCAACCAGAACGTTTTGTTGATCCAAAAGGTGCTAACAAAGTATGCAAGCTCCAGCGATCCATTTATGGACTGGTGCAAGCATCTCGGAGTTGGAATAAACGCTTTGATAGTGTGATCAAAGCATATGGTTTTATACAGACTTTTAGAGAAGCCTGTATTTACAAGAAAGTGAGTGGGAGCTCTGTAGCATTTCTGGTATTATATGTAGATGACATATTATTAATTGGAAATGATATAGAATTTCTGGATAACATAAAGGGATACTTGAATAAAAGTTTTTCAATGAAAGATCTAGGTGAAGCTGCTTACATATTGGGCATCAAGATCTATAGAGATAGATCAAGACGCTTAATAGGACTTTCACAAAGCACATACCTTGATAAAATTTTGGAAAAGTTCAAAATGGATCAGGCAAAGAAAGGGTTCTTGCCCGTGCTTCAAGGTGTGAAGTTGAGTCAAACTCAATGCCCGACCATAGCAGAAGATAGAGAAAAAATGAAAGATCTTCCCTATGCTTCAGCCATAGGCTCTATCATGTATGCAATGCTGTGTACCAGACCTGACGTATGCTTCGCAATAAGTTTGGCAGGGAGGTACCAAAGTAATCCAGGAGTGGATCACTAGATAATGGTCAAGAACATCCTGAAATACCTGAAAAGGACTAAGGATATGTTTCTCGTATATGGAGGTGACAAAGAGCTAGTCGTAAATGGTTACGTCGATGCAAGCTTTGACACTGATCCGGACGATTCTAAATCGCAAACCGGATACGTGTTTTTATTAAATGGTGGAGCTGTAAGTTGGTGCAGTTCTAAACAAAGCGTCGTGGCGGGATCTACATGTGAAGCTGAGTACATAGCTGCTTCGGAAGCAGCAAATGAAGGAGTCTGGATGAAGGAGTTCATTACCGATCTAGGTGTCATACCTAGTGCATCGGGACCAATGAAGACCTTCTGTGACAATACTGGTGCAATTGCTTTGGCAAAGGAATCCAGATTTCACAAGAGGACCAAGCACATCAAGAGACGCTTCAATTCCATCCGGGACCAAGTCCAAGTGGGAGACATAGAAATTTGCAAGATACATATGGATCTGAATGTTGCAGACCCATTGACTAAGCCTCTCTCACGAGCAAAACATGATCAGCACCAAGACTCCATGGGTGTTAGAATCATTACTATGTAATCTAGATTATTGACTCTAAGCCTCTCTCAAGTGGGAGACTGAAGGAAATATGCCCTAGAGGCAATAATAAAGTTATTATTTATTTCCTCATATCATGATAAATGTTTATTATTCATGCTAGAATTGTATTAACCGGAAACATGATACATGTGTGAATACATAGACAAACATATAGTCACTAGTATGCCTCTACTTGACTAGCTCATTAACCAAAGATGGTTATGTTTCCTAACCATAGACATGTGTTGTCATTTGATTAATGGGATCACATCATTAGGAGAATGATGTGATTGACTTGACCCATTCCGTTAGCCTTAGCACTTGATCGTTTAGTATGTTGCTATTGCTTTCTTCATGACTTATACATGTTCCTGTAACTATGAGATTATGCAACTCCCGTTTACCGGAGGAACACTTTGGGTACTACCAAACATCACAACATAACTGGGTGATTATAAAGGAGTACTACAGGTGTCTCCGAAGGTACATGTTGAGTTGGCGTATTTCGAGATTAGGTTTTGTCACTCCGATTGTCGGAGAGGTATCTCTGGGCCCTCTCGGTAATGCACATCACTATAAGCCTTGCAAGCAATATGACCAATGAGTTGGTTACGGGATGATGCATTACGTAACGAGTAAAGAGACTTGCCGGTAACGAGATTGAACTAGGTATTGGATACCGACAATCAAATCTCGGGCAAGTAACATGCCGATGACAAAGGGAACAACGTATGTTGTTATGCGGTTTGACTGATAAAGATCTTCGTAGAATATGTAGGAACCAATATGGGCATCCAGGTTCCGCTATTGGTTATTGACCGAGAATAGTTCTAGGTCATGTCTACATAGTTCTCGAACCCGTAGGGTCCACACGCTTAATGTTACGATGACAATTTTATTATGAGTTTATAAGTTTTGATGTACCGAAGTTTGTTCGGAGTCCCGGATGTGATCATGGACATGACGAGGAGTCTCGAAATGGTCGAGACATAAAGATTGATATATTGGACGACTATATTCGGACACCGGAAGTGTTCCGGACGTTGTCGGAGAAAACCGGAGTGCCGGAGGGTTACCGGAACCCCCCCGGGGAGAGATAATGGGCCACATGGGCCTTGGTGGAAAGAGAGAGGGGCGGCCAGGGTGGGCCGCGCGCCCCCTCTCCCTCTGGTCCGAATTGGACTAGGAGGGGGGGGGGCTCCCCCCTCTTTCCTTCTCCCCTCTTCCCCTTCCTTCCCCCTCCTAGTAGGAGTAGGAAAAGGGGAGTCCTACTCCTACTAGGAGGAGGACTCCTCCTCCTTGGCACGCCCACAAGGGCCGGCCGGCCTCCCCCCTCCGTCCTTTATATACGGGGGCAGGGGGGCACCCCAGGACACACAAGTTGATCTACGGATCGTTCCTTAGCCGTGTGCGGTGCCCCCCTCCACCATATTCCACCTCGGTCATATCGTCGCGGAGTTTAGGCGAAGCCCTGCGCCGGTAGAGCATCATGATCATCACCACGCCGTCGTGCTGACGGAACTCATCCCCGAAGCTTTGCTGGATCGGAGCCCGGGGATCATCATCGAGCTGAACGTGTGCTGAACTCGGAGGTGCCGTACGTTTGGTACTTGGATCGGTCGGATCGTGAAGACGTACGACCACATCAACCGCGTTGTCATAACGCTTCCACTTACGGTCTACGAGGGTACGAGGACAACACTCTCCCCTCTCGTTGCTATTCCATCACCATGATCTTGCGTGTACGTAGGAATTTTTTTGAAATTACTATGTTCCCCAACACTTCGACACTATGTACGAAGATGTCTGGAAGGTGCTGTTCAAGGGCGCCGAGGCTCCTGCATCCGCTACCGAAGATCGCGGATTCCACTTGCAGCGTCTAGCTGACGAGGTAAGTGATTTTGCCACTTGTTTTCCATAGTTTGACTCTATGCGGGATCTAAACTCCCTTTACCTTTGACAGGACTGGCTGGCGAAGGCCGAATGGACTATCTGTCCGGCCCCATTGCCAGAGGACCCAGCGGACGCCCGCCTAACGGGGCTGCTGGCTCCGGCACCCCACGTGGTGTCGGAGAAGAAGGCCAAGAAGAAGGCCACGGTGTCGGTGTACTAAAGTAGGGGGGTACCTTAGTACCCCGAACTTGTGCACGGGCAGTCGCGGCAACCCGCGGCAGGGCTTGCCGGGCGTCCGCCAAGGTCCTCCGCGGCTACGATGATGCCGTTCAGGAACGGAGTACTCAAGCTAAAGCCCCCGGCAAGAGGAGCTTGCCGGGAAGGCCAACCAAGGCCCCGACAAGAGGAGCTTGCCGGGAAGGCCAACCAAGGCCCGGCAAGAAGAGCTCGCCGAGAAGAAAACAAAGGCCCCGGCAAGAAGAGCTTGCCGGGAAGACCGACCGAAGCGCCTCCAGAGGACTTGCCGCGACGCCCCGTGCGCCCCGGCAAGGCCCGAGGGCTGGCAAGCTTGCCGGCACGACAAAAGGAGGACCGCGGCAAGGCACTTGCCGCGGCAAGATTGCCAACCAAACTCCAACACATCCTGCGACGTGTCATCACAGGGCCGTCCCAAAGGCACGTGGCGAGGCACTACACAGCCATGCGGAGCGAGGTGGCAAGCGGAGCTGACAGAAACGCCATCGTGGCAGCCGGTGGCTCATTTGACGATCGCCTCTCTGCACTGTTGGGGCGACCGGACGGGCATTAAATGCCCTTGTCCCCTGCCGTCAGTTAGGGAGGGGCACTGTTGGTCACTGTTACACCAACCTGCGTTTTTACCTTTCTACCCCCTCTTCTTACGTTGCCACCTGTTGGTGCCCCCTTTAGACTATAAAAGGGAGGCCCATGCGCACGTAGAAGGGGTTCGGTTCGGCGGGATAGGTTCTAGGGTTCATCAGAGGACACAGGATCAAGGTCTGGTCCAACACATACACATCACACCACCGTGCGCTCGTATTTGAGCAAGATCAAATAACAACACAAAGCAGCAGTAGGAGTTTTATCTCTCCGGAGAGCTCCGAAGCTGGGTAAAAAGATCGCCCCCCGTCTCTCTCACCCACCGCGCGCCCGGGACCTCGATCCGCTCTGCGCGCGGCCTCCGCCCCCCTCTCCGAACCAGAAAAGGGCCCCCCCGTGCCCCATAGGTGCCCGGCGGCCACGGAAGCAGACCGTGCCCCCGCCGCGACATCTTTGGCGCGCCAAGTAGGGGGCGCGTCGAGGTCGTGAGCATCCGATCCGGTCTCCGCGCACGCTGCATCAACGCCTTCATCGACATGCCACCGAAGAAGAAGCCTTCGGAGGTAGCCGCTCCGTCTACATCGATTCCGCCACCACCGCCGGAGCAATCGGGCAGTGGAGTGGGCGCCGGCGGAGGAGCGGGCGCCGACGGTGGGACTCACGTCGTCACCAGATCCAAAAACAAGGCCCCGCAAGTGTCGGCGACCATGCAGACACCGCACCCTTCCCAGGAGGTGCAAGGCCGACAACGCCCCGGTGCTCCTAGCACCGTGCTCGCGTTGGAGCAAGGCCAAGCTGGTGGGTCGCGAGACGCTCGAGGTCAGCATGCACGCCCGCATGCTGGCGCGAGCGAGGTACGGTCGCCAGGGCGGGGTGATGCACCTCCCAATCCAGTTGGGAGTCCGAGCACATCCCGCTCCTCGCGCCACTCGTCGCCGCCACCACCCAAGATAACAGAGGAAGCGCTGGCCCGAGCCCAGCTGCTCCTAGACTACCCTCCGGCGCCGCACAAGATCGACGACTGGAGGATGACCATATACAGCCTCATCGCCTTCGCCAACGGCGACAAGCCCCGGCAACCGAGCGCATCGAGGCCCCGGCAAGGCGTCCAAGCGCAAGCCGACGCCGACAAGACCGCTGGGGGAGCCGCCTCCGTGCACTCCCAGCCCCGAAGGCCAAGATCGCCGGCTCGTCGGACCAACCCCGACGGCGACTCCACCGCGTCGTCAGATCCGCGGACTCGACGCGACCAGCGCCACGTTCTCCAAGAACGGCGGCACGAAGACGCTTGCACTCGCATCGAGCGCAGAAGGGAAACGCGACATCAATCTGACCAGCGTGCTGGGCCCACTGTCGACATGCATGCGCTGGGGGAGCCAGGCGACTTGCCGTACGCGGCAGGTTGCCCTGTGTTCACCCGCAAACTGCGGCAAGTCCAGTGGCCCAAAACCAAGAACTTCAAGCCAGACATGCCCGAGAAGTACGATGGCAGGATACATCCCTCGGAGTTCCTCAGCATCTACACCATCGCGGTGCAGGCTGCCGGAGGGCGCGATGAGAAGATCCTCGCCAACTACTTCCCACTGGTACTCAAGCCCAATGTCAGATCTTGGCTCATGCACTTGCCGGACGGTTCCATCTCTTCATGGGCTGACCTGTGTCATCAGTTTGTCGGCGCCTTCACGGGCGGCCACAAGCCTCATGGCCAGGAAAGTGACCTCCACTTGCTCGTTCAGAAGGATGGGGAGCCCCTGCGCAAGTACATACAGAGATTCAGCCAGGTGCAACGCAACATCCCAGACGTCCACCCTGCCGCGGTTATCAGCGCCTTTCATCAGAACGTGCGTAACCGCAGGATGAGGGAGGAGATGGCGATGTGCAAGATCAGAGACGTCAGCGAGCTCTATGCTCTGGCCGACAAGTGTGCACGGGCTGAGGAGGGGAGGAAAATCCCCGGAGAGGTTGCGGGAGCAAAAGGATCTGACAGTGAGGATACCGCCCCGGCAAGGAAGAACCGGAGACGGAATAACAGGAAGAGAAAGACTAAGGATGTGCTAGCTGTTGAGCATTCCGGCAACGGAGGCGGCTCCGACAAGGCCAAGGCCGATGACTCTGGCGAGGCTGTGGTAGCCGCCGACAAGCAGGATGGCTCCGGCAAGCGGTATTGCAAGATCCACCGCACCAAGGGCCACGATCTCCAAACCTGCAAGAAAGTCGAAGAGATGGCGGAGCTGCAGAAAGCAGAGTACGAGCGCCGCGATAAGGAGAGAGCCCAGGGAAGTGGCGGAGGATCCGGCAAGAAACTTCCCGCCCGGGGTGGACACCGCGGCAAGCCCAAGCCGCGGCAAGGAGACAGGCCTCCCCGCAGCTGCGACAAGTACGAAGATGAAGATGAGATGGAGGAAGATGAGACCGATGACCAAGAGTTTCAGAAGGCGACAGAGGTGCTGTGCATCGACGGCGGCGCCTCTCTGCACGCCTCACACCGCCAACTCAAGCAGTGGGTGCGAGAGGTGAACGCAACGGAGCCGTCCATCGAGGCGCGCAGGCCTCTGAAATGGTCCGTCACGCCCATCATTTTCGATGTAGAAGACCACCCTGATCGCATCACTGCGGTCGGGTGCTTGCCGATGTTGGTCTCACCAACAATCCGCAACCTCAAGGTCACAAAGATGTTGGTTGACGGCGGAGCCGGCCTGAACCTGATTTCCTCCACAGTGCTCAAGAAGCTCCAGATCCCCGACAGCGAGCTCGAAGAGACTGGTACCTTTCAAGGGATAAATCCGGGAAGGAGCAAGCCCAAGGGGAAGATCACATTGCCAGTGACGTTTGGCAGTGAGCTGAATTTTAGGACAGAGAGGGTCACCTTCGATGTTGCTGATATCCCATTACCCTAAAATGGGATACTCGGCCGACCAGCGCTTGCCAAGTTCATGGCAGCCTCTCACTACGCATACAACGTGCTCAAGATGCCTGGCCCGATGAGTATCATTTCTGTCCAAGGGGACAAGAGGGATGCACTCATCTGCGCCGACAAGATTTACCGGGAAGCAGCGGCCGCAGCAGAGCGCGAGCCACTTGCCGCTAAAGCTCCCCGGGGGAAGGAGAAGCTCAAGTCCGGCAAGTGCAGCCCTGATGCCCACTCCGGCAAGCGCACCTCCTCGGAGTGCTGCGCTGCCGTCGAGAGCGCACCATCGAGCTCCACCGGCAAGTGCAAGAAAGCAAAGGCAAATCCGCCAAAGATCAAGCCCGGCAAGAACAGCTCTGATATCTGCTCCGGCAAGCACGCCTCCCCGGAGTGCCGCGCTGCCGTCGAGGATGCGCCATCGAGCTCCGCTAGCCAGTAGGGCGAAGAAAGCGCCCAGCTTGAAGCTTTTGGATTGTACTCCCTGAGAATCCGTACCTTGTACGAAGAACCTGCACGCAGAAGGGTCGAATCGTGGCTAATTTGCGCCCTTGATCCGTTTCGAGTCCGCTCAACGACGAAAGCGCGCCGCAAATAGCCCGACGAGTTCTTCTTGCCGGAAGCAACACCGCCAGCGGGCTGCTGATGTCCCGCACCCAGCAAGTGTGTTTACACTGGCAGGTTCCCTGAAAGCGCGCGGGGGGGGGGGGGGGGGGGGTAAAAACGTACATGGGAGGGAGTCAAGGGAGGAGCGCGGCTTCGCCGGACCACGAAAGACAGAAAAGCTAAGTCACCCGAGCTCGAGCGCATAGCTCTTTTCTTCAGTTTTGAGCGCTTATGTTATATTCCTCGTACGTTCGTCCCTTGTACGAAAAACCCGTGCGCTGAGGAGCCAACTCATGGTTAAGTTGCGCCCTTGCTTTGTTTTCGAGTCCGCTCAACAATGCAAGCGCGCTGCAACTGGCCCAAGAAGGTTTCTTGCCGGGTACAACACCGCCAGCAGGCTGCTGACGTTCCGCACTCAGCAAGTGTGTTAGCACCGGCAAGTTCTCTAGAAGCGTAGGGCAAAAACGTACAAGGGGTATAATGAAATCGAGGATGTAACGTAGCAAGCCTTGCCATGGGACGTCCTTTGTATGAGAAACTTGGGCGCAGAGGAGCTAACTCGTGGTTAAGTTGCGCCCTTGCTTTGTTTTCGAGTCCGCTCAACAATGCAAGTGCGCTGCAACTGGCCCGAGGAGGTTTCTTGCCGGGTACAACACCGCCAGCAGGCTGCTGACGTTCCGCACTCAGCAAGTGTGTTAGCACCGGCAAGTTCCCTAGAAGCGTAGAGTGTAAACATACAAAGGGTGAAACATGGCATCGCATTGCCCAACCTGAGGTTATGTTGCAAAGAATAACTTATTACAGCGCTGTCTTAGTTATTTTTGTGACTGTAATAACAGCGACAAGAAGAAGCTAGAAGGGCGTACTGGCGAAGAGGCCCCGGCAAGCCGATTTCACTGGGGGCTGCGGCCGCCAAGATCCCTACACGGCAAGTCAGGGTCCCCGGGGGCTACAACGCTGGCGGCAAGGACAGAGCAAGGCGCACCAGCGCCTAGGTCCCGGCGGAGCCAAAGTTGCCGGGGGCTGCAAATATCAAGATTCACCCTCGGCAAGCCAGAGTCGCCGGGGGCTGTAATACCAGATAAGTTTTCCATCCCTCGTCATGCATCCTCTTGTGGGCTGGGGAAAGCGAGGCCGCGTCTCTGAACGATCATGCCTTGTACGAAAAGAACCTGTGCGCGGAGGAACCGACTCATAGCTAGTCGCGCACCGACTGTTGCTTCGAGTCCGCTCGACAATTTAGGTGAACTGCGGCTAGCCCAACGACAAGGTTTCTTGTCGGCCGCGACACCGCCGGCAGGGAACCAACTCGTAGCTAGTTGCCTTACTGTCGTTTCGAGTCCGCTCAACGACTTAAGTAAGCCGCGACTAGCTCCGCGACAAGGTTTCCTGTCGGTTGCAGTTCCGTTGCCGACGTTCCGCACTCGGCGCTCACGGCAAGGTGCCCGCGCCGGCAAGTTCCCTAAAAGCGTAGGGTGAAACCGTACAAGGCGCGCAATCAAGTAAAAGACTTAATCCGGCAAGCTTTCCCCTCTTTTCATTAAAAAAACATCCCAATTTAGTGTGAGTCCATGGAGGATGAAAAACATGATAGAGAGGATTACAAGCTTTAAATACAGCTAAGGCCCGAGGGCTTACAAACTAAAAGATAAGGTGCCCGTAATCCCTCTCCTGTTTTCTCTTCAGGAGGTAGGTCAAGGAGGCCCCGGCAAGAGAAGCTTGCCGGGGAGGGCGAAAGAAACGCCTAGGCGAGCTACGGGTGCCAGAAGACACCAAGAGAACTTCCCGGGGCCCGGCCAGGAGCTTGGCGGAGACGGAGGCGCCGGAGGCAGAGCTCGAAGATGGGGCGGCAGGACGTCAGCACGCTGTCGAGGGCACCTCGCCCTCGTACTCCGACTTGACGGCCTTGCCGCCACCCCTCTTCCTCTTCCGCCGCCTCCCTACGCCAGCCGCCCAAGGAGACGGCCCCGGGGAGTTCAGAAGGCCGGCGACCCGGATGATGGGGTCGCCGGTGGCGCGCGCGAGGCAGCGTCTGACGCCTAGTCGGACCCGCTGTCCTCGTCGTCGCTGCCGCTCCCCTCCTCGTCACTCTCGCTCGAGGAGGGACCTTCGCTATCGGAGGAGCTGTCCGCGCAGCATCTCGCCCGGATGCCGGAGTCCCCGAAGACCTTGACGGCGAGAAGGTTGCCCTCCATTAACTTGAAATGGAGGGTAAACCCCGCTGTCAAGCTATGGATGCGGGCGAACGTCTTCCACCCTCGGTCGAAGTACATCACGCCGGGGGCTGGGGATACGACACTAACTCGAGTGCCGCTGATCCCGCAGCCCCTCATGCGCAACTCCAGCATCTCGGGCAGGTCCGGCTCCATCGTGCTCGCAAAGGGAGCTGGAAGACGGAGGCGTCGGCGAGGTGCCCGGCGCAGCTTGACGAAGAACTCCCAGGGGTTGTCCCCAATATGGACTGCCTCGAGGAGAGGAGCCGTCGGCGGAGACGGGGGTGGCGCACCACCCCGGCCGCCTCTTCCCCGAGCACCTCGGCCACGCCCTCGACCTCGCCCTCGGCCTCGCCCCCTCCCTCTTCCCCTCTCGACCGGCTCCACCGCTGCAGGAGCGACAGAGGGAGGGATGCGCTGTCTGGCGGCAACCCTCGCTGCCACCGACGAGGGGCCAGGATTCCCTTTCTCCATGACGAATGGGAGGAAGGGGAGCAGAAGTTAAAAAGGAAAGAAGGAGATGAAGGAGTGTGGGCTTCTATGCCCTCCCCCCTGCCCCTTATAAAGGAGCAGGGTGGGAGCCCGACCGCCCCGCTCGGCGAATCAAGGCACGGGAGAGCAGAGAATCAGGGCCGACCCGCTGCCTCTGCTCAGACCGGCCCAGATTCCCCAATTCCACCGTCCATGACCCCAAGCGCATGGGAGCCGCGTGGCAGGGATGCAGCGCCGAGTGGACGGGTGAGGCATTCTCGCCCCACCCCGTGAGCATGGGAGCGGACGCCTCAAAAGCCGCGCGCTGGCCCCGTCCAGTAAATGCACCACGCCCCCACACCTACCTCCATTTAGGAAGGAGGGCGTGGGCCGTCCCCTCCGTCATGGCTTGATGCGTGCTCGCGAGGACTCAGCCCCACACACACCGCCCACGTCGCCCACGATGCCGCGTTTGACGCGTGCCACTCCGAGCGTGCGCGGTGGAAGCGGAGTCCGATTTTGTGTGGACCCAGGCCACGCGTGCCCGTGCACTGTTTTGGGCCTGGCCCAACAACGCTCGGCACCGTGTATGGCCCAGGCCCGGGGGCTACTGTCAGTGTACTAAAGTAGGGGGGTACCTTAGTACCCCGAACTTGTGCACGGGCAGTCGCGGCAACCCGCGGCAGGGCTTGCCGGGCGTCCGCCAAGGTCCTCCGCGGCTACGATGATGCCGTTCAGGAACGGAGTACTCAAGCTAAAGCCCCCGGCAAGAGGAGCTTGCCGGGAAGGCCAACCAAGGCCCCGGCAAGAGGAGCTTGCCGGGAAGGCCAACCAAGGCCCGGCAAGAAGAGCTCGCCGGGAAGAAAACAAAGGCCCCGGCAAGAAGAGCTTGCCGGGAAGACCGACCGAAGTGCCTCCAGAGGACTTGCTGCGACGCCCCGCGCGCCCCGGCAAGGCCCGAGGGCTGGCAAGCTTGCCGGCACGACAAAAGGAGGACCGCGGCAAGGCACTTGCCGCGGCAAGATTGCCAACCAAACTCTAGCACATCCTGTGACGTGTCATCACAGGGCCGTCCCAAAGGCACGTGGCGAGGCACTACACAGCCATGCGGAGCGAGGTGGCAAGCGAAGCTGACAGAAACGCCATCATGGCAGCCGGTGGCTCATTTGACGATCGCCTCTCTGCACTGTTGGGGCGACCGGACGGGCATTAAATGCCCTTGTCCCCTGCCGTCAGTTAGGTAGGGGCACTGTTGGTCACTGTTACACCAACCTGCATTTTTACCTTTCTACCCCCTCTTCTTACGTTGCCACCTGTTGGTGCCCCCTTTAGACTATAAAAGGGAGGCCCATGCGCACGTAGAAGGGGTTTGGTTCGGCGGGATAGGTTCTAGGGTTCATCAGAGGACACAGGATCAAGGTCCGGTCCAACACATACACATCACACCACCGTGCGCTCGTATTCGAGCAAGATCAAATAACAACACAAAGCAGCAGTAGGAGTTTTATCTCTCCGAAGAGCTCCGAAGCTGGGTAAAAAGATCGCCCGCTGTCTCTCTCACCCACCGCGCGCCCGGGACCTCGATCCGCTCTGCGCGCGGCCTCCGCCCCCCTCTCCGAACCAGAAAAGGGGCCCCCCGTGCCCCATAGGTTCCCGGCGGCCACGGAAGCAGACCGTGCCCCCGCCGCGACACACGGGGACTCGGAAGAGTTCCCGTTTTCAGGTGCTATCGGATGATGAATCCGAGGCCGACTCCTCCCACCAAGGCGAGGAGGAGAAGAAGAAAGCCTCTCCCCCAGCGGGGGGAGGGAAGAAAAGGAAGGCCTCGCCAACAAGGGAGGCCGAAGGGTCCAAGAAGGGAAAAACTCTCCCCCCGGACTGCTCCGCCAACGCCAGTGACGACGACGAGGACTGGCCTCCAAGGGCCAAGCCCTGGCGAGATCGTAAGTATCCGGACTCCTGAATAGCTTCAAGGTTTTTATTTCTCGCCACTTATGTCTTTCTAATGCCGCATACAACCCTGCAGTCCGCCTAAGGATGATCTTCCCGCTTCATCGAGCGGGTCCTTAGGTGCGTCGGATATGGATTCTCTTCCGACTACCTCCACCCCCCGTGACGCGGATGATGCCGAGGTGGGATCCCAGGAAGGGACCCACTAGGAGGAGAGGGCCCCGGAGGTGTCGCAGGACAACCTCCCGGACTTTGCACCGGACTCGGCCCCAGAACCCACAGTGGCTCCGGAGTCCGGCGGGCGACCCCTTCGTAAGAAGGGCAAGACCGTGACGCCGACAGCCTCCGTCCAACCGAAGGCGCCAGATAATTTGCTAGAGGCGCTCAACGGCGCCTCCATCAAAGAGGAACACCGCACTGTTATAAGTGCGGTGATTCAGAAGGTGCAGCTCGCCAAGAGCGGGCTGACCGAAGCCTGTAGCAGCCTTCTAACAGGCTTTGAGGTAAGAATTTCAATATGTATAAAATGGTACCGCATAGACAGTAGCCCCTGATGCTCGGTTCGGTGTTTGGAAAGAAAAGCCGGACTGAGGATCTAAAAAGATATACGCAGGAGTCATAATAAATATGTCAATATGGGATTGCAGGCTGCGCTGCTGACCTCTGCCGCACTGACTGCGGAGGTCAATTCGTTGAAGGAAAGCCTCGAGCGGTCCGAGAACGAGCTCGGTCGTGCCAAGAAGCAGCTCGAGGACAAGGAAGGTGAGTAACACCTTACTAAAATTGTACCTTACAGAAAAGGATTTTGGTTGCAAAAAGAATGACAAGGATAACATGGGTATTGCAGGGGCCACTAACGAGGTGGCGACCCTGAAAGAGGCGGTGGCCGCGGCCGAATGCAATGTGGCCGCGGAGCGGACCGAGCGAGAGAAACAGGAGGCGCGGGTGGCGGAGGTACATCAAGAGCTCCAGGATCTCGTGAAAAAACATGAGAGCCTGGAGCGTGACTCGAAGACTCAAGAGTCTGAGCTTGCAACGGCTCTTGAGAGTGCCAAAGCCGCTAAGGCCGAAGCCTACAAGGCCCTCCAGGAGATTGAGGCAGTGAAGAAAATAGCAGCGGGTAAGGCATTTTTCATGCAAAGTAAGCATGTGAGTGTTAATTACCTGTTGCTTACCCGAATTCGGAGCTCTCCAGGAGCGTTCGCAGATCTTCCTCGCAGCGTGTCGATGCTGCTGCATTCTACCGGGCCGAGGAGGGGAGCTCGATGGAGAAGGTCTTCTGGTCTCAGTATGCTGAGGCCGGACATCCGGTGCCCCTTAGCGACCAGCTGAAGCAGCTGGTCGAGCTCCACAAGGCGGCTGAACAGGCCATGAAGGGCCTCATAGTTCGGCTGTGGCCTAAGGAGGCCATGCCTGGGAGCTACTTCGGCCTGGTGCGGCGTCTGGTGGATGCGTGCCCGTGGGTTGAAGTCATCAAGCACTCCGCCTGTATTGAGGGTGCCCGTCGGGCCCTTGCCCGTGCAAAGGTGCACTGGGGCAAGATGGATGCCCAGAAGCTTGTGACGGACCCGCCACCAGAGGGCAAGGAGCATCGCACGCCCGAGATGTATTATAAGAGTGTGCTGAAGGGCGCCCGCACTATTGCGGGGGAGTGCTCCAAAGATGTAATTTTTGAGTAGGCCCGCATTTTGTTATCCTGTGCGCTGAAAACTTAGTTCATATGCGCTACGCAATGCTTGTTAATTTAAAATATTACCTTCTGTGCGGCTGTTTATCAAATCTGAGAGATGGCAAGTCGTCGGCTTCAGCCCCCATGCCACGAGTGCTGGGGTGTTCGGGATAAACTTGAGCACTCTTGTTCCCATTTTTGGGTCCATCTAGGGAGGCGCTCAACACAGCGAACAAGGCAAACAGACTTATAATGCTTGAACACTCTCACTTAGCCATAGAATTCTATAATTTTAAATTTCGGCGAAGCCCCTAGTCTTCGGAAGGCCGAATTTGGGGCGCTATCCACGCCTGGGCCGAACAAGATTCGGCTCCTCGCTCTAAGCGGCATAAGTCTTTAGGGACTCGCAAAAACCTCTCGAACAGCGACCGGCTCTCACCTCATCATGACGGTCAGTTTTAGCTTTCTCCACTGAGGCGTTAACCCAGCTCAACTGGGGCGCAATCGCAGTGGTTCTCCCAGTGCTACCTTAGCCGATATAACGGAACGTAAGGTACCAAAACATGGGAGCCGGGCAAACCCAACTATTGACCCAAGACATGATTCGGAGCCGATGCATATAATGCTATAAGTTCGGGGTGCCGCACTTGTGAAAGTGTTTGGACTTATCACACCATGATGCGGGAAACATAAGCCCCTGGTGTGTTTTAACCGTACCAAAGTTTACGGATGCAACATGTCGTAAATGAACATATGTATGAAAAAGAAATGCAATTATAAGCAAAAAGGTGCTGCATTGTTTTATTCAATAAGTGCTGCTATGAATGCAGAATGATACAAATAGTGCGATAAGCAAGGGATGGGACTGTTAAGCATGTCCCCCTCCAGGGGTAGGCTGCGGATTGGTGTATAAAAATGCTCGTAATGGAGACCACCTGTATATTCGTTGTAGCCTTTATCCTTCCCTGGCTGTTGCATCGTGAGTTCGGCAGGTCTACTGCCAGACAGGGCCTCTGACGAACGGAGTCCTGTGGGTAAAAAATAAAAGGTAAAAAGAAAAAAAGGAAGGACACACTTGAGAGCCCCTGGTGTGGTTGAGCCGCAGTCTGGGCTTATCGTGGTCGTGCCCCTCTCCCCATGCCCATGGTATCTTCAGAGCATAATGGTATACATGAAGGACCTGCTTTGACGTTTTGCAGGGGTTGGGGTTGGGGCCGCACTGCTACGCGTGATCGGAACGTGTTAGGTGGTCTTGTTGTAGGTTACTCCGGGCGCACTTAGCTATGTCTGGCCGCTTAACGGCCGGACTCGAGAATTGCCTTAAGAGGCTGCATTGTACTTCTGCCGCGAGAGCCGTTGTGTGTTCCTCCGTTCGGAGGGAACGTTCAATGTTTCCGTTGACCGTAATGACTCCTCGAGGGCCTGGCATCTTGAGCTTGAGGTATGCGTAGTGCGGCACCGCGTTGAACTTTGCAAACGCGGTGCGTCCGAGCAAGGCATGATAGCCGCTGCGGAACGGGACTATGTCGAAGATTAACTCCTCGCTTCGGAAGTTATCCGGGGATCCGAAGACCACTTCCAGTGTAACTGAGCCTGTACAATTGGCTTCTACACCTGGTATGACGCCTTTAAAGGTCGTCTTGGTAGGTTTAATCCTTGAGGGGTCTATGCCCATTTTGCACACTGTATCCTGATAGAGCAGGTTCAGGCTGCTGCCACCGTCCATCAGGACTCTGGTGAGGTGAAATCCATCGACGATTGGGTCTAAGCCCAATGCGGCGAATCCGCCATGACGGATGCTGGTGGGGTGGTCCCTTCGGTCAAAAGTGATCGGGCAGGAGGACCATGGATTGAACTTCGGGGCGACTGGCTCCATCGCGTATACATCCCTGAGTGCACGCTTCCGCTCCCATTTAGGTATGTGCGTTGCGTATATCATGTTCACCATCCGCACCTGTGGGGGGAAACCCTTCTGTCCTCTATTGTTCGGCGGTCGGGTCTCTTCCTCGTCGTCGCTATGCAGCCCCTTGTCATTGTTTTCGGCAATTAACTTGCCCGCCTGCTTGAATACCCAACAGTCCCTATTGGTGTGGTTAGCTGGCTTTTCGGGGGTGCCGTGTATCTGGCACAAGCGGTCGAGTATTTGGTCCAAATTGGATGGACCCGGAGCAGTTCTTTTGGTCGAGTATTTTTTCCGCTGACCGGGTTTAGAGCCTCTGAATCCGGCATTGACTACCGTATCCTCACTATTGCCGCCGTTGATGCGGCGCTTGTTTTTGTTACGACGCGACCTGCCATTTTGGTCCTTGAAATCCGGACTGCCAGAATGTTTGCTGAGGTTGTTGCTGCGTGCTAGCCAGCTATCCTCACCCGCGCAGAAGCGGGTCATCAGTGATGTGAGGGCTGCCACGGATTTTGGCTTTTCCTGTCCCAGGTGCCGGGCAAGCCACTCGTCGCGGATGTTATGCTTGAAGGCCGCGAGGGCCTCCGCATCCGGACAATCGACGATTTGTTTTTTCTTGGTTAAGAACCGTGTCCAGAATTGTCTGGCCGATTCGTCTGGCTACTGAATTATGTGGCTTAGGTCATCAGCGTCTGGTGGTCGCACATACGTGCCTTGGAAGTTATCGAGGAATGCGGCTTCTAGGTCTTCCCAACTACCAATTGACTCTGCTGGCAAGCTGTTAAGCCAATGTCGGGCTGGTCCTTTAAGCTTGAGGGGGAGATATTTGATGGCGTGAAGATCGTCACCGCGGGCCATGTGGATGTGAAGAAGATAGTCTTCGATCCAAACCGCGGGGTATGTTGTGCCATCGTAAGATTCGATTTTCACGGGTTTAAACCCTTCGGGGATTTGATGATCCATTACTTCATCTGTGAAGCATAGTGGGTGTGCGGCGCCTCTGTACTGGGCGATATCACGACGGAGCTCAGAAGAACTTTGTCTGTTTTGTTCGACCCGGCCGGACTTACTGTGTCCGGCGCGACGGCTGTCGTCACGTACCGTGGGGCGCCCACGCGATCCATAGATCGATCTTGATTGTCTTGTCTTATCCTCCAATATATCTCGCAAGTCCGGAGCGTTCCTCTATGGCCTTGTGCTTTTTGAGCGATGCCGGGGTACGGGTCTAGTGAAGGGCCTAGAGGCCTCTCTGTCGCGACCACGGGGTGGTCGGTCAGCCGTATTGTCTCCTGGTGATGCGGGTTCATACGCTTCCTCTTCTAATCGGGGGAGCAACTTGCGTTTAGGGTAGCTTTTAGAGGGGCGTTCGAGCTCATGCTCTTCGGCCGCGAGAACTTCAGTCCATCTGTCGGCTAGCAGATCTTGATCAGCTCTAAGCTGTTGCTGCTTTTTCTTGAGGCTATTCGCCGTGGCCATAAGCCTGCGTTTAAAACGCTCTTGTTCGACGGGATCCTCAGGCACGACGAATTCATCGGCGTTGAGGCTTGCCTCGTCTCTGGAGGGAGGCATATAATCCTCTACCTCTTCTTCTGCCGCTCTCTCATGAGGGCTGGCGTCTCCGTCCTCCTGCGCTGCATCTTGCTGGAGTGGGTTATCTTCGACACTGTCCGGTGTATTATTATCTCTAGTGCTGGAGTCTTCATTCTTGCTGTGGCGGGATTTAGAGCGGCGCCGCTGATGCCGGCGCTTGGGCTGCTTCTTGGAGGGGTCATCCTGCGCTGTTTCTTCGCCATTCCCATCCTTTGGGATATCCACCATGTATATGTCATATGATGAGGTGGCTTTCCAGTGCCCAGTAGGCGCTGGTTCTTGGTCGTCTCCGGCATCTTCCTCCATACCGTCGATGTCTTCGGAGTCGTAGTCTAGCATGTCGGTTAGATCGTCGACAGCAGCTACCAAGTGGGTGGTGGGTGGGCTTTGAATTTCTTCGTCGTCCGCATCCCAACCATCCTGACCGCAGTCCGGCCAGGGCTCTCCTGATAATGAGAGATACTTTAGCAAACTCAAGATGTCACCAAAAGGTGAGTGTTGAAAGATGTCCGCTGCGGTGAACTCCATGATTGGCGCCCAATCAGATTCGATCGGAGGGGGCACGGGAGGTTCAGAGTCCGGCAAGGAGTCTGGCACCTCGGAGTCACGAGCTTCATGAGGGACAAGGTCATTGTTCGGCTCTATCACTGTAGAGGTTGCAGCTCCTGAGGCGGTGTCTAGCCATCCGTCCTTGATCTGCGCAGCCGGCTCCGAATTGAAGATCGGAGCGGGTTCAAGTGCGGCCTCCAGGGTACTGTCTGACTGCAGAGCTAAATCATGCTCGTCATGACAGTGCGGCATGCTTGGCTGTGGCTCGAATCCATCGAGGATCAAGTCCCCGCGGATGTCAGCCGTGAAGTTCAAACTTCCAAATCTGACCTGACGGCCAGGGGCGTAGCTTTTGATCTGCTCCAGATGGCCAAGCGAATTGGCCCGCAGTGCAAAGCCGCCGAATACGAAGATCTGTCCGGGAAGAAAGGTCTCACCCTGGACTGCGTCGTTGATGATGGTCAAAGAAGCCATCGAGCCTATCGGTGACGGCACAGAGGAACTCTCAATGAAAGCACCAATGTCGGTGGCAAAACCGGCGGATCTTGGGTAGGGGGTCCCGAACTGTGTGTCTAGGTGGATGGTAACAGGAGACAAGGGACATGATGTTTTACCCAGGTTCGGGCCCTCTTGATGGAGGTAAAACCCTACGTCCTGCTTGATTAATATTGATGATGTGTGTTACAAGAGTGGATCTACCACGAGATCAAGGAGGCTAAACCCTAGAAGCTAGCCTATGGTATGATTGTTGTTCGTCCTATGGACTAAAGCCATCCGGTTTATATAGGCACCGGAGAGGGCTAGGGTTACACAGAGTCGGTTACAATGGTAGGAGATCTACATATCCGTATCGCCAAGCTTGCCTTCCACGCCAAGGAAAGTCCCATCCGAACATGGGATGAAGTCTTCAATCTTGTATCTTCATAGTCTTGGAGTCTGGCCGATGATGATAGTTCGGCTATCCGGACACCCCCTAGTCCGGAACTCCCTCAGTAGTCAACTCCTTAAACTTGTCGAAAACCTTTTGCAACAAGTCGAGCTTTGTAAACAGTAACATTACCTTCTGCGTCGGTCTTCTTCTTAAAGATCCGTTTATTTTCTATGGCTTGCCGATCATCGGGCAAGTCCACCAAAGTCCATACTTTGTTCGCATACATGGATCCCATCTCAGATTTCATGGCCTCAAGCCATTTTGCAAAATCTGGGCTCATCATCGCTTCCTCATAGTTCGTAGGATCATCATGGTCTAGTGACATGACTTCCAGAACAGGATTACCGTACCACTTTGGTGCGGATCTTACTCTGGAAGACCTATGAGGCTCGATAGTAACTTGATTTGAAGCTTCATGATCATCATCATCAGCTTACTCACTAATTGGTGTAGGAATCATGGGAACTGGTTTCTATGATGAACTACTTTTCAATAAGGGAGAAGGTACAATTACCTCATCAAGTTCTACTTTCCTCCCACTCACTTCTTTCGAGAGAAACTCCTTCTCTAGAAAGGATCCATTCTTAGCAACAAAGATTTTGCCTTCGGATCTGTGATAGAAGGTGTACCCAACAGTTTTGTTTGGGTATCCTATGGAGACGCACTTCTCTGATTTGGGTTCGAGCTTATCAGGTTGAAGCTTTTTCACATAAGCATCGCAGCCCCAAACTTTATGAAACGACAACTTTGGTTTCTTGCCAAACCATAGTTCATAAGGCGTCGTCTCAACGGATTTTGATGGTGCCCTATTTAAAGTGAATGCAGCCGTCTCTAAAGCATAACCCCAAAACGATAGCGGTAAATCATTAAGAGACATCATAGATCGCACCATATCCAATAATTATGATTACAACGTTCGGACACACCATTTCGCTGTGGTGTTCCAGGTGGTGTTAGTTGTGAAACTATCCCATGTTGTTTCAAATGAAGACCAAACTCGTAACTCAAATATTCTCCTCCACGATCAGATCGTAGAAACTTTATTTTCTTGTTATGATGATTTTCCACTTTACTCTGAAATTCTTTGAACTTTTCAAATGTTTCAGACTTATGTTTCATCAAGTAGATATAACCATATCTGCTCAAATCATCTGTGAAGGTAAGAAAATAACGATACCCGCCACGAGACTCAACACTCATTGGATCGCATACATCAGTATGTATTATTTCCAATAAGTCAGTAGCTTGTTCCATTGTTCCGGAGAACGTGTAGTATCGAAAGTATGTCTAGAGGGGGGAGTGATTAGACTACTTGACCAAATAAAAACTTAACCTTTTCCCAATTTTAGTTCTTGGCAGATTTTAAAAACTTAGCACAAGTCAAGCAATCTTAACACAATTCAAGCAAGCATGCAAAGAGTATATAAGCAGCGGAAAGTAAAGCATGCAACTTGCAAGAATGTAAAGGGATGGGACTGGAGTGTGCAAACGCAATTAGAGACACGGATGTTTTTTTCGTGGTTCCGATAGGTGGTGCTATCGTACATCCACGTTGATGGATACTTCAACCCATGAAGGGTAATGGTTGTGCGAGTCCACGGAGGGCTCCACCCACGAAGGGTCCACGAAGAAGCAACCTTGTCTATCCCACCATGGCCATCGCCCACGAAGGACTTGCCTCACTAGGGTAGATCTTCACGAAGTAGGTGATCTCCTTGCCCTTACAAACTCCTTGGTTCAACTCCACAATCTTGTTGGAGGCTCCCAAGTGACACCTAACCAATCTAGGAGACACCACTCTCTAAAAGGTAATAGATGGTGTGTTGATGATGAACTCCTTCTCTTGTGCTTCAAATGATAGTCTCCCTAACACTCAACTCACTCTCATAGGATTGGATTTGGTGGAAAGATGATTTGAGTGGAAAGCAACTTGGGGAAGGCTAGAGATCAAGATTCATATGATTGGATTGGAATGTCTTGGTCTCAACACATGAGTAGGTGGCTCTCTCTCAGCAAATGAATGCTGGAAGTGTAGGCACGTTCTGATGGCTTCCCTCACAAATGAGGAGAGGGTGGAGGGGTATATATAGCCTCCACACAAAATCTAACCGTTACACACAATATACCAAACTCGGTGGGACTGAATCAGAAAACTCGGTCGGACCGATTCAGTACATAATGTGACCATTAGGCAATTTCGGTGGGACTGACATGTCAACTCGGTGTGACCGATATCATTAGGGTTAGGGCATAACGTAAACTTGGTTGGACCGATTACACAAACTCGGTTGGACCGACTTTTGTAATAAGCTAACCAGAGAGTTGGTCAGACAAACTCGGTGGGACCAATTCGCTCGTCTCAGTGGGACCGAAGCGTTATGAAAAGGAAACAGGGAGTTTGCATTGCAGACTTGATGGGACTGATCGCTCATCTCAGTTTGACCAAAACGTTATGAAGGGAAACAGAGAGTTTGCAATCCCATCTCGATGAGACCGAGATCCCTATCAATGAGACTGAAGTGACTAGGGTTTCTGGCAGTGGCTATGTCAAATAAACTCGATGGCGCCAGATGGATCAAATCGGTGGGGCCGAGTTTGACTTTTGGTTTGGGACATATGTGGATATGAGAAAGTGGTTGATGGCTTTGGAGCATATCACTAAGCACTTTGAGCAAGCAAGCCATTAAGAAACACCTCATCCCCTTTTAATGTGATCTTGGATCACTATAATAGACTCAATGTGATCTTGGATCACTATAATAGAAAATGTAGAGTCTTGGACTTTAGAGCTTGAGCCAATCTTTTGTCCTTAGCACTTTGAGGGGTCCACAATCCTTATCCATGCCATGCCAATCATTGAACTTTCCTGAAATATTTATCTTGAAATGTCATTAGTCCAATGAGCTATATGTTGTTAATCATTACCAAAACCACCCAGGGATAGTTGCACTTTCAGAACGGAGTTTTAGTCATCTTGCCCATAAGGCACGGTTCGCAAGCACCAAGTGATTCATAATCAACACTACAAAAAAAGACACATCCGTGACATTTTGGGCCGAATAAAAAAATCTGTCATACTTATGACACTTCTATGACGATAATTGTGACAAAACCCGGTATCATCATAGATGTGGTGGGCCTACTTCTATGACAAAAAATCATGACAGAAAATGAGCTTTTCGTCTTGGGCGGGCCGGAGACGCAACTGCATGACATTCTTTGGGCCGTCCATGACGGAAAAAACCGTGGTAGAAGCGAGGGCGAGGAAAATTTCAGGGAGTTCCCAATTACGGTGGGTGGTCGGGGGCCGAGCGATGCGCGTTTCTCTCGTACACGTACGCGCGTGTGTGCGAGGCGTTGGCTCTAACTGAACCCGAGCGAGGCATTGGGCTCTAACTGAACCCAAGCCATTGCACTGCAGGCTACGCGTTACTGGACCCGAGCGATCGATCGATGGCTATTAACTGAACCCGATCGAGCGATTGCTTCGCTACTGCTGCTAACTAAAGCCGATCGATGCTGCCTCTGGATGAACAGTGAGGGTTGGATGAACAGTGAGTGGTGAGGGTGGATGAACAGGACCCCATAGCGTTGCCTCTGGATGAACAGGACCCCGATCGATCGAGCCGGTTGGGGCTGGATGAACAGGACCCCGTCGAAGGCTGGATGAACAGGACGACCCCGTGGAGGGTTGGATGAACAGTAGACGGTGGAGGGGTGGATGAACAGGAGCCCGTGGAGGGTTGGTTGAACAGGAGCCCGTGGAGAGGGGTGGTTGAACAGTAGCCGGTGGAGTAGCGCGCGGCAGAGGCTAGATGAACAGGAGCCCGTGGATGAACAGTCGCAGGTGGAGGTTGGAGGAGGTCGACGGTGGATGAACAGTAGCCCATGAAGGCCGGAGGAGGTCGACGGTGGAGATGAACAGTATCATGTGGAGTCCCGTTTTGCGGTACGCCACACCCCTCCTGATGAACAGGACCCCCGTTTAGACCGTGGCGCTCCAACACAAGTCCGTTTCATCCGTTTTGCGGTACATCACACCCCTCCCGATCAACAGGACCCCCGTTTCGACCGTAGGAGGTCATTTCCTCCGTTTTACGGTACGCCAGACCCCCCCCCCGATGAATAGGATCCCGTTTCGAACATGGCCGGTCGAACACAAGGCCGTTTCCTCCATTCTGCGGTACGCCAGGCCTCGTTTCCATCGCCTGTTCTGTCCAAGCCCTCCCGATGAACACGATGACGCATTCCGTTCCGACCCAGCCGGTTGGCTCCCCATGAACACGACGACGGCGCTGTTTCTCCTTTCCAACCCAGCCATGTACACGAGCCCTGGCCATACGTATGCGCGAGTAGGCGTTCGAGACCCTGCCCGTATGTACGTACGTGGCCGTATTTTCTTTCTTGCACACTGGCCGCGTACGTATGTGTACATGCTACATGCGCGCCTCTACTACGACACGTGCGCCTCTACATCCACCAGTATGTACGTACACGTTCGCGACCAGAACGATAATGCTACGTACGCTTCGACCAGGTGGGTCCCGACTGTCACGCACTTCTTTGCGTGCGAAGATGTAGCTGGTGGGTCCCAGCAGTCAGGGGGCGAATCGTTTTTTTTCCCGGACGCACTTCTTTGCATGCGAAGATGTAGCTGGTGGGTCTCAGCAGTCAGGGGGAAACGTTTTTTCGCGAAATACAGTGGCCCGTCCGGTGGGTCCCTGCTGTCAGGTGGAGGTATCATTATTTTCCGCGTAATAAGGAGGCACTTCCTTGCTATGGCCGTGGACCTAGCTGTCAGCCTCTCCACGTACAGTCCACGTCCGATGGAAGTCGTTCCTTGATCACGTTGACCACGCCGCGCCGAGAGCACTAGGGCGGTGGACGACGGCGCGGCCTATGAAGGGGACGACACGGAGCCAGGGAAGACGCGGCAGTGGATGCCCACGCGTAGAGGAGTATGAGGGTTCACTGGTTCGGGTGCGGTGTGAGGCTGCTGTCGCCGTAGAATAACAGGGGAGGGGGTGAGTGGAGGGATGGCCTGGCCAGCGGTGGAGTAGTATGGGGGCGGTGAGGCCTCCGCGGCAGCACAGCCGGCCACGGGAGGCAGGAGCATGCGGCACGACCGGTGCTGCTTTGGGTGGCTGGAGCAAGAAGACCAGAGGTTGAAGAAGCACTACGGCCGTTGGATGGACATCGTACGGTCACTGGAGCTAGAATCGTTCATATATTGGCTAAGTTGACAAAGCCCTCCTGTCGGTGTCAAAACCGGCGAATCTCGGGTAGGGGGTCCCGAACTGTGCGTCTAGGCGGATGGTAACAGGAGACAAGGGACACGATGTTTTTTACCCAGGTTCGGGCCCTCTCGATGGAGGTAAAACCCTACTCCTGCTTGATTGATATTGATGATATGGGTAGTACAAGAGTAGATCTACCACGAGATCAAGGAGGCTAAACCCTAGAAGCTAGCCTATGGTATGATTGTATGTTGTGTATGTTGTCCTACGGACTAAAGCCCTCCGGTTTATATAGATACCGGAGAGGGCTAGGGTTACACAGAGTCGGTTACAATAGTAGGAGATCTATGCATCCGTATCGCCAAGCTTGCCTTCCACGCCAAGTAAAGTACCTTCCGGACACGAGCCAGAGTCTTCAATCTTGTATCTTCGTAGTCTTGGAGTCCGGCGGACATTGATAGTCCGGCTGTCCGAACACCCCCTAGTCCAGGACTCCCTCAGTAGCCCCTGAACCAGTCTTCAATGATGATAAGTCCGGCGTGCATAATGTTCGGCATTGCAAGGCGGGTTCCTCCCTTGAATAATCCAGAGAAGATAATGAACACCAGGATAGTGTCCGGCTCTGCAAAATAAATTCCACATTCCACCGTAGAGAGAATAAAATGTAAACTTAGTTCAATCTGCTGACGTAGTATGCGGCGTGACATCACACCGCCACCAGGCCTTTGTTTGAATCATTATACCACCTCAGCATTTAGCAAAGCGGTTTCCTCGGCACGTCTTATCGAAGCAGAGATCGTGTTCCCCTTATTCCGGGATTCTCATCAATACGTGCGTGGGTAACCCAACCGCTCCCGTCACCACGCCTCCTCTATCGAAGGGGAATCCCAAACGGTCACGGAGACGGCCCTTGGTATTTTTTCCCCTTTATAAGAGGACCAAGGCTCGCCATTGTTCTTCAATCTCGCATCGAATCCCTTTTCCGCTCCCAGTTCCAACACCCAGTGCCTCAGATTCGAGCGCTTCGGATCCTTAACCATGTCCGGATCCGACCTACAGGGCCGGTGGATGCCCTCCTCCGTCACGGAGGAAGACATATTGAAGCTACGTGAGGCCAAGTACCTGGCCTACGAGATTTCGCACAGGTTGCCTGCCCAAGGGCAGGCTGTGCCAGCCCTCGAGCCCGGTGAATACGTCGTTTTCGTATCCCACCTCCGTCGGGGTTTAGGCTTCCCGACGGATCCCTTCGTGAGAGGGCTCCTATTCTAGTATGGGCTGGATTTTCACGACTTGGCTCCGGAGTCCATCCTCCATATCTCCTCATTCATCATCGTCTGCGAAGCCTTCCCCCGCGTCATTCCCCACTTCGGCTTATGGCTGAAGACCTTCAAGGTGGAGCTGAAGATGATCGGGGCGCGTCAAGCGGAGTGTGGCGGGGCGACCATAAGCAAAAAGGTCGATGCCCCGTGGCTCGAGGGTTCCTTCCAAGAGGAACTCGGATTGTGGCAGCAGGAGTGGTTCTATATCACCGCTCCAAGGGGCAGCAAGCAAAAGCCGCCGCCCTTATTCCGCCCGGGACCTCCACGCCAACTAATGTCGTGGGTCAACCAAGGGCTCAATTGGGGGCCGTCCGAAGACGTGCCTTCACTGCAGGGCCGGATTCAAGATCTCCAAGCGAGGGAGATCGACCTGATCAAGGTGATGCAGGTCATGCTAATCAGGCATCTTCTGCCCTGCAAACGCCGTCCTCTCCGTCTATGGGAATTCAACCCGGAGGGACCTCGGATTCTCCAACACTTCATGGGTGCGACACCCGTGGAGATGTACAAGTTGTTCTTCGGACCGCGGGTGGCGTGTCCGGATTCAGCCGAGGATGCAGGTCTAAGCCGCGATCGCCCGGATACTCAGGTAAGTAGCTCAGAGTCCGTACATTCTATTTATGTGCCTTTCTAGAGTTCGCCTTCTGACCCTTTGTTCTTTACAGGAATGGGTGGCGCGATCAAGGATGATAAGGTGTCCGGCCCCCCTCCTAGAGACCGCACAGGAGCCCGTGCTGGTCAGAATGTTGGAGGTTGCGCCCACAGAAGGGGGCGACGGGGAAAATAGAGGAGCTAATATTTCGCCCAAAGGGGCGACTGAAGAAGGAGGAAGCAAGAACCCCTCCCTTCAGGGGGAGAAGAGGACCGCCTCCGAAGATCCGGAGGCCAAAGCCCCTAAGCGTGGGAAGAGATCTTCCCCGGGGGGTCCGGCGCCCGGAAAGAATCCGGACGCACAACCACCATCAAAGGATCGGCCCTCCAGCGAGCCGTGAGTATGAAAGAGAGAGTTGATTAGTAAGGAAATACCTTCATTTGTGCTTCTGTAGATAACCAAAATATTTATATTGCAGTTCGGATCTGCAGCCTTCTCAGATGAGTTCATCTTCGGGGGACCTTCTTCCGGAGATGATGGAGAGTGATACGCCTCCATCCGCAGCGCCGCCAGATGAGGCAGGCGAACCCGAAGTGTCATCACGGAGGGTATCCCCGAGTCCGGGGGGGCTAGAGAGTTCGGCACCTACTAGTGTCCGGCCGGGAGAACTGAAGAATTTGCTCGAGAGGGCGTCTATTTCAGAAGATCACCGTGCATTAATGCGTATGGTGGTAGGAAGGATTTCGTCCGCTGAGAGCGGATTGCATAATGCCGCCATGAGTTTGCTGGCGGGATTTGAGGTATGCGAGAATAACGCACCCCTTTGTCTTTTAACAGTTTTGCATATAAAAAATGCGCCCTGTATAGATAGTAGCCCCTGAGACTCGGTAGGTTGTCGGAAACGACAGCATACCGAGGATCGAAATCTAAAGAAATGAATTCCGTCGTTCCTATGCAGGTGGCGGATAGTCCGGGGGCTAGCCGGACTAGTGAGTTTCCCGAGTTAAATCAGAAATTGGACTTGGCGGATGCGAACATCGCACTTGTCAACAGGCGACTTGACGAGTCGCAAGGTAAAAGACTTCTCCGCAGTTGCTTTATTAGGGGGGTCAAAGCCCTCCTCTGATAAATTATATGCTGTTTATACAGACGGTGCTGCTGCTGCGGAGGGCCTTCGGGCCGAACTTGCTCGAGCTAAGGAGCAAGCCCGAAGGAGTGAAGCGGCTGCCTCGAGGGCGGCTGAGGAGTTGAAAGCCGAAAAGGCTGCGCACTGCCTAAGCAGGGCCGAGGTGGCCGAATTGGCCATGAAAGTAAAGGATGCTGCCGACCGCAATGAGGCTCTTGAAAAGGAGCGCTTATCGGAGCGGGAAGACCTGAAGAAGGCCACTGCCGAAGCCAAGGATGCCCGCTCTGCAATGCGGGCTATGAAGGAGGAGCTGCGCCAGGCCGGAGAGATCGTGGCTGGCAAGCCTTTTCTGCTGCGTCGCCGATTTATGGATGGAAAGCATGCTCAATTTGAGCGGCTGTGGAGTCCGGAGGATCCGTATATGGACTTAGCTGCAAGTGCGGCCGATGCCGTTAAGCACTTCCGGAGCCAGAAGGATCACAAGACGGAAGAGCTATATTGGTCTCAATTCCACAGTCCGGATCACCCACTTCCATTGACAGACCGGTTGGCCGAATGGGCCGAGCTAAATAGATTGTCCGGACTTGCCGTGACTGACATCGTGGCCCATGTCTGGCCAGAGAGGTCCAAGGCGACGAGCTACTTTGGTTTATTACAGCAATTCCTTGGAGCGGTGCCGCATATAAAGGAGATGAAGCGGTCGGCCTGTATAGAGGGCGCGCGGATGGCTCTTGCCCGTGTAAAGGCATATTGTCCAGAGATGGACGCCACCGCTGTTGCTGCCCAGGGTTCGGATGAAAACCGGCTCCCTGCCGAGCACTATTTCAGGGAAGTTATGCCTGGCACTCATGTAATAGAGTCGCAATGCTCGAAGAATGTAACGTTCAAATGAACGCATTAGCTTATAAATCAATGATTATGTTATAACTGCTTTTTATACTTGTGCGTCCAAGTAGTAAAACTTCTCCTTTTCGGCCGTTTACGTATACTTGTGTATAACCTGAAAGATGCAGTCTTCGGCTTCAGCCCCCACGCACAAGGTGCTGGGGTGTTCGCAAAAATAGCGCGTTTTCACACTTAATCCGACGTCTCGGTCCTATTATAATGAGGTGGTAGCGTAGCAAACGAGGCAGTCCGGACTATAATGCTTTATCACTTTCACTTAGCCAGTGGAGCTCGAGGGTGGGGCTACGATATAGCCCCTGGTGGCATCGCCCTTCTCCGAAGTCGGAGTGCGTGTGCCTGACCGGGAAACGGCCCTTCGTCAAAGCGGGGAATTCTAAACATTTCGATAGTCGATCGAGGGCTGACCAATCTCTCGCTGCATCATGACAGTCAGTTTTCGACTTTCTCTACTGAGGTGCTCGCCCAGCCGAACTGGGGCACAATCGCAGTAGTTCTCCTGGTGCCGCGTTAGCCGATGATACGGAACGTAAGGCAGCAAAACACAGGAGCCGGGCAAACCCAACATTTGACCAAAGACATGATTCAGAGCTGATGCATATAATGCCTAACTCGAGACGCCGAACACTCCCTAAGGTGTTCGGTCTTTATAATAATGGGCAGAACGATGCCCTAAGCCCCTAGTGTCCAGGTACGGGCATGGTCTTCTGACGCGGCCGATGCCAAAGCATCAGGCTCCGCTTTGGCTATAGGAAGAAACCAAGGGAGAATAACAACGAAAGACAGTGAAAAAGGTCTACGCAGGGTCTTAATCTGAAAAGAATCCTCACAACGGGTCCCTACTGCACGTCTGCGCCTGTGTCTCCGTTGCGCCATTATCCTGGATGGGTATGCACGTTGTTCATCTGTAAAAAGAGAGGAACGTTAGTTTTAAAAATAAGTTGTGCGAAAAATATTAGAAATATAAATAATTAAAGTGGGGTTTGTATAAACCCGCGGTGATTTGTGCACACAGCCCCCTGTAAAGGGGTATGCGGCTAGGGAGCCCCAAGCCCACTGACGCCGGATTTGTCTATCCAAGTCCGGGGTCTTTAAGTGACCCTCGCACTAAAATTACACCATGCGGTCCGGGCATCTTGAGTGTAAGAGATGCATAAGGCGGTATGGCGTTGAAGCGGACAAAAGCCTGTCGTCCCAAGAGTGCTTGATATTCACTTTCAAACGGGACGATATGAAAAATTAATTTTTCGCGTCGAGAATTGTTCGGCAATCCGAACACGACTTCTAGTAATATGGAGCCTGTGCACTTGGCGTAATGGCCTGGCGTCACTCCTTTGAAGGAAGTGCGGCTATGTCGAATTTTGGTAGGGTCTATCCCCATCCTACGGATTGTGTTTGAATATAGCAGGTTTAAGTCACTGCCTCCGTCCATTAGGACGTTAGTAAATTCCAATCCATCTATTATGGGATTCAATATCAGGGGAGTCCGTCCTGCATTTCGAATGCTTCTGGAATAGTCCAGGTGGTCGAAAGTGATTGGTTTTGATATCCAATCTCTACGGTCTGCTGGGTTGGACCGTGCGAAGCTCTTTTTAGAAAGTGCCGCACTATTTTTCCGTATTATCACATGAAGTGAGTTTACTGTTTTGACCCCTTGTGGGAAAGTCTTTTGTTTTCCGGTGCTCTGCTGGTGGGGTTTATCTTCTTCGCTTGACGCATCGAGCCCCTTGTGTTCGGCATTTAGTCGGCCGGACTGTTTAAAAACCCAACAATCCCTGTGGGTGTGATTTGCAGGCCTTCCGGGGGTACTGTGGATTTGACATATCTGACCCAAAATTTTGTTTAAGTTGGAAAATTCGTCGCTGTCATCCTTAAGAGGCTGTGTTTTATTATTGGGCCGCGAGCTTTTGAATCCGGCGTTGACTGCCGCGCTCTTTGGGCTTTTCTCTTTATTTCGGCGCTGCTCTTTTCTGCGCCGCGATTTTCCGTTTCCATCTCTTATCTTTGATGTACTTGGGTCGCTGGTGCTGCATCGTGCTAACCAGCTATCCTTGCCCGCACAAAAGCGGGTCATGAGGCTTGTCAGTGCGGACATTGTCCTCGGTTTCTCTTGACCGAGGTGCCTGGCGAGCCATTCGTCTCGGACATTGTGCTTGAAAGCTGCTAAGGCTTCGATGTCCGGACAGTCGACTATTTGGTTCTTTTTGGTTAGGAACCTGTTCCAGAATTTCCGCGCTGACTCTCCGGGCTGTTGAGTTATATGAATTAGGTCATCTGCATCCGGAGGGCGGACATAAGTCCCTTGAAAATTTGCTCTAAACGCATCCTCGAGCTCTTCCCAACTTCCAACAGTATTTTCTGGGAGGCTTTTAAGCCAATGACGGGCTGGCCCTTTGAGCTTGAGGGGTAGGTATTTTATGGCGTGGAGATCATCTCCTCTGGCCATATGTATGTGTAGTATATAATCTTCTATCCAGACTCCAGGGTCTGTTGTCCCATCGTATGCTTCTATGTTTATGGGTTTAAATCCTGCTGGGAATTCATGGTCCAGCACCTCATCAGTGAAACATAGTGGGTGTGCGGCGCCCCTGTATTTGTGTGTGCCGCTATCATCGGACACTTGACGTATTGTCTTGCTTCCTGGGGCCTTCTCCTTTGGCCCGTAGATGGATCTGGCTGGGCCATCTATCCTTCCAGGTTCGTTGGTTGGTTTATGTGGGGCGCCGCTGTCAGAATTTGGCCTATCATCTGGCCGTCTATCCGGCCAGGCAGCCTCTTTATTTTTGGACGGTGGGGGTTCTATGGCCTCTTCGTCGAATTCTGGTAGCAGCTTGCGCTTCGGGTAGCTCTTTGGTTGGCGGCCATTGCCGTACTTATCTGCCGTTTTGAGCATTTTGCTCCATCTCATTCTGAGTGTATCTTCCGCTGTTTTGAGCCTCCGTTTTTCCTTTTTCAGGCTTTTTGCAGTGGCGATAAGCCTGCGCTTGAAGCGCTCTTGTTCGACGGGATCCTCAGGTACGACGAATTCGTCATCGTTGAGGCTTGCTTCGTCTTCGGAGGGAGGTATATAATTATGATCCTCAACCTCTTCATCTGCCGCCCCCTCATGAGGGCTTGCTTCTGCATCCTCCTGCGCTGAATCTTGCTGGAGGGGATTGTCTTCGGCATTCTCTGGAGTATTATTGTCTCCTGTGCCGGAATTTCCATTCTTGCTGTGGCGAGATTTAGAGCGGCGCCGCTGACGCCGGCGCTTGGGCTGTTTCTTTAAGGAATCTGCCTCCGCTGTTCCTACGCCGTCCCCATCTTTTGGGGTATCCACCATGTATATGTCATATGACGAGGTGGCCTTCCAGTGCCCTGTGGGCGCTGGTTCCTGTTCGTCTCCGGCATCGTCATTCATAGCGTCGATGTCTTCGGAGTCGTAGTCTAGCATGTCGGTTAGATCGTCGACAGTGGCTACAAAGTGGGTGGTGGGTGGGCTCTGAATTTCTTCGTAGTCCGCATCCCAACCATCCTGGCCATAATCCGGCTAGGACTCTCCTGATAACGAGAGATGCTTTAGTGAATTTAAGATATCGCCCAAAGGCGAGCATTGGAAGATGTCTGCGGCGGTGAATTCCATAACCAGCGCCCAATCCGGATCGATTGGTAGGGGCGTGGGAGGTTCGGAGTCCGGAGAGGAGTCCGGCGCCTCGGAATCACGAGTTTCGCAGGGGACAAGATTAGTGTTCAGCTCCATCACCGTGGATGTTGAAGCCCCCAGGGCGGCGTCTATCCACCGGCCCTTGATCTGGGCGATCGGCTCCGGGCTAATGGCCGAAGCGGATCCGTGTGCGGCCACCAAAGCACTGTTCGGCGGCAGAGCTAGATCATGCCCATCGTCACAGTGCAGCGCGCTTGGCTGTGGCTCGAGTCCATCGAGGATCAAATCTCCTTGGACATCGGCCGTGAAGTTTAAGCTTCCAAATCTGACCTGACGGCCAGGGTCGTAGCTTTCGATCTGCTCCAGATGGCCAAGTGAATTGGCCCGCAATGCGAAGCCGCCGAATACGAAGATCTGTCCGGGAAGGAAAGTCTCACCCTGGACAGCGTTGCAGGTTGAAGATGCCATCAAGCCTATTGGTGACGACACAGAGGAACTGTCAATGAAAGCACCAATGTCGTTGTCAAAACCGGCGGATCTCGGGTAGGGGGTCCCGAACTGTGCGTCTAGGCGGATGGTAATAGGAGACAAGGGACACGATGTTTTTTACCCAGGTTCGGGCCCTCTCGATGGAGGTAAAACCCTACTCCTGCTTGATTGATATTGATGATATGGGTAGTACAAGAGTAGATCTACCACGAGATCAAGGAGGCTAAACCCTAGAAGCTAGCCTATGGTATGATTGTATGTTGTGTATGTTGTCCTACGGACTAAAGCCCTCCGGTTTATATAGATACCGGAGAGGGCTAGGGTTACACAGAGTCGGTTACAATAGTAGGAGATCTACGCATCCGTATCGCCAAGCTTGCCTTCCACGCCAAGTAAAGTACCTTCCGGACACGAGCCAGAGTCTTCAATCTTGTATCTTCGTAGTCTTGGAGTCCGGCGGACATTGATAGTCCGGCTGTTCGAACACCCCCTAGTCCAGGACTCCCTCACCTCCATCCCCGTCAACTTAGTAGGCCCACAAGTCAGCCTCCCACTATGGTGGCTCCCAGCTGGCAGGGGGGTATTCATTTTTTTGTGCGCAATAAGAAGGCACTTCCTTGCATACGAAGACATAGTTGGTGGGTCCGACCTATCAGCTGAGGGAACTTTTTTTCACGAAATACAGAGGCCCTTCCGGCGGGTCCCAGATGTTAGGTGGATGAATCATTATTTTGCGCGTAATAAGGAGGCATTTCCTTGTGTGCGGCCGTGGACCCAGCTGTCAGCCTCTCCAGGTACAGTCCACTTCCGATGGATGTCGTTCATTGACCAAGTTGACCATGCCGCGCCGAGAGCACCAGGGCAGTGGACGACGGCGAGGCCTACAAAGGGAACGACACGGAGCCGGGGAAGACATGGAAGTGGCTGCCCACGCGGTGGAGAGTATGAGGGTTGTCTGGTTCGGCTGCCGTCGCCGGAAAATAATAGGAGGTGTGGGTGAGTATAGGGATAGACAGGCCATGAATGCGTGTATGATGGGGCCGTGAGGCTTGCCCGGCAGCACAACCAGCCACGGGAGGCGAGAGAAGGCAGTTCCGACAGCGCTGCTTTGGGCGGCTGGGCAGGTCAAAGACTGAAGAAGCACGATTGCCGTTAGATTGACATCTAACGGTCTGACGCTGGTAGAGTCGATTGTTGACTAAGTTTCTTTTTTGAGAAACCTTGTGTACGCATGAACTTAGTAGGCCCACAAGTCAGCCTCCAAATCTGTGGCAGACAACATAAAGCCATTTGCTATTTTTTTTATAATTTGTAGCCCATTTGCTAATTCTTAAGTAATGTATTACAACCCATTTTCTGCCCAGGACCATGGTCAAAAAGTTCAACCTTATTTTGCATATTTCGGTGGAGTCTGAACTGTTGTAATCCCGAAATGATAAACATTTTTTAAGAACTTATTGATTTGCCAAAAAATCATTTTGTTTTTGTAAGCAAATAAGACGTGGGACAATTGAGTTGGTTTAAGGGAAAACCAGTGGTAAAAAATCAGCGATGGGTGGGAAAAAACAACAAAAATAAGGATGTAAATATGAAAAGGGAATTTTATGTGTTTTCAATATAATGATACGTGTATATGAACTAGCAAAACTATAGGTAGAGATTAGAAAACGGATGTAGGCCATGCGTTTCAAGAGGAAAATAGAACTGGGCTGTGTGTTTGGTTCAGTAAAAAATCTGCCTGCGGATGTTGTAAGACAAAATATAACTAACGTTGGCGGGCCAGAGGCCAGTAGATACCTGCTGGATCTTTGTGCCCCATTGTCCTCATGGGCTGGGCCTGTTAAAAACAAAACCAAACCCTGGGCAGTCTACAGCCCAGTTGAAACTTGCTCGACCTGAAAAAACTATATATTGTCTCAAAAAAAATTGAAAAAACAATATACGTGCTCAATAAATGAGAGAATTCTGCAAGTACAGACTGATAACTGGGATACAACAAGGATATTGTTTTTTCATCGTGATAATACATGCACTTGTTTCGAAAAAATTGGAGAACTGGGAATTCGAACGACAAGTGCTTATGCTACCCATCAAATAAAAAGCAGGTGCCTGAAAATTCATTTTGAAACAAATGATTCAATTTTATATCCACGTTGACCCTCGGCATGATGGTTGGAAGCAAATGCAAGTTCATACCAAAAGATCATTAACAATGATACCAACTTGCGGACGACAAGGTAGTACAACTACCAATACCAGACTAACTTATAATATTTTTACTCCTGGCCCTAGTGTTCGTCTGGTACAAAATCTTGCAGAGGACCAGCTCCCACTCCTTCTCTTGCTCCAGGTCCTCGAGGTGGTACTGGTGCATCACCCAGTTGGTCCTCTGCTGGTCAAAGTTCTTGTTGGTGTGCAGCACCAAAACCTTTGTGTTGCCCGTCTGCTGGCCGTTGACCATCACCGGCAAGGTATTGCCGGTCTTGTGCCACATCGCGTGCATGCCACACTCCGACTGTATCTTGGAACGCGTCCACATGCCCCTTTTGAATGCATTGGAATTGCATTGGAAGATATGCTTCCTTAGGCCACTCTGTGTGATACATGCAGTATTGTCGAATACAGGTTTTAGTGTACGTAGTTGGCATTTTCATAACATCTTTGGCATGTTGCAGTCACTTGTTTCACTTTTTATTAACTATCAAATTGTAATTGCTTCACTAGGTCTGCGTCTAAAAAGAAAAATAGAGCTATAAACAAAGGAATATGTTTGTGCAAGTAGACGACCGATCGGTGTCTTACCTGGAAGTTTCTCAGGTTGGGTGTAGCATATGTCGTGCTCGCTGTCGATGGTCGGTATGAACAAATTGATGAGAGGGTGAGATCTCACGCTGTCAGCACTCACTTTGGCCTCAACGTGCTCGATCAGCTCCTGATCCTTCTTCGACTTGCATCGGTAATTAAAGTTATATGGTACTCAATGTATGATCAATCGACTGTTTTATGTGAATGATGAAAGATTTCGACAGATAAGTGGTACTCCAAATCTGAAGTCCAGAATACCCGAACACGCCGCCGGGATTCTTGTGTCACCTCACGTGCAGCGTGTTGTCACGTCAATTCAATGTGTGGACATGATGAATAATTTTTTTTTGAAACTGGACATGATGAATAATTTGACCGACGTATACTAGTACTGCTACTGTACTACTTACTAGTCGTATTTAGTGTCACAATTTATACATAGGTGAAGGAAATATGCCCTAGAGGCAATAATAAAGTTATTATTTATTTCCTTATATCATGATAAATGTTTATTATTCATGCTAGAATTGTATTAACCGGAAACATAATACATGTGTGAATACATAAACAAACATAGTGTCACTAGTATGCCTCTACTTGACTAACTCGTTTATCAAAGATGGTTATGTTTCCTAGCCATGGACAAAAGAGTTGTCATTTGATTAACGGGATCACATCATTAGGAGAATGATGTGATTGGCTTGACCCATTCCGTTAGCTTAGCACTTGATCGTTTAGTATGTTGCTATTGCTTTCTTCATGACTTATACATGTTCCTGTGACTATGAGATTATGCAACTCCCGTTTACCGGAGGAACACTTTGTGTGCTACCAAACTTCACAACGTAACTAGGTGATTATAAAGGAGCTCTACAGGTGTCTCCGAAGGTACATGTTGGGTTGGCGTATTTCGAGATTAGGATTTGTCACTCCGATTGTCGGAGAGGTATCTCTGGGCCCACTCGGTAATGCACATCACTATAAGCCTTGCAAGCATTGCAACTAATTAGTTAGTTGCGGGATGATGTATTACAGAACGAGTAAAGAGACTTGCTGGTAACGAGATTGAACTAGGTATTGAGATACCAATGATCGAATCTCGGGCAAGTAACATACCGATGACAAAGGGAACAACGTATGTTGTTATGCGGTCTGACCGATAAAGATCTTCGTAGAATATGTGGGAGCCAATATAAGCATCCAGGTTCCGCTATTGGTTATTGACCGGAAACGTGTTTCGGTCATGTCTACATTGTTCTCGAACCCGTAGGGTCCGCACGCTTAAGGTTTCGATGATAGTTATATTATGAGTTTATGAGTTTTGATGTACCGAAGGAGTTCGGAGTCCCGGATGAGATCGGGGACATGACGAGGAGTCTCGAAATGGTCGAGGCGTAAAGATCGATATATTGGACGACTATATTCGTAGTTCGGAAAGGTTCCGAGTGATTCGGGTATTTTTCGGAGTACTGGAGAGTTACGGGAATTCGCCGGGGAGTATATGGGCCTTATTGGGCTTTAGGGGAAAGAGAGAGGAGAGGCTGGGCGCCCCCCCAAGTCCTAGTCCGAATTGGACTAGGGGGAGGGGCTGCGCCCCCTCCTTCCTTCTCTTCTCTTCCCCCTTTCCTTGACTCCTACTCCTACTACTTGGAAGGGGGGGAATCCTACTCCCGGTTGGAGTAGGACTCCTCCTTGGCGCGCCTCCTCCTGGCCGGCCGCCCCCTCCCTCTTGATCCTTTATATACGGGTGCAGGGGCACCTCTAGAGACAACAACAATTGATTCCTTGGATCTCTTAGCCGTGTGCGGTGCCCCCCTCCACCATAGCCCACCTCGATAATATCGTAGCGGTGCTTAGGCGAAGCCCTGCGATGGTAGAACATCAAGATCGTCACCACGCCGTCATGCTGACGGAACTCTCCCTCGACACTTGGCTGGATCGGAGTTCGAGGGACGTTATCGAGCTGAACGTGTGCTAGAACTCGGAGGTGCCGTAGTTTCGGTGCTTGATCGGTCAGGCCGTGAAGACGTACGACTACATCAACCGCGTTGTTCTAACGCTTCCGCTTTCGGTCTACGAGGGTGCGTGGACACACTCTCCCCTCTCGTTGCTATGCATCACCATGATCTTGCGTGTGCGTAGGATTTTTTTTGAAATTACTACGTTCCCCAACAATAGGTTTAACTAACAAGTATGCACTTGAAGCCTAATTGATATATATGACTTCTACACAGCATCTCCATCATCATTATCAGTACATCCTACGCAGGTGAGTTTGGATGCACTTGATCCCAGGAAGATATCTATCCTTCAAACCAGAGGAGTGCTTCAAACTAACAACAGTACATAATATCCAACAAAAGAGGGTCGTGCTACAGCAGCATAATACATGGCTCAGTGTAGATATCAGCACGAATCAAGTTGTGCATATTTGTTGTTGGCATGAACCACATCGCCGCATGTCGGGTTTGCAAAAGCCATCCATCACATGGAAGCTTGATGCCTTTCACACACTGAAGATTATCTGGCAACAAGCTATGTCGACGAATCTTTGGATATGGTGATTCATGAAACCCATGGTATGATGTGTAAACACAGCCCCCCCTGGCAAAGGGAAGTTGCATAGCACAGTAATCATCGCCGGTGATATGATCGATGATTGGTTGGATGATCGGATAATTGAGACCGAGGAACAAGGAGTGGTTGCTGAGGCTATAAACCCGCCTCCAGTTGAATACACCTGGCCCAACGGAGCTGCGATCTTTCTCGAACACGAAGCAGCCATAGCCATCAATGTCACGAACACCCCATGCATTATACTGCATGTGGTTTGATGTAATGGTTTGGTCAATTTGGTACGTGCGAATGAGCATCAAATGACCATCGTCAGCTGAACAAGCGATAAACCATCACCCATCGGCTGGTATGATTCCAGGTCCTGGAATCATCTATTCAAATTTGCTAATTCCACACAGGCAGTCAGCTGAATGAGTATCTATTCTAAATTTGTAACGATGAACAGGCAGTCGTATTCATAAGGTAAAGATGAGATGAGATAGGACAATTACAGGACGATAGATTCCACCAGTATAGGCAACCAATATGTGCATCGACCGCGTACACAATGCCATCGTGCACTATAGCATCAGACAGAAATGTTGCCTCAACAGGATTGATGATGAGCCATAACCATGTATGGCGACCAGATTCTAGATAGACTAATCCCATGTTGAACAAGGCAATGAGCTTGTAATCCATGTAGTCTTCTGATGGTGTGGGCACTTCGCAGATTACAATTTTCAGCAAACAGAGGTCGAGGCAAAAGCTTGACGCGTCTCGTGCATAGTAGGCAGGAGTGTCCGGCGGGCCGCGAGGCTCGATGGCGGCGGTATCCAACGATGGAAGGGTGATCTCTCGTTGGGTGTAAATATCCACGAGACGCCACGGACAACTGGATTGGTGGATGAGGACGATCCAGTTGGCCTTCATGCCCTCCCAATAGTGGCCGCGCATGAAGGACAAGTGGACCGGTAGTGGTAGCATGTCGAGGGGCACCACGGCAACCTCCGTAGGATCCTCAAGTCGGTGTCTGGGCCACCTGCGAGGATCGGGCATTAGCAAGCAGGGTGTCTTGAAAAGAGCCGGTCGGGTGCAGACGAGTAGACGGTACAAAGACACCAAGCATGCGGCTAGACGGACGGTGCTGAGTAGGTCCATACGATTACAGATCTACTCCAAGGGAACATCGAGGAGGGAATTCCAATCACGGCTTTGAGTGTCAGTCGGTTCTTCCATTGGGGTTTTCGGTGCCTGCGAGCCAGCGGGGAAGTGGATTCGGGCGGGCGAGCGAAGAAGCTTCTCCTCGTGTGGCCGAGCAGTGAGCGGGGGGGTATGGTACGCGCGAGCTACCAAGGAAGATGGCGCGGACGAGCAAGCAGTGAGCGGGGGTAAATGGTGTGCGACCGACGATGGGGAAGAGAGGAGGAAGAAGTAGAGAGGAGGAAGAAGAGTGGAAGACGGGGAAGAAAGTGCATTAAATCTCAATTCTACTAGTACTACTACCAGGATATACCGTCCTTCAGAGTGTAAATAGTTACACCGATTACATGTGGGTCTACCACAAGAGGGCTCATATGTCAGTTAATGGAGGACAGAGGTGCATAGGCGTATTTGAGGAAGCGTGCTCTACTGGCAAACATGATGGCAGTACTGGGTAAGGCTGATTTAGTAACACCAACACGCTGGTTCAACTTATTAATTACGTGTCCCATCTGCTGCAGCGTGTATTGTCACTTCACTGCGAAGAGTAGTTGAATAGTTCTCTCTGACCGAGATGGGGAATCATGGATCGCGAAGACTTCCTTTCTACAGTATCCCTATGCCTCTACGCTCACTTCACTCATTTTAATCCGTACCTAGTCACTTGTTGAAATCTGTAGAAAGACAAATACTCCGTATTCGGGAACAGAGGGAGGCTTTTACTCCGTATTTGGGAACAGAGGGAGTATCACCATATGGAGGGAACAGAGGAAGCTTGAAATATGGACATGTCAATGGGAGGGAGTAAGCCCCATGCATGCATGCATGCATGCAACATGCAACACTCACATGTACACATGGACGCACGCAACACTCACGCACCCATGCGACACAAAACACACGACGCAACACACACGCTCATGCTCAAGTGATCAACCTACTCCCTACGTCCATGAAAGACTGTACATTTAGAGATTTACACATTGACCAGGGCATAATTAACGCCCAAAAGTAGTAGACTTATGTGTGCATGCGACCATTGAGAGAAGAAGATTACATGAAGGCTGTTGCATGCTATAATTAAGGATAGACATGTAGCCTATACCTAGAGCACAAGTTGGTGCATTAGTCAATCAATATCGATTTAGATTAAAGGCTAAATGCATTGGAAGTGTAAATGTACATCATGTACTACACTCTTTGTTTTTTAGCCGATGTACACTCTTTGTTGGAAGACCGAGGGAGTACACGTGCATGCACTCACATACACAGCCAGGGTGGTTCGCGCGCAAGGGTTGGACTCCTGTCGCGCCTGCATAAAGTTTTGTTTAACTGATTTCTTTTCTCTGCCAACTGACAGGTGGGACCCAGAAACCAGGTGACAATTTAACCAGTCAACAAAGTGCCACGTCGACTATGTGGCCGGTCAGTAGGGTGCAATATGGTGCTCTATGATGAGCTAGTGATCTTATAATCACCGCAAAACTATATATAGTGACCGTAAAGAGCGTATTGTTACATACGTTGACCGCCAGTGTATTTTTCTCGTTTCAAATTAAGCAATATTAATCGGAAAGGGCGCAGTATGGAATACTAGTACTAGTACTGCTTTGATGTGTCCCGTCAACTCGCCGAACGAGGATAAGCTTGCTTACTACGCCTCTCCCTCGCCCACGCGCGCGGTGGTTCACATGATGAGGAGAGGGTTTTGACTACAGCGCCCTCTCCCTCTCTGAGGGAGTTCCTGACTAGGGGGTGTCCGGATAGCCGAACTATCATCATCGGCCGGACTCCAAGACTATGAAGATACAAGATTGAAGACTTCGTCCCGTGTCCGGATGGGACTTTCCTTGGCGTGGAAGGCAAGCTTGGCGATACGGATATGTAGATCTCCTACCTTTGTAACCGACTCTGTGTAACCCTAGCCCTCTCCGGTGTCTATATAAACCAGATGGCTTTAGTCCATAGGACGAACAACAATCATACCATAGGCTAGCTTCTAGGGTTTAGCCTCCTTGATCTCGTGGTAGATCTACTCTTGTAACCCACATCATCAATATTAATCAAGCAGGACGTAGGGTTTTACCTCCATCAAGAGGGCCCGAACCTGGGTAAAAACATCGTGTCCCTCGTCTCCTGTTACCATCCGCCTAGACGCACAGTTTGGGACCCCCTACCCGAGATCCGCCGGTTTTGACACCGACATTGGTGCTTTCGTTGAGAGTTCCTCTGTGTCGTCACCGATAGGCTCGATGGCTTCTTTGATCATCAACGACGATGCAGTCCAGGGTGAGACCTTCCTCCCCGGACAGATCTTCGTATTTGGCGGCTTCGCACTACGGGCCAATTCGCTTGGCCAGCTGGAGCAGATCGAAGGCTACGCCCCTGGCCGTCAGGTCAGATTTGGAAGTTTGAACTTCACGGCTGACATCCGCGGGGACTTGATCCTCGATGGATTCGAGCCACAGCCGAGCGTGCCGTACTGTCACGATGGGCATGATTTAGCTCTGCAGCCGGACAGTACCCTGGAGGCCGCACTCGAACCCGCTCCGATCTTCGACTCGGAGCCGGCTGCGCAGACCAAGGGTGGATGGCTAGACACCACCTCGGGGGCTGCAACCTCTACGGCGATAGAGCCGAACACCGATCTTGTCCCCCATGAAGCTCGTGACTCTGAGGTGCTGGACTCCTTGCCGGACTCTGGTCCTCCCGCGCCCCCTCCAATCGAATCCGATTGGGCGCCGATCATGGAGTTCACCGCGGCGGACATCTTTCAACACTCACCTTTTGGCGACATCTTGAGTTCGCTAAGGTACCTCTCGTTATCAGGAGAGGCCTGGCCAGACTGCGGCCAGGACGGTTGGGATGCGGACGATGAAGAAATTCAGAGCCCACCCACCACCCACTTGGTAGCCACTGTCAACAATCTAACCGACATGCTAGATTACGACTCTGAGGACATCGACAGTATGGACGACGATGCCGGAGACGACCAAGAACCAGCGCCCACCGGGCACTGGAAAGCCACCTCTTCATACGACATATACATGGTGGATATCCCAAAGGATGGGAACGGCGAAGGAATAGCGGAGGATGACCCCTCCAAGAAACAGCCCAAGCGCTGGCGCCAGCGGCGCCGCTCTAAATCCCGCCATAGCAAGAATGAGGATTCCGGCACCGGAGACAATAATACACCGGATAGCGCCGAAGACAACCCACTCTAGCAAGATCCAGCACAGGAGGAGGGGGACGCCAGCCCTCATGAGAGAGCGGCCGAAGAAGAGGTAGAGGACTATATGCCTCCCTCCGGAGACGAGGCAAGCCTCGACGACGACGAATTCGTCGTACCTGAGGATCCCGTCGAACATGAGTGTTTCAAACGCAGGCTTATGGCCACGGCAAACAGCCTCAAGAAAAAGCAGCAGCAGCTTAGAGCTGATCAAGATTTGCTAGCCGACAGATGGACCGAAGTCCTCGCGGCCGAAGAGCATGAACTCGAACGCCCCTCCAAAATCTACCCCAAACGTAAGCTGCTCCCCCGATTAGAGGTGGAGGCATATGATCCCGCTTCACCAGGAGACAATACGGCCGATCGACCACCCCGTGGTCACGACAGAGAGGCCTCAAGGCCCTTCACTAGACCCGTACCCCGGCATCGCTCGAAAAGCACAAGGCCACAGGGGAACACTCCGGACCTGCGAGACATATTGGAGGATAAGGCAAGACAATCAAGATCGATCTACGGATCATGTGGGCGCCCCACGATACGTGACGATCATCATCACCCCGGACATAGTAAGTCCGACCAGGCCGAACACAACAGACAAAGCTCTTTTGAGCTCCGTCGCGATATCGCCCAGTACAGAGGCGACGCACACCCACTGTGCTTCACAGATGAGGTAATGGATCTTCAAATCCCAGAAGGGTTTAAACCCGTGAATATTGAATCTTATGATGGCACAACAGACCCCGCGGTCTGGATCGAGGACTATCTCCTCCACATCCACATGGCCCACGGAGACGATCTCCACGCCATCAAATATATCCCACTCAAACTCAAAGGACCAGCCCGACACTGGCTTAACAGCTTGCCAGCAGAGTCAATCGGGAGTTGGGAAGACCTGGAAGCCGCATTCCTCGATAACTTCCAAGGCACGTACGTGCGACCACCAGATGCAGATGACCTAAGCCACATAATTCAGCAGCCAGAAGAATCGGCCAGACAATTCTGGACACGGTTCTTAACCAAGAAAAACCAAATCGTCGACTATCCGGATGCCGAGGCCCTCGCGGCCTTCAAGCATAACATCCGCGACGAGTGGCTTGCCCGGCACCTGGGACAGGAAAAGCCGAAATCCATGGCAGCCCTTACATCACTCATGACCCGCTTCTGTGCGGGTGAGGACAGCTGGCTAGCACGCAGCAACAACCTCAACAAAAATTCTGGCAGTCCGGATATCAAGGACCATAGTGGCAGGTCGCGTCGCTACAAAAACAAACGCCGCATTAACGGTGATAACAGTGAGGATACGGCAGTCAATGCCGGATTCAGAGGCTCTAAACCTGGTCAACGGAAAAAGCCATTCAAAAGAACAACTCAGGGTCCGTCCAATTTGGACCGAATTCTCGACCGCTTGTGCCAGATACATGGCACCCCTGAAAAGCCAGCTAACCACACCAATAAGGACTGTTGGGTGTTCAAGCAGGCAGGCAAGTTAATTGCCGAAAACAGCGACAAGGGGCTACATAGCGACGACGAGGAAGAGACCCGACCGCCGAACAATAGAGGACAGAAGGGTTTCCCCCCACAGGTGCGGACAGTGAACATGATATATGCCACGCACATACCCAAAAGGGAGCGGAAGCGTGCACTCAGGGATGTATACGCGATGGAGCCAGTTGCCCCGAAGTTCAATCCATGGTCCTCTTGCCCGATCACCTTTGACCGAAGGGACCACCCCACCAGCATTCTCCATGGTGGGTTCGCTGCATTGGTTCTAGACCCAATCGTCGATGGATTTCATCTCACCAGAGTCCTGATGGACGGCGGCAGCAGCCTAAACCTACTTTATCAGGACACGGTGCGCAAAATGGGCATAGACCCCTCAAGGATTAAACCTACCAAGACGACCTTTAAAGGCGTCATACCAGGTGTAGAAGCCAATTGTACAGGCTTAGTTACACTGGAAGTGGTCTTCGGATCCCCGGATAACTTCCGAAGCGAGGAGTTAATCTTCGACATAGTCCCGTTCCGCAGCGGCTATCATGCCTTGCTCGGACGTACCGCATTCGCAATGTTCAACGCGGTGCCGCACTACTCATACCTAAAGCTCAAGATGCCAGGCCCTAGAGGAGTCATCACGGTCAACAGAAACACTGAACGCTCCCTCCGAACGGAGGAACATACAGCGGCTCTCGCGGCATAAGTACAAAGCAGCCTTTTAAGGCAATTCTCGAGTCCGGTTGCTAAGCGGCCGGACACAGCTAAGCGTTCCCGGAGTAACCTACAACACGACTACCTGGCACGTTCCGAGCACGTGTAGCAGTGCGGCCCCAACCCCAGCCCCTGTAAAACATTAAGACAGACCCTTCGCGTACTCCATTACGCTCTGAAGATACCATGGGCACGGGGCAAGGGGCTCGACCACGATAAGGCCAAACTATGGCTCAACCGCACCAGGGGCTCTTAAGTGCGTCGTTTCTTTTTCTTTTCCTTTTATTTTTTACCCACAGGACTCCATTCGTCAGAGGCCCTGTCCGGCAGCAGACATGCCGAACCCACGATACAACAGCCAGGGAAGGAGAAAGGCTACAACGAAAATCCAGGTGGTCTCCATTATGAGCATTAAATATGTTTTATGCATTATTCCGTAGCCTACCCCTGGAGGGGGACATGTTAAACAGTCCCATCCCTTGCTTACCGTACCACTTGTATCGTCCTGCACTTACAACAGTTTTTATTTGAATAAAGCAATGCAGCACATTTTTGCTTCTAATTGCATTTCTTTCTTACACATATGTTCATCTATGACATGTTGCATCCGTACATTTTGGTACGGCTAAATACACCAGGGGCTTATGTTTCCCGCGTTATGGTGTGATAAGTCCGAACACTTTCACAAGTGCGGCACCCCGAACTTATAGCATTATATGCATCGGCTCCGAATCATGTTCTTGGGTCAATAGTTGGGTTTGCCCGGCTCCCATGTTTTGGTACCTTACGTTCCGTTTTATCGGCTAAGGTAGCACTGGGAGAACCACTGCGATTGCGCCCCAGTTGAGCTGGGTTAACGCCTCAGTGGAGAAAGCTAAAACTGACCGTCATGATGAGGCGAGAGTTGGTCGCTGTTCGAGAGGTTCTTTGCGAGTCCGTAAAGACTTATGCCGCTTCGAGCGAGGAGCCGGATTCTGTCCGGTCAAGGCGTGGATAGCGCCCCAAATTCGACCTTCCAAAAACTAGGGGCTTCGCTGAAATTTAAAATTATATAATTCTATGGCTAAGTGAGAGTGTTCAAGCATTATAAGTCCGGTTGCCTTGTTCATTGTGTTGAGCGCCTCCCTAGATGGACCCAAAAATGGGAACAAGAGCGCTCGAGTTTATCCCGAACACCCCAGCACTCATGGCATGGGGGCTGAAGCCGACGACTTGCCATCTCTCAGATTTGATAAACAGCCGCACAGAAGGTAATATTTTAAATTAACAAGCGTTGCTTAGCGCATATGAACCAAGTTTTCAGCGCACAGGATAACAAAATGCGAGTCTACTCAAATATTACATCTTTGGAGCACTCACCTGCAATAGTGCGGGCGCCCTTCAGCACACTCCTATAATACATCTCGGGCGTGCGATGCTCCTTGCCTTCTGGTGGGGGGTCCGTCACAAGCTTCTGGGCATCCATCTTGCCCCAGTGCACCTTTGCGCGGGCAAGGGCCCGACGCGCACCCTCGATACAGGCGGAGTGCTTGATAACTTCAACCCACGGGCACGCGTCCACTAGCCGCCGCACTAGGCCGAAGTAGCTCCCAGGCATGGCCTCCTTAGGCCACAGCAGAACCATGAGGCCCTTCATGGCCTGTTCGGCCGCCTTGTGGAGCTCGACCAGCTGCTTCAGCTGGTTGCTAAGGGGCACTGGATGTCCGGCCTCAGCATACTGAGACCAGAAGACCTTCTCCGTTGAGCTCCCCTCCTCGGCCCGGTAGAATGCAGCAACATCGGACACGCTGCGGGGAAGATTTGCGAACACTCCTGGAGAGCTCCGAATTCGGGTAAGTGATAGGTAATTCACACTCACATGCTTACTTTGCATGAAAAATGCCTTAGCTGCCGCTATTTTCTTCAATGCCTCGATTTCCTGGAGGGCCTTGTAGGCTTCGGCCTTAGCGGCTTTGGCACTCTCAAGAACCGTTGCAAGCTCAGACTCTCGAGTCTTTGAGTCACGCTCCAGGCTCTCTTGTTTCTTCACGAGATCCAGGAGCTCTTGCTGTACCTCCGCCACCCGCGCCTCCTGTTTCTCTCGCTCGGTGCGCTCCGCAGCCGCATTGCGTTCGGCCGCGGCCACCGCCTCTTTCAGGGTCACCACCTCGTTCGTGGCCCCTGCAATACCCCAGTTATCCTTGTCATTTTTCTTGCAACCAAATCCTTTTCTGTAAGGTACAATTTTCCTAAGGTATTACTCACCTTCTTTTTCCTCGAGCTGCTTCTTGGCATGGCCGAGCTCGTTCTCAGACCGCTCGAGGTTTTCCTTCAAAGTTTTGACCTCCGCAGTCAGTGCGGCAGAGGTCAGCAGCACAGCGTGCAATCCCATATTGACACATTTTCATGACTCCTGCGATTATCTTTCTAAAGATCCTCAGTCCGGCTTTTCTTTCCTAACACCGAACCGAGCATCAGGGGCTACTGTCTATGCGGTACCATTTTACATATATTGAAATTCCTACCTCAAAGCCTGTTAGAAGGCTGCTGCAGGCTTCGGTCAGCCCGCTCTTGGCGAGCTGAACCTTCTGAATCACCGCACTCATAACAGTGCGATGTTCCTCTTCAATGGAGGCGCCGTTGAGCGCCTCCAGCAAATTATCTGGCACCTCCGGTTGGACGGAGGCAGCCGGCGTCGCGGTCTTGCCCTTCTTCCGAAGGGGTCGCCCGCCGGACTCCGGAGCCACTATGGGTTCCGGGGCTGAGTTCGGTGCAAAGTCCGGGAGGTTGTCCTGCGACACCTCTGGGGCCCTCTCCTCCTGGTGGGTCCCTTCCTGGGATCCCACCTCGGCGTCATCCGCATCACGGGGGGTGGAGGCAGTTGGAAGAGAATCCATATCCGACGCCCCTAAGGACCGGCTCGACAAAGTGGGGAGATCATCCTTAGGCGGACTGCAGGGTTGTATGCGGCATTAGAAAGACATAATGTGGCAGAAAACGAAAACCTTGAAGTTATTCGGGAGTCCGAATACTTACGATCTCGCCAGAGGCTTGGCCCTTGGAGGCCAGTCCTCGTCGTCGTCACTGGCGTTGGTGGAATAGTCCTGGGGAAGGGTTTTCCCCTCTTGGACCCTTCGGCCTCCCTTGTTGGGGAGGCCTTCCTTTTCTTCCCTCCCCCCGCCGGGGGAGAGGCTTTCTTCTTCTCCTCCTCGCCTTGGTGGGAGGAGTTGGCCTCGGATTCATCGTCCGATAGCACCTGAAAACGGGAACTCTTCCGAGTCCCCGTGGCCTTCTTCTTGGCCTTCTTCTCCGGCATCACATGGGGTGCCGGAGCCAGCAGCCCCGTTAGGCGGGCGTCAGCTGGGTCCTCTGGCAATGGGGCCGGACAGATAGCCTGTGCGGCCTTCCTCAGCCAGTCCTGTCAAAGGAAAGGGAGTTTAGATCCCGCATAGAGTCAAACTATGAATAACCAGCATCCCATAAAGGACAATATCACTTACCTCGTCGGCTGGACGCTGCTAGCTGAATCCGCGATCTTCGGTAGCGGATGCGGGAGCCTCGGCGCCCTTGAACAGCACCTTCCAGACCTCTTCGTACGTAGTGTCGAAGAGCCCATTCAAAGTCTGGTGCTGCGCCGGATCGAACTCCCACATATTGAAGCCCCGTCGTTGGCATGGGAGAATCTGGCGGATGAGCATGACCTGGACTACGTTGACAAGCTTGAGCTTCTTGTCCACCAGCTTTTGGACGCAGGCTTGGAGTCCGGTCAGCTCCTCCAAACCGCCCCAAATCCGGCCGCTCTCTTTCCAGGAGGTGAGCCATGTGGGGATGCCGGATCTGAATTCGGGGGCCGCTGCCCATTCGGGATCACGCAGCTCGGTGATGTAGAACCACCCCGATTGCCACCCCTTAATGGTTTCCACGAAAGTACCCTCCAACCACGTAACGTGGGACATCCTGCCCACCATGGCGCCTCCGCACTCCGCTTGGCTGCCCTTCACAACCTTCGGCTTGACACTGAAGGTCTTGAGCCACAAGCCGAAGTGGGGCTGGATGCAGAGGAAGGCCTCGCACACGACGATAAATGCCGAGATGTTGAGGATAAAATTCGGGGCCAGATCATGGAAATCTAGGCCGTAGTAGAACATGAGCCCCCGGACAAAGGGATTAAGTGGGAAGCCCAGTCCGCGGAGGAAATGGGGAAGGAATACTACCCTCTCATGGGGCCTAGGGGTGGGGATGAGCTCTCCCTTGTCGGAGAGCCGATGTGCGATGTCGCTGGACAAGTATCCGGCGCTGCACAGCTTCTGGATATGCCCCTCCGTGACGGAGGAGGCCATCCACTTGCCTCCCGCTCCGGACATGTTTGGAGAAGGTTGAGGTGAGATGTGCGGGCTTGGGCGCTAGAGCTCGAGTTCGCAGAGATGGATAAGCCAAGGAGGAAGAAGGCGCAGGTAAAAGGTTGGATCTTTATCCCCTTATATGGGCGGACGGAAACACGCGTCCCCACCGGCCTGGTAAAACTGGCTTATCCCCCAAGCATCGCGGTTGATGGCGCGGTTGGGTTACCCACGTCCGTATTGATGGGAATCCCGGAATAAGGGGAACATGATCTCTGCTTCGACAAGACGTGCCAAGGAAACCGCTTCGCTAAATGCACTGAAGTGGTACAATAAAAACGTTTCAAATAAAGGCTTGGTTGTGGTGTGACATCACGCCACGGAATACGTCAGCAGATTGAACTTGTGTGAATATTATTCTCTCTACAGTGGTATGTGGAAATTATTTTGCAGAGCCGGACACTATCCTGGTGTTCACAATCTTCTATAAATTATTCAGAGGAGGAACCCGCCTTGCAATGCCGAAGACAACATGCGCGCCGGACTCGTCGTCATTGAAGCCTGGTTCAGGGGCTACTGAGGGAGTTCCGGACTAGGGGGTGTCCGGATAGCCGAACTATCATCATCGGCCGGAATCCAAGACTATGAAGATACAAGATTGAAGACTTCGTCCCGTGTCCGGATGGGACTTTCCTTGGCGTGGAAGGCAAGCTTGGTGATACGGATATGTAGATCTCCTACCTTTGTAACCGACTCTGTGTAACCCTAGCCCTCTTCGATGTCTATATAAACCGGATGGCTTTAGTCCGTAGGACGAACAACAATCATACCATAGGCTAGCTTCTAGGGTTTAGCCTCCTTGATCTCGTGGTAGATCTACTCTTGTAACCCACATCATCAATATTAATCAAGCAGGACGTAGGGTTTTACCTCCATCAAGAGGGCCCGGACCTGGGTAAAATCATCGTGTCCCTCGTCTCCTGTTACCATCCGCCTAGACGCACAGTTCGGGACCCCCTACCCGAGATCTGCCGGTTTTGACACCGACACTCTCCCTCTCCCTCGCCCTCGCCCTTGCGGTGGACGTGCAACAGTTCAATCAGTGTCAGATTGCCAGAAGCATATTGTACTGTAGTATCATCATTGTTGGACCTTCCCAAGAGGCAAAGAGCCAAGTGCAAGGTTCACACGAGTATGAACTGTTGAACCTCCCGAAGAGGCAAAGAGCCAAGTGCAAGGTTTTATAGGAGTTGTCATCCTAGTAGGAGTGTACTACAACTATAGCGAACGATGCTACTGTATGATGCCGCCACGTCACATATATCCAAAGCTATGGCACCTTTTTTTCTCAAAGAGCGTGTTGGAGCCCGTGCAACAACCACACAAGTTGCACGTACACATAACACATTTACTAGTAATAAATTCTAAAGGACAAATGCCAGTATGCCACACAAGTTCATCTCCAATTCATGTGATAAATTTGTGCACGACTAGTCTACATATATTCACAGCGCTACCATTCACAATTACCATACTCCACTTACACGTTATAGATGGGCTACATGTCCTCCTCCAAGTTCCAGTCCCAGGTGTTCTTCATGGATGGCACGATCCATAGCGGTGGGCAACGGGAATCATTGTCGCAGCTTTCTAGTCCGGTTCCACACAATGGAGACTCATCCAAGCTGAAGCAGCATAAATCAAGGATAGCGTGTCCCAGCATGTCATTCATCTGGCGGTGCGCGCTGAAGACACAACCATGCTTCATGAACGGCAGGCCTTCCGTGTCATGCACGGAAGGTGCACTACAAAAAAATACACTTCTGTGATGATACGTGTTTGTCACAGTAGGTCACGTTTTCTGTCATGCATGTACATCCATGACGATTTTATGACAGAATCAAGATAGTCATACATGTGCTATCGTAGAAGTGTTCCATGACATTACCAAAATTATCATCACGGAAGTGTCCACTTCCATGACAATAAATCGCACGTCACAGAAGTGCTTTCGTCAAGGGTGACCGATATGTGGCATCCACCGTAACGGAACGTCGTTAAGCTATCGGGTCTGGTTTTGGATTCGATAACCCGTTAACAGTCCAGACCAATGGGGATTTTCCACGTGTAAAATCATCATTGGCCGTAGGAAACACGTGTTGCCTCACCGTTGGGACAGATGTCATCCACTCATTGGACAGGAGGCGCCTATGATAGGTGACATGTGGCACGACCCAACAATGGCCCATTCCGGTGAAAAAGGCCGGCCTAGTAAAAATTAGCAGGCTGGCCCATATAAGGCCTACTTGTGTCAGGTCCATTTAATCCCACAAGCCATACGAGATGTGCCAATTCGGGCCGTCAACGGCCCGTTAAAGATTTGACACCATTGCAGCCCATCGTCCGTTCGAGCCTGTTAATAGCCCGCTATATATTTGGGCTCAATATCGGCCCGATGAGATTTTGGCCTGTTAACGGCCCATTCAATGGATGGGCCAATTTTCAGGATGTACATCTTTTGGCCATTTAGCGACCCATTTAAATGTTGGGCTAATTTCCGGCCCGGTGTGTCTTTTAGCCTGTTGACGGCCCATAAATCTGATGGGCCATTTGTAGTCGGACCTGAGTTTCGGCCTTTTAGCGGCCCATTTAAGTGTTGGGCCAATTTCCGGCCCAGTGTCACTTTCAGCCTGTTGACGGCCCATAAATCAGTTGGGCCATTTGTAGTCAGACTTGAGTTTCGGCCTTTTAGCGACCCATTTAAGTGTTGGGCCAATTCCCGGCCTTGTGTGCCTTTCGGCCTGTTAACGGACAATAAATGAGTTGGGCCATTTGTAGTCGGACCTTAGTTTTGGCCTTTTAACGGCCCATGCCCTTCATGGTCCAATACCAGCCCGGTTTCTCTTTCGGCCTGCTAAACGCCCACAACACAGTTGGGACATTTACAATACGACCTGACTTTCGGCCTCTTAGTGGCCCATGCTCTTCATGGTCCAGTACAAGCCCACTGTCTCTTTCGGCTTGCTAAAGGCTTACAGTATAGTTGGGCCATATGTAGCCCAAACTTAGTAACGGCCTGTTAAGGACCCGTGAAATAAATTGGGCCCACCTGTTGCCTGCTTTGATGTCGTCCTGTTAACGACCCGGGAGGTAATAGGCAGGCCGACCATTAACTTTCGGCCTAGTAACGACCCATTAACTTAATGGCCCCATTAAAGTTCGTACATGTCTTTAGGCCAAATTAGATAATTTGAGCCCATTACGACGAGCAATTATGCACAGGACCAAAACCAATCAAGTAAAGGTACAGCATACAGGGAATAATGTTGCACATCCCGCATATATTACAGGAAATTACATCCAGTGGGCAATCAAAGATTGATGCCAGTGCAAATAAATGAGCAGAACCTAACCATCTACAACGTCACAATCTGCAACCTCAGCACAGATGACGCCCATAAGCATGTGGGAAAGTTCTTGCTGCTTTGCTACCTTGTCTCTGAAAACATTGATTAGTTGTTGTGTCGCACGACTCTGTACCTCTGATTCATTCACCATTTCCATCATTGCTTCAACCATTAATTGGTTCACAAACATACATTTATTCCGTTGCATTCGAGATAGAGGATACTGAACAGATTCAGATGGTGATTTTGGCAGGCTTGTATTATTGATAGTGGAGAGTGTCTCGACCACTGCATCATAACATAAATTAGGATGGGAACCAAATAGATTAATCATGAGTTATTGCCATATTACCTGGCCTAGATTTACTGGAAAGAAACAATGGGGTTGCCTTGCTGTTTTCAGAGTTTGTCTTCTTATCTTCAGCAGCCTGCACAAAATTAACACACTAGCATTGCTATCATTGGCCAAGTCAGATAATTGGAAAGCAACATTGACACAACGAACGTTTGGGCAACTAGCCTACACCAAATTAACACAATATGGCACAGCTATCATCAGCTAGGTAAGGTAATACGAAAGCAACATTGACACAATGAATGAATGGGCAACCAGAGAAGCACAACAATTCAGTAATGTGCGTGATATGAGATAGTACACTCATGCAGCTCAGTATGCAAAACTACCAGGCAGTTTTCTTACAAAAATCAACATTGGCGCCTTTAACATTTTGCTACAACTAATTTTAGATCAGATAAAGGTTAGATTCACGCAGATTAACAAAATACATGCTGATGTAAAAATATAGTGATATACAACAGGTACTTACATCAGCATTGGGGCACAGAGAATTCCCGCAAGATATTTTCCTCAAATACGATCCCAATGGAGGAAGTCTTTTATCGTTTAACCTTATTTTCTAAAAGATAGATGGATAAGAAACATGTAGAAAATATGATCAGAATGCTATAAAATTTCATGATGTGAGGATACGCACACACTTCTTAGAATGGAGTTGACATTCTTTTGCTAGACTAGAGCGGACTAGTTTTTTGGTCACTGGAATCTGCTTATTATCAGGGGGAGTTGGGTTTCTCTGTGCTGGAGCAGTATCTATGAAAAATGGAGTTAGTTTATTATCTCCTGGCGTTTGGATCTTTTGCAAAGACCTGGTTTATAACCCTTTAGATTCTAACATAGCCGTCTTCCCCTTGCATGCCTTAGAAGAATGGTGATTCAGTTATAAAACATGCTACAGCAGAGATGGAATAGGTACTGAAGAATAGAAATGGATGACATATTGACATGTATTCCCTCCATCCGGAAATAAATGGATGGGTCTAGGCGTATTTCAGTTCTAGATACATCCAGTTTTATCCATTTCTGCGACATGTAATCCGCACGGAGGGAGTATGATGTAAGAGCTAGGGATACGACAGGAAAACACAGTAAAAAAACACTAAAAACCCTCTGCAGAACCAAAGTATTCAAACCCACTGATATGAGATAGTACACTCATGCAGCTGAGGATGCAAAACTACCAGGCAGTTTTCCTTACAAAAATCAACATTGTGGCCTTTAATCATACATTTTGCTACAACTAAATTTAGATCAGATAAAGGTTGGATTCACGCCGATTAACAAAATACACACTGATGTAAAAATAGTGATATACAACAAGTACTTACATCTACATCGGAGCACAGAGAATTCCTGCAAGAATCTTTCGTCATAAACGATACCATTGCAGAAATTCTTCTATCTGTTAAGCTTATTTTCTAAAAGAGAGATGGGTAAGAAACATATAGAAAATATGATCAACATGCTATAAAATTTCATGATGCAAGGATACACACACGCTTCTTAGAATGGAGTTAACATATTTTTGCTGGACTGGAGCGGACTAGTTCTTTGGCCACTGAAATCTGCTTATTATCAGTAGGAGTTGGGTTTCTCTGTGCTGGAGCAGTATCTATAAAAACTGGAGTTGGTTTATTATCTCCAGGCGTTCGGATCTTTTGCAAAGGCCTTGTTTGTAACCCTTCAGATTCTAACATAGTCGTCTTCCCCTTGCATGCCTTGTATAGAAGAATGGTGCTTTAATTATAAAACATGCTACAACACAGAGATGGAATAGGTACTGAAGAATAGAAAGGCATGACATATTGACATGTATTCCCTCCATCCGGAAAAAATGGATGGGTCTAGGCGTATTTCAGTTCTAGATACATCCTTTTTTATCCATTTCGGCAACATGTAATCCGGACGGAGGGAGTATGGTGTAAGAGCTAGGGATACGATAGGAAAGCACAACAAAAAAAACACTAGTTGAATGTAAAATTGTATGCTAGCGGAATACATACAGAAATAACTAAGGTAACATACACGTGTATGATTGGGAAACTAAGATGGCATTGCAACAGAGCACTAGAACAACACTTCAATGTAAAAAAAAATGGTATGGTAGATAGATGAAGTACATACTGATGAATAACAATGCATAAGATATTCAGAAGCATGATGTACAAATTAAGCAAATGGCATTGTGATAGAGTAGAATGACAGTACTTGAATTTGAAAACATGTTATCATGAATGGAATAGGTACTGAAAACAGGAAGGCATGACATATTTACATGCATGATCAGCATGCTAAGCACATGGCATTGCAATAGAGTAGATACACTCCAAGACATTATATGCATATTGTACCCATATCACAGGCCAAGTTAGAGCAAGGACCTTGTGGGGTGAAGAGGATTCATCATCTTTCTGCAAGTCTTCTGAAGAACTGCCTTTACATGTTCCATCATATTGGGTATCATTGACATCAAGTTTATTGGCCTTTACATTGCTCCATGAGGTTCTTGTGGATATATCAGCGTGTGCAATTGTATCTGACATGCATGGAAGACAACTAGTAGTTAGATTTATGTAATGAGTGCCTGTAGGAGACGACATAAATAGTAGGACTGGGGTTAACTAGCAGCAACATGTCTCATAAACTAAAGGGAGAACACAGATGAAAGCTACAGAATATGTATCATTTGTACTCGAGATTAACTAGATGGCACACAAAAGTATTAAAGAATAACATAGGTAATACTACTACCTCTCTCTCAGTTTACAGGGCGTGCGCGTAGCCCTAGGTCGTTGATTTGACCAACCTAATATGAGTCATATATTACAAAAAATATACCAACATAAACTACGGAGTTTCTACTTTCAAAAGGTATAATTTTTGTGTTATATAGTTTATTTTAGGGTGAAAAAATTGGCAACCTAGGTATACGCGCAGGACTTGTAAACTGAGACGGAGGTAGTAGAAGTGGTATAATACTGTAATCACCAGCCTGTGGGATAGCATTGGCTGATGGATGATAACTATGGAACATCGTTACCTAAAGAACAAGTATCTTAGCTGAATTATGGAACAGCGTTAACTCCTGAACAAGACCAGTAAGAGATCAGCATGAATATACAGTGAAATGTGATGATCTATTTTCCATTCTTAGATGAATAACAAAGCCATAAATGTTGCACACAAGTAAGATGAGGGTACAACCTATCTGGCTGCCATCCATAGGAGTGAGCATCATGTGCTGACTTGTCGATGGCCCTGCAGTTGTTGTGGCTGTCCATGTCGGGCACGCGCATTCAATGCAGGGAACTATTGAGTGGGGACTATAGCTCCCTTATGGTGTATGCTTCCCTTGTTGGAGCAGCTGCGGTGAGTCGGAAGACGGTGTGTCTGAAGATGCAGATAACGCATAATGTTAAGAACGACATATCTCTTTGATATGAAGAAATACACTAAGAGATCAACAGCAAGGTACAAGAGTGGTCACACATCTGTTGACTGAAGACTAAATTGGGGTCACACGATTTTATTTTATTTTGGTACTGTCCAATCTACGCCGGATGGCTTGATGGCCGTCATGTGCCTCCCGGCTGACACTGTTCGGAATCTTCCCCGAAGAGCCAGCGACCAATGACAGAGCAGCCTGCCTCCGCCGTCCGTGACCTCGGCCAAAACCCCGCTCCCCGCCCCACCGCACTGCCATGGTTGTGCCGCCCCTGGGCCAATCCACAAAGACTCCCCGTCATCTAAATCCGGCGGCGGTAGTACTGTAATAACCCATATTTTTGGGTTATTGATTTAAATTAAGATAAGTAATTAAATTTGTATTATCTGCTAAGTTATGCTAAATTCTTGATTCAAAGAATTAAAATAGAGCTGTAATTTTTGCATGCATCAAATATTAGAAAATTACACACTAAGTAAGAGTAGGTGTATGTGCGCATAGACTTGCATTCATGCACTCACGTTGTGATATAGGCATGGGAAATACTACTAGCTAGTTGGCCATATAAGCTAGACAATTACAAGAGAGTTAACGTGGCATTTGAACAGACGAAATTGGACCAGGTACAAATGATACACCCGTAGATATTTCCTAGTACTAGAGCTCCAAGTCAAATAGGTGCATGTATGTAATCATGAGGAAGAGGCAACGTGGCTTGGTTCTAGAGGATATGCATGCATGTGTCAGGTGTTCTGAAAACTCTAGTGAATCAACTACACGTACAGGAGAGGAATGGAAGCATGTTTACATGGGTAGATGCATGCACCGGCTGCATCGCTAGAAACACAAGTTTCCTACGTGGGCTGCAACGTGGCCAAGTACTAGAGGAACGTAGAAATAGAAAATAGAAGTTAGCTTTTACGTGTCCTATACGTGGCCATTTCTTAGTGCTTAAGTGAGAGCCAGGCCAAGATATTTTAGACTTGCACGGGCGCTCGCCTCCTATAAATAGATGTGGGTCACGCTGCTCAAAGCACAGCTCTGAGAGAAAGACATAGACACTAGAGGAGAGAGCCTGAGAGAAAGAAAGACACCAGAAAGATAAAGAAGAGAGATGAAGAATTCATGCATGCATCCACATTTGAAGAAGAATAGAGCGTTTAGGTGCTGCTGGAAGGAAGAGCCGAGCCGTACATCAGAAGAAATATGAGTATATGTGTGTTCGTCAGATTTTATACAAAGATGATGGAGTTTCATCTTCTTGCAGAATATTATTCTAAAGGAGAAATCGTATTATCTGAGGCAAGTAGCTACTTTGCTAAACTCCCCGATCTCGCTTTATTGTCATCTTCTTTGATTATCGGATAATATTGTTGCACCTTGATCTTTATTGATCCTCTGTTGATCCTTGAGGGAGGGATGTGTTGTCCCCATAATCCATTTGTTGATGGAATCAGAGTAGTTTGGAGGAACTCCTGAAAAGTTATGAGTGTATTGTCTTGACTGATATTTCAGTAATCTTGTCGTTGATCCAGTCACATATCATACTCTGTCCATCGTTATTGGTGTCATGACGGCAAACGTATTGTACCGGTCACAGTCCAGGTATGGGACTGGCTGGGCTCTCTGCTAAGGACGGACCTTGTTCAGGAACATGTCGGTGATGGATCCGTAGGAGCGACCGACATCAGTAGGTCCAGGTGTCCGGGTCTTAGTGGGTACATGAGCTCTGCTTTTCTGGAACCTGTGTGGTTCTGATCGAGGCTGTCGACGTCGGAGTACCCCTCTTAAGAGCGTAAAAGTGTGAAATTTCACCCCTGTGACTCCCGGGTTGGGAAGCTTGCGGTCATGTGTGACGCCAATAGATTCCTTGTTGTTTTTACTAAATCTGGTATTTTGTTCTTTTGTCCATTTACATTAAAATACGATTCCAATGGTTGTTACATTGTTATCTTTTGAATTCAGTTCGTCTGTTGATCTACACCATCATACCATTGCTCCTTATTGAATAGTGAAGTATTTTCTTGCTGAGTATGATTTATCGTACTCACCCTTGTCTCCTCTGTTTTTTAGATGCAGTCGATGTAACTTAAGTATGCCCAGAAGATGTCATCCAAGAATAGGCTGGACCAATGGGTGGGAAACGACTAGAGAGTTTAATGTATTCTCTCTATTTGTAGATGTCAAGGAATTTGTATAGTAAATATATTAGCTTTTGTGATCCACTTCTGGTTTATGCCTGCTTTATCACGCCTTGCGTGACTATAGGCCTCTGGTCTATAGGCGCGCGGCGGCTGTCTCGCTTAGGCCCAGTCTCGGGGCGTGACAGTTAAAGTTGTATCAGAGCTCTAGGTTTTAGGTTGCGTTGGGATAAATGGGTAGATCGCCGAATATATTTGTGTTGTGTGACAGTTAAAGTGGTATCACATTATTGATGAAATTTGAGGATGCATGGAAATAAATAGACATCTTGTTAGATTAATACATGACTTGTTATTTGTGTAGATTTTCTTGTTTAAGACAACAGGTGATATTTATCTAGTAATGGGACAATTACTATATCACTATCTATCGTTTTTGTTAATGAATTTACCAAATAAATGTTTAGTGTTGCCAACTTATGTTATAGCAGATATATCCATGAATTGTAGAAAGACTGCAAATTCTTTTTTGCATTATTTTTAATTAATTATTGAGCATGCATCAAATAAACTGTTCCAAATATGATGGGAGGGAATTTGATCACTAAAAAAAAGCATAGATGTTAGTGTTGAATTTCGGGGACGAAATTCTTATAAGGTGGGAAGGATGTAATAACCCATATTTTTGGGTTATTGATTTAAATTAAGATAAGTAATTAAATTTGTATTATCTGCTAAGTTATGCTAAATTCTTGATTCAAAGAATTAAAATAGAGCTGTAATTTTTGCATGCAAATATTAGAAAATTACACACTAAGTAAGAGTAGGTGTATGTGCGCATAGACTTGCATTCATGCGCTCACGTTGTGATATAGGCATGGGAAATACTACTAGCTAGTTGGCCATATAAGCTAGACAATTACAAGAGAGTTAACATGGCATTTGAACAGATGAAATTGGACCAGGTACAAATGATACACCCGTAGATATTTCCTAGTACTAGAGCTCCAAGTCAAATAGGTGCATGTATGTAATCATGAGGAAGAGGCAACGTGGCTTGGTTCTAGAGGATATGCATGCATGTGTCAGGTGTTCTGAAAACTCTAGTGAATCAACTACACGTACAGGAGAGGAATGGAAGCATGTTTACATGGGTAGATGCATGCACCGGTTGCATCGCTAGAAACACAAGTTTCCTACGTGGGCTGCAACGTGGCCAAGTACTAGAGGAACGTAGAAATAGAAAATAGAAGTTAGCTTTTACGTGTCCTATACGTGGCCATTTCTTAGTGCTTAAGTGAGAGCCAGGCCAAGATATTTTAGACTTGCACGGGCGCTCGCCTCCTATAAATAGATGTGGGTCACGCTGCTCAAAGCACAGCTCTGAGAGAAAGACATAGACACTAGAGGAGAGAGCCTGAGAGAAAGAAAGACACCAGAAAGATAAAGAAGAGAGATGAAGAATTCATGCATGCATCCACATTTGAAGAAGAATAGAGCGTTTAGGTGCTGCTGGAAGGAAGAGCCGAGCCGTACATCAGAAGAAATATGAGTATATGTGTGTTCGTCAGATTTTATACAAAGATGATGGAGTTTCATCTTCTTGCAGAATATTATTCTAAAGGAGAAATCGTATTATCTGAGGCAAGTAGCTACTTTGCTAAACTCCCCGATCTCGCTTTATTGTTATCTTCTTTGATTATCGGATAATATTGTTGCACCTTGATCTTTATTGATCCTCTGTTGATCCTTGAGGGAGGGATGTGTTGTCCCCATAATCCATTTGTTGATGGAATCAGAGTAGTTTGGAGGAACTCCTGAAAAGTTATGAGTGTATTGTCTTGACTGATATTTCAGTAATCTTGTCGTTGATCCAGTCACATATCATACTCTGTCCATCGTTATTGGTGTCATGACGGCAAACGTATTGTACCGGTCACAGTCCAGGTATGGGACTGGCTGGGCTCTCTGCTAAGGACGGACCTTGTTCAGGAACATGTCGGTGATGGATCCGTAGGAGCGACCGACATCAGTAGGTCCAGGTGTCCGGGTCTTAGTGGGTACATGAGCTCTGCTTTTCTGGAACCTGTGTGGTTCTAATCGAGGCTGTCGACGTCGGAGTACCCCTCTTAAGAGCGTAAAAGTGTGAAATTTCACCCCTGTGACTCCCGGGTTGGGAAGCTTGCGGTCATGTGTGACGCCAATAGATTCCTTGTTGTTTTTACTAAATCTGGTATTTTGTTCTTTTGTCCATTTACATTAAAATACGATTCCAATGGTTGTTACATTGTTATCTTTTGAATTCAGTTCGTCTGTTGATCTACACCATCATACCATTGCTCCTTATTGAATAGTGAAGTATTTTCTTGCTGAGTATGATTTATCGTACTCACCCTTGTCTCCTCTGTTTTTTAGATGCAGTCGATGTAACTTAAGTATGCCCAGAAGATGTCATCCAAGAATAGGCTGGACCAATGGGTGGGAAACGACTAGAGAGTTTAATGTATTCTCTCTATTTGTAGATGTCAAGGAATTTGTATAGTAAATATATTAGCTTTTGTGATCCACTTCTGGTTTATGCCTGCTTTATCACGCCTTGCGTGACTATAGGCCTCTGGTCTATAGGCGCGCGGCGGCTGTCTCGCTTAGGCCCAGTCTCGGGGCGTGACAGTTAAAGTTGTATCAGAGCTCTAGGGTTTAGGTTGCGTTGGGATAAATGGGTAGATCGCCGAATATATTTGTGTTGTGTGACAGTTAAAGTGGTATCACATTATTGATGAAATTTGAGGATGCATGGGAAATAAATAGACATCTTGTTAGATTAATACATGACTTGTTATTTGTGTAGATTTTCTTGTTTAAGACAACAGGTGATATTTATCTAGTAATGGGACAATTACTATATCACTATCTATCGTTTTTGTTAATGAATTTACCAAATAAATGTTTAGTGTTGCCAACTTATGTTATAGCAGATATATCCATGAATTGTAGAAAGACTGCAAATTCTTTTTTGCATTATTTTTAATTAATTATTGAGCATGCATCAAATAAACTGTTCCAAATATGATGGGAGGGAATTTGATCACTAAAAAAAAGCATAGATGTTAGTGTTGAATTTCGGGGACGAAATTCTTATAAGGTGGGAAGGATGTAATAACCCATATTTTTGGGTTATTGATTTAAATTAAGATAAGTAATTAAATTTGTATTATCTGCTAAGTTATGCTAAATTCTTGATTCAAAGAATTAAAATAGAGCTGTAATTTTTGCATGCAAATATTAGAAAATTACACACTAAGTAAGAGTAGGTGTATGTGCGCATAGACTTGCATTCATGCGCTCACGTTGTGATATAGGCATGGGAAATACTACTAGCTAGTTGGCCATATAAGCTAGACAATTACAAGAGAGTTAACATGGCATTTGAACAGATGAAATTGGACCAGGTACAAATGATACACCCGTAGATATTTCCTAGTACTAGAGCTCCAAGTCAGATAGGTGCATGTATGTAATCATGAGGAAGAGGCAACGTGGCTTGGTTCTAGAGGATATGCATGCATGTGTCAGGTGTTCTGAAAACTCTAGTGAATCAACTACACGTACAGGAGAGGAATGGAAGCATGTTTACATGGGTAGATGCATGCACCGGCTGCATCGCTAGAAACACAAGTTTCCTACGTGGGCTGCAACGTGGCCAAGTACTAGAGGAACGTAGAAATAGAAAATAGAAGTTAGCTTTTACGTGTCCTATACGTGGCCATTTCTTAGTGCTTAAGTGAGAGCCAGGCCAAGATATTTTAGACTTGCACGGGCGCTCGCCTCCTATAAATAGATGTGGGTCACGCTGCTCAAAGCACAGCTCTGAGAGAAAGACATAGACACTAGAGGAGAGAGCCTGAGAGAAAGAAAGACACCAGAAAGATAAAGAAGAGAGATGAAGAATTCATGCATGCATCCACATTTGAAGAAGAATAGAGCGTTTAGGTGCTGCTGGAAGGAAGAGCCGAGCCGTACATCAGAAGAAATATGAGTATATGTGTGTTCGTCAGATTTTATACAAAGATGATGGAGTTTCATCTTCTTGCAGAATATTATTCTAAAGGAGAAATCGTATTATCCGAGGCAAGTAGCTGCTTTGCTAAACTCCCCGATCTCGCTTTATTGTTATCTTCTTTGATTATCGGATAATATTGTTGCACCTTGATCTTTATTGATCCTCTGTTGATCCTTGAGGGAGGGATGTGTTGTCCCCATAATCCATTTGTTGATGGAATCAGAGTAGTTTGGAGGAACTCCTGAAAAGTTATGAGTGTATTGTCTTGACTGATATTTCAGTAATCTTGTCGTTGATCCAGTCACATATCATACTCTGTCCATCGTTATTGGTGTCATGACGGCAAACGTATTGTACCGGTCACAGTCCAGGTATGGGACTGGCTGGGCTCTCTGCTAAGGACGGACCTTGTTCAGGAACATGTCGGTGATGGATCCGTAGGAGCGACCGACATCAGTAGGTCCAGGTGTCCGGGTCTTAGTGGGTACATGAGCTCTGCTTTTCTGGAACCTGTGTGGTTCTGATCGAGGCTGTCGACGTCGGAGTACCCCTCTTAAGAGCGTAAAAGTGTGAAATTTCACCCCTGTGACTCCCGGGTTGGGAAGCTTGCGGTCATGTGTGACGCCAATAGATTCCTTGTTGTTTTTACTAAATCTGGTATTTTGTTCTTTTGTCCATTTACATTAAAATACGATTCCAATGGTTGTTACATTGTTATCTTTTGAATTCAGTTCGTCTGTTGATCTACACCATCATACCATTGCTCCTTATTGAATAGTGAAGTATTTTCTTGCTGAGTATGATTTATCGTACTCACCCTTGTCTCCTCTGTTTTTTAGATGCAATCGATGTAACTTAAGTATGCCCATAAGATGTCATCCAAGAATAGGCTGGACCAATGGGTGGGAAACGACTAAAGAGTTTAATGTATTCTCTCTATTTGTAGATGTCAAGGAATTTGTATAGTAAATATATTAGCTTTTGTGATCCACTTCTGGTTTATGCCTGCTTTATCACGCCTTGCGTGACTATAGGCCTCTGGTCTATAGGCGCGCGGCGGCTGTCTCGCTTAGGCCCAGTCTCGGGGCGTGACAGTTAAAGTTGTATCAGAGCTCTAGGTTTTAGGTTGCGTTGGGATAAATGGGTAGATCGCCGAATATATTTGTGTTGTGTGACAGTTAAAGTGGTATCACATTATTGATGAAATTTGAGGATGCATGGGAAATAAATAGACATCTTGTTAGATTAATACATGACTTGTTATTTGTGTAGATTTTCTTGTTTAAGACAACAGGTGATATTTATCTAGTAATGGGACAATTACTATATCACTATCTATCGTTTTTGTTAATGAATTTACCGAATAAATGTTTAGTGTTGCCAACTTATGTTATAGCAGATATATCCATGAATTGTAGAAAGACTGCAAATTCTTTTTTGCATTATTTTTAATTAATTATTGAGCATGCATCAAATAAACTGTTCCAAATATGATGGGAGGGAATTTGATCACTAAAAAAAAGCATAGATGTTAGTGTTGAATTTCGGGGACGAAATTCTTATAAGGTGGGAAGGATGTAATAACCCATATTTTTGGGTTATTGATTTAAATTAAGATAAGTAATTAAATTTGTATTATCTGCTAAGTTATGCTAAATTCTTGATTCAAAGAATTAAAATAGAGCTGTAATTTTTGCATGCAAATATTAGAAAATTACACACTAAGTAAGAGTAGGTGTATGTGCGCATAGACTTGCATTCATGCGCTCACGTTGTGATATAGGCATGGGAAATACTACTAGCTAGTTGGCCATATAAGCTACACAATTACAAGAGAGTTAACATGGCATTTGAACAGATGAAATTGGACCAGGTACAAATGATACACCCGTAGATATTTCCTAGTACTAGAGCTCCAAGTCAGATAGGTGCATGTATGTAATCATGAGGAAGAGGCAACGTGGCTTGGTTCTAGAGGATATGCATGCATGTGTCAGGTGTTCTGAAAACTCTAGTGAATCAACTACACGTACAGGAGAGGAATGGAAGCAAACGTGGGTAGATGCATGCATCGGCTGCATCGCTAGAAACACAGGTTTCCTACGTGGGCTGCAACGTGGCCAAGTACTAGAGGAACGTAGAAATAGAAAATAGAAGTCAGCTTTTACGTGTCCTATACGTGGCCATTTCTTAGTGCTTAAGTGAGAGCCAGGCCAAGATATTTTAGACTTGCACGGGCGCTCGCCTCCTATAAATAGATGTGGGTCACGCTGCTCAAAGCACAGCTCTGAGAGAAAGACATAGACACTAGAGGAGAGAGCCTGAGAGAAAGAAAGACACCAGAAAGATAAAGAAGAGAGATGAAGAATTCATGCATGCATCCACATTTGAAGAAGAATAGAGCGTTTAGGTGCTGCTGGAGGGAAGAGCCAAGCCATACATCAGAAGAAATATGAGTATATGTGTGTTCGTCAGATTTTATACAAAGATGATGGAGTTTCATCTTCTTGCAGAATATTATTCTAAAGGAGAAATCATATTATCTGAGGCAAGTAGCTGCTTTGCTAAACTCCCCGATCTCGCTTTATTGTTATCTTCTTTGATTATCGGATAATATTGTTGCACCTTGATCTTTATTGATCCTCTATTGATCCTTGAGGGAGGGATGTGTTGTCCCCATAATCCATTTGTTGATGGAATCAGAGTAGTTTGGAGGAACTCCTGAAAAGTTATGAGTGTATTGTCTTGACTGATATTTCAGTAATCTTGTCGTTGATCCAGTCACATATCATACTCTGTCCATCGTTATTGGTGTCACGACGGCAAACGTATTGTACCTGTCACAGTCCAGGTATGGGACTGGCTGGGCTCTCTGCTAAGGACGGACCTTGTTCGGGAACATGTCGGTGATGGATCCGTAGGAGCGACCGACATCAGTAGGTCCAGGTGTCCGGGTCTTAGTGGGTACAAGAGCTCTGCTCTTCTGGAACCTGTGTGGTTCTGATCGAGGCTGTCGACGTTGGAGTACCCCTCTTAAGAGCGTAAAAGTGTGAAATTTCACCCCTGTGACTCCCGGGTTGGGAAGCTTGCGGTCATGTGTGACGCCAATAGATTCCTTGTTGTTTTTACTAAATCTGGTATTTTGTTCTTTTGTCCATTTACATCAAAATACGATTCCAATGGTTGTTACATTGTTATCCTTTGAATTCAGTTCGTCTGTTGATCTACACCATCATACCATTGCTCCTTATTGAATAGTGAAGTATTTGCTTGCTGAGTATGATTTATCGTACTCACCCTTGTCTCCTCTGTCCTTGTCTCCTCTGTTTTTTAGATGCAGTCGATGTAACTTAAGTATGCCCAGAAGATGTCATCCAAGAATAGGCTGGACCAGTGGGTGGGAAACGACTAGAGAGTTTAATGTATTCTCTCTATTTGTAGATGTCAAGGAATTTGTATAGTAAATATATTAGCTTTTGTGATCCACTTCTGGTTTATGCCTGCTTTATCACGCCTTGCATGACTATAGGCCTCTGGTCTATAAGCGCGCGGCGGCTGTCTCGCCTAGGCCCAGTATCGGGGCGTGACAAGTACCTTCAACCCACGCAACTCTAAAAGATAGCCATCTAAGCGCTGCTTCCACGGCGAACTTGCGGCAACGCACCCTTACGTTAAACACCAGCCAACCGGCAGCCTAGGAGCTCCGCCGCCTCGAGGGGTGCTGCTTCCCATTGGGAATCGATTGGCCCAGAATAAAAATTCAGACAACTAATGCCTAAATAAAGTGATTTGAGATGAGGGTGCGACCTATCTGGCAGCATGTGAAGTAGGCAGGTCCTGCTGCCGAGTCGGTGAGGCCGGCGCGGTTGCGGTGGTGGCCGGCGGCAGGGAAATAACGATGTCGCGACGGTCGACGGCTACGGGGAAGCAGCGCCAGGACTCTGGACGGATCCGAAGTTGGAGCCGCTCCGGCACCGTGAACAACGGCGGGGTTGAATCGGCTATGGTACGGTTCACGCGGCCGTCGGCGAGGCAGCACCAGCGGCACGGAGTAAGAGGCACACGGCCCAGTGCATGACGGCAAATCGATAGCGTCTCAGGCATTAGGAAGGAGGGCGGCTGTGAAATTGGTGCGATGGGGGTGCCATGGAGGTGGGGCTGAGGTTTCACGACTCGGGAGAAGGGAGCTTCCCGGGGAGAAGGTGATTTGGCACCCATGAGGTATGAATGGGGGGCGGCGGGGGGGGGGGGGGGATTGGGAGGGGAGTGGAACCATGTCTTACGGACGCATTTGTCTGAAATGTGAGGGGGAGTTACAGTTCTACCCTTTCCTTTAGGCTTCTCGGCTTGGGTCTGTGTACTGAGGGTCGGGGATAGTAGAGTAACTTTGCTTCTCCCCAAGTAGTGGGCGGGAGCGATTTCGGGCGAGGAGGGCATGTTTTGAACTATAGTGGGTGCAAGAGATTTCGGGCGAGGAGAGAGTGTTTTGAAATAGTGGGCGCGAGCTATTTCGGGCAAGGAGAGCGTGTTTTGCCGACCATGGTTTATGAATTATTCGGCACATGTCATTTCAGCCGACGAGAAGGCACGCTTAGATGAAGTTACGAACCTACCCTCGATGTACAACGGGCCAATTGATGCATGTTCCACATAGGACGGTAATTTTGCGTCTCCCATTTATTTGCTCGGGCGAATTCCACCGAGCAGAGAGGATGTTTAACGGTTCATTCAAATTTTGGGAGAACGAGCATCTAGGTCTACCTTACCAAGTCCATTCGAATCAATTTTTGAAATATTAGATTGCCACTTCTTTTTTAGGTGGAGAGATGATGCTCAGGAGTAATGTGTTTTTACATGCTCGTTGCTAGTGATTTACTATATGACAAATAGTTGACCCACTCAAAAACGCGGATCAAACCCAAAATGAAATATCTCGATTCAATGAAATAGCTCGTTCACTATGTCAAAATAGTGAACTAAATCCAAAATTGAACACCTCAATCGAGTAGCATGTTGTACAGTATTATAGTACTCCATGAACATGTTGAAAGTCAAACTAATGAACTTGTTTGATATACTCATATATCCGTTCACGTGTGGATTGCAGACAACATGTTATCCAATTTAAATATTTGAATGTAAGTTTATATCGAAACATGGTTTATATCAGTCTTTGATGCATAAAACACGACCTCCCCCTCTCCCGGACTCCTGTTCTCTCTCTCTCTCTCTCTCTCCGACAATCTTCAATTCTGTCGCACGCATCCGACACAAAAACCTTGTTGGTCCCTCTCCCTTTCTCTCCATCTCTCTCTCTCTCTCTCTCTCTCTCTCTCTCTCTTTGTGTGTGTGTGTGTGGGGGGGGGGGGGGAGGTCTTTCTAGTTCGCATGCATATATACACCATCTATAGGTCTCTCTCGCACACTATGTATGATACTCTAGCTAGTGCAAGTTAGATATCTTGGGTGCACTCATCGTACGCACACAAATTCCTTGGCTCTTTTCCCATAACTCTGTCACACACCACTCTGTCGTCTCGGAGCTCTTCCCCCCTCTCTCAGACTCTCCACGTACGCGGAGAAAAACAATTACATCTACGGCAAACATATACCATTAGATTCACCATGAGATGTGGTTTTGTATGATGTATCATTGGTATTGTAGATATAAATAACGTTTGCGTAAACCTGATCAAAGTTTCCAAAGTTTGACTTCTAAAAAATTTACATGCACTGCATTATCGTGCGATGGAATATCTCTTTCGCCCTCTCAGCTATCTGACGCACCACTCAGCCTTATCGGGGCTCCTCAATCTCTCTCAAACTTTATTGGTCAGTTTGGTTCGTTAACCGACCCTCATGCCTTGATGGCCAGTACTGCCTGGTGTGGACGTGAGATGTAAAATATTTCTGCCTGGCCAGGCTTGTGTGGTGCTGAAGCGTTTGGTTCATGCCTGGGCCAGGCAAAGCATCAACGTCCCATCAATCAATCCATGCAGCAATTATTTAATGCTAATATCCATCCATGTTGCTGTTAGCCTCGTGGCCGCACGACCAGGAACGGCCAGGCATTCGAAATCGGTCGCCTGGGCTAGGCTACTTGCAGTGTTTGGAGTCCAGCCAGGCTAATTAAAGTGCAAGGGAACCCAGGCCAGACGGGCTTTATTTTTCATAGGGTAGCAACCAAACAAGCGTGCATGAAATCCAGCCACAACCCCAGGACAGGCAAAAGATGCTCAGGACGCAAGCCAAACTGACCTTATATCTCCCTGGTTCACACATACACATGTCTCGCTCGCGCTATACATATAGACCCATCCAACACTCTCCGCCCTTGTTCTTTCTCCATGTGACACGCACCCCCCTAAGTACCAGAATCCCTCACTCCATCATAGGCGCAAGCACCCCCCTCCTAAGTATGATTATCTCTTACTAGCCATCAGGAACACACGTATTGTCTCCTTCCATCCATATGTCTATCTCGATATCTCTCGGGGCATCTTCCATCGCGCACACACCTTGTCACTCAATCTCCCACCCATGTAGTCCCATCACGATCTCTAGGGGATCTGTCTATGACAAACATACACTCCCTCCTCCCCATGTCTGCATTTTCTCCGTACATCTATCTCGACCTCTCTCTCTTGTTTGTCAGACCCCTCTTGGCCACATGCTAGGGGTCTTGCTCTCTCGGTTCCAAACAACCACACACTATCTCCTCACCTTGCCTCCGTTGTCGAAGATGCATGTGTGATATGTTTGCATAAGACACGCACACTTTTTCTCTACTTTTATTGTGTGTTGTCCATGTCTCTTTCACACACGCACACACACTTTTTTCACTCACTCTTTCTATCTCTCTCTCTCTCTTTCTCTCTCTCTCTCTAGTTAGGGACTCTGTCACGTCCATAAGCATATGGATGTTTTGAAAAGTCAAACCTCAAAAAAGTTTGACCAGGTATATGGGGAGAAAAACATTTACATCTGGAACGATCATTAGATTCATCACAACATGTACTTACTTCATACTATCATTTATCTTTGGTATTGTAGATATAAGTAATTTCTTTATAAACTTGGTCAAAGTTTCAAAAGTTTGACTTTTAAAAAAATGTTGGAACTACATTATCGAACAGAGGGAGTAGCTCTTTCTCTCTCTCTGCTATCTCTCACGGGCCTCCCCTCTCACTCGAACTCTCTATACCGACGGATTATATGCTCAGCGTGTTAGCGTATAGCTCCGTATATTGTTTAGTTGACCAGTCAACCAATCCACATGCTGCCTTGTCAGCTCGTGTTCTGTATCTTTGTGTGTTGGCCCATGTGGCAGTGGGTGAAAATAATTAAACAAGAGGCCCATCTGACACGCGGTGAAGTAAACAAAGTTGAAACCACTCGGGGTAGCACCCCGCTCGCTAGTAAATTGAGGGTGCATTGAGGACACACTTCTTGCGCGTGAAGGACGCACTCGCGCACAATTCACCACTACGCGACAGCATGCACAGAAGGACGCGCTCGCGCACACCCAACACACAACACAAACCAGCACACGTGTACACTGGCGTCGCCGCCGGTTGAGATGGACGGCAAGGTAGCCAACAAGCGGACGCGGCTCGAGCCAAAACCGCATCCGGCGAGCCTGGACTTCATCAGCAGCCTCCCCGACGACATGCTGCTCGTCATCATCGGCCTCCTCCCCACCAAATCTGCCATGCGGACTGCCCTGCTCTCCCGGCGGTGGCGCCCCCTCTGGCGCTGCGTCCCCCTCAACCTCACCGTCGACAGCTGCCTCTGCGACGTGGATTGCAAACGCATGGCCACAGTCTCCAAGATCCTTTCATCGCACCCTGGGCTAGCCAGACGCCTTGACATCCGCATGTTCAGTACCAACTACAAGGTCCAACCCAAGTTCGACGAGTGGTTCTTATCCCCCACCCTAGATCAGCTCGAGGACCTCAGCTTCGTAGCTAGACGATGTCACTCTCTGCCACCCTCCGTGCTCCGCCTCACGCCAACGCTGCGCCGCGCCAGCTTCAGCTCCTGCTATCTTCCCCAGATTAATGCCGCGCCCGCCCTTCTTCTCCCTCAACTCAAGCAGCTCGACCTCTTCGATGTTGTCATCTCGAAGAAGGTTATGGAGCATCTGCTCCGTATCTGTACTGCGCTCAAGTACCTTCATCTTGAGCAGATCCACAGGTTCATTAGCCTCCACATCGCCTCGACGAATCTCCGATGGATTTACGTGTGTTGCTGGCCCCGCAACAAGACATTAATTGGGAAGAGATCACTCCAGCTGTTCCACGGTATGGTCATTGAGAATGCGCCTTTCCTTGAGAGATTGCTTGTATCGGATCTAGAAGGTCCAACAAAAATCAGGGTCATTGACGCGCTGAAATTGACAGTGTTGGTGTACTTGTCTGCCAAATTCTCCGAACTCTTTATTGGATCCATAATTGTTCAGGTACAACACTCATCTTCTTCTCCGTCTTCTTGAAATTCACATTTTTAAATCTTCTTGATGTATTTACGACCGTCTTCCAGAAAATGATTCCCACAAGCTTGACCCAGTCCATGCGCACAGTGAAGATCTTGGCACTAAAATCTATCGGCCCCAATCTGGATCAAGTTGTTGGATTCCTTACATGCTTTCCGTGCACGAAGAAGCTACTCATCGAGGTGAAACTTCTTTCCTATAAGTAAAGGGTAATCACAACGTAGCTCATTTTTTTCGTAATTTTCCAAAATTACGATGACAAGTGTAGTGTTCAAAACTGCATCTACGCACTGCATCGAAAGAAATGTTTTTAGTATTTTTTTCTCACGTGATCACTTGCATCGTTTTTATGCTGTACTACTATAATAGCCTAGGCTAGTCATAGTGGAAAGTAACTTAGACTACTCCAGTAACTCTATGGTTACCCTAAGAGCAAGTACTACCTCCGTCCTAGTTTACTCTTCCAATTTTGTATTATCAAAATTTGACCATAGATTTAACTGACAAAATGTTAATGCATGTCAGTAAGAACTATATCGTTGGATTCGTATTTGAACATAATTTCAAATGGTGTAATTTTTAGTGACATGCATTGGCATTTTCTTAGGTAAATCTATGGTCAAAACTTTATACTAAATACGAGGTAGTATTACAAAAGTGGGCTATGTAGGCCAAAACATGTGCCAAATTCACTTGTGATGCATTTAGCATCGATGCCCCTCCATTGCTCACCTGGTGCCCCAATCTGGATCACCTACTTTGCTCTGGTGCCAAATTAACTCACGCAATGAAAAAACACTACGTGGGAGAGAGAGAGAGGACTGAGTCAATAAAAAACACTTGTTTGGGAGAGTGAGAGGCTGGTGTAGTTGGTTTGATTGATTTGTTTATACATGTGGGTATGTGTGCACAACAGTGCCAACTCTCTCACATCGCGAGAGCGGTGCCAAAATCTTTTGATTTCACATCGATGCGTATTATGTGGCATACTTTTGTGAAATATGGCATTGGCCACTTAGTGGAAGGAAACAAATGCCCAAGCTCTTCACGTGCTCCTAGTTAAATGAGAGGAAACAAAGAGAGAGAGAGAGAGAGAGAGAGAGAGAGAGAGAGAAAATATCACTAGCCAGCCAACCCTATTGTATGAGCGCATGATATTGGTACCTCTTGATGACACGATCATCTTATACAGCCAGCTGCTCTAATATGTTCTCTTCTTTTGCAGATAAAAAAAGACCCGAAAGTGAAAAATGTGCTGCAGTACAACAATCTCATCGAATGCCTTGATCTCCATCTTACAGAAATTGATTTGATCAACTACCGAGGCAGCACATCTGAGGTTAAATTAGCCAGGTTCTTTGTCCTGGAGGCAAGTGTGCTCAAGGTAATGAGGTTTGGCGTTCTCTGGCGCAACAATGAATGGCATGCTAATCACCGCAAGCGTCTAAGCCTAAATTACAAAGTCTCCGCAGAAGCTGATTTTTTTTTTGAAACATCAAGTGGCCAGAGACTCGAAAACTTATTTGCCCATTAGTGACTTGTCAGGGCAGTGGATTTTAGTTTGTGCGATAATGCTGCATCCACCTAAAGTAACGAAAGTTCTTACGTAAACTTCCTAGTAATTCCCTATTCGTAGGTGCAACATTACTCCCAAGATTTGTAATATCAGTTTGAAACTTGTAATATTGCCGTGTCCTATTCCTGCGTTTTCAAAATCCTGCGAATCAAACAGGTCCTGAGTTGGTGATGATGTTGTGCCTCCCATCTTTCACCAATAGCCGTCAGATCTAGATCTGACGCATACAAACCAAGCTTCTCCATTTTTGCAAAAATATGCCCGCACTTGTTCCCTATTTACAAACAACTCCTTGTCTCTCACAATCAGCCTTATCTCCTCCCCACCACATCCAGAAGGCCGTGGAAAAATCTAGCGAGATGGCCGCTGCCAGCGCCATCCACCCCCAATCTTGGTGTTCCGTGCAATGCACGATCATCTACGCACGGGAAATTATGTCGAACAGGGATAGTTGTAAGTAGGCTAGCTCTATAGCCATGATGATAGTGACTGCAGACGGTGAGGCTGACTATGGTATGCCGAACACGACGCCTATACTCAGGTGTCATCTCCGCCGCAGGGTCTTGTCACTTCATTGTGAGGAGCAGCACATAATAATTTGACCAACAGGTAGTATAGTGCTAGTACTCCTACTACATTGGTAGTACTACTACTAGTACTAGTAGCACCACCGTCTGGATTTAGGAGTACTACCACGTCCATCTGGATTTTAGTATTTGACTGGCAATATCTAGTAACGCATGTCACAAAAAATGTACTACTCCCTCTGTAAATAAATACATGGTATTTTATTCCTATCGGCAAGAGAACTTAATGTCTTTTTGCTAACTAGAGTAATAGGACTACATGCAATGAACTAAACACTGCATGTCATGTTGGGTAGTCTCAATTCATTGAAAGCATGCACGGCCCACATCTCTCATTGGTTGATATGTCACGAAATAAGAAACAAGGAGGGAGTTAATGCACCGTGCCTAAGTGTTTTGGGATTATTTGGTTTTCGTAAGGTGACTTACACAACATTTTTGTTTACATGCATTAACATTTTATTAGTTAAATCAAAGGTCAAAACTTGGCGCAAAATGCAAAGGGGACCAATAAACCAGTAAACATCAAACTTCTCTTGTTTGGCCCCAACTAGAGGTCCAGTGAGATGACTATACTGCACCAGCACGGAGGGGGACGTAGCTTCATTGCCTTACTGCAACTGCCTTTGGGTGAATGACACATGGGCCCACGGGGTGGCTGGCCCACCTATCATACAGCTAAAGGCAGGTGCAGTAGAGGGCCGAGGAATAGTATGAAATCCTATGCACCTACGCACGCTAACCAAGGGCAAGAGTGATCACTCGAATCGCAAGATCAGTTGACTAGAAGCTAAGCTAGACCCATGGAGGCGATGAGCACGAGCATCAACCGGCTGTGCCAGATGGTCCACGATGCCGGCCTGTGGCCCGACACCGTGGAACGTCTCCAGGTATTGCTTGAGGCCGCCAGGGCGAGGGGCCGCTTGGACGACAGCTTCGTCTCCTTGTTCGACGAGGTCCTCATCGGTTTCCTCAACAATTTCACCGTCATCAAGAAGCTCGCAGATGACTTTGGCGTATGCCTCCAACTGACATGCCCAGGCTCTGTGATGCCCGCCACCCTCAATGGCCACTATGGTGACAACCTCTTCGACGCACTGGTGGCCCTGCGACTGCCCACCGTTGCGCCGGAGAATGTCCACCTCGAGGTCGCGCTCGCCACGCAGCGCCTGGCGCAGCAAGACACCATCGACATAATCACCCACGTCTACGCGCAAATCGTCCACAAGGACTACTACATGCAAGAGGAGGACGATAGGATGGTGGCCTTCTTGGACCGCAGGGCAACCTTGGACGGCATTGTTCAGAAGCACGTTGAGCTCGCCGCCAATGCCGCTGCTCCTCACACATCGGTTGGTGACCCGGTGCACTAGGGCATGAGGATGTCGTTGATGGATCCGTATGTATTTTTATCTTTCCGTCAAATCCATGTAGTAGTATATGGTACTACTAGTAATTATCTTACCTTTCGCATCAACTTCATAATTTTCATACGTACTCCATGCATGAACGGCACCAGAACCAAACTTCTCATTACTCTAGGCAAAATCGTTGTTTTCTATCTATCGGTCGTGCCATGGAGCATAACCAAATTTTACAAGTTACGAGTTAAAAAGGAAAAGCCTTCTGTGTTCGCGTCGCACCCCCACACAGTTGGTCCGGCACGCCACTCAAGGGGGAATGCATGCGGTGTTGCATTTTCACTTATAAGTGGGACCGCAGTTGAGCAATCCGACTATCGGAAAACCCCCACCCCGCCCACCACGTGATGGCTGAGAAAACAGGAGGGAGAAGAGATGGCTGTAGCATAGACTCCAAGAAAATTGGTGTCGGATGGGACTCGTGTGGGTGGCGTGTGACGTACTGCTAGACGTGAATGCTAGTTATGGCCCATGCCACCCCACTATATCGAGCCTATATCAAGGTACGGAGAACAAATTTCTTGGAGTCCATGCTCAGCCCTCCTCTATCTCTCTTCTCAGCCAGCCAGCGAACGCGCGGAGCCCATCGTCTGTTTGCTCACATGCGGTCCCACATGTCAGTGAAAACGCAAGAGGACCCACTGAACCTGCACATCTTTCACCTCGATGTGCTGGTGATGAAAAACAAATCCAATAAAGATCTTCGGTGGCCGCTTTTGGAGTTACTCAAGAGTAGTAAGATTCTATTTACAGTTTAACCCAAGATGCACATCACGTGGCTTCAACTACCACTCTATTTTCTTGCATGACACGACCTGGATGCTGGATGTCCCACTTGTCGGCAAAAGGAGGAAGAACCCGACCAAATCTTCGGTTGTGCTCTCGGATTAGACTAGTTGTGCTAACTTAAAATTTTTATTGTGTACTCCCTCCGTTCCAAAATACTTGACTTCCATTTGTCCAAAAATGGATGTATCTATATACTAAAACATGTCTAGATACATCTATATTTTGACAAATAGAAGGCATGTATTATGGAACGAAGGGAGTAGAATGGATGCAAGTTTTGGTATTGGGAAGAAGAGTACATCGATATATTGATAGAGCGCAATTTAGTAGATGTTCTAGCACTTTTATCTAGCATAGAGGCTAGAGATGAGACTAGTGCACTTGTTGATACTCCTACTAGAGGCTAGACATGAGACTAGGATGCGAGGAAGCAATGTCTACTTCTTTACACTCGAAGAATAAAGAAGCACGCAAGATCGAGCCTCCGCATATCAACAATGAATGCATCGAGAAGGCACTAATCCAACTTACAGGAGCAGTTATGGAAGTTGGATATCTTCTAGTAGTAGTAAAATGTATTCTTGTGGTTCTTGTTTTCTTTGGTATTGCTTTTCTAGTCAAAATTATCATTGGAGTTCGTGCAAAATAGAAGTCCCTTTGGGGTCATGCGCTGGAGTTGGCCTTACAAGTGGGACTGCAGTTGAGGAAACCGACTATCGGCAAACCCCCACCTCGCCCGCCGTGCGATGGCTGAAGTTAGAGAAATGATGAGGTTGAAGAGATTGCTCTAGCACGGACTCCAAGAAATAATATGGCGTCAGATGGATGTCGTGGTGGTGGCGTGTGCCGTACTCCTGGACATGAATGCTTGTTCTGGCCCATGCCACCCTACTACTCCTACTACTTACTATATAATACTAGTATCGAGGATTCGAGGTGCTGGTTACGTACAATGAACACATTACCATAATGCTACAGTAAAAACACCCACCTGACGCGCGAATCATGTGAAGCTAGTACAAATAGTGTACTACTATTGTTAATTGGCCTCATCCGATAACCTGTTGCAATGCACATACAATTATGTATTCAGAAAATATTTTTTTGCCTCGTCGCACCACTCACTCAGAGAAGCGACTCGAAAGCCATTCATAAATTTAGTAAGTTTATCACAGGCATATCATTTTATAACATACAACAGGTCATCAACTCATATCGACAACGAGGATACATTATAAATACTAAAGTTTTCATCACACAACAAATAACAAGCAATGAAATGAACGTCAACTCAACCAATCCTCGGCGTTGGAAACACTTGCTTTGAAGCACAAGTGATTCTCTGGGACGGGCCATCCATTATCGATCTCGAGACCAACGCAGGACTGATCATCCAGGCTGAAGCGGCCTACTATATCAGTACTAGGGTAGGGAACCACCCAAATGTCCGAGGTATAGACACAGTTGCTTCTCATAAATGGTAGTAACGTTGCGTCAACAGCAGTTGGATCGCCTTTCACCATCATTGGATAGTTTTGTCCAAGGAAGAGCGAGTTTTCTCCAAGACTATCAATTCTGTATCAGGGAGAAGGAGTTGACGCTAGCACACTAGTATCCATCCCGAATACCATGCACCGGGTGTTGGAATAGGTCCGGAGAGTGCGACCATGGGAGACTACACCTGCTTCCTTAGTAGTAACATCATTAGTGGGCTGTAGGCACACAAGAAGAGGTGATCCACCGGAATTAGTTGCCAGGCGCCACAGAGTATATGGGCGCTGCTCGTCCTCATGCTCGTGATCATCACCATCGTCATCTCCCCCTTGGTTATAAAATATTTCAAGTATAGGTGGTGGAATGTTCACAGGACCTTGGAAACACAAGAATAAGGTTAATTAGTAAAGGGAAACTTGCTAACCCGCATGCATGTGGATGAAACAATTATAATTACGGTGGAAGACAAACGTACCGAAAGCATAAGGATTCCATGCAAAAACAGTGCCACGAGTGGTGGCAGCAAACACAAGGCCCTCGTATTGAATTGCATCACAGTACTCATCCGTGTACAGAAACTGGTTTTTGAGCAATATCCATCCAGTTGAACCACGAAGGACGACAACAAGCTTGTCGAAGATAGCAACAACTTCATAGTTGTTGTAATTCCAAGAGTGGTTGGGAACTCGACAAATTGCTATCTTCCATAGAAGACAATCACCATGATCGTATTTGAATGTGCGTACAATACTGGTGTGTTCAACCTCTGGACAGTCTGTTGAGATTTTTGGAAGTGGAACCCAGTCACGAGTGTACACATTCACAAGTTCCCACTCGTAGTTGGACCCAATGTAAACAACCTAATCTCCATTTGCGCCTACCCAAGCCTTACCCTCAAGCGATGGCATCTTAACATCATATGTATCACTATCAAGCGGCATCAACTTGCACAAGGCGAGGCCTCCGTCGTCCCCGCGCCAGTCATCAGGGTCACGGTGAAGAAGATAGGGGATATCAAACCGCTCCTTGACTCTTGGGTTCCTTGTAATGATGTTATTAGTTGAGTCGAGAATGGTCTTGAACGAACCTGCCATGCTAGCCGAGGTGATGACGTCGCACCGATCAATGAGTTCCTCCACCACGTCATCTTTCAGATTGGGGCAAGGATAACGGGATCGTTTCCAGCCTGTTCCCTCCATGGAGAAGACAATCGAAACAATGGCAGAAGAAAGGGTGAAGGGCTGAAGGAGAGGAGGGAGAGGAAGAGCGTGCGACAGCAGTTCCAAATCGAGAGGGAAAGGCGAAGAGTCAGTGGACGGTTGCCAGTTTGCCACGGTTCACGAAGAGGCGCACCGGCCTACACGTCCGTTCGGAAATACTAGTAGAAAAGGACTCGTCGTTGTCTCACTCATATGTTGGAACCGGACCACATGTCAACGAAACATGGTGTGTAATTTCTCGTGCAAAATGCGATCTGGCCGTGTTGGCCCGAGGTGCTGCATTAGTTATCGACCTTTATTTTTTTAATGGCATGCCGTTCAGTTTTGAAGCATGACTAACTGGTACTGTACGCAGAGAAAATATAAAGTACTCTACCACTACTCCACCTCCAGTACTAGTAGTATAAAAAAGATATATAGGCTGGAGCTTCAGCGCTTTCTTGCTAAGGGCTGCCCACTTGCTTCTCACACTACCACCCTCTCTCCAGATCTAAAAAGACGGCCTCTCTCTCCCTCCTCACCGGTGGTCACAGATCCGCCGGGGAAGAAAAGGACGTGCAACGTTGACGCACTCATCGTCGGCGAGCGAGGTCACACACTGACGGCAAGGCCGTCCTCTTAGACCTAGCGCCCGTGCGGGATGGCCTCCGTCCCCAAGCTCGCTGCCGTAGTGTGTGCGGAGGACGACGACCGCGGGTGAAGCCACTTTCCGCCGACCCTCAGGTATGCTACCTCTTTTCGAACCATACCCTTGTTCTATTGCCCCATCTGCCACGTCGTTGCATGTGGATCTTTTTCCACTCCACCATCTTCCCAATTTGCTATCCTCTGCTCTGCTGGCCACGTAGACGAAAACCATAATTTGCACTATTAAAGGAAACCCTACTTCATGTAGACTAATCCATGTCTGGGTTGAATAAGGAAAGGAAGGGAGACTGTACTGTCCAAGAGAGTAGGCATCGAACCCGCATCTAGGTTGAAAAGGGGAAAATCAGTACCTAAGAAACGAGTCTCGTGTCTCTTGGTTGAAGAAGGGTAGAAAGGCATGACAACACAATAGAGAATGACCAGGTCGATCGATTTGTTGTCCTCACATAGGGAAAAGGTGGCTAAAGAGAACAAAAATGGGACGTAATCCACATATGCTGCTTGGATATTTGTTGCTCTGGGCAACCATACCCCCTCAGCACTCTGCGTCCGTGGAGGTACATCGTACTGGTGCGCCCACTGTCCGAATGGGCCTCCCATGCGCTTATTGCCACTTTTTTTTGCTGTTAGTATAACGCCAGCAGTCAAGTCAAGCAATGCTACTTCTAAAGTGATGCCACATTTAACTAATGCCGCTCTCAGTCTAATGCCATCGATAAATTTACGCAATTTCATTTAATGTCACTGGATTATTGCAGGGTTAGCTGTTGATTGTGGATGTATTAAAGATTTTTCAGCTAAGGCATTCTAATGCTGTTGCACACCCAGTATACCAACGATGAAACTTGTTACTACCTTCAGATTTTTGCACTGTTAATGCTTATAGATTACATACCTCACTTTCATGAGATAAGTTAATTGTTTTGTACAGTGTCACCAAAATGCCAAGGAGCTGATGTCATTTTATTTTGGTTAAACTGCACAAAAAATTATGAAGACAAGAGGAAAGGTCAAGAGTGGGCACCTCCTCCTCTGGCTATTCTCTTGATTCGTTCGATCAAGTTTTTATGTTTGATTGATTATCAAGATTGGGATAGCAATTTTTTAGGTCCCCCCGAGTTCAAAATGATATTTACCTTGGAGGTACATGGTTTGCAATTTTTTATACTGTCATTAGTTAATAATGCTAGTTACCTTCAGACTTTTGTATTTGGTTTAATGCTCATGCACAGCTAGTATACCAATGCTGAAACTTGTTACCTTTACATTTTGTATTGTTAATTCTTATAGAAATCTTCCAGTGCTAGAGTTTATTGAAATCTGTTCAGTAAAACCATTGTACTGTACCCTATAATAAACTAACTACTCTACTGTTGCACTAGCCACTGGATTAGTGTATATTTGTAGTATTCGAATGGTGTTGCATCAGCATATGGACATAAATAAAGTGTGGCAAGCTTTCCCCGATATGTGCTCAAGAAAACTACTACCTGTTTTTCTAAATACTAGACGTTTGGTTACTTTAAATTGAACCGCGAAAACATCTTATATTAAGGAACAAAGGGTGTAGAGTTCACTCAAATTATCTCGGTAAAGCTAGTCATACCTTTGTCAAAATTAATGTTCATTATGTTATCGGAGGAGGTCTGTATGTTTGTCTCTAATGTCTGTCGACTACATACCTGACATCATGATGTAATGTTAAGTCATTTCCTTTTGTATAGTGTCACCGAATTGTCAAGGCGGTGATGGCATTTTATTTTAGTTGAACTGCACAAAATATGCTTAAAAGAAGAGGAAAGGTCAGGAATGGCTCAATTTTTCAGAAAAAACTATGTATGCCTTCCTGACATCAGCCACTGTTGCTTTATTTATTCCTTTAAACAGGTGGTTAGAAACAGTCTTGCTACCTTTTCCCATTAAGAAATTGGAATGCTTATGTTTGCAAGTCTATGCTTAAACTAGTGCCACTTTCATAGTAATCACACTTTCAATATCTATGCAAACAGCTCGATTTTAGTGGAACTGCACAAAAAGTCCAACTGGTTCAACATTAGGAGCATGTTTTTTCCAAACCTTTATATCTAATTGGTGGCACTATGAGCTATTCATTACGAAGGTACATGGTTTACTACTATCTTGCTACTCTTTTTGTACTGTCATTAGATAGTAATACTAGTGGTTTGCATGTGAATTTATTGGCAGGGTGGACCTACATTGGAGGTGCAAGACAAGATTCAATGATTGGATGCTCAATTTCGGTTGTATCAATTTCATCTCTTCCATCACTATGAACATGGATATCCTTGGTCTAATGAAGAATAGGCGCTATATTTCTGCTCTGAACCAGCAAATCAATTCAGTATGAAATTGTCCAGGGCAAAACATAATTGTATCAGATTGTCTAGTGCAGAACATGACAGATGCTAAGCGGAAGAGACATGTTTAAACCGAAAATACATGGTGTGGTATATGTTTACTAGTTGCTTGATATTTGTGCAGACAGAAATGTCTGCCCGTTGCTATTTGGCTTACAAACAAAGTGTCCGCAATTTTGGTTGAACTGCCCAAGAGAATAGTATAGTCACTGCATGCAGTGCCATTTGAAAATAGACACAGAATGTGGCACCCTGGCTCAGAGCGACCGGTTTACCTTGCATTGCCAGCCCAGAGACCTTGTCTTCTGGCGACACACAAAAACATGGTACAGAAAATAACCGCTTTATTCATGCTAGCGGAGCATAGCTCATATTACAACAGTTAGCGAGGCCAGGCGGCACACACGATGCGGCTTCACAATATGTACATTATTTAGTGAACATAAAAGGGGGCCTCGAACACAAGTACTCGGCAGCGGAACAACGATGTAGCGGGACTCCATAGCACAAGGACACCGACGTGGACACGGTCTAGACTCGGACAACACTCCTTTCCAACGGGACTTTCCTGAAATCTGGCATGACACGCCAGGTCAGTACATTGAATGTACTTGCAAGCTCACAATAAACATAAACATGATGATAGACAATATAATGATATTTATCCAATTAATCAACATGCAACTATATATATATATATATCCAACATGCTGTGACCATACTCAACAGGTACTCATTCTCCCGACTAGCTTACTAGATGTGACCAATAAACAAGATATTACCAAAACATTCTCGTGATCCTTACGACGATCACCACCCGACCATCTCATGGCCCGTGATCCTTACGACGATCACAACCCGACCAACTCGTGGCCCGTGATCCTTATGGAAATCACAACCAGACAACTCATGTCCAACTCAACACGATGACTTCACTGTCATCCATAGTGCAAATTAGTGTGCATATTTATTAAGTGTTGACCCATGGTGTACCTTATTTTCAAGCGTGTCCGTAACCGTGGACTCGGCTATCGATAGATTAAAAACACTCTGCAGAGGTTAGTACACTGTACCCACACTACAGAACCCATGGCCTCGCACTCCCATTCGGGTGGACCAACAATGTTCCGACGAAACCATTTCACTGTCATGACACTCTCCCGGCCCCTCCGACTCAGACCTCACCGGGCTAGTGCTGGGTGGCCCCGTGTCTACCTCTAGACACCTCGACCACCGTTGTGGCCACGATCCACTCTGGGATCCGGTACCAAAAATTAACTTAACAACGAGCTCACAAGGTTATGCTTGCCTACCGGGCTAGGGTACATCACACCCATATCCTTCCCTAAATTGAGGTACCGACCAGAGGCATGACAATGAAACGCATTAAGACCGTCCCATACCGCCAAATGTGGTTGCATGGGGAAAGAATCGTTTCAGCGGCACCATGACCGGTCAACAACATGTTCAAGTTGAATTATTAATCACATTCAACTGAATGTGAAAAAGAAAATAACTGGTGTCACATGCCATACTATGCATCACTTAACATATGCATCACATAACCGTGCAAAGACTGCACTAACCACGCTCCTACGGAGCCATCATAAACTCATGCAACTATTCTGATTAAAACCTCTCTTTATTTATACCAGAACCATTTCTAGCATTATCATCATTTTTCCTCATTCAAAACTAATATTTAAATTACTCATCAAACTCTATGACCATATTATTTATTTATCACTATCAACTAAGTTCTCCTTATTTTGCCAACCATATTTACTTCAAACATTCTGAAGTTCAAGCATTTTAACATAACAAGCACATAATAGAATATATTTATAATATAACTAATTTAAATGCATTAATAATCATAGGTTCAAGTATGAAAATCATTCATATTGAAGTGGCACCATAAAAATGTTACTGTGGCTTGCCTTAGTACTGATGAGGTTCACAAGTCTCCTGGTGATCCTCAAGACAAGCTGGCTCTTCTGAAAATATTCAAAACCACAAAAGAAAAATATCAAGAAACCTTCTGAAAAATGCCAGAAAATCTAGACAGCAAGGAAAAATCCCATCTCTGGGGTGTTGTTAGATTTTTGGACACAGAACATGATGCAAAAAGAATCACTGCATTTGGACTTGTAGAATAAAAGTTGTGGCCATTTGAATGCTACTGGAATTTAAATGGATTTGAAAAAGAAAACAGATGGGGGGGGGGGGGGTGACGTCGAAGGCATATTCTCCCGGGGTGCCACCACTCATACCGCTTCGCGCGTAATGAGTGGCTGACTAGCGGGCCCCACTAGTCTGGCCGGAAGGAGGGGAGATGGAAACAGGGAGGCACGGCGCTTCGCCGGAGCTTATGCCGGCGTTGAAGCTTCTTGGAGGCAAACGAGAGGGAGGGATCCACGGAGAAGATGATTGCGCACCTCCCTGTACCCGTAGCGCGGCTAACGGAGGTCGGATGGCGTCGGATTCTTCCTCGCAAGCGGAGGTAGAATGTGGTGGTCGCCGGAGATGAGGAAGACGGCGGCTAGGGGCGGCTCCAGGGGCTCTAGCTGGGTGCGTTGGCTTCACGGAGGAGAGGCGGAGGCCCTGGCGGGGTCACCTTGGCTTGGGGAGGGCCGGAGCTGCGGGAACGATCTAGAGGGGATCGCCGGCGAGCTCAGCTCCGGAACGGCAACCCGCGGCCTGCCCGGCCGGGCTGCGGCTTCCTACTAGTTTGTGGGGTGTGAGAGAGTGCAGGATGGTGCTCGAGGAGGCTGGGGGGTGGCTCCTTATATAGGCGAGCGGCGAGGGGGTTTCGGGCTCCACTGGTGGACACCTGTCCACGGTGCCCGGTGATGAGCTACGTCAGAGAGAGAGAGAGGGGGGGAGGCGACGGGGGTCACGCGGGAGCTGTGCACAGACGCGGACGAGCACATGATCGAGGAGGAAAGGGACGAACACAGTGCGCTGCGCACTGTGCTGTTGGCCGGACCGTGCCCGTGCTCGCTGCGGCGAGCTCCAGCATCGGCGAGCGGCTGGGAGGAGTTAAGGAGGTGAAGACGAGGATGGGGGCGAGGGTTGGTGCGCTCCGGCAGGCTGGGCAGCGAGCACGCGCTCTACAGAGGCGCTGGCGTCTTGCAGAGCGCGCGTTTGGCATGCCAGCCCCTTCGAATGAACGTGGTCACCGCATGGACCGTGACATCAGGCCACCTAAGCACTAAGAAGCATGTCTGGCATGTAGTCCTTAGTAACTTAGGTGTTACCATGGCTCGGTTTGGTTCCAGGTGCAGTAGAAGTAAAATGGTGATGAGGTTAAGTTTCTAGACAGAAACTTTGGGGAGTTACTGTGGTCAAACCACAGGGATTCGAGGGGTGAGCTTTGGGGTTTTACTGACTCTTAATAAGGTAAATAGGCTCAGGGAAAACCAGCTACATTGGAGCTAGTAAAAACGTAGTTGCTGTAGAAACTACCATTTCAGCCCAGAAGTGATTTTATTTTCTGTAGCTAAAATATTCCAAAGAGTGGTGAAATATTTTTGCTCAGAGATGTGCCCTAGGGTCCAAAGAATATTTGGGATTTTTCTCAGGATTTTTGGGGCAACAGAAATGAGGGTTGCTTTGGAGGTCAAGGAGTTTAGCTAGGGTTTAGGAGGCAAAATGAATATTTTCCATTTAAGAAAAATATTCCAAGCAATATTTTTGGGTTGGCCAGGGGTGAAATGATGGATTTGAGGAGGAGAGGGAACACTTGGGTGAAAATCAAGGGATGCCCAAGTGGTCAAGTCCAAATGGAATGATTCCAAACTCCAAATCCAAAATCAACTCAGCTGAAAATCAAGCAAAGAAAAGAGGGCAAAAACCAGACTGTGACAAACCTCCCCCACTTAGAATGAATCTCGTCCTCGAGATTCGGTTGCTTGGGAAACCATTCTGGATAACATGCCCTTAGAAATTCTTCTGATTCCCAGGTTGATTCTGACTCGGTATGATGCATCCATTGAACCTTGTAAAACTTTTGTGACTTACTGCGAGTGACCCTTTCCATCTGATCCAGAATTTTCACTGGCCTCTCTTCGTAGGTCCTTTGCCAGTTTTATCTCTGCCAAATCGGTTTTTTTCTCGGGTGGTGAGATTCATTGTCGTAGTTGTGAAACATGGAACACGTTGTTCACGTCTGACAGTTCCGGAGGCAGCTCCAACTAATATGCCACAACACCTACTCGTGTCATGACGGGAAATGGACCAATAAACCTGGGTGCCAATTTTCCACGGGTTTGGAACCTTTTTATTCCCCTCATGGGTGTGACTCGAAGGTAGACATGTTCTCCGGGTTCAAAACTGATCTGCCGATGCTTTGTGTCGTAATAACTTTTCTATCGCGATTTGGCTAGTTGTAATCTGTCTCGAATATCCTTGACTTGTCTTTCAGCTTCCAGCATGAGATCTGTTCCGAAAATATGACTATCTCCGGTTTGAGACCCATTTAACAGAGTGCGGCACTTTCGGCCATACAAAGCTTCATAAGGTGACATCTTTAAGCTGGTCTGGAACCCATTGTTATACGAGAACTCGGCATACGACAAGCAGTCTTCCCATTGTGGTCCTTGGGCTAAAACACAGGCTCGGAGCATATCTTCGAGTATCTGATTTACTCTTTCCGTTTGCCCATCCGTCTGAGGACGATAAGAGGTGCTGTATTTTAATTCCGTTCCAAGAGCTTGATGGAGACGGTTCCAGAATGCAGATGTGAAAAGTGAACCTCGGTCAGTAGTGATGGTTCGGGGAACTCGATGTAAACTGACAATCCTGGATACATACAGTCGGGCAAGAACATCTGCTTGGTATGAGGTTTTGACTGGGAGGAAATGTGCCACCTTGGTTAATGTGTCCACTATGACCCAGATCGCATTGTTGCCTTGTCGGGTCCTGGGTAATCCTGTGATGAAATCCATACACACATCATCCCATTTCCATTGTGACACGGGCAGAGGTTGGAGAAGTCCGTCTGGTTTCTTATATTACGCCTTAACTTTGTTGCATATGTCGCAATAGGCCACAAAATAAGCAATGTCTTTCTTCATTCCATCCCACCAGAATATTTGTCGAAGGTCTTCATACATTTTTGTGCCTCCAGGGTGGATTGAATACGAGGATTCGTGGGCTTCTGACAAAATTTTCTGCTTTAGATCAGCTTGATTAGGCACACTAATCCTTCCCCTAAATCGGAGGGTACCGCACTGATCCTTCGAGAAATCAGATGACTTGATGCGTTTATTTAGATCGGCATTGTCTGGCTAGGCCTTGCGGATTTCTTCCTCAAGAGTAGGGGTAACCGTCAGAATATTGACAAGGCCAGCCTCAACTATGACCAGGTTGAGCTGAGCAATTTCTTCTTTAAGTTTGGAAGGCAGTGATTCCAGCATGACGTTTAAACTGACGGGCTTTCGACTGAGTGCATCGGCAACCACGTTGGCCTTACCCGGATGATAATTTATTCCAAGGTCATAATCCTTGACCAACTCAAGCCATCTTCATTGACGGAGATTTAAATCCGGCTGAGTAAATATATACTTGAGGCTTTTGTGATCAGTAAAAATTTGGCACCTTTTTCCATTGAGGTAGTGTATCCAAATTTTTAAAGCATGAACTACCGCGGCCAATTCCAAATCATGAGTGGGGTAATTTCCTTCACGGGGCCGTAGCTGCCGTGAGGCGTAGGCTACTACCTTGCCATCTTGCATCAACACGCACCCAAGTCCTTGCCAGGAAGCGTCACAATATACATAAAAACTGTAGTAGATATCTGGAAGTGTTAATACTGGCGCAGTGGTTAAGCGCTTCTTTAACTCGGTGAAACTTTGCTCATAGTCTGACGTCCATTCAAACTTCTTATCCTTTTTCAGCAACTCAGTCATGGGCTTAGCAATCTTGGAGAACCCTTCAATGAAACGACGGTAGTATCCGGCTAATCCAAGAAAACTCCGGATCTGAGACACGGTGGCGGGTGGCAACTAGTCGAGCACGTCTTTTACTTTGCTTGGGTCCACGACTATTCCTTCAGCAGATAGCAGATGCCCAAGGAACCCAACTTGCTTGAGCCAAAACTCGCATTTACTGAACTTAGCATACAACTGTTGCTCACAGAGTCGTTGTAACACTGCACGGAGGTGTCCTTTATGCTCTTCACTTCTGGAGTAAATAAGTATATCATCGATAAAGACGACCATGAACTTATCAAGGAAATCCATGAATACTTTGTTCATCGTGTGCATGAAGAAGGCAGGGGCGTTGGTGAGGCCGAAGGACATGACGGTATATTCATAAAGACCATAGCGAGTGGTGAACGCAGTCTTGGGAATATCCTCCTTTTTAATTTTTAGCTGGTAATATCCAGTCCGCAAATCAATCTTTGAGAATACCTTGGCTCCACTGAGCTGGTCAAACAAATCATCAATCCTTGGCAGAGGGTATTTGTTTTTGATCGTGACATCGTTTAACTGTCGGTAGTCAACACACATACGAAGGCTGCTATCTTTCTTGTCCACAAAAATAACGGGTGATCCCCATGGCGAGGAACTGGGGCGGATATATCCCTTTTGGAGCATTTCATCGAGCTGTTTCTTTAGCTCTACCAATTCAGATGACGACATTCAAGAATATTTCTTGTGTATTGGTGTGGTTCCGGGCACAAGTTCTATTGCAAACACAAGCTCTCTGTCAGGTGGCATGCCTGGCAGTTCTTCTGGGAATACATCGGGAAACTCACTGACCACCGGAATTAATTCCATTTCTACTATTGCTGTAAAAACCATTTCCTTGGAGGGTATGCTTCTACGAGCAATAAACTTGGTAGCTTGTCCATCTTGTCCGGTCAAGTTGACTTCTCGGGTCGCACAATTTATGCATACTTGGTACTGAGTCAGCCAATTCATACCCAAGATAACATCCAATTTATCAGACTCAATGAGTATCAAAGACGTCGGGAAACGGATTTCGTTGATACTGACTTCCAGATTGCGGCAGACAAGATTGCTTTGGATAATGGATCCCGGGGTTTGTACCAGCATATTCTTGCCCAAAAGTGAACAAGGAAATTTGTTTTGGGCAACGAAACTCCGAGAAATAAAAGAGTGGGAAGCCCAGAGTCAAATAAAATTACTGCAAGTATGTTATTAACAAGGAACATACCAATGACGACTTTGGGATTTTCTTGGGCTTCGTCGGCTGAAATATGATGAACGTATCCCGTGACGTCGTGTTGACTTGGACCAGCTTCCAAATAATGGATTTGAGGCTTGAACGAAGTATTGGTCCGGTTGTTCTTAGGACACTATTTGGCATAATGTCCCGTTTGTCCGCAACTATAACAGGAATTGTTGCGCAGGCGATTCTCCATAACTGGGTTGGGCACATCATTCTTCACTTGGGTGGTGGTCTTGTTAACATTTTGTTGCCAACTAGGCTGGTATGGCACCGGAGTTGGCTGCCAGGTACGAATCTTCTACACCGGTTGCATTTCCTTCTTGGGCTCAAACTTGCGTTTGTGATCATTATGGATAGACTTATTATCTAACACGAGCTTGTGTACCCTTTCAGCAATGAAAGCCTTGTTTACCAGTGTTTGGAAATCTAGAAAATCGAACATACTGAGAGCACAACAAAGTTGCGGGTTTAATCCCCCAAGAAATCGGTCCATCTTCCTTTCTTCAGTGGCCACGTCATATTGGGAGTAACGTGACAGGTGATTGAATTTTTGTAAATATTCTCCCACTAACTAACTTCCTTGGAGGAGCGCGAGAAATTCATGCTGCTTAGTCTTCATAATACCCGCAGGGATGTGATATTTCCGGAATTGCTCCTTGAATCTTGACCAGGTAATTGCTTCATTTTCAGTCCCTATGGCCTTCTCACTGTCCCACCATATGGCAACAGCGCCTTCCAGATAATGCATTGCAAATGGAACCTTATCCTCTTCATCAGTTCGAGCAACCTCAAGTTTCTTTTCCATAGTTCTTAACCAATCATCTGCATCCAAGGGATCAACAGCCTGACTGAAACTGGGAGGCTTAGTCCTTTGAAAATCAAATAACTTGGAGTGAGAGGCAGGCTGATTTCCATTCTATACAACCATTGCTTGAATACTTCTGAATATTTCCATTAGATCATTGTTTCGTCGTTCCTCGAACATACGCATAATTTGCTCAGTGGAGGGCGGATTTGGTGGTGGAGGTGGTGGTGGAACATACAGTTCGGGTGATTGTCCTGCCTGTCGTGCGGAACACCGAACAGGAGAACCCTCGCGAACGTTGCTACTACAGCCTCCCCGCGTCATCCTAATATGATTTTTCCCAAGTTAACGCAACCGAGATGAGAAGCATTCAACAAAAACTGGGGAGAAGCCAGCAACAAAACCAAGCGAAACCGAAAAGACGAAGAAAACACGGCGAATAAAATAAAGTCCAACATAATTATACATAGACTCATACATGAAAGATAATAACATGCCAGGTCCAACTACTCTCATACAAGAAACGAAACATCATGACTCGTACGACTACATCCATACTCCATCCCGATGACTGAGAATACTCGAAAGTCCTACTGCTCGGGTGGCGCTGCGGGGTCCTATCCTGAAGCGGACTCGGATCCAGAACTGCTGGGGTTAACGGAGACCTCCGGGTTAAAAGTGACACGACGACGCTGCCTCGAGGGCTCTCCCTCCGGGGCAGGTGGAGGGTGGATCATCGGGGCTGCAGCAGTGGCGAGGAGTGAAACCCACTCGGCGGGAGCACTAAGTGGACTCGCAGTCATGGTGCCCGAGCTACTCGGGGGAGTAACCGGGGAAACTGGGGGATCTAGAACTGGCAGGGACGTAGGGAATAAATCCCACAGATGGAGAAATAGTGGCTGAGCGAGCAGAGACTAAAGTAGAGACTAAACCAGTACGGGCACGACTCAGCTCACAAGCCAGCTCGTAGATTAGAAGATAGCTAGCAGTGATGTAGCGAGAAAGGTGGCTAGCTACACTATCAGACTCCGGATAATGACAGGGAAACGGACACGACTATTATCGTGGAGAGAAGGGTAGAAATGGAAACCTGGGTGGTTTTGCATGCAGCCGGCCGTAATTAAGGCAGCTAACTGATGAGAAAAAAGATCTGCTTTAATTGTTGTGGGCTTTTTAAATCCGTGGAATCATTATTGACAAGGAGGGAGATGATTCGAGTGCACTCGTTTGACCGCCATGCCCGCGTGCACCCCAGACGGGCGGGACGGCACAGTCATAATTTCAGTTTCTCTAGTTTTTCATGGCAAGCTGGCGCACTAAGCCATTATGCATTGAATTCTGATGACCGTCGCGCTACCTTTTGCCTATAAGTACTATTTCCCGGCCTTCTCCGGTGGCACCGTGACCCAACTCGCCATATCCTCTTAAGCCCCCACCGGCCCGACGTTGCTCGCCACGTCTGCCATGCCCCTACCCGTCCACGGTAGGCGACGCCGGAGGCGGTCACCACCATAACTAGTGTTCGGTTTTTCACCAAAAGGCAGACGGAGGGAGGAGGCATTCTATCTGTCTTTAGATGCAATGCAGAGATCGAGGAGTTGTTGGAGCGCGACCGCTTGGCGGAGGAGCAGGAGTTGTTGGAGCGCGACCGCCTGGCGGAGGAGCAGCGTATCGCCGATTTGCGCCGCCAGCGGGACATGGAGCAGCAGCGCACTGACGCTCTGAGTCGCGAGAAGAGCGCCCGCAACTGGGCCGACTACGTGGAGGCCGACGCCCGGCAAATAGCCCTGGAGGCTGTCGGGCACGCACGCGTTTGCGATGCCGATTTTTACTACCAGCTCGTCAAGTGGGTTTCCCGCTTGGAAGCCGAAGCTTCGGTGGACCACGCCGGCATGGAAAGGGCCAACGCGCGCGAGAAACGCGCCCTATTGCACCTCTTGCAAGTCCGAGGTGAGGCGTAGGACGCTGGTGCCGGTGTTTAGCGTGTACCACAGATGGTGGTCCGCATCGTCTAGTTAGCTAAGAGTAAGTTAGTACTTGTATGCTACTAGAGTATTATTGGGAGTAGATAGTTAACTTGGCTATGATGGTTATCAACGTGGAAGTTCAGTACTCTATATGTGGATCAGACCTGATACTTTGCTCTGAATGTTGAACTTTCCATTTGAACGTATGGAATGGGCTGTTATTTTTTAAATGGGTTGTATTTGTCCTCCACGGGTTTAGAGGCTGACTTGTGGGCCTACCAAGTTGATGCGTACACAATCAAGAGATGATTGTATGTGGAGAGGATGATAGCAGGGACCCGCCAAGGTCATGGCAGTACGCAAGCAAGTGCCTCCTTATTTCAAGGCAATAAAAAAAATGGCTCCTCCTAGTGAATTTCTGACATCTGGGTCGCATGCCATTGTCAACGTAGTCAATAAACGAGAGAATTGCACAATGAGCGACTGACACCAGGGACCCAGCAGCTCGCCCAGTTATTTTTGTTTTGGGTTAATTTGATAAATGCCACTCCAAATCTGGTGTTTCCGATAAATGCCACTGCAATTTCCAAACTTTGAAAAATGCCATTTCATGCCATTTCTAGTGGCATTTTTCGAAGTCTGGAGTGGCGTTTTTTCAAAGTTTGCAAACTGTAGTGGCGTTTTTCAAAGTTTGCAAAAATTGCAGTTGCATTTTTCAAAGTTTGGAAATTGCAGTGGCATTTTTATGAATCGCCATAATTGGAGTGGCATTTATCTAATTTGTTTTTGAGACAGAAGCAGGGTCTCAACTGGGCTGTGCGGGACACTCTGGCCTGTCTAGACATCCTTTTCTTTTATGTTTACCACAGACCAGCCCAGTAGTTTTTCTTTCTTTCAGAAAATGGCTAGCCCAGTTTTTTTGTGATTTGGCAAGTAAGTTGCTTTATCAGGCCTGTTGGGCTACAAATCTTCTTTCAAGACGAGGTTGAGCTTCATTCGGCTGGCCGAGAAAATGGCCTATCAGTAATAAGAAATGGGCTGTACATTTTTAAAACACATCAAACCAGTAATTAGTTTCAAATATCTTTTTTTTTCATTTTGAGATTTTAAATTGCATTGATTTTTATGCGTGGATAATTTATTGGATTTTATATTGATATAAATTTATTTTTAAAATCAGTCTGAATGTGACTCGAAATTTCGGGATTAAAAACAGTTTAGACTGCACCGACATATGCAAAATTTCGTATAATTTTTTAACCGTGGCCACAATATGGGAAGTAATGCTAACAAAAAGAAAATGGGCTCCAAAAAAACCCGTAAGAATTAGCAAATGGGCTGTAAATTATTTGAAATAATGGCAGATGGGTTGTATGCTGTTTTCCACAGATTTGAGGCTTTCCTGAAAAAAGGTTGACGTACAAGCAATGACTGTTGGATGTCCATCCAACGGCCGTCGTGCTTCTTCAATCTCTGCTCTTCCTGCTCCAGCCGCTCAAATAAGCGTCGGCGGGACTGCCTGCTCCCTCCTCTCCGCGGCCAGCTGTGCTGCCGGGCAGGCCTCACCGCCCCACCATACTCCTATCGCTGGGCTAGCCATCCCTCTACTCACCCACACCTGCTGTTATTCTCCAGCGACGACAGACGAACCAGTAAACCCTCGTACAGTCGTACTCCCCTCCGTGTGGGAAACAACTGCCGAGTCTTCCCTAGATCCGTGTCGTTCCCTCCTAGGCTTCGCCGTCGTCCACCACCCTGGTGCTCTCGGTGTGGCATGGTCAACGTGGTCAATGACCGACATGCATCTGAAGTGGACTATACGTGGAGAGGCTGACAGCTGGGTCCATGGCCGCACGCAAGGAAATGCCTCCTTATTACGCGAAAAATAATGATTCCTCCACCTGACATCTGGGACCCACGAAAAGGGCCTCTATATTTCGCGAAAAAAACTTTATCACCGCTGACAACTCAGACCCACGAAGGAAGTGCCTCCTTATTACGCACAAAAAAAATGAATACTCCCTGCTAGCTGGGACCCAGTATAGTGGGCCTACTAAGTTGATGGGGACAGAGGGCTTTGTCAACTTAGTCAATATGCACGATTCTGGCTCGACTGACCATACGATGTCCATCCAACGGCCGTAGTGCTTCTTCAACCTCTGGTCTTCTTGCTCCAGCTGCCGAAAGCAGCGCTGGTCGTGCCGCATGCTCCTGCCTCCCATGGCTGGTTGTGATGCTGCGGAGGCCTCACCGCCTCCTACTACTCCCACCGTTGGCCAGGCCATCCCTCTACTCACCCACACCCCCTATTATTCTGCGGTGATGACAGCCTCACACTGCAGCCGGACTAGTGGACCCTCGTAATCCTCTCCACGTGGGCATCCACTGCCGCGTCTTCCTCGGCTCCGCGTCGTCCCCTTCCTAGGCCTCGCCGTCGTCCACCGCCCTGGTGCTCTCGACGCGGCGTAGTCAACGTGGTCAAGGAACGACTTCCATCAGACGTGGACTGTACGTGGAGAGGCTGACAGTTGGGTCCATGGTCGCAGTAAGGAAGTGCCTCCTTATTACACGGAAAATAATGATACCTCCACCTGACAGCAGGGACCCACTAGACGGGCCATCGTATTTCACAAAAAAATGTTTCCCCCCTGACTGCTGGGACCCACCAGCTACATCTTCGCATGCAAGGAAGTGTGTCCGGGCAAAACAAAAAACGATTCGCACCCCCGACTGCTGGGACCCACCAGGTACATCTTCGCATGCAAGGAAGTGCGTCCGAAAAAAAAACGATTGGCCCCCCTGACTGCTGGGACCCACCAGCTACATCTTTGCACGCAAGGAAGTGCCCGACAGTCGGGACCCACCTGGTCGAAGCGTACGTAGCGTTGTCATTCTGGTCGCGAATGTGTACGTACATACTGGTGGATGTAGAGGCGCACACATGTCGTAGTAGAGGCACACACGTGTCGTAGTAGAGGCGCGCACGTAGCATGTACACGTACGTACAGCGGCCAGGGTGCAAGAAATAAAATATGGCCACGTACGTACATACGGGCGGGGTCTCGAAGGCCTACTCGCGCATACGTACGGCCAGGGCTCGTGTACATGGCTGGGTCGAAACGGAGAAACAACGTCATCATCGTGTTCATGGGGAGCCAACCGACTGGGTCAGAACGAAATGCGTCGTCATGTTCAGCGGGAGGGCTTGGATGGAACAGGCGATGGAAACGAGGCCTGGCGTACCACAGAACAGAGGAAAAGGACCTCCTACGGTCGAAATGGGGGTCCTGTTGATCAGGAGGGGTGTGGCGTACCGCAAAACGGATGAAACAAACTTGTGTTTGAGCGCTACGGTCGAAATGGGGGTCCTGTTCATCGGGAGGGGTGTGACGTACCGCAAAACAGGACTCCACGGGATACTGTTCATCTCCACCGTCGACCTCCTCTAGCCTCCACGGGCTACTGTTCATCCACCGTCGACCTCCTCCAGCCTCCACCTGCGACTGTTCATCCACGGGGCTCCTGTTCATCCAGCCTCCACCGCACGCTAGTCCACCGGCTACTGTTCAACCACCCCTCTCCACGGGCTCTTGTTCAACCACCCCTCCACAAGCTACTGTCCATCCACCCCTCTGTTATCTACTGTTCATCCAGCCCTCCACAGGGTCATCCTGTTCATCTAGCCATCCACGGGGTCCTGTTCATCCAGCCCCAACCGGCTCGATCGATTGGGGTCCTATTCATCCAGAGGCAACACCACGGGACCTATTCATCCACTCCCACTTCTCACTGTTCATCCAACCCCCTCGCAACGCTCACTGTTCATCCAGAGAGGCAGCATCGATCGGCTTCAGTTAGCAGCAGTAGCGAAGGAATCGCTCGATCGGGTTCAGTTAACAGCCATCGATCAATCACTCGGGTTCAGTAACACGTAGCCTGCAATGCAATCGCTCGGGTTCAGTTAGAGCCCAACGCCTCGCTCGGGTTCAGTTAGAGCCAACGCCTCGCACACACGCGCATATACAAGAGAAACGTGCATCGCTCGGCCCCCGACCACCCACTGTAACCGGGAACTCCCCGAAATTTTCCTCGCCCTCGCTTCTACCATGGTTTTTTCCGTCATGGACAACCCAAAGAATGTCATGCAGCTGCGTCTCCGGCCCGCCCAGGACGAAAAGCCCATTTTCTGTCATGATTTTTTGTCATAGAAGTAGGAGCCCACCACATCTATGATGATACCGGGTGTTGCCACAATTATCGTCATAGAAGTGTCATAAGTATGACAGAAAGAAGTTTCGTTCGGCCCAAAATGTCACGGATGTGTCTTTTTTTTGTAGTGGTGGCATCCGCTTCACAATGGGGTAGCTGTCCCCGATGAAAAGCGAGTACTCTCCAAGAGTGTTCCTCGGCACCCACGTAGCATCACGGGGGTCGAACTCAGCGCCGTTCATCTGGTACACGCGGCATCTCAGATTTGGACACATGGTGACGTACATAGTCAAGGTCCATGCATAATAATGTTGTGCTCAAATATGGCGCTCAGTAATACTGTGCAGCAAATAGTACTACTCCGGTATAGAGGAAGTAAAATAACCGGCTTATTATATATAGCCACTCTTGGCTACATGGATGAGATAGTAAGACATGGAAAAACAAAAATGGTGGCAGCTAGTGGGTTTAAGTCTTCAAGGGCCTAGCTAGCTATACGCGTCCTCCAAGGTAAAAAGTACTCCTACTAGTACTACTAAGTATTCTACTAGTACAACAATGAAAGAGAAGGCGAGAGGGTTAAAAAATGGAATACCTGGGTAGATTGTGACGGTCCGGTTGTGGTAGATTGTGTGACCATGTTGCACATCAGTGGTACCATGGGTAACGACTGCTAAGATAGTTGATCCCAATATGCCAAAGTCAGCTACAAGGTTGCAAGTTAGACCGAATCACGGATGCAAATGCACATCCATGATCGGCGATCTTATTTTGATCGGGGGATGACTGGTCCTACAAAATAATGGAGTACGTTAGGGATGCAAATGATGGTTTGTGCATTCCGTTTGTAATCTCCCATACTGTAGGATGGCAACCAGATGAAACAAGTCCCCTGGCTTGTCACCGTGAAGATGCGGTCTAGATGGCGCACGGCATCTTCAAACGTGTAGGGTTACAAATCTGCCGCCGCCAACATGCGCCAGCCTCTGCCATTACTGCCTCTTGTGTTGATGGCAATCCTTATGTCGAACACCGCGATGAGATAGTAATCATCGTAGCCGCGTTGCTTTGTCGGCGGGTCCGCAATTGCTATCTTCTTAATCTCATGTAGGCATCATCAAACGTATTCAAGCCGAGCCAGTCCAGAAGGCCGATCCCAATGGTAGAGAAGGGGTCTACCGGAACGGCGGCCCTGCTGTGGATGTTGTGCAAAATTATGGTGGTATCCGGCCGGAGGTATGCAAGCCAATCTTCGTTGGCACTGGCCCGGACCTATATATAAGACGGTGGTGAGCGGAGAAATTACGTGATGGAAATGGAATAACTAAGTACTACATGATGAAACTCCATTACTGACCTGCTCATCGAACAAAATCCGACTACCTCCCAATGTCGGCAACTCTAGCAGAGTCAACGTGCAACCATGTCCAGGGAGCGGTGGACTGTTCGAAGGATTGTCCCATAGAAGAACCTTCTCCTTGAGGATGCATGCAAGACCAACAAGCATGGCATTTTCCCAATCCCGTTTAAGCACCATCTTGAAAAAGTTGGTGCAGGAAGCACCGAGTCTTGCGGCGGTGAGGACGCCAGAGCGGCGTGCGATTTCTCCCAGAGGGTCGTCGTCCAAGGTCTCCCAGCCCCAACGAGGAGGAGAACCGCCTGGCGAATCCATGGGAGCAACGACGAACTGCCTTCTCTTCGGGGGGAGGGGAACTGGCGAGGAGGAGATAATAGCATAGTAACCGCAGGGCCTCGTCCCTTCCAACTATAGATCGTTCCTTAGCGAAGGGATGAGGCTACTATTTACTACTAGTACTAGCATTATGGAATGTTATGGGATTGCATTATACTGTAAATAATAGCACTAGTAAGAAATTTTTGGCACTAGGTAGTAGTTTTTGGCGTGGATTAAGAAATTTTGGGTATGTTTTTGCTATTTTTTGTACACGCCAACTAGTGTCAAAAAACGTGTTACATTATGTGACGGAGGAGTACATACTCGTACTGTAGTAGTACTAGTACTACTTTTTCTCAACTAGTAGTGAGATGTACTGTACTTCTAGTCTAGTCTAGTATAGTGCACCAATTTTGAACTCTTGAATCTCAGGGCCAAGGAGCTACAGTTGGAAGTGGAGGGTACTACTGTTCTCTAGAACCATCGATATACTATCAATGCAGGGAAAGTACACCTGCATAGTGGCCTAGTGGGTACTCTTGGTGCTCTATTCAGCCGCTCCTTTCACGTAGCTGGCCTACTCAGCCGCTCCTCTCACGCACACACTAGCAGCCTATTTATCAGCGACGGTTACTGCGGGGGTAGAACATTTGAGTTATTTGATACAACGAGACTAGGCTTTTCGCTTCCATTTGTGGAGGTGTAATGGATCTCGTCAAACTTTGTTAGTAGTTCCTTCTTTATGAATGAGATGAAGCAAAGCTTTTGCCTCCGTTTCAAAAAAAAACATGTTAAGAGGAATTTCTTTTACAGTAGAACCGATAATGGAGTGAAGTCCATGTGTGCAATGCCACAAGCTACAGAGTAGTAGTAGAGCACTTTACATACAGAGCCATATTGCACAGTTCCCAATGCCCCGCCAGGCTTTTCTGGCTCCTTGGGCTTAACTGGGAGGCGCTAGTTTAAATATGCTACTAGCTGATGAGGAAGCTGCAAGCAAGGTGCGGCTAGGGCGAGCACGCGAGCCATGGGATGCTGGGAAGGAAAACCCGTTCATGTGGCTAGGCTATCCGGTGCACCCAGATTGTGGTGCCGCACGTCCGTTTGACTTCAAAACTCAAACTACCCGTGTAAAAATATTGGCTCGCAGCGAAGTTACTATTTAAAAAAAAGGCCGCCGTGTGTTCGGCCGGGATCGAACCCACAAAACGAGGTATACACTCCCGCAACCACTAGTAGTACTTGTTGGAGTACAACGTAACCTAGAATCGCCTTTTGTTGCTAGTAGTACGTACATTGTTCCTTACAAGAAACCCCTAATAATGCAAGAAACCACTAAAATGCCAAGAAACTACTACCACTTGCATATGTGGCATACTTAAGATAAGACTACCTTATCAACCATTGTACATGCTCTTACCAACTAGCCCTAACAAGAAACAACTACTCTACAAAGTGCCATTATAGGCACGTTTCAACCGACGGCCCTGTTTGGATACATTTGTTGTCAATCTAACCCTGCCATCGAAACACCACTTTTGTTAGAGTTAGTTCAGGGTTAGAATCTAACTCTAACCTCTGGCAGGGCACATGTCGCCCATTAAGTTAACACCTTCATTCGACCGGGCGTTATGACTTGTGGGACCTACATGTCAGTCTGCACAAAAATCCCCGAGTGACCTCCTACCTTCGGCCCATCCACCTAGTCATCCTTGGCCATGGGATGCAGCTACCGCCGCCGGCAGAAGGCGAGGTCAAAACCGCCGGCAGTGCGGAGCCCATGTTGCGATAGCCCGGATGCCAGCTCCGTCCGGCGCTCGCGGCCGCTAGCTAGCCAAGATAGCTCCGTCCAGCTGCTTCTGTGCAAGGTTTGCTAGCTAGATTGGCACGGCAGCACTGCGGCTTGCTCGCGCGCGCCGTGCTAAGGCCAGCCATCTGGCTCGAGCGAAGGCCAGCGCGGCGGCTTGCTCGCTCTTGGGTCACTCTCGGGCTAGCCTGCCAACCTGTGCGAAGGCCAGTGCGGCGTCCGGCCCATTCGGCGGAGCGGCAGCCAACTCGCTCATCACCGGCGCCACCGACGAACACGCATCAGTACTATTTGAAGTAATGTTCAGGAAAAATAATGATTTGAGGGGGAATAACAGGATAGAAGGTCAGATGTGGGTCCCTCGTGTCAACGGTCAAACAAAATGTGTTGGTTTAAGCTGCCTCATCAGCACGGACGTGTGGGCCAACCCTGTCATAAATGGGTTTCAATGAACCTAATCGGTAGGAGTACTAGGTAGTAGTTTTTGGCGTGGATTAAGAAATTTTGGGTATGTTTTTGCTATTTTTTGTACAATAGATTCTTCCTAGGGCTGGTTGAAAGTGGTAGTTTTTTGGTAAATACTCTACATATTGTAAGTAGGAGTGAAAGTTAAGCTTGGAAGCCAATAAGCAAGGCTAGTTACATAGTGCATATGTGTACATGATTGAAAGTAAATATCAACCATGAGTGACTAATATCTTGATGGAAAACTCGAAACTATGGAAAACTAGGAAAAATGCATGGTTGGAAATACTAGCAATGTTCATGTGCATTGCAACGAATCATAATTAGAATAATACTTATTCACAAACTTGATACAAAACACTCTAATTATGATATACATATGTCACTAGAGATATACTATTATGTTTCAATTAGAATATATTCCTTGGGCTGTTTTGGTGAGGTCAGGGAGGGATGTGGTTGGTTTTAAGATACTAATTATGGGTTTTTCTGCAAATTGGTAGACAAGTGGGATGTTGGTGAGAAAAGGCAACAACTTACCTCACAATCGTTAGATGTAGATTTAGTGGTCAGAAACGACGAATGGCAGACACACCATCATCACCAACTTAGTCTTTTGTAGGAGTACTTGCAAGATCCGTGCATTGCACGGAACATCAAGGTGCATTTTTTATAAAACATTTGTTTTGATTGACCCTTGCGGGAGTAATCCCGTGTGTAAAAATTAATGATATCTCGAGAAATATGAGATAAGGTGAAGAGGAGTGGGGTGTGGTGGTGATTGGTGGTCGGACTGAGTGGAGGCATGGGGATTGACGACGTCGGCAGCGGCCACCAGGCCAGTTGGTTCCAGAGGCTTCCTTTCTTAATTTCTCAACAATGAGGTTTGTTGGGGATAAGGATGAACGAGGGAAGGCCTTGTCTGCAAATGTGGAGAGGGGTGGGGTATCTTTTAGTTTAATTTCCATCCGTCAGATATAGATCGGACGGTCTATATTGCAAGATGGCACACGTACCATCATCACCAATTCGGTTTTTTATAAGAGGAGAAATATAAGTATGGAGATACAAACTTATTATCGATACTTGCTTCCATAAACTAGCATCTACATTCTATTCAACGCCTCGGCATGTGGGGCCTTAGCACAATGACTTCTCGACTGTGTAAAACAAAGATTTTCCCGTCGCCGATAAGGAGGGGGTGACGGCGGCACGCTTTTTGGCTTGCTCTAGTCCTAGTAGTCATACTAGGTGGTCTAAGCACGTGTAGATTTATTATTTTTCACGTCTCGTGTTCGCTGTACTGCCATGACTATTGATGAATAGACGGTAAGTTATTCATGGGGAAACCCTTGTTGAGCGTGTTTGCAAGAGAGAGAGACAGTGTGCGTGTGTGATATGTTAGAGACTGAGGCAATGATAACAGATTCTTTGTGCCTATGTGTGTGGAGGATAGAGAGAGACATGTACATGGGGCTTTGTGTTGTGTAACATGGAGACACATATACATAATTAGAGAGTGAGTGTGTGAGATACACATGCGGACATGGGAAGAGATGAGGATCCAGATAAATGGGTGTTTGTGCGTGTATGTGCGTGTTTGTGCACGCGTTTGTGTGTGAGAGGGAGTGTGTGTATGTGGAGCAGAGAGACCACTAATGATGTAAACCTAGTATAAGGGAAGGGGGAATGGTGTGACATGTGTAGTAGCGGGATAGCATGGGTGCGGGCGGGGGGAGCAGACTATTTGGAAGAGACATCGAGTGTGTGTGTGGGAGAGGGGTGTGAGAGCGAGAGAGAGAGAGAGAGAGAGCTAGCGACGGAGAGAGAGATAGAGAGGAAGAGAGGGGGTGAGAGGGGTCGTTTGTGTCCATAAATGGCGTATAGATAGCGAGACAATGTTGATGTTGTTCGAAATTGGCCTATGTACGGAGACGCAAGGGAAGCGAGTCATCGTGTGTGTGATAGGGACTTCATGAGAGATCTAGAATAGATAGTGTAGAGAACAATGTGCGAAATTGAGAATGATGATACATTAGGGAGCTATGGAAAGAGTCACGACATATATGCATACAGGGAAGGAGCTGGGGCGGGTCCGCATGTGGGACAGATAGAAAGAGGGGAGTGGTGCACAAGGAGACAAAGTGTGCTTGCCTGCAGTGGGGGTGGTGTGTGAGGTGAGTGCGCGAGAACCACATAACTAGGGAGATAGACGTTTGGGGGCGACGTTTTGTGTGTATGGGAAATATACACTCTACATAGTGTGTGTGCTTGGGAAAGAGAGATAGCAGGAGACCTAGAGAGTGAGGGAAGAGATGTGTGCATGCCCTAGAGACAAAGTGATAGAGACCTATATTGGGGTCCGGACTTTAGAAGAGAGAGGGGTGTTAATGTGCTCGTGTGTTGGTGTTTGGGGGAGAGAACGACTTCTCTATGTGTGTGTGGGGGGGGATGGTGGCTTCAGATAAAGAGTGAGGTGTCTATATTTGAGGGACTTTAGTGTAATTGAGATATTGTGCACTCATGGTTGATCAATTTGTTTCACAGTTTGGACTATGAGATAACGATACTTTTGAACATGCGTGATATACCTTGATGTACCAGAATTACAAACCCAAGATTGGAATTTTGGAATTCGACTCCATCATTAACTTTTGTAATTCATTTAAATGGAGGTACATTTTTTAAGCCGGGATTTCATGATTTCAAATTCATATATCAAACCTAGAGATATACACATACGGGCATGTTCAAACTTTATAATCATCCACTTTATTCATACACATACACATTTTTGCTTTTGTCATCATATTTAGGATAAACACATTTGGAATTTCATTTGAATTGGACCGTATGATGGCATTTGCTTGTAGTAGCTCAATGATCCATATTTGAATTGAATGGATAGTCTAAGTTTTGAGTTGGAGACATTGATTTTCAAAACTTGCACTTTTTTTTGCGTGCAAAACAAACAAATTGTCGACCATGATATCATAGTCGGCCGTACAAGAGCAGAAACACTTACAATTTTAGGCGCCAAAAGCTTTCAACCTTCCCGCTCACATCGAAATATCACGCGCCCGAAAGTTTAGCCCTGCGATATTCCTGCTTTACCCCTGCCACATGAACGGAAAAGGGCTGCTTTGGTAACTCCATTGTTTTCCCCTCTTTGCCCCCAACATTCTTCCCAGAGCGCCTCCCCTTCCCCTCCCCGACCCCCCCCAACCACGGCAAGCCGCCGAATCTAGTCCTCCGCTGCAGCGGTGGACCTCACACCTCGCTGGATCTACCTTCCGCACCTTGGAAGCCCCAACTGCAAACTCACCACTTCACCGGAGCCGCTTCAGTGACTGGCTTGTCCACCGCTCCAGATCTCCTTGACCGCCATCATGGTCCACCGTACCGGATCTGCTTAATCGGCGTCCTTGTCCACCACAGTGTCGGCCCTTCATTGACTCCCTCATCCACTCCTTCGCTGGCCCTCCATACAAGCCCTCGTCCACCGCAACAAATCCGCCTCACCGAAAACACTGTACAACACGCCCGCCAAAGCCTTCGTCCACTGCACTGGACCCGCTCCACGGACGCCATATTCAACTCCACTGGCCCTGCTTTACCGACGCCACAGCCTCATCAGGTTATTTCGATTTGTACTCCTTCGGTGTTTCTCTTTATCGTGCAACTGTTCACTTACCACAGATGAGCTTTCTTGTATGTCGACAGGCGTCGCAACCGTAGCACCGGAGCCGCTTCAGCGACGGTGACAGCCGGCCCAAACTCAACCGCAACACGAGCACCATCAACGATCCTTAGCTATCAAGTATGACAATGATACCCATACGCCGCCGAGAATCAGGTACTATTATCCAACGGCTGGCGCCTACATTCACTTTCCTAGCATACGCACCACACCTTTGAATTTCTTAAGGGCATCATTCAGTTTTTCATGAGACGCGTTATTCTGCTTGCACCTGTAGGGCCATACTTCTTGTAGTGAACATGTTACATGTGCTAAATTACATACCAGTGCACATATAGTTAATATGCTTTAGTTTTGTCCTAAGTATTCTCTCCGTTCCAAAATAGATGACCTAAATTTGTACTAACTTTGTACTGAAGTTAGTACAAAGTTGAGTCATCTATTTTGGAACGGAGGGAGTATTACTATACTTCCTAGATTCACTGCCTACTATTTTACTTCTTGAATGCTATATTTATGATAATGGTGTTGTTCTGATGCCACCTGTTGGTTCCATCAGACTGCTTAATGTTCTCTATGCTTAATTACACATCAGCAAACTAGCATGTGGTCCCGCTGCTTTTTTTCGTTTTACCCTACATTTTCTGATGCTAGCTATTACATCACTGCTCCGAGCCTCTGTTCATTACTTGTTTGTGTGTTCTTGATCTTCCCAAGTTGCATGAATAATTTGATGCTTCTATTAATTATGGAGCTGCCAACCCCATCAAGCAAAATATTTGTTCTTTTGGGGCTGGCACCTCGAGCAAGCATAAAAATAGAGGGAAGCAGATATATTGTCGTGTATGCACACACCCTTCTTTCATTAGTTTAGATGAGCCATTGATGATCAATTCGCACCAATGCATGCGACTAAAAGTAATTTTACCTAAATAGAGGGTGCAGAATAAACTACAACAACAAGATTTGCAACCACGGGATGCTGACGATATCTTCAAAGAACATTGCAACAGCACCGAGGCTTCATAACAACATATGGCAAGCCAATGTGTTTTAGTACATGTGAAATGTAATGCGAGTGGGCTGCTTTCTTGGCTTGTGCCCTCAACCTGTAATCCTACCAAATTACAAATAGTTCAGTTGTTTGCTTTGCTGTATTGCTTGATTCGAATGCTTGTTTGTTGTTACACTACACCTGAGTTGGCCAATATGTCAGTAGTGCCTGTTGTACTATCGTAAAGAAATGCATGCCTATTTCGTTTGAGTCCTTAACTTTTCCTCTGAACTTCATCACAAGACTGTCTTCGTAGTTTATATGAGGCCACACTGTTAAGTGCTTTCTCAGATTATTTCAACTGCTTAGATGCCTTGACAACTTAAATATAGCGGTGGTACACTCCCTTTCAACTAGGGATGTCAACTGGGCCCCGTTTAATCCCGATTAAAGTCTACTAGTGGTATGATAGTTCAAAAGAGTTTTTGTTTTTTGAGGAAAATGAACTAGGGAGCTAGCAAAAACTAACTAGATGGGACTACCGGATGTCGTTTATTTGCCACTTACATCCCTAGTTTCATCTTACCATTTTAATTTCTTTTTGGCTGATGTTGCTTCGAACCATTTAAATATAGCTTGCCATGCTCAGCAATAATTTGTCTATCGTTTACCATGTAAGCTTACTGCCTGGATCATACTATAACTATCTCTTACTTATGTCCAGCGGAAACCATTCAGGATGCCGTTCACACTAGGACACAATGTACAATCCCAGAATCTATTTATGGAAACAGTGTGCCATCCTTGTTACCAGATGGTAGCAGTTCAGAGGCAACACCACCGGAGAGCAGTCTGAGCACAGATATTATAGTGCTTGAGGCTCTACTCGAGATAGAAAGAGATGGTGTGTCTGCCATGAATGAGCTAATCTCTATCTTGAGTCTGGAAATTACGGAATTAGCGGCACACATTATGCAAACAACCCAAGAATTGGAGGAAGTAAGAATGTTGCATTTGAAGACGGAGGAGGTCCTGCTGTTTCTGCTATCTGACGCCCAGGGTAATCCCGATTCTTCTTTAGATACCAGTTGAAATTGTCATTAGATTATTGTACTTGCATGTTGTGTCATGTCTCTGAATGGATTATGTTGCAAGACCCCCTATGTTGTCCATGTGTTGTAATGATCAGAATTTTTTAGGCAAGGTAATCCTCAGTACTTGTATGATTGACATAAGGTGAACTGTTTTTGTGTGAGCATATTGTATTGGATGAAATAACTATTTAACTCAGAGTGTTCCAACCTACTGAATTCGAAGATCATGGCATTTCTAAATCATAATCATATATAAAGGTGGAATAAAACTCTGTTGTGGTTTTGAAGAAATAAATAACAAAACGTAGAATTATCTGTGGATATTCGTAATCGAATACAAATTGGATTTGAATTTAGTTTGCCAAGGCCCAGGGCAAACGTGAATGCTAATTCTCCCAAGTTTTGAACGAAGCGGCTAAACACCCACTATAATTTGTGGGCTGCCCGAAGCAAGTGTTTGTGAGATGGAAATTACTGTCTACCCCTGACACTTGACATCCTTATCGACCGGATTTACACTATTGTCGATAGGGGTAGACTAGTAACTTCAATTAGACGTGACACGACGGCCTCTGAGCCCATTCAGACACGGTGGGCGCCAAACATGGGCGGCAAAACACATTTGATTCAAGCTTATCCGAAAGACATGTGTCTCTTCATCCATTTCCCCATTCATACACGGTGGGCGGCAAAACAAACTCTCCTCGTCCGAAATCAATGTAGGCTAATATTTTAAATAGGGGCAGATGTGTAACTTCCCTCAGACGTGACACAACAACCCTACCTATCAGCCCCGTTCATAAATCGTGGGCGCCAACCGTGGGTGGCAAAACACCCTCTCCTCGCCCGAAATAGTTACCGGCAAATATTTGGGAGATGCGAGATTACCATCCTATCCCCAACCGACGCGATGTCCGAAATTTTAAAAGAGGGATAAGTTCGTAACTTCCCCACATTTCAGAGAAGCGCGTCCCAAAGTTTGAGATCCCCCCTCCCCTCCATTTCCCCATTCATACATCATCGGCAGCACGACAACCTCCACACTGCGGCCAGCCTCCTCCGTCTGCCACCCCATCCTCCACCTTGCCGGAGTCGCTACCCCTACCCCGTCGTCCACTGCAAGAGATGGACGTCTCTCATCCATGGCGCTGGACCAGGATCCTTTCATCGCCTCCTCTCGCTTCATCGGCGCCGTCATCCACCTTGTCGTTTCCGCTCCTACGACCGCCTCATCCATGACAACATGATTTATCCCCTAACCCGGCCGTCTGCCGTCTAAAGTCTTCTTCCCCGCCGCTGACAGCCATCGCACCTACAGCACCCTCAACTTATCAGCATAGGCCTACATGGCATCGCAAGAGAAGTGGTACTCTTCCATATGTGCTTAAGTTATTGATCTCACCCGGAAAATAGATCGTAATTTGTTTATTGTACTTTTCTTGTCCGTACCAAATCGTAGTGGCTAGTTGAAAGCAAATATTGGTTGCGAAGTAGCTTTGTCCAGTTTGCACCTTCAGATCCGCCATGGCACGGGCACTATACTCGTAGAGCTTATGGTTTCCCCCCTTTATATTCATTACCATCATCGTAGGTGCTTCGTGTCGTGCTAGCACTGCTCCTCAAGACCTCAAACCCAAAGCTTATGTGTTCGAATACGAATCTGATATGATGATCATATCAATAAAACAGAGAATGTTTAATTGGTCACTTAATGTTCCTATATTCATTTCGAAAAGCATGTGCGCCACCCACTAGTCCAGCTAGTTCCACTTTCCTGATTTTTCTCTTGATGCTTAGGGTTTTCCCTTTTTATCTACTCTACTATGATCTGTGTAGGTGCTTTCTGTAGTACTAGCATTACTCCACCCTTCAAGCTAAACAACACAACACTCAGAATTCGAAAGCTTAGTTGTTCAAATATGACTGTGATATGATACTAATATTAGTTAACCGACACATTTAATTGGTTAGCTAAAGGTCCCACTTGAGTTTCCAAATGCATGTCGCGACATATAGAGAGACAGTATAATTGCATTTCTTTGTCACTTGTTGACCGTACTTCCTTGTCCATACCAAATCTTAGTTGTTATTTCAAAGCAAACATCAGTTGCTAACTCCCCTTTGCACGGTTTGCAGCTTCAGATCTGCCATCCCACTGCCACGGTCAACATTGTACTCATCATGCTTATGGTTTCCCCATTTTATGATGACCACACTTAGCCTACGTGGTTCATGTCGTAATAGCACTGCTCCACCCATCGTGCTAAACAAGCTTAGTTGTACAAATTCATATCTGATAGTATTGCTGATATTAGTAAAACTGAGAGATGTTTAATTGGTTAGCTAAATGTTCCTACTTTAGTTTCGAAATGCATGTGAGCCACATATGGAGAGACCGGAAAGAAGAGTATTTCTCTGTGCGCTCTGGTTCATCATGGATGGCCAACCGACATTGTATTGAAAGACTTGTAATATCTTCAATCTGCTTGCTCTTCTGCTCTTCTTTAAGATGATCCTCTTCTCTTGCGGTCGACTGGTGAGGTCGAGTTGTTCTCCCTTAGTATATTTTGAATTGTCAGGTCAGGTCGACTTGTTCTTCTTTACTATATGTTGAAGCTGTCATCTGCGAAGTGTCATCACTTCTGGAGCTCTCATATTTTGAGTAGTAGGCCACATTATATTAATGCACACACCAAATTACAGCATGCATGGCATCTCTTAAAAGAATTGCAGAGATAGCACAAAGGGGTTTACAGGGAGGCAATATTGGATTAGAATCACTTCTGCATTACAAAGAAAATCTCACTTGTTTTTATGTTTTCATGCATGTCAGATATTGAACATTATCAAAATGAATATGAGAATGGGCGCACGAGAGGAATATGGCGGAACAATCCATTGGCTAACAAACTTGGCATGGTGGAGGATGGCCTATCTTATTCACCCATCAAGGTGCTTGCTCTAACTTTGCAAAGTTGTATTGGTCACACATATTTTGCATCTGACCTCTTGCATTACTTCTACTTTGTTACACCATCTGCTTAGTTTAAGCATCATATAGGAGTATATGCCATACCTACCCATTTTCTGTACCTATTCCATGTGTTGCCACACTATGTTTTTCCAGTCAAGTGTTGTTCTTTGTAATAGATGTCCAAAAGGAAGAGGGTGAGTGCAGATCCTCAAGGAGTACAAACTAGGTATTTGGAAAAGGTAGTGATACCTATTAAATCAGATAGATCAGCAGCCACAGAAAACACAGGCCCAACTGTACCACACTTTACTCCTACTCCAGTGGCCAAACCCCTATTAGAACTGCTGAGAGCCCAGCGTTAGGTACTGTCTATGATATCAATTCAAAATTTGAACTCCTAAATTTCTACATGTGCCTTACCTTCTCTCTTGTATGAAAACTAATTTCAGATGAATCTCCTTGCTCAAAGGATCATACGATCTCACAACAATACTGGGCTCTGCATTGCTCTTGTCAGTACCTCTCTCCCTTTTTCCTTGTAATGCTGAACTTAATTAATTGCTATTTGATTATGTATCATCAGTCTGCACCTGAGCTTCATTATCCTCTGTTTCTTCCAATATTATTTGATCTATATTTACTCTTTGCAAAATGTAGAATAATGGCAACGCTTATAAATAATTTTCTTTGGGGAATTTATCGAATTATCCTTCCACCAACATGGAGAAGGGCTTTGTCCAGCCCGTGTTAATATGTAATATAAGTTCATCCTTCTCAAGCCTTCAAACTTTGTTCTAGTATAGATTTGGATAGGCATCATTTCCTCCACTGATGTTTGCTTTGCTATTTACATCTGGTTGGATGTTTGCGAGAACTACCAGTTTCAAATTATAGTTGTAAAAACATGTTCCTTATGTAGAACAGATCCATTTATTTGCTTATATAATTGTGAAACCGGTTACGTGTCTCCTTGTTTCTCTTTCAGAGTCGTATCTCTTACGCCAGGCAGAACTTTAGGGAAGATAGTGAGCCAAACCATCTTGAGGATAGCGAGATGACCCCAAGGTCCTGTCTGGATGAAGATAGTGAGTTGAAGCTACACACCAACAGGTGTGAGACAACCTTTGTGCAGTCGCTGCCTCAATCAGTTCGACTTCTTCAATCTCAACTTAAAGCGAAAAGGCTTGCTTCAACTCAGCTCCGACTTAAAGTCAAAGATGCAATGAAGATGTCAGAGGACTGCCGTGCGCACCATCATGCCATACATCTACTGTTGATGCATCTATCATTGACACAACTGAGGTCTACTCAGCTTCGTCGGCTGTTTGGGGGCCCGACTTGGCCAGGCCTAGTGCCTTCTGAAGTGCTCTCAGTTTTGTATATTCTTTAGTCGCCGCGTTTATTTGCACTGGTGGCGAACTTTGATGCCCGGTGGATGTAATATGTGTGATATCCGTGATAGCCTAGCATAAGTTGCTTGCTTATTTATTTCCTTGTCGTCTTGTTTATTTGTTTGCTTGTAGTCATTGTAGTTCTTTTTCCGTGGTTTGCTAGTGGCTATAATAACCTATTTTAAAAAACTAGGCCACAATAACCATGGGCTAATATTTACTCTAGTGACACTGGGCCTCCTACGGGCCGTAGAAATAGTGGGCCTTCTACGGGCCATAGAAACAATGGGCCTTCTATGGGCCATATAAACAATGGGCCTTCTACGGGCCGTAGAAACAATGGGCCTTCTACAGGTCGTATCATCAATGGGCCTTATACGGGCCGTATGATCGATTGGCCAAACATGGGCCAATAACAGACCGCATTATGGCCGTAAACAGGCTAGAGTTGGAATCGTCCGTTCATGGGCCGACCATAACGAGCCATCGTTAATAGGCCGTATTTGATGATGCTATGAAACAGCCTAATGTATTAACGGACCACAAACGAGCCGACTGTAACCACGGGCTAAATTTGGCCCACAAGCAGAAAATGACAGTAATGGGCCTTAAGTAAATGAAGGCTGAAAATGGGCCCAAGAATAAATGGGCTCTGAGAAGGCCGAAAGATAACATGGGTTGGAAATGGCCCAACGGAATAATGGGCCGTTAATGGGTCTAAAGTGATACACTGTTCATTACGGGCCAGTTTCACCACGGGCCGTTAATGGGTGTAAAGTGATACACTATTCATTACGGGCCAGTTTCACCACGGGCCGTTAATGGGCCAAGAGTTACAAAGGGCCTCATATGGGCCGAAAGACGTCATGGGTCATACATGGGCCAGAAGTGAAAACGGGCTGGAATCATATTGGATAGCCCAGATGACGCTACTGGGCCTAATTCGGATAGGGCGTAATGGGCCTTGGATTAGCGGGCTGTAAATGGGCTATATGCGAACATGCCGTTAACAGGCTTTCCATGGGCCGGCCCGCCACCTTTTGACCAAGTCAAACGGGTTGGCCTTTTCACAGGAATGGGCCTCTGTGGGTCCGTGCCACGTGCCGATGTATCATAGGCGCCTTCTGTCCAATGAGTGGATGACATCTGTCCCAACGATGAGCCGACACGTGTTTCCTCTAGCCAATGATCATTTTACATGTGGAAAATCCCCGTTGGTCGGGGCTGTTAACGGGTTATCGGATCCAAAACCCGACCCGGTAGCATAACGGCGTTCTGTTATGGTGGATGCCATGTGTCGGTCACCCTTGACAAAAGCACTTCTGTGACGCATGATTTATCGTCATGGAAGTGGACACTTCTATGATGATAATTTTGGTAATGTCATGGAACACTTCTACGACAGCACATGCATGACTGTCTGTCATAAAATCGTTATGGATGTACATGCATGACAAAAACGCGACCTACTATGACAAACACGTATCATCACGGAAGTGTATTTTTTTTGTAGTGCAAGTGATTCCAGAAGTCCATCAGCATGGAGTTTCTTCATGCGCTTTACACCGATATGACCCAAATGGCAGTGCCACAAATAAGTTGCACTATAATTATCAACATGGCATCTTTTGGCTTCAATATTATGAATATGTGTATCATCACTATTGAGATTCAGCAAAAATAGACCACTCATCAAGGGTGCAGGACCATAAAAGATATTAAACATATAAATAGAACAACCATTATTCTCTGATTTAAATGAATAACCGTCTCGCATCAAACAAGATCCAGATATAATGTTCATGCTCAACGCTGGCACCAAATAACAATTATTCAGGTCTAAAACTAATCCCGATGGTAGATGTAGAGGTAGCGTGCCGACGACTATCACATCGACCTTGGAACCATTTCCCACGCGCATCATCACCTTGTCCTTAGCCAATCTTCATTTAATCTGTAGCCCCTATTTCGAGATGCAAATATGAGCAACAAAACCAGTATCACATACCCAGGCACTACTACGAGCATTAGTAAGGTACACATCAATAACATGTATATCAAATATACCTTTCACTTTGCCATCCTTCTTATCCGCCAAATACTTGGGGCAGTTCCGCTTCTAGTGACCAGTCCCTTTGCAGTAGAAGCACTCAGTCTCAGTCTTAGGTCCAGACTTGGGTTTCTTCTCTTGAGCAGCAACCTTTTTGCCGTTCTTCTTGAAGTTCCCCTTCTTCCTTTTGCCCTTTTTCTTGAAACTAGTGGTCTTGTTTACCATCAACACTTGATGCTCCTTTTTGATTTCTACCTCCGCAGCCTTTAGCATCACGAAGAGCGCGGGAATAGTCTTGTTCATCCCTTGCATATTATCGTTCATCACGAAGCATTTATAGCTTGGTGGCAGTGATTGAAGAACTCTGCCAATGACACTATCATAAGGAAGATTAACTCCCAGCTGAGTCAAGTGGTTATAGTACCCAAACATTACTATGTTGCTCATCACATGAGATGGAGTAGTTTTCAATGGTGAACATCACTATGTTGATCATATCTACTATATGATTCACATTCGACCTTTCGGTCTCAGTGTTCCGAGGCCATATCTGCATATGCTAGGCTCGTCAAGTTTAACCCGAGTATTCTGCGTGTGCAAAACTGGCTTGCACCCGTTGTATGTGAACGTAGAGCTTATCACACCCGATCATCATGTGGTGTCTCGGCACGACGAACTGTAGCAATGGTGCATACTCAGGGAGAACACTTATACCTTGAAATTTAGTCAGGGATCATCTTATAATGCTACCGCCGAACTAAGCAAAATAAGATGCATAATAGATAAACATCACATGCAATCAAAATATGTGACATCATATGGCCATCATCATCTTGTGCTCATGATCTCCATCACCGAGGCATCGTCATGATCTGCATCGTCACCGGCGCAACACCTTGATCTCCATTGTAGCATCGTTGTCATCTCGCCAACTATTGTTACTACGACTATCGCTACCGATTAGTGATAAAGTAAAACAATTGCAGTGCGATTGCATTGCATACAATAAAGAGACAACCATATGGCTCCTGCCAGTTGCAGATAACTTTGTTACAAAACATGATCATCTCATACAACAATTTATATCACATCATGCCTTGACCATATCACATCACCGCAAGCCCTACAAAAACAAGTTAGACGTCCTCTACTTGTTGTTGCAAGTTTTACGCTGCTGCTACGGGCTTCTAGCAAGAACCGTTCTGACGTACACATCAAAACCACAATGATTTTTCGTCAAATATGCTGTTTTAACCTTCAACATGGATCGGGCATAGCCACACTCGATTCAACTAAAGTTGGAGAAACAGACACCCGCAAGCCACCTATGTGCATAAGCACGTCAGTAGAACCAGTCTCATGAACGCGGTCATGTAATGTCGGTCTGGGCCGCATCATCCAACAATACTGCTGAATCAAATTATGACATGCTGGTAAGAAGTATGACTATTATCGCCCACAACTCTTTGTGTTCTACTCGTGCATATAACATCTATGCATAGACCTGGGTCAGATGCCACTGTTGAGGAATGCAGTAATTTCAAAAAAGTTACTACGATCACGCAAGACCTATCTAGGTGATGCATAGCAACGAGGGGGAGAGTGTATCCACGTACCCTCATAGACCGAAAGCGGAAGCATTATGTAACACGGTTGATGTAGTCAAACGTCTTCACGATCCAACCGATCAAGTACCGAGCGCACGACACCTCCGCGATCTGCACACATTCAGCTCGGTGACGTCCCTCGAACTATAGATCTAGCTGAGGACGAGGGAGAGTTCCATCAGCATGATGGCATGGTGACGGTGATGATGAAGTTACCGGCACAGGGCTTCGCCTAAGCACTACGACGATATGAAAACCGTGGAGGGGGGCACCGCACATGACTAAAAGATCAACTTGTGTGTCTATGGGGTGCCCCCTCTCCCATATATAAAGCAGGAGAGAGGAGGCTGGCCGGCCACAAGGGGCGGGCCCAAGGGGGGGAGTCCTACTCCAAGTAGGAGTAGGTTTCCCCCCTTTCCTAGTCGAACTAGGAGGAGAAGGAAGGAGAGGGAAAGAGGGGTCGCGCCACCTCGCCTTGTCCTATTTGGACTCCCCTTGGGGGGGGGGGGGCGCCACCTCCTGGTGCGGCCCTCTCTCTCCCCTATAGGCCCACTAAGGGCCATTACTTCCCAGGGGGGGGGGGTCCGGTAACCCTCCCACACTTCGGTTTTATCCAAAACTTGTCTGGAACACTTCCGGTGTAAGAACATAGCCATCCAATATATCAAACTTTATGTCATTACCAATTCGAGACTCCTCGTCTTGTCCGTGATTACATTCGGGACTCCGAACATCCTTCGATACATCAAATCACATAAACTCATAATATCAATCGTCATCAAGCATTAGGCGTGCGGACCCTACGGGGTTCAAGAACTATGTAGACATGACCGAGACACGTCTCCGGTCAATAACCAATAGCGGAACCTGGATGCTCATATTGGTTCCTACATATTCTATGAAGATCTTTATCGGTCAAACCTCATAACAACATACGTTGTTCCCTTTATCATCGGTATGTTACTTGCCCGAGATTCGATCATTGGTATCATCATACCTAGTTCAATCTATACATATTTCTCCCCCTTTGGCAACAAGTTACCAAAAAGTTAAAAATATGCATAGTGCTATGCGTCTCTCAGGCTTGGTCTTCATGAGGTGGTGTAGAGATGACTCCAAGGACAAAAGCTTCTGTTGAAGTAGCTAGAGCTGGTGGCACTGAAGCTGTGGCTGCTGGTGCAGATGTAGTAGCTCTTGTATCTGGAACAGGCACTGCAGCAGACCTCTAACTTCTGGGCACTCTTGTGAAAGCATATGTGGTAGACTTGCCTTTCTTCTCGTCCACTTCCTCCTGAAGTTGTTCAACCACTGACTGAATCTCAGTTACTTTGACACCAAGATCATAGAATTTCTGCTCAATGATCCTCTCCAAGCTCTCCTGATTTTGAGTCAGGGTGGCCAAGCCCTTCTCAATCCTCAAGGTGGATTGGATCAGATATCCGAGTTGATCTTGCTTACTTTTCAAGAACACCTGAGATGCCTCTTCAGCACTTGGCATCTTTGTAGCTTTCTCTGCCCTTTCCTTCTCTCTCTTCTCATGTGCTTGCACTGAGGAAGGGTCTTCCTCATCCATAACAACAATGTTATCCTCGAAATCTGGCTTGAGAGGTAAATGCTCCTTGTCCAACAGATAAGTTCTTGTTCCCATCTTGGAGTTGATGAGCATCTGAATTTGTGGAGCATACCCACAAGACCTCTTCTGATCTATAGATGTCCTCTTGATTGTTTCCATAATCAGACTCATCACTTTGAACTTTTTAGGGACATCAAATATATGCAGCAAGTTAATGGAGTGTCCTCTTATCATTCTGTGATCTCCAGATTTTCGCAAAAGAGTGTGCCTCAGAATGGTATTGATAGTAGGCAGCCCTGACAGCAAGTGCTTTACTGAGCCAAACTTGTGAGTCTCCAGGCCTGCATCAGGAATCTCCTTGTACATGCTTGCCATTGAGTTATGGTCTTTCTTCTTCTTGGCATACACATCCAAGTCATCTTCATGAGCTTCTGGGGCATTGATCAGTCTGGCCCACTCATCAACTGTAGATTGGTACATAGTACCCTCTGACATCCATACAATTCTGCCATCAGGATAAAAGTGAGATGTAGAGTAAAATTGCATGATCAGCTCATCATTCCACTTTGTGAGCTTTTGGCCAACAAACTTGTCCACCTCACAGGCCTTGAAGCTGTCATAAACACCTGGGAAGTGATCTTCATTCTCTTTGATGTAGGTCCAGTCAAGCCATCTCATGTCACACACTATGGGCTTCTTGTCAAGCAGGATTGTCTCATAGAAATCTTGTTGTTCCTTTGTATGGAACCTGTAATACACAGCAGTTCTCCTTCTTACAGCATATGGGTCATTGTTCCTCCATTGTCTTAGACCTACATCCTTCCTGATTGTCGTGTTCTCTGCCACTATATGTGCATCATTGTGGTATCAATACAAAAAAAGAGACATCTGTGACATTTTGGGCCGAACGAATTTTTTTCCTGTCATACTTATGAATTCTATGACGATAATTGTGACAAAACCCGGTATCATCATAGATATAGTGGGCTCCTACTTCTATGACAAAAAATCATGACAGAAAATGGGCTTTTCGTCCTGGGCGGGCCGGAGATGCAGCTGCATGACATTCTTTGGTCCATCCATGACGGAAAAAACCGTGGTAAAAGCAAGGGCGAGGAAAATATTGGGGTGTTCCCGGTTACGGTGGGTGGTCGGGGCCGAGCGATGCGCGTTTCTCTCATACACGTACGCGCGTGTTAGCGAGGTGTTGGGCTCTAACTGAACCCGAGCGATTGCACTGCAGGCTACGCGTTACTGAACCCAAGCGATCGATCAATGGCTGTTAACTGAACTCGATCGAGCGATTCCTTCGCTACTGCTGCTAACTGAAGCCGGTCGATGCTGCCTCTGGATGAACAATGAGCATTGCAGGGGGGTTTGGATGAATAGTGAGCGGTGGGGGTGGATGAACAGGACCCCGTGGCGTTGCCTCTGGATGAACAGGACCCCGAGCGATCGAGCCGGTTGGGGCTGGATGAGCAGGACCCCGTGGAGGGCTAGATGAACAGTAGACATTGGAGGGGTGGATGAACAGGAGCCCGTGGTGGGGTGGTTAAACAGGAGCCCGTGGAGAGGGGTGGTTGAATAGTAGCCGATGGAGTAGCACGCGGTGGAGGCTGGATGAACAGGAGCTCGTGGATGAACAGTCGCAGGTGGAGGCTGGAGGAGGTCGACGGTGGATGAACAGTAGCCCGTCGAGGCTGGAGGAGATCGACGGTAGAGATCAACAATATTCCGTGGAGTCCCGTTTTGCGGTATGCCACACCCCTCCCGATGAACAGGACCCCCATTTCGACCGTAGTGCTCCAACACAAGTCCGTTTCGTCTATTTTGTGGTACGCCACACCCCTCCCGATCAACAGGACCCCCGTTTAGACCGTAGGAGGTCCGTTTCCTCTGTTTTGCGGTACGCCAGACCCCTTCCGATGAACAGGATCCCATTTCGAATGTGGCCGGTCGAACACAAGGCAGTTTCCTCCGTTCTGCGGTACGCCAGGCCTCGTTTCCATCGCCTGTTCCGTCCAAGCCCTCCCGATGAACACGACGACGCATTTCGATCCGACCCAGCCGGTTGGCTCCCCATGAACATGACGACGACGCTGTTTCTCCATTTCGACCCCGCCATGTACACGAGCCCCGGCCGTACGTATGCGCGAGTAGGCATTCGAGACCCCGCCCGTATGTACGTACGTGGCCGTATTTACTTTCTTGCACCCTGGCCATTGTACGTACGTGTACATGCTATGTGCGCGCCTCTACTACGACACGTGCGCGCCTTTACATCAACCAGTATGTACGTACACATTCGTGACCAGAATGACAACGCTATGTACGCTTCGACCAGGTGGGTCCTGCTACGTCTTGAGCTAGCGTTGGTTTTCCCTGAAGAGGAGAGAGTGATGCCGCAAGTGTAGCGTAAGTATTTCCCTCAGTTTTTGAGAACCAAGGTATCAATCCAGTAGGAGGCTCCTCAAAAGTCCCACGCACCTACACAAACAAACTGAGAACTCGCAACCAATGCAATAAAGGGGTTGTCAATCCCTTCACGGCCACTTGCGAAAGTGAGATCTGATAAAGATAGTATGATAAGATAAATATATTTTTGGTATTTTTATGATATAGATACAAGAAAGTAAAGATGCAAATAAAAGTAGATTGAAAGCAAATATTATAAGAGATAGACCCGGGGGCCATAGGTTTCACTAGAGGCTTCTCTCAAGAGCATAAGTATTACGGTGGGTGAACAAATTACTGTCAAGCAATTGATAGAAAAGCGAATAATTATGACGTTATCTACGCATGATCATGTATATAGGCATCACATCCAAAACAAGTAGACCGACTCCTACCTGCATCTACTACTATTACTCCACACATCGACCGCTATCCAGCATGCATCAAGAGTATTAAGTTCGTAAGAACGGAGTAACACATTAAGCAAGATGATATGATGTAGAGGGATAAACTCATGCAATATGATATAAACACCATCTTGTTATCGTCGATGGCAACAATACAATACGTGTCTTGCAACCCCTTCTGTCACTTGGTAAGAACATCGCAAGATTGAACCCAAAGCTAAGCACTTCTCCCATGGCAAGAAAGATCAATCGAGTAAGCCAAACCAAACCGATAATTCGAAGAGACTTGCAAAGATAACTCAATCATACATAAAAGAATTCAGAGAAGATTTAATTAATAACCATAGATAAATCTGATCATAAACTCACAATTCATCAGATCTTGACAAACACACCGAAAAAAGAGATTACATCGAATAGATCTCCACAAGAGAGGGGGAGAACATTGTATTGAGATCCAAAAAGAGAGAAGAAGCCATCTAGCTAATAACTATGGACCCGTAGGTCTGTGGTAAACTACTCACAACTCTTAGGAGGGGCAAGGATGTTGATGTAGAGGCCCTCCGCGGTCAATTCCCCCTCTGGCAGAGTGTCGGCGAAGGCTCCAAGATGGGATCTCGCGGATATAGAAGATTACGGTGGTGGAAATTGTGTTTCGTGGTGCCCCTGGATGTTTTCGAGATCCGTAGGTATATATAGGAAGAAGAAGTACGTCGGTGGACGCCCGAGGGGCCCACGAGACAGGGGGGCGTGGCCTACGGGGGGGAGGGGGGGCGCCCTCCTATCTCGTGGGGCCCTCGGAGATTTCTTGACTTGCACTCCAGGCTCTCCGGATCAGATTTGTTCCAAAAATAACGCTCCCGAAGGTTTCATTCCGTTTGGACTCCGTTTGATATTCCTTTTCTTTGAAATACTGAAATAGGCAAAAAAAACAGCAATATGGGCTGGGCCTTTGGTTAGTAGGTTAGTCCCAAAAATGATATAAATATGTAGAATAAAGCCCATAAGCATCCAAAACAAGTAATGTAATAGCATGGAACAATCAAAAATTATAGATACGTTGGAGACGTATCAAGCATCCCCAAGCTTAATTCCTGCTCATCCTCGAGTAGGTAAATGATAAAAAGAGAATTTTTGATGTGGAATGCTACCTAGCATAATTAATAATGTAATTTTCTTTCATTGTGGCATGAATGTTCAGATCCAAATAATACAAAATAAAAGTTCATCTTGACATAAGAAATAGTAATACTTCAAGCATACCAAGCAAGTAATCATGTCTTCTCAAAATATCATGGCCAAAGGAAAGTTATCCCTACAAAATCATATAGTCTGGCTATGCTCTATCTTCATCACACAAAGTATTTAATCATGCACAACTCCGATGACGAGCCAAGCAATTGTTTCATACTTTAATAATCTCAAACTCTTTCAACTTTCACGCAATACATGAGCGTGAGCCATGGACATAGCACTGTATGTGGAATAGAACGGTGGTTGTGGAGAAGACAAAAAAAGGAGAAGATAGTCTCACATCAACTAGGCGTATCAACGGGCTATGGAGATGCCCATTAATAGATATCAATGTGAGTAGGGATTGCCATGCAACGGATGCACTAGAGCTATAAATATATGAAAGCTCAACAAAATTAAACTAGTGGGTGTACATCCAACTTGCTCGCTCACGAAGACCTAGGGCATTTTGAGGAAGCCCATCATTGGAATATACAAGCCAAGTTCTATAATGAAAAATTCCCACTAGTAAATGAAAGTGACAACATATGAGACTCTCTATCATGAAGATCATGGTGCTATTTTGAAGCACAAGTGTGGAAAAAGAGATAGTAGCATTGTCCCTTCTCTCTTTTTCTCTCATTCTTTTTTTTCTTTTCTCTTTTTTTTTCTTTTTTTTTCTTTTTGGCCTTCTCTTTTTTTCTTTGGCCTTTCCCCTTTTTTTTTCTTTTTTTCTTTTTGCAAAGTCCGAAGTCTCATCCCGACTTGTGGGGGAATCATAGTCTTCATCATCCTTTCCTCACTGGGACAATGCTCTAATAATGAAGATCATCACACTTTTATGGATTTACAACTCAAGAATTACAACTCAAAGCTAGAACAAGATATGACTCTATACGAATGCCTCCGGCGGTGTACCGGGATATGCAATGAATCAAGAGCGACATGTATGAAGAATATGATGGTGGCTTTGCCACAAATACGATGTCAACTACATGATCATGCAAAGAGCAATATGACAAAAGTAATGTGTGTCATATGAACGGAACGGTAGAAAATTGCATGGCAATATATCTCGGAATGGCTATGGAAATGCCATAATAGGTAGGTATGGTGGCTGTTTTGAGGAAGGTATAAGGTGGGTGTATGGTACCGGCGAAAGTTGCACGATACAAGAGAGGCTAGCAATAATGGAGGGGCGAAAGGAGTGCGTATAATCCATCGACTCAACATTAATCAAAAGAACTCATATACTTGTTGTAAAAATATAGAAGTCATCAAAAACCAAAGCACTACACGCATGCTCCTAGGGGGATAGATTGGTAGGAAAAGACCATCGCTCGTCCCCGACTGCCACTCATAAGGAAGACAATCAATAAATAAAATTGTGCTCCAACTTCATCACAAAGCGGTTCACCATACGTGCATGCTACGGGAATCACAAACTTCAACACAAGCATTCTTTAAATCCATAATCACCCAACTAGCATGATTTAATATTACTACCTCCATATCTCAAAACAATTATCAAGCATCAAGTTGATCATAGCATCCAATTCACTTTCTATGATAGTTTTTATTATACCCAACTTGGATGCTCATCATTCTAGGACCAAATTAAAACCATAGCAAATACCATGCTGTTATAAGAGACTCTCAAAATAATATAAGTGAAGAATGAGAGACTAGCAATTTCTATAAAATTAATCCACCACCATGCTCTAAAAGATATAAGTGAAGCACTAGAGCAAAAACTATCAAGCTCAAAAGATATAAGTGAAGCACATAGAGTATTCTAGCAAATTCTAATCAAATAGGCTTCTCCCAAAAGGTCTGTACAGCAAGGATGATTGTGTTAAACTAACAAGCAAAAACCAATATAATACACGATGCTCCAAGCAAAACAGATATCATGTAGCGAATAAAAATATAGCTCCAAGTAAAGTTACCAATGAACAAAGACGAAAGAGGGGATGTCTTCCCGGGGCATCCCCAAGCTTAGGCTTTTGGCTATTCTTGAATATCTTGGGGTGCCATAAGCATCCCCAAGCTTAGGCTCTTGCCACTCTTTATTCTATTGTCCATAAAAGCTTTACCGAAAACTTGAAAACTTCACAACACAAAACTCAACAGGAAATCTTATAAGCTCCGTTAGTGAAAGAAAACAAAACCACCACATAAGGTACTGTAATGAACTCATTATTTATTTATTTTGGTGTTAATCCTACTGTATTCCAACTTCCTTATGGTTTATAAAATAATTTATTAACCATAGATGCATTGAAATAAGCAAACAACACATGAAAAACAGAATCTGTCAAAAACAGAATAGTCTGTAGCAATCTGTAACTAACGCAAACTTATGGAACTCTAAAACTCCTACCAAAATAGGACGTACTGGAAAATTTATTTATTGATGAGCAGAAAAAAGAATCAATGCAAAATCTCTTTTCTGTGATATATTGAATATTTTCTCGTGAGCGCAAAGTTTCTGTTTTTCAGCAGAATCAAATCAACCATCATCATAGTTTACCCTATAGGTTCTACTTGGCACAAACACTAAACAAAAGATAAAAACACATCTAAACTTAAAGTAGAAACAAAATTTAACAGTAAACAGGAACAAAAACAAAGAACATAAAGAAAATTGGGTTGCCTCCCAACTAGCGCTATCGTTTAACGCCCCTAGCTAGGCATAAAAGCAAGGATAGATCTAACGAGTACCATCTTTGGCACTTGATTCAGAAGTAGAAAGATCGTGATCTCCAGGGATCTCTCCCTTTTTAGTAATGGCCAATCCTTTAGGCAAAAATTCAAGAAACTCATTGGTAGCAAAAGGTTCCTTAATGATAGACAGACCATTGGGGAGAACACAAATAGATTTGAGGTCTGCATCTTCCTTAATAGAAGTTTCACCTTTATTTTTAGGAACATAGATGAGCTTGGTGGTTTTTGTAGGGGGTTTGGGGTATATTTTATGGGAGAAAAAACTGAACCTAAGTTGGTGATTATATCTTCAAGTTTACCAATTCTAGCAGAATCAAGATCTATTTTTTCATTAACTATAGGTTCTTTTGCTTTAAGATTTTTCAAGGTAACTCCAACCCTAGATTCATATTGGGTGATAAGATTATGAATCTTTTTATCCAAATTTTCAATCAACTCAACAGTGGAAATTTTATCTTCAACAATATCAAGCCATTGCATAACGTGTTCTAAAGTTAAAACAGTTCCATTAACCAAAAGAGGTGGTGAGCCAAATAAATCTAACATAGCTCTATAAGCATCAAACGTATGGCTACTCATGAAATCACCTCCGGTAGCAATATCAAGAACACATCTATTCCAAGGAGTAATGCCTACATAAAAATTGCGGAGAAGAACGGAAGTGGAAAGCTTCCTAGGAGATTTATATTGGGCATTGCAAATTCTATGCCAAGCATCTTTTAAATTTTCTCCCTCCCTTTGCTTAAAATTGAGAATTTCTTGTTCGGCAGAGATAATAAGGATAGGAGGACTAGCCATAATGATGAGGTAAACGAGCAAGCACACGGGCAACGGAAAGAGGCAAGCAGAAAAGAGAGGAGGAGGTTGGGAAAGAGAGGGCGAATAAAATGGCAAGGGTGAAGTGGGGGAGAGGAAAACAAGAGGAAAATAATGTAAATGCAAGGGAGATGGGTTTGTGATGGGTACTTGGTATGTCTTGACTTGAGCGAAGACCTCCCCGGCAACGGCGCCAGAAATCCTTCTTGCTACGTCTTGACGTAACGTTGGTTTTCCCCGAAGAGGAGAGGGTGATGCAGCAAGTGTAGCGTAAGTATTCCCCTCAGTTTTTGAGAACCAAGGTATCAATCCAGTAGGAGGCTCCTCAAAAGTCCCACGCACCTAACCAAACAAACTGAGAACTCGCAACCAACGCAATAAAGGGGTTGTCAATCCCTTCACGGCCACTTGCGAAAGTGAGATCTGATAAAGATAGTATGATAAGATAAATATATTTTTGGTATTTTTATGATATAGATACAAGAAAGTAAAGATGCAAATAAAAGTAGATTGAAAGAAAATATGATAAGAGATAGACCCGGGGGCCATAGGTTTCACTAGAGGCTTCTCTCGAGAGCATAAGTATTACGGTGGGTGAACAAATTACTGTCAAGCAATTGATAGAAAAGCGAATAATTATGACGTTATCTAGGCATGATCATGTATATAGGCATCACATCCAAAACAAGTAGACCAACTCCTGCCTGCATCTACTACTATTACTCCACACATCAACCGCTATCCAGGATGTATCTAGAGTATTAAGTTCATAAGAACGCAGTAACGCATTAAGCAAGATGATATGATGTAGAGGGATAAACTCATGCAATATGATATAAACCCCATCTTGTTATCCTCGATGGCAACAATACAATACGTGTCTTGCAACTCCTTCTGTCACTGGGTAAGAACACCGCAAGATTGAACCCAAAGCTAAGCACTTCTCCCATGGCAACAAAGATCAATCTAGTAGGCCAAACCAAACCAATAATTCGAAGAGACTTGCAAAGATAACTCAATCATACATAAAAGAATTTAGAGAAGATTCAATTAATAACCATAGATAAATCTGATCATAAACTCATAATTCATCGGATCTTGACAAACACACCGGCAAAAGAGATTACATCGAATAGATCTCCACAAGAGAGGGGGAGAACATTGTATGGAGATCCAAAAAGAGAGAAGAAGCCATCTAGCTAATAACTATGGACCCGTAGGTCTGTGATAAACTACTCACAACTCATAGGAGGGGCAAGGATGTTGATGTAGAGGCCCTCCGTGGTCGATTCCCCCTCCGGCAGAGTGTCGGCGAAGGCTCCAAAATGGGATCTCGCGGATACAGAAGGTTATGGTGGTGGAAATTGTGTTTCGTGGTGCCCCTGGATGTTTCCGGGGTCCGTAGGTATATATAGGAAGAAGAAGTGCATCCGTGGACGCCCGAGGGGCCCACGAGACAGGGGGCACGCCCTATAAGGGGGGGGGGCGCCCTCCTATCTCGTGGGGCCCTCGGAGATTTCTTGACTTGCACTCCAGGCTCTCCGGATCAGATTTGTTCCAAAAATAACGCTCCCGAAGGTTTCATTCCGTTTGGACTCCGTTTGATATTCCTTTTCTTCGAAATACTGAAATAGGCAAAAAACACAGCAATATGGGCTGGGCCTCCGGTTAGTAGGTTAGTCCCAAAAATGATATAAATATGTAGAATAAAGCCCATAAGCATCCAAAATAGGTAATATAATAGCATGGAACAATCAAAAATTATAGATACGTTGGAGACGTATCAGGTCCCGACTGTCAGGCACTTCCTTGCATGTGAAGATGTAGATGGTGGGTCCCAGCAGTCAGGGGGAAACGTTTTTTTCACGAAATACAGTGGCCCATCCGGTGGGTCCGTGCTGTCTGGTGGAGGTATCATTATTTTCCGCGTAATAAGGAGGCACTTCCTTGCTCCGGTCGTGGACCCAGCTGTCAGCCTCTCCACGTACAGTCCACGTCCAATGGAAGTTGTTCCTTGACCATGTTGACCACGCCGTGCCGAGAGCACCACGGCGTTGGACGACAGCGAGCCTAGGAAGGGGACGAGGCAGAGCCGGGGAAGATGCAGTAGTGGATGCCCACGCGGAGAGGAGTACGAGGGTTCACTGGTTCGGCTGTGGTGTGAGGCTGCCGTTGCCGCAGAATCTGGCTAGCGGTGGGAATAGTAGGGGCGGTGAGGCCTCCGCGGCAGCACAGCCGGCCATGGGAGACAGGAGTATGCGGCATGACCGGCGCTGCTTGGGGCGGCTGGAGCACGAAGACCAGAGGTTGAAGAAGCACTACGGCCGTTGGATGGACATCGTACGGTCACTGGAGCTAGAATCATTGATATTGACTAAGTTGACAAAGCCCTTGGTCCCCGTCAACTTAGTTGGACCACAAGTCAGCCTCCCACCAAGGAGGGTCCCAGCTAGAAGGGGGAATATTCATTTTTTTGTGCGTAATAAGGAGGCACTTCCGGTGGGTCCGAGCTGACAGAGGGGGGAAAGTTTTTTTCGCGAAATACGATGGCCCGACCGGTGGGTCCCCGCTGTCAGGTGGAGGAATAATTATTTTGCGCGTAATAAGGAGGCACTTCCTTACGGCCGCGGTGGACCCAGCTGTCAGCCTCTCCACGTATAGTACTCTTCTGATGGAAGTCGTTCCTTGACCACATTGACCACGTCGCGCCAAGAGCACCCGGTGGACGACGACAAGGACTAGGAAGGGGACGACGCAGAGCCGGGGAACACGCGGCAGTGGAAGCCCGCGCAAAGAGGAGTACGAGGGTTCACTGGTTCGGCTGCGGTGTGAGGCTGCCGTCGCCGCAAAGCCTGGCCAGCTATGGGAATATTAGGGGGCGGTGAGGCCTCCGCGGCAGCACAGCCGGCCACGGGAGGCAGGAACATGCGGCACGACCGGCACTGCTTTGGGCGGCTGGAGCAAGAAGACCAGAGGTTGAAGAAGCACTATACGGTCGTTGGATGGACATCGTATGGTCACTGGAGCTAGAATCGTTCATATTGACTAAGTTGACAAAGCCCTCCATCCCCGTCAACTTAGTAGGCCCACAAGTCAGCCTCCCACCAAGGAGGGTCCCAACTAGCAGTGGGTATTCATTTTTTTGTGCGTAATAAGGAGGCACTTTCGGTGGGTCCAAGCTGACAGAGGGGGGAACGTTTTTTCACGAAATACGGTAGCCCGTCCAGTGGGTCCCAGCAGTCAGGGGGAAATGTTTTTTTCACGAAATACGGTGGCCCGTCCGGTGGGTCCCTGCTGTCAGGTGGAGGAATAATTATTTTGCGCGTAATAAGGAGGCACTTCCTTGCGGCTGCCGTGGACCCAGCTGTCAGCCTCTCCACGTACAGTACTCTTCCGATGGAAGTTGGTCGTTGGCCACATTGACCACACCGCGCCGAGAGCACCACAACGGTGGACGACGGTGAGGCCTAGGAAGGGGACGACGCGAAGCCGGGGAAGACGCGGGAGTGGATGCCCACGTGGAGAGGAATACGCGTCAACTTATTTTTTTAGGGGACGCGTCAACTTAGTAGGCCCACAAGTGTGTGGCAGAGAACTTATAGCCCACTTCCAATTTGTACGAATGTACAGCCCATTTATAGTTTGTTAAAAGTACAACCCATTTTCTAGCTAGGACAACGATTAATAATTTCAACCTACCATTCAAGACAGAATTCAATAAAATATCCCACATTTTGATGGGATCCGAAATATTTTTATCCCGAAATTTCTAGTCAGATTAAATATAAATTTGTATTACGTAAAAATCCAACGAAACATTGCGCGTGCAACAATTAAATGTTAAGATTTTCAAAATCCATAAATAATATTTTAGAAACTAATTTCGTGTTTCGTGTATTTTTTTATAGTTACTGCCTAGTTTTTATAATTACATCCCATTTAGTATTTTTTAAAGCCCATTTTCCTGTTAAGCCTAATGCATCCCTCCTAGGAAAGATTTGCAGCCCAGCGGGGTGGAGAATAACAAGTTGGCCTTGCGTGGGTATTCCTCAAAAAAGTATAGTTGGGCTAGCCATTTTCATCTTGAAAAAATTTAATATCTGGGGTGGATATCTGGCCTGGGCTAGACAGGCCACAGCCCACCCAGTTAATACCGTGCTCTCATCTGAACAACAATGAAAACATCACCAAGAAGAGCTCTGCAGTGCTCACACCTCCAAAACACAAATACTGCTCGAGCTGCTTGGTCCCAGCTGTCGGCCGCACCTTGTGCAGTTCTCTCATTTATATTGACTACCTAGGTTGACAATGGTGTGGGACCGTGATGTCAGGAAACCAGGAGGAAGCAAAAAAAATATAGTTTTACATAATAAGGAGGCACTTGCATACGTACGGCTATGGCCCTAGTGGGTCCCTACTGTCATCCAGTCAAAATAAAGTCATCTCCTTAATCCTCATGTTTGTTGACCATGTTAACAATGCTCGGTGCCACGACGAGCGCAACAACTCGAAGGACGATGGAGAGGGCCTCACGGGCCCTACGGATAGTCTGATACAACGCCCGCTGCTCATTCAGGAAGCCAGGATCATCGAACACCTATGAGCACCTTTGAGAGACTGAGACGGCATGAAACGGTAAGGTCGCGCTTGGGAGCTCTGGTTTATTTCACACCTCTATTAACATACAAGTGTAATTTACTCGTCATCCGAAACAACGCGTAAAAATACAGGCGTAATGAAACCGAGGGCTCGAGGTCTTTAAGTAAAACCGGCGGGTTACGCGTGTAATTTGAGAGACCAGTGTATATTTTACTAGTCAAAATCGAACAACCAAATGCTTCGCCCGAGACCATCTGCTTTTATTTACAAGCCTCCATTATACAAGCGGTTTTGGATGGAAAACGACGATCCAATCACGGCCTAAGATGATGAGTTGGTCGGAAGTTCATATGGTTTCACGTCTAACCTACCCGACTTGTCGTATAGGCTATGAATGAAACATAAGACGATGAACTTCTTAAGCACAGAAACAATAGAATAGGATGATCTTCTTAACAAGAAAATCACTAGCATTAGATCGACATGCAAAACAATACAAAGCATTATTCTCAGGAGGCACGATGAATAGCTCATGATGCCGCATGCCACAACATTCCAAGATCAACTTTGCAATCAAACACAAGGCCTGGCATTACATAGAAAATATGTAGAACAAACTCTTAACACAGGAATATCTCAGCAGAGTAACTATTTACTTCTAAACTGGACACAGGAATAGGAAAAAAAGATCGACGCTGCTCACAGCAAAGGGCGTCCCACTCAAAAATATCAAATGCATGTCTACTGGCTAACATCAATGAGCAAATTTTGAAGGTTTTCCAATTCCAATATATTAAACTAATGTCTTCTTGCTAACATCAATGATTAAACTTTGACAAGCTTTTCCCATTCAAAATATGTAATGCCTATGATCGTGGAGTCCTGTCGTGGCTTCTTGTACTTGTTTGGGCACTTTTTTCCCAGTGTACTCCACGTGTTGTAGAATTGTCGATGCTCTCTGCAGACTAGTCATGTCACCAGCGTCTAATAATACTCTGTAAAGCTTCTCGGTCATTCCTTCTGTAATGTAGCACAAACAGTGACTGCTTCTTTCTGCAAAGTGGAACGACCAACTAGACCCAGTAATGCAGCAGTTTGCCTTGGACACATTGGATCCTTTTGTGTAGTTCAACTAAAATCAAAGTCGGAATAAAACCGAGCTTTAATTTTGATATCCTTGTAAGCAACAATAGGTATAAGGGAAACAATTACTCAGAAATAACGGTTGATGAGTTGTACTCACAAAAGAAAAGCATCTACTGATCTATCTTATCTTAATGGGAAACAAAGCAAGAGAGTAGAAATTCTCCATCAGTGTAATTCATTCATATTGACTGAGAAAATATCTTAAGGAAGCCTTGTTTCAACATGCATAAAGAACAACAAAGCAGAAAAGTACCATTCCTAAAACAATGCGACTGATTCATCTTAACAGAGGCAAAAAAAGGAATCAATTACTGGCCAATAAAGGAGGATGAAACATGTGGCCACAAAAATGGTAATCCTGCCAATCCCTAACAAGTGTTGCAATTTTGAACTAAGATTCAGTAGTTAATTAATTCTGAGAGTGAAATTGCTTAATTTTACCAGTGGCATTAGATTAACAAAAACCATAAACAGTTCCAGGGGAGAGTGGGCGCAACAACAACATGTGCTTCCATTTACTTATAAAGGGGGTGATGCAGAGTTTTGTTGTAACAAAGAAACAAGCATCATGTCTGGGTTGGAACAATTTTTGCTCACTTAATGGTAAAAGACAATAGTTCAATAGCTTCAATTCAACATTTATCCAAAACAATACCAATACAAGTAGCACAACATGTCAAAGCACACTGCAACATCATGTGGATGAAAGTGGGTACTGACCTTTCTTGACCAAGATTTGAAACAGCTCGCGAGGAAGACCGGAAAGATATCCTAACACATATATAAAATCTTGATCTCCTTTTGTGCAGTTCCACCAAAATTAAGCAAAGTCGTCGGTGTGACATTCAAGTTGAACTGCACAAAACACTCTTAAAACAAAGTGTTTCGCATAGCGAAGCAAAATGTCGCAATAGCAACAAGTTGAATAGATATCCCTGTTTAAATAGAGGCAAAAAAGGAATCGATTACTGGCTAATGAAGGAGGATGACACATGCAGCCACAAAAATGACAATCTCGCCAATCCCTAACAAGTGTTGCAGTTTTGAAATAAGACTCATTAGTTAATTCTGAGAGTGGCGTTGCTTAATTTTACCAGCGGCATTAGATTAACGAAAAGCATAAACAGTTCCAGGGCAGAGTGGGTGCAACTACAATATGTGCTTCCTTCTACTTATAAAGGGGGTGATGTTGAATTTGTTGTAACAAAGCAACAAGCATCAGGTCTGGGTTGGTCCCATTTTTGTTTACTACTTAATGGGAAAAGACAGCAATACAATAGCTTCAATTCAACATTTATTTAAAACAGTACCAAAACAAGTAGCACAACATCTCATAGCACACTGCACATCATGTGGATGAGACCAAGATTTGAAATACTCGCCACCAAGACTGGAAACAAATCTCGATCTCCTTTTGTGCAGTTCCACCAAAATTAAGCAAAGTCACTGGTGTGACATTCAAGTTGAACTGCACAAAACACTCATAAAACATAAGTGTTTCGTGTAGTGAAGCAAAATGTCGCAATAGCAACAAGTTTAATAGATACCCCTGTTTTAACGGAGGCAAAAAAGGACACAATTACTTGCTGATAAAGGAGGATGAAACAAACGGCAACAAAAAGAAGCATCTAACTTATCTTGATGGAAAACAAAGTAGGATAGTAGCATTTCTAAAACGGTTGCATTGATTCATATTAACACAGACATTCTCTTAGAACAACATTCATTAAAATGTAATTTACTTTTAACAGTGGCATTGCTTCAATTTTCCGGCGGCATTCTTAGATTAACAACAGCAAAATAGTTGTATGGGACATGGGACATGGGACATGCCAGCACCATGTGCGTCCACACGTATAAATGGGTGATGCAGAGTATGTAGACAAGCAGCATATCTGTGTTGGTCCCGTATTTGTTCTCTTCAACCTTTTTCCTATGTGAGGGCAGCAAATCTAGTCCTGCACAAACTACCCAACCCCCCAGTTTCGGGTTACCCCCCTTTTCCCTTTTCAACCAACAAAGCGGCTGGGTAGCCAGTCTATACTACTTTCCATCCCTCCTTTCCTCATTGAACCACGTCCTAGATTCATTCTCCAGCCCACCGAACCCTTCTTTCCTCTTTGAACCAAGACCTAGATTCGACTACAGATCGAAAAAGATCCACCTGCACCTAGAGCAACGACAGTTTCAAAGAAACATATACCTTAGGGTCGCCGGGATGTGGCAAGGCATGCGGCGGGAGGCCGGATCTGCCCACACTATGTACGGCGGCGAGGAAGAAGGGGTCGGTGGCCCTCCCACATAGACGATGGGTGAAATAGAACAACACAGCCGGCAGTGGATTGCTTCCCTTGCCAAAGGCGATAGAGTGAACGCTACACCTCCTCCCCTTCCCGGTGAGACGGGATCCGGCCGCCTCCTTCACCAGCTGTGAGGGGGGAGAGAGAGAGACAAGAGGCCAACACAGTCTTGTTTAGATCTGGTGAAGAGAGGGTGAGAAACTGTGAATATAGCAGACCCTAGCAAATGAACGTTGAGCCTCCAGCGTGTGTGTGTGTGTGTGTGTGTGTGTGTGTGTGTAGTGCGGCGAGAGTGTGGAGAGTGCAAACCCTAGAAAACAAGCGCTGAGCTTCGGTGCCTTAACTGCACCTGCTTTTGGCTGTATGACAGGTGAGCCAGCCACATTTTGGGCCCACCTGTCATAAACCCAAAGGCAGGTGCACTAAGTCAATGAAGCTGCATCCATATAGTATACGTGTATACGACTAATATATAGTGGAGTGGTTTTCTTATTCTCTCCATAACCATCGTTTTAAATTGTGTAAGTACGAAACGAAACTCTTTATTTAACGTACAGTGAAGAAAAATACTACTACTTCCGATGAACTAACGATCCATGCATCCTGGTCGCACTTCTTGTCCTTCACGTGCGGTACACTACCCTCCCTTAGGTGAACAACCACATATGCGCCAAATTATCAAAAACGTGTGAGAGTGTGTACAAATAAAGAATTTTAATTTCAATTATCGGAAAGGTTTGAGAGTATTACAAAGTTTGACTTCAGTCAAATATAATATGCGGAGTAAATAAAAATGGAGGGCTACTACGTCCATCCGAGTTTTTAGTCCACACCATTTTTTAAATCAAAGTTAATAGCTGGACAAATAAAATTACAAGGTTGCTGGAGACAAAGTTGTGAGAAGGCTTAGAAATGAATACAAAACTTATGTTCTTAGTACCAACGTCGATCCTTCTTCGAGGAAACATTTGGTTCATAGCCAATTGTATGATAAAATTGCACCAACATGAAAGACTACTGCGTCTCCAATGCAACCAAGGTGAACTGACGAAGGATATCATCTTTGTGCATAACAAGCAAAAAGCACTGATGGAAGACAACTTGTTTTTCATTGAAGATCGATCAGCTTCACCAGCCGACGCAACCATGAGGCGCAACCATGAGCATCGATAGGTCATCATGGTGATGCATCATCCATTTGGCATCAAGTTTGGGTGAGGCACCTATGAAGTTCGACAAATCCTCATTGTGGTATGTTTCTTCTCAGTAATCAAGCTCGAGGAAGGAAGAACCACGTGGCAGAGGACAGTGAGGCGGAACAACAATGGCCATCCAATTTTGTACAGTTCCACTAAAATTGAGGAAGACATGCCCGGGTATGGAGATATGCATCGCTGTTTCCAAAAATATAAAAAGGGATATAGTGTTGTTACGTTGTTTTACAAGATTAGCAACGACATCTCAATTGTCAATAAGAATTAATGAAAAGTACACCAACAAACAGAAGCATCATGATTATCTTGATGGGAACTAAACCAGGATACCCGAGAAAAAAAAGCATTTCTTCATTTAACCAGTGATAGTATTAGATTAGCAGCAGAAATAGGAGCATATGGACAATGACCGCACAACCACCATGTACTTTTTGTCGAAACAACATGTATACCTCCACCAAGGCATAAATCAGGACAACTTTTCGAGTGGCATTTCCTCTATAATAGTAGGTGATGTTGGACCAGCCGACGAACCCTAGCTACTATACATGGGGAGCTGGGGAGTAGTCGCATAGAAGAAAACCCGAATGCAGCGACCTGGGGAGCTGGACCAGTACAAGAAGTTATACCTCACGTGGGCGAGATGTCATTTAGGCGGGCGGGCGGGATCTGCCCACACGACGGCAGTGAACAAGGGCGCGGAGGACCTTCGTCCGCACCAATGCCGGCTCTGAGAGGACGGTGCGCATCGGCTTCCTCCATAGCCGACGGCGACAACGTCAACGCTGTACCTCCTCACCTTCCGCAGCGGACGGGATTCGGCCGGATCTGTGACCACCGGTGAGGAGAGAGATAGAGTGGACACTGTCATCTTTTTTTGATATGGAGAGGGTGAGAGAGCGAGACGCGAGAAACTCTATCAAACAAGAGGCTATAATGGAGTAAAAAAATCTCTCCATAGCAGTGGTTTTAAATAGAATACGCGCGTTCCCGGAAAAAAGAAACGAAAACTGGCGGAATTTTTTTTAACGTACCAAGAAAGAAAACTCGATCAAAAACACGCCCCCACTTCCAGGTCGCGAGAGTCGTCGTGCACACACACATAGACATAGACATGCATATCCATGTTTACGTAAAATTCCATTTCCATCTCCATCTCCAATCATATTTGTCCAACTGGCACATTATTTACATTGTTAATTATATACACAGCAATATTAACGTACATCATCTCTTGTTTGCGGGCGTCCGGACCGCTGCCACGGCCGGTCCTGACCAACCCGAACCCTCTTCATCACCCGCGCGTGCTTCCCGCCCGAAACAGTCAGTGCCGCATTCATGCCTGGCCAGAGCGGACGCAACCTCTCACTGGTGCCGGCATTGAAGTGGCATGCCGGCCGAGAGAGTGTCGCCTGCGCTGCTTCCTGGTGCACGCGACTGCTTCGCGTTCAAAGGTCGCAATAGCCGGCCACAACATGCATGTAAAAAGTTCTTGGGAGTCCGTGCTACAGCTAGTTGTCCTCACCCAACTCGTCAATCTCTTCTAGTAGTGCTAGTACGCCATGGCGTGATCCATCGACAGGCAGGCGGGAAAGTTATCGTATACTCGGTTTGCGGTGAGTGGCATGCCGAGCGACCGTGTGGGGTGGAGCCGTGGAGGAGGGTGAGCCACGAACACAACAGACGTGATTTAAACGTTGGTTTTGCTCGATGGCGCGATCCAACGAAACGAAACATTGGTTTCTCTCCGTTTCCATTTTTTCTCCGGAAAAACGGAAACTTTCCACTCCATTTTCATTCCTATTCCAAGGTTGCCCCATTACAACATTCCATCAAACACAAAGGAAAACTAACACGCATGCTGATGCAACTCAACGATTCACAGATCACAGCCAAGATTTACTTCACAACTAAAGACAAAAGTTGTGAGAGCGTGTACGAAAGAAAAACTACTGATGGGGTCAGTACGACTTAAACCCTAAACCCTAAACATGATTTAATTTCCTAGCCAGGTAGAACCTGTCGAAGGAAAGATGGCTGGCACCCTCGGATCATATGATGCTTTTATGCAGTTCCACTAAAATTGACCTGGGCATTCCTGATGGCAAAGCTATTGAAGAAGTGTGATTAGAATAATAGTATTGGCACTAGTTCATGAGACATAAACTCATCACAAGTAGAAGCCGGTAGAAGCATAGAAAGATCAACATGGAGATGGAGCTATGGCAGTGGAGCAAGCCGGCTCCAAAAGGAAGATGGACTACCTGGGACGTCGGGCTGTAGCTAGAAGGGCGGTTGGGACACGGCATCGGCCCATACCGCGGTGACCCCCGATTGGGACGCACCGACTGTGGGTTTTCTCCCTCTCCGATGTCGATCGCGTCTACGCAGAACATTGTTCCCTTCCCCCAGCTGCGGGATCAGGCCGGATATGTGACCAGTGGTGTGGCCACCGTCGTTCTATGCTTGTGAAGGGAGCAACCTAAGCAAGCAGGCTTATAGCTTAGGCTCCTGCTAGTGTATATATAGTGATTTTCTTTTTCTCTCCATATCAACCATTTTATATTGCATACGTGTCATTCAAGAGTGAAATGATGGTTGCTTCTTCCGACTAACTTACTATGTGAATTGACTACTCCTTAGTGGCCCCTACACGTACTCCCCTACGTGTATGCAATAGTCACACATACACATGGATGCAAAAATGCGCGCGATGCCCTAATGAATGCATGTCCGAGAACACGAAGGAACACACACGGTCATGCTCAAGTGCTCAACCTACACGTGCATGCACACACATACTCAGTCAGGGTGAACTAGTGATCGTATAAACACCGAAATATATATATATTGAGCACAATGAGCGTATTATGAAGTCCACTAACCGTATTTTTACAAATATACAGTGACAGATAGTGTATTTATCTCGTTTGAAATTAAGCCATATTAACCGGAGTGGAGGCAGTATGGACTAGCATTACTTTGCTGTATCCCGTCAACTTGCCGGACGAGGAGAAGGTTGCAGGACGGGAGAAGCTTGCGCGCGGAGGCTCGCAGGACAAGGAGAAACTTTTGACTAATGCAAGCTCTCCCTCGCTCAGGCGGTGGACGTGCAACAATTAATCCGGTGTCAGATTGCCAGAAGCATACACTATACTAGTACTATTATTGTTCGACTTGCCGAATAGGCGAACAGCCAAGCGCAAAGTTTAATAGTAGTACTAGAAGTCTAGTACTACTACTATAGTCTATAGAGGTATGTACTACTATACTAGCACTAGGAACCGGATGGAGGAGCGTCTCCAGTCTTTTTATAATTTTAAAATGTGATAAAGCAATCTTCAACACATTTGGTTCTCTTCGAGGGTTCTCGCATGTGATAATGGAAGTTGATTGCATGGAACACTCACCACAATTCTCGCTTAATTCTGGCTCATATCCTGTTACAAATAGGAGCACTCAGTAATATTTCCTCTTTTTTTGTTATTCAGCATGTAAACAGGTCAGCAACCCTTGTGGCGCATCTTTGTGCGAACCGTGCTTTCTGCACTTTGAGTGTGGCCGAGAGCTGGCTTCATGAAACACCTTGCTTCCTACTTCTTTTTTTGCGGGGTACCTCGCTTCCTAGTGACCAGTGTCTTGGTTGATCGTCCTAAGAATGCTTATATATGAATAAAGCTCTCTCATTTACCCGCAAAAAAGATTAAGCCATATTAACTGGAAAGGAGGGAGTATGGACTAGCACTACTTTTCGGTGTGTCCCGTCAACTCACAGAACAAGGAGAAGCTTGCAGGACAAGGTGAAGCTCGCTTACGCCTTTTGACTAATGCAACCTACCCTCGGTGGACATGCATCAGTCCATTCGGTGTCAGATTATTAGAGGCATACACTGTAGTACCCAACATGCGGAGTACCATCATTGTTCGACTTCACGAAGAGGCAAAGAGCCAAGCGCAAGGTTTAGTAGTACGAGTAGTACTACTACTAGAACCGCATGGTGGAGCGTCTGTACTCTTATTTTTTTAATCTCTGATAAAGTACACGTTTATTCCAGAGAAGGGCGGAAAACGGCAGCCCAACATGTAATGATGATATCGATCAACCAACCATGCTCGAATATATCTTGGCCTCTGTGCGAGCCCGTCTGTGTGTTCTTGCTCCTTGTCTCTCTCAAGGAACGGCGGGTTGTCCATTTTGCCGTCAATTGAGATCAGTTTGCTCACACTCCTGCCCCGCATGTCAGTGATATGCCAAGACGAGGTGTGTTGATCGACTGGCCATACGCGTACTTGGTTTTGCACCTTCTGAAAGTGCAATATAGCACTAAATTGTTTTTGACATCTATGACAACTTCATTTGTGTTTCTAACCACACGCTCTATGTGTTAACAGTCCTGATTAAGTCAAAGTGAAGCATGGATGGTTATTCCCTCTCTTACTGGAAAAAGGAAAAGCGGCGTGCTCAAGAAAAGTAGAAGTTTCATGAAGTTTTCTTATTTCTTGAGTCCTTAGGGCAGCCGCACTATTAAGAGGGGGTGCATCATAAAAACATCCAGGGAATCAACTTACCTTCTCACACTGATCTGGAAATCCTAGTGGCATGTTTCTGTTCAGGCCGGAACTTCCGGGGACCGGAAGGTCCGGGAAGCTTCCGGGGAACCCAGAAAAACTGCACTTTTCGTGCAAACTCTCTGTGTAGCCCGGAACCTCTCCGGAACTTCCGTCCCCTGGAACTTCCGGGTGCCAGAACTTCCGTCCCCTGTTTCTGCAGCTTCCGGGGTACAAATGGGTGGTGCAAACTCTCTGTGTATCCCAGAACCTTGCCGGAACTTGGCCGGAACTTCCGGGGTCCGGAACTTCCGTCCATCGCCGAAACTTCCGGGCTTCACAGAAATCTGCCTCCAACGGCCAGATTCCATCCCCACCTATAAATAGTCTTCTTCTTCATCACGAAGGGGTTGACGACTCCATTGCTCTCACCTCCATTTTTAGACCTTGATTTCTTGGAGATCTCCCTCCTTAGCCAACCAAAGCTCTTGATCTTTTGAGAAGTGAAGGGGAAGTGCTCAATCTACACATTCACCAAAGCGAAAGTTGATCCCCCCCTTTGTTTTTGTGGTGCATCTTGTTACTCTTGGAGGTTGGAGACTCCTAGGTGGTAGGAGTGCTCCGGCGAGGAATCGACCATTGTGATTACCCTCAGAAAAGTTTGTGAGGGTTTGGAGACCACCCCAAGGTCTACCACTAGTGGTTGAGAAACGCCTCCATGGTGTTGTCTCAAAGGGAGAATAGGGTGAGCCTTCGTGGCGTTGGTGTGCCTTCGTGGTAACATGCACCTCTCTAACGGTGACTAGCTTCCCTCCAAGGAAGTGAACATCGGCATACATCCTCGTCTCCCGGAGTTGCGGTTATTCCTAGCCCTAACTTTCTACTTGTGGTTACTTGTCTCTTAGCACTTACTTACATCATATTGTGCTTGCTTATTTAGGTGCTCGTGTTACTTGCTTAGTACTTAGTACTCACTTACAATTGTTAGGCTCACCTTCATATTCCGCATTATTGCCTAAAATTGCTAAGTAATAATTAAAATTTGTAAGTGTACCTATTCACCCCCCTCTAGGTCCATCTCGATCCTTTCAATTGGTATCAGAGCCTCGTGCTCTATTCTTGTGGCTTAACCGCCCTAGAGCGAGATGAACCCGGATGGGACTCCCCTGGTTGCAGATCCGAAGGATGAAGGCGAGGCTTCCTCTGAAGTCAAGTCCTTTACGTCTGAGGATCTAGAACGGGCCCTTGCTAAGAAAAAAGAGGATCATGATGCTTCTCTTGAGGCCTTGGTCCAAATGAGATTATCCATGTTGTCCACGGTGCTTGCACCACTCTCAGGTGGTGCGGCTTCGAGGCCAACTGTGCCTGCTTCGTCACTTGGTCAACAACCTCCTAGCAATGAACACGCTAGTGTTCCTTGGATTTATGCAAGACCTCAGGTTGAGAAACCAAGATATAATCCTCAAGGCAAACCTCCTTTACTTAGTGCCACTTCCGATTTTGCTTTGTGGAGAGTTGCTATGCAGGATCATCTTCGACATGGAAATGATGAGATGCTGGAGATCATGGAGTATGGTTATCATGTGGTTGATCTAAAGAACCCTACACCAAGAGAAATTTATGACAAGAATCTCAATGACACTGCAATCATGTGTATAAGGAGAGGTATGGATGAAAAGCAAAGGAGACCGTTCATACACATCACAAGTGCCAAGGAACTATGGGAAAGTATTATAAGATCCAAGACTGGCACCTATACCATCCGGAGTGCTCAATATGAAATTGCCAAGGGGCAATTGCAAAACTTTTGTATGGAGAAAGGTGAAACCCACAATCAACTCCATGAGCGTCTCATGACTCTCACTGCCGACATTGAGTCATGTGAGTGTGACAAGACACAAGATGGATTCAACATGACTAAGCGGTTCCTTGTGGATAAGTTGCTTCATGCTCTTGCCCCATATCACCATCAAATGGTGTGGGACATAAGACAACACCATACCTTCAAGGAAATGACTACAGATGACATCATATCCACCTTACAACTATTTGAAGAGTCAAAGGCTAATGCCACAAAACATCTTGCCATGCATGGTACCCCATCATCAAAGATCAATCTTGCATTGAAGGCCAAGCATGTATGTGAAGATGAGCAAAGTGAAGAAGAAGAAGAAGATGATGATGATGATGAAGATGGTGATGAGATTGAATCCGATGAGGGCCCTTCATATGAAGACATGGTTCTCTTTGTCAAGAAGTTTAGTGCGGGAAAATTCAAGGGAATTAAGATTTCAAAAGAAGAAAGTAAGAAAATGCTACAACTATGAAGAAACCAACCACTTCTCAAATGAGTGCCCTTATGAGAAGAGAGAAGATAAACCAAGGTTTCCCAAGACCTTTCCCAAGAAGAAGTTGCCAAATCCTTTGAACTCCAAGCTCAAGAAGAGAGATGGGAAAGCAATGGTTGCTCAAGAAGAATCCGATCAGGATGATGTTAGTGGTGTTTCCGGAGTTGCTCAAGACTCTCAAAACACTTTGAGGTTAGTAAACAAGAGTGGTGATGTGGTCACCTAAAACTACATTAGGAAGCACGAAAAATGTGAAATCCTTGAGCGGAAAGTCCAATATGAGGAAGCACGAAATGATGAACTATGCTTAAAAATTGGTGCAAATATTGATGTTCATACTAATTATCTTGCCTCCTTGAAAAATGCTATTAACACTTGTGAAGAGTTGATGAATGATAAAAGTAAGCTTGTAAAGTCTCATGCTTCTCTCTCTAAGGATTGTGAGCTTCTATCCGTGTCTCTCAAGACTAAGGAAGAAGAGCTAACCCTTCTTACATAGAGTTTTAAGACGCTCAAACTTACTTATCTTGAAACTCTAGCAAAGGCTTACTCTTCTCCTATTATCAATGTTGATGCTTGTACTACTAACTCTAGTAGTGATCTAGCATCTATTCTTGAGGAAAATCGCTTTCTCATGGCTCAAATCGAGAAAGGTCTCATGACATGTGCTCAAGGGCAAAAGAACCTTAATGAGATATTGAGCCAACACAATGAGGTGTTTGCCAAAGAGGGACTTGGGTTTGACCCAAGCACAAGCAAGAAGAAGACGTCCTCTCAAAAGTGTACAACCCCTCTAAAGGAAACATTTGTGAGAGAAGGGCACAAGGAGAAAGGTAAGGCTGTTAGTGGGAAGGCCACAAGGGGCATGCCCACTCTCAACAAGCCAAAAGAGGTCATGCCTCCATCCTATGTACTTCGTAAGACTAAGGATGGAGAAGTTTATGCAAAATTTGTCGGTCCTCGAAATGCATTCCGGTTCTATGCTATTTGGGTCCCAAAGATCCTTGTGACTAACTGAGAGGTCCCATTGCAAAATGGGTGCCTCTAACCAAGTCATAAGTGTGTGTAGGTTGCCTTCTCCGGTGGAGTAAAATGGGTGATTGATAGTGGTTGTACCAATCATATGACCGGAGATAGCAAATTGCTCTACGATTTCATGGAAGCTATTCAACCATTCATGAGCATTATGTTTGGTGGAGGTTCAAAAGGACAGGTACTCGGGTTGGGCATGGTGGCTATCACAAAATGACATGTCTCTTGCAAATTTCATGCTTGTCCAATCCCTTAAATACCATTTGCTTTCTGTTCGCCAATTGGCTTCTGTTGGATATGATACACTCTTTGGACTAATGGATGTGAAAGTCTTTAAGAGAGATACTCTCGAAGTGGCCTTTGTTGGAGAGTTGGATGGCAACCTTTACACGGTTGATTTCTCGAAAGAGAGCACATTCCATGCAACTTGTCTAATGGCCAAGGCTGACAAGGGGTGGCTATGGGATCGCCGGCTAGCCCATGTCGGCATGAGAAATCTTCAAGATCCCTTAAAGGGGAATCACATCCTTGGAATAACCAATGTCTCTTTTGAGAAAGATCGTATGTGTAGTGCATGCATAGCCGGGAAGCAACATCAATCAAAGCACCCACCCAAGAAAGTATCTACTTAAAGGCCCCTAGAGCTCCTTCATGTGGATCTTTTTGGGCCTCCTTCATGGGATAATCTTGGTGGGAAAAAGTATGGACTTGTCATTGTTGATGATTACTCAAGATATACATGGGTGTTCTTCCTCAAGTCCAAGGACGAAATGAAGATCACCTTCATTGATTTTGCCAAGCAAGCACAATGCAAGTTTGACAAAGAAATCTTGGCAATAAGAAGTGACAATGGCTCTGAGTTCAAGAACTATACCTTGGAAGAATTCCATAGTGATGAAGGGATTGAGCATCAATATTCAGCTCCATACACTCCTCAGCAAAATGGTGTAGCCGAAAGGAAGACCCGTACACTTATAGAGATGGCAAGGTCCATGTTGGATGAATACAAGTCACCACATAGTTTTTGGGCCGAAGCTATCAACACCGCATGCCATGCATCAAACCGGCTCTTCCTCCGCACTATATTGGAAAAGACTCCATATGAGCTTCTAACTGGGAACAAGCCAAATGTCAAGTACTTTCGTGTATTTGGGTGCAAATGTTTCATCCTCAACAAAAGAGAACGGTTAGGAAAATTTCAATCCAAAACAATTGAGGGTATATTTGTTGGCTATGGATCAAACTCTCACGCCTATAGAGTCTACAACAAATCCAATGGATGTGTTGTAGAAACTTGTGACGTGGTGTTTGATGAATTTAATGGCTCCCGTGGGGAGCAAGTTGATCTAAGTGATGTAGGTGAAGAAGATTCTTCTCAAGACATTTTGACCATGGGTGTTGGTGAACTTCTTCCTATGGAAGAAGAACCTCATGATGATGAAGAAGAAGATGGAAGTCTCACACATCATCAAACTACTTCAACACCCATACCATCACAAGCTCCTATTGCTCAACTGATGCCCTTAGCCCAAGTAGAAGAAGATGATCAAGTTCCTCTTCATGATAATCTTCAAGAACAAGATCATCAGCAAGGGCAAGAACAAGAAAGTCCAATAATTGATGATGAACCTCAACAAATGCAATATGAACAAGAAGATCTTCCTCCACACATTAATGATCCATATGTTGAGGATGTGGATGATGGACATGAAGTTGAACCTCATGAAACCCTTACCTCCATCATGCCTCGAGTGGCCGGTCGTGTTGATGTTGACAAAATTCTCACCGGCATATCGGAAGGTAGAGTCACTTGTAAACATTTGACAAACTTTTGTGCTCACTTCTCGTTTGTGTCTAGTGTTGAGCCCCTCAAGGTACGAGATGCATTGATGGACAACGATTGGCTCGTTGCTATGCAAGAAGAGTTTAACAGTTTTGAACGCAACCAAGTGTGGTCATTAGTCAAGAGGCCACCTACCGAGCACAACGTCATTGGAACAAAATGGATTTTCAAGAACAAACAAGATGAGAATGGTGTAATCATCTGCAACAAGGCAAGGTTAGTGGCACAAGGGTACTCATAAGTTGAAGGTTTGGACTTTGGTGAGACCTTTGCCCCCGTTGCCCGTCTTGAATCCATTCACATCTTACTTGCTTATGCTGCTTTCAATGGCTTTACATTACATCAAATGGATGTGAAGAGTGCTTTCCTTAACGGTCCTCTACAAGAAGAAGTATATGTGTCACAACCACATGGGTTTGTTAATCCCGATCACAAAGACTATGTGTACAAACTTCATAAGGCTTTGTATGGCCTCAAACAAGCACCTCGTGCTTGGTATGATCATTTAGAGAAGTTTCTACTCGATGATGGTTTTGTGAGAGGGGTGATCGATCCCACTCTTTTTACTAAGAGGGATAAGGGTGATTTGATCTTATGCCAAATCTATGTAGATGATATCATTTTTGGTTCTCCTAACATTCATTTGTGCAAGAAGTTTGCGGCTTCAATGACCAAGAATTTTGAAATGTCACTCAATGCAGATTTGAAGTTCTTCCTCGGATTTCAAATTCAACAATTTCAAGAAGGAATTTTCTTGTCTCAAGCAAAATACCTCAAAGATATCCTAGAGAAGTGTGGTATGTCCGATGCTAGTCCATGTAAGACACCCATGCCAACCTAAATTACACTCACTGAAAACACAAATGGTATCCCTTTCGACCCATCTAAATACCGATCTATGATTGGTTCATTGCTTTATCTTAGTGCATCTAGACCAGACATCATGTTTAGTGTATGCATGTGTGCTAGATTTCAAGCTTCCCCTAGGGAAATTCATCATAAGGCGGTTAAGCATGTTCTTAGATAACTTGTTCACACCCCAAAGTTGGGTCTATGGTACCCCAAGGATGCTAAGTTTGATCTCATTGGGTACACGGATGCGGATTGGGCTAGAGACAAAGTGGATCGTAAGTCCACCTCCGGTGCATATTAGTTTCTTGGACGCTTCTTGGTAAGTTGGTCCTCGAAGAAACAAAATTGTATTGCCCTCTCTACCACAGAAGCAAAATAAATTGCAACCGCCAGTTGTGCAACTCAATTACTATGGATGAGGCAAACTTTGAAGGATTACGGTATCACCTATAGACATGTGCCTCTTCTATGTGAAAATGAAAGTGCCATCAATATTGTTGAGAACCCCAAGGATCATACCCGCAAGCACATTGATATTAGGTATCACTTATTGAGAGATCATGTTGAAAAGGGTGATATTCACATTGATCACATTTGTACAGATTTGCAACTAGCAGATATTTTCACCAAACCATTGGATGAAGCAAGGTTTTGTCGACTTAGGCGTGAACTCGGTATCTTGGAGCTTGATAACTTTATGTGAAATTGAGTACTCATCCATGCACTTACTTCATGTCTTGTCTAGATGTAGGCATGTATTTAGGGGGAGACATTCAACTCATGAGTTATCTCACCCTATATGATGCATAAATAAACCAAACACTCTCAAAGTTACTTTGTTACCACTGTGTGACTTAGTACTTTAAATGATGGAGTTGTGATGTTGGGCTCAAGGTTAAAATATTCGCAGTACCAAGTCGCATATACTCAAACATGGTGGACTCGTCCACCTCCCTCTCTTAGAGAGGCTGGACTTATTCTCTTCTTCTTACTTTTGTGTTCTATGTGTTTGTCCGGTGTTCTTTTTGTTCTCTATTTGAGTGTTCTCGTTGTTGCTCTTGTGCTTTGCCCCTAGCTCAGGTTCTACCCAAGCCTCTCTCATCTCTAAACCATCTGATATTTGTCTAGTACACAAGCTTCAACTCATAACCATATAAATGTTGATGTGGTGTGTGGTGGTCTTGGGAGCTTTCGGACTCCATCCCTCTAGTTCTCAGGAGTTCAGAGAGGTTGTAATCTCTCTGGATATCCCAAAACTTCTGGGGTGTGCCCGGAACTTCCGGGCGTCGCGGGTCATGGGGCACTTATTAAGGGCAGGGGCTCACAAAGGGGTCTTTTCCCCTTTCTCATATGTTCCACTGCTCTCCATCCCTGCGGTGCCCCTCACCCTTCGACGACTTCCGGGGTGAGCTGTCAGCCCCCGGAACCTCCGGCTCCTTCTTCCCTTTAATCGTGCTTGGAGGGGATCTGTCCTCTCCACCATCTCCATGGAGGAAGGTAACCTAAGCTTCTCTCTGCTCTCTCTAGATTCCTAGGGATTGTAGGCTAGGCTTATGGTTCTAGAATAAATACAAACTTCACATCTCAAGTCCTACATCCGTTTTAGATCTGCAGCACTCCATGCCTTTCACTTCTCGTTGGTCAATCTATGTATGTCCCCTGCTTAGCTTCGGAAGGAGCCCTGCGACCATGCTGGTGCCCGGAACTTCCGGGCAGGCCGGAACTTCCGGCCTCGCTAGGGTTTCCATATTCGGGATGGGACGGTACTTCCGTCGGCCAGAACTTCAGGGCTCCCTGGAGCTTCCGGCTCCCGGAACTTCCGGCCTCCCCGGAACTTCCGGCCTAAGCGGAGTTCTGTCAAAATTCCTCGACCAGTGAGATTCTTTGATTTCTTTTTTTTGAGGCTTGTGTACTTATTCTGTCCCCATGATATTCTCTCTCTCTCTCTCTCTCTCTCTCTGTCAGCAGGAGGATCTGGTTCGTGTGCTCACTCATCTAAGGTGTATGAACGGAAATCCAAAGCTAGGGTCAAGAAGACAACGACGGTTGTTTTGGGGCGTGAGAACATGTTTGACTGCCACCCTGAAGAAGATGCTGACGCTGAAGAGAGTGCATCTCCTCCTGCTGCTCCCATTCACTCCAAGAAGCGGAAGACTACTTCCAAGAAGGCCAAAGCACCAAATGTTCAACTTCCACCTCTTGAACTAGTCACCATGAAGGAAATGCATGTACCAGAGTGGATTGCTCTGCGCCGAGTCAATCCCTATCGTCAAGACCGTGATCATGTGGCTGATTCCAAGTTTTGGACACTTTTCCAGCAGCGTAACTATGAAGAGATTTTCTCTCAATTCGTCAACAAGTATGTCGTTTAGAAGAGTATCAACATTGCTCACTTTGACAAGACTCCAACAAATTCTGTTTACTTTGAGGGGATCCAGAACATGTGTGTGAAGCTCAACCTCCTTCCACTCATGCGCTTTCAACATGATGTGTCTCCGCCTCTTGTGGCTCAGTTCTATGCCATGGTGCATTTTGGGACTGATATGCAGCGCACTCTTACTTGGATGAGTGGTGATGAGAAGTGTTCTGCTCCTTTCTCTGTGCTGGACAGGCTTCTGGGCTATGAGTATACTGACATTACGGTTGACCGTGGCTACAAGATTCACGACAAAGGGGTCTACCAGGCTATTCACTTGGCTGATTTGTATCCTCCATCCGGAAAGGTTGGATCTGTTGGTGATCTCCTGCCCTTCTATGACATCATGCACCAAATCTTTAGAGAGATCCTTGCGGTCAAGGTGGGTGACAAGAACAAGATTCATGGTGATCTCATCAACCTTCTTCACTACACTTGTCACAACTCCGAGCAGGGCCCCATTGATGTGATGGACTTTATGTGGCATGAGATGTACAATGTGGTAATGAACCGAAAGGTTCCTATCTATGCTCCTTAAATTACTGCCTTGATTGATGAGATTGCTCCTGAAGCATTTGCGGGTCGGCGTCTGACTGGACACTCCAGTGTTAACTTGCTTGTCAAGAAGGGCAAGGCAACTGCTCATGAGGGTGAGGGTGAGGAGGAAGAGGAGCTACATGCTGGAGATTCCCACCGCTTTGAGTTTCGTTCACGCTCTCACACTCTTCATCGTGGGGAGCCCAGTGACACCGGGTCAAAGAAGGCCAACAAAATTTGGCGCCTTCTCAAGAACATCTTTTGTCTACAGCAAGATATGCATAGGAATTAGTGGGAGGAGCACAAGTCTAGGAAGGAGAGCATGAAGGCTCTTAAGGATGGTATGCGTGCAACTGGGATGGATATTTCTCACGGCTCCGAGTCTCGTGTGACTTCTTTTGCTAGATACCAGTCCAAGTTTGCTCGGTTTGATGTTGAAGATGGCGATGAAGCCTCCTCTCACCGCCCTCATGGCTCCATGTCTTCTGGAGAGTCGTCTGATGACCCTTCTGCGTCCCACTCCTAGGGGTCGTTTATGGATTCCTCCATCTTTCCTTTTTGCCATCAAGGTGACAACAGGGGGAGATGTTGTGGTGCTTGATAGGGCTTATCCCTTATCTTTGTTTATTTGCATTTTTATGTTCCATTGAGCCTTGAACCTTTGCTTTTATTTGCCTTCATTTGGATCTTAGCTTGCTATTTGAACCTATCTATGTTCCATTAAATTATCTATCCGTGTGTGAGAAACTTATGGCAAGGGGGTTACATGGCATAGTCTATTTGCTCATATTGTGAGAACAAAGGTTAGTAAAGCGTTCTATGTCGACATATCATTCTTGTGTGGGTACGCACAGTGATAGGGGGAGAATTCTTTAGCCATGCCATTTAATTCAAATGCAATCTTAAATAAGGCATGGGTTGTGGGGGAGTACCATCCGTCATTGAAATTGCTCAATATTGTACATACTTTATGAGTTTATCCTATCAAGCATTGTTGTCATCCATGTCAAAAAGGGGGAGATTGAAAGTGCAATATAGCACTAAATTGTTTTTGACATCTATGACAACTTCATTTGTGTTTCTAACCACATGCTCTAAGTGTTAACAGCCCTGATTAAGTCAAAGTGAAGCATGGATGGTTATTCCCTCTCTTACTGGAAAAAGGAAAAGCGGTGTGCTCAAGAAAAGTAGAAGTTTCATGAAGTTTTCTTATTTTTTGAGTCCTTAGGGCAGTCGCACTATTAAGAGGGGGTGCATCATAAAAACATCCAGGGAATCAACTCACCTTCTCATATTGATCTGAAAATCCTAGTGGCATGTTTCTGTTCAGGCCGGAACTTCCGGGACAGCTGGAACTTCTGGGGACCGGAAGGTCCGGGAAGCTTCCGGGGTACCCAGAAAAACTGCACTTTTCGTGCAAACTCTCTGTGTAGCCCAGAACCTCTCTGGAACTTCCATCCCCCGGAACTTCCAAGGCGGCCGGAACTGCCGTCCCCTGTTTCTGCAGCTTCCGGGGTATAAATGAGTGGTGCAAACTCTCTGTGTATCCCGAAACCTGGCCAGAACTTGGCCGACACTTCCGGGGTTCGGAACTTTCGTCCGTCGCCGGAACTTCCGGGCTTCACAAAAATCTGCCTCCAGCGGCCAGATTCCATCCCCACCTATAAATAGTCTTCTTCTTCCTCACGAAGGGGTTGACAACTCCATTGCTCTCACCTCCATTTTCAACCTCGATTTCTTGGAGATCTCCCTCCTTAGCCAACCAAAGCTCTTGATATTTTGAGAAGTGAAGGAGAAGTGCTCGATCTACACATTCACCAAAGCAAAAGTTGATTCCCCCTTTGTTTTTGTGGTGCATCTTGTTACTCTTGGAGGTTGAAGACTCCTAGGTGGTAGGAGTGCTCCAGCGAGGAATCGACCATTGTGATTACCCCCAGAAAAGTTTGTGAGGGTTTGGAGACCACCCCAAGGTCTACCACTAGTGGTTGAGAAATGCCTCCGTGGTGTTGTCTCAAAGGGAGAATAAGGTGAGCCTTCACGGCGTTGGTGTGCCTTTGTGGTAACATCCACCTCTTTAACGGTGACTAGCTTCCCTCCAAGGAAGTGAACATCGGCATACATCCTTGTCTCCCGGAGTTGCGGTTATTCCTAACCCTAACTTTCTACTTGTGGTTACTTGTCTCTTAGCACTTACTTACATCATATTGTGCTTGCTTATTTAGGTGCTCGTGTTACTTGCTTAGTACTTAGTACTCACTTGCAATTGTTAGTCTCACCTTCATATTCCGCATTATTGCCTAAAATTGCTAAGTCATAATTAAAATTTGTAAGTGTACCTATTCACCCCCCCCCCCCTCTAGGTCCATCTCGATCCTTTCACCTTCATATACTACCCCTCCCTCCGTCATAGTTTACAGGGCGCACTTCATTGTGATGCATTTCTCTCAATGCATTTCCACCACCAGAGAGACTTTAGACGCGTTTGGTTTAATGCTCAATTAATTAAGGCGTGGTAACCGCAATCAAGTCCACAATTTTCTCTCGATGTACTACTACAGAGTGGAGTAAGTGCATGCATGTGTGTAACCGGGGGAAGCACTGCATGCATGTGTGTATGCATTATTTCCTCTAGTAATAGACGCCATGCTATAACTACCAATGCTATTTTTCAGGCCGATCACTAGTCGCCTTGGTCCCATAGACTTTTTCTTTTTTTCTGAAGCGTGCTCTATAAAATAGTGTCGGATGGAGTAGTATGAGCGGATTCAAAGAAGAGCGTATTGATGGTTGTTTCTTCTGAGCAACTTACAGTGGGAAAGGTGGGGCTTATGATTTGACTGCTCATTACTCACTATTAATGCGGCGCAACGACCGGGCTGAGTCTCCCATGTGGTTGTGCACTACCCCCTTCGTTCTTAAATACACTCTCGAGTATTTGTATTTCTAGAGATTTGAACGAGTGACTACTCAAATATTTGTCTTTTTAGAGATTCAAATGTACTACTACATATGGATGTATATAGACATATTTTAGAGTGTAGATTCACTCATTTTGCTCCGTATGTAGTCACTTGTTGAAATCTCTAGAAAGACGAATAGAGGATTTAAGAACGGAGGGAGTACACATACTAAGCAAAATGAGTGAATCTACACTCTAAAATATGCCCATTTGAAATTTGTAAAAAGACAAATATTTAGGAATGAAGGAGTATAATTTTGTGCATGGCACATGGACCCGGATGCTGAAGAGGCTTCTGGCAATGCTACCAAGCTTCCAGCATTTGTTTACATAATTGACGTACTATACAAGTAATTTTCCAGCGACATGAAATTGCACAATGGTGTGAGCTTTCAGCTTTTGTTTCGTGTGTCTTGCCATCGATGCTCTTTCGGAAACAATAAAAAACTAACTTCCTTGCTAATGCATCTCAATTATTAGCAGATCAGAGCTAATATTTACATCACAACTAAAGACAAAGTTGTGAGAAGGTGTTAAATTAAAATTGATCCATGCTTTCATTGGCAGCAACGTCCACCCAGCTCTGTCTGAATCAACAAGGCATGTTGGGAAAAAAGTAGCTGTCTGGAGCATGCAACATTCTGATCATTTTGTGCAGTTCCACTAAAATAGAGCTGAGCGTCCCTGTTCCAAAGATATTAAGTGTGATTACGATAATTGAGGACTGCCAATGAAACAATAAACACACAAATAGAAGCAGGTCACCTATGCAATCTCTCTTAAGACTAACTAGTTGGAGAAGATTAGGCTCGGAGTTGGATGAGGAGGATAGAGCAAAACCAATCTCCATTTGTGCAGTCGCACTAAAATGTAGAGACGTTGCATGTGTGACATTTTAATACAACTGCACAAAACACTCTTAAGAAAAAACTGATTTGTGAAGTTCACCAAAAGGTCGCAATAGCAACGAGGTGAAATGGAGAGCCCTGTTTGCAAAAAAGAGGTAGAAAGGAAACAATTACTGGCCAATAACAGTTGATGACACATGCGACGACAAAAAATAAGCATATTCCTTGTCCTAAGGGAAGATAACAACACGGTTGTGTTTGTCTAAAACGGTGTGAGGACGAGATTGCAATATGGAAAGTATGCCGGACGAGCTACGTTTTGGGCAAAGAACTATGGAAGATCCACATGCAGCGACGTGGGAAGACGAGCAGTGGAGCAAGGCCGAAGGGGATACCTGGAGGTCGTCGGGATGTAACTAGGTGAGCGGCGGCAGGCGGAATCTGCCCATACTGTGGCAGCGAGCAGGTGGCGTAGGCCCTACCATGCCGGAGCTTGGTCAGAGAGAACGGCGTGTACCGCAGATTGGGACATGCTTCCTCGGCGCTGTCGAACAGAGAAATGATGCACTTCCTCCCTTTCTCCCGGCGGACGGGATGCGGCCGGATCACTGACCAACGGTGAGAGAGAGAGAGAGAGGCCACCGCAGCCTTGTGTGAGATACTCTGAAGAGAGACAAACCAGGCAAGCAGGCTCCATTGTATATAGTGGAGCGGACTACCGTTTTCTCCATAAAAATCATTTTATATTCTGTGTATGTGCCATTGAGCGCTATAACTTTATTTAAAAATAACGCGCCAACGCGTCAAGTCAAACTTTGTTTCGTGCACGCGTGGTACCACGACCTCCCTAGGTAAACAACCGCTACACTCGTTCAAATTAGCACGTGGGCTGCCATTTCGTAAAGAAATGAGCTCCACCGTGTACCCGCGCGGATGTGGTTGGGCACGAAGCATGAGTACATGCACGGTGCACCTATTCTCTTCTTGTATACATACACCACCTACGTGGGGTTGTGTGAGAGAGATACAAACCTAGAGAGATATAGTGTGTTGGGTTCGTGAGAGTTTTGGGGGGGGGGGGTCAATCAAAAAATGTAACATATGCAATGTGTGTGAAATAGAGTCCTGGATATATCATATATATAGAGGGGGCGATCCACGAGAAGAGAGTGGAGGTATCATCGGCTTGAGATGTCCATAGAATCGAAGAGAGGGATGATGTGTGTGTGTGTGCGCGCGCACGCGATTGATAAAGAGTGCCATCGAATTTGTGTGTACCCACATCAAATATATAGAGTGGCTGGCCTACTGGAAGGTGAGAGGGGACATGTGTAGTTTGTCTCTGTGGCATGGATACCTACCTACAGCACTCGACTATCGGTGTGTGGTGGGGGGAGAGGGAGGCCTAATTAACTATAGAGGTACAATGGCTGGTATATGTGTGGAGGAGGAGAGAGGCCTACCTCATGTATTATGGAGATCGATCTGCATCCATGCATATGTGTAGGAGAGGAATAAGGTTGGGAGAGAGACAGAGCTAGAGTGTTGGAGGGGGTGGTAGTGGAGTTGCTTCTAACAAATGGTGGGATAGGCTTGCTAGACAAACGGAGGGCACGCACGCAATATCAATAAGAGAGGAGATGGTTGCTTGTCTGTGCACGTGCGTGTGAGAGATGGGTCAGGAGGCATGCACGAATGACGAGGGAGGACGATATGGATGTGGTAAGCAGACGTAACTACATAGGAAGATCAATCGCCCTCTGTTAGAGAACGAAGAGACATAACTTGTGAGGTATGTCGATCGATGGGGGGGAATAGTTAAAGTCGATCTAGGTATATGTTGGGAGATCGATCAGTTACATGCATGTGTGTGTTAGAAGCAAATGAGGCACGGGGAGAAGGATAGAGAGAGAGAGAGGGATGCATCTAGGAGGTGGTACAAGAGGCATACTATATCGAGGGGGAAGGAGTGTGCGAGTACGAGATTGATGAAAAGAGTGGTAGGAGTGAGGCATGGATGGTGATAAGAGAAGAGGGGAAGCTTGTGTTTGTGCTAGGCACACCTGGCTAGAGAGGCATATCGATCAATGTGTGTCGTAAAGAAGGAGCTGGGGGCCTACACACACCATGGGTGAACGACCTAAAGTGAAAAGACGAATTTGCATGATGGAGCTAGAGAATGCTGAGGGAGGGTGAGAGGGACGCGGGCGTGTGCATGCACGAGAGAAACTTAGCGCTAGCTACAAAGATAAGAACATTGTGTGGGTGTAAAAGACGAATAGAGATCATACTTTACTATAAAAAGCGAATTCGGATATTTGCAGAATTTATCATAGTGCTTTAAATCGACGCATGTGTGAATATATATAACGGTGATACACATGGTGTGGTTATTAACATGTTATACTACATATAATATATTTATCTCTACTTCTTATAAAAAACGGAGTTGTTGATGATGGTGTGCCTGCCATCCTGCAATATAGGTCAACTATGGCAATTTTGAAAAAAGATACCCACACCCCTCTCCATATTTGCAAATTAGGCCCCTTGATCATGTTGATCTTCTGTGGAATGCATGGGCATCTTGCTAGTAGTACATATAATACATAGACCATTGATTATAATTTGGGCTAATGTGTGGCTTTTGCAGCTCGGGTCTAAATACTTGTCATAATGTTGGGGGCGGGGTGATACGTCTCCAACGTATCTATAATTTTTGATTGCTCCATGCTACTTTATCTACTGTTTTGGACTATATTGGGCTTTATTTTCCACTTTCATATTATTTTTGGGACTAACCTATTAACCGGAGGCCCAGCCCAGAATTGTTGTTCTTTGCCTATTTCAGTATTTCGAAGAAACAGAATATCAAACGGAGTCCAAACGGAATAAAACCTTCGGGAACGTGATTTTCTCACCGAACGTGATCTAGGAGACTTGGACCCTACTCCAAGGAACAGCCGTGGAGGTCACGAGGGTGGAGGGCGCCCCCCCCCCCCCCCCCCCCCCCGGGCGCGCCCCTGCCTCATGGGCCCCTTGTTGCTCCACCGACGTACTCCTTCCTCCTATATATACCTACATACCCCCGTCAGATCAAATACGGAGCCAAAAACCTAATTCCACCGCCGCAACTTTCTGTATCCGCGAGATCCCATCTTGGGGCCTGTTCCGGAGCTCCGCCGGAGAGGGCATCTACCACAGAGGGCTTCTACATCAACACCATAGCCTCTCTGATGAAGTGTGAGTAGTTTACTTCAGACCTTTGGGTCCATAGCTAGTAGCTAGATGGCTTGTTCTCTCTTTTTGGATCTCAATACAATGTTCTCCCCCTCTCTTGTGGAGATCTATTCGATGTAATATTCTTTTTACGGTGTGTTTGTTGAGACCGATGAATTGTGGGTTTATGATCCAGCTTATCTATGAACAATATTTGATTCTTCTCTGAATTCTTTTATGTATTATTGAGTTATCTTTGCAAGTCTCTTCGAATTATCTGTTTGGTTTGGCCAACTACATTGGTAGTTCTTGCAATGGGAGAAGTGTTTAGCTTTGGGTTCAATCTTGCGGTGTCCTTACCCAGTGACAGAAAGGGTTGCAAGGCACGTACTGTATTGTTGCCATTGAGGATAACAAGATGGGGTTTTTATCATATTGCATGAATTTATCCCTCTACATCATGTCATCTTGCTTAAGGCATTACACAGTTTTTAACTTAATACTCTAGATGCATGCTAGATAGCGGTCGATGAGTGGAGTAATAGTAGTAGATGCAGAATCGTTTCGATCTACTTGTTTTGGACGTGATGCCTATATACATGATCATACCTAGATAATCTCATAATTATTCGCTTTTCTATCAATTGGTCAACAGTAATTTGTTCACCCACCGTAGAATACTTATGCTCTTGAGAGAAGCCACTAGTGAAACCTATGGCCCCCGGGTCTATTCTCATCATATCAATCTCCATTACTTTATTACTTGCTTTGTTTTTACTTTGCCTTTTACTTTTTTCTTTGCATCTCTATATCAAAAATACCAAAAATATTATTTATCATCTCTATCAGATCTCACCCTCGTAAGTGACCGTGAAGGGATTGACAACCCCTAATCGCGTTGGTTGCAAGTAGTTATTGTTTTATGTAGGTACGAGGGACTCGTGCGTGATCTCCTATTGGATTGATACCTTGGTTCTCAAAAACTGAGAGAAATACTTACGCTACTATACTACATCATCCTCTCCTCTTCGGGGAAATCCAACGCAGTGCTCAAGAGGTAGCAAGAAGAATTTCTGGCGCCGTTGCCGGGGAGTTTGCGCAAAAGTAAACCATACCAAGTACCCATCACAATCCCTATCTCTCGCATTACATTATTTGCCTCTCGTTTTCCTCTCCCCCACTTCACCCTTGCCATTTTATTCGCCCTCTCTTTCCCAATCTCCTCCTCTCTTTCTCTTTTGCCTTTTTCTCGTTTGCCTTTGCTTGTGTGTTGGATTACTTGTTGCCATGGCGCAAGATAATACCAAATTGTGTGATTTCTCGAATACCAATAATAATGATTTCCTTAGTACTCCGATTGCTCCTCTTAATAATGATGAGGCTTGTGAAATCAATACTGCCTTGCTGAATCTTGTTATGAAAGATCAATTCACCGGCCTTCCTAGTGAAGATGCCGCTACTCATCTAAACAATTTTGTTGATTTGTGTGATATGCAAAAAAAGAAAGATACGGATAACAATATTTTCAAATTGAAGTTATTTCCGTTTTCACTTAGAGATCGTGCTAAAATTTGGTTTTCATCTTTGCCTAAAATAGTATTGATTCTTGGAACAAGTGCAAAAATGCTTTTATCTCTAAGTATTTTCCTCCCGCTAAGATCATCACTCTTAGGAACGATATTATGAATTTTAAACAACTTTATCATGAGCAAGTTGCCCAATCTTGGGAAAGAATGAAATTGATGCTTCGCAATTGCCCTACTCATGGTTTGAATTTATGGATGATCATACAAAAATTTTATGGCGGATTAAATTTTGCTTCTAGGAATCTTTTAGATTCGGCCGCGGGAGGCACGTCTATGGAAATTACATTAGGGGGTGCTACAAAATTGCTTGACAATATTATGGATAATTATTCTCAATGGCATACCGAAAAACTTCTAGTAAAAAAGTGCATGCTATAGAAGAAATCAATGTTTTGAGTGAAAAGATGGATGAACTTATGAAGATGTTTGCTACTAAAAATACTTCTCTTGATCCCAATGATATGCCTTTATCTACTTTGAGAATAGCAATGAATCTATGGATGTGAATTTTGTTGGTAGGAATAGTTTTGGAAATAACGCATATAGAGGGAATTTTAATCCTAGGCCTTATCCTAGTAATCCTTCTAATAATTATGGAAATTCCTACAACAACTCTTATGGAAATTTTAATAAGATGCCCTCTGAATTTGAGAGTAGTGTTAAAGAGTTTATGAATTCACAAAAGAATTTTAATGCTTTGCTTGAACAGAAATTGCTTAAAGTTGATGATTTGGCTAGGAACGTTGATAGAATTTCTCTTGAAATTGATTCTTTAAAGCTTAGATCTACTCCACCTAAGCATGATATCAATGAGTCTCTCAAAGCTATGAGAATTTCCATTGATGAGTGCAAGGTAAGAACCGCTAGGATGCGTGCTTCCAAAGATGCCTTTATTAAAGCATGTTCTTCCGATTCCTATGAGAATCAAGATGAAGATCTAAAAGTTATTGATGTGTCCCCCATTAAATCTTTGTTTTGTAATATGAATCTTGATGAAACTGAATATGATCTTCCTTTACCTAGAAGGCGTTCTAAGAATTTGGAGTTTCTAGATCTTGATGATGAAATTGATGAAAGTGGGATTGAAAGAAATAAAAATCTTGATGTTACTAAACCCACTATTTTGGATCTCAAGGAATTTAATTATGAAAATTGCTCTTTGATTGGTTGTATTTCCTTGTTGAAATCCGTGCTAGATTCTCCTCATGCTTATAGTCAAAATAAGGCCTTTACCGAACACATTGTTGATGCCTTGATGCAATCTTATGAAGAAAAACTTGAGTTGAAAGTTTCTATCCCTAGAAAACTCTATGATGAGTGGGAACCTACTATCAAAATTAAAATTAAAGATTATGAGTTTCATGCTTTGTGTGATTTTGGTGCTAGTGTCTCCACTATTCCCAAAACTTTGTGTGATTTGCTAGATTTCCGTGACTTTGAAGATTGCTCTCTAAACAACATCTTGCGGATTCCACTATTAAAAAGCCTATGGGAAGAATTAATGATGTTCTTATTGTTGCCAATAGGAATTATGTGCCCGTAGATTTTATCGTTCTTGATATAGATTGCAATCCTTCATGTCCTATTATTCTTGGTAGACATTTCCTTAGAACGATTGGTGCGATTATTGATATGAAGGAAGGGAATGTTAGATTCCAATTTCCCTTGAGAAAGGGTATGGAACACTTCCCTAGAAATAAAATAAAATTACCATATGAATCTATCATGAGATCTACTTATGGATTGCCTACCAAAGATGGCAAAACTTAGATCTATCCTTGCTTTTCTGCCTAGCTAAGGGCGTTAAACGATAGCGCTTGTTGGGAGGCAACCCAATTTTATTTTGTGTTTTTTTTGCTTCTGTTTAGGAAGAAATAATCCATCTACTTTCTGTTTAGATGTGGTTTTATGTTTTAATTAGTGTTTGTGCCAAGTAGAACCTATAGGATGAGCTATGATGATAGTTGATTTGATTCTGCTGAAAAACAGAAACTTTGCGCTCACGAGAAAAAAATTCAATAAATCACAAAAACGTGTTTTTGCATTGATTCTCTTTGCTTCTGATCAATAAAAAAAATTTCCAGTACGTCCTATTTTGGTAGAATTTTAGAGTTCCAGAAGTTTTCGTTAGTTACAGATTGCTACAGATTGTTCTGTTTTTGACAAATTCTGTTTTTCGTGTGTTGTTTGCTTATTTCAATGCATCTATGGCTAATAAATTAGTTTATAAACCATAAGGAAGTTGGAATATAGTATATTTAACACCAATATAAATAAAGAATGAGTTCATTACAGTACCTTAAAGTAGTCTTTTGTTTTCTTTCACTAACGGAGCTCACGAGATTTCTATTGAGTTTTGTGTTGTGAAGTTTTCAAGTTTTGGGTGAATTCTTTTGATGGATTATGGAACAAAGAGTGGCAAGAGCCTAAGCTTTGGGATGCCCATGGCACCCCCAAGATAATCCAAGGACACCAAAAAGTCAAAGCTTGGGGATGCCCCGGAAGGCATCCCCTCTTTCGTCTACTTCCATCGGTAATTTACTTGGAGCTATATTTTTATTCACCACATGTCATGTGTTTTGCTTGGACCGTCTTGTATAATTTGCGTCTTTGCTTGTTAGTTTTCCACAATCATCCTTGCTGTACACACTTTTGAGAGAGCCATATATGATTTGGAATTTTCTAGAATACTCTATGCGCTTCACTTATATCTTTTGAGCTTGATAGTTTTGATCATAGTGCTTCACTTATATCTTTTGAGCGTAATAATTTTTGCTCTAGTACTTCACTTAGATCTTTTAGAGCAAGGTGGTGGATTTGTTTTAAAGAAACTATTGATCTCTCATGCTTCACTTAGATTATTTTGAGAGTTGTTAATAGCATGGTAATTTGCTTAATGTTAATATACTTGGTATTCAAGATTTGTGAAACTTTCTTTTGAGTGCGTTGAATACTAAGATAAGTTTGATGCTTGATAATTGTTTTGAGGTATGGAGGTGATAATATCAAAGTAATGCTAGTTCGGGTGATTATGAATTTAAAGAATGCTTGTGTTGAAGTTTGTGATTCCCGTAGCATGCACGTATGGTAAACCGCTTTGTGATGAAGTCGGAGCATAATTTTATTTATTGATTGTCTTCCTTATGAGTGGCAGTTGGGGACGAGCGATGGTCTTTTCCTACCAATCTATCCCCCTAGGAGTATGTGTTTAGGCTTTGGTTTTTGATGACTTCTAAATTTTTGCAACAAGTGCATGAGTTCTTTTGATTAATGTTGAGTCCATGGATTATATGCACTCTCACCCTTCCACCATTGCTAGCCTCTCTAATACCGCGTACTTTTCACCGGTATCATACACCTACCATATACCTTCCTCAAAAAAGCCACCATACCTACCTATCATGGCATTTGCATAGTCATTCCGAGATATATTTCCATGCAACTTTCCACCGTTCCGTTCATATGACATGCATTACTTTTGTCATATTGCTTTTTGCATGAACATGTAGTTGACATTGTATTTGTGGCAAGGCCACCTTTATAATTTTCATACATGTCGCTCATGATTCATTGCATATCCCGGTACACCGCCGGAGGCATTCATATAGAGTCATATTTTGTTCTAAGTATCGAGTTGTAATTGTTGAGTTGTAAGAAAAATAAAAGTGTGATGATCATCATTATTAGAGCATTGTCCCGGTGAGGAAAGGATGATGGAGACTATGATTCCCCCATAAGTCGGGATGAGACTCTGGACGGAAAAAAAAGAGTGGCAAAAAAAGGCCAAATAAAAAAAATAAAAAAATCAGAGAAAAAGAGAGAAGGGACAATGCTACTATCCTTTTCCACACTTGTGCTTCAAAGTAGCACCATGATCTTCATGATAGGGAGTCTCATATGTTGTCACTTCCATATACTAGTGGGAATTTTTTTCATTATAGAACTTGGCTTGTATATTCCAATGATGGGCTTCCTCAAAAGTGCCCTAGGTCTTCGTGAGCAAGCAAGTTGGATGCACACCCACTTAGTTTCTTTTGTTGAGCTTTCATATACTTATAGCTCTAGTGCATCCGTTGCATGGCAATCCCTACTCACTCACATTGATATCTATTGATGGGCATCTCCATAGCCCATTGATACGCCTAGTTGATGTGAGACTATCTTCTCCTTTTTTGTCTTCTCCACAACCACCATTCTATTCCACCTATAGTGCTATGTCCATGGCTCACGCTCATGTATTGCGTGAAAATTGAAAAAGTTTGAGATTTCTAAAGTATGAAACAATTGCTTGGCTCGTCATCGGGGTTCTGCATGATTAAATACTTTGTGTGATGAAGATAGAGCATAGCCAGACTATATGATTTTGTAGGGATAACTTTCTTTAACCATGCTATTTTGAGAAACATGATTGCTTTAATTTGTATGCTTGAAGTATTATTACTTTTATGTCAATATGAACTTTTGTCTTGAATCTTTCGAATCTGAATATTCATGTTACAATTAAGAAGATTTACATTGAAATTATGCCGAAGTATCACTCCGCATCAAAAATTCTTTTTTATCATTTACCTACTCGAGGACGAGCAGGAATTAAGCTTGGGGATGCTTGATACATCTCCAACGTATCTATAATTTTTTATTGCTCCATGCTACTTTATCTACTGTTTTGGACTATATTGGGCTTTATTTTCCACTTTCATAATATTTTTGGGACTAACCTATTAACCGGAGGCCCAGCCCAGAATTGTTGTTTTTTGCCTATTTCGGTATTTCGAAGAAACAAAATATCAAACAGAGTCCAAACGGAATAAAACCTTCGGGAATGTGATTTTCTCACTGAATGTGATCCAGGAGACTTGGCCCCTACTCCAAGGAACAGTCGTGGAGGTCAAGAGGGTGGAGGGCGCCCCACCCCCACCCCCCTGGGCGCGCCCCCCTGCCTCGTGAGCCCCCTGTTGCTCCACCGACGTACTCCTTCCTCCTATATATACCTACGTACCCCCGTCAAATCAAATACGGAGCCAAAAACCTAATTCCACTGCCGCAACTTTCTGTATCCGTGAGATCCCATCTTGGGGCCTATTCCGGAGCTCCGCCGGAGAGGGCATCTACCATGGAGGGCATCTACCACGGAGAGCTTATCTATGAACAATATTTGATTCTTCTCTGAATTCTTTTATGTATGATTGAGTTATCTTTGCAAGTCTCTTCGAATTATCCGTTTGGTTTGGCCAACTAGATTGATAGTTCTTGCAATGGGAGAAGTGTTTAGCTTTGGGTTCAATCTTGCCGTGTCCTTACCCAGTGACAGAAAGGGTTGCAAGGCACGTATTGTATTGTTCCCATCGAGGATAACAAGATGGGTTTTTTATCATATTGCATGAATTTATCCCTCTACATCATGTCATCTTGCTTAAGGCGTTACTCTGTTTTTAACTTAATACTCTAGATGCATGCTGGATAGCGGTCGATGAGTGGAGTAATAGTAGTAGATGTAGAATCGCTTCGATCTACTTGTTTTGGACGTGATGCCTATATACATGATCATACCGAGATACCTAGATAATCTCATAATTATTCGCTTTTCTATCAATTGGTCAACAGTAATTTGTTCACCCACTGTAGAATACTTTTGCTCTTGAGAGAAGCCACTAGTGAAACCTATGGCCCCTGGGTCTATTCTCATCATATCAATCTCCATTACTTTATTACTTGCTTTGTTTTTACTTTGCCTTTTACTTTTTACTTTGCATATCTATATCAAAAATACCAAAAATATTATTTATCATCTCTATCAGATCTCACCCTCATAAGTGACCGTGAAGGGATTGACAACCCCTAATCGCGTTGGTTGCGAGTAGCTATCGTTTTGTGTAGGTATGAGGGACTCGTGCGTGATCTCCTACTGGATTGATACCTTGGTTCTCAAAAACTGAGGGAAATACTTACGCTACTTTACTGCGTCATCCTCTCCTCTTCGGGGAAATCCAACGCAGTGCTCAAGAGGTAGCACGGGGCACTATACTTTGTGTGATAAACACGGTGTACGTATGGAACATGGTTTAGATTATGAATATATATAGTTAGTACAGCAAATGTACTATTATTTGGAATCAACATTAAGTGTATTCAAAAAATAGAATTCAAGTTCATGTAGTACACATAGTTCATATCTATCTCTATAGTAATCATGTGGTGTGTTATTAAGGTAATACACGAATGATGGTTGAAGTTGGCAACAATCATGATTGTAGATTCTTATTGAAATAGAGAAACGAATTCAAATTTAGTTCGAATTGCAGCGGTAGTATAGACATTTGGAATGGACTAAAATGTTGGTATGAGTAGGTTACATGCATTATACAGCAAGCGAAAAAAATTAATTGGACATAGCATGGATTCATACTCCCTCCTTCCATCTATATAGAGCGTAATGAGTTTTTAAAGACCGTCTTTTACTATTGACAAGATTAATAGTACATGACATGCACAATGTGAAAATTATATCATTGAAAGAACCTTTCACAGAGGGGTTTAACGGTGTGCTTTGTGTAAGTTGCATGTCATATATTATTCCTCTAATATTTGGTCAGAGTTAGCATCGAAAAACACATTAGGCCCTATATAGATGGAAGGAGGGAGTAGCTTTGAATAGCATTTGTATAGTAAAACGGGGCAAGACTCTCTCTTTGTGTGGTGTGAATAGTTTAATTTTTTTCGTTTTCTTTTTGGTTGAGGGAAGTGCGAATTGATTTGGTACGTACAAGTACAATATTCCTACACATTAGGCTTGTCCCTAAAATTCAACCCGCGCCTTGTTATATCCCGAAAATTCAGATATCGTGCTCCCAAAACTGGCGCCTTCACAACCCACGCCTTGCTATCCCGAAATTACAACGCGCGCGAAAACTCCCTCCAGCTGCCACATCCCAACACGTGAAATCCCCCTTCTAACCCTGAGCCGAAAGGGCCACTAGTTCAAATCAGTGGGGGGTACTTTTGTAACACACCCTACATTTTGGACAAGTGCGTCCCTAAGTCATGGTTCACCCCCTCCCATCGCCCCCTTTTCACCATTCAAAATCCCAGGCCGCCATAACCTCTCTGCTCCAGTCGCGAAACCCCACCCTCCTCTGTCTACCACCTCACCGCTGCCCAGCCGGAGCTTCTTCCCCGACGATGTCGTCCACTGCAACAGCTCGACGTCCCTCGTCCACCTCCCCGGATGAGGATCTGTCGTCCATCTCGTTGTCCCGCCGCTTCAGCCGCCCCGTCCTCCACCTCCAAGGAGCTGCTCCGACGATCGTCTCGTCTAGCGTGGCTGCTCCATCCCCGCAGCGCCACCTTAACTTGCTCCACCAGAACCACAGCATCCTCACCGACTCCTCGGACGAAGCCGAGGCCTACTCGATGCCACCAAAGAGGTTGTATACTCATCGCATCGCCCTTCTCCTTAATTCGACCTCCCGACACCGACGATGCTCTGTCTCGCACCCCCATAGAGCGGCTACCTTGAAGCCGACGCCGCGGGCGACATCTCCACTGCGGCTCTCCCCCAATGCGAGGCCCCTTCAGCAGCGGCGTCCATACTAGCCGGATCTGCTGCTACTGCTCCGGCTCTCGCTCGTGGCTGCTGCTACTGCTCCGGCTCTCGCTCGATTGCTCGCTCGCCTAGCTGCTGCTGCTTCGGCTCTCGCTCACTCGCTCGCGCCGCTGCTGCTGCTCTCCCCCTCACTCGTGTTGCTGCTTTGCTCTGATTTAGCCACACTTCAGTCGACTGGATCGACTTTTGGGTCAGTCTATTTTCAGGGGTTGGGGTGGCTCGCCGAAGTTAAGGAAGAAACACCAGTAGCGGGGATGGGAGGTCGCCGAAGAGGTACCCCACTATCTATCTTGGGGTTCAGGGTGGGGTGGGGGACCTAGAGGGCTGGCTGAGGCGGCGGTGGGGAGTTGTTTCGGGGCGGCGAGGCGGCGCTGGGGCCGGCGGTTCGGCCGGTGGTGGCTGGCGGCTCAGGGGGTGCAAGTTGAAGATGAACTGCAGGCCCTCCCTAAACTACATGTCAAGTGCCTCTCTGCTACCATTGCGTTCAGTTTTGACAGTAACATTTAGATTCCACAGTAAATTTCAGTTTTGACAATTAAGTTCAGAGTCAACAATTTTTACCTCATCTGTTGTAGTCAGGTGGTTTTTAGTGATGTAAATTTTACATCAATTTTACATCATCTATTGGAGATGCCATTAGAATCCCACTTGAGATTGACGATGTATGTCTTGTGCTGCTTCAGCCTTGACGTCTTACGGCTCACCGGAGCTGCTCCAACGACAGAACAATCCATCACAATAGAGCAGCGCCCTGGACGTTGTCTACAGATTCCTCAGATCTTCCTCCACACCTCCGACAGCCACCTCTGCCTCAACTGCTTCAGCGACCAACCCAATGATGCTGAGGTCTACAAGCTACAGCAAAGAGGTTGTACACTTGTTGCATCACTTATTACTATACATTCATGTCAATCAATTAGGGCTATTTTGGATAAACGGAAAAACATAGCAATAGGGAATTTTCCAATGGCACTCTACTATTCAATTATTCATGCATTTTGTTGAAAGGAATGAAGCAAAACATCCACCTGGACCTACTTTTCAAAATCATATGCATGAAAACAAGACCAAGTGCATTAGTGGCGGAATAACATTCTAACTGTACATGCTTTCATATGGTTTCACTTTATTTTGGCCATGTTTCTTTGCATTCCTCTACTCTTCCAATTCCTGTAAACCAAACACCCAAGTTGACAGAAATCTTGTGTTTACAAATGCTCTGTTTACCATGTGCATTCCTATCCTATTCTGGTGTTTTTCCTATCCCTGCATTTTTAGAATCATGCAAGCCAAATGAGCCCTTACAGAATTACTTCAGTTACAGGTAGGTGTCGAAGGGAACTTTGTGTGGTTTGTCCTGCTCCTGCCGCGACGTCGTCCACCTCACCTGAGCTGCTCCATCGACAGAAGCATCCACCAAACCAGACATCACGACTCCTCACCGTCTTTCGCCGCCTCAGATCTCCTTCCCTGCCGCCGGCACCCACCGCAACGGCATCACCATCATCAACTCAGCCGATGAACCTGAGGAGTACACGGGTCCACAAGAGAGGTCACACTCTTCTGTTTCTGCTTATGTTATGCATTGCTTAAAATTACTTGCTACTTTATCATCCTGTTCACCTCTTGGACTCCAAGCCAGGTCCAAATTAATGTTCAAACCTGAGTTCTAAATTAGTTGTGGGGCACATATCGAGGCAGCAATGAATAGTATGTCTATCGAATATCTTGTTCACCTAGGGTATGCCTATGTTGTTCATCTTGGGTGGGAAACAAATAGTAAAGCAATCATCATCTATCTTTTTATTAAATTAAAGCAATCATCAGCCTGCTATCATTATTTTTGGATCCATCCACTGGTTGTTACTATCACTCTAAAGTTCTGCATGCTCTCCTTGCATAATCTCACCATATTTTCTTGTATGCATGTCAGATATTGTACACAGTCATGCTGAACATGTAGAGAAAAAGAGAAGAGTTTTGCGCGGCAATACAATGGCATGCAGACATCGTTCCATGGTGGGTTCAATGACAAACCCTCCCCACCCCTCTCCAGATTGTAATCCATAGGAAGATATCTATTCTGAGGCGGATTCAGACACCGCTGACCACTCCTATTTACCCCCCAAGGTGTTATCTCTACCTTGGCATGATGATGTTAGTCATATCATGCATATGTTGCCTTGCAGTGCCTACTTTTGACATCATATATGTCATCTGCTTAGTTTAGACATGTTCTGTAATGCCACCTGTTTAGTTTCTATCTCATATATGGGAATTATGCAGTCTCATGTCTTTTAGCCAGCCATAATATATGTGAAATGTGCAATGCCATCCTGTTTAACCAGGCATCATATATTTGAATGATATCTTGCCCATCCTTCTCTTCATTACATTTCCATTTGTCGACATTGTTTGTACATTAAACTATTGTTCCTGTGAATCGGCCATTTGGGTGGGAGATGGAAAAATATGGAGTGAAAACAAGGCCTTCAGATCAGCCAGTGCTACCTGTCGAAGCAGATCTCTTGTTGGGTCCTGATAGCTCCTCGGAGATGGATTCAGAGACAGATGACCAGTCCTATTCCCCCACCGAGGTGTATGCCCTAACTTGGCACGGTTATACTGTTCATATCATGCATACGGTGTCTTGCAGTGCATAGTTTAGACATCATATACACAATATTCAACACCATGTTCTTAGTTCAGACATCATACGAATGCCCTCTGCTTAGCATATAAATCACATATGTGAATTAAATGATGCAATCATGATTACTTAGATAACATGTAGGTGAGTTATGTCATGCGATCTTGTTTAGTTATTCATCATATCTTTGAATTATGTTATGCTATGCTATCTAGTTTAGATAGACATCATATATGTGAAATTATGTCATGCTATCCGTTTTAGTTAAACAATATACATGTCAACTATTTCATGCCCTTTTTTTTCCACACTATCTATTGCATATGTCTCTCATACAATGTCTGTACATTCAACTATATTTCCTGTTTATCAGCCATTTGAATTGGAGCGGGTGATGCTAGTATCTAGCGGACTAAAAACACGGTCTTCAAATAAAATAGTGCTACCTCTTGGTGGAGATAGCACCCCGGTTGTACATCCACAAGAACCAGCCCTACCACACATAACCCAAACTCTCGCAGATTGTACCCTTACTGCGATGGACAGAGAACCAGCTTCACCCAATCTAACCCCAACCCCAGCCGATAGTAACCCAGTTCCTGTTGACACAGCACCATCTCCACCACAGAGCTCCCAAACAAGAGCAGTTAGTAAGGCAGCTCCAGTGCCCAAAGGGCCAGTACTATCATGGCGAACCCCAACTCTAGCAGTTAGTACGCCTATTCTTCTGGAGGAAGCACAACCAGCCAGTCGTAGTTTAGCATCTATCGCATTTGATGTTGTTAAATCGTATGTGCGTATCTTCCCATCTTGGAAATATTATACTGAAGATGAAGGAAAATGCCAGTTGCAGGTGTTTGTCCAAGAGTTATGTGTAAGTAATGTTATTCATGGCAATTACTTTGCTTTGTCCCATACATCCTACCTCCATGATGGTTATAATACAGCAAATTTTCCCATTTTTCTCTATAGAGAAGGACCGATTTGGAAACTCGGGATGAGGTAACATGTGCTAATACCTCTGCTGTCTTCAAGAATGCTTGGTGGCAGTATCAGAATTACCTGAAGAAAACGTACTTCACCAGCAAAAAAACTCATCAAATTCCCTTACGTTCTCCTGAGACACATTTACTGGACGGTGACTGGGAACGCCTTGTTCTCTACTGGTCCCGAACCAAGAATGTGGTAAGGTCCATGAGCTCATTTTCTATTTTTTAAGTATTATATTCTTGCATCTTACTGTACTCTGTTCATGTAGAACAAGTGCCTAAACCTAAAGAATAACTGTTCTAATTTAAGATTTCATTGCTATCATAGTTCAAAAAAGCTCTAGGCATTAATTGTATGTTTTGCCACCGCCTTGCGCTTTACTGACCAAAGCACATGCTTATGCGCAGTTATGCATAGATTAAGCGTAGTTATGCGCAATGCATTTTGCCAACGCCTAGAGCCACGCGCTTAAGCGCTCGCTTAGGCGCGTCTTTTTCAAATATGATTGCTTTGCTCTTGTATCACTGTATTTACTCATACAAACTTAATTTTAAATTGAAGGATCCAATTGAAACTCTAATGGCACAGCAGGTATGTTCACGCATGTTTCTTTAACAGGTTTGCTCTTATCAATAGCTCTGTTGATTTCAATTTCAATTGTGTATACTATTGACTTTCATATCATGCACATTACTAGCATCACAACAGAACCAATAGTGTTGTTGTACATGTAGACCCGTGGTACCCATCTGAAATCTTATTGTGTCGTGTAGTTTCCCACACTTTGTATTCTTTCACTGCTGCTTTGTCTTGAACTGATATGATTTGAACCGTGTCTCTTTTTGATTTGGCAAGAGAATGCAGTGACCATAGGACATAGATATATGTTTGTTTGATGCTTTTATTATGTACTAGTACTTGGCAATAGAAGACTTGGTAGTTTAATCATGTCCACCTTACTAATGAACTGGTTCACCGAAATGAGTTTCATATACTAGTACACGCTAAACTTGTTTCTTCTTTTAGAATGCTGACAGAATATTGGGGAAGAGTGCCTTATTAAGAAATGGTAAAGGAAGTAATGCAGATAAGGTTCAGGATAGTGACACATCCTTGTTGGTCTCCAACAAAGCTGATAAAACAGCTAAGGAAGACTATCTTGAAGACAGCGAGACAACCCCAAAGTCCTGTCTTGGTTTAGTGTTCGAGTTACTGGCCGCTACCGCTTGCACAGGCTATTCAAACTCACTGTCTGAATCAGTTCGGTTTCTTGAGTCTCAACTACAAGCTGAAAGACATCGATCAGCTGTGCTGCGACAAGAAGCGGAAGGACTACGGAAGTCCCTGGAGCATTCAGATGCATACTTTCTGGTGCAACAACAAGTGTTGGAGGATTTTAGCGCCAAATAGGACAAAGCTAATAAGCTTGCTAAGCTTATTGCCAGCATGGAGGATACCCACGATAACGTTTCTTGAGCTCTTCTGAAGTTGTTTCGGTTATGCTCTTGTTTTGTTGCCGCGTTTATTTGCACTGGTGGCCAATTTTGACGGCCAGTGTATGTAATATGCTGCTTTGTTTGCTATATTTGCACTGGTGGCGAACTTTGATGCCCAGTGGATGTAATATGTGTAATAGCGGTAATAGGCTAGCATTAATTGCTTGCTTATTTATTTCCTTATTGTCTTGTTTAGTTGTTTGCTTGTAGTCACTGCAGTTCTTTTTCTGTGTTTTCCTAGTGGCCACACTAGCCTATTTTTGGTAACTAGGCCAAAATAATCATGGCAACACATGGACTGTTGTAACCATGGGCCTCCTGCGGGCCGTATGATCCATGGGCCTTCTTCGGGCCGTAGTATCCATTGGCCTTCTATGGGGGGCGTAGGATCCATCAGCCTTCTATACAGGCCTTAGGATCCATGGGCCTTCTACGGGCCGTATGATCCATGGGCCTTCTACGGGCCGTACGATCCATGGGCCTCATATAGGCCATAGGATCCATGGGCCTTCTACGGGGCGTATCATCATTTCGCCAATCATGGGCCATACTATTCATGGACCATAACAGGCCGTTAATAGGCCGTATTTGATAAATCTATGAAAACAGCCCAACGGGTTTTTTTGACATGAAAACGGCCCACCATATTAACGGTCCACAAATGGGCCGACTGTAACAACGGGCTGAATTTGGCCCACAAGCAGAAAATGATAGTAACGGGCCGTATGTAACCGAATGCTGCAAATGAGCCCAAGAATCAATGGGCCCTGAGAAGGCCGAAAGATAACTTGGGCTAGAAATGGCCCAATGGAATAACGGGCTGTTAATGGGTATAAAGTGATACACTATTCATTACGGGCCAGTTTTACCCGGGCTGTTAATGGGCCAAGAGTTACAAAGGGCCTCATATGGGCCGAAAGAAGTCATGGGCCACACATGGGCCGGAAGTTAAAACGGGCTGGAATCATATTGGACGATCCAGACGACGCTACTGAGCCTAACTCGGAGAGGTCGTAACGTGCCCTGGGTTAGCGGGCTGTAAATGGGCTATATGCGAACAGGCTGTTAACAGGCTTTCCGTGGGCCGGGCCGACACCTTTTGACCAAGTCAAATGGGCCGGCCTTTTCATAGGAATGAGCCTCTGTTGGGGTCGTGCCACGTGTCGCCGTATCATAGGCGTGTTCGGTCTAATGAGTGGATGACATCTGTCCCAACGGTGAGCCGACACGTGTTTCCTCCAGCCAATGATGATTTTACACATGGAAAATCCCCATTGGTCGGGGCTGTTAACGGGTTATCGGATCCAAAACCAGACCCGATAGCTTAACGGTGTTCCGTTACGGTGGATGCCACGTGTCGGTCACCCTTGATGAAAGCACTTCTGTGACATGCGATTTATCGTCATGGAAGTGGACACTTCCGTGATGATAATTTTGGTAATGTCATGGAACACTTCTATGACAGCACAGGTATGACTATACTGATTCTGTCATAAAATCGTCATGGATGTGCATGCATGACAAAAAACACGACCTACTGTGACAAACACGTATCATCACAAAAGTGTACTTTTTTGTAGTGTATGGAACCTTTGGCTTGAGCTTCCTTAGCACTTGGGCTTCAGCTTCTTCTTCTTCAACTTCAGGCACTGGGGCCTTGTTATTCTCCTTAGCAGGTATATTTCTTGTACTCCTCTTGGGTGCAGTCTTGGTGGCTGGAGCAGCAGCTTTGGGAGCAGATTTGGGCTTAGCAATAGCCCCTAACTTAATAGCATCTCCCATGAGTTTCTGTGCCTTAGGAGCTGGAGCAAGATCCTCTTCCTTTTCATTATCAGAATCTCTCATCATGGAGGGTTTTCCAGTGATCCTGGCAGTGGTCTTCTTGACCCTCTCTTTCCTCTTCTTCCCTTTTGGAGCAGCCTCTTTGGGTTTAGATCCCAAAGTTTATTGAGTGGAGGCTCTGGACTTAGACATAGGAACTCGTTTTGCTGATGCCTTTCTGTTCGTGCCTAGCTTTGTTGAAGCAGCGTTGCCAAACTCTTTCTTCACCACTCTCTTCTTTGAAGTGGCCTCATCCTCAGCTGCAACATAATCTTCATCCTCTGAATCTGAATTTCTCTTCTCCCTTGCTCTAGTAGCTGCCTTGGGCAAGTTACTAGGTGTGCTCCTGCTGCCCTCATCATAGCTGCTGCAGGGACTAGTGACCTCACTCAACTACTCTTGTTGTTTAGACATGTTCTGGCTGTCACTCTGGTCAGACATCTTGCAAGAAAACTGTCAGCAGACCCTGTGAATAGGTTATAGATGAGGTAGAGTAGATGAGCATCACAAAGTACAAAGGTTTTGCAAATCAAATGAGTCAAAAAATTAGTTTTAGTTCTCTACAGAAGTGATCTCAGAGCTACCGAATTGACAAACTCGGTGATACCGAAGCAACACTTGGAACCTAAACTAGTGAACTCGGTTGAACTGAGTCACAGTTTGGTGGAACCGAGATTGCTAGGGTTTCACAAAATCCTCAACTCGGTCAGAACGATTTGCATGTTTTGGTCAGGCTGAAAAGCGCATGTGCAATGGCCTAAGTCGAATCAGTGAGACCGATTTCTAAATTTCGGCCGGTCCGAGATGACTTCTGCGGAGATCTAACCCTAAAATTTTCGAATCAATCTAGACCTAAGGAAGATTTGGCTGGATAGATTAATCTCATACATGGCAAGAAACATGGCATTGTCCCTTTGCTAGGAATCGGAGTAAAAATGACAGCACAAGGGGTCGAACATGTACCCTAGAATGCCGAGTGTTTGCTACGGCGGCGATGGCGTGGCAGAATCCGTCGACGGCGGCAGATTCCAACGGCGGGAGGTCGTTGGCAGCAAGAAGACGAACCGGAGACCCGAGGAGGCAGAGCAGGACACGCGCGGGATGAGAGGATTTGAATTAATTTCCAAAATCTCACCCATGAGTATTTATATCCCGACCCTGTCGGTGTGACCGAGTGGAACAACTCGGTGGCACCGAGATTGCAGAATCGCAAGCGGTTGCAGCAACTCAGTGTGACCGAAGTGTTCGAATCGGTTGCACCGAGATGAAAACCTAGATCAACTTAGTGAACTCGGTCAGACCGAAATGGATGTCTCGGTCAGACTGAAATGCACAAAGAGGTTTTGGAAGTTTAAGTCTATGACGAATCGGGGACTTCGAGTGCTCCTCACAGAGAGTGGTTCGAATCTGACTTGATCAAACTTTGTGATGTAGCATGAATAGAGTTTGAGACGAGAAAAGCATAGATAGCTAGAGAAGGTTCTTAGGTATTCTTGTCCATCCACTTGTAAAAGAAAAGGAGCTAAACAATCAAAACAACAAGTGGATGTCCTCGAATGAGTAAAATATGCAACCAACATGCTCACACAATGAAATGGCAAATGAAATATGTGGCAAAGCATGCACAACCAATTCTACCATCTACCAGACAATTGGCGATGACTAGGTCATCTATATATGAGTATATTGACTTAGGAGTCAAATGAGAACATCTGATCATAGGTCATACTCATTGTTTAAGCACAAGTGGGGTTACCACTTTTGCATAAAGCATTGTTGTGTTCACACCATTAGAGTTGCTTTAGCTCAATTCTTTAGAGTAAAGCTCCCCCTAGATGTGAAATCCCCCCTAAGAGGGATGAACTAACCTTGGGTTTTGTCGATGATGACTTCATGTAGGTGTTGAAGATATGGATGCTCTATATTGTTGTAGATCATATGGAGCAATCCATTGGAGTGAGTTGCACTTTCAATACCTACACGGGTTAGTCCCATAAGAAACAAACAAGGATATCCATAGACATAGAGTGATGCACACACAAGATGATGTCCATGAAAGCATTAGGTTACCTTGTCCCTTGTCTTACCAACAAGAGGGTTTGTGACTCCTTGAACTAGTGAAAGATGTGGAAGTAGATTGCACTTGTCATTGCCAAAATGATATGAGTGAAGAATATTGGCGGAGTCACCCTCGAGAACTCTCTAGTCCTTCTTCTTTAGGATCCACATCATATTGATGGGAATCCTTGGGGTTGTAGTGGAACTTGGTGAAGTAGAACTTGATGTAGTCTTGGGAACCCACTTGACCAAGGCCTTGGGAGCTTCTTCAAATGCATCAATCTCCTCTTGAAGCTTGTCCTTGCCTTTTTGCTTGTGGTCTTGTGGTGGAAGATCATCTTGAGTGTGTTTCCCTTGGAAAGAAGTAGGATCATACTTCTCTTGTTGGGGAACAAACTTTATCTTGGGGTATTCATCTTCTTCCCACTCAACTCCATTGGCATTGAACGTTCGTTCAGAACCAACACCTTGATTCTTTCGGTGCCTTCCTTGCTTGCGTACAATTTCTTCGAATTGCTTACTCCTAGCAAGACTTTTGTAGACACCCTTCTCTATAATTCCCTTCAATAAGCTATTTTCTTGCTCAAGTGTAACTTGGCTAAGAGAATCATTAGTGGAATCAAGAGAACTGCTAGAAGCAACAACATTGGATTTAGCATGATTATTGTTACTACTAGAAGAAGAATCTTTCTTACTCTTGTTGCTAGATTTTACTTGAGGCATGTAAGTAGATAAGAGTAAACGCTTGACAATGTAAGAAGAACTTTTCTTGCAAAGATCATCATTGATTGCCTTTAAAAACTCATGTTCTTGCTCAAGGTTGAGCTTTTCAAAGTGTAACTTCTCATGAGTCTTTACAAGTTCTCGATGATCTTCCAAGGTAGTTTCATGAGCCAACTTAAGAGTGTTTAGTTCTTTAGTAAGATGCTCAATCTTCTCGTTATCATTGTCATTCGTTTTATCTTGATTAGCATGATTAATTGATATTTCATCATAGTATTCATCTCTAGAGTTGTCAACAAGTAAATCATCATCACCTAGCAAGTCATCTTCGTCACTATTGAAATCAACATACTCGGGGTGTGATACCTTTGGGCCTTTAGCCATGAAGCATCTTCCAATTCCTTCATTTGGTGAGTCAAATATGTCGTAGGAGTTGGTTGACACAAGTGCAAGACCGGCAACACCTTCATCTTGAGTATATTTGGAGTCGGAGTGATAGCTTCTCTCGGAGTGATGGTTGGAGTCGAAGCCGGATACCCATTCACCAACATCAGCTTGATGTCTTCGCTTTGTGTAGCTCTTTGATGATTTGTCCTTCCTTTCTAAATACTTGCTTCTCCAGGAGGTTCTTCATTCATAGCGATCATCTCTACTCCTTCTTTCTCTTGGTGGTGATTCTTCACTTCTACTTCTTCTTTTGGGTGAATCTTATCTCCTTTTGTAAGGAGCCGTACACTCGTTGGAATAGTGTCCGGGTCTTCCACAATTGTAGCAATTTCGTTAACGACTCGAAGATCTTTTGTCACTGTAGGACCTTGACTTGGAACTTCTTTCCTTGCTTCTACTCTTGTAGAACTTGTTGAAGTTTTTCACCATTAGGCTCAATTCCTCATTGAAGGTCTATTTCTCACTCGATGATGTAGGAGCATCACATGAGGATTTGTAAGCACCACTTGACTTGTTGTGAAGCTCTTCCTTATCCTTGAGTGACATTTCATGAGCAACAATTCTTCCAATGACTTCCGTTCGCTTGAGATCTTTGTAATTGGGCATCATTTGGATCAATGTGCACACGGTATCATATTTTCCATCCAAGGCTCTTAGGATCTTCTTGATGATGAATTTCTCGGTCATCTCTTCACTTCCTAAGCCGGCAATCTCATTTGTGATAAGAGCAAGCCTAGAGTACATTTCAGCTACACCTTCACCATCCTTGATTTTGAACTTGTCAAGTTGACTTTGAAGCACATCCAATTTGGATTCCTTGACGGAGTTGGTACCTTCATGCATATCAATCAAAGTATCCCAAATTTCCTTTGCATTCTCAAGGCGGCTGATTTTGTTGAATTCTTCGGGGCACAATCCGTTGAAGAGGATATCACAAGATTGAGCAATGTATTGCGGCATCTTCAACTCTTCCGCGGTAGCTTCACGGTTCGGTTCTCTCCCATCAAAGAATTCACCTTGCAAGCCAATACACATAATAGCCCAAATGGCGGGGTTCTGTCCAAGAATATGCGTTTTCATCTTATGCTTCCAACTAGCAAAATTAGTACCATCAAAGTAAGGACCTCTACGGTGGTAATTTCCCTCGCTAGACACTATACTCTCCTAGGTTGTGAAACCAAGGCTATGATCACCAAAAGCTATGGAAATCAAGGTAAATGGAGACCAAAGCTCTGATACAAATTGTAGGATCAAAAGTATGTCTAGAGGGGGTGATTAGACTACTTGACCAAATAAAAACTTAACCTTTTCCCAATTTTAGTTCTTGGTAGATTTTAACAACTTAGCACAAGTCAAGCAATCTTAACACAATTCAAGCAGGCATGCAAAGAGTATATAAGCAGCGGAAAGTAAAGCATGCACCTTGCAAGAATGTAAAGGGATGGGATTGGAGTGTGCAAACGCAATTGGAGACACGGATGTTTTTGGTGTGGTTCTGATAGGTGGTGCTATCGTACATCCACGTTGATGGAGACTTCAACCAACGAAGGGTAACAGTTGCACGAGTCCACGAAGGGCTCCACCCATGAAGGGTCCACAAAGAAGCAACCTTTTCTATCCCACCATGGCCATCACCCATGAAGGACTTGCCTCACTAGGGTAGATCTTCACGAAGTAGGCGATCTCCTTGCCCTTACAAACTCCTTGGTTCAACTCCACAATCTTGTCGGAGGCTCCCAAGTGACACCTAACCAATCTAGAAGATACCACTCTCCAAAAGGTAATAGATGGTGTGTTGATGATGAACTCCTTGCTCTTGTGCTCAAATGATAGTCTCCCCAACACTCAAATCACTCTCATAGGATTGGATTTGGTGGAAAGCTGATTTGAGTGGAAAGAAACTTGGGGAAGGCTAGATATCAAGATTCGTATGGTCAGATTGGAATATCTTGGTCTCAACACATGAGTAGGTGGCTCTCTCTCAGAAAATGAATGTTGGAAGTGTAGGCACGTTCTGATGGCTTCACTCACAAATGAGGAGAGAGTGGAGGGGTATATATAGCCTCCACACAAAATCTAACTGTTACACACAATATACCAAACTTGGTGCGACCGAATCAGAAAACTCGGTCGAACTGATTCAGTACATAATGTGACCGTTAGGCAATTTCGGTGGGACCGACATGTCAACTCGGTGGGACCGATATCATTAGGGTTAGGGCATAACGTAATCTCGGTTGGACCGATTACACAAACTTAGTTGGACCGACTTTGGTAATAAGATAACCAGAGAGTTGGTTAGGCAAACTTGGTGGGACCGATTCGCTTGTCTCGGTGGGACCGAAGCGTTACAAAAAGGAAACAGGGAGTTTGCATTGCAGACTCGGTGGGACCGATCGCTCATATCGGTTTGACCGAAATGTTACGAAGGGAAACAGAGAGTTTGCAATCCCATCTCGGTGAGACCGAGATCCCTATCGGTGAAACCGAAGTGACTAGGGTTTCTGGCAGTGGCTATGTCAAATGAACTCGGTGGCGCCGGATGGATCAACTCGGTGGGGCCGAGTTTGACTTTTGGTTTGGGACATATGTGGATATGAGAAAGTGGTTGATGGCTTTGAATCATATCACTAAGCACTTTGAGCAAGCAAGCCATTAAGCAACACCTCATCCCCTTTTAATAGTATTGGCTTTCCTATAGACTCAATGTGATCTTGGATCACTAAAATAGAAAATGTAGAGTCTTGGACTTTAGAGCTTGAGCCAATTTTTGTCCTTAACACTTTGAGGGGTCCACAATCCTTATCCTTGCCATGCCAATCATTGAACTTTCCTGAAATATTTATCTTGAAATGGCATTAGTCCAATGAGCTATATGTTGTTAATCATTACCAAAACCACCCAGGGATAGTTGCACTTTCAGAACGGAGTTTTAGTCATCTTGCCCATAAGGCATGGTTCGCAAGCACCAAGTGATTCATAATCAAGTGATTCCAAAATTCCATCAGCATGGAGTTTCTTCATGCGCTTTACACCGATATGACCCAAATGGCAGTGCCACAAATAAATTACACTATCATTATCAACTTTGCATCTTTTGGCTTCAATATTATGAATATGTGTGTCATCACTATTGAGATTCAACAAAAATAGACCACTCATCAAGGGTGCATGACCATAAAAGATATTACTCATATAAATAGAACAACCATTATTCTTTGATTTAAATGAGTAACCGTCTCGCACCAAAAAAGATCCAGATGTAATGTTCATGCTCAACGCTGGCACCAAATAACAATTATTCAGGTCTAAAACAAATCCCGATGGTAGATGTAGAGGTAGCGTGCCGACAGCAATCTCATCGACCTTCGAACCATTTCCCACAGGCATCGTCACCTTGTCCTTAGCCAATCTTTATTTAATCTGTAGCCCCTGTTTCGAGATGCAAATATGAGCAACAAAACCAGTATCAAATACCCAGGCGCTACTATGAGCATTAGTAAGGTACACATCAATAACATGTATATAAATATACCTTTCACTTTGCCATCCCTCTTATCCGCCAAATACTTGGGGCAGTTTCGCTTCCAGTGACCAGTCCCTTTGCAGTAGAAGCACTCAGTCTCAAGCTTAGGTCCACACTTGGGTTTCTTCTCTTGAGCAGCAACCTTTTTGTCGTTCTTCTTGAAGTTCCCCTTCTTCCCTTTGCCCTTTTTCTTGAAACTAGTGGTCTTGTTGACCATCAACACTTGATGCTCCTTTTTTATTTCTACCACCACAGCCTTTAGCATCGCGAAGAGCTCTGGAATAGTCTTGTTCATCCCTTGCATATTATAGTTCATCATGAAGCCTTTATAGCTTGGTGGCAGTGGTTGAAGAACTCTACCAATGACACTATCATAAGGAAGATTAACTCCCAGATGAGTCAAGTGGTTATGGTACCGAAACATTCTGAGTATGTGTTCACTGACAGAACTATTCTCCTCCATTTTGCAGCTGTAGAACTTGTTGGAGACTTCATATCTCTCAACTCGGGCATTTGCTTGAAATATTAACTTCAACTCCTGGAACATCTCATATGCTCCATGACATTCAAAATGTCTTTGAAGTCCCGATTCTAAGCCGTAAAGCATGGCACACTAGACTATCGAGTAGTCATCAGCTTAGCTCTGCTAGATGTTCTTAATGTCATCAGTAGCATCTGTAGCAGGACTGGCACCCAACGGTGCTTCCAGGATGCAATTCTTCTATGCAACAATGAGGATAATCCTCAAGTTACGGACCCAGTCCGTGTAGTTGTTGCCATCATCTCTCAACTTAGCTTTCTCTAGGAACGCATTAAAATTCAAAGGAACGGTAGCACGGGCCATTGATATACAATAACATAGACATGCAAAATAACTATCAGGACTAAGTTCGTGATAAATTAAAGTTCAATTAGTCATATTACTCAAGAACTCCCACTTAGATAGACATCCCTCTAGTCATCTAAATGATCACGCGATCCAAATCAACAAAACCATGTCTGATCATCACGTGAGATGGAGTAGTTTTCAATGGTGAACATCACTATGTTGATCATATCTACTATACGATTCACGTTCGACCTTTCGGTCTCAGTGTTCCGAGGGCATATCTGCATATGCTAGGCTCATCAAGTTTAACCCGAGTATTCTGCGTGTGCAAAACTGGCTTGCACCAATTGTATGTGAACGTAAAGCTTATCACACCAAATCATCACATGGTGTCTTGGCACGACGAACTATAGCAACGGTGCATACTCAGGGAGAAGACTTATACCTTGAAATTTAGTAAGGGATCATCTTATAATGCTACCCCCGAACTAAGCAAAATAAGATGCATAAAAGATAAACATCACATGCAATCAAAATATGTGACATGATATGGCCATCATCATCTTGTGCTCATGATCTCCATCACCGAAGCATCGTCATGATATCCATCATCACCGGCGCGACACCTTGATCTCCATCGTAGCATCGTTGTCGTCTCTCCAACTATTGTTACTACGACTATCGCTACCGCTTAGTGATAAAGGAAAAGAATTACATGGCAATTGCATTGCATACAGTAAAGCGACAACCATATGGCTCCTGCCAGTTGCCGATAACTTTGTTACAAAACATGATCATCTCATACAACAATTTATATCACATCATGCCTTGACCATATCACATCACTGCAAGCCCTACAAAAACAAGTTAGAAGTCCTCTACTTTGTTGTTGCAAGTTTTACGTGGTTGCTACGGGTTTCGAGCAAGAACCGTTTGTAAGGGCATATTTATCACCAAGGTGTTTTGGTGATTGATGACAATGCTTTTGCCGACTAATCGTGTGCATTGAGATTTTCAGAGATTCATCCTTTGGCACGAGACGATTCCCTCCCCTCGGTGCTTTATTCAAGACGGTGCAGCTCCTTCGTTTCTCTGATTGGTGGACTAGTTGCGTAGGAGTCACCGTACTATCAAGAGGGGATCCGCTTTGGTATGGCTAGGGTGGAATCAACACGTACACATGCTAGGGTGAGGCTCCGGCCCACTACCGCCTCGACTCGAGCCCTCATTTTCTCGTGGCGGGTTCTGCGGCACTGGTCACGGTAGTAGTGGCGGTAGTGCCGCTCCCGAGCGGTAGTACCGCCCCTACCACCGCGGTAGTACCGCTCTGGGTCCAGGACCCTGCTTCCCTCTTGTGCGAGACAGTACCGCTAGGTGGCGCGGTAGTACCGCTGGCTCAGCGGTAGTACCGCCCACCCAAGCGGTAGTACCGCTCTCTGCGGGGCTGCTTGGGGGGGTAATGGTTGGATTGTTCCCCCCACTATATAAAGGGGTCTTCTTCCCCAAAGTTGACCTACCTCTTCCCCCAAAAGCCCCATTGTTGCTTCAAGCTCCATTTTCGCCCGATCTCTCTCCCTAGCCAATCAAACTTGTTGATTTTCTCGGGAGTGGTTGAGAAGGCCCAGATCTACACTTCCACCAAGAGAAATTTGATTCCCCTCACTAATCCCTAGCGGATCTTGTTACTATTGGGTGTTTGAGCACCCTAGACGGTTGAGGTCACCGCGGAGCCATAGTCCATTGTGGTGAAGCTTCCTGCTGTCGTTGGGAGCCTCAAATTAAGTTGTGGAGATTACCCCAACCTTGTTTGTAAAGGTTCGGTCGCTGCCTTCAAGGGCATCAATAGTGGAATCACGACATCTCGCATTGTGTGAGGGCGTGAGGAGATTACGGTGGCCCTAGTGGCTTCTTGGGGAGCATTGTGCCTCCACACCGCTCTAACGGAGACGTACTTCCCCTCAAAAGGAAGGAACTTCGGTAACACATCCTCGTCTCCACCGGCTCCACTCTTGGTTACCTCGTGCCTTTACTTGTGCAAGCTTATCTGTGTTGTATCCCTTGCTTGCTTGTGTGCTAGTTGTTGTTACATCATATAGGTTGCTCACCTAGTTGCATTTCTAGACAACCTACTTTGATGCAAAGTTTAATTTGGTAAAGAAAAGTTTAAAAAGTGTTAGTTGCCTATTCACCCACCCCCCTCCCCTCTAGTCAACTATATCGTTCCTTTCAATTGGTATCAGAGCCTCGTCTCTTTATTAAGGACTTTGACACCACAGACGGTGTGGAGGAGCACTCCGGTGTGAATCCTATCTCGTCTACGGCCAATGGGGGAACCACGATCTCTCGTGAGGAATTCAATGTGGCTATGGACACATTGAAAACCTCCATGACGACCGAGGTTGAAAGCATGTTTACTAAATTCCTAGAAGGACTTAAACTGTCTACCTCGCCGATGAAAGTGGGTGATCCCACTAACAAGGTGTTGGATGCTACCTCCGACAAGGGGGGAGCTAACAGTGAAAAGGGTCCTTCTACTAGTGGTAGAAATGGCACCGGCATCTATGCCCATGTGGAACCTCCAACTTATGGAGGACCGATTCCGTCTACTCATTTAAATCATGCCGGTCCGCCTCCTAAGATTGTGAAAAGTTAGGATTTTGATTCTTGGGTGTATCGCTTCAAGCATCATTTAAATCATGTGAATACTAATCTTTGGAGAATCACTGAAGAAGGTTTCTATCCACATGACCCAAGCAACTTCACCCCAAGGTAGTCAGAGTCGAGATTCGGAGTCGGATCGACTTTCCTTAGACAGAATCGAGTCGTAGTATTGAGTCGTGGAATCGAGGATTTTATAGATTTAATCAAATAAGATATTTCATATCCAAAGAAGAAATTCATATGTGTTCTATAGAGTTTTGACACTAAATATAGAGCAAGGACGTGCACATCAATGCTAGTTCTATTACACTTCTTTTTATGGCTAACCTACTATTAGCTTGCATGTATGGAACATATATGAGAGAGAAATATATAGAACAATGAAATCTTCGACGCACAAAATTTACTTACGGGTTTTTTAGAATACGTGAATAGTCGTTCACTTGTGTATCTGCCCTGCAGTGCTGAACCTTGAAGGGTAGTGCTCTCCTTCTCTGATCATGTTGACGCATCCTCCTTCCCATGCTAATTCGATTTGCCGACAAGTCTGATCCTCAATTTTGATCTAGGTTCCGAGAGCTAGATCAAAGGTGTTGATTGGTTGAGCGTTTGGGCTTGGGAGGGGAATAAAGGGCCATGAGGCATGTGAAAATGGTTTGGATGATGGCATACTATTCTGCTACAACTAAAAAAACGGCTTAGATAAATTAGTAGAATCGGACATAGTCTATAGCATAGTCGGGATTCTACAGTTCTGTACATGATTCTATGATTTGGATCGCGACTCAACATGGATTCTACCTGATCCGGATTCATGGTGGGACTTGGATCAACATGCTTCTGTAGGGTCGTGAAGTCGTAGGATTCTAGGAGCCGAGTCGGGATTCTGACTACCTTGCTTCACCCCTAGAGAAGCCGTGGATAATCAATTCAATGAGAATGCTCTCTTCATCATCCAAGATGCAATTCTCCCCAAAGATCTCCCTTATATTCGACCCTACGCCATGGCCAAAGACGCGTGGCATTGCGTTGTGTCTCTCTATCGAGGAAGCGCAAGCATTCAACTCTCCAACTATGAAGTGGTGCAAGATGAAGCCGATGAGTTTGCTATGAAGGAAAATGAAGAACCTCGTGAGCTCTTTCGGAGAGTAACCAAACTCGCGGTCTCACTCCGAGATCATGGGAGCAAGGACACGGATGACAATTGGATCAAACGCAAGTTCCTCAAGGCCATGATACCCTACAACAAGGCCATGTCCTCCGTCATTCATCAAAGACCGGACTTCCACTCCATGACCTCAAGTGAAGTGTTGGATGAGTTCGTTGTAATGAGCATCTTGGACAAGACCGCCGATAACGCGGTGTTCCAGTCTCAAAGGGAAAAGAAGCCCAACCTTGCCTTGAAGGCCAAGGTTATTGTGGAAGAAGACGAAGAAGAGGAAGATGAGGAGAGCAACCCCGAAGATACAAAATATGATTATCATGAGCATATGGCTCTTGCTTCAAGGCAATTTTGGAGCAAGAAGAACTCAAGACCAAATTTCAACAAGAACAACTCAAGTGGCTTCAAGGGCAAGCAACGAGTAAGAACTTGTTACAACTGTGGCAATGTGAGCCATTTCGTTGCGGATTGTCCTTACGAGAAGCGGGAAGACAATGGTGGCAAGCTCATCCGATAAGACAAAGCCAAGTCCTTCCCCAACAAGAACAACTTCACCAAGAAGACTCCTACTCATGGGTTGGTGGTTCAAGAAGAATACCATGAGGATGACGATGATGATGAAGATAATGAAGCAATGGCCATGGCATCCATTGCCATTGCCACAACTCCCCGGATGTCTCTCTTCGATTCACCCAACGAGAACATCACCGCCAAGTGCCTCAAGGCTAAAGCCACTAACAAGGTAACCCCCAACATCAAAACCACCATCCTTACTAATCCTTCCTTGACGGATTGCATTGATGAACATGAGTGGTCTAATGAAGAGATGAATGAATTTGAGTCTTTTATGAGTAAACTCAAGGGAAAATCCAAGAAGCACTTTGTTGCTCTCTTGGAACAACTTTGTGAAGCCAATGACATGATCGAGGCTCATGAAGAAACCATCTCTAAGATGGAAGAACATAGTCGTGACTATGCCGATGAGATATCGGATCTCTCTAATGCTCTTGAGGAAGAGCGTGGGCATCGTTTGACTCTTGAGGAGTCACACAACGATGACCATGCTAAATTAAAGAAAGATCTTGATCATGCTATTGTTGTCTCCCGTGTGGCTAACTTCGAGAAGGTTAAACTTGGGTTGATCTTGCTAGACTCAAAGAGGAGTTTGATATACTTGACAAGGCCCACAAGGCCTTGAAGGGTGCTCATGCTAGCCTCAAGGAGTCTCATGCTCAACTCCAAGTGAAGTTAACCAAGGAGAAAGCCAATTTTCCTCATATGGTATTAATTGATAACGCAAATGCTACTAACCCATGTTGTGAGCATGTTGTCCGCGTTCTGGGAACGGGGGTCCCCAAACTTGCCTGCCTGCGGCCTGCGGCGTGGCTCAAGGGGCGGCCCAGCACGGCCCATCTTCATCAGCACGAGCTCAAGACCCTCGCGAGGGGCCAAGCCTCACGGGGTGGACGACAGGGAGCTTCCTCAGGCACGGCCTCGTCAGGCTGGCTCGCGAGGAGGTGGAGAGATCAAGGCGGGGTACCTCACGAGGTGCCCATGACGCAAGCCATGACGACCAAGGGCGCCAGGCGGGCGCCAGCCCGCGCAGTGTCCTTCTTTCCTCTTTGGTGCAAAGGGAGCAAGCGCAGGCGAGAGAAAATAATAACCATGAATAATAGCACTTACACGTAAGTTGGACAGGAAGATGTGAAAATGGTGTTTGTCTTCACAATAATCTTCCCATGATGGGAATATATGCACGTAGTCCCTAACAACATTGAAAGCATTGTCTTTTAAACTGGGAATAAATGGAATAGGGTTCCAATCTGCAGGAATTGGTCGTCTCTGCAGTTGGGATAGGTCTTCGGCCGGTGGACTTGCTGTACTTTTTGCTGGAGTGGGATTTTTCTGTGGTACAGCTGGTGCTATGGCAAATGAAATCGGTATACCTTTTGCTGGAGTGCAGGTCCTGTGTGGTAGGGCTAGTGGTGTGGCCATTGAAGTATGGGTACAGTCTGCTGGAGTCGGTCCTGCGTTTTGTGTCACTGGTTGTATAGCCAATATAAGTGGGGTCCTGTCTGATTTCTCCGGCACCACCATGTTTTTCAAGGACTTTGCTGGTGCTCCTTCAGGTTTGGCAATCACCCTCTTCCTTTTTGATGTCTGATGCACACGAACAGCATTTGAGTGGAAAAACATGGTATGATGACAGATGGAATATGTATTGATAATGGATGGGCATGGCATCTCGACATATATGATGAGTAAACTAAGCAGATGGCGGTGCAACAAAGTAGAAGAAATGCAAGACAACATATGCAAGATACCCACAATCAATAAAACATTGCCAAATTAGAATAGGCACCTTGATGGGTGAACAGGACAGGCCATCTGCCTTTAACTCCTCGAGGTTAGAATAGTCATTAGGATCATATTCTGAACAACAGTCAACAGGTGGGGAGCGTATGAGTTTCATTGCATCCAGAATGGCACTCAATGCCTTGGTGCCAATTTTGTAAGTCATTGCAGTGTTTAGCTTCAAGAGTGGACTGCTGCTAGTGCGACACAAAGCAGCTACACAGATCATAGTGTAGATATAACGGGAAAACCTTAAGCATCAGAGTAAAATCAGCAAAGTGGAACTTGCTGGAATATATGTGCTAGTATTGCCGGTACGGCTAGAAAGGCTTCGGATACCAGCTCTCTTCAAGTGAAGGTGCGGTACTGTTAATATCAGTATAACTCTCAAAGGCGACACAGCTCCGTGCATTTCCTTGCTATTCTTATAGGATTCAAGTGGGCAGGCCATTACAAATCCTATTCCTATGTTTACAAGATCCTACGAATCAAAGAGGCTCAATGTGTCCATCACAACCGACTGTATAGACCTCTACACTGCAAATGTCCCTGCTCATCTTCAGTACAAGGAACATACTGTACTACTAGCATACTCCCTCCGTTCCAAAATATAAATCTTGGTAGAGATTTCCACTATGGATCCCATACAGATGTATCCAGATACATTTTAGAGTGTAGATTCACTCATTTTGCTCCATATGTAGTCCATGGCGGAATCTATACAAAGACTTGTATTTAGGAACGGAGAGAGTACATACTAAAGAAGAACGGAAGAGGAACATGGTAAAGAAGAGCAAGCAGATTTTGGATAATAAAATGTTGGTTGCGCAGTGCCCGCACATGATGAACCAGAGCGCATTAAGAATGCAACTCCCAGCAGTCTCTCGACCATTTCAGGCGGTTGGATGAAGATCCTACGTCTCCTAACCCTTCTTCTTCCTCGTCTCTGATTCTTCCCATACAGAACACCGCACGGGCCACCGGCCAGACCACCGGCCCCCATCGCATGTGTTCCTCCGCCACCCCCACCCCCCACCCGCGTCGAGTTTTCTTCATTCGGCGAGGCCCCACAACCACCCGAGCCCCTTGGATCGCACCGGCGAACTCCGGCGAGCTCTGAAAAATTGACTGACCCAATTTTGAAATTTAGTCTACTATGATTTAACTAGTGTGGAATATAAAAGTGGAAAACCATAAGCATTGGGAGTATATTGTTGAGCATGCCATGGCGAATCTGAAGGTGCAAACCGGACAAAGGCAACTTCACAGCCAAGACAAGAAATCAGAGTAAATCAGTGGCGATCTATTTTCTTGCTGCGATAAATAAGTTGAGCAGATACGAAAGAGTACCGCCTCTGGTGCGGTGCCATGTACGCATCTGCTGAGAATTTGACGGTGATGCGGTAGCGATGGCTGTCGGCGGCGTGGAAGCAGATCTAGGAGGGTAGATGGTGGCGGTGGGGTGCGGTGGACGAGACGGTCATAGGAGCGGCGCTGGCAAGGTGGACGATGGCGGGGATGAAGCGAGAGGACGGGATGCAAGGGTCCCGGTCCAAAGGCGTGGATGAGAGAGATCAATCTCTTGTAATGGACGGCGGCGTCGGGGTATCAGCTCCGGCATGGTGGAGGAGGACGGCGGTGGATGGGGTGGCGGACGGCGGCGGACGGAGGAGGGTGGGGTGGAGAGGGTGTTTTGGCGCCCACGGAGTACGAATGGGGAAAAGGGAGGTAGAGAGGAAGGGGGAACCATGTATTCAGGGCGCGCTTGTCTCAAATGCGAGGAAATTTACAAACTTAGCCCCCGTTTCAAATTTCTACTACATCACAGCAACATTAGTTGGTTGGGGATAGGATGGTAATCTCGCATACACCGAATATTTGCCGACGAGAGTTTGTTTTTGGCGCCCACCGTGTATGAATATGAATCGGGGAGGGAGTCGATTTCGGCCGAGGGCACACTGTGTTTTGGCGCCCACCGTGTATGAATCCGGGTGAGAGGCGGTTACGTCATGTTTGGGTGAAATTACAAACCTACCCCTATTGAAACTTATAGATATCCAGCAGATAGGCTTTGCGTGGCAGGGATAGGCAGTAGTGATTTCCATCTCGCAGATTTTGGTTTCGGGCGATTACTGCGACTTTCCCCGCTTCGTTCAAATTTTGCACAGTGCACGTTTACCGTGCCAACTCAATTCGAATCCTGTTTGTATTCTACTATTTTTTTCGGGCGGGATCCATTTTCAATTGGAATTACATTCTATATACATCATTTTTTTATATATACTTTCAAAAGCACAACAAAGAATTCTGCTCCTTTATATGTATAATATGATTTACAAATACAACGATCTTGAAATATTAAGGTTGAATTCAAAAAAAATTAACCAAATTATGTTCTACTAAAATGTATGGATCAGTAATATCTACATATTAAATAACATAGATGTGCGTGAATTCATATGAGTATGCATGTTTGATAGATCAATTTTGGTTCGAGTATGGTTTACATGTATCATCATCTCGAATTCAAATATTTGAATCCCTTTTTTTGTTCACTCCTTTCACGCCCATCTCTCTCGCATGCATGCTCCTTCAGGTAGCTATCACTCTCTTTTCTCTAGCTCACCCGCACGCTCACTTCATGTTTCTCCTATCCTCGCAAACATGGTCTCTCGATGTCTCCCTTGAGAAGTGTCACACTCTCCCTATCATTATACATTACATGCTTTTCATTATCTCTCACGTCTCTACTGTTCTCTGGTGTCACTCGGTACCTAAGCTTTCTTTTTACCGCCACACACACAGTCTCCACTCGTCTTTCACTTTGTCTTTCTCTCTATGGAATTCTCTCACACACCCTATATGTGTCTACATATGACTCATACCACTAAAATTACTCTCTCTCTCTCTCTCCTATAGACACAACATTTGTTGCGGTCTCCTTTTCGTCTCCATCCCAGACTGACACCGATCAGACAACCCCGACTACCGTCTCCTCTCTCTCTCACAGACACACACACACAACTCCTACTTCCACTCCCCTTCCCGACTACCGTCTCTCTCTCACACACACACACAAAACTCTTGCTTTCGCACCCCGACTCGTATTTCTCTCACAAACATTTATCGACTAGCTAGCCTCTAGATAGGTTCATACACCTGCACACTCATGCTTCCACCATCGCATACATGTCTCTCTCCCGCTCCTTGTATCTATGTAGCTTTTTCTTCCCTTCTTGAGACACGCCCTCTCGATCGTGCACACACACACTATCGCCTCATTTTAAGCTGATACCTATCGCACACACACTACTTGTGTCTTTGTCACACATGCACTCCGTCCTCCTCCACTCTCCCTCTCTCTCACACACACATGGGCTTTTTGCAACAACTAGCAAGATGCCCATGCGTTGCATGGAACATCAATATGCATTTTTATGAGTAGTTTATCTTGTGGGGGGAAAGGATGAACGAGGGAAGACCTTATTTGCAAATGTGGAGAGGGGTGTGAGTATCTTTTTGCAAAATTGCCATAGTTTCCTTCCTATCCGTCAGATATAGATCAGACGGCCTATATTGCAGGATGGAAGGCACACGATCATCACCGACAATGCTTTTTATAAGAGTAGGGATAAAAAATAGAGTTGGTGATGATGGTGGGCCTGCCATCCTGCAATGTAGGTCGTCCGATTTATATCTGACGGATAGGAAGGAAAATATGGCAATTTACCCACACTCTTCACCACATTTGCAGATAAGGCCTTCGCTCGTTCATCCTTTTCTCCCACAAGATCTTGATGTTCCGTGCAACGCACGGGCATCTTGCTAGTAAGAGTAGAAATTAGACATATACCACTTCTCGAATCTTGAAACCAACAACATTCCTCCCTTATCTCATCAAAACCGCCAAAGGAATATATTTTGAGTGAAACATAACATATTTTTAGTGATATACGTATTTCAAAACTAGACTTTTTTTCTATCAAATCGGTGAATATGTATTAATCTACTTTGATCCTGTGGCAACGCATTGGCACATTGCTAGTAGTTATTATAATTTTTTGGACACCAGACAAACGGTGGAGTACATATACGAAGAGAAGAGGCGCACGCATGCAGTCGGCCTCTCACTGTCTCACACACATGAATGTTACGTAAAGGTGATGTTAACAAATAAACCCTAAAACCCTAGGTGCATGATTGCTGCATTCGCGGGTACCGGGTACGTGGTGGAGCACCTTTGTAGGAGTTGATGGTCGGGACGACAGGTGAATGACTTGGAGCGCGGTGGCTTGCCAGTTGCCACAGGTCGAGTAGCCACGTTTAAAATATCGTTTTTTAGCGGGGTTAAGACTTCCGATTTTCAATGGCACATTATAAGTAGTAAGTAGTTTTTAGAACGATTGGTATGGAGCGAAAATAGAATTCATTATACTACGTACCTCCTTGGCGTATGGTTGTATGGGTTTATGTTACGAGATGTTGAACATGGTAGTTCTAGGGCAAATACTATGGTTTAGATTTAGATGCTGGTATTTTCAGTAATCGGAAGGGGAAACCCTTCTTTGATTAAAAAAACTACTACCTCCATTCTGGTTTACTAGTCCCCATCGTACTTTGGGTCAAAGTTTGTCCATGAATTTTACTTGTAAAATGTGAATGGAAAACGAGATTTTGTTATACCCAAACAAAAAAGGACTGGAGGGAGTGATTGCTCTGACACGGACGCGACCTCTCATAGGGCAGGCATTGAACCGGCGCTCCGGCCAAGAGGGCCGCACTCGCTGCAGGCCCGGCTGAGCATGCCTCCTCGCCGCGTGCAACCAGCTTAAGACTACCCCGCCTGCCTTCATTGAATCCGCGTGTGTGCCGGCAACACGTCCTTCCGTGAGCCGACAGGCATTTTAGAACACAAACAATGACTAAAATATAATTAATTTATGCATGTTCTTGACTTGTTCTGCTCACACTGGTAGCAGGAACTAGTAGAGGTTTTTCTTTATTTATAACTCTCCTCACATTTTTTTGGCTTTGAAGTGAATCATGGTTGTGGACATTATGTATGAATGTGCAGATATCTGTGAACATGAGTTTGATGTGGAAGTTGAACTTGGAATGTCGGGCTTGCGCGTGAACTATACCATGTCCAATGCTTCATCTATTATTGTTTGGAAAGTAATTGTTGTTATTACATGACCCAAAAAAACATTTTGTGCCACATCAGTAGATGCACAGACATCACAACAGGCATGATGACTGGATAAACATTTGAACCTAGCTATTATGAAGGAAATTTTGTATTGACAACAGTTTTAGATAGCAGGAGACGCCTAGCCTGCTCTGCCTCTGCTAGCTTATTTCTGGCTTCTTCCATCTCTTCTTTGGCTTGGGTGAAGAGAGCATTTGATTGCTCTTTTCGCTTCTTCGGGAACTCAGCTACATTCTCAAGGGCTGCTGCACACTTTCTTTCAGCCTTTACTAATGCCACGAGGACACGAACAGCTGATGACTCCACCTGGCTTGTGTGTAATCCAGCATCATCTGGGAATTTGCACCTTGTGTCTAATCCAGCATCATTAGGGAACTGGCACCTTGTGTGTAATCCAGCCTCATTTTGGAAACATGATCTCGAGGTTGACCATACTTCCCTCCTCGCAGGAACTACATCCTGACATGAAGTTACTTATTTTTTAGATCAATACTAAGAGAAACCTAGATCCATTTAGTAGAAGCTAGATAAACAGAACTCAGAGAAGTGAATTCAAAAGGAAAAGAAATATAAAAACAGACTACAAGGTGAGAACACCCACTTCCTACATCAAGTTAAAAACGAAAGCATTAGGACGATTAAGACTCTTCTTATTACACATCGAAGAACACCGCACTTAAGAGAAACAGAAACTACAACATATACACATCGAAGAACATGAGGCTAAACGAAAGTAATTGAAAGGGTGTTACTTACCAAAGCTCGTTTTACAGGTTCGGTGCAGCTCCTCTTTAACTTTCCACTCTCCTTGAAGATGTCCCGAATATCCCGTGTTTGGTATTCATTGCTCCTCCGCATGTTCACACTCGTGGTTTTAAAATCTCAACATGGCAAGAAAAATACTACTAGTAATACTCGCACATCTTGTGGGCAACATTAAAGCACTCGTCTGCCATGTTAGAGCATCTCCAACAGAATTGCAACGCGCAGCGCTTTAAAAAAAGCGTTTATAGTGCTGAGATCAAGAAGTAGATACTAGAGAGTAAAGGATAGTTCTCAGCATAGATAGATAAAAAAAGATACCCATACCCCTCTCCAGATTTGCAAATAAGGCCTTCCCTCGTTCATCCTTTTCTCCCACAAGATAAACTACTCATACAAATGCATCTTGATGCGTGCAACGCATGGGCATCTTGCTAGTTCTAAAAACCTTTCCATCATTTGCCACACTGCTGGTTGCAGATGAAAAACCTACCCAAGCACAGCGCGATACAGGAGCGACGCACAATTACAAGCTGATATTCTGTTGGACAATGGAGGCTATAACCAATTACTTTTACGGGAACAAAAGCACCCAGGAAAATTGAAGGGTGGGTATGAACAAAATTGGAATTGCACATGTACTGCTAAGTAATTCAATACACACATTACCAATCGAGGAGGAGAACGATGGTCGCGGCGGCCTCTGTGAGTCATGGTCGGCAACGGGAGTCAGTTCATTGTCCACGACGGTGGTACTTCTGCGCTTTGCGTCGGCTTCCGGGGAGCAGATCCGAGACCGTGGATGACGATGCCGGGGAAGAGGCTCCGTCTACGACGATGACGGTGGACCAGCTCCAGTGCAGCATACGAGATTGTTGATGAGGCAGATGCGCTGTGGTGGACGAGTGCGCCGATGTAAAGGGGAGGAGCACGAAGGCTGCAGTGTCGTGGAGAAGTCTATTTTGCGGTGGGGATAGAAAATGGGGAGTATTCAAGTGTACTATTCTGGGTGTCGGGGTGGGGCTGGCTGGGTAGGGTGAACCTAAAGTTACGAAAACAGCCCCCTACCAAGCGTCGTCCGTAGGCCTGTTCCGAAGGCTATGATGGTAACTTCCCACTGCTCGAATCAGGGTCGCGGGAGATTTTCCCGCCGACCTCAAACTTTTGTGACACTCGACTCCCTGTGTGGCGTGTTGAGTGATTCGGCTAAGCGACTAGCGAGTAGTAGTAGTAAACTCTGCATATTAGGTTTGACCGAAGTCAAACTTCCTAAAGTTTGACCAAGTTTATATAAAAATATAAACATTTACCATAACAAATATGTATGATGTGGAAGTACATTCAATAATGAATCTAATGGTATTTATTTGTTATTGTATATGTTAATATTTTTTGTTATAAGCTTTCTGAGAGTTTACAAAACTTGACTTTGACCAATGCTAATACGCGGACTAAAATAAAAACGGAGGGAGTACACATTTGTTTTCTTAGTTTGTAGTGAACTAATCATTTGTTGAAATTGTGAAATAAATATATTAGGCTATTGACTTCGAATGTAATGGTCTATACAATTCAATAGTTACAATCATTGTCGAATCCCAAGATGTATACAAGGTCTATAGTACTTCACAACATGCTCAAACTCACATAATCCCAGTCAAATGAGAATCTAAATGCATTTCAGAGTTATTACTTTGTAGGATGCAACAAAAACAACCAAAACTCTACATCAGCCATTATAGAAGCAACATTTTGACGTATCCCATTGTGTGAATGAAACGTGCAGAGAGAGCTTTTGAAGATGGAGCAGATAGGGCGGGAAAGATTGTATGTATGTGGATGAGAGAGTTGGAGACAAACCTAACGAGACAGAGAGAGAGAGAGAAAGAGAAAGAGAGAGGAAGAAGTTAGGTCTGTGAGAAAGATGGAGACATGTAATATACGTGATTCTGTATACGTGGAAGGAGAAGAGACAACATGTTTGATGAGAGAGCTGGAAAAACATGGACGAGAGGGGAAGGATCTCATGGGTTGAGGGATTGACAATTTTGTGCGGGGGAGAGAGGGATTAGTAATTTTGTGCAAGAGAGAGGGCGGGGGGAGGAGTCAGTCGTCGTCACATCACCCTGCTTCCAAATGACCCCGCATTCTCTAGCGCGGTGTGGTCGCTGTCTTCGATCTGCTCGATGCCCTCTTTGAAGATTGAGGTGTTGTGCATGTTGGGGTGCAAAGAAGCACAAGCGAGAGTGGTTGCCGTATAACCTTGGATGGGGATGAATTGTGTGCTTGGGTGTGTGTGTGTGTTGTGTTGTGTTGTGTGTGTGTGTGTGTTTGTGTGTGTGTGTGTGTGTGTGTGTGTGTGTGTCAGATATTGAGCGAAAACAAACCTAAGGAGAGAAATGGGTATTTATGAAGAGATTGTGCGGGCCTTGAGGTGGGCAGGGGCCGAGTGAGGGTGTCAAAATGTGCGCGTTGATGCATATGTTGCATGCGATCGTGCGAGGGACAGACTAATCGAGAGAGATGGTTGTTGTGTTACAGATGCTCCTCTCTCTCTCTCTCTCTCTCTGTCTCTCTCTCTCACACACACACATACACACACACACACACAAGTAAACTAGAAGACCGTTCTCTCATGTATACACAACGTATCGGCATCTGTCTATGTCTCACTCATGCATGATCATTTGCACATTCACACCTCTCTATGTCTGTATCACACGCACACCGTCTCCACATTGCCCTTCTGCCACAACACACATATGGACACATACACACGTTCTCTCACAGTCACACACACAAGATAAGTATTAAAAAAACTAGTGCGCACCTAAAACGTCCAAATCCAAATAAACACAAATTGGAGCTAAATTCAAATATATGGAAATATTGCAGCGTCAAGAACTTTCCCAAGAAAAAAAAGTTGAGTAATATTCGAGGGTTGTTTTCACACACAAAAAAAGGTTCGGTGGATGTCCTTCGAGCATGACACGATGACGCACTGTTCGATCGACCGCGCGGCCGCGGTTCACGCGCTTGCACAGGATTCCGTATCGTGGCTGTGGTACTAACTTCAAAAAAAAAAGCGCTGCCTAAGTCTAATGTTTACGTGTACTAGTACGGTTTTCTTTTAAGTTTGACCAACCTCATATAAAACTAAAGTAAGCTCCCATACGCGCAATCATCAATATGCCGCTGCCGCCGTTGCGCATGCCGGCGCCCGCCTGCTCCGGACAACAATTTGTCGCCCATCACCGCCATGTTGCCGCCATCCCTGTGCCATGAAGCTGAAGGCTCGCCCGCTCACGTCGTCTACAGTCCCTCCTCGCCATGCCGCCGCGCTGCCAAGAACGCGAGCAGCTGGTGGAGCCGTGTCTATGCACGCAGCATACAAAGAGGAGGACGAGCGTGTGCTCCAGCACGGCGGCGAGGAGGAACTAGCGTGTCATTGTCGTCTCCGCCCGCACGGAGGAGGCGCACATGGTGGCTGTCACGGCGGAAGCCGGTCGCGCACGCGTCGAGCCTGCAAACCGGGTGCGGACGCGGAATCTACCTTCGAGACCTTGAATGCCACGTGGATCCTGCAATCTGAAGGAGCAATTTGGGCAGTCGACTCATGTGAGCCGTTTGATGCAACATGGATGGCTAGAAGGGCTTCTTCCACCTCTTCTGTCGTCTTCTTCCTTCGCTCCGTCGAACTTCTTTCACAAATCGACTGACCCAAATTATACTACTAGTATGAACGTATTAAGTACAGTAGGAACACGAAGGTACGAGCAGTAGTACCAACTGCAAGAAGAACAGTAGTAAGATATAGTACTAGTACTACTCTACGTACTAAAGATTTCAAATAACGAGAAAGAACATAAACATAGTTCTGTTGGGGCCTCAGCACAACACACCCTTGAAAATAAACTAAGCAACTAGTTCGCTTGACACTACAGTAGAACCAGCATGAGCGATGGCACTCCCACCTACTCGGAGTCCGAGTCCACGTCCTCGACTTCGTCCTCGTCCCTCTTCCTCTTCCTCTTCGCCGACGCTTATTTGCTTGAACCGGACACTGGGCTCTGCTTCTTCATCCAACCCATGTAGATATTTAAACAAAGGTAGGCATCCATTGCTGCGTACAGGATGTGATCTTCATCTAATGTCTTCGACTCCCATGCATGATGAAACTCGTGATGAGGTTTCTTCAGTTTAGCGTACGAAGGATCAATCATGGCTGCTGCCAGGGTCAGCATTGAAGGTTGAGAGGAGGACACCAGGCTTGCCTTCTGGAGATCGAAGGGCTGGCCTACAACGAGACCTATCCAACGCAGGACATCCCTGTCGTTCTTAAAGCCTAAAGTAACAAATTTCACTCTTTTGTCCTTGAGGAAGTTCTTAAAATCCTAGCACTCAACGTCGGCATGGCATATGTGGTAGACCAAGCAAACGTTATGTATGCAAACCTGGATCACAGTGGGCTTCTTACTCTCTTCTTCCTTTAGATCCTTCTCTCGTCCCAGGACTGTGGTGTACTCAACATCTAGCCCAGCGACCCACTCATCCGTTGAACTGTTGAACATGCGTAGGAAGCGAGCAAGCCATGCTTTCACCGTCACAGATCCACGTGTGTAGATGATGATGAACTGATCGCCGGTGATGGCTCTAACCTGGTACTCAGCGGCGACCATGGAGATTTGGGAGGCCATGGATTTTGGAGGAGGGTTAGGAGAAGTTGAACTATTGTACCCCGCAAAAACTGGGAGCGAACTAATGTGAAAGGACGGGACGACTGGGAGCGAACTGTTGTGAGGTAGAAGACGGGGACGAGTAGGGCGTGCAAACGGCGTGGGGTTGCTGGCTTGCCCAGTGGATAAACGGCTGCAAGCCCCCAAAGAGTTCTCGAGAACTATGCGGAACCCACTAGATGTCATGTCTACTAGACCCATACCGTAGGCCTGACGGTATAGCTTCTTCCTGTTCGCATGCCATGCCGGTGCATGGATGTAACTTCACTTAATTATGTCAACTGTCGTGCCTCCCACGACCTTCGCCTCCCTCGCGCGGTCTCGCCCTTTGAGACTTCGACCGGCTATAAATGAGCAATTTTTTTGCCTACTCTGCATGCATGATACTCCCTCTGGTCCTTTTTACTCCCGTCAACCGTTTGCCAAGTGTTTGACCAAATATATACTTTTTTAACACCACCTTATATTAATTAACCAGCCACACCAGTACAATCATTCAATACAATATTCACCACACAGGGCGGTACGTTATTTACAAGAATACGATCTAATCTATTGTCAAAGCTATACTTAGCGATTAAGTGTGCCACCTTATGGGCCGAATGGCTAATCTTTGACAATTGAAGATTGTTGATAAACTTCGAGATGCTCAACGCTTTCATCTTCAGGTCACGCATAGCAGACCTGTCATAGTCCCCCGATGCAAGAGACGCTACCACAAAAGAGCAATCAGTCTCTAAAATTACAGGATTATGAAGAGAAATACCTATGTAGAGACCAGCAATGCAAGCCCGAACCTCCGCTTCCTCCACGCTTTGATAGGCATCAATGAAATCCCATGACCAAATTTATACTAAAAATATCAATATCTACAATACTAATTATAATGAGTATAAGAACTACGTGTTATAATGAGTGTAAAAATATTGATTTGACATTGTGAATGTTGACTCCCTCCATCTAGGTGAGTAAGTCATCTTAGGATGTGCACCGTGACCAAGGAGGAGGGGAAAACGAGGGACATTAATGTTTATTTGCTAATTAAATAGTATTACATGCAATGAACTAACCACTGCATGTCATGTTTGATAGTCTCAGGTCATTAAAAGCATGCACACCCTCATCTCTTATTGGTTGATATGTCAAGAAACAAGAAACGAGGTAGAAGTTAATGCACCACGCCTACGTGTTTTGGTATTATTTGGTTTTCGTAAGATGACTTACACACCTAGCTATTAGAGTACCACTACCTCCCTTTTAGTTTAAAGGGCTCGACTCAAAATTTTCACCAACTCTTGGCAAGATAGTAGAGGCGGTGGAATAGTTTTTGAAGTCTGCAAAAGTACTCAACTAATGTTGTTGTTCTTCACAAAAAATGTGTTTACCAATGCATGCATGAACACTAGTTACTCTAACCCCCCCTCTCTTCTTCAATTCTTTGCCACATCAGCATGTTTGCTATTCCCGTGTGCATGATACCAGCTAAGATACCACCATGATGGCCAGCCTTAATCATCGCATGCAACATGTGTGGGGCGTGTATGTTTTTAATGACTTGAGACTATACCTAGCCCGGCATGCAAGATGACTTATTATGCACCATTCCCCATACCTGCAGGAAGCCCGTTCGTCTCCAAATCTTTTCCTCTCCATGTGTGGAAACAATATGCCTGCCAAACTCTCCTTCTCCCTCCGGCGGTCCCACCACTCCACCCCGTGTGAAAAAATATGCATGCATGACTCTCCTCCCCCCACGCTCGTCCAATCCATTGTGACCAGCAATATTTCCACCCCTTCGCTCCCCCGTAATTTACTCCAACAAATATGCCCACGTAGCTTTTACTTAACTTCAGGTGCATTGGGTCACTGACATACGGGCCCAGCAGTGTACTGGCCCACATGTCAGTGACGCAACTGGACCTGCAGTTAAGTCAGTGCAGCACAGTCCATATCTTACGTAGGTGTGCCATTGCTCGCTATAAATAATGCGCCTCCCACGACATCGATATCTCCTCCCCCTCACGTTCACGTTCATCGCTATCTCCTCCCCCTTCCTCTCACATCGACCACCATGGCATCGCCCCTCCAAAGCCCTAGGAGCCCCTCGCTGCACCGCGCGGATGGTCACGCGTCGCCGTTCCGTTCCTCGCCGCCACTAGTCGAGGAGGACGCGTTGGTGTTCCTCTCCTCGCCGCTACGCAACGCGTCGCCGTTCCGTTCCTCGCCGCCACAAGTAGAGGAGGACGCGTCGGTGTTTCGCTCCTCTCCGCGACGCGACGCGTCGCCATTCCGTTCCTCGCTGCCACTAGTCAAGGAGGACGCGTCGATGTTCCGCTCCTCGCCGTGATGCGTCGAGGTGGACGCATCGGTGTTCCCAATCTCGCCAGCACGCGCGTCGGAGGACACGTCGGCTCCCTGCTACGAGGAGAACGCCGCGCCGCCCGCCGAGCCCCCCAGCCTTGAGGAGCTTTGGAAAGAAATGGATGTCGCCTTGTGGGAGGCTTTGCCTCCAGCAGAGCGCGCCAAAATAGAGGTGGAGAAGAAGGCCGAGGAAGAGAAGCGCACCGTGCAACAAGCTTTCTGGGAGATCTATGTCACGTCCGAGAGAGTCAAGCAATTGGTTCTTTGGCAGAAGGCTCATGCGAGGGTCGTGAGGGTGGCAGAGGACGCCCGTGCCGACGCCCTGAGTGCAGTCGGGCCCAAGCGCCTCATCTACGCTTGGTGGTACGTGGACCGGGTGCACGCTTCCAGCTAGCAGGAGTACCTGTTGGCGCCGGATCACCACACCGGTGAGATCACGCTCGCCCGCCAGCAAGCCGCCAATCAGCACCTCGCGAGTTGCAAGGCTGAGGAAGAGGCGTTGTGTCGGCGTGCTGGGAAATAGCCGCACACCAGGGCACTCGTGGCACGCTGCAAGCGCTCCTGCGAGCTTCGTGGCTTTTAGGAGGAGTATAATTTTTGTTTCATAAGGCGATCTCATTAGTTTTGGGATGCAAATGATAAATCCCGAACGTTCAGGAATTTTTAGCGTCCTTAATTAAGTATGTAAAAGGTAATGTTTGGAAACGTTGTGTATTATTACGCATTTTGCAAGTACGTGCATATAGCACAAACTTTACTATATACTATCGGACTACACGTCTCTCTCGATATATGCTTGCAGACTGTGCTACTCCCTCCGTCCAGGTCAATAAGTCATCTTTGGTTGTGCACGGTGACCAAGAAGGAGGGAAGACTTGTACACCTAGACGGAGGGAGTACTACTATTACTTATGTACGTGCAAATGCACGTTTTAACATTACGATGCGGTTTTTGTAAAAGTAGAAAAACAGCACTAGTCAAGCTTGTGAAACGATTCAATGCAAAACAAATGCAAAAGTGCTCGTTTGATTGTTTACTTTTAGCTTCCTTCTCTATGGTTATTTCTCTATCGTACTTTGTACGGAGCATCTCACTGGTTGGAAAGGCATGCAAATTCCCAAACCGCTTCCTACACCCTGTATAGAAATTTTTTCCGAACAAGTTGTGCCATGCAATTGGAATTCCAACTTGAGTACTACTACTAGTAGGAGTACCAGGGGCCAGTTCTTTTAGGCTTCTAGATTAATAATCCCATAACTACTACCTCCGTCCTGGTTTATTGGTCCCCATTGTAATCTGTGTCAAATTTTGATCATAAATTTAACTAATGAAATGTTAGTGCATGTCACATGCACTACTCCATCCGTCTAGGTGAGTAAGTCATCTTAGGATGTGCACCGGGACCAAGGAGGAGGAGAAAATGAGAAACGTTACTGTTTATTTGCTAATTAATAGTATTGCATGCAATGAACTAACCACTGCATGTCGTGTTTGATATCTCAAGTCATTAAAAGCATGCACAATCTTTATCTCTTATTGGTTGATATGTCAAGAAACAAGAAACGAGGTAGAAGTTAATGCACCGCGCCTAAGTGTTTTGGGATTATTTGGTTTTTGTAAGATGACTTACACACCTAGATGCACCGCGCCTAAGTGTTTTGAGTAACATTTTATCAGTTAAATCTTTGGTCAAAATTTAGCACAAATTACAATGGTGAGGAATAAACCAGGACAGAGCAGTAGTTTAGAAGCCCAAATAAATGAGTGAGGCGCCTTATTGTTACTCTCCACTATGACTAGTCTTGTGGGAAAAGTTGGGGAAGCCGCCAAAAGAACTGGCCCTAGGAGTAGTAGTTAGGGATCGAGTGTGGGAGATGAACCGGAGAAAGTAAATGCAGAGAGATGAAATGCAAAAAAGACGCAGGGATGTGATGGTTGCTTGTCCGTTTATTTTACCAGGCCATTTATTGCTGGGAGTGGTTGGGTTTTGTGATATGACGGCTTTACTGCCACGCCACGAGCGGAGTGAGAGGTGAGACTCCCGTGCAGCGCTGCCCTCTACAATTGTACTACATCGGTCGTAGTTTATTAGTCCCCCGTTGAATCTGACTGAAGATTTAACTGACAAAATGTTAGTGCATGTCAACAAAAACTATATCGTTGGATTCGTATTTGAACATAGTTTTGAATGATATAATTTTAGGTGACATGCATTAGTATTTATCGTACTATATATAATCTTAGTTCAATTTTTAGTCGTACTAATCTATAGTAGTAAGGTGCCTGTGCGTTGCACCGAAGAGTGAAATGCATTGATCGGGGAGTTGTTTAATTTGACAAAGGATGTGGGGGTCATCTCATGTGTAACGGGTATCGATAGGTTTCTTCGGATATTATCTCATCTCTAGAGCTCACAAACATCCGGGTGAAATAGATAAAAAGGTATCTTTTGCAAACAAAGGCGTTCAACTGTTCAACCTATATCCAAAACTTGTGAAGAAATAACACTTATTGTGCTTTGCAAGAAATGATATTTAAGAATTAGTTTTTGAGTATGGATTGTTATACATGTTGGCTACAGATGACATGGCACTTTGTTATAGTCAACAGTTGGCTATACTATTAAGTAATATTAACCATGCCCTTATACACCTAGACGGAGGGATTAAATCAGGATGACTTGCAAGGGGGCAGAGGAGATGTAAGAAATGGTTCATCGTAAGTCTTTCACCAGTACTGTAGACTAAACCATAAATGGATACACTTTTATTCATGCGCGATACTCCAATAGAGCAAGATCATGCATGGAAGTCTCCACATGCTTAGACAGCGGATTACATTGAGCGAAGACTAATGATCAACATTTAACTTGATAATGCGTATTTTTTTAGAAGAATAGGGAGGCTCCTCCCCGGTTCCATTATCAAATGAAACCCAAAGTGTCTTACATCAGCTCACTGAGAGGAGCAGTTCAAATGAAGGACTGCGGCGAAAGCCACTCAAGTTTAACGACAAGCTTACAGAATCAAAAGCGGCAAAGACACGGGCCATAATTGCCCACACACACACACTACATGTTTTCTAAGTGCACTTGATAATTCATATGTCCAGGTGAACCTCCTTCGAGTCCCCGTGCACAAAGTCGGCAGGTAAAGGATGGAACGGATGCCATGGGTTTTCCAAGTCCACATTGGCGGCATAGTCCCAGCTCCCCAGAGTCCAAGTCTGTCCGATGAGGCCCGTGTCACCTCCCACGCGACTCGGAGGGGTAGTAACATTAACCACGCACCCGTACATCTTCCTCGTGTCAGTGTAAGCATCAGCGGCGACCCCCCTGACGCACATTACAGAGACGTGGCGGCGGCCTGCGCGGGCCTCGCCGGTGCCCACGATCAAGAGGAAGATGTTGCCGTCCTCCTCTGAGACTAGCAGGAGGCAGTGATCCTCCAGCGACTCCGGCATGGTGAACCGGTAGCACGTGTCGTACTTGATGTTCTCCGCCAAGGGCCAGCAGTGACCGTTGTACGCATCCGTGAGATGATGCACCATGTCCGCCGGCGAGCCACAAAACGGCATCGGGCACTCATAGCAGTGGACGAAGGGATCCTTGGAGGTAAACTCGGGCATGGGCAGCCCGACCCGACGACCCGGCCCGAGCCCGGCCCAAAAAACCCGGGCCGGGACGGGCCGGGCTTGACATTCGGGCCGGGCTCGGACTTTGTTTTGCAGCCCGAAAGATAGTTCAGGCCGGGCTCGAGCTTCATTTTTCCCGTATTTTGGGCTGGGCTTTCGGGCTTCGGGCCGGGCTTGCACGTGTGCGTACTAGAAAATAGCATTTGGGCTGGGCTTTCGGGCTTCGGGCTTGACTTCGGGCTGGGCTCGGGCTTGAAAATATGGAGTATTTCGGGCTTCGGGCTGGGCTCGGGCTTGAGAAATGAAGGTCGGGATTTTACAAGCCCGGCCCGAAACCCGGCCCGGCCCGGCGTTTGCCCAGGTTTACTTGGAGGCATCGACCAGGCCGTCCATGAAACAAGAGTGGCTGTAGGGGACGTTGCGCCAGTTGAATATATGAGCAAGTTACTATGAGATTTAATCCGAATAAGCACAAAATAAATCATGACGGCTATAACAGAGATGAAATTAATCATGTGGAGTAGCATAGTAGTAGGATACATAGTAGAAACATGAATTCTACCACGATTTCGAATAGGAAGGACCGAAACACATACGGTGGAACGGGAGTAGCACCGTTGGCATTGAGGTTGTCGCCCATGTCGTTGAGGAAGAGGTTGCCGAGGTCGGGGAAGAAGTCATCGTCGGTGAAGTCGTGGCTGCCAGCAGTCGCGAGAGTGCGCTCCCCAGATTTCAACAGCGCCCGCCGAATGGAGCGCAGGAGGGAGTGGCTGTAGGGGACATTGCGGCCGCCGAATGGAGCGCAGGAGTAGCACACGAAGCAGTAAATGGTGTCCTTACTAGTACTCCCTAGTCTCTATCTATCTATATCTATATATATCTACTCTTATAGAAAACCGAGTTGGTGATGATGGTATGCCTGCCATCTTGTAATATAGACCGTCCGATCTATATCTGACGGATAGAAAGCCAACTATGACAATTTTACAAAAGATACCCGCACCTCTCTCCACATTTACAGATAAGGCCTTACCTCGTGCTCCTCCCTATGTCTCTATCTCTACTACTTTTTTTATACCAAATCGAATAGTCTTGCACCGTCCGCTGCACGCTCGGCTGAACACGCCTCCTGGCCTCCATCATCACCAACTGAGTCTTTTATAGGAGTAGGAGTAGAGAAAAAACCGAGTTGGTGATGATGGTGTGCCGTGCAATGCACGGGCATCTTGCTATTTTTTTTGCATATAAGTCCAAACACCACATAGACACAGTCTTTGAGCATGGTTCGTGGTCGTTCCACGATCAGGCATTGAAGTTTGTAACTATTTTAGATTAGAATATACTACTCCTCCGGTGCTAGTAGCAGAGCAGAGTCCTACTCTACTACTCTACTCTAGCAAGCTAGGGCATAGTACTGTAGTAGGTACTGTAGGGAGTACCAGTACTGTGATCACTCAAGCAAGTTGTCTGGCATTGATATGACCCTACGCTGCTGGTATGTGTCTCGTAAGTCAAGAGGCGTGTTGTAGTCATCATCACCTGTCCACTTCCCACGGCACATATTCGCTTCTCCATCTTTGTCTGCACATAATCTCGTCCAAGCTTCCATCCCCGCTAAGGCGCCTCCCCCCCTCGTCCGAAACCCAAGCACTAACAATGGCAGAACCGAGCAGCACCACCGAAAGAGTGGATGGAATTCGCTCCCCACAGAGGTAATCAAGCTCATTGTTTCGCATGTGGACAATCTCAGTACCATGCCGCTCGCCGCGTGCTCGTCGGGGCTGTACCGTTTACTCAAAGCCCTCAGGCCAGAGCTTTTTAAGCCAGCTCCTTACTTGCTGATGCCGCCTGATCTTCAGAAATGGCATGTCACGCAGCATAACGATCATAGGGTGGCGAGCATCAACCCCCTTCACTGCGATCCGATCCCCGTCAGCCTCAGCTACATTAACGGTATGTACTGAGTCGGCATGAACACGTCTTGGATGGTGCTCGTCGACGGTCGCGGCAGCTGGATGCTCGCGGAGGTCTACACCCGGCGATTGATTCCCCTTCCTTCGATTAACACTGCACTGCTTTGGCACCGCGGCCCAGAATATTCGAAATTTTACAGTAGCCAACATAATACCAAGTTTGATTTGCTCAAGGTTGTAATCTGCCAAGTGCCCACAAGATCTGTGAATTATAAAGATTTTAGGCTAATTGCGTTCTTCAACCGCGGTCTCGCCTATCTAACAGGTCACTACGGTAAGTGGATAAATCTGCACGTCCACCGCAGGATCATACATCCTCCATGGTTCTCTGATGCCATTGAACACAAGGGCTTCATTTACGCTGTCGACTCCTTCTATGGCTGGACATATTGCTGGCCTACTCCAGTCATCGCTACAAACGGCTGTTACAGTAGTATGTTACTTTTGTATGATATCATGATGGCTTGCTTATATTACTGTCAACATTTACTGAAAAAATATTCATGCTCATAACATGATGTTCTTAAGATTGAATAAATTAAGAGCCCTTTTTTATTTGACTCCAACTTGATATGATGTTGTAGGCCGCCTGGTGTCCCTGCCCTTCCTAATCCCATAACCTTTCAAAGAAAAGCGGCATGGCAGTTGCAGGTGGTTCCTAGCACGATCAAACAACGGCGAAAGATTGATGATCGTTCGCACGTACCGGACGTGTTGTTTCGTGGAATACAATCACAGTCACTGCAAGGTCTTTGAGCAGGATCCCAGCTTCTCTGGGCCTTCAAGAATTTTTGACTGGAGGCTGTTAAGTAGCTTGGTACACGCTCTCTGTTTGTCGGACTGAATTATCCGATTAACCAGGAGATAACCGACGGCAAGGATCATGATGGCAGTGCAGTTTCGTTCATCAGGCAAAACTGTGTGTACACAGTGTACCATGCGTCTCTGCATGCACCATACCCTGATATGTGCCGCCACGCTCTGCAGCCCAAAGTAGGAGAGAGGGTCGCAAGTATCAGACTTCGACCTGCTGGCTGGAGTTTCCCCCGTCAGGCACCCATCTGGTTCAAGCCGTCAGCCAAACTCCACAGCTTAATAAATAGTAACGTCTAACTGAGCCAGTTAGTTAGATGCGTACACTTGGTGTAGTAGGATCTTTATTTAGTTTGATGCATACACTTGTTCTTTTATGGTAGCCCTTTTGTAATGATGGCAGATGTTTGGTTTGGAAGAGAGAGCTGCGTCTTCACTCTTCTGGCCTGCTTACTGCTTCTGTTGCACCCCCAGCCCTGGTTGTTGCTGCTGCTGTTTTCAATGTACAATCAGTAGTATATTCCGTCTGTTGGTTGAATAAATGTGTTGTTAGAACGACAAACACAATGTTTTGTAAGTCGTTGCACGGTTCGATCCTTTAGTGCCCCGTACCGTACGTAGCTCATACTACTTTTCTTACGGAACACATTTTCCACTTGTTGATAACATGCAGCCCACTGATGAAGGCCCAATAGAGAAGCCCATAATTAACTGGAAGGGAGGCTCTCACATGAATCCAGCCCAGGTACATGCTCATGGTCCCCTAAACATAAATAAGTAAATAAATAAATAAAGCTAAAGGCTCATGCACCAGTTCTTTGGGAAAATAGGTAGCCCAGTATTTCTTTTTGAAGAATACCCAAGCTAGGCCTATTTGTTTTCTCCGAATTACTGGGCTGCAAATCTTTCAAGACGAGGAGGGATGCATTCCGTCCTGGCCAAAGAGTATGGTCAATGTCTGTTAAAAGTAATATCAAAAGGGGTTGAAAATTCCAAAAATTTATAGCAAATGGGATATTAGTTTTTTTTTTGAATTTTGTTCTTCACTGATATCTTATACGTATTTCATTGGATTTAACATGACATAGTACTAATTTATTTTTAAATTTGTCTTAGTATGGCTATTTATTTTTGGATTAAGAATATTTCATTCCCCAGCAAAAATTTCCCACATATTTAGTTAATTTTTTGACCCTGGTACTGACCAGAAAATGGCCGGCAATTCTAAAAATGGAAAACGGGCGGCTGGCTTGTTTACGCAAGGCTTTGTCAGTGAACACACGATTCTAGCCGCCGTGCTTCTTCAATCTCTGATCTTCCTGCTCCAGCCGCCTAAACTAGCGCCGGCGGGACTGCCTGCTCCCTCCTCTTGTGGCCCGCTGTGATGCCGCGCAGGCTTCCCCGGCCCACCCTACTCCCTCCGCTGGCCTGGCCGCACACAATCAAGTGCCTCCTTATTACGCAAAAGAAATGATTCCTCCCACTGACATCTGGGGTGCACCGGTTGGGAGGCTGACCTGTGGGCCTACTACGTTGACGCGTACGCAGGGCTAGTCAACTTAGTCAACAAACGATTCTAGCAGCAGTAACCGTTGGATTTGAATCGAATTGTCCTGCTGCTTCTTCAATCGCTGCTCTTCTTGCACCAGCCGCCCAAACCAGTGCCGGGGAGACCGCCTGCTCCTACCTCCAGTGGCCGGATGTGCTGCCGTTGAGGCCTCATCGCCCCCTACTACTCCCACCGCTAGCCAGGCCCTGCGGCGACGGCAGCCTCACACCGCAGCCGAACCAGTGAACCCTTGTACTCCTCTCCGCGTGGGCATCCACTGCCGCGTCTTCCCCGGCTCCGCGTCGTCCCCTTCCTAGGCCTCGACGTCGTCCACCGCCTTGGTGCTCTCGGCGCGGCATGGTCAATGTGGTCAACGACATTCCATCGGAAGAGTACTGTACGTGGAGAGGCTGACAGCTGGGTCCACGGCCATAGCCTAGTTTTTTTGTGATTTGCCAAGTAAGTCGCTTTGTCAGGCCTGTTGGGATGCAAATCTTTCAAGACGAGGAGAGCTTTCATTCGGCTGGCCGAGAAAATGGCCCATCAGTAATGAGAAATGGGTTGTACATTTTTAAAACACATCAAACCAGCAATTAGTTTCAAATATCTTCTTTTATTATTTCGAGATTTTAAATTACATTAATTTTTATGCATGGAGAATTTGTTGGATTTAATATTGATATACATTTATTTTTAAAATTAGTTTGAATGTGAGTCGAAATTTCGGGATTAAAAACAGTTCGGACCGCACCGAAATATGCAAAATTTCATATAAGTTTTTAACCGTGGCCACAATATGGGCTGTAATGCTAACAAAAAGAATATGGGCTCCAAAAAAACCTTAAGAATTAGCAAATGGGATGTAAATTATTAAAAATAATGGCAGATGGGTTGTATGCTGTTTTCCACAGATTTGAGGCTTTCCTAAAAGAGGGTTGACGCACAAGCAGTGACTATTGGATGGCCATCCAACGGCCGTCGTGCTTCTTCAATCTCTGCTCTTCCTGCTCCAGCCGCTCAAACAAGCGCCGGCGGGACTGCCTGCTCCCTCCTCCCCACGGCCGGCTCTGACAGCTCGGACCCACCAGCTATATCTTCGTATGCAAGGAAGTGCCTCCTTATTACGCACAAAAAAATGAATACTCCCCCTGTTAGATGGGACCCAGTATAGTGGCAGGCTGACTTGTGGGCCTACTAAGTTGACGGGGACGGGGGGCTTTGTCAACTTAGTGAATATGCATGATTCTAGCTCCAGTGACCGTACGATATCCATCCAATGGCCGTAGTGCTTCTCCAACCTCTGGTATTCTTGCTCCAGTCGCCTAAACCAGCGTCAATCGTGCCTCGTGCTCTTGCCTCCCGTGGCCGGCTACGATGCGGCGGAGGCCTCACCGCCCCCTACTACTCCCACCGCTGGCCAGGCCATCCCTCTACTCACCCACACCCCCTGTTATTCTGCGGCGACGACAGCCTCACACCGCAGCGAACCAATGAACCCTTGTACTCCTCTACGCGTGGGCATCCACTGCCGCGTCTTCCCCGGCTCCGCGTCGTCCCCTTCCTAGGCCTCGCCGTCGTCCACCGCCCTGGTGCCCTCGGCACGGCGTGGTCAACATGGTCAAGGAACGGCTTCCATCAGATGTGGACTGTACGTGGAGAGGCTGACAGATGGGTCCACGGCCGCAGCAAGGAAGTGCCTCTTTATTACGCGCAAAATAATTATTCCTCCACCTGACAGCGGGGACCCACCGGACGGGCCACCATATTTCGTGAAAAAACATTTCCCTCCTGACTGCTGGGACCCACCAGCTACACCTTCGCACGCAAGGAAGTGCGTCCGGGCAAAAACAAAAACAAAACGATTCGCCCCCCTGACTGCTGAGACCCACCAGCTACATCTTCGCACGCAGGGAAGTGCGTCCGGGCAAAAAAAAACATTCGCCCCCCAGACTGCTGGGATCCACCAGCTACATCTTCGCACGCAAGGAAGTGCATCTGGGCAAAAAAACGATTTGCCCCCCTTACTGCTGGGACCCACCAGCTACATTTTCGCACGCAAGGAAGTGCCTGACAGTCGGGACCCACCTGGTCAAAGCGTATGTAGCGTTGTCATTATGGTCGCGAACGTGTACGTACATATATACTGGTGGATGTAGAGGTGTGCACGTGTCGTAGTAGAGGCGCGCACGTAGCATGTACACGTACGTACAGCGGCGAGGGTGCAAGAAAGAAAATACGGCCACGTACGTACATACGGGCAGGGTCTCGAACGCCTACTCGCGCACACATACATGGCTGGGTCGGAACGGAGAAATAGCGTCATCGTCGTGTTCATGGGGAGCCAACCGGTTGGGTCGGAACGGAATGTGTGGTCGTGTTCATCGGGAGGGCTTGGACGGAACAGGCGATGGAAACGAGGCCTGGTGTACCGCACAACGGAGGAAACGGACCTCCTACGTTCAGAACGGGTCCTGTTGATCGGGAGGGGTGTGGCGTACCGCAAAACGGAGGAAACGGACCTCCTATGGTCGAAACAGGGGTCCTGCTGATCGGGAGGGGTGTGGCGTACCACAAAACGGACGAAGCGGACTTGTGTTGGAGCGCTACGGTCGAAACGGGGGTCCTGTTGATTAGGAAGGGTATGGCATACCGCAAACGGATGAAACGGACTTGTGTTGGAGCGCTACGGTCAAAATGGGGGTCCTGTTCATCGGGAGGGGTGTGACGTACCGCAAAACAGGACTCCACGGGATACTGTTCATCTCCACCGTCGACCTCCTCCAGCCTCCACAGGCTACCGTCGACCTCCTCCAGCCTCCACACGCTCATGTTCATCCAGCCTCCACCGCGCGCTACTCCACCGGCTACTGTTCAACCACCCCTCCACCGTCTACTGTTCATCCAGCCCTCCACCGTCTACTGTTCATCTAGCCCTCCACACCACGGGGTCCTGTCAACCACCCCTCCACGGCCACCCCTCCACCGTCTACTGTTCATCCAGCCCTCCACACCACGGGGTCATGTTCATCCTGAGGCAACGCCACTGCTCACTGTTCATCCAACCCCCCCCCCCCCCCCCGCAACGCTCACTGTTCATCCAATCGACCGGCTTCAGTTAGAAGTAGTAGCGAAGGAATTGCTCCATCGGGTTCAGCTAACAGCCATCGATCGATCGCTCGGGTTTAGTAACGCATAGCCTGCAGTGCAATCGCTCGGGTTCAGTTAGAGCCCAACGCCTCACTTGGGTTCAGTTAGAGCTAACGCCTCGCACGTGTACGAGAGAAACGCGCATCGCTCGGCCCCCTACCTCCCACCGTAACTGGCAACTCCCCGAATTTTTCCTCCACCTCGCTTCTACCACTATTTTTTCCGTCATGGACGGCCCAAAGAATGTCATGCAGCTGCATCTCCGGCCCGCCCGGGACGAAAAGCCCATTTTTTGTCATGATTTTTTGTCATAGAAGTAGGAGCCCACCACAACTATGATGATACCGGGTTTTGTCACAATTATCGTCATAGAAGTGTCATATGTATGACAGAAAAAAAATTTGTTCGGCCCAAAATGTCACGGATGTGTCTTTTTTTTGTAGTGTATATGGAGAAGGATCCTGAGTACTTTGGTGAAGCTTTTCAGATGTGCACTCGGCTGAACATTCTCAGTATCATGCAGTTCAACAAAGACTATGATGCTGATATTGTGGCCCAATTCTATGCCACGGTCCATCTAGGGACTGATGAGGACAGGACTCTGACTTGGATGACCAATGGCAAGTTACTTTTTGTCAAGTGGAAGGCATTCATGGAGCTACTTGGAGTGGAAGATCACGGGCTTGAGACTCTTGTTGGCTTTCGCCCCCATAGTAAGACAACCTCCACTCACAAGCAAGCTCTCTGGCCCTACTGCACTCAGAAGATCAACCCTGACACTAAGAAGGTAACATATGAGCTGCCTGCCTTTCTGGACATTCTTCACCGTGTCTTCCGGGAGACTCTCTTCCCTCGTATCGGGAATCTGGATATGGTTCACTCCTTTCTTGTGGACATGCTTCTCTTCTGCCAACATGAGAAGGAGGCTAACACTGGCGAGTCCTTGGACATTTCTCATGTTATGTGGTCTGAGCTCTTATCTGCTATCTCTGAGCGCAAGTGCCAGATCTATGGCCCTTTCATCATGCTGCTCATTGAGAAGGCCTGAGACAAGGTCTATCCCAAGGTTATGCTAGAGACTGGAGAGTTGGTGTCTCATGAGATCAAGCGTCTGAGGAAGAAGGATAAGTAGGGCTCCCAGGTCCCTAGGTATGGGGCTACATCTTCTGCTGCCGCCATGGAGACCAAAGAGGAAGCTGATGATGATGATGACTATGAGCCTTCTGGGGCCGAGCCCTCTTGGGCACAGAAGCTCAAGCTCAAGGTGAAGAAGTTGTTCCGCATGGAAGCTCACGGTCAGTACATGACTCATGTGGCTGAGAAGAAGGCCAGGGGTCGTCACAAGGAGCTCATGTGTCAGTTGGGTGCCACCGTTTACAGTGGATCTGAGGACCAGCTTACTGAGGAGGAGGAGTGGATTCAGCAGCACTGCCCGTGGAGAGATTCTGATGCCGAGCAGTTCCCGACCGACGACGGTAGTGCAGACGATCCCGCTGGGATATGATGTTCGAGACCCTCGCGTGCTATCACTTGGAGCCGTAGCAACACTCCCTCTCTTTTTGGTGTCTCGATGCCAAAGGGGGAGAGAGTTTAGGGATTTGTGTCGTTGTCTGCTTTGCGAGTGTGTTTTCTTTGTGGTGTGTTTTCTCGTCGTTTGCTTTGTTTGGTTTTGTGCCAGTGAGACCTAAGTTCCAGACATATGGTGTGAGACATATGCTACCCTATCCTTATTATCATTATCTATGTCTATCTAGTACTTCGGTATCTTATGAGATGCATTCTTATCTGGTTATATATTCTTTGCTCTCATATATCTTGCTTAGGTTGTTGGTCTCTAAAATGTAGGGGGGGCGTTGATCCTAGTATGTGTGCCGTGCAGTCCAAAGCACCTATCTAGATGGCACACATCTAGGGGGATCCCATCTACATTTGTGAGTTGTGGGGTTTGCGCATGTCCTATGTCTCTTCCCGTTTGTGCAAATCCCGTATTGTCATCAATCCACCAAAAAGGGGGAGATTGTAAGGGCATATTATCCCCAAGGTGTTTTGGTGATTGACAGTGCTTTTGCAGACTAATCGTGTGCGTTGAGATTTTCAGAGATTCATCCTTTGGAACGAGATGATTACCTCCCCTCGGTGCTTTATTCAAGGCGGTGCAGCTCCTTCGTTTCTTTGATTGGTGGACTAGTTGTGTAGGAGTCACCGTACTATCAAGAGGGGATCCGCTTTGGTATGGCTAGGATGGAATCAACACGTACATATTCTTATTGCACCCGCCGTTCCTTCCCGCTTCAATGGAGCCCTCATTCCCCTCTCTACTCTCTCTGTCTGGCCCCAGCGGTAGTACCACGGGCCTCAGCGGTAGTACCGCCGAAGACATCAAGCGGTAGTACCGCTCCTCAGCGGTAGTACCGCTTACTGGATTCGGCCGTAGTACCGCTGAGGCTCTGGGCCACTACCGCCGCGACTCGAGCCCTCGTTTTCTTGTGTCGGGTTCTACAGCACTGGTCGCGACAGTAGTGGCGGTAGTACCGCTCCCGAGCGGTAGTACCGCCCCTACCACCGCGGTAGTACCGCTCTGGGTCCAGGACCCTGCTTCCCTCTTGTGCGCGGCAGTACCGCTACGTGGCGCGGTAGTACCGCTGGCTCAGCGGTAGTACTGCCCACCCAAGCGGTAGTACCGCTCTCTGCGGGGCTGCTTGGGGGGGTAACGGTTGGATTGTTCCCCCCACTATATAAAGGGGTCTTCTTCCCCAAAGTTGACCTACCTCTTCCCCCAAAAGCTCCATTGTTGCTCCAAGCTCCATTTTCGCCCGATCTCTCTCCCTAGCCAATCAAACTTGTTGATTTGCTTGGGAGTGGTTGAGAAGGCCCAGATCTACACTTCCACCAAGAGAAATTTGATTCCCCCCACTAATCCCTAGCGGATCTTGTTACTCTTGGGTGTTTGAGCACCCTAGACGGTTGAGGTCACCGCGGAGCCATAGTCCATTGTGGTGAAGCTTCGTGGTGTCGTTGGGAGCCTCCAATTAAGTTGTGGAGATTGCCCCAACCTTGTTTGTAAAGGTTCGGTCACCGCCTTCAAGGGAACCAATAGTGGAATCATGGCATCTCGCATTGTGTGAGGGCGTGAGGAGATTATGGTGGCCCTAGTGGCTTCTTGGGGAGCATTGTGCCTCCACACCTCTCTAACGGAGACGTACTTCCCCTTAAAAGGAAGGAACTTCGGTAACACATCCTCGTCTCCACCGGCTCCACTCTTGGTTACCTCGTGCCTTTACTTGTGCAACCTTATTTGTGTTGTATCCCTTGCTTGGTTGTGTGCTAGTTGTTGCTGCATCATATAGTTTGCTCACCTAGTTGCATTTCTAGACAACCTACCTTGATGCAAAGTTTAATTTGGTAAAGAAAAGTTTAAAAAGTGTTAGTTGCCTATTCACCCCCCCCCCCTCTAGTCAACTATATATGATCCTTTCACCGTTCTTACCTACGCATCAAAACCACAACGATTTTTTGTAATGTATGATGTTTTAACCTTCAACAAGGATCGGGCATAGCCACACTCGATTCAACTAAGTTGGAGAAACAGACACCCACTAGCCACCTATGTGCATAAGCACGTCAGTAGAACCAGTCTCATGAACGTGGTCATGTAATGTCGGTCCGGGCCGCATCATCCAACAATACCGCCGAATCAAAGTATGACATGCTGGTAAGCAGTATGACTATTATCACCCACAACTCTTTGTGTTCTACTCGTGCATATAACATCTACGCATAGACCTGGTTCGGATGCCACTGTTGAGGAACGCAGTAATTTCAAAAAAAATCCTACGATCATACAAGATCTATCTAGGTGATGCATAGCAACGAGGGGGAGAGTGTGTCCACATACCCTCGTAGACCGAAAGCGGAAGCGTTATGTAACGCGGTTGATGTAGTCAAACGTCTTCATGATCCAACCGATCAAGTATCGAACGCACGGCACCTCCGTGATATGCACACATTCAGCTTGGTGGCATCCCTCGAACTCTAGATCCAGTTGAGGCCGAGGGAGAGTTCCGTCAGCACGACGGCATGGTGACGGTGATGATGAAGTTACCAGCACGGGGCTTTGCCTAAGCACTACGATGATATGATCGAGGTGGAAAACTGTGGAGGGGGGCACTGCACACGGCTAAAAGATCAACTTGTGTGCCTATGGGGTGCCCCCTCCCCAATATATAAAGGAGGAGAGGGGAGGTTGGCCGGCCACATGGGGCGCGCCCAAGGGGGGAGTCCTACTCCCAGTAGGAGTAGGTTCCCCCCCTTCCTAGTCCAACTAGGAGGAGAAGGAAGGAGAGGGAGAGGGAGAGGGAAAGAGGGGCACTTCGGTTTTATCCGAAACTTGTCTGGAACACTTCTAGTGTACGAACATAGCCATCCAATATATCAATATTTATGTCTTGACCATTTCGAGACTCCTTGTCATGTTCGTGATTACATCCGGGACTCCGAACATCCTTCCGTACATCAAATCACATAAACTTATAATATCAATCATCATCGAGCGTTAAGCATGCGTACCCTACGGGTTCGAGAACTATGTAGACATGACCGAGACACGTCTCCGGTCAATAACCAATAGCGGAACCTGGATGCTCATATTGGTTCCTACATATTCTACGAAGATCTTTATCGGTCAAACCACATAACAACATACGTTGTTCCCTTTGTCATCGGTATGTTACTTGCCCGAGATTCGATCGTCGGTATCATCATACCTAGTTCCATCTCATTACCGGATAGTCTCTTTACTCGTTCTGTAATACTTCATCCCGCAACTAACTCATTATTCATAATGCTTGCAAGTCTTATAGTGATGAGTATTACCGAGAGGGCCCAGAGATACCTCTCCGAAACACGGAGTGACAAATCCCAACAAACACCTTCGGAGACACCTGTAGAGCACCTTTATAGTCACCCATTTACGTTGTGATGTTTGGTAGCACACAAAGTGTTCCTCCAGTATTCAAGAGTTGCATAATCTCATAGTCTGAGGAACTTGTATAAGTCATGAAGAAAGCAGTAACAATGAAACTGTAACGATCATAATGCTAAGCTAACGGATGGGTCATGTCCATCACATCATTCTCCTAATGATGTGATCTCGTTCTCAAATGACAACACATGTTTATGGTTAGGAAACATAACCATCTTTGATTAACGAGCTAGCCAAGTAGAGGCATACTAGGGAAAATATGTTTTCTCTATGTATTCACACATGTACTAAGTTTCCAGTTAGTAGAATTCTAGCATGGATAATAAACATTTATCATGAAATAAGGAAATAAATAATAACTTTATTATTGCATCTAGGGCATATTTCCTTCAGTCTCTCACTTGCACTAGAGTCAATAATCTAGATTACATAGTAATGATTCTAACACCCATGGAGCTTTGTTGTTGATCATGTTTTGCTCGTGGAAGAGGCTTAGTCAACGGGTTTGCAACATTCAGATCCGTGTGTATCTTGCAAATCTCTCTGTCCCCTTACGACACTTGATGACAGATGGAATTGGAGCGTCTCTTGATGTGCTTGGTTCTCTTGTGAAATCTGGATTCCTTTGCCAAGGCAATTGCACTAGTATTGTCACAAAAAGATTTTCATTGCACCCGATGCACTAGGTATGACATCTAGATCGGATATGAACTCCTTCATCCAAACTCCTTCATTTGATGCTTCCGAAGCAGCAATGTACTCCGCTTCACATGTAGATCCCGCCACGACGCTTTGCTTGGAACTGCACCAACTAACAGCTCCTCCATTCAATAAAAATACATATTCGGTTTGCGACTTAGAGTCATTCGGATCAGTGTCAAAGCTTGCATCGATGTGACCGCTTACGACGAGCTCTTTTTCACCTCCATAAACGAGAAACATATCCTTAGTCCTTTTCAGGTATTTCCTTCAGTGCTTGACCGTTGTCCAATGCTCCACTCCGGGATTACTTTGGTACCTCCCTACTATGCTTATAGCAAGGCACACATCAGGTCTGGTACACAGCATTGCGTACATGATAGAACCTATGGCTGAAGCATAGGGAATGACTTTCATTTTCTCTCTATCTTCTGTAGTGGTCGGGCTTGGAGTCTGACTCAACTTCACACCTTGTAACCCAGGCAAGAACCCTTTCTTTGACTGATCCATTTTGAACTTCTTCAAAACTTTATCAAGGTATGTGCTTTGTGAAAGTCCAATTAAGCGTCTTGATCTATCTCTGTAGATCTTGATGCCCAATATGTAAGCAGCTTCTCCGAGGTCTTTCATAGAAAAACCCTTATTCAGGTATCCCTTTATGCTATCCAGAAATTCTATATCATTTCCAATCAACAATATGCCATCCACATATAATATTAGAAATGCTACAGAGCTCCCACTCACTTTCTTGTAAATACAGGATTCTCCAAAAGTCTGTATAAAACCATATGCTTTGATCACACTATCAAAGCGTTTATTCCAACTCCGAGAGGCTTGCACCAGTCCATAAATGGATCGCTAGAGCTTGCACACTATGAAGACGCACTTCTCGATTTGGGTTCGAGCTTATCAGGTTGAAGCTTTTTCACATAAGCATCGCATCCCCAAACTTTAAGAAACGACAACTTTGGTTTCTTGCCAAACCATAGTTCATAAGGCGTCGTCTCAACGGATTTTGATGGTGCCCTAATTAAAGTGAATGCAGCCGTCTCTAAAGCATAATCCCAAAACGATAGAGACAGCATAGATCGCACCTTATCCAATAAAGTACGATTACGACGTTCGGACACACCATTTCGCTGTGGTGTTCCAGGTGGAGTTAGTTGTGAAACTATCCCATGTTGTTTCAAATGAAGATCAAACTCGTAACTCAAATATTCTCCTCCACGATCAGATCGTAGAAACTTTATTTTCTTGTTACGATGATTTTCCACTTCACTCTGAAATTCTTTGAACTTTTCAAATGTTTCAGACTTATACTTCATCAAGTAGATATAACCATATCTGCTCAAATCATCTGAGAAGGTAAGAAAATAATGATACCCACCACGAGCCTCAACACTCATTGGACTGCATACATCAGTATGTATTATTTCCAATATGCCAGTAGCTCGTTCCATTGTTTCGAAGAATGGAGTTTTAGTCAGCTTGCCCATAAGGAACAGTTCGCAAGCACCAAGTGATTCATAATCAAGTGATTCCAAAAGTCCATCAGCATGGAGTTTCTTCATGCACTTTACACTGATATGACCCAAACGGTAGTGTCACAAATAAGTTGCACTATCATTATCAACTTTGCATCTTTTGGCTTCAATATTATGAATATGAGTATCATCACTATCGAGATTCAACAAAAATAGACCACTCATCAAGGGTGCATGACCATAAAATATATTACTCATATAAATAGAACAACCATTATTCTTTGATTTAAATGAATTACCGTCTCGCATCAAACAAGATCCAAATATAATGTTCATGCTCAACGCTGGCAACAAATAACAATTATTCAGGTCTAAAACTAATCCCGATGGTAGATGTAGAGGTAGCGTGCCGACGGCGATCACATCGACCTTGGAACCATTTCTCACGTGCATCGTCACCTCACCCTTAGCCAATCTTCGTTTAATCCGTAGCCCCTGTTTCGAGTGGCAAATATGAGCAACAGAACAGTATCAAATACCTAGGCGCTACTACGAGCATTAGTAAGGTACACATCAATAACATGTATATCAAATATACCTTTCACTTTGCCATCCTTCTTATCCGCCAAATACTTGGGGTAGTTCCGCTTCCAGTGACCAGTCCTTTTGCAGTAGAAGCCCTCAGTCTTAGGCTTAGGTCCAGACTTGGGTTTCTTCTCTTGAGCAGCAACCTTTTTGCCGTTCTTCTTGAAGTTCCCCTTCTTCCCTTTGTCGTTTTTCTTGAAATTAGTGGTCTTGTTGACCATCAACACTTGATGCTCCTTTTTGATTTCTACCTCAGCAGCCTTTAGCATCGCGAAGAGCTCTGGAATAGCCTTGTTCACCCCTTGCATATTATAGTTCATCACGAAGCCTTTATAGCTTGGTGGCAGTGATTGAAGAACTCTGTCAATGACACTATCATCAGGAAGATTAACTCCCAGCTGAGTCAAGTGGTTATGGTACCCAAACATTATGAGTATGTGTTCACTGACAGAACTATTCTCCTCCATTTTGTAGTTGTAGAACTTGTTGGAGACTTCATATCTCTCAACTCGGGCATTTGCTTGAAATATTAACTTCAACTCCTGGAACATCTCATATGCTCCATGACGTTCAAAACGTCTTTAAAGTCCCGATTCTAAGCCATAAAGCATGGCACACTAAACTATTGAGTAGTCATCAGCTTTGCTCTGCCAGACGTTCTTAACGTCATCAGTAGCATCTGTAGCAGGCCCGGCACCCAGCGGTGCTTCCAGGACGTAATTCTTCTATGCAACAATGAGGATAATCCTCAAGTTACAGACCCAGTCCGTGTAGTTACTACCATCATCTTTCAACTTAGCTTTCTCTAGGAACGCATTAAAATTCAAAGGAACGGTAGCACGGGCCATTGATCTACAATAACATAGACATGCAAAATAACTATTAGGACTAAGTTCATGATAAATTAAACTTCAATTAATCATATTACTCAAGAACTCCCACTTAGATAGACATCCCTCTTGTCATCTAAGTGATCACATGATCCAAATCAACTAAACCATGTCTGATCATCACGTGAGATGGAGTAGTTTTCGATGGTGAACATCACTATGTTGATCATATCTACTATATGATTCACATTCGACCTTTCGGTCTTAGTGTTCCGAGGCCATATCTGCATATGCTAGGCTCGTCAAGTTTAACCGAGTATTCTGCGTGTGCAAAACTGGCTTGCACCCTTTGTATTTGAATGTAAAGCTTATCACACCCAATCATCACGTGGTGTCTCGGCACGACGAACTATAGCAACGGTGCATACTCAGGGAGAACACTTATACCTTGAAATGTAGTAAGGGATCATCTTATAATGCTACCGCCGAACTAAGCAAAATAAGATGCATAAAAGATAAACATCACATGCAATCAAAATATGTGACATGATATGGCCATCATCATCTTGTGCTCATGATCTCCATCACTGAAGCATCGTCATGATCTTCATCGTCACCGACGCGACACCTTGATCTCCATCGTAGCATCGTTGTCGTCTCACCAACTATTGTTACAACGACTATCGCTACCGCTTAGTGATAAAGTAAAACAATTACATGGCGATTGCATTGCATACAATAAAGCGACAACCATATGGCTCCTGCCAGTTGCTGATAACTTTGTTACAAAACATGATCATCTCATACAACAATTTATATCACATCATGCCTTGACCATATCACATCACAGCAAGCCCTGCAAAAACAAGTTAAACGTCCTCTACTTTGTTGTTTCAAGTTTTACGTGGCTGCTACGGGCTTCTAGCAAGAATCGTTCTTACCTACGCATCAAAACCACAACAATTTCTCGTCAGGTATGTTGTTTTAATCTTCAACAAGGACCGGCGTAGCTACACTCGATTCAACTAAAGTTGGAGAAACAGACACCCGCCAGCCACCTATGTGCATAAGCACATTGGTAGAACTAGTCTCATGAACACGGTCATGTAATGTCTGTCCGGGCCGCTTCATCCAACAATACCGCCGAATCAAAGTATGACATGTTGGTAAGCAGTATGACTATTATCACCCACAACTCTTTGTGTTCTACTCGTGCATATAACATCTACGCATAGACCTGGCTTGGATGCCACTGTTGACAAACGCAGTAATTTCAAAAAAAATCCTACGATCACGCAAGATCTATCTAGGTGATGCATAGCAACGAGGGGGAGAGTGTGTCCACGTACCCTTGTAGTCCGAAAGCGGAAGTGTTATGTAACGCAGTTTATGTAGTCGAACGTCTTCGCAATCAAACCGATCAAGTACCGAACGCATGGCACCTCCGCGATCTACACACATTCAGCTTGGTGACGTCCCTCGAACTCTAGATCCAGCTGAGGCCGAGGGAGAGTTCCGTCAGCATGACGGCATGGTGACGATGATGATGAAGTTACCGGTGCAGGGCTTCCCCTAAGCACTACGACGATATGACCGAGGTGGAAAACTGTGGAGGGGGGCACCGCACACGGCTAAAAGATCAACTTGTGTGTCTATGGGGTGCCCCCTTCCCCGTATATAAAGGAGGAGAGGGGAGGCTGGCCGGCCACAAGGGGCGCGCCCAAGGGGGAGTCCTACTTCGAATAGGAGTAGGTTTCCCCCCTTTCCCAGTCCAACTAGGAGGAGAAGGAAGGAGGAGGAGAGGGAGAGGGAAAGAGGGGCCACGCCCCCCTCCCCTTGTCCTAGTCGGACTCCCCTTGAGGGGGGCACCTCCTGGTGCGGCCCTCTCTCTCCCCTATAGGCCCACTGAGGCCCATTACTTCCCGGGGGGTTCCGGTAACCCTCCGGCACTCCAGTTTTATCTGAAACTTCTCCGGAACACTTTCGGTGTCCGAACATAGCCGTCCAATATATCAATCTTTATGTCTCAACCATTTCGAGACTCCTCGTCATGTCCGTAATCACATCCGAGACTCCAAACATCCTTTGGTACATCAAATCACATAAACTCATAATACCAATCGGCATCGAACGTTAAGCGTGCGGACCCTACGGGTTCGAGAACTATGTAGACATGACCGAGACACATCTCCGGTCAATAACCAATAGCGGAACCTAGATGTTCATATTGGTTCCTACATATTCTACAAAGATCTTTATCGGTCAAACCACATAACAACATACGTTGTTCCCTTTGTCATCGGTATGTTACTTGCCCGAGATTCGGTCATCGGTATCATCATACCTAGTTCAATCTCATTACCGGCAAGTCTTTTTACTCATTACATAATACTTCATCCCGCAACTAACTAATTAGTCACAACGCTTGCAAGGCTTATAGTGATGAGTATTACCGAGAGGGCCCAGAGATACCTCTCCGAAACACGGAGTGACAAATCTTAATCTTGATCTACGCCAACCCAACAAACACCTTCGGAGACACCTGTAGAGCACCTTTATAATCACCCATTTACGTTGTGACGTTTGGTAGCACACAAAGTGTTCCTCCGGTATACGGGAGTTGCATAATCTCATAGTCTGAGGAACTTGTGTAAGTCATGAAGAACGCAGTAGCAATGAAACTGTAACGATCATAATGCTAAGCTAACAGATGGGTCATGTCCATCACATCATTCTCCTAATAATGTGATCTCGTTCATCAAATGACAACAGATGCCTATGGTTAGGAAACATAACCATCTTTGATTAACGAGCTAGTCAAGTAGAGGCATACTAGGAACAATATGTTTTGTCTATGTATTCACACATGTACTAAGTTTCCGGTTAATACAATTATAGCAAGAATAATAAACATTTATCATGAAATAAGGAAATAAATAATATCTTTATTATTGCCTCTAGGGCATATTTCCTTCAGAGGTTCGTCTTCGGCCTCCTGACATGCCACACTGCCGCGTCGTAGGCACGTACGGCCTAGTCGGCGGTGGTGTAGGTGCCGAGTCAGAAGCGGCAACCATTTGCGGTGAACTCGATGCCAAAGTTGCTGGACGGCTTCGCCCGCGCACCGAAGAACCCTGTCTTTCTCTCCGGGAGCTCCTTCGGTGGCATGGCGACGACGGGGGTTGTGACGGCGGGCGAATCGGGGTGGATGGCGTCGGGGGTGCGTCGGGGGGCGGCGACGGTTGTGCGTGGGGTGGCGGCTAAGGAGAGTCGGGGCGACGAATCGTGGCGGCGGCGACGCGAATCTAGGCAATGGCGGTGGGGAATCGGGGCGGCGATTCGAGGCAGATCAGCGGGCGGGTGGTTGACGACCGGATCTGGCGTGGGCGGGCGGCGGAGGCAGTGCTGCGAGTGAATCGCTTGGCTTGATCATGAAATGACTAGCATTATTGCTGCTATGATCAATATTAATTCTATAAGAAACGTTCCCCATGCTTTGCTAGATCTCTCTGATCATGATATGATTTTTTTATATGATTATTTTTTAGCGCCAAATAAACGTACATGTTGAGATCACATGATGATAGTGCATTGCCCCTCTTGCCGCCGGACTTCTTAGTCCTTGTCGGTGACACCGAGGAGGTGGTAATGGTGTTCCAAGTCATCGCCGCCTCCGACCTCAAGGTCACCGCCGAAGACGCGGAAATGGTTGCGGTAGTAGCCGCGTCCATCGTTGATGCCCATCTTTTTGCAGGAGAACTCCCCGTCTATTTATTATCAACCGTGGCAGTACAATGAACATCTGGAAAAATAAAAATTACATTCAAATTCATAGACCACCAGTGACGACTATAAGCACTGAAACGAGTCGAAGGCGCGTCGCCATCATCACCCCTCCCTCGCCGGAGCCAGCTAAAGCATGTCGTAGTAGACACTCGGGAAGCCTTTGTGCAAGGCCCCATAGAACCAGCACGCCAGAATAGCAACCGCCGCCACTGAACAGAAGCGTAGATTGAAAGGATCCAACGTGAACACACACTGATGTAGACAAAAGAAAACGGGATCCGAGCGGATCCACCAAAAACAACCACCGACCAAATCATACAAGATCCGCCGGAGACACACCTCCACACGCCCTCCGACGATGCTAGACGCACCATCAGGACAGGGGCTTGACAGGGAGAACCTTATTCAATCTCGAGCAAGCCCCCACCGCCTCATCTTCCTGAGCACAAACCCTAACAAAACTCAAAGAAACATATAAAAGATAGTGGTCCCGCCGGTAAGGGACAGGATCCACCGCGCCCATGGCCCTAAGATCACAGAAAAAGAGGCAAATGGGCACCGCCACTGACGGGCGGCAGAAACCCTAGCCGTATGTTCGCTTGATGCCCACATTGTGGTGTTCTTGTTGGACTTCAACAAGTACTAGGCCAGGGACAACGAGATGATGCTCCTCTCTAGCTGGGGTAAGGGTTGGCGGTGCCTTAGGACAAGGGTTGATGGTACCTTAGGACAGGGATGTCAGGGTGGTGGCCTTAGGACAAGGGTTGATGGTACCTTAGGACATGGATGTCAGGGTGGTGGCCTCGGACGATAGTCTGCATGTTTGGCTCTCCGACGGGCATCGTAGAGGCGGTGGTGGCTATGCCTTCTGGTCGTCTGGGTGACGAGGGGTGTAGCGGCTGAAGGGTCAAGCTATGTCTATCTCGTTGAACAGTGGCGACACCCAAATCCGGAACTGAAGGCTTGTGCTCGCCGCGGCTGTCCTAGGTGCCTTGTGGTGGCACAGGTGAGCTATCAGTAAATCACCATCGCATAGGTCTTCCAATTGTTGCCATGCCTCAGCTAAATCATCCTCTTGGGCATCTCCTGAAATATTAACCCCATATAACCCAAGAGGGTCGGGACAGCATTAACTTTAGAAGATGTCTAAGAGGTGATTTAGCCCCACATGAGCTTGCAGACTGCATTTTGCATTTGTTCCAGCAGGCATCTGCACAGCGATCACGCGCAGGAAACAAGTCCCGGAACACCCAGGGGCCGGTACATAACACATTCACGGATTCACCAACCGTTGCCACCGCACCTTCCTGTACATGCTCTTACATTTCATCATCATCAGTGTCTAAACGCACCACATGAAGTGTCAGGTAAACCCCACCAGCTCTATCCTATTGTGACCAGCGCCGCCGCGTCCTTCTCTATATTTTCCCTTTACTCGTGTACAGAGCTAAGGGCAGTCTACTTCTGCGGCAGCACCTTGGTAGGGGAGGTCGCCATGGCCCGTAGCCTCTTGACGACCTCCGTGAAACTCGGCCGCTCCGTCGGCTCGGCCGACCAGCACTGCTCCATCAGCGATCTCCACTGGGGGTCGCATGACTCGGGCACCAGAGGCCGCAGGGTGTTGTTCACGATCCCACCTGGTTGCATTCGGCGAAACGGTCAGGAATAAGGGAGGCATTAGACTCAAACCGGTGAGTTTAGTGCTTCAGGGCAGTGTGCATTGCAGTAGAAATTGCAAGCATACCTATGATGGCGCCGTAATGAAGGTCAGCGTAAGGCTCTTCACCGGTAAGCAGCTCCCACATCACGATTCCGAATGAGAAGACATCGACCTGCAAGCAAATCATGTGAAGGTAAAATAGGGTGTGTGAGTCAAGAAGTGGATCGGGGAAAGGGGGCTATGCGCACTGGATGAAGGATGCAGTGTGGAACAACCTTCTCAGAAACAAGGTTACTGCTGCCATTTAACAGCTCAGGAGCCATCCAGGGAAGTGTCCCTCGCACCCCACCGGAGATTAGTGTCTGGCATTTAACCTTAGATAAGCCCAAATCACCGACCTACAAACATAGCACGGTTGGTTACTGCCAAATCAAAAAATCTCCATGCTCGCTTTCTGCGCACAAACAAGGTGCCAGGGCACAGAAGTTATATGTTGCTGTTATAAGGATTGTCCGAACTAATTTTCCTACTTGACAAAATATGCAGAAAAACAGGGGTGTGAGATGGAGAGTTTGGAGACCCTCACCTTGCATATAGGGCGTTGGGGGTCTCTTAGGTTGACGAGCAGATTATCACTCTTCAAGTCAAAGTGCACAATGTTCTTCCCATGCAAATATTCCATACCAAATGCAACATCCATCACAATTAGTAGACGCCTACGCCTATCGAATATCCTGCTGACAGAAGAAACTGATATTAAAAGTGTCACCATATGAAAAACATCATCTATTTGCACAAAACAGATAGAACATACTTTTCATGTCTTTGTAATGCTTGTCGAAGCGAACCATTAGCCATGTACTCAGTGACTGTTGCAACAGATCCACCTGGTCCATCCAGAACAACACCGTAAAAAGCAACGACATTTGGATGGTGCAACGATGAAAGCTTGCAAGCTTCATTCCAGAAATCGGTTTTCTGCAGGTACGAAACAAAGTTAGAACGAGATGAACTGAATATTGAAAAGAAGCGGCCATAAGTTTAACACTGACCATGCGCTGTTCCTCAGAAGGTTTTCCAACAAAACATCGATCGCTTATCCTTTTTATAGCAACATCAGAACCTCTCCATTTTCCATGGTAAACAGTACCAAAGGTTCCAGAACCTAGTTCACGCAATTCTTCAAGATCACTGTTCTTTATTATCTGCAAATGTAAACGCGTAGGTAAGGGTGATGTGTGTATTTAAAAGTGTATGGAAAGCGCACATATAATCAACTTGTAAATCGTCGACAACCTGAAGGTTATCGATGTCATCTAGAACTGGAACTCCTTGGCTTGTTTTGTCTGACTGTTTGCTCGGCGCATCCTGAACAAAATAAATAAATAAGTATTAAAACTGATCAAAGTACAAAGAACTACAAAAAAAAAAAGAATTGCCACCAACCTCATTTTTTGGATCAACTACATCTCCAGGCAAATCTTTGTGATCCCCAGAAAATTCAGTTGGTTTTTCAGGAAATGGTGACTGCAGAACAGATGCTGCCACACCTTCAGCGACAGCTTGTAACTGACGCTTGAAAATTTCTTCTCCATATCCTTTCAGAGACAAAATCAAATGACGAAAAAAATGTTGATGTTAGTTCATATCAATTCTTAAAGGATGTAACAGTTTAGTCTGTAGTGCAAACCAAATTATATACGATGAGATAGTATACTGTACCAACCTTTGCTTATTTGTGCAGGTTCTGGGTATATATCCTTGAAAGTAGGGTCATGAATGAGTGGAAGAATGCCTTCTTCTAATAACATGGCAGCATTTGAACTTGTAATTGCAGGAACATGGCCATCCACATATGGATCTCCAGAAAGAACATGTTCCTTAGCCAACTTGTTTGATGTTGGAGGTACTGCCGAAGCATTTCCAATTGCTTTCCACGGATCCTGGTTTGAGAAAAGAGATTCTGTGTAAGCTGGTTCACGTGTAGCTTCGACACAATCAGTACTAGCTGCAGCCTGCAATACAACTTGACTACTAACATTATAGGGACCGGAAACCATGCCATTCAGCATTTCCCCAGGATGATGTGCAGGAGGTCCAGCAGGAGACTGAACACCAGAGTAAGCAGGCCTCACAAGAAATCTTTCGCTCGGAACAGGATGTTCAATGGGCACACCAAGGTTGTTCTTGAGTAACATACTTGGCTGCTGGATAATCTCAGGATATACGTTGTTGGCACCAACATTTCGAGAGGGAGGTGGCTGTTCAGTATGTCTCACAACATTGTCATCTAGGATAAAAGAAGGAACAGGAAAAGCATTGCTAGTGCCCATGTGATAACCTCCAGCCTGAGATTTGTATATGGGACTGCCATCAATAATAACAGGTGGCTTCTCAACTATCCCATCGCCAGCAGCACCATGGGGAATAGCTGACTTCCCTTGCACAATAGATTCTGGAGGCGCAATAGGACCTAACTGAATTCCTTGCATCCGAGCATCGATAGCTCTGACATAATCATGAGGAACATCATGGGCATATTCTCCAATTGGTTCTGCTACTGGATGATTTGAATTCTTAAATGCACTAGCATCGATCCCTTGCGGATTGCTACTGACTCCATTTGCCAGGACTTGTGATGGCTGCATACTGTAAGGGTGTTGCTGCTGACGTTGGTACATGAGAAAATCTTCAGCAAGCGTGTGTGGAGGCTGCCCTACAAAAACTCCATTTGAAGTAGGTATACTGGAAAGAGGTACAGTAACCATGGTGGGTTGAACCAACGCTCCTGCATCTTGAGAAGGTTCTGCTTGAACTGCTGGATTTCTGGCAGAAAGTTTTGGATCAAACTGGGCCATCCCTGCTGTGCTCTCAGCTCTGGGTTCTGATATGTAATTAGCAGATGTTACTGGAACTGTGGCTGGAACCTGTTGTTTGGTTGCATCCTCTTGATGGAGGCTGTAAAACACTGGACTAACATCAGGATAATTCAGTGCGCGAGGATTTCCCTGCTCCTGTATCATGTTATCCGAATGGGCATGCGGCAGTATTTTCTGGCACATCGTGCAATCATCGTACCTCACTGCTGGCACAGTAGCCGAGCTTACCACCACTGGGAATGCCCTCGAGCTCATCGTCACTGGTGAGCTTGCTGTGCTTGTGAGTACCGTCTGGACGCCATATCTCTGAGCATCACTTGCCTGCAAAGTCGTATGAGGCAGAGGAGGAACCTCTGAAAGTGGCTGCAGTACCCTGTAATTCGGATCAACTGGAGTTTGCATTGGCCTTGTGAAATGGAGATTCTCCAGAACACGTTCTGTACCTGCAGAAACAGGCCTCAAAGCACCAATTTGGGCACCCGTGGTCGCCATGGAGTTTGTTCCCAGAGTACTGGGCACATACTGGCTCATGTGCGCAGGCATCAGATTAGCGGATTGAGATACACCATGCAGACCAAATTGCTGTGCATTGACGTACTGGATTTGTTGAGGCTCAATGTATGATTGTGGCATTTGCGAAGTATAAGGAGTAACCTGAGGCAGCTGCTGTGGCAGCGCATAAGAAGCAACTTGAGGCTGCTGCGGTGGCGCATAAGAGGCAACCTGAGGCTGCAGTGGCGGCGCATAAGAGGCAGCCTGTTGAGCCGGCTGCTGATGCTGTGCATAAGAGGCAACCGGAGCCGGTTGATGCGGCGGCGCATAGGAGGCAACCTGATGAGGCTGCAGCGGTTGTGGCTCCGACCTAAGCAACAAGGGGTTGTGCGCCGGAATGCCCATTGCCGGAGCTGACGCTGCGACAGCACTAAATCCTAGCGACTGCGGTAAGGGACTAGCGTGGTTGGTGTGGCTCCCAGCCGAATACAAATATTCAGGCGGGACGGAAGGGGGCGGCACGGCCCGCGGCGACATACCTTCAGCAAGGCCGGCGGGCTCGGAGGCCTCGGAGTTGTGCGCGGACGAGCCGCCGCTGGCGACGCTCTCCCTGCGGCGGATGGCCGCGACGGCGTCCGCGGAGACGCAGTTGATAGCGTCGATGTAGCGCTGCCCGGTCTCGTCCACGGCGAGGTGCGAGCCGGAGCCGGACGGCTCGCCCCCCGAGGCCGGGAAGAGGAAGACCCGGAGCTTGGCGGAGCCGTCGGGCGCGGCGGCGGCCAGCTTCTCGTACTCCTCCAGCATGTTGTCGTAGTCCTCGGCGCAGGACACCGAGACGAGCGAGTCCAGGTCCTCCCCGGGGAGCTGGTACTTGAAGAGCACCCCGCCGGCGGCGGAGGAGGCGCCGCCGGACTCGTCGACGGCCTCGACCTTGCGCATGAGGTCCCCGAAGGAGGCGGCGCGGGGCACGGAGATGAGGCGCATCTGGCCGCCCACGTAGCGCAGCGCCCCGTTCCCGGACCTCGGCGCGATCCGGCCCCCGTAGCTGCACAGCAGCTTCACCTTCCCCGCCCCGGCCTCCTCCTCCCCCGCCCCCGCCGCCGCCGCCAAACGCGCGCTCGGGCTCCCCGTGTCCGCCGTCCCCCTGCTCGCCATCGTCGCCGCCGCCGTCCTAGGGCTCGGGCCGCCGCGGGATCACGTGGGGCGCGGCGCGGTGCGGAACGGCCGGAGGTGGGGATAAATTCCAACTTCTCCTGTGTATCCGCGCGGGCGCGGGCTTTCTCGGCGGGCTGCGCTAACAGAACGGAAAAGAGCACGGCGCGGCCGCTGGTTATATCGGACCGGGGCGCGGAGTGGATGAATCAGTGGTACAGTGGTACGCGATGTGGTGAGAGCAACTGCGACGGTGGATGGGGATGGGTTAAACTCGGCGTGGACCGGATTGGTAGATCACTTTTTTGGGGGGTGGGGGGTTGGGATTAAAAATCCGTAAAAATCGTGGGAGAAAGGGGATGCGCCGATGTGTCCCGTTGTGTGCCGTGTGCGTATCCAGCGCTGGAACGATAATAAAATACGGTAATTTTTTTGTACTCCTTTTTCTTAGGGTTGTATTGTTTTTGTACTTACAATATACAGTACTGTACGTACTACTGCTAGTACTCCGTATCGGTTTGCTGCACGAGCCGCGGGGGTCCGCTCGTGTGCTCGTGGGTGTGACTATGTTGGCCTCTTTCGCTTGATGGACGGACACGTTGCTTGGCCAGTGCGTGCTCCTGTTGACCGGCCCCTCTTGATCTTGGAGTGCTGGGTGAAGGCATGGCACAGTTGGGACGACGTGTTTGTCATGGCCATGCAAGCGAGGCAGTTGTGCTGATGCTTCGTATCGCTGCTGTGCCACCGATGAGCTTTTCTCGTTCGCTGGAACCACAGGCTCGGTCTGGTGCCTCCCCTTGTTGCCGCGTGTCCCGTCGGCTCATGCTCCTGTGGTGCTGTCCGGGAAAGAGAGGCACGCAGACCACGAACACCAGAGGGGTTGCCATAAACTAAGCGCGCACGTAGCCACGCGTCAAGCGGCATCACGAGCAGCTCATCGCCGTCAAGGAAAACGAGAGCAGATCTGAGAACGGCCAGCGCCGCTTAAACAAAGCTGAACCCTCTTTCTCTTCTCTGAAGAAAATGACTAACTAATCCCGCCCTGGTCACCGTCGTCAGAAACGAGTAGAGTAGACAAATGGTAGTAGAGCAGATCTGAGAGCAGCCAGCGCCGCTTAAACAAAGCCTGAGCCCCGCGCCAGCCAGCCGCAGCTTCTTCCCGCAAAACAAATTTTACCCTGGTCAAACATGCCACCAGCGGCCCAGAGCAGCTGCGGCTGGCCGGTCCCAGTCGCAGCCACACCTGGGAACTCGCAGCGACGCGTGCGCGCGCGACAGCGAGGCTCGGGGAGTGACGAGGCAGCGGCCGTCGCTGTTGCACCGGCACGACGGCCCCGCGCCGCAGGAGCACAAACGCAACGGCATCAGCCATGTCGCTGTTGGTGTCCCCGAAATTAGTCTATTCGGTCGGGGGAGACGGGCCTCGTGGAAATTCAAAACGGAATTTTCCGTGCTTCGGCTTCGGCTCGAAGGAAGGGAGGTGGGGGGCGGAGGCGGCGGCGCGTGGCGACGGGAGGCTGCGGAATGTGCGGACGTGTGCGGGATTGCAAGACGGAGAGGGGCGGACGGCAGGTCGCCGCGTGGCCGCGGCTACGTGTGGCGTCGCGGATGACGGCCGGGGTGGTGTACGGCCTCGAGGCGGGGGGAGGAAGGTTTGGAGATTTGGTGGGCGCGGCCGGTGCTTGTGCACCAGACCTCTGTACTCCGGTGCATATTTTATAAAAAAAAACAAAAATGTGGGGAAAAAAGAGCACATTCACATGTTATTAATGTTTTTGTCGCAAAATTTTAAATTAACTAGCTAATTGCCCGTGCGTTGCAACGGGAGCATACATATTCTAGTTGTTCATACATCTTCTAGCTGTTCAACACCAATCTTGATGCACATTAGGCTGAATTGTTAAAAAAAATCTTCCTCTCCACACAGTATCTCAGCCATACAGATCCATGTTTGCAGTTCCCTTTCCATGCCCATCCACACACAATTTAAAACACATAACCATCCAGTTGGTATATTTCACAGTGTGCTTATCTTGACAAGGCCTGACTACAATTTTCGACTGTGTCACGTAAACTTCCCCCTCCCCCTCTCTCCTTTCCTCCCTTCCACCCTCAATTACTCAATAGATTCAGACATTTTGATGTGCAGGAACATATTCTATTAATTTTATGGTACCACAAATTCATATATTGGTTGAATTGACACGCACATGTTTGACGACCAATTTTATGAAAGTAGAAACTAACACACGAGACAAACAACCAAATGGATATTTTGTATTATTTTCATATGTTTTGTAGCAAGGTAATATGCATAGGCATTTATTGTTCCTTTTTATTTGACAATTGCCTACAGATCTTAGCAACATGAGACTGAACATCACAAGTCTAAAAAAACAATATTGATACCAAATATAGTTTCAAGTGGTAGTTGAGATCTCATAATCCACAAAGGATCAAACAATAATGCGAAATAAGATACTTATTCTCAATGTTCACTTACATAACGTGGGGCGACCTTCATACTGTAATTTTTCTACTACATTTGTCCTGATAAGCCTCTTCTCCATCCTTGATATAGAAGTTGCTCATTCTCTGGACCAGAAAAGGGTAGGTGCTCAAAAGTGCAGCTAGTTGTTCCATATTCTTTTTAAACCAAGCCATAAATGCACCTTGAATTATTGTTCAAGGCGATGAGTAAATTTCAGCTAATATTCCTAACAAGGGGAACCTTCTGGTTCCAATTACAGAGCTACGTCAAGTGTTTAGCATGTCAAATCACTTCTTAATTATTCCGACCATTTTTTCAGACATCAAAGGAGGGGCGCCCCGGTAATTTGGATCTTCGAATCCGTGGATGCATTGCGAGTTTGTGATATTTCTAAGATCGTAAAAAAAATAACTGGGTGTATTAATAAATGAGGCAAATATGTGTAGAAAGCACATCGGAACTGCTATTCTAGACGCACAACAAAAATCCAAAGTAGCCCTTTCAAAACAATTCTCTTAGTTAGCGCACTACTGCATTGAGAAATCTTTTTACATGTGTTGAGAGACTACACAAATATGGTTTTGTACTTAAAGAGGTACCACGACTATCTAGTCTAGATCAATTATGATCCTAGCCTGTCGCAATCGGATTTATGTGATGAGTGCATATGTACTCGTTATTCCATTGGTTCAATTTTTTTCATGGATTGTATCATTAATTGCTGGCTAACAAGAAAAGGTAGATATCTAGCAAAAGTGTACTCGTTTGCGGTGTTGTCTAGTGAAAGATAGAAAGAATGTTTCCTTACCAACAGATTCACAATTGCTCTTGATGTCATCAACGCCAACAAAGTGAAAGCTTCTAGTACAAATCAACTCTGAGGATCTGATATGTAAATCCTCCTGGAGAGTTACAATCCACTATGCTGTCATGGGCCCGTACTGTTACATGTAGCAGACTGGTGAGTTTTACAAATCAATACGCATGGATCCTACCTAACCTTTACTTGCGTGGATCGAGCAGTACAATGTAAATGAAATCATGAAGTGCAATGAATGAATGGTTTCAGTGTTTCGTTGTCAATGTCAACCAATCAAATCCGCGCACCATTCATGGAGAGCCTGGTCAAATCAACATTTTACTTTCTTCATCTCCTCTATCTGCATGTATATTAGCAATGTATTCGAAATGCACAAGCCACGCACCCTTTAGCATCATGATTATAATAATCAAAGGATACCAGATTCAGCAAAAGGTTGTACATGCATCAGGTTGTACTGTGTATCAGACGTTGGGTGATGACGGCTGCACAACACGTCCGGCCGGCGCGGGTAGACCCATCAACCTCGTTCCTGCACATCAAGCCAGCTGTGGCATGGCTTCTACATGCTCTCTCCTTCGGTGCAGGGACCTTGGGGTGGGGCTGCGACGCCTCGCGATGATGGAAACCAGGCACATCTGCCAAGCCGCCAAATATCTTTGTGAATATAAGAAGGATTCAGTCCAAATATCTCTGTTAATATAGCAGTAATAATAAATTTGTTTATACACAAGGAGCAGAAACCGTAAACCTAGTCAAAAGTAGGGAAAAGGGAAACCAATCTGCTGCATGCTAAGTAAGCTCCAAATCTCTACTGCCGATGCAAGAAGAACGGAATTTGATTAAGAAATACCACTATACCAGTTGTGTATTCCACCGACTACCTATGCCTTGTTAGTGTTTAGGACTTAGAGTTTGCTGCCCTGGGCATGGAGCGGCGCCTCGACCCCGGTCAACATCCCCATCCTCCTCCTTCTCCACCACGACCCCGTTGGCCTTCTCGTCCTTGTCTCCTCCTTCCTTGTCGGATGCAGGATCCACATCGTCACAGATGCAGACGTGGAGCGCTACTAAGGGGACATCGACGGTGAGCGGGAACAGGGGGTTGGCCATGGCGGCAAGGGCGAGGGTGAGGAAGAGCGCGGCGACGAGGCGGCCATGGAGTGCAGAATTGGGGAAGGCCTTGAGGAGCCTTCGTAGAGGAGGAGCCCCTTGGAGGCCTGGCGGTGCGTTGCGAGGAGAAGGGGCGAGGGGATCACGGCGTAGTGGAAGGGGAAAGCGCGGAGGTATGCTGGATGTTTCCAAACAGGAATTTTGCGTGGTTGCGGTTTCCTTGGATAATTTTTTTCTTACGAGCAGTAGCGTTGGTGGAGGTGGGATCGACGAAAGGATTGACGTAAGAGGGGATACGGAACGTTATGTTTCTTTTAGGTAGTAGAGATATTCGAAATATTGCTCGAGATAAAAAAATAGCAAATCTAACATCGAATAGTATGTAGTGATATAAGTTTGGCTTTAGATTTGACACATCATCACGCTGATGTCAATTTTTGTCATTTTTGCATCCCGAGCAATATTTTAAATTTTGATTCAAAATTTAGCGAGAACAAATGTTGATGTTGTGAGAATGTGCTCATTTCTTTTTCAACATTTCAAAATGTGCTAGGAGGTCCGGTGCACCTTTGTGCGGATACATTCCGGGGGGCGGCTTCCAGATGGTGCAGTTGGGGCTTAAAATCACCGTCTTGATCTTTTAACAAAGTTTGGCACGATTTAACCTTCCTTTAAAAAAAATTCTCATATATCTTTTTTTTTGTGATGCCGGTGTTTGGGTTGCATGGAAAACGCCATGGTGTATGGCGTTTCCTTCCTGACATTTCTCCATGGGACTTGGCCTCTTTGGTAGAGGACGAAACACCACGAACAATGGCATTGGAGAGTGGGTGGAGGTAAATGCCATGGACCATGGCATTTTTCATGCAACCAAAACACCGTGTTTGTTAACAGTCATCAAAAATGTCAGATGAGATTTTTTAAAAGATGGTCAAATCATGTTAAACTTTGACAAAAAGGTTAAAACAACGATTTTGTCTCCAGCGTGGTGCTTTCCCATATTTCTTTGAGTTCGCCGCAAAGAGGGAGACCTTAAAGCAGCTACCTAACAGGGAAAAAAATCTCATTTGGTTTCTACAAACGTTGGATCTCGATGGAACGGCAGCAACACCTTCTTCCTCCTTTTCCCACCTTTTCCCTTCTCGCCTAGCCCGATGATGATGTCTTATGTGTTTTCCTCCAACATAGGCCTAATCGTCGTCCTTCGCCACCCGTGCTCAATGTTGTTGTCTCGTCGTCCTCCTATGTAGGGTGCCTTCTCCTACCGTGTTTCCCAGACCACCCGCCTATACCTTCTTCTTCTCTGGCACAGGCGGCCCACCCTGCACGGGCACCCAAACGTTCATCTTTCGTCCCGCCTCCAACTGCGACACTTGGCTCTAGCTTATTGTTGGCAAGCTCTCGCTAGGCATTGATGACCCACAAGTATAGGGGATCGAACAGTCTCCGAGAGTAGCATTTCACCCAAGTTTATTGATTTGACATAAGGGGAGCCAAAGAATATTTATGAGCCTTAGCAGTTGAGTTGTTAATTCAACCACACCTAAAAAGTTATTTCTCTGCAGCAAAGTGTTTAGTACCACAGTAATACGATAGTTTGGTAGTAGCGGTAGCAATAGCAATAGTGACGGTAACAGTAGCAGTAGCAGTTTTGTGATAATTGTGACAGTAGCAGCAAGAGTAGTAACTTAGAAAAGACAATATGAGCAAAGCGTAGGCATTGGATTAGTGATTGATATTTGTGTCTATGAAATTCATCATGTAACAGTCACAACCTAGAGCGATACACAATAGCTCTAATTCATCAATTCAATGTAGGCATGTGTTCCGTATATAGTCATACATGCTTATAATAAGAACTTGTATGATATCTTTTGTCCTACCCTCCCGTGGCAGCCGGGTCCATAAGGAAATCCAAGGGTAATTAAGGTCTACTTTTAATAGAGAACTAGATCAAAGCATTAATACATGGTGAATACATGAATCTCCTCGAATTAAAGTCATCCCCAGAGAGTATCCCAATTATTATGGGGTCTACGGTTCAGAATAATAACAAATGCATATAACTAGCATATAGGATCAATAACTCAAATATACTAATGAGAACATAAAGGGTTGAGATATGAAATCATGTCATTCGGACCCTAGTGACAAGCATTAAGCATAGCAAAGTTAAAGCATCATCAATCTCAAAACATAGTGGATACTAGGGATCAAACCCTAACAAATTGACTCGATTACATGACAAATCTCATCCATATACACCACCGTCACTCACTCCCGGTGGTCAGCGTCATGAAATTGTTGGGAAGCATAGTAGAAAACAGAAAAATTCATCCTATGAACACTCAGGAACAATACGGAGATGCATATGGGGTTTGGATCAACGACCATTACCAACTCCGGAGTGCAGTGGAAGAAGATGAGTCAGTGTAGATTGTACTTGGAGTCCCACGAAGCAATGATGACGATCTCGCGAACCGCCCTCGAACGACACCTCGAACAGAAGAACGAAAGCACAACCTATTTACTTTGTTGCAAGCGTAAGGTCTTCACGATTCGGCAGCGCTTCACCCTCCAGAGCTAATCATCATCGGAGAATTAGAGGAAGGAGATTAGAACCACACTTGGCTTCTAATTATGAGGATTTGAGGATCTAGGTAATATCCGATATTGCCTAATAAACTCCTATATATTAATTACCGGTAATACCCGGTATTGCCTAATAAACTTCGAAACCCTTCCGGTGACCCCGGAACCTTCTTGTACCTCTTGAAACTATTCCAAATATTAATAAAACAATTCCACAAATAAATTCTCGATACTCTCATCTTACTAACACTCAGCAGATCGTGATTACCTTAAGCTTGTGACCCCGTAGGTTCGGTAAATCATAGACATGAACGAAACTCCTTCGTCCAATGACCGATAGCGGAACCATGGACATCCATATCGATCCCTATGATTACATGAACGACAATCAAGTGAACCCATGTGATGTTCCCTTTGTCGCGATACTTTACAAAACTCAAGGTGCATCGGTATCTGCCTGAGACATGCACATGCTCATTATACCGTTGATCTCGTTGTTGGTTTTGTTCTTCTTTCTCGTTAAAATGTTACGGCATCCCCGTGACATAGTCACTTGTGTCTGGCCAGACGATGATGGATGCCATCACACGAGAGGGCCCTAAGAATATCTCTTCACATCATCGGAGAAGAAAATCGCACTCTCGAGCTATCTAGTCCCTTGCTAAACTTTTCAATGAACCTGTAAATTGTCATTGTGATCATCATGTTACTGATGACGTTTGAGCAACCCCAGAGTCCAACGTACGGTAGTAAGTGACTACGATACTCTCATGATCTGAGCAACTAAAACACATGCTAACACTCTATGTTATAATAATTCATTCTAGATGATATTATCTCAAAGTATAACAAGCAAGATTGGGACGATTCAATATGATCGTTCTTCTAATGTCATACTCTTAATGTTGTTTCAGGACTATCGTTACACTTAACAATATCCTAAGATCCAGAAAACATGATCACCAACAACACTTGAGCCAGTCTTAGAGGCATGACTAGGAACCTATTATTTACTGTTTATCATTCCACACGTGCATTTGAGTTTTACACTGAATCACATATTCCAGGATCATAGCAGTTATAGCATGAAATATAAACTCTTAATTATTAAAATGAAAATATAATAATAAAATATTATTGCCTCTAGGGCATATTTCCAATAGAAATTGATGATGACGAAGGGTTGATTATGATGACGACGACAAATCCCCGTCTTTGGAGCCCCCGAATGGACTCCAGATCAGCCCTCCCGATGAAGAACAAAAGGTGGCGGCAACTCCATACCGTGAAACGCGATGAAACTTCTTCTTTTATTTTTTTTCTCGGGAAGATAGTACTTATGGAGGTGGAATTAGGTCAGATGGATCCTCCTGGGCCCCAAGACATCAGGGCGCACCCTCGGGGTGGGGGGTAGGCGCGCCCTGTTTTCTTGTGAGCAACTGTTGGCCACCCCTCTGGTGGATCTTTGTTCCCGTATTTTTTATTTATTCAATAAAAAATCTCCGCCAAGTTTTGTCCAATTCCGAGAATTTTTATTTCCGCACGAAAACAACACCATGGTAGTTCGGCTGAAAACAACGCCAGTCCGGGTTATTTCCATTCAAATCATGCAAATTTAAGTCCAAAACAAGAGAAAAAGTGTTTTGAAAGTAGATACATTGGAGACGTATCATGCATCTCTATCCCCGTCCCGACCCTAGTACTTCTCTCCCTCCCATATAAAATCAATCGATCCAACTTTTGTTTTAGGGCAACTCAGCAATTCCGTTGAAAAAAGGACATGTTCGACTTTATTCTGAATAACCCACTTGTTCTTATAGCAAGGAGCCCTTTGAGTTCAACGGAATTTCATATGAATTTTGGAGTATCATAACTTGTCATAATTTTTTCTATGTTGGTTGTTTGGTTCATTGGAATAAGTCATGTATTTTTTTTGAAAATTGTTTCATGGTGATTCCATTGCACTATAATTCGTAGGGGAATTTTCATCCACTCAAGTCTTGATACCCTTACAAACAATCTTTTGTGTTTTGCTGTGGTGAAATCAAAGATACTTTTGAGGAAAAAAAAGAGCTATTCGAGGGTTCAAGTGAACATGCTACTCCAGTCCCGCATTAATACAATCCTGTGAATCTGATATGCCCTAAGAATCGATCCACTCGGGCAGGATCACCACCCTCATTTCCCTCGTCATTTCTCACTCTAACTTATTCTTAATAGTCACGTGGTCCCATGTCCAGCCCTTCTTCCTATGGCAGCATAGGTTCTGCTTCCTTTTGTCATCCATGGCAGAAGGTGCATCCTAGAAAACTCTCCTCTAATAAACTCAAGTGGCCACCAGATCGGGTGAATTTGGCATTGAGGGAGTCCTATACTAGGGGGTGTCCGAATAGCCGGACTATCATCATCGGTCGGACTCCAAGACTATGAAGATACAAGATTGAAGACTTCGTCCCGTGTCCGGATGGGACTTTCCTTGGCGTGGAAGGCAAGCTTGGCGATACGGATATGTAGATCTCCTACCATTGTAACCGACTCTGTGTAACCCTAGCCCTCTCCGGTGTCTATATAAACCGGAGGGTTTTAGTCCGTAGGACGAACATCCATTACAACAATCATACCATAGGCTAGCTTCTAGGGTTTAGCCTCCTTGATCTCGTGGTAGATCCACTCTTGTACTACCATATCATCAATATTAATCAAGCAGGAGTAGGGGTTTACCTCCATTGAGAGGGCCCGAACCTGGGTAAAAACATCGTGTCCCTTGTCTCCTGTTACCATCCGCCTAGACGCACAGTTCGGGACCCCCTACCCGAGATCCACCGGTTTTGACACCGACATTGGTGCTTTCATTGAGAGTTCCTCTGTGTCGTCATTGATAGGCTTGATGGCTTCTTCAATCAACAACAATGCAGTCCAGGGTGAGACTTTTCTCCCCGGACAAATCTTCGTATTCGGCGGCTTCGCACTGCGGGCCAATTCGCTTGGCCATCTGGAGCAGATCGAAAGTTACGCCCCTGGCCATCAGGTTGGGTTTGGAAGCTTAAACTTCACGGCCGACATCCGCGGAGACTTGATCTTCGATGGATTTGAGCCACAGCCGAGCGAGCCGCATTGTCACGATGGGCATGATTTAGCTCTGCCGCCGGACAACGCCCTGGAGGCCGCACATGAGTCCGCTCCGACCCCTAGTTCGGAGCCGACCGCGCAGATCGAGGACAAGTGGTTGGACACCGCCTCGGGGGCTGCAATCTCTACGGCAATGGAGCCGAACACTGACCCTGTCCCTGGGAAAGCTCGTGACTCCGAGGTGCCGGACTCCTTGCCGGACTCCGAACCTCCTGCGCCCCTGCCAACCGAATCTGATTGGGCGCCGATCATGGAGTTCACCGCTGCGGACATCTTTCAGCACTCACCGTTTGGCGACATCTTGAATTCGCTAAAGCATCTCTCGTTATCAAGAGAGCCCTGGCCGGACTGCGGTCAGGACGGTTGGGATACGGATGACAAAGAAATTCAGAACCCACCCACCACCCACTTTGTAGCCACTGTCGACGATCTAACCGACATGCTAGACTACGACTCCGAAGACATCGACGGTATGGACGACGATGCCAGAGACAACCAAGAACCAGTGCCTACCGAGCACTGGAAGGCCACCTCAACTCATGATGTATATATGGTGAACACCCCAAAAGGAAGCGATAACGAGGAACAACGGGACGCGGAGAAGGACAACTCCCCCGAAAAACAACCAAAACGGCAACGCAAGCGCCGCCCCAAGTCCTGCCTCGATAACAACAGCACTCCTAATGACCCAGCAATAGAGCAGGGCAAACCAGTGGGCAACGAACATGCAACCAAGCAACCATCCGAACAGGATGAATCGGATAATCAATCCATCCCCGGCGAAAACAACAGTCCAGACGATCTCGCGCCGGACACGCCGCCGGAGCATAAGAACCTTCACAAAAGACTTGTCGCCACTGCAAGAAGCCTGAAGAAGCAGACACGGAAGCTCAAAACAGCGGAAGACATACTCAGAATGAGATGGAGCAAAGTACTCAAAACCGCAGACAAATATGGCAACAACCACCAAACAAAGAGCTACCCGAAGCGCAAGCTGCTGCCCGAATTCGATGAGGAGGCCATAGAGCCCCCACAGTCAAAAATCAAAAAGGCCGCCTGGCCGGATAGACGACCAGATGACAGGCCAAAAGCGACAAGTGGCGACACACACAAGCCGACACATGTTCCTCGCAAAACAGATGGCCCAGTCAGGTCCATTTATGGGGCAAAAAAGAGGGCCCCAGGAAGCAACACAACACACCGAGTGTTCGAAGACAACGGCACACCCAAATACAGGGGCGCCGCACACCCACTATGTTTCACCGATGAGGTGTTGGATCATGAATTTCCAGCGGGGTTCAAGCCCGTAAACATAGAAGCATACGACGGAACAACAGACCCAGGAGTCTGGATCGAGGATTACATCCTGCGCATACATATGGCTAGAGCAGACGATCTCCACGCCATAAAATATTTGCCCCTCAAGCTCAAAGGGCCAGCTCGGCATTGGCTCAAAAGCCTCCCAGAAAATACCATTGGAAGTTGGGAAGAGCTCGAGGACGCGTTTAGAGCAAATTTTCAGGGGACTTACGTCCGCCCTCCGGATGCAGACGATCTAAGTCACATAACCCAACAGCCCGGAGAGTCAGCGCGCAAATTCTGGAACAGGTTCCTCACCAAAAAGAACCAAATAGTCGACTGTCCGGACGCCGAAGCCTTAGCAGCTTTTAAATATAACGTCCGAGACGAATGGCTCGCCAGACACCTCGAACAGGAAAAGCCAAGAACAATGGCCGCGCTAACAAGCCTCATGACCCGCTTTTGCACGGGGGAAGATAGCTGGCTAGCAAGATGCAGCACCAGCGACCCGAGTACATCCGAGATCAGAGATGGAAACGGAAAATCACGGCGCAGAAAGGACCAGCGCCGGAATAAAGAAAAAGCCCAAAGAACACGGCGGTCAACGCCGGATTCAAAAGATCACGGCCGAACAACAAAACACTGCCTCTTAAGGACAACACTGATGAGCTATCCAACCTCAACAAAATTCTGGATCGGATATGTCAAATCCACAGTACCCCCGGGAAGCCTGCAAACCACACCCACCGAGATTGTTGGGTCTTCAAACAGTCCAGCCGACTCAACGCCGAACACAAGGGGCTCGACGCGCCAAGTGAGGACAACGACAAACCCCACCAGCAGAGCGCCGGAAAACAAAAGACTTTCCCACAAGAAGTCAAAACAGTAAACTCACTTCATGTGATAATACGGAACAATAGTGCGACACCCGCTAAAGCACGCGCCGCACGGTCCACCCCAGCGGAACCCCGAGATTGGATGATAAAACCAATTACTTTTGACCACCTGGACTATTCCAGAAGTATTCGAAACGCAGGATGGACTGCTCTGATATTGGATCCTATAATCGACGGACTACAATTTACACAAGTCCTGATGGATGGCGGCAGCGATTTAAACCTGCTATATCCGGACACAATCCGCAAGTTGGGGATAGACCCTACTAAAATTCACCATAGCCACACTTCCTTCAAAGGAGTGACGCCAGGCCCTTACGCCAAGTGCACGGGCTCCTTACTACTAGAAGTTGTGTTTGGATCACCCGAAAACTTCCGTCGCGAAAAGCTAATCTTCCATATCGCCCCATTTAAAAGTAGCCATCAAGCACTGTTGGGACGTGAAGCTTTCGTCCGCTTTAACGCAATACCGCACTACGCGTCTCTTACACTTAAAATGCCCGGTCCACGTGGCATCATCTCATTAAAAGGTCGTTCAAGACCCCGGACACGGCTAGACGAGTCCGACATAAATAAACTAGGGGCTCCCTAGCCGCACACCCCTTCACAAGGGGCTGTGCGTATAAGCAATAAAGAGCTAATAAAAGCTCAGCTCTATTCATTCATTCATATTTCGATTTTTAATACAATCTTTGCACGACTTCTTTTCAAACTAAAGTTCCTCTCTTTTTACAGATGAACAACGTGTACACCCGTCCAGGATACGGCACAACGGAGACACAGGCGCAGACGTGCAGTAGGGACCCGTCGCAAGGATTCTTTTCAGATTAAGACCCTGCGTAGACCTTTCTTACTGTCTCTTGTTGATTCACATCCCACGGGTTTTTACCATAACCAACGAGGAGGCTGGCGTTTTGGCATCGGCCGCGCCAGAAATTCTCGCCTGTACCTGGACACTAGGGGCTTAGGGCATTGTTCTGCCCGTTATCATAAAGACCGAATACCTTAGGGAGTGTTCGGCGTCTCGAGTTAGGCCTTATATGCATCAGCTCCGAATCATGTCTTTGGTCAAATGTTGGGTTTGCCCAGCTCCTGTGTTTTGCTACCTTACGTTCCATATCATCGGCTAACGCGGCACCAGGAGAACTACTACGATTGTGCCCCGGTTCGGCCGGGCGAGCACCTCAGTAGAGAAAGCCGAAAACTGACTGTCATGATACAGCGAGAGACTGGTCAACCACTCCATCGACTACCAGAATGTTTAGAATTCCTCCGCTTTGACGAAGGACCGTTTCCCGGTCAGGCACATACGCGCCCCGAATTCGGAGAGCGCGGTGCCCCTAGGGGCTATGTCGTAGCCCCACCCTCGAACTCCTATGGCTAAGTGAAAGTGATAAAGCATTATAGTCCGGTTGCCTCGTTTTCTATGCTACCACCTCCTTCACAGGACCGAGACGTTGGATTAAGTGTGAAAATGCGCTATTTTTGCAAACACCCCCGCACCTTGTGCGTGGGGGCTGAAGCCGAAGACTGCCATCTTTCAGGTTATACACAAGTATACATTAACGGCCGCACAGGAAATATTTCAATACTTGAACGCACAAGTATAAAAGCACTTATATTATATATATCGTCTTACAAACCATAAAGTTCATTTGAACATGACATTTTTTGAGCACTGCGACTCTATTATACGAGCACCACGCAGAACTTCCCCAAAATAGTGCTCGGCGGGTAACCAGCTCTCGTCCGAACCCTGGGTCGCAACATCGGTGGCATCCATCTCCGTCCAGTATGTCTTCACACGGGCGAGGGCCATCTATGCACCCTCAATGCAAGCCGACCGCTTCATCCCCTTGATATGCGGCACCGCCCCAAGAAATTGCTGCAATAAGCCAAAATAACTCTTCGGCTTGGGCCTATCCGGCCAGACATGAGCCACGATATCCGTCATGGCAAGTCCGGACAATCTATTCAGCTCAGCCCACTCAGCCAACCGATCGGTCAGCGGAAGTGAACGCTCCGGACTATGGAATTGAGACCAAAAAAGCTCTTCCGTCTCATGATCCTTTTGACTTCGGAAGTGCACAACAACATCTGCCGCACTCGCCGCTAAGTCCATATAATGATCCTCCGGACCCTACAGCTAGCCAAGCTGAGCATACTTCGGATCTGTAAACCTCCTGCGCAGCAGAAAGGGCTTGCCAGCCACAATATCTCCGGCCTGGCGCAGCTCCTCCTTTATAGCCCGCATTGCAGAACGGGCATCCTTGGCTTCGGCGGTGGCCTTCCTCAGGTCTTCTTGCTCCGCTCGGCGTTCTTTTTCAAGAACCTCATCGCGGTCGGTAACATCTTTCAACTTCACGGTCATTTCGGCCATCTCCTCCCTGCTTCGGCAGTGAGCAGCCCTTTCGGCTTCTAGCTCTTCGGCCGCCTTCGAGGTAGCCGCATCACTCCTCCTGGCCTACTCCTTGGCTCGAGCAAGCTCTGCTCGAAGGTCCTCCACAGCAGCTGCACCATCTGCATCAAGCACACATATTGTAAGGAGTGGGCTTCGGCTCCCTTACTAGGTGACCACGGAGAAAAAACCTACCTTGCGACTCGTCAAGTCGCTTGTTGACTAGCGCGATGTCCGCATCCGCAACGTCGAGTTGCCGCTTTAGTTCAGCAACTCCATCAGTCCGGCTGGCCACCGGACTATCCGCCACCTGCATAGGCAAGGCGAAAATCAATACCTGCGATTTTGATCCTCGGCATGCTGTCGCTCTCGACAACCTACCGAGTCTCAGGGGCTACTATCTATACAGGGCGCACTTTATGTGTAAAACTGTCAAAAGGTATGTCATTTTTACATACCTCAAACCCCCCCCCCAGCAAGCTTCTGACGGCATCATGCAACCCGCCTTCGGCGGACGAAATTCTTCCAATCACCATACTCATCAATGTATGGTGATCTTCTGAGATAGACGCCCTCTCAAGCAGATCCCTCAGCTCCCCCGGCCGTACACCAGTTGGCGCCGAACTCTTCGGCCCTGCCGGACTTGGGGATACCCTCCGTGATGACACCTCAGGGTCTTCCGCTCCACCTGACGGCGCGGCGGATGGAGGCGTCTCGCTCTCCATCATCTCTGGACGAAGGTCCCCCGAAGACGAGCTCATCTGAGAAGGACGGAGATCCGAACTACAAGGTAAAAACTTAAGTTATCCTCAGAAGCACAAATAGGGATGTCCCTTATTACAAAACTCCCCTTTTTTTCTACTTACGGCTCGCTGGAGGGCTGATTCCTTAGGGGAGATAGTGCGGCCGGGGCCTCCCCGGACGCAGGACCCTCCGGTGAAGATCTCTTCCCCCGCTTCGAGGCCTTGGCCTCCGGGTTTTCGGAGGCGGTCCTCTTCTCCCCTTGGAAGGAGGGATTCTCGATCCCCCTTTCTCAAAGGCCTCCTCGGTAGGGGCGGTAGTTCCTCTGTTCTCCCCTTCGCCTTCCTCTGAAGGTGCAACCTCCAGCATCCTGACCAGCACGGGATCCGGCGCGGTCTCTGGGAGGGGGGCCGGACACCGTATCAGTTTTGCTTGCGCTATCCACTCCTGTTTAGAGGACAATTGGTTAAAAGGCGAATCGTAGAAATGCAAACAAACGGTATGTCCGGACACAGAGCTACTTACTTGTGTATCCGGGCAATTGCAGCTTAGGCCGGCGTCCTCGGTCAATTCCGGACACACCTCTTGTGATCCGAAGAACAATTCGTGGTCCCTCCAGATTAAATTCCCACAGCCGGAGAGGACGGCGTTTGCAGGGCAGGAGACGCCTAATCAGCATGACCTGCATCACCACGACCAGATCAATCTCCCTCGCTTGGAGGTCTCGAATCCGGCCCTGCAATAGGGGCACGTCCTTTGACGGTCCCCAGTTGAGCCCTTGGTTGACCCATGACATCAGTCGTTGTGGAGGTCCCGAGCGGAAGATGGGCGGCGGCTTCTGCCTGCTGCCCCTGGGAGCGGTAATATAAAACCACTCCTGTTGTCACAAGCCGAGCTCCTCTTGGAAGGAGCCCTCGGGCCATGGAGCGTCGGCTCTCCTGCTTACGACCGCCCCGCCGCACTCTGCTTGGCGCCCCTCGATCACCTTCGGCTCCACGTTAAAGGTTTTGAGCCACAAACCGAAGTGGGGGGTAGTGCGGAGGAAGGCCTCGCAGACGACAATGAATGACGAGATGTGGAGGATGGATTCCAGAGCCAAGTCGTGGAAATCCAACCCATAGTAAAACATGAGCCCTCTCACAAAAGGATCCATCGGGAATCCTAAACCCCGACGGAGGTGGGACACAAACACGACGCTTTCGCCAGGCTCGGGAGTGGGGATGACTTGCCCTTTGGCGGGCAGCCTATGCGAAATCTCGTAGGTCAAGTACTTGGCTTCTCTCAGCTTTTGCACGTCCTCTTCCGTAACGGAGGAGGGCATCCACCAGCCCTGAAGGTCGGATCCGGACATCGTTGAAGGTCCGAGGCGCTCGAATCTGAGGCTCTGGGTGTTGGAACTCGGGGCGAGGGGCAGATTCGATTGAGGATTGAAGAAAAGAAACGAGCCTTGGTCCCATTATAAAGATGGAGAATACCAAGGGCCGTCTCCGTGACCGTTTGGGACTCGCCTTCGATAGAGGAGGCGTGGCAACGGGCGCGGTTGGGTTACCCACGTTCGTATTGTTGGGAATCCCGGAATAAGGGGAACACGATCTCTGCTTCGACAAGACGTGCCAAGGAAACCGCTTCGCTAAACGCGCTGAGGTGGTATAATAAAATTTAAGTAAAGGCTTGGTAGTGGCGTGATGTCATGCCATGAAATACGTCAGCAGATCAAACTTGTGTACATATTATTCTCTCTACGGTGCTATGTGGAATTTATTTTGCAGAGCCGGACACTATCCTGGTGTTCGCAATCTTCTATGAATTATTCGGGGGAGGAACCCGCCTTGCAATGCCGAACAATATGCGCGCTGGACTCATTGTCATTGAAGCCTGGTTCAGGGGCTACTGAGGGAGTCCTGGATTAGGGGGTGTCCGGATAGCCGGACTATCATCATCGGCCGGACTCCAAGACTATGAAGATACAAGATTGAAGACTTCGTCCCGTGTCCGGATGGGACTTTCCTTGGCGTGGAAGGCAAGCTTGGCGATACAGATATGTAGATCTCCTACCATTGTAACTGACTCTGTGTAACCCTAGCCCTCTCCGGTGTCTATATAAACCGGAGGGTTTTAGTCCGTAGGACGAACATCCATTACAACAATCATACCATAGGCTAGCTTCTAGGGTTTAGCCTCCTTGATCTCGTGGTAGATCCACTCTTGTACTACCCATATCATCAATATTAATCAAGCAGGAGTAGGGTTTTACCTCCATCGAGAGGGCCCGAACCTGGGTAAAAACATCGTGTCCCTTGTCTCCTGTTATCATCCGCCTAGACGCACAGTTCGGGACCCCCTACCCGTGATCCGCCGGTTTTGACACCGACAGGCGTCATCTATCATCTTTCTTCACCATCATGGGGTGGAATGAGCGAGGAGAGAGGTTTCATGCTCACGCCATTCTGGTCTGGTGTTCAACAGGATGTGGAAGCTGGCTTGGCGGTTCTTTTGATCTTTATGCCTTCTTCAACCTCCATGGTGAAGCCCTCTACTCTTTGCCAGTTGCTGGCAAAATTTTAGTCAACGATGACGGTTAGAGCCTCTGGCAAGGTCGACCAGTGCCAAATTTCAATATATATGGTATATTTTGGGCCCTATCTGCACAGAGGAAATGACCTGGTTTTCATTTTTATTTTTATGGGGTATTCTTTTGCCATTGTTATAGTAATTTTGCTACAATATGCTAGCTTATGGAACCTTCTCGTCCCTTCATCAGTTACGCCATTCCTCTATCCATCACTTGCTAAAATAATTTTGCTACAATGCCATGCCTCTCTCCATCTTCAACTTCATGTTGGCTTGTAATTTGTTCTTAAACTTTATATGATCCATCACCATGTTTGGATAATATAATTAGTTCTTGGGGGAATAGGATGAACTCTAGTTTGCACTAGTACTGATTGTCTTGTACGATATGATATCCTCTCTTACATGTTTATGCTAGTAGTCTTCTTAATGTTGGGTAAATTCGACCATCCAACATATGCCGATTTTGGACGAAAGGTTACTACTAATGGTGAACTGGCTGGTTGCGGAGGTAGGCGAGTGAAAGGGCCTATCTCCCTTTGTCCCAGATCGCTGCAAGAGGGGATAAACAGAGCCACTTTTAGGCTACATCCACGGGAACCGTTTCCGCTTAATCACCATTTGATAACCGGAGTGGAGAAAAATAGTGGTGGTGCATGCGATATGAGGCTGCCGTGTGTATGCACGTATCTGTACCTGGCTCTATCCATAAAGAGAAACATGTGAAGTGGCAGAATGTATGAGTAGTGATGATTTCGAACACCTTGAGAACGCCTTTACTACTCAAGTGTCGCCCCTTTATTTTATCCACTGTTTTTACCTTCATTTAGTTGTTCAGTCAAAATCACCCTTATTATGGTTTCCGCTAGCAATCAACAAATAAACTATTTCCAGATAATGCTCTCGGTGTGAACATAGCCATGTAAGTGACGACGTAGTTGCAGGGTTTGTAGTTACCTGTGCAATCGCTCCCTATGGGATCTACATACTCTACTTACCATGAATTACAATAGCTCTGTGCCCTTGTAGGTCATCACCAAGTGTTGGGGATATAACTACTGAGTATAAACCGCCCAGGTAGGGCCAGGTTATACCTGTGACGAGTCATCCATATTGAAGCCCATGAAGACAAGGAGTATGGAGCTTTACTGAAGAGACTTAGAGGCCCAGGGCCCAAAGGCGGATTAGGGCCCGTAGACATAAACCGCTATATACTATGTAACTTGTGTTGTAAGATAGGAAAGGTAGAAACCGAGCCGGACACGTGTATGAGCCGGCCGGGATTCTGTAAACCGCCGGGCGTCAACCTGTGTATATAAAGGGATGACCCGGCAGCAGTTCAAGGACAAGAAACAACAACTCGAGAGCCAGGCAAAGCGGACTCGCTCCCTGGTCATCGAAACCCCATCAATTCCACCACAACTGAATCGTAGGCTTTTACCTTCACCGCAAGGGGACGAACCAATATAAACTCCCCGTGTCCTTTGTTTGGTTTAACCCCTTTAAGTTAATCTCGTTGTGATGGCTCCACGACTAAGTCCTCGCACTAGGACATCTGACGTGATAATTCCACGACAGGTTGCCCCACCGTGGGGCTATCGCACGATGGTTTCAAGTTCTTAGAGGGAAATTTCGAAGGACTCAAGGGATACGCAGTGGACCGGATGACCAAGAGTCGTTGCGGCAAGCTCTACATCGACGATGCAAGCTGGGGCCCCGATGCAAGCTCAATCGAGTACGGGTATCGGGTCCCTTTGGAGGAATTCATGTCTTCATTGGCAAGATCGGCGAACCGAGCCCTGAGCCGGACAACTGCGCCGACCTCACCGAGACAGCTCAGCGTGCAAGCCCCGCCCAAGTTCAGCCCACCATGAAGCGTGCGTTCGTAGGATTCATCAATGGTGCGGAGTCTGAACCGGTATCCGACGGTGAGACGGTTGCCTATTGAGATGGTGAATCATCCACCGGTGAGACCGAGCCATTGTACCAACTGCAAGATGGCCGGTTTGGGGGCTGTTCCGATGGCGACAGTATTCCGGACCCCCTTGAACCGCCGAACCGGGTTGCGATCTTCATGGCCGGTACGCAGCCCATGCAACACTCCTCAGCTGCAGCGGTGATGATTTCTGGATCGGCAGCCAGGGAAGGAGGCCCCGTGCGCTCGCCGGCTCAAGTCCTGTGCGGTTTATTGGACGCCTGAACGACATTGTTGACCATAGAGGTTACCATGGATAATCGAGATCAGCATAACATGGAGGTCACGAAGCTGCGAGATCAGATAGCTCAGGCCAAGGAGGACTTGGCGGCTGAGAAAACCAGGATGGCTGAGGAGCGGGCCGCTTTGGATGCTCAGGCACAGCGGATTCAGGAAGAAAATTATCGGCTCATGCTGGATCAGAACGCTTAAAACGACGTGTTGAGGAGGAGGCATCGGTCTCGTCTACCACCAGTTTATGAAGCAATGAACCCTTTAACATGCCAGGAGCGGGAACCAGTAACCCGACAGCGGTAAACCGGATTGAAGCACCTAGGACAGGAGCGCCGGATCAGCCACGGACGACGGACCAGCTAATACGTCCATTTTGCGTCATGCTTTTATGTCAATATTTATTGCATTATGGGTTGTTATTTCACGTTATGTCACAATACTTATGTCTATTCTCTCTTATTTTACAAGGTTTACATGAAGAGGGAGAATGCCGGCAGCTAGAATTCTGGGCTGGAAAAGGAGCAAATATTGAAGGACTATTCTGCATAACTCCAAAAGTCCTGAAACCCCACGAAATACTTTAAAATAAATAAAGAAAAATCGTTGCCAAAGATGAAGGCCAGGGGGCCCACACCCTGCTCACGAGGGTGGGGCGTGCCCCCTGGGCGCGCCCCCTACCTCGTGGCCCCCCTGGTGGCTCTCCGACGTCCATCTTCTCCTATATGAAGTCTTCCGATGAGAAAAAAATAAAAGAGAACCTTTCAGGATGAGACTCCGCCGCCACGAGGCGGAACCTTGGCGGAACCAATCTAGGGCTCCGGCAGAGCTGTTCTGCCGGGGACACTTCCCTCCGGGAGGGGGAAATCATCATCATCATCATCACCAACGCTCCTCTCATCGGGAGAGGGCAATCTCCATCAACATCTTCACCAGCACCATCTCATCTCCAAACCCTAGTTCATCTCTTGTATCCAATTCTTGTCTCTAAGTCGGGGATTGGTGCTAGTAAGTTGCTAGTAGTGTTGATTACTCCTTGTAGTTGATGCTAGTTGGTTTATTTGGTGGAAGATCATATGTTCAGATCCTTTATGCACATTATTACCCCTCTGATTATGAACATGAATATGCTTTGTGAGTAGTTACATTTGTTCCCGAGGACAAGGGAGGAGTCTTGCTATTAGTAGTCATGTGAATTTGGTATTCGTTCGATATTTTGATAAGATGTATGTTGTCTAACCTCTAGTGGTGTTATGTGAACGTCGACTACATAACACTTCACCATTATTTGGTCCTAGAGGAAGGCATTGGGAAGTAATAAGTAGATGATGGGTTGCTAGAGTGACAGAAGCTTAAACCCTAGTTTATGCGTTGCTTCGTAAGGGGCTGATTTGGATCCATATGTTTCATGCTATGGTTAGGTTTACCTTAATACTTTTGTTGTAGTTGCGGATGCTTGCAATAGAGGTTAATCATAAGTGGGATGCTTGTCCAAGTAAGGGCAGTACCCAAGCACCGGTCCACCCACATATCAAATTATCAAAGTACCGAACGTGAATCATATGAGCGTGATGAAAACTAGCTTGACGATATTCCCATGTGTCCTCGGGAGCTCTTTTCCTATTATAAGAGTTTGTCCAGGCTTGTCCTTTGCTACAAAAAGGATTGGGACACCTTGCTGCACTTTATTTACTTTTGTTACTTGTTGCTCGTTACAATTTATCCTATCACAAAACTATCTGTTACCACTTATTTCAGTACATGCAGAGAATACCTTGCTGAAAACCGCTTATCATTTCCTTCTGCTCCTCGTTGGGTTCGACACTCTTACTTATCGAAAGGACTACGATAGACCCCCTATTCTTGTGGATCGTCAAGACTCTTTTCTTGCGCCATTGCCGGGGAGTGAAGCGCCTTTGACAGGTGGAATTTGGTAAGGAAAAATTTATTTAGTGTGCTAAAATTTTCTGTCACTTGTTACTATGGAAAGTAATTGTTTGAGGGGCTTGTTTGGGGTATCTTCACCCCATCCAGTTGAGCCAAGAGTTGCTCCTCAACCTACTGAACCTACTGAAAATGAAACTCCTTTTCAGATTCCTTCGGGTATGATGGAAAAACTGCTAGCTAACACTTTTGCAGGAAATGGAACAAAGCATCCTGACGAACATCTATGCTATGTGGATGATATTTGTGGACTATTTAAGCTTGCAGGTATACCCGATGATGTTGTTAAAAGGAAGGCTTTACCTTTATCTTTGGAGGGAGACGCATTGACATGGTATAGGCTATGTGATGATACGAGATCATGGAACTATAAAAGATTGAAATTGGAATTTCATCAAAAGTATTACCCTATGCATCTTGTTCATCGTGATCGCAATTATATATATAATTTTTGGCCTCGCGAAGGAGAAAGCATCTCTCAAGCTTTGGGGAGGCTTAAATCAATGTTATATTCATGCCCCAATCATGAGCTCTCAAAAGTGACAATTCTCCAGAATTTTTATGCTCGGCTTTCTGATAACAATCGCACCATGCTCGATACTTCTTGTGCTGGCTCTTTTATGATGAAGCCTATTGAATTTAGATGGAATTTATTGGATAGAATTAAACGCAACTCTGAAGATTGGGACCTCGACGAAGGTAAGGAGTCAGGTATGACACCTAAGTTTGATTTTGTTAAATCTTTTATGGATACCGATATTTTCCGTAAGTTTAGCACTAAATATGGACTTGACTCTAAGATAGTAGCTTCTTTCTGTGAATCTTTTGCTACTTATGTTGATCTCCCCAAGGAGAAGTGGTTTAAATATCAACCTCCCATAGAAGTAAAAGTAGATGCACCTATTAAAGTTGAAGAAAAGATTGTCACTTATAATGATCCTATTGTTCCTACTTCTTATGTTGAGAAACCACCTTTCCCTGTTAGAATGAAGGATCATGCTAAAGCCTCAACTGTTGTTCGTAAAAGCAATACTAGGACTTATACAACTCCTGACCAAGTCAAAGTAGAACCCAATATTGCTATTGTTAAAGATCTCTTGTCTGATAATATTGATGGGCATGTTATTCAATTCTCTGGTGAAACTGCTAGAATTGCTAAACCCTGTGATAGAGATAAACATAGACCTGTGGTAGGCGTGCCCGTTATTTCTGTTAAAATAGGAGATCATTGTTATCATGGCTTATGTGATATGGGTGCTAGTGCTAGTGTTATACCCATTGGCTTATACAAAGAAATTATGCATGATATTGCACCGGCTGAGTTAGAAGAAATTGATGTCACAATTAAACTTGCCAATAGAGATACTATTTCACCTATGGGAATTGTTAGAGATGTTGAAGTCTTGTGTGGGAAAACCAAATATCCCGCTGATTTTCTTGTTCTTGGTTCTCCACAAGATAGCTTTTGTCCCATTATATTTGGTAGACCCTTCTTGAGTACTGTTAATGCTACGATAGATTGCGAAAGAATGTTGTTACTGTTGGCTTGGATGATATGGTTCATGAGTTTAATTTCTCCAAATTTAGTAAACAATACCGTGAGGAAGAATTGACTAGTAAGGATGAAATTATTGGTCTTACTTCTATTGCTGTACCTCCTAGTGATCCTTTAGAACACTATTTGCTAGACCATGAAAATGATATGTTCATGAATGAAAGAAGGGAAATAGATGAAGTATTCTTTAAACAGGAACCTATTCTGCAACACAATTTGCCTGTTGAAATCCTAGGGGATCCTCCTCCACCCAAGGGTGATCCCGTGTTTGAGCTTAAACCGTTGCTTGATAATCTTAAATATGCTTATCTTGATGAGAAGAAAATATATCCTGTTATTATTAGCGCTAACCTTTCAGAGCATGAAGAAGAAAGATTATTGAAAACTCTGAAGAAGCACCGTGCCGCTATTGGATTTACTCTGGATGATCTTAAGGGTATCAGTCCCACTCTATGTCAACATAAAATAAATTTGGAAGCTGATGCCAAACCAGTTCGTGATCCTCAACGACGTTTGAATCCTAAAATGAAAGAAGTGGTAAGAAAGGAAATACTCAAGCTTCTGGAGGCAGGTATAATTTATCTCGTTGCTGATAGTCAGTGGGTAAGTCCTATCCATTGTGTCCCTAAGAAGGGAGGTATTACTGTTGTCCCAAATGATAAAGATGAATTGATTCCGCAAAGAATTATCACAGGTTATAGGATGGTAATTGATTTCCACAAATTAAATAAGGCTACTAAGAAAGATCATTACCCCTTACCTTTTATTGATCAAATGCTAGAAAGACTATGCAAACATACACATTATTGCTTTCTAGATGGTTATTCTGGTTTTTCTCAAATACCTGTGTCGGCTAAAGATCAATCAAAGACTACTTTTACATGCCCTTTTGGTAATTTTGCTTACAGACGTATGCCTTTTGGTTTATGTAATGCACCTGCTACCTTTCAAAGATGCATGATGACTATATTCTCTGACTTCTGCGAGAAAATTTGTGAGGTTTTCATGGATGACTTTTCCATCTATGGTTCCTCTTTTGATGATTGCTTGAGCAATCTTGCTCGAGTTTTGCAGAGATGTGAAGAAACTAATCTTGTCTTGAATTGGGAAAAGTGCCACTTTATGGTTAATGAAGGTATTGTCTTGGGGCACAAAGTTTCTGAAAGAGGTATTGAAGTTTATAAAGCCAAGGTTGATGCTATTGAAAAGATGCCATGTCCCAAGGACATCAAAGGTATAAGAAGTTTCCTTGGTCACGCCGGATTTTATAGGAGGTTCATTAAGGACTTCTCAAAAATCTCTCGGCCTCTGACTAATTTATTACAAAAAGATGTACCATTTGTCTTTGATGATGATTGTGTAGAAGCATTTGAAATACTTAAGAAAGCATTAGTCTCTGCACCTGTTGTTCAGCCACCTGATTGGAATTTACCCTTTGAAATTATGTGTGATGCTAGTGATTATGCTGTAGGTGCTGTTCTAGGGCAAAGAGTTGATAAGAAATTGAATGTTATCCATTATGCTAGTAAGACTCTAGAAAATGCTCAAAGAAATTATGCTACTACCGAAAAGGAACTTTTAGCAGTTGTATTTGCTTGTGATAAATTCAGACCCTATATTGTTGATTCTAAAGTAACTATTCACACTGATCATGCTGCTATTAAATATCTTATGGAAAAGAAAGATGCAAAACCTAGACTCATTTGATGGGTTCTCCTGCTGCAAGAATTTGATTTACATATTGCTGATAGAAAAGGAGCTGAGAACCCCATTGCAGACAACTTATCTAGGTTAGAGAATGTTCTTGATGACCCACTACCTATCGATGATAGCTTTCTTGATGAACAATTAAATGTCATAAGCACTTCTCGTAGCACTCCGTGGTATGCTGATTATGCTAATTATATTGTTGCTAAAATTATACCACCTAGCTTCACATACCAACAAAAGAAAAAGTTTTTCTATGACTTGCGTCATTACTTTTGGGATGACCCACATCTTTATAAAGAAGGAGTAGATGGTGTTATTAGACGTTGTGTACCTGAGCATGAACAGGAACGGATCCTACGCAAGTGTCACTCCGAAGCTTATGGAGGACACCACGCTGGAGATAGAACTGCACATAAGGTATTGCAATCCGGTTTTTATTGGCCTACTCTCTTCAAGGATGCCCGTAAGTTTGTTTTGTCTTGCGACGAATGTCAAAGAATTGGTAATATTAGTAGACGTCAAGAAATGCCTATGAATTATTCACTTGTTATTGAACCATTTGATGTTTGGGGCTTTGATTATATGGGACCTTTTCCTACCTCTAATGGATATACACATATTTTAGTTGCTGTTGATTATGTTACTAAATGGGTAGAAGCTATTCCAACTAGTAATGCTGATCATAACACTTCTATTAAAATGCTTAAGGAAGTTATGTTTCTGAGGTTTGGAGTCCCTAGGTACTTAATGACCGATGGTGGTTCACACTTTATTCATGGTGCTTTCCGTAAGATGCTTGCTAAATATGACGTTAATCATAGAATTGCATCTCCATATCACCCGCAGTCTAGTGGTCAGGTAGAATTGAGCAATAGAGAGCTCAAATTAATTTTGCAAAAGGCTGTCAATAGGTCTAGAAATAATTGGTCCAAGAAACTGAATGATGCATTATGGGCCTAATTGCATAGAAAAATCCTATGGGTATGCCTCCGTATAAAATGGTTTATGGAAAAGCATGTCACTTACCTCTCGAACTAAAACATAAGGCATATTGGTCTATTAAAGAGCTCAATTATGATTTCAAACTGGCCGATGAGAAGAGGTTATTTGATATTAGCTCACTTGATGAATGGAGAACCCAAGCTTATGAAAATGCCAAGTTGTTCAAAGAAAAAGTTAAAAGATGGCATGACAAAAGGATACAAAAGCATGAGTTTAATGTAGGTGATTATGTATTGCTATACAACTCTCATTTAAGATTTTTTGCAGGAAAACTTCTCTCCAAATGGGAAGGTCCCTACGTTATCGAGGAAGTCTATCATTCCGGTGCCATAAAAATCAACAACTTCGCAGGCACAAATCCGAAGGTGGTAAACGGTCAAAGGATCAAACACTATATATCAGGTAATCCTATAAATGTTGAAACTAATATTATTAGAACCGTAACCCCGGAGGAGTACATAAGGGACACTTTCCAGAATGTTCCAGACTCCGAAAAGGAATAGGTATGTGGTACGGTAAGTAAACCGACTCCAAAACAATTTTTAAGGCAATATTTCTCCATTTTGGAATATTTAGAAAAATAGAAAAAATCAGTAGCAGTCCGGGGAGGACACGAGGCCTCCACGAGGGTGGAGGGCGCGCCCTACCCCCCTGGGCGCGCCCCCTACCTCGTGAGCACCTCGTGTGCCCTCCGGACTCCCTTTCCTTGCACGATACGTATTTTGGTCGGTAAAAATTCAGTATATATACTCCCGAAGATTTTGACTCTCGTATCACGCAAATCTCCCCTGTTTTTGTTTCGAGCTATTGCTGCTGCAGATAAGAGCAAGATGTCTTCTCAAGAGTCAGTCGGGGAGAGCCGGGTATCTAACCCGGCACCGGAACCAAGGGCAAACGGCGACGCTGACCACTTTGGGCCAGCAACGGAGGAAGAGATGGAGGCTGACCTGATGAGAGTAGATGCCATGGAAGATCAAGAAGTCACCTCTCGCTTCCGAGCTAGGTTTACGATGGGGGAACTACAGAGCTCAGCTATTCCAAACTCGGTTATCCCTTCCAATGTTAAATTTCTTTCCTATGAAAATATGATGAGAAGTATCTCTGGTTCTCCCGCAGCTATGAACACCCTTGGGTGCAAGGAGCTTTAGCCGTTACAGGAAAGCTTCGCAAGGAAATAATGGACCTCAAGCAGCAGGTCAATAAGCTCGAGGAGGAGAACCGTATCCTAAGGGGAATCTTCGCCAAGAATATTACACCAACAACAAAGAAGGAGAAATAATCACACGGGTATGGGCACTCCCCTTGGCAATTGCCAAGCTTGGGGGAGGTGCCCCGGTATCGTATCACCATCACAACTCCTATCTTTACCGTTTTCTTAGTTCGATCCTATTAGTAGCATCTTGATTTAGTAGAATAAAGTCATGGCATGATCTAGTTTTGAGTTTTGCTTTATGATCCTTCTTTGTAATCGTGTCCATGAGCTATATAATAAAGATTAGTGTTGAGTCAAGGGCTTGAGTATTTTGCCATGATCTTTGGTGATTAGAAGAAAAAGAATAAAAAAAGAATCAAAGAGCTCATATTGATCTTATTGAAAGTAATGACTTCACATAGAAAGAATACGATGATTTAAAGTTGTTGGGAGTTGGCAATTATAGCTTTGGTCATCGTTGCAATTAATAGGAAGTAATAAGGAAAGAGAGGTTTCACATATAGATATATTATCATTGACATCTTTTATGATTGGGAGCACTCATTAAAATATGACATGCTAAAGAGTTGAGGTTGGACAAGGAAGACAACATAATGAGTTATGTTTTCTTATATCTGAGATAAAGTATGTTGTCATGGATCCTCTACCGTGTTGAGCTTGCCTTTCCTCCTCATGCTAGCCAAATTCTCAGCACTAAGTAGAAATACTACTTGTGCTTCCAAACACCCTTAAATCAGTTTTGCCATGAGAGTCCACCATATCTACCTATGGATTGAGTAAGATCATTCAAGTAAGTTGTCATCGGTGCAAGCAATAAAAATTGCTCTCTAAATATGCATGACTTATTAGTGCGGAGAAAATAAACTTTGTACGAACTTGTTGTGGACGCAATAAAAGCGACGGACTGCATAATAAAGGTTCACATACAAGGGGCAATATAAAGTGACGTTCTTTTGCATTAAGATTTTGTGCATCAACCCTAAACGCGCATGACAACCTCTAATTCCCTCTACGAAGGGCCTATCTTTTATTATTATCCTCTACCTTATGCAAGAGTCACGGTGATCTTCACCTTTCCTTTTTCATTTTATCCTTTGGCAAGCTCAGCATGTTGGAAAGAACATGATATATATATATATCTAATTGGATGTGGGGGAGCATGAATTATTATTGTTGACATTACCCTTGAGTTAAAAGGTCGTGGGGCAAAACTATAAGCCCCTATCTTTCTCTGTGTCCGATTAAAACTCCGTAACCACAAGTATTGCATGAGTGTTAGCAATTATGAAGGACTAAGTGATAGTTGAGTATGTGGACTTGCTTTTAAGCTCTGACATAGACTCTTTCCGATGTTATGATTAATTGCAATTGCTTCAATGACTGAGGGTATAATTTGTTGGTGCCCAATAAGGTTTCTGATTCATATTTTGGCTTTGTGAAAAGATCATCACTTAAACATGAGTAATCATATGACAAAATCTATATATGTTGTTGTTATGAAATAATCATGATGCCTTCATGTCTGTATTTTATTTTTATCGACGCCTCTACCTCTAAACATAAGGACATATTTATTGTTATCGGCTTTTCGCTTGAGGACAAGCGAGGTCTAAGCTTGGGGGAGTTGATACGTCCATTTTGCATCATGCTTTTATGTCAATATTTATTGCATTATGGGCTGTTATTTCACGTTATGTCACAATACTTATGGCTATTCCTTCTTATTTTACAAGGTTTACATGAAGAGGGAGAATGCCGGCAGCTAGAATTCTGGGCTGGAAAAGGAGCAAATATTGAAGGACTATTCTGCGCAACTCCAAAAGTCCTGAAACCCCACGGAATACTTTAAAATAATAAAGAAAAATCGTCGCCAAAGATGAAGGCCAGGGGCCCACACCCTGCTCACGAGGGTGGGGGGTGTCGGTGTCAAAACCGGCGGATCTCGGGTAGGGGGTCCCGAACTTTGCGTCTAGGCGGATGGTAACAGGAGACAAGGGACACAATGTTTTTACCCAGGTTTGGGCCCTCTCGGTGGAGGTAAAACCCTACTCCTGCTTGATTAATATTGATGATATGGGTAGTACAAGAGTAGATCTACCACGAGATCAATGAGGCTAAACCCTAGAAGCTAGCCTATGGTATGATTGTTGTTCGTCCTACGGACTAAAACCCTCCGGTTTATATAGACACCGGAGAGGGCTAGGGTTACACAGAGTCGGTTACAATGGTAGGAGATCTACATATCCGTATTGCCAAGCTTGCCTTCCACGCCAAGGAAAGTCCCATCCGGACACGGGACGGAGTATTCAATCTTGTATCTTCATAGTCTTGGAGTCCGGTCAAAGATGATAGTTCGGCTATCCGGACACCCCCTAGTCCAGGACTCCCTCAGTAGCCCCCGAACCAGGCTTCAATGACGATGAGTCCGGCGCGTAGATTGTCTTCAGCATTGCGAGGCGGGTTCTTCTCCAAATTTCCATGTACCTGTCGAATAGTGTCCGGCTTCTTATAAATGCTGCGCTCCTTGACTTCCACGCCCAATAATGGCCATCTTCCACGTGTCGAACGAATGCGAAAAGCCAGGGTATTTTTACACTTTCCCCCTAGCTGCACAAATGAGCCGCCTATAAAAGGGACAGGGATCTATATCCGAATCACACCGTCCTCCCTCCGCGAGCATTCATCGGAGCGCCTCTGACAAAAAATCCATTCCATCATGGACAGTCGACGCGGCTCCTCCTCTCGCGCTCCCAGCCCTCAGCCTGGAGATTGGGAGATACGCTCGGACCCGCACAGCGAGCTAGCGACGCTCCAAACCAAGGCATTTCTTCCCCCGGCCTTCATGGTCCCGGTTCGAGCCGGACTCGCCACCTACAAGGGCGGAAAGCAGGCGGAGAGCGTCCCCAATCCCTCCAAAGGAGAGCAGGTATGCTTTATCTCTTATCTAATAAGAGGACTTGGATTTCCAATACATCCGTTTCTCCAGGGGCTCCTGGAGTTCTACGGCCTCCAGTTGCACCACTTTACGCCTACCTCCATTCTGCACATCGCGGGCTTCGTGGCCCTTTGCGAGCTGTTCTTGGGCATCGAGGCTCATTTTGCATTGTGGAAGAGATTATTCTGCCTTGTACCCCGTTCTCATGAGGGGTCAATATATCAAGTGGGCGGAGCCGGACTATGGCGCATCGCCGGGACCGGATATCTATCTGGAACCCCGAAAAAGGCGTCCGAAGACTGGCCTTCGGAATGGTTTTATATAGAGGATGCCCCGCTACCGGACCCATTTCGGATCGGCCTCCCGGAGTTCAGTAATGCTCCTCTGAAGAAACGCCTAAGTTGGCGTCTGCGGAGCCCTCAACGGGAGAATGACAGGGACGTCCTTTACCTGATGGGTCGAATAAGATTATTGGCTCATTTTGGATTGACCATGATTGGAGTCATGGCCACATGCATTATGCGGGGGGTGCAGCCGCTCCAGTATAGGGGCCACCCCATGTGGGATTTCAACGGGGAGGATGATGCCACCCGCCACGGCCGTAAGGGGCCGGGATCGGTCGCCGATCTGGTGAAGATCTTGTCCGGCCTGTACAAAGGAGAAAAGGAGGATTTTCTCCGTGTTAGTCCACTGAGCGGATTTTCTATGAACAATCCTCGAAGCTGGGTAAGTGGACACTTCTTTTTTGCCTATCCGATCCCCATTCTCATGGTTAAGTATCTCATTTTGTGATTTTGACGCAGGAACTGCGCCGGGCTGTAGAGGATATACACAGCCCGCCTCCACAACCCGAGGATCCAGAACGGTCCCTCGATCCGGCCTCCGAAGAGGATCCGGATATAAAGGTGGAGCTGATCGATGGGGTGTTCCACCAACTTAGCATCGACAATGCTTTGGTCGCCATTACGGCTGACTACCCCGGAATATTTCCAGCCTCCCAGGTAACTGTGACCGAAGTCCTGATACCATGATCCATCTGTGCTTATTTCTGATCACCGCATACCAATGGTGTTTCGCAGGAGGTGCCTTTAAGGCGGGAAGCCGAGCCCACGGCGGTTGTCCAACAAGGGGCAGCTCGGCCTAGCAGGCGGAAAAGAAGTGCGGTGCGGATCGAGACGTTGCCGCAACGGTATGGCACGCCACCGTGTTTCAAGGAAAGATTCCTGGAAGGCATACTAACGTTCGTGACCTTTTCAGGAAAAAGAGCACTTGCCGGACTGTGTCCGGAGAGGTTGTCAATCGAGCCTCCGCCAGCCAGGCTCCAACTCCAGGTCCGGAGGGGGAGGCTAACACAAGGCGCGCATCGGATGCTCCTCCAACGGAGGATGCCGACAGGTTGTCTGCCACCCGATCTGAGTTGGAGAGCGCCATGAATCACAGGCGCCGCCGAGCAGTTCTTCGTGACGCGTGTTTCTCCCTAGAGGCATTGAATGCATTTAATTCGGGAGATGCGCACCTCCGTGCCGCTCAAGATGGTCTAGCCAGAGCCACGGAGAAGTATGTGAAAGACATAAGGGTGAGGAATTTTGACAGTTATATATGCAAGTAGCCCCCGAGACTTAAAATAGTTAGAATAATTGATTTAAGGATCATTTGTTATGCAGGATCTTACAGAAAAGAATACCCAACTGTCCCAGGAGCTTCAAGAGTGCAAGGCCTAACTTGAGGCCGCGCTAGCCGCGGCAGGGGAAGCCACAGAGACCCCCTCTGGTAATATATGCTTCTAAAGAGAAGTAATTTGCTAAATGCGGCGTGTGTATAAGTCTGACAATAATTTTGCAGATGGCGCCGGACTAGATCCGGACAAGCAACAGCTCCTGCGCCGGTTAAAAGCCGGCGAGAAAGTGCTTACAAGGGTGCGGCAAGAGAAAAATAACCTCCAAGATGCCAACACCCAGCTGGGCGAGGAACTAAAAGATGTTCGAGCCCAGCTGTCTGACTCCGTTAAGGAGAATCGGCGGCTTTGTCGCGACATTTATAGTAAGTGCTTGAGCAAACCTTAAAAAAGAGTTCGGCGAGGAAGTCGACTAACAGAAATATGTCTGTAGGTATGCTCACAGGTCGTCCTGCAGAGGAAATGCCCGGTTCAACGGGTGACCTTCTTCCCGAGCTGCTGCAACTGCACGAACGAGTTCGGCAGGCGATGAGAGGCGTCGCCCAGGCCTTGTGGCCATCCATCTCCCTACCCGAAGGCCTTGGAGATCTTGCAGAGAAGCTTTAGGGAGCACGGCGGCGCTTTCGGCTATGGAAGATATCGGCCTGCCGTCAAGGCGCCAGAGAGGCCTGGGCCATGGTGAAGACACGGTACACGAAGGCTGACCCAAACCACATGGCCGAGGTCGGACCTGTTGGGCCCGATGGGAAGGAGATCCCTGTGAGCTTAGTATACGGCCAAGTAGAGTTGGCCGCAAAGTATTCCCAGTGGGACTATAAACTAGACAGCCTGTTAAATGGTATTGAAGAGGAATACAATCAGTCAATTTGACTATGTAATTTAAAATGACATGTAAAATGCCTTCTAGCCGGATTGTAGATCGTTTGTCGTAGCGGACCTTTTCACTTCAACCTCGGGACCCGACAGTCCGGAGTGTGTCCGAATACCCTCGCGGTTATGTAAGAACCGGGGCATGCATGGAGACCAGGCGTAGGGGTCATTAGTGCTTTATCAGATAGAGTCATATCTTGTTCTAAGTTTCGAGTTGTAATCCTTATGTTGTAATCAATAGAAGTGTGATGATCATCACTATTAGAGCATTGCCCAAACAAAAAAAATCAAAAAAAGAAGAAAGGCCAAAAAAAAGAAAGGCCCAAAAAAAAGAGAAAGGCCAAAAAAAAGAAAGGCCCAAAAAAATAAAAAAATAAAGGGCAATGCTACTATCTCTTTTTCCACACTTGTGCTTCAAAGTAGCACCTTGTTCTTCATGTAGTGAGTCTCATATATTGTGCTTCAAAGTAGCACCTTGTTCTTCATGTAGTGAGTCTCATAAGTTGTCTTTTTATACTAGTGGGAATTTTCATTATAGAACTTGGCTTGTATATTCCTACGATGGGCTTCCTCAAATGCCCTAGGTCTTCATGAGCAAGCAAGTTGGATGCACACCCACTAGTTTCCTTTTGTTGAGCATTCATAGCTCTAGTGCATCCGTTGCATGGCAATCCCTACTCCTCATGTTGACATCAATTGATGGGTGTCGGTGTCAAAACCGGCGGATCTCGGGTAGGGGGTCCCGAACTGTGCGTCTAGGCGGATGGTAACAGGAGACGAGGGACACGATGTTTTACCCAGGTTCGGGCCCTCTCAATGGAGGTAAAACCCTACGTCCTGCTTGATTAATATTGATGATATGGGTAGTACAAGAGTGGATCTACCACGAGATCAAGGAGGCTAAACCCTAAAGCTAGCCTATGGTATGATTGTTGTAATGTATGTTGTGTCCTACGGACTAATGCCCTCCGGTTTATATAGACACCGGAGGAGGCTAGGGTTACACAGAGTCGGTTACAATGGTAGGAGATCTACATATCCGTATCGCCAAGCTTGCCTTCCACGCCAAGGAAAGTCCCATCCGGACACGGGACGGAGTCTTCAATCTTGTATCTTCGTAGTCTTGGAGTCCGGCAGACGATGATAGTCCGGCTGTCCGGACACCCCCTAGTCCAGGACTCCCTCAATGGGCATCTCCATAGCCCGTTGATTAGCCTCGTCAATGTGAGACTTTCTCCTTTTTTGTATTCTCCACATAATCCCCATCATCATATTCTATTCCACCCATAGTGCTATATCCATGGCTCACGCTCATGTATTGTGTGAAGGTTGAAAAAGTTTGAGATTATTTGAGTATGAAACAATTGCTTGGCTTGTCATCGGGGGTATAGAAGTTGGGAACATCTTTGTGTGACGAAAATGAAGCATAGCCTAACTATATGATTTTGTAGGGATGAACTTTCTTTGGCCATGTTATTTTGAGAAGACATGATTGCTTTGATTAGTATGCTTGAAGTATTATTATTTTTATGTCAATATGAACTTTTATCTTGAATCTTTCGGATCTGAATATTCATATCAAAATTAAGAAGATTTACATTGAAATTATGCCAAAGTATCACTCCGCATCAAAAATTCTTTTTTATCATTTACCTACTCGAGGACGAGCAGGAATTAAGCTTGGGGATGCTTGATACGTCTCCAACGTATCTATAATTCTTGATTGCTCCATGCTACTTTATCTACTGTTTTAGGCAATATTGGGCTTTATTATCCACTTTTATATTATTTTTGGGACTAACCTATTAACCGGAGGCCCAACCCAGATTTGCTGTTTTATGCCTATTTCAGTGTTTTGAGGAAAAGGAATATCAGATGGAGTCAAAACGGAATGAAATCAACTGGAGAAGTTATTTTTGGAAGGAAACCCACCTGATGGACTTGGACCCCACGTCAGAAGATACGGGAGGTGCTCACGAGGGTGGGGGCGCGCCCTCCCCCACTGGGCGCGCCCCCCTGCCTCGTGGGGCACCCGTAGCTCCACCGACGTTCTCCCTGCACCCATATATACCTACGTACCCTAAAACTTCCAGAACAGAAGATAGATCGGGAGTTCCGCCGCCGCAAGCCTCTGTAGCTACCAAAAACCAATTGGGACCCCGTTCCGGCACCCTGCCGGAGGGGGATCCCATCACCAGAGGCCATCTTCATCATCCCGGTGCTATCCATGACAAGGAGGGAGTAGTTCACCCTCGGGGCTGAGGGTATGTACCAGTAGCTATGTGTTTGATCTCTCTCTCTCTCTCGTGTTCTCTCTCGTGTTCCTCTATGGCACGATCTTGATGTATCCCGAGCTTTGCTATTGTAGTTGGATCTTATGATGTTTCTCCCCCTCTACTCTCTTGTGATGAATTGAGTTTCCCCTTTGAAGTTTTCTTATCGGATTGAGTCTTTATGAGAACACTTGATGTATGTCTTGCCGTGATTATCTGTGGTGACAATGGGATATCATGTGCCACTTGATGTATGTTTTGGTGATCAACTTGCGGGTTTCGTGACACTTCGGAACCTATGCATAGGGGTTGGCACACGTTCTTGACTCTCCGGTAGAGGCTTTGGGGCACTCTTTGAAGTACTTTTATGTTGGTTGGATGAATCTGAGATTGTGTGATGCATATCGTATAATCATGCCCACGGATACTTGAGGTGACAATGGAGTATCTAGGTGACATTAGGGTTTTGGTTGATTTGTATCTTAAGGTGTTATTCTAGTACGAACTCTTTTATAGATCGATCCGAAAGAATAGCTTTGTGGTGGTTTCGTACCCGACGATAATCTCTACGTTTGTTCTCCGCTATTAGTGTCTTTGGAGTGACTCTTTGTTGCATGTTGAGGGATTGTCATATGTTCTATCTATGTTATTATTGTTGAGAGAACTTACACTAGTGAAAGTATGAACCCTAGGCCTTGTTTCCTATCATTGCAATACCGTTTACGCTCACTTTTACCACTTGTTACCTTGCTGTTTTTATTATTTCAGATTACAAAAACCTATATCTACTATCTATTTTGCACTTGTATCACCATCTCTTCGCCGAACTAGTGCACCTATACAATTTACCATTGTATTGGGTGTGTTGGGGACACAAGAGACTCTTTGTTATTTGGTTGCAGGGTTGTTTGAGAGAGACCATCTTCATCCTATGCCTCTTACGGATTGATAAACCTTAGGTCATCCACTTGAGGGAAATTTGCTACTGTCCTACAAACCTGTGCACTTGCAGGCCCAACAACGTCTACAAGAAGAAGGTTGTGTAGTAGACATCAACCCGTAATGGGGTATAGCTTGAAAAATTGTGAATGCCTCTCGCCCTAATAAAGCGTGATATCCGCTGCTGAACGAGGCCACTTGGAACGTGACATCCTCGGACCTGTAATTGTCCGGCGAGCCGAACACCACATCCAGTGTAATTTTTCATGTGCAGCGTGCTTCCCGACTAGGGATTATTCCTCTAAAGGTTGTGCTGCTTCGCTCAATGCGGGTCAAGTCTATTTCCATTTTTCGAAGGGTTTCCTCGTAAATGAGGTTTAATCCGCTGCCACCATCCATGAGTACCTTGGTAAGGCGAAAGCCGTCCACTATTGGACTGAGGACCAATGCGGCTGGTGCTCGGGCTGTTTGGAATTTAGGTTCGTCACTCGCGTTAAGGGTAATAGCCGTGTCACTCCATGGATTTATTGTTGCTACTTGGTAGACTTCGGCAAGGCTGCGGAGTGTTCGTTTCCGCATATTATTTGATGCGAAAGTCTCGAAGACTGTTAATACCGTACTGGTGTTGCTGGGCTGGTTCTCTGGGGCTAGAAGCTCTTCGCCACCTTCCGTAGTATCCAACATGCTCGAAGGCTATGAGTTGGAGTGGCGCCCTCTATACTATGAATTTTGCAGGGTCCATTGAGCCATCCCTCCAGTACGGTTCCGTGCCCCTTAGGGTTTTTTTTCTTTTTGGTATTTAACCCAGGAGCCTGGTGATGATGCACCCTCTGATTTCGGACTAGGGTTGTATTCGGGGCCGGATTATCCCAAAATTTGGTTTCGGTTTTCCAGGCGCTCTCCATCACACAGTACTTTCATACTATGGACGCCAAGTCGGTGAAGCGTGTAATTTCACGATGACTTATGGCGTTTAGGATTCCCTTGTCCGTGCAATTATTGTAGAAAAGTGAAATTGCGTCTTCCTCGCGGCAGTCCTTTATCCTGTCCATAACCAGGAGGAACCTGGCCCAGTAATGGTGTACTGTTTCAGCGGGATCTTGCCGGATTCGGGATAGATCGCTTATGTTTGGGTGGGCAGGTGGAATAAAGTTCGGGACCCCGTCTAATCTAAGACTCAAGGGCCGAAAAGTTTCCGAACTTGGAAGCTTGGGTTTTTGGATATTGTCCAATGAATCCAGCCCGCTGCCTGACTTTAGGTTCAGGATTTGATCGCCGTACTGTTCCTCTACCACAGCAACGTGGTGGGTAGCCTGGGGAGAGTTGATCTCTCTCAGATCGGTTTTAGGCCCAATCTGATCATAGTCTGTAGCGACTCCCAGGGCGGCGATGCGATCCAAGAGCTCGTTTAAGGAGTAGAGCTCCATCAGATCTAGCTGCTCGGCAAGTTCCGAGTTAACGTGAAGATTGCTTTCGATGACCCGAGAAGTCATCGTTGGCGCGGCGGCCGAATAGGCGGTCATAAGAAAACCGCCTAGTCGAAGAGTTTGGCCGATGGACAAAGCTCCTTTAGCAACGGTGCCGTCTTTAAAGACGGGACAAGGCATCCTTCCTGATGGCGATGGCACAGAGGAACTCTCAATGAAAGCACCAATGTCGGTGTCAAAACCAGCGGATCTCGGGTAGGGGGTCCCGAACTGTGCGTCTAGGCGGATGGTAATAGGAGACAAGGGACACGATGTTTTTACCCAGGTTCGGGCCCTCTCGGTGGAGGTAAAACCCTACTCCTGCTTGATTAATATTGATGATATGGGTAGTACAAGAGTAGATCTACCACGAGATCAATGAGGCTAAACCCTAGAAGCTAGCTTATGGTATGATTGTTGTTCGTCCTACGGACTAAAACCCTCCGGTTTATATAGACACCGGAGAGGGCTAGGGTTACACAGAGTCAGTTACAATGGTAGGAGATCTACATATCCGTATTGCCAAGCTTGCCTTCCACGCCAAGAAAAGTCCCATCCGGACACGGTACGGAGTCTTCAATCTTGTATCTTCATAGTCTTGGAGTTCGGTCAAAGATGATAGTTCGGCTATCCGGACACCCCCTAGTCCAGGACTCCCTCAGGGGGCGCGCCCCCTGGGCGCGCCCCCCTACCTTGTGGGCCCCCTGGTGGCTCTCCGACGTCCATCTTCTCCTATATGAAGTCTTTCGATGAGAAAAAAAATAAAAGAGAACCTTTCGGGACGAGACTCCGCCGCCACGAGGCGGAACCTTGGCGGAACCAATCTAGGGCTCCGGCAGAGCTGTTCTGCCGGGGACACTTCCCTCCGGGAGGGGGAAATCATCACCATCGTCATCACCAACGCTCCTCTCATCGGGAGAGGGCAATCTCCATCAACATCTTCACCAGCACCATCTCATCTCCAAACCCTAGTTCATCTCTTGTATCCAATTCTTGTCTCTAAGTCCGGGATTGGTGTTAGTAGGTTGCTAGTAGTGTTGATTACTCCTTGTAGTTGATGCTAGTTGGTTTATTTGGTGGAAGATCATATGTTCAGATCCTTTATGCACATTATTACCCCTCTGATTATGAACATGAATATGCTTTGTGAGTAGTTACATTTGTTCCTGAGGACAAGGGAGAAGTCTTGCTATTAGTAGTCATGTGAATTTGGTATTCGTTCGATATTTTGATAAGATGTATGTTGTCTAACCTCTAGTGGTGTTTTGTGAACGTCGACTACATAACACTTCACCATTATTTGGGCCTAGAGGAAGGCATTGGGAAGTAATAAGTAGATGATGGGTTGCTAGAGTGACATAAGCTTAAAAACCCTAGTTTATGCGTTGCTTCGTAAGGGGTTGATTTGGATCCATATGTTTCATGCTATGGTTAGGTTTACCTTAATACTTTTGTTGTAGTTGCGGATGCTTGCAATAGAGGTTAATCATAAGTGGGATGCTTGTCCAAGTAAGGGCAGTACCCAAGCACCGGTCCACCCACATATCAAATTATCAAAGTACCGAACGCGAATCATATGAGCGTGATGAAAACTAGCTTGACGATATTCTCATGTGTCCTCGGGAGCGCTTTTCCTATTATAAGAGTTTGTCCAGGCTTGTCCTTTGCTACAAAAAGGATTGGGCCACCTTGCTACACTTTATTTACTTTTGTTACTTGTTGCTCGTTACAATTTATCCTATCACAAAACTATATGTTACCACTTATTTCAGTACTTGCAAAGAATACCTTGCTGAAAACCGCTTATCATTTCCTTCTGCTCCTCATTGGGTTCGACACTCTTACTTATCGAAAGGACTACGATAGATCCCCTATACTTGTGGGTCATCACCCGCCTCGACGGAACCATGACCCGCCTCAATACATGCCGACACCATCGGGTCACTATTCCACCCCTTTGGATAACATGATCGCTGCGGCGTCGCGATTGGCAGCTATTCCAATGGAAGACGAGTCTCCAGCAGCGGTTGATACGCGGCGTGCCAGAGAGATCCTTCAAACGGCTCTGGTTCAGCAGCAGGCTTATTCATATAGTCGAGACAGGATTCATTCAACCCCTCGCCCGAGCCGGAGTTACAGCAGGCATATTGATGAACCGGCTGTGTCAAGTAGTGCGCGGAACCGTAACGCCCCTCGAGGGCCTAACCCGGCGGGCGGTGGTGCAAATGCTCAGGACGTGGTGGATCACGGTAGAGCACATCGAGAAGCCGAGTTAGCAGCGCAGTACGCGGACCGTCAGCTTACTCCGGTTCGTCCAACAACTTCAGTGGAACCCGGTGTTGCTTTCAGTTCTTGGGGGGTGCCGTGTCTCACCCCGGCTCTACGCAATGTGCGGATGCCCAAGGATTTCAATGGTCCTCGTAAAGTGCCCAATTACACTGCTGACTTACCCCCCGAGTCATGGGTCAAAAGCTATGAGATGGCAATGGAGATGCTGGATGTGGACGAGGCGGCATGTGCTAAGTACTTCACCATGATGTTGGAAGGAACAACTCACACTTGGCTAAAAAGTTTGCCCGCTAACTCCATTGGGTCATTGGCCGAGTTAAAGGCCCGGTTTATACTAAACTTCAAGGACACGTGCAAGCAGCCCATGTCAATTGTGGATTTAGCCGCCGGTGTCCAAGAACAAGGTGAATCGACAACCCATTGGGTGCGTCGTGTTTCGGAAATCTTGCATTCATCGGACCACATCAATGCCGATTCAGCAGTCATAACGTTGGAGGGCAATTGCCGGTTCAAGCCTCTAAAGCTGAAGTTGGGACGGCTCAAGCGTCACTGCAATGACATGGGAATGCTTATGGCAGCTATGGTTAAGTATGCCGACTCTGATAGTACCAAGGATCCCGAGTCTGATGGTGAAAAGCCGCTGAAGGGAAAGAAGAGCGGCAGCACCAAAGGGCAGTAGCATAACCCGACGGGCCATGGAAACAATGGTAAGTGTAAAGCGGATAATAGTTCAGATTTTGTGGCTAACACCAATGCGCAGGATAATGGTCAGTGTCATAAGGGAAAACCGTCCCCGTGGAGTGGAGGATCAGATGTCAACTTTGAGCGCCTGTTAAATCAGCCTTGCCCAAGGCACGGGACACGAGAAAAGCCAGCTACGCACCTGGAAGGACTGCTTTATTATGTGGGAGTTCAAAAACTCGGATCTTTTCCGATATGATCATGGACCGTCCGGCGGTTTAGGACCCGGGTCTCATGGTCCGGGTTATGGTGGAGGTAGTTCTGGCTCAGGATTTCAAGGTAATCAAAGCGGACATGGCAATCAAGGCAATCAGGGCAACCAGGATGGTTATAATCAGCAGGGGAGTCAGCAGCAGCAACAGTCAGGTTACCAGAGCCACCCGAAGCAGTTGAATAGTGGACAGTATCATGTCTTCACCACTAGCCTGTGCAAGCGCGATCAGAAGCTTCATAAAAGGGTAGTGAACTCCGTTGAACCGGCGGTGCCCCGTTACTTGCGCTGGTCTGAACAGCCTATTGTGTGGAGTCGAGAGGATCATCCGCCCCGAGTTGATAATCCGGGTCATCTGGCGTTGGTGGTGGCGCCTCAGGTTGGAGGTTATAAGTTCACCAAGGTGCTCATGGATGGAGGGAGCAGTATCAACATCTTGTATTATGAAACCTTCCATCGCACGGGGTTGACAGACAAGAATCTTAAACCGTCAAACACCATTTTCCACGGTGTGGTGCCTGGTAAATCGGCTTTTCCAGTCGGTAAGATAGCTCTGGAGGTTGCTTTTTGAGATGATCATGATTCAAGATCAGAGACATTGACTTTTGAAGTGGTGAAAATCAGGAGCCTGTACCATGCCCTGTTTGGATGGACGGCTTATGCTAAGTTCATGGCAAGGCCCTGTGATGTTTATCTACAGCTCAAGATGCCGGGTCATAAAGGGACCATCACAGTACATGGAAGCTGTAAGATCGCCTTGGAATGTGAGGAAGGTGATGCGGCCTATGCTGAGTCGGTTTGTGCAACAGAGGAGTTGAAGTTCTACATGGACAATGTTGATCTGGTGGATATGACTTCTTTGAAAAAACCAACTACAGAGCATGATCCGGCTTTGAAGTTTAAATCGGTTGATGAGACTAAGCTGGTTGATTTTGTTCCTGGCGATTCATCCAAGCAGTTTAGCATCAACGCTAACCTGGATTCAAAATAGGAAAGCGCGCTCATCGAGTTCATCCATGAGAATCGGGACATATTTGCGTGGAAACCTTCTGACATGCCAGGTGTACCGAGGGAGCTCGCTGAGCACATTCTTAATATCGATCCCAAGTTTAAACCGGTCAAGCAGTTTCTCCGCCGGTTCAATGAAGAAAGACACAAAGCCATCGGTGAGGAGGCAGCCTGGCTCTTGGCAGTGGGGTTTATTGTGGAGGTTTTTCTCCCTGAGTGGTTAGCTAACCCGGTGCTAGTACTCAAGAAGAACGGCACTTTGCGTATGTGTGTGGATTACACAGATTTGAACAAGGCTTGTCCAGCTGATCCCTTTGCTCTCCCTCGTATTGATCAAATTATTGATGCAACGCCGGGTTGTGAGCGTTTGAGCTTTTTGGATGCTTATTCTGGTTATCATCAGATCAAAATGGCAGTTAAGGACCAGGAGAAGACATCTTTCATAACTCCCTTTGGAGCCTTCTGCTATGTATCTATGCCTTTTGGGCTCAAGAGTGCACAGGCGACTTATCAGCGATGTGTGCAGAATTGTCTTATAATCAGATTAGGTGCAATGTTCATGCTTATGTGGATGATATCATGGTGAAGTCCAGGAATGCGGAGACGTTAATAGATGATTTGAAGGAAACTTTTGATAATCTCCGGGTTTATAAGATGATGCTTAATCCGGCCAAGTGTGTTTTTGGTGTACCGGAAGGCAAGCTCTTGGGTTTTCTGGTGTCTAACAGGGGCATCGAAGCTAATCTGGAAAAGATCAAAGCTATCACGTCTCTGGCTAAACCGGCGTGTATCAATGATGTTCAACGTCTGTCGGGTCGTATTGCAGCGCTAAGCCGGTTTATTAGCCGGTTGGGAGAAAAGGCTATCCCTCAATATCAGATGATGAAAAAGACAGACAACTTTGTCTAGAGTGATGCTGCTAATGCGGCCTTGGAGGATCTGCTGCCCCCATTGATAAAGAACCATTGCTGTTATATGTGGCTGCTAACACCCGGGCTCTCAGCGTGGCTATTGTGGTGGAGCGCAAGGAGGCAGGTAAGGAGTATCCGGTTCAGTGGCCGGTTTATTATATCAGTGAGGTGCTTATTGAGTCGAAGCAGAGATATCCACATTGGCAGAAGCTTGTGTATGGAGTTTTATGGCGAGCCGGAAGCTTAAGCAATACTTTCAGGGCCATCCCATCACTCTGGTCAGTTCCGCTCCTTTGGGAGATATCATCTAGAATAGCGAAGCAACTGGCCGAGTTGCTAAGTGGGCTATCAAGCTTGGACCTCACGGGTTAAGATATATGCCTCGGCCGGCCATAAAGTCCCAAGCGCTCGTGGATTTCATCAATGACTGGACAGAGTTGCAGCCACTGGAGGATAAACCGGATAACACATACTGGACTATTCACTTCGACGGGTCGAGAAAATTGGAGGGCTCGGGGGCTGGAGTGGTTCTTACTTCCCCTCGAGGTGACAAATTTTGTTATCCGCTTGATGTTTCCTTGTACTAACAATGCAGCTGAGTATGAGGCCTTGCTCCACGGTCTTCGGGTGGCTAAAGAAATGAACTTAATCCGGGTACGATGCTTTGGGGACTCCGATTTAGTGGCTCAGCAAGTCTCTGGTACTTGGGATTCTAAGGATCCACTCATGGCGGCTTATCGGCGTGAGGTGGATGTTATTGCTGGTCACTTTAAGGGTTACCAGGTCGAGCACATTGATCGGCGCAAGAATGAAGCGGCGGACGCTTTAAGCCGGTTGGGGTCTCAGTGTAAACTGGTGCCGCCCAATGTCTTTCTTGACGTTTTGCATAACCCGTCGGTCAAACTACCGACAGAGGAGGATCTGGCTGTTCCTGACCCAAAGGCTCAATTGGTGGCGGTTGTTCATGCTACCCCTGAATGGACGGTGCCATACCTGGCGTACATGACCAGGGGCGAGTTACCTAAGGACGAAGTTTTGGCCAGACAGATAATCCGGCGGTCCAAGTCCATGACTATTGTTAATGGCGAGTTACATCACTACAGTGTCTCAGGGGTGTTTCAGCGCTGCGTTTCTCCTGAAGAAGGCTGTGAGATTTTGCGTGAAATCCACGAAGGAGATTGTGGTCATCATGCCGGTTCAAAATCCCTTGTGGCTAAAGCTTTCCGACATGGTTTCTACTGGCTAACGGCTCATGCTGATGCTGAGGATTTGGTCAGGAAGTGTGACGGTTGTCAGAAGTTTTCACGCCGAGCCCATGTTCCGGCTCAGGAGTTGAGGATGATTCCAATCACCTGGCCGTTTGCAACTTGGGGGCTGGATATGGTTGGGCCCTTTAGGATGTCCAAGGATAAGAAGACCCACCTTCTGGTGGCGGTTGATAAGTTCACTAAGTGGGTAGAGGCGGAGCCAGTCGGCAAGTGTGATGCAGCCACGACGGTTCAATTCATGAAGAAGGTAATTTTCCGTTTTGGTTTTCCACACAGCATCGTAACAGATAATGGCACGAATCTCTCCAAGGGTTCTATGGAAGATTTTTGTCAACGTGAGCACATCCGGCTTGATGTGTCATCAGTGGCTCACCCCCAGTCTAATGGTCAAGCTGAGAGAGCTAATCAAGAAATCCTGAAAGGCATCAAGCCCCGGCTTATGGTTCCTTTGCAGAGGACACCGGGTTGTTGGGTGGAAGAGTTGCCTTCTGTGTTGTGGAGCATTAATACCACCCCAACAGATCTACGGGCTATACACCCTTCTTCATGGTTTATGGAGCGGAAGCAGTTCTCCGCAGTGACATTCGCCATGACTCGCCTCGGGTGGCAGCTTATGTTGAAGCAGACAACGAACAAGCATGCCAAGACGCATTGGACCTGTTAGATGAAAAACGGGATATAGCAGCGGCTCATTCGGCGATTTATCAGCAAGATTTGCGGCGTTATCACAGCCGCCGGGTTAAAACCAGAGCTTTTCAAGAAGGCGACTTAGTGCTCCGGATAATCCAGGATCAGACCGATATGCACAAGTTACCCCCACCTTGGGAAGGACCCTTTGTGGTCAGCAAGAATCTGAACAACGGGTCATACTACCTTATTGATGTTCGAGAGCACAAAGACTCACACAAATCGGAGGAGGAGACCCGCCGGCCGTGGAATATTGCTCATCTTTGGCCTTACTACACCTGAGCCATAGGCTCCTATTATGTACATATTCTCGACAATGTATATATTATGATCAATATAATAAACCGGCATCCTTGCTAAAGCGGGGCCTCTGCCGTTCTTCCTTCAAGTTTTCTTTGTTGCATGGGGGCTTTTGTTGATAAAGCGGAGTTCTGATTGTCCATTAATCCGGCTTATAAAGCTAAAAAAAGAAAAAGAGAGCTTGGGGGCTTCATACCCAAAATCATAAGGAGCCAAAGAGAGTTTTTTGCAAAGCACAACTCAAACATTGGCGCCCACTGAGCACAGCTCAAAATATTGCTTGGGGGCTCTTTGCTTCTACAAGAACAAAGAGTCTATAACCTTGCAATAGGCTGTAAAACCATGCTTGGAAGCCAGGTGTATTCACCTAAAACCTTGGGTTATCCTGCCTTTTTAAGTAAGTCAATCCGTCCAGGTAATCTTGGTAAGACCCGTCGAACGTTTGACAGTCAATCTTATAAAGGCCCTGAACTTGTCATAGTTAAATTGACGATTGGTTAATGTGAGGTCCATCTTATAAGGCTTTGTAAAATGGTTTAACTCAGTGGCCTGGCAGCCCATGAAAAGCCTCGCCTTTTTGCATGTTTTCTTCGCAAATCTTTCTTTTCGAGGTTTATTTCAATGAGGTTTATATTAAATCCGGTGCTTACTAACCCGGTCTGGCTTTTGAGTTGCCAAGCACAAACTTACAAGATGACCGATGTCAATTGACCCGGCCTGGCTTTCAACTATAAGTTGTCAGTATATGATCAACTACAATCCGGTGTTTGTTAACCCGGTCTGGCTTTGACTACAAGTCACCAGTATGATATATTGATAATCCGGTGTTTATTATAACCCGGTACGGCTTCATTGTAAACCGACAAAACATGGTGGGAGTTATCAGTACTCAAGATTTGGGTTGTCACCCTTACTACAATAAGTTGGTAAACCAACGATGTGATTCAATGTCATAGGTATGATATATGTCATATTTTCCTTAAAAGTACAGCCTTGGTTATAAACCCTGGTTTTATGTTGGGCGTTATGACCCATCCGGCGGTAAACCGCTAGGACACTTTAAACCTGTTATATGCAGATACAGGATTGAATAAAGCTGCTAAGGATCATAAGCAGACATAGCATAATCATGACGGATTAACAGTATTATGCAAAGTGAATATGCATGATGGCATAGCAGACCAAGTATTTAAACTAGCCTATTACAAGGCGCTTTGATGCCCCCAAAAGGATAATTGTTTACCACGCGGGTTGTAGTGTGCAGAAGCTAAACCGGCCTCCGGATCATGATTCTTCACCAGGCTGACTTGAAGGCTGTGGATCATCCTGCGTCGGGTCATCCTCCTCCTCTCCACCCAGTGGCTGGAAGTCAATGGTTGCCCAGTCAATCCCAGCTAAGGCTTGGAAGACAGCTTCATCACTTATAAGGTTGGACAGCTCAACATCAGGGGCGTAGGTATGCTTACGGATTGGTGGGTTAAGATTTTGCACATCATATGGTGCATTAACCCGCTTGTTGTTGGCATCATAAATCGTCTGGTAAAATGACAAATCAGTGTCTTCAGCCAGTTTGCTTGCCAATGGATGCATTTCCCTCGTTATGGCCCTGAGGTCGTCATTATCAAAATCTGACCTGTCATCTTTTTGGCCTGGATAGCCATTTCCAATATCTTCCGGATCAAGATCAAATATCCATGCCTTGGCCCGAGTCAATGCAGTAAGAGCACCGACCCTAGCAGCTGATTTCTTCAATTCCTCAAGCTGGGCAGGCATCATAGATAATTTTTCCAACGTTTCCTTGATTAAAGTTGGGGGCGGTTATTATGTGAAGCTGTGCAGATGACCTATTGAGCGCCGGTATACAATTGCTCTATCAGTGTATAAGCAGCCTTCCGTTTTTTGCACATGTCCGAGCCAAGATGAGTAGCACGGCTACCTGCAGTGGTCAAAATATTATTAAACCGACAGTTTCATGGATGTTACTTATTTAAAACTTATGAAGAGGTTATTTACCGAAGACAGCAATAGTCATAGCATTGATTTGCCGCTTCAAGCCAGTCAGTTCTTCTGTTACTGGATTAAGGGATGCCTCAGCGTCCTCCACCCGCTTTAGCAAAGTTAATTTCTCAGCATCCCACCCTGCCCGTTCACTTTTAAAGCTGTCCTTCAGTTGTTCCATGGCTGTTAAAGCGCTGGTCAGCTCTTCTTTAGCCTTGGAAGTTTCTGCTTGCTGGGACTTGATATTTTCTTGAAGGTCGGTGATTTGAGATTCCTTTTTGCTCAGATCAGCCTGCAGGAGATATTTAATGAGTTGGTAGTGTACATTTGAAGTCCCAAGAACATAACAAAGTTATACACTTGGCACTTGGGGGCTAATGCATATTGCTTCTTATCAACTGTCATTTTAAGTCCCAAGCACATAACGAGTTATACACTTGGCACTTGGGGGCTAATGCATATTTGCTTAAGTTCAGGTTATGGATTTTTCCTTTTCAATTGGATTACAAAGATGATTATCAAGAATTTTAGAAGCTTCATGACAAAAACGTACCGGCTCATCCTAAAGGTATAAACCGGTCCCTGGGGGCTATGCAAGCAAAATTAATTATTGTTCTGCTACAAGTCCCGGTTCACATTAACATTATGAACCGGCCCTTGGGGGCTACTGGAATTGATAGCCTAAACCAGTCATAAGGAAAGAAAGCTTATGAAGAGAGTGATATTTACCTCATATCGCTCCTTCATCAGGCCCACTAAACCGGCTTCATAGTCGCGGCTTGTGTACAGGCGGTTTAAGAATCCAGAATGAATGTCTTGGGCGTTGAGGTGGGCATAGCTTGATAAATCTATTTTCCACTTGCCCTTGTCCATAGAAGAAAGTTCTTCCTTGGCACTATGTTTTGATAAAGCGATAGGATTGCCAGGGGAGGTGAAACCAGTGCCAGTAATGACAACATCGTCATCAGCACCTTTAGCCAAGCTTGGCGAATCATCAGCATGGGCCGATGGATCAGTATCCATGTTCTCAGCTTCAGTTGCTTGATCCGGCAACGACGGGCCATCAGGAATATTATCAACATCTGGATGTGACAGTTCAGGAGTTTGTTCCGTTTCATCCCGATTGGGGTCTTCAGCCGGTTTGGTCACTTTGGCCTTCTTGCTGGTTCTGGCTTTGGCCCTGGAAAGTAATAAGTATGCATCAGAGTAGTGCAAGGATAAAAAATATAAAGGTATGACGGATTAGCAAACTCTGCTCACCCAGGAACCGTTTAAGGGTTGGAAGCTTCGTTGATGTTGATTCTCCAGAAGATGAATGGGAGGTCCCCTAGTAATTTGAGTTAGACGGATTAAGAGGATATCGGAAATAACCCCCCCCCCCTAGGATAAGGTGTATCAGAAGTATAAGAGACCTCTTGGTGACGTTTACGAACCGGAGAGTTCGGTAAACCGAAGGAAGTAACCACTTGGCCGCTATGCCAGGTTGTGCGGCGAGCTTCATGCTGTTGTGTCTTCAAAAGAAAGTGCGGATCCGAATAAGCTAGAGGGTGTGAAAATCTTCTTTCCGGACTGCTTGATGGGGTTTTGGTGTTGACACAGGATCCGAGTTGGAAGAAAGAGTAATTACCTCTACATCACCAGCATGGCTAGCCTTCGCATCATCCTAATAATGATCATTGTCAGTGAGGTGTATGAAAAAAGAACCAAGAGAATTAAGTTCTACCTCTGACTCTAGATCATCAAGCTCTTCATCATTGGGCAGGTCAGGGGACTCGGCGGTTTTCCTCTTCGCAGGTTTCTTTGTAACTTTGGTCTTAGTGCGAGGCGCTTTCACCGATTTATCCTGCGGTTTCGCCGGTTTATCCTGCGGCTTCCTCTTCCAGAACGGATCATCACCGTGCAAAGATGGACAACAAATTGTAAAGAAATATTTAAGAGGGGACGGATTAAGACAAGAATGATGCAATTCTTACAGCTGGCGGTTTATTGTTAACACAGAAAGGACTGAGCCCTATCTTGCTGCATTCAGATACTAGTTCATCCAGCATCTTCTTGACAGATTCAGTAATTTCTTCGTCACTTAGTTGAATATCAATATGTCGTTGAGGATCTTTGAGATCTCCTGTGTACTCGCACATTAAACCGGGGCGACGGCTTAAGGGCAACATACTCCAAGAGACCCAACGGCGGACAAAGTCGATGCCAGTTAAACCATTCACCATAAAGGCTTGGAGTTTTGAAAGCTGTGGTGCATACTTAGCTCGTTCCTTTGCCGTGGGTCGTTGGGAACTGGATGTGTATTGGTAAGCCGGTGAGCACGATAACCCGATAGTGTATTTTCGTCATCTGGAGCTTTGTTTCGGCAATAAAACCAAGTCTTATTCCAGTCTTTGGGGTGGCTATGATGCTTGGCGTGAGGGAAATTGACGTATTTCCTCTTCTGAATTGAAACTCCGCCAAGTTCAGTGTTGGGCCCATCCGTAAATTAAGTACGGCAGTTTAAGTAAAAGAAGTCTCTGAATAATTCGATAGTAGGTTCTTCTTGCAGATAAGCCTCGCAAAACACTTGGAAATTGCAAATATTGGACACGGAATTTGGTCCAATATATTGAGGGCGGATTTGGAAGCTAGCAAGCACGTCACGGAAGAATTTTGATCTGGGAGTGCTAAACCCTCGACTCAGATGATCAGCAAACACAATCACCTCTCCATCCTTGGGCTCAAGAGGATTTTCTGGACCGGGGACCCTCCAGTGGATGATCTCTTTACTCGCTAAAGCGCCAGTTGCAACACACCCGGTCAGCTGTTCTTCCATAACCCGGGAAGGGACCCAGTTGCAAGCATAAAATTGTTTGGCCATTTCAATAGAAGCTGGAAAAAGATCAATGTCTGTTTAGGATTCATGACTGACAAGTATAAAGCGTCGCAAGGTTATAGGGAGAAGACATTGATGCATATATACATATCAAACCGGATTCTGACATTGGCAGGGTTATAGAAATGACGAATCGGTGGTTTAAGAGAGGGCTAATGCTACCTGGCAGGCTATAACTTTCTTAAGGTTAAACCTCCTACATTGGTATGGAAGGTACAGATCTGAAAATAACTAAGTGTTGGAAAACAGGATTCATAAATTGACATTATAAATCTGGATCTACCGTGTGTCAGAAAATGGAAAAGTATTCAGGGTTAAATATTCTGGCATTGGAACAGTTGAAGGATCCAAATAGGGTTTTCTACTTAAAGGAGATGCACTAATGGAAAGGAAGGATCATGGCTATCTCTATACAGGATAAATATCAAGGTTTAGATCAAGAACTGTTGTGCAGAAACAAGGCGAGAACGAACACTGATGAACACGGATGGGTACAGAAACCCTAATGACAGATCTAGGGGGAAGGAAAGAGGACTTACCGGTGTCACAGGAGCAGCGGAGAGGCGCCGCGATTCTCTGGTAAGCTCAGGGTGATGCAGCGGCCGGAGTTGAGGTCGAGGACGAAGATGCGGCGGCGGCGGCTGAGCTTGAGCGCTAGGTCGACGCGAGGAGGAAGAAGAAGTGAAGAGGCATGAGGGGGAAAAGTAAAAATGACCCTCGGCGTTATTTATAAGGTGAAGGGATAAGCGACTGGCACGAGAATCGAGGAGCCCAAAAATGGATAAGTGACAAGTTGTCGTCTCGATTTTTGGAAGCTCATTTAAAGGGGAGGTATGTACGGTTTTTTAACAAGCAGGTGATGTCATGGCGGTTTATTATAATCTTGGAAGATGACGTCATGGCGTATTACAAGGTTCACATGAAGGTGTTCAAGAAGGAATTTTCTTAAGTGTGGAAGATTGACATGAACAGGTTCAAATCAATATGGGGCCTAATGTTGGGGATATAACTACTGAGTATAAACCGCCCAGGTAGGGCCGGGTTATACCTGTGACGAGTCATCCATATTGAAGCCCATGAAGACAAGGAGTATGGCGTTTTACTGAAGAGACTTAGAGGCCCAGGGCCCAAAGGCGGATTAGGGCCCGTAGACATAAACCGCTATATACTATGTAACTTGTGTTGTAAGATAGGAAAGGTAGAAACTGAGTCGGACACATGTATGAGCCGGCCGGGATTCTGTAAACCGCCGGACGTCAACCTGTGTATATAAATGGACGACCCGGCGGCGGTTCAAGGACAAGAAACAACAACTCGAGAGCCAGGCAAAGCGGACTCGCTCCCTGGTCATCGAAACCCCATCAATTTCACCACAACTGGATCGTAGGCTTTTACCTTCACCGCAAGAGGCCGAACCAGTATAAAATCCCCGTGTCCTTTGTCCGGTTTAACCCCTTTAAGCTAATCTCATCGCGATGGCTCCACGACTAAGTCCTCACACTAGGACATCTGACGTGATAATTCCACGACACCAAGTATTTGAACTTTGGCCTGTTGACGAGAGCGCACAGATTTGTCTGTCATCAACAAAGTGGCGGGTTGCTGAAACTCCAACATAACTCATATCGCCTCTCATGGATGATTGTGTATTTTCAAAGTTCAGTGCAATTTTTTCAAAGTTCCTTTAAGAGCCAAAATTTGTTTTTTCTTGCGACGACCTCCTCGAATGTCCAAACACAATGAATTTTTGCACGCACCTGAGCACCTTGGATGTAAAAAGGTCATTTTTTGGCTATTTTTAATGATTTTACTATTTATGGCGAGGAGCATCTGAGCCCGGGCTCCGAATCGCCCTGTTCGAAGAGGAAGAACCACATATGACGTGTCTAAACGTCCCTGCCAGAAAGAAAGAATGCAAGGGAGGTTGAGGAAAAATATAATGCCATGTGAGATTTAATGATGTTGAAACCGATGAATTCTCCCTCATTAGAGAATTGAGACGGGATACCCACTCACCACAATCTATTATTGATTTGTGCACTAGGTTGATCAAGCTTACTGGCTCATGAAGAAGTGACTGAAGGAATTGATGGAGTATGGGTATGTAGGAATGCACCCTTGATATCCCACTTGTTATTTGCTGATGATTCATATATTCTTATGAAGGCAATTTCTATGAATGCAAATACTCCCAAAAAAGTGCTAGATGCTTACCGTCATAGATCTGGACAACTTGTTGGTGTTGCGAAGTCTAGTATTTACTTTAGACCAAACACAAGAGTTGATGTAAGAGCTAAAGTGTGTTAGATCCTAGATATAATGGCTAAAGCATTAACTAATAGATATCTAGGACTACAAACTATGGTTGGAGTGAATTGATCTGATTATTTCCGACATCTTGTTGATCATGCCTGCCAGTGGTTAAAGGGATGGAAGGAGAAAGTGTTCTCTTTGCATGGAAAGGATATATTACTTAAGGTAGTAGCTGCGAATGTGACTGATGAGATTGTTGGGTTTTGGTGGGGAGACGATGATAAGTGGGAGAAAATGCATGGGTTTGCATAGTGAAAAAATGTGTACTCCAAAGGCGAAGGGTGGTATGGGTTTCAGACCTTCACAACTTTAATCTTGGTATGTTAGCAAAACTATGTGCGCAACTAGTCTAGAATCTTGGGTCATTGTGCACGTGTTTTCAGCGCAAAATATTGTCGAGATGGAAATGTCCCAAAGGCGAGAAATAAGAGTGTCTCATCCTATACTTGACAAAGTATTCTTCTTGGTATTCTGACATTTCAGAGAGGTTGTATTTGGCGTGTAGGGAAGGGATCACAAATTGATATCTGGAAAGATCCTTGGATTCCTAAGAGTGCGACCAAAAAAGTTATCACGCCGAGAGGTGTAATTCTGATGTCTAAAGTCAATCCCCATAACGGAGAGTGGGACAAGATTCTAATCCCAGATGAGTTCTCTTCGGTTGACGCTCACCTAATATTATAGATTCCCCTCAATGCTAATTTTCTTGGTGATTTTCTTGCTTGGCACTATACCAAGTTCATGAAATGATTTTCTAGCGTAATCGGTTTCTACCGGATAGGTTGCTGCCATCCATCATTGCTGTGGGATGTATGCACATATTACTCTATCAATTATTATACCATGCATTGTCTCACACATATACATCATACTACTTTCTCTCTCCTTCAATCCATCTAACTTTCTTACCCAACTCTAGGACGTATGGGACAACTAGTGAGGAGACCCAATAGTAGAGTGACTAGTGGGTATGTTTCGAGTAAAAAGGTATCATTACATCCCATCCACCCATGCTTTTCCATTTGATTATATAGTTAGTATCAATTATATCTTTTGAACCAAATATCGTATTGACAAACCATTTGGATTAGTATTCACGATATTTAAATCTTTAAAACAAGATCAATTTTGAACACGTTTGAAAAAAAATCAAATTCAAATTACGAAACTATATTGAAATATATATGAACCGTTTGACGTGTTTTCATCATATTTTATATGCTCATTTTGGATTTTAGTACTATTTCATTCAGGTTTCATTTCTATTTTTAGAGTTGTCAAATAAGTTTTCATATCATTTTGTTACATTGTCTTGCATGGTTGGGCTAGGTCTAAAACTGTTCTTTTCACATATTTTTTTATATGATTTCATTTCTGTGTCAATGCACTTTGATAAGTTTTCATTATTTTTTTCATACATTCCCTTTTTCATGTTTTCGTTGTTGTTTCATTCCACAAATCTTTAATGTTTCATCCCAGATTTTATACAAGTTTCACTATGATTTATTACAATCCCTTTTTTGCATGTTTTCATTATTGGTTCATTTCGGTTTCATTATCGTATCATCTCATATTTCATACTTCCTCCGTTTCCAAATATAAGTCTTTCTAGAGATTTCAACAAGTGACTGCATGCGAAGCAAAATGAACGAATGTACACTCTAAAATATAAGTCTCCGTTTCCAAATATAAGTCTTTCTAGAGATTTCAACAAGTGACTGCATGCGAAGCAAAATGAATGAATGTACACTCTAAAATATGTCTATATACGGATGTATGTTGTAGTCCATTTGAAATGTCTAAAAAGACTTATATTTACGAACGGAGGGAGTACAAGTTTATGATATCAAAATTTGAATTTAAACTTGTTTAACGCATGCCCAAATTTGATGTTGTTTTAAAGATTTAAATGTCATGAATAAAAATCTGCAAACGGACTGTATTTACAGATAATGAAACGGACTATATGCCAGTTGCTTTAAAGATTAGTTCGCAAAAGAAAAAGTTGCTTTAAAGATTGTTACTCGAATTGTCCACAGCTACTCATATTTACAGGACTCTCGATAAAAAAGAATGCACAGTTCGTAGTGCCATGTGAACGAGAAATAAGCTAGGCCATGCACAGTTCTAAAAAAAGTATAGTATTCATGCTCATACCAGCAGTAAATCTCGGTGACAACGAAAGCTGCACCGAAAGAAGAGCGGGAGCTGCTGGCTGCTGCACCATCTCGAAGAGGAGATGGTATCTCGGGGTGCGTGATGTGTGCTGAGCGAACCCTAGTCCCGGGAGACACGGCCGGCCGGATGTGCCAAAGCGGCCGACATGACCATGCCCACCGCCAAATCGCCCCAAGCGGCACCCTGCCCTCCCCGAGTCTCCACAATCAAAGTCCCGTCGAGTCGGCCCCGTCCCTTCCTGTTTCTTCTCTGAAGATTAACCGACTCCGCGTTGCACAACAGGTCCCGTCAGGCGGTCGCTTTTCCTCTTGCTAGTAAGTTACGTAGACCCAACACTCACGAAGAGGTTCTACGTAGATCCAAAACGGCGAGCCAAAGGGATAGCGCTTCTGGACTTGGGCGCCGACCCGAAGAAAAGGCAGCGTGGGAAACGGCGTTTTCAGATAAGTGACGACCCTAACGAGGGCACTGCCGCGGCTTGGTCGTGGTCGTCCACGTTAAGCGACCTGGTGCCGCGAAGCAACGCGGAAACCACGGGCTTTGGACGGTGGGCGGCGGAGCCGGAGCCTTGGCCGCGGCGTGGGGGCGGTGGTGCGCCGTGGGCGGCTGACGGGGACGGAGGCGGGCGGTGGATCGTGGGGAGGTGGTCGCGGTCGCGCAGAGTTTTTCTGGTGCGCGTTGCAACAGGCACGGGCGGACGGTAGAGAGTTTATGGCCAAGGGCCCATGCTGGCTCCCTCTTGTTGTACTGGGCTAAAGCCCGCACTGCATTTACTGTGGGCTAAGCCCGGAAGCAAACTGAAAGCACGTTTGGGATCTCGTCGGATCATTCGCAACGTCACCTTGTCAATGGCAGCCCAGAGCTTTCTGTCAGAGGTTCCTTTAGCGATGTTTTATGTCAGAGTTCGGCCTGCCAGTATCTGAATTGGTTGTGTACGTTTCATTCGCAAAACAAAACAGAGAGTGAAACATGTGTTTTTTTAGAGTAAAATTCACTGATGGTCACTATACTTGTCTCGCTACTTGTCACCGTCAAAACGTACAGCATTGTATTTTCTCTATGTTGACCCAGGAGTGGGGATTCGAACCAAACAGTTGTGCGTGAGGGAACGCATGCACTAGCCACCTGAGCGTGGAACGAGTACTGTCATTGAGCAGAGCTTTAGTATTTTATACTCCTTCCGTTCCTAAATATTTGTTTTTCTAGAGATTTCAACAAGTGACTCCATACGGAACAAAATGAGTGAATGTACACTCTAAAATATGTCTACATACATCCGTGTGTTGAGTCCATTTAAAATGCCTAAAAAGACAAATATTTAGGAACGGAGGGAGTACAAGAAAGAACAAACACATGCAATGCAACGCATAGCACAGACACGGGTATGCTTTTCTCATTTTAGAACCGCTAGTGTATGCTCACTATAAAGTACTCCCTCTGTTCCAAAATAGATGACTCAACTTTATACTAACTTTGTACTAAAGTTAATACAAAGTTGAGTCATCTATTTTGGAACGGAGGGAGTACTCATGATTTGTTTTTTTGTACAGGTCATATCAAAATATATTCCATAATGAATTTTTAACCACATCTACAAATACTTGTGTATTTATTTTTAGCTTTTTAACCCTAAATTTTTTATTTCTTTATTTTTTAAAATGTGGAGCCTGAAAGCCAAAAAGCCTCGCTCGTTTATTAGCAATTTAGCATACTGTAAACATAATCATCTTAATAATACAAGAACGACAGATAATGAGAAAAAACTAAATAGATGAGAGCAAAGAGTACAGGAGGTTAAACATTCCCGTATTATTCTCTTGATTAATACTGTTCATTGCTATTTTTTAAGATAACAAAATGTGGGCTGCGTGCCCCTAAAAAAGTGTGCTGCCTGCCTTTCAAAGGGAAAGTGAGGTGCGTGCGTGCGTGTGTAAGTACTGTTATAAAAAATGTACTTTTATAAGCGGTTTATCCAGTACTCCATCCGTCCCATAACATACGATGTTTTTGCAAGCTAGCATAGCTTGTAAAAATGACTTATATTGTGGGATGGAGGGAGTACTTACTAGGGCCTTGAGAGGACCCTCGGCCACACAGGGCCGGCCCTGGAGCATGGGCGACGGGGCGACGACCCAGGGCCCAGGCGAGCGGGGGGCACATGATGGAGTAAATACATATACTATAGCCCAGCAAAAAGTAAGTAAAAAATTACAAAAGAATTAAAGAAAAGAAATAGGATGGGCTAGGCGGCCCAGATATAACTAGGTAGCGATCGCTGATGGATACGCCTAGGCGAAGCGGCGCGGTGACTCACGCTTGTTTCGACGTTTCCTTTGTAGGTTCGTCGCCCTCGCCCGCCCGTCAGCCTTCTCGCTCGCTCGGTGCCTTGCCCCTTGGCCCTTGCCGCGTCGCCCTCGCCTCGCCGTCACCGCCACACAGCAGTCCGGCAGGCAGACGGCAGCCCAGCCAATCGGCCCTCCGGCACCGCGGCAATACGACAATACCTATACAAGTACGCATCCGACCGACTGGAAGTCAAGAAGTACGCATCCATGTTCCTGTCCATCCCCGAACCTCAGTTTGACAATCTCAGTAGTTTATTTATTCTTTATTTAATATGTACGTATTGTTAATCCAATCTATCAATTTTTTGTTATTCTATGTAACATGTCTAGGGTTCCAATCATCCGATCTATAAATTCCTAATTTTTTGTATGCTCTTTTGATCTTTTCTTCATGATTTTAGGACATTAGCCTGCCATGTTACCTAAAAAGAAGCAATTGTCGGGTGCTTAAAAAAGGAGGAAAAAGAAAGAAAGTGATCTAAAAATTTCGTTCTTATTTGAGGTAATCATGTCATGTTAGTTTCATTTTGCGATCATTTTAGTGCCATTGTTTTTTATGAAGTCGGTTCGAATTTGGTTATTATTGTTCTCGATGGAGTCATTTGAATTATTATACTCATATTTTAAACTAAAGATGTGTGATTGAAAGTTACTTTTAATAAGTTATATATATATAACACACGCATACATATATATTGTGTTAGGACTTAGCACATAGGGGCCCATGTCATCGAGTTCGCTTAGGGCCTCCCGAAACACAGGGCCGGCCCTGCGGCCACACAGGAGCTATATAAAAGCACAAGCCAGATGGGCCAGCCCATTTGTTGGGGGATTTCATGGGAAGCTTCTCTGACCTATTTTAGTGTTCCCATAAAAACTTTCTTGTGTGTGCTTTCTATCTTGGGTTTCATTGGTTTGCGGTTTTCAGTTTTCTATGATTCTGGATTTTATTTTTATTTCTCCTTTCATTTTGGTTTGTTTTTAATTTTTAATTTTTCTTTGGTTTTCATTTTCCTATGTTTTTATCGGTTTCCTTCAGTTTTCACGTTTTTACATTGTTTTTCTCTTTTCCGAATACATGTCGACTTTATTAATACATGCCATACATTTCTATCTACACACAACACCTATTTTATACACGTTAGCCATTTTCAAAATACACGATTACCATTTCTTCAATCAAATGTTTGAAACATTTACTTTGAATAAATTTTAATTCATTTGAAATGCACGTCTAACTTCTTTTGCTATATTAGGCAAATTTCTTACTATGTGGTGAAATTTTCTAAAAATGTGATTAGTTTTTTCTTCAAATGCAGGCTATTTCAAAACGTCATGAACATTTTTATTATAATGTGCGTACATTTTTTAAATGTCACGTACATTTTTTTGGACGGTACAGTTTTTTAACTTCTGCAAAGAAAATTTAAATTATATTAAATTTTCCAAAAAAATGTAAAGAACATTCTTTGAAATGCATGAACAATTTTTTTAATGATACAGAATACTTTTGAAAAATAAGACAAATAATATTTTACATTATGGACGTACCGTTTTTAAATGTCACATAATTTTATTAAATACGTGCACATTTTTATAAATGCCGTATCTTTTTCTAATGCTATCAACATTTCAAAAAGTTATGCAAACATTATTTCTACACTAAATGAGCATTTTTAATTGTGTGATGAACACTTTTAAAAACTATAATTTTACAATATCTATATTTTATGAAAATACAAATAAAATTTAGAAAAAACTAAAGAAACAAAATGAATGAACAGACTAACGTCCATAGGAACAAAAGGAGGCACATCAGCACGTCACATAGAGGCGAGGACACGCGGCCCGTAGGCCGTGTTCAAAATGCACGACCCTGTTTGAGATTCTTGGCCAGGATAATTGTTTGGGGTAATTCCCGTTCAACCTAAATTAAGTTTAATTGCCGATTCTTCGGGGAGCACCTACAGGGAGAGCAACTAGTTAACGAGCGGTTCTTTGGGAGGCTCACAACGATCAGTGCCACTTGGCACGCTCTCTGCCGCCCGCCACGTATCGCGCTCTGGGCGCATCCTCCGGATTTTGTTTTTTTATTTATTTTTCCGCACGCGTTTTTGGCTTTTTAAACGTTTTTTTTCCTTTTTTTACGTATCAATTTTCCACCGGTCTTCCTTAACTTTTGGAACAAATTTTTGAACATGGTTTTTTTATTTCGCTAGAGTCACGGTTTTGCTTCTGCGAGAGGCACGATTTTGCTTTCGCGAGAGTCATGGCCGTGACTCTCGGAAACGGAAAAAATGCGTTTTTCGGTTTTTTTCCTTCCGCGAGAGGCACGGTTTTGCTTTCGAGAAAGGCACGGTTGTGTTTTCGCGAGAGGCACGACACGGCCTCTCCGAAACGAAAAAAACACAATTTCTGTTTTTTTATTTCGCGAGAGGCACGGTTTTGCTTCTGTAAGGGCACGGTTGTGCTTTCACGAGAGGCACGGCCGTGCCTCTTGAAAATGAAAAAAATGCATTTTATTTTTTTTCTTTTGCGAGAGGCACGGGTTTGCTTCCGCGAGAGGCATGATTGTGCTTTCGCCACAGGCCGTGCCTCCTCGGAAACGGAAAAAAAGACGTGCTTTCTTTTTTTTCCTTTCGCGAGAGGCACGATTTTGTTTCCGTGAGATGCACGGGCATGCCTCTTTCAGAAAAGGAAAAACTCCGTGCTCCGGTTCGGTTTTTTCGTCCTTTTTTCGTGAAAAAGAACTTTGTCAATACCTATCAACATGTGATCTAGTTTTGAAGATCTCGACGCGAGGAATCCAACGGTGTAAATGGTTCGAGATTTGTACGCATGGTTTAAAAGATAAAACATTTTGAATAAATAAATATACGAAAAAAGGGAAAACTCCCTGGTTGCGACAAGTGGCGCACATGCAGGCGCCACTTGACGCAACCTGGAAAAGTGAGAGTGATCTTTGCAACGAGTACTCCCTTTTTTTGAGGGTTCAACGAGTACTCCTTAACTAGTGATTTCGGCTTACATGATGCTCGTTGTGTCAAAAAAAAAAAACTAGATTTATACACAGGGCATCGTCGAGTGGGGTGGTCCATCAGCGAGCCACTACCACAAACCGCTCTTCTATAGTGAGCAGTGTTGTTCATGTAGTAACGCTTTTTTCTTTCTTTTAATTTTTAGTTAAATTTCTATATTAAAAACAAACAGTTTTTTGAGAAAACATCAACACTGTTTCAACTAAGAACATTTTGAAATAATGAATAATTTTAAATCCAAACATTAGTATAACACAATTGACTTTTACAACAGTGATCACTTTTTGGAGAACAAAAATAAATGAAAAACACATTTTGTAAAGAAAATGTATCTTTTGAATATTTTATTGGAAATTCAGATTTTGTATTTTCCAGGTATTTTGTTAAAGTGAACAGTTTTTGGAATTATTCTCGATTTTTTCTAATTATGATCATTTTCAAAAAAACTAGCGAATTTTGAAAATACCTACCACTTTTTGAATGTTGATATTTATTTCATTTTTCTGAAAAGTTTTGAAAAAAATTTAAATGATACATTATCCTTGAGACCATCGCGCCATGTCATGGAAATTTACACAATGATTTATCCAGTACTTCGGCATGAAATGCACGCTTCATATTCCTGCCCTTCAACGCGGGCGCTATATAAGACAGTAAAATGCACTTGTTTTGCGCGAAGCTTCTATTACCGGTTTTTGTGAATTTTTTCTGGGTAGCTTCTATCACCGGCTTTTGTGTGTTTTTTCATTCTGCCTATATTCTGTGGTGGCTTTCATCTGATGTCATATTTATTTTTCTGTAATTTTTTATTGATCTTACCATATTTTTTGGTTTACGTTTTTTAGTTTCCCTGTTTGACAGTTTTCTCTAATTTGTGGGCTTTATTTATTTCTTATTCTATTCCACTTCTTATTTTTCCTTATCTTTTTTTAAACACGTATCGACTTTTTAATAAAGTCTGTACATTTTTTATCAATACTTGTGAGAGTTTTAGTACATGTTGAATATGTTTTAAATAAATGATTAACATATTTTAAAAACATTTTTGGGAAACATATTTCGAATAACTTTAAATATTTTCAAATACACACTGAACATTTTCTGAAATATATATAACATTTTCTTAATATTAAAGGACATTTTTATAGCATGTTTTAATTGTTTTGGAAGAATTCATGAGCATATTTATTAAAATGCATGAACATTTTTTTTCAAATGTCACGAACATTTTTACGAATTGTACTATTTTTTATACATTACCAGATTATTATTTTACATTGTATATAGATTTTTTACGAATGTCACAAATTTTTTTAGAACAAGTGAACATTTTGTAAATGTCACACCCATTTTTTAAAATGGATGTTTGTTTTACAGATTTAAGACAACATTTCATTAAGTTGTATAGTTTTTTTCAAAAATGTGAAGAAATTTTCTTGACATGTTTGAACATTTTTTTCAATCGTGTGATTTTCTTTTAAAAAATAAGAAAACATTTTTTAAAGATGTCACGACATTTACTTGAAACACATCAAAAACATATTTTAAAAGCTATAGGAACATTATTTTTACACTATATTTAAAAATTAAATTAAAGAAAACTTTAAATGCATGTAAATTTTTTACACAAACAAAAATTAAAAGAAGAAAATGAAAATAAAAAATAACAAAACTGAAAGAATAGACTGGCGTTCGTAGCAAGTAATGGGACGGCTCAGTGTCGCGTTGTGTAGAGGCGAGGGCACGGTTGCTCTTGCTGTGGGCGAGCTATAGGGCCCGTTCAGAACCTCTCCAGCTTTCGACTCCACAAAATTCAAGTGTGAAGCTGGCCCGAACGCCTGAGCTCCGAGAAGCTACACGAAGCTTAGCCCAAACACACTGTATAGATGTGCTACTTCGTCCATGTTCCAGATGCACAACCCCTTTTGAGATCCTTGATCAGCCAATTGTTTGGGGTAATTTTAATTCAACGCAAATTATGCTAGATTCAGCTACTTCGGGGGATACACGCTGCATCAAAACATGGGAGTTTTGCAGAGGGTCATCGTCGAATGTTTCCGTCCATCAACGAGCTAGTGTACAGAGCGGTGTTGTACACACTTTAGCGTCTTTCTTAACTTCGTTCGTACTCAGCCAATTTTATATTAAAAGCACAATCATATTTTAAAGGCATCCTAATATTTTGAAATTGAGAATATTTTGAAAATTCTGAGCACATGTTAAAATCCAGTATTTTTAGAAACAATACGAACACCATCATTTTTTGAAAACATGAACAATTTTCGGAAAATGTGCTTTTACGGACCTTTGAACTTTTTTGAATTATTGAACAATTTTTTTAAATATGAATATCTTTTGAAATTGTGAACATTTTCTTAAAAGCACTGACATTTTTTGAATTTTCAGGGATCTTTTACAATTTCAAAGCTTTTTTGGAAACTTTTGAAAAAAATAAAATGAAATAGAAAAAGCATGAAGAAGAGAACAAAAGATAACTTTTTTGAGACACATAGCAGAAAATAATTGAAAAGAACAGAGCGGAACTTGTTGGAAATATGCCTTAGAGGCAATAATAAATTGGTTATTATTATATTTTCCCGTTCATGATAATCGTCTATTATTCATGCTAGAATTGTATTAATCGGAAATTCAGAGACATGTGTGGATACATAGACAACAACGTGTCCCTAGTAAGTCTCTACTGGACTAGCTCGTTGATCAAAGATGGGTACGGTTTCCTAGCCATGGGCATGAGTTGTCATTTGATAACGGGATCACATCATTAAGAGAATGATGTGATGGACAAGACCCAAACTATAAACGTAGCATGTGATCGTGTCAAGTTTATTGCTATTGTTTTCTGCATGTCAAGTGTATGTTCCTATGACCATGAGATCATGCAACTCACTCACACCGGAGGAGTACCTTGTGTGTACCAAATGTTGCAACGTAACTGGGTGACTATAAAGGTGCTCTACAGGTATCTCCGAGGATGTCTGTTGAGTTGGCATGGATCAAGACTGGGATTTATCATTCCGTATGACGGAGAGGTATCTCAGGGCCCACTCGGTAATACAACATCATAGTAAGCTTGCAAGCAATGTGACTAAATGAGTTAGCCACGGGATCTTGTATTACGGAACGAGTAAAGAGACTTGCTAGTAACGAGATTGAACTAGGTATGGAGATACCGACGATCGAATCTCGGGCAAGTAACATACGAACAAACATCTCCTGGAGGCGCCCCTCTTACCCCATCTCACATGACCAGTAAAGGTGGGGCGCCTCCTGGCTTGGGAGGCAAGCCTCCACATGGCTCTGGGGGCAAGTCACCCTAGGGTTTCCCTAGGGGAGATCCCATGTGCCGTAGCCGCCACCCCCTCCTCCCTTCTCCTATATACAAAGGGGTAGAGAGAGGGCAGCCGCACACATATCGGATCTATTCAAGCCACGGCGTTGCTTCTCTTCTCCCATGCATTCCTCTTCCTCTCCGTAGTGCTTAGCGGAGCTCTGCTGAGATTCCGCCACCACCACCACCACCACCACACTGTCGTGCTGCCGGAGGACTCGAGCTACTACTTCACCATCGCTGGCTGGATCGAGGAGGTGAAGGCGTCATCAATCCCGTACATGTGTTGAACGCGAAGGTGCAGTCCGTTCGACACTTGGATCAGGAGTTCGTGGGACGGATCGTGATTGGATCGCGAAGACGTTTGACTACATCAACCGCATTTCGCTTCCGCTTAGCGATCTACAAGGGTATGTAGATGCAATCTCTCCTCTCGTAGATGTCATCTCCTAGATAGATCTTGGTGAGCATAGGAATTTTTTTGTTTTCCATGCGACGTTCTCCAACAGTGGTATCAGAGCTAGGTCTATGCGCACCACAAGTACGTAGAACACAAAGGAGTTTGTGGGCGTTGATATTAAGATTGCTTCCTTCCTTGGTCTTTTCTTGATTCGGCGGTATTGTGGGATGAAGCGGCCCGGACCAACCTTACATGTCCACATACATGAGGCCGGTTCCATCGACAGACATGTGACTTTGTTGCATAAAGATGGCTGGCGGGTGTCTGTCTCTCCCACCTTAGTTGAATCGGATTCGACAAAGGGGGTCCTCGTAGAAGGTTAAATAGCAACTTGCATATCACCGTTGTGGCTTTGCGTAGGTAAGAATCGTTCTTGCTAGATACCCATAGCAGCCACGTAAAACATGCAACAACAATTAGAGGACGTCTACCTTTTTATGCAGGGTATGTTGTGATATGATATGGCCAAATACATGATGAGATATATTTGATGTATGCGATGATCATGTTTGTAATAGTTTATATCAACTTGCATGTCGATGCATACGACAACCAGCAGGAGCCATAGGGTTGTCTTCAATTATAGTATGACCTACGTGTCAATCATTAAGCGTTATGTAATGCTTTACTTTATTGCTAAGCGGTACCAATAGTAGTAGAAGCATGGTTGGCGTGACAACCCCGATGGCGACACGATGATGGAGATCATGGTGTCATGCTGGTGACGAAGGAGATCATGTCGGTGCTTTGGAGATGGAGATCAAAAGCACAAGTTGATGGCCATATCATGGCACTTATGATTTGCATGTGATGTTAATCCTTTTATACATCTTATTTTGCTTAGGACGACGGTAGCATTATAAGGTGATCCCTCACTGAAATTTCAAGATAAAATTGTGTTCTCCCCAAGTGTGCACCGTTGTGAAAGTTCGTCGTTTTGAGGCACCACGTGATGATCGGGTGTGATAGACTCTACATTCACATACAACTGGTGCAAGCCAGTTTTGCACATGCAGAGCACTTGGGTTAAACTTGATGAGCCCAGCATGTACAGACATGGCCTCGGAACACAAGAGACCGAAAGGTCGAACATGAGTCATATAGTAGATATGATCAACATGGAGATGTTCACCATTGAAACTACCTCATCTCACATGAATATCGAACTTGGGTTGGTGAATTTGGATCATGTTACACACTCGGATGACCGGGGGGATGTCAATTTGAGTGGGAGTTCTTAAGTAATATGATTAATTGAACTCATTATCATGAACAATAGTATAAGTTGTCTTTGCAAATTATGTTGTAGATCAATAGCTCGCGCTGTATCTCCCCGTTTTAATATGTTCCTAGAGAAAGACTAAGTTGAAAGTTATTGTAAGCAATTATGCGGACTAGGGCCGTAGTCTGAGGATTGTCCTCACTACTGCACAGAAGGCTTATGTTCTTGATGCACCGCTCGGTGTGCAACCCGTCTAGCGTCATCTGTGGATGTTGTGAACATCTGGCAGACACATTTAGATGACTACTTGATAGTTTAGTGCGCCATGCTTTACGACTTAGAATCGTGGCTCGAAAGACATTTTTGAACGCCATGGAACATATGAGATGTTCCAAGAGGTAAAATTGGTATTTTAGGCTCATGCCCGGCTTGGGAGGTATGCGACCTCTGACAAGTTCTTTGCCTACAAGATGGAGGAGAATATCTCAGCCAGTGAGCATGTGCTCAGAATGTCTGGGTGCTACAATCTCTTGAATCAAGTGGGAGTTAATCTTCCTGATAAGATAGTGATTGACAGAGTTCTCCAGACACTATCACCAAGCTACTAGAACTTCGTGATGAACTATAACATGTAAGGGATGGAGATGATCCCGGAGCTATTCGCAGTAGGCCGCGGAGGTAGAAATCAAGAAGGAGCATCAAGTGTTGATGGTTAACAAGACCACTAGTTTCAAGAAGGGCAAGGGTAAGAAGGGAAACTTCATGAATGGTAAGCTAGTTGCTGCTCCAGTGAAGAAAACCAAGGTTGAACCCAAACCTGAGACTAAGTGCTTCTATTGTAAGGGGAACGATCACTGGTAGCAGAACTACCCCAAATACTTGGTGGATAAGAAGGCTGGCAACTTCAACAAAGGTATATTTGATATACGTGTTATTGATGTGTACCTTACTAGTACTCCTAGTAGCGCCTGGGTATTAGATACCAGTTTAGTTGCTAATATTGGTAACTCGAAACAAAAGTTGCAGAATAAACAGAGACTAGCTAAGGGTGAGGTGACGATGTGTGTTGGAAGTATTTCCAAGGTTGATGTGATCACCATCACACGCTCCCTCTACCTTCGGGATTAGTGTTAAATCTAGATAAATGTTATTTGGTGTCAGCTTTGAGCATGAACATGATTAGATTGTGTTTATGGCAATACGGTTATTCATTTTAAGTCAAAGAATAATGGTTATTCTGTTTACATGAATAATACCTTCTATGGTCATGCACCCAATGTGAATGGTTTATTGAATCTCGATCGTAGTGATACACATGTTCATAATATTGATTCCAAAAGATGCAAAGTTAATAATGATAGTACAACATACTTGTGGCACTGCTGCTTAAGTCATATTGGTATAAAGCGCATGAAGAAACTCCATGCTGATGGACTTTTGGAGTCACTTGATTTTGAATCACTTGACACATGTGAACCATGCCTCGTTGGCAAGATGACTAAAACCCCATTTTCAGAACAATGGAACGGGCAAGTGACTTGTTGGAAATAATACATGCTGATGTGTGCGGTCCGATGAGTGTTGACGCGTGCAGTGGCTATCGTTATTTCCTCACCTTCACCGATGATTTGAGTAGATATGGGTATATTTACTTAATAAAGCATAAGTATGAAACGTTTGAAAATTTCAAGCAATTTCAGAGTTAAGTTGAGAATCATCGTAACAAGAAGATTAAATTCCTATGATCCGATTGAAGGGGAGAATATCTGAGTTATGAGTTTGGCAATCACTTAAGATAATGTGGAATTGTTTCACAGTTGATGCCACTTGGAACAGCACAGCGTAATGGTGTGTCCAAACGTCGTAATCGTACCTTATTGGATATGGTGCGTTCTATGATGTCTCTTGCCGATCTACCACTATCGTTTTGGGGTTATGCATTAGAGACAACTACATTCACTTTAAATAGGGCAGCATCTAAATCCGATGAGGCGACACCGTATGAATTATGGTTTGGCAAGAAACCTAAGTTGTCGTTTCTTAAGGTTTGGGGCTGCGACGCTTATGTGAAAAGGCTTAAGCCTGATAAGCTTGAACCCAAAGCTGATAAGTGTGTCTTCATAGGATACCCAAAAGAGACGGTTGGGTATTACCTTCTATCTCAGATCCGAGGGCAAAGTGTTTGTCTCTAAGAACGGGTCCTTTCTCGAGAAAGAGTTTCTCTCAAAAGAATTGAGTGGGAGGAAGATAGAACTTGATGAGGTTGTTGAACCTTTACTTCAACCAGAGAGTAGCGCAGCACAGAAAGATGTTTCTGTGGCACCTACGTCTGTTGAAGAGGAAGCTAATGATGATGATCATGAAGCTTCGGGTCAAGTTACTGTCGAACCTCGTAGGTCGACGAGGGTACGTACAACTTCTGAGTGGTACGGTAACCCTGTCTTAGAGGTCATGTTGTTTGACAATGGTGAACCTACGAGCTATGAGAAGCGATGGTGGGCCCGGATTCCGACAAATGGTTAGAGGCCATGGAATTGGAGATAGGATCCATGTATGAAACCAAAGTATGGACTTTGGAAGTATTACCTGAAGGGAAAAGGTCATTCAGAATAAATGAATCTTTAAGAAGACAGACTTTGATGGTAATGTAACCATTTATGAAGCTCGACTTGTCGCAAAGAAGTTTCCAACAAGTTCAAGGAGTTTACAATGATGAGACTTTCTCACTCGTAGCGATGCTAATGTCTGTTGGGATTATGTTAGCAGTTGTTGCATTTTTCGATTATGAAATCTGGCGGATGGATGTCAAAACATATTTTCTTTAATGGTTTCCGTGAGGTAAGGTTGTACGTGATACAACCAGAAGTTTTTGTCGATCCTAAGGATGCTAAATGGCATGCAAGCTCCAGCGATCCTTCTATGGACTGGAGCAAGCATCTCAGAGTTGGAATATACACTTTGATGAGGTGATCAAAGCTTTTGGGTTTATACAAAGTTTGCAAGAAACTTGTATTTACAAGAAAGTAAGTGGGAGCACTAGAACATTTCTGATAAGTATATGTGGATGACATATTGTTGATCGGAAATGATGTAGAATTTCTGGAAAGCATAAAGGGTTGTTTGAAAGGGTTTTTCAAAGAAAGACTGGTAAAGCTGCTTACATATTGGGCAACAAGATCTATAGAGATAGATCAAGATGCCTGATAAGATTTTCATGGAGCACATACCTTGACATGATTTTGAAGGAGTTCAAAATGGATCAGTCAAAGAAGGAGTTCTTGCCTGAGTTGTAAGGTGTGAAGTTGAGTAAGACTCGAAGCTCGACCACAACATAAGAAAGAGAAAGGACGAAGGTCGTCCCCTATGCCATAGCCATAGGCTCTATACGGTGTGCCATGCTGTGTATCACACCTGATGTGTACCTTGCCACATGTCTGGCAAGGGGGTACAAGAGTGTTCCAGGAGAGTATCACTGGACAACGGTCAAAATTATCCTTAGAAGAATAAGGAAATGTTTCTCGGTTATAGGTGATAAAGAGTTTGGCTTAGAGGGTTATGTCGATGCAAGCTTTAACACCAATCCGAACGACTCTTAGTAGCAAACTGGATACGTATAGTGGAGCACCCATTTGGAATAGTTCCAAGTGGAGCGTGGTAGCAACATCTAGAGTATGACATAAAGATCTGCGAAGTACACACGGATCTGAATGTTACAGACCCGTTGACTAAAACCTCTCTCACAAGCATAACATGATCAAACCCCAGAACTCATTGAGTGTTAATCACATGGTGATGTGAACTAGATTATTAACTATAGTAAACTCTTTGGGTGTTAGTCACATGGCGATGTGAACTATGAGTGTTAATCACATGGTAATGTGAAGTAGATTATTGACTCTAGTGCAAGTGGGATACTGTTGGAAATATGCCCTAGAGGCAATAATAAATTGGTTATTATCATATTTCCCTATTCATGATAATCGTTTATTATCCATGCTAGAATTTTATTGATCGGAAATTCAGATACATGTGTGGATACATAGGCAACAACGTGTCCCTAGTAAGCCTCTACCGGACTAGCTCGTTGATCAAAGATGGCTACGGTTTCCTAGCCATGGGCATGAGTTGTCATTTGATAACGGGATCACATCATTAAGAGAATGATGCGATGGACAAGACCCAAACTATAAATCTAGCATGTGATCATATCTTTATTGCTATTGTTTTCTGCATGTCAAGTACATGTTCCTATGACCATGAGATCATGCAACTAACTGACACCACAGGAGTACCTTGTGTGTACCAATTGTTGCAACATAACTGGGTGACTATAAAGGTGATCTACAGGTGTCTCCAAGGGTGTCTGTTGAGTTGGCATAGATCAAGACTGCGATTTGTCACTCCGTATGACGGAGAGATGTCTCAGGGCCCACTCGGTAATACAACATCATAGTAAGCTTGCAAGCAATGTGACTAATGATTTAGCCACGACATCTTGTATTACGGAACGAGCAAAGAGACTTGCCAGTAACGAGATTGAACTAGGTATGGAGATACCAACGATCGAATCTTGGGCAAGTAACATACCGATAGACAAAGGGAACTACATACGGGATTAGTTGAATCCTTGACATCGAGGTTCGACCGATGAGATCTTCGTAGAATATGTGGGAACCAATATGGGAACCAATATGTGTTGAACCAATATGGTTATTAGTCGTAGAGGTGTCTCGGTCATGTCTGCATAGTTCTCGAACCCGCAGGGTCTACACACTTAACATTTGGTGACGATATAAGTATAGTTAAGTAATTATGGTGGTTGTCGAAGGTTGTCCGGAGTCCCGGATGAGACCCTGGATGTGACAAGGAACTCTGGAATGGTCCAGAGGTGAAGATCGATATTTTGGACAAAGGGTATTGGAGTCCAGAATTGTTCCAGGTGTACTGGGTGCAACATGACCGAAAGAGGTTTCGAGGGGTCCCAGCAAGTGTTAGGGGGGCTCATGGGCCAAGGGGTGGGGACAAACCAGCCCACTAAGGGGCTGAGCGCCCCTCTTACCCCATCCCACGTGACTAGGAAAGGTGGGGCGCCTCCTGGCTTGGGAGGCAAGCCTCCACCTGGCTTGGGGGGCAAGTCACCCTTGGGTATCCCTAGGGAAGATCCCATCTGCCCTAGCCGCTGTCCCCTAGGGGAAATCCTAGGGGCGCCACCCCCTCCTCCCTTCTCCTATATAGAGAGAGGTAGAGAGAGGGTAGCCGCACACATATCAGATCTCATGCCACGGCGTTGCTTCTCTTCTCCCTCGCATCCCTCTTCCTCTCCGTAGTGCTTAGCGAAGCTCTGCCGAGATTTTGCCACCGCCACCGCCACCACGCCGTTGTGCTGCCGGAGGACTCGAGCTAATACTTCACCATCGATCGCTGGATCGAGGAGGAGAAGGCGTCATCAAGCCATACGTGTGTTGAACGCGAAGGTGCCGTCCATTCGGCACTTGGATCGGGAGTTCGCGGGAGGGATCGTGATTGAATCGCGAAGACGTTTGACTACATCAACCGTGTTTCTTAACGCTTCCGCTTAGCTATCTACAAGGGTATGTAGATGCAATCTCTCCTCTCATAGATGGTCATCTCCTAGATTGATCTTGGTGAGCGTAGAGTTTTTTTGTTTCCCATGCAACGTTCTCCAACAGAACCTTCCGACATGGGTCGGCCCAGGTTCATTAGCACGCCCAGATCCAACTTTTACAATGTTCAACAAATTCTAGAATTTGTAACATATGTTCATGTTTGTCAAATATGTTAATGAGAGTTTTAAAAAATGTTTGTGTATTTTCAAAAACCTCGAAAATATTCATGTTTTTGGAAAAAAATAAAAATCAAAATAAAAAAATATTCATTTTTTCCAAAATACGTTGAAAACACTCAATACATTGTTCCTCAAAACGCCTTGTGTGAAACTTATGCACCTTGAGGATTTTTGGGCTTGGAACATGGAGAAATCTGCCGGTTTCTCGGCAACTCAGCTTGTCAGATGATTCATACCAAGAAACATAGAGAAGCATGACTTGAGGGATAATATGGAAACTTCGATCCGAAGATTGGAGAAAGGGAATCGACTATAATGTGGAGCCATAAAATACAATCTAAGGTGAAGGTTTTTGCATTGAGATTAGCAAGGCAAAGTCAGCCCACTGAGGATGTTAGACATCACAGAAACATGCCAGTCACAAGTGTGTGCTCCATATGCTAATGCATGGAGGATTCTTGGAGAGATTCCTTGCTAGAGCGCAGATGGTTGAAGGAAATATGCCCTAGAGGCAATAATAAAGTTGTTATTTTATATTTCCTTATATCATGATAAATGTTTATTATTCATGCTAGAATTGTATTAACAAGGAACTTGATACATGTGTGGATACATAGACAAAACACCGTGTCCCTAGTAAACCTCTACTAGACTATCTCGTTAATCAAAGATGGTTAAGTTTCCTAACCATAGACATGTGTTGTCATTTGATGAACGGGATCACATAATTAGGAGAATGATGTGATGGACAAGACCCATTCGTTAGCTTAGCATTATGATCGTTCAGTTTTATTGCTATTGCTTTCTTCATGTCAAATACATATTCCTTCGACTATGAGATTATGCAACTCCCAAGTGGGTTCACCACAACCCAAGGGCTAGCATGGGCTGCAGGTAGGTGCCCTGGCCTTATTGCGCTAGGCGCACCAAGTCCTCAAAATCCCATATGGCTAGGGAAGGCAAAAAAAAGGAAGGAGTCCTAGTAGGAATAGGATTGGACTTGGAGTCCAAGTCTTCTCCCCCTTAGTTGCGCCCTAGGGCTTGGAGGGGCTGCTTCCCATGCCCCTCCACCTATATATAGAGGGGAGGGGTGCCCCAAGAGGATAGACCAAGCCCTTGGCGCCGTCTCTCTCTCATTGCTCCATAGTTCCACCGCCTCGTCCCAGCGTGCTTAGTGAAGCGCTATCGATGCTCCACCACCACCATCACCATCACGCCGCTGTGTTGGTTGTGATCCCATCTACTTCTCCTCTCCTGCTTGCTGGATCAAGAAAGAGGAGACGGCATCAAGACGCACATGTGCTAAACTTGGAGGTGCTGTCCGTTTGGCACTAGATCGGTTGGATCGTGATCGGATCGCGAAGAGTACGACTACATCAACTGCGTGATAAACGCTTTCGCCTAGCGATCTACAAGGGTATGTAGATTCTCTCCCCCTCTCGTAGCTATGCATCTCCATGGATAGATCTTGCGTGTGCGTAGAAATTTTTGTTTTCCATGCAACGTTCCTCAATAGTGGCATCAGAGCCAGGTCTATGCGTAGATCATATGCACGAGTAGAACACAAAGAGTTGTGGGCAGTGATCGTCATACTGCTTACCACCAATGTCTTATTTTGATTCAGCGGTATTGTTGGATGAAGCGGCCCAGACCAACCTTACATGACCACGTTCATGAGACCGGTTCCACCGACAGACATGCAACTAATTTTGCATAAAGGTGGCTGGCTGGTGTCTGTTTCTCCTACTTTAGTTGAATCAAATTTGACTGCTGCCAGTCCTTGTTGAAGGTTAAAACAACAAACTTGATAAATCACCGTTGTGGTTTTTGTGCCATAGGTAAGAACGGTTCTTGCTAGAAGCCCATAGCAGCCACGCAAAACTTGCAACAACAAAGTAGAGGGCGTCTAACTTGTTTTTGCAGGGCATGTTGTGATGTGATATGGTCAAGACATGATGTGATATACATTGTTGTATGAGATGATCATGTTTTGCAAAAGTTATCGGCAACTGGTAGGAGCCTTATGGTTGTTGCTTTATTGTATGAAATGCAAACGCCATGTAATTGCTTTACTTTATCACTAAGCGGTAGCGATAGTTGTAGAAGTAATAATTGGCGAGATGACCACGACGCTACGAAAGAGATCAAGGTGTCAAGCCGGTGACAATGGAGATCATGACGATGCTTTGGAGATGGAGATCAAAAGCACAATATGATGATGGCCATATCATGTCACATATTTTGATTGCATGTGATGTTTATCTTTATGCATCTTATTTTGCTTAGTACGGCGGTAGCATTATAAGATGATCCCTTAACTAAATTTTCAAGGTATAAGTGTTCTCCCTGAGTATGCACCGTTGCAACAGTTCTTCGTGCTGAGACACCACGTGATGGTTGGGTGTGATAGGCTCTACGTTCACATATAACGGGTGCAAGACAGTTTTGCACATGCGAAATACTCGGGTTAAACTTGACGAGCCTAGCATGTATAGACATGGCCTTGGAACACTGGAGACCGAAAGGTCGAACGTGAATCATATAGTAGATATGATCAACAAAGAGATGTTCACCATTGATGACTGCTCCATCTCATATGATGATCGGACATGGTTTAGTTGATTTGGATCACATATCATTTAGATGACTTGAGGGATGTCTATCTAAGTGGGAGTTCTTAAGTAATTTGATTAATTGAACTTAATTTATCATGAACTTAGTCCTGATAGTATTTTGCAAATTATGTTGTAGATCAATAGCTCGCGTTGTAGCTCCCCTGTGTTTTTTGTTATGTTCCTAGAGAAAACTAAGTTGAAAGATGATAGTAGCAATGATACGAACTGGGTCCGTGATCTGAGGATTATCCTCATTGCTGCACATAAGAATTATGTCCTTGATGCACCGCTAGGTGACAAATCTATTGCAGGAGCAGATGCAGATGTTATAAACGTTTGACTATCTCAATATGATGACTACTTAATAGTTTAGTGCATGATGCTTTAAGGCTTAGAACCGAGACTTCCAAAACATTTTGAACACCACAGAGCATATGAGATGTTCCAAGAGCTAAAATTGGAATTTCAGACTCATGCCCATGTCGAGAGGTATGAGACCTCTGACAAGTACTTTGCCTACAAGATGGTGGAGAATAGCTCAGCTAGTGAGCATGTGCTCAGAATGCCTGGGTACTACAATCGCTTGAATAATGTGGGATTCAATCTTCCAGATAAGATAGTGATTGGCAAGAGTTCTCTAGTCACTATCACCAAGCTACTAGAACTTCGTGATGAACTATAATGTGCAAGGGATGGTAAAAAAACCCAAGCTCTTCGCGATGCTGAAATCGATGAAGGTAGAAATCAAGAAAGAGCATCAAGTGTTGATGGTTAACAAAACCACTAGTTTCAAGAAAAAGGGCAAGGGACAGAAAGGGAACTTCAAGAAGAACATCAAACAAGTTGCCACTCCCATGAAGAAGCCCAAAGCTAGACCCAAGCTTGAAACTGAGTGCTTCTATTACAAAGGAAATAGTCACTAGAAGTGGAACTGCCCCAAATACTTGGCGAATAAGAAGGATGGCAAAGTGAACAAAGGTATATTGGATATACATGTTATTGATGTGTATTTTAGAAGTGTTCATAGTAACCCCTAGGTATTTGATACCGGTTTAGTTGCTAAGATTAGTAACTCAAAACAGGAGTTGCAGCGACTAGTTAAAAGCAAGGTGACGATGTGTGTTGGTAATGATTCCAAGGTTGATATGATCACCATCGCACAATCCCTTGATAACCCACAAGTATAGGGGATCACAACAGTTTTCGAGGGTAGTGTATTCAACCCAAATTTATTGATTCGACACAAGGGGAGCCAAAGAATATTCTCAAGTATTAGCAGTTGAGTTGTCAATTCAACCACACCTGGATAACTTAGTATCTGCAGCAAAGTATTTAGTAGCAAAATATATGATAGTAATGGTAACAGTGATAAAAGTATCGGTAGCAGTTTTGTAGTAATTGTAGCAGTAGCAACGGTAAAGTAAATAAGCAAAGCACAATATGTGAAAAGCTCGTAGGCATTGAATTAGTGATGGATAATTATGTCGGATGCAATTCCTCATGTAATGGTTATAACATAGGGTGACACAGAACTAGCTCCAATTCATCAATGTAATGTAGGCATGTATTCTGAATATAGTCATACGTGCTTATGGAAAAGAACTTGCATGACATCTTTTGTCCTACCCTCCCGTGGCAGCGGGGTCCTAATGGAAACTAAGAGATATTAAGGCCTCCTTTTAATAGAGTACTGGACCAAAGCATTAACACATAGTGAATACATGAACTCCTCAAACTACGGCATCACCGAGAAGTATCCCGATTATTGTCACTTCGGGGTTGTCGGATCATAACACATAATAGGTGACTATAGACTTGCAAGATAGGATCAAGAACTCACATATATTCATGAAAACATAATAGGTTCAGATCTGAAATCATGGCACTCGGGCCCTAGTGACAAGCATTAAGCATAGAAAAGTCATAGCAACATCAATCTCAGAACATAGTGGATACTAGGGATCAAACCCTAACAAAACTAACTTGATTACATGGTAAATCTAATCCAACCCATCACCATCCAGCAAGCCTACGATGGAATTACTCACGCACGGCGGTGAGCATCATGAAATTGGTGATGGAGGATGGTTGATGATGACGACGGCGATGAACCCGCCTCTCCGGAGCCCCGAACGGACTCCAGATCAGCCCTCCCGAGAGAGATTAGGGTTTGGCGGCGGCTCCGTATCGTAAAACGCGATGAAACTTTCTCTCTGATTTTTTTCTCCACGAAGCGGAATATATAGAGTTGGAGTTGAGGTCTGTGGAGCATCAGGGGGCCCACGATATAGGGGGGCGCGCCCAGGGGGAGGGGGCGTACCTGCTACGTCTTGAGCTTGCGTTGGTTTTCCTTGAAGAGGAAAGGGTGATGCAGCAATAGTAGCGTAAGTATTTCCCTCAGTTTTTGAGGACCAATGTATCAATCCAGTAGGAGGCTCCTCAAAAGTCCCACGCACCTACACAAACAAACAAAGAACTCGCAACCAACGCAATAAAGGGGTTGTCAATCCCTTCACGGCCACTTGCGAAAGTGAGATCTAATAAAGATAGTAATATAAGATAAATATATTTTTGGTGTTTTATAATATAGATGCAAAAAGTAAAGATGCAAATAAAAGTAGATTGGAAGCAAATATTATAAGAGATAGACCCGGGGGCCATAGGTTTCACTAGTGGCTTCTCTCAAGATAGCATAAGTATTACGGTGGGTGAACAAATTACTGTCGAGCAATTGATAGAAAAGCGAATAATTATGAGATTATCTAGGCATGATCATGTATGTAGGCATCACGTCCGTAACAAGTAGACCGACTCCTGCCTGCATCTACTACTATTACTCCACACATCGACCGACTCCTGCCTGCATCTAGAGTATTAAGTTCATAAGAACAGAGTAACACATTAAGCAAGATGACATGATGTAGAGGGATAAACTCAAGCAATATGATATAAACCCCATCTTGTTATCCTCGATGGCAACAATACAATACGTGCCTTGCAACCCTTTCTGTCACTGGGTAAGGACACCGCAAGATTGAACCCAAAGCTAAGCACTTCTCCCATGGCAAGAAAGATCAATCTAGTAGGCCAAACCAAACTGATAATTCGAAGAGACTTGCAAAGATAACTCAATCATACATAAAAGAATTCAGAGAAGATTCAAATATTATTCATAGATAAACTTGATCATAAACCCACAATTCATCGGATCTAGACAAACACACCGTAAAAATAGTTTACATCGAATAGATCTCCATAAGAGAGGGGGAGAACATTGTATTGAGATCCAAAAAGAGAGAAGAAGCCATCTAGCTAATAACTATGGACCCGTAGGTCTGTGGTAAACTACTCACTACTCATCGGAGGGGCAAGGATGTTGATGTAGAAGCCCTCCATGGTCGATTCCCCCTCCGGTAGAGTGCCGGCGAAGGCTCCAAGATGAGATCTCGCGGATACAGAAGGTTACGGTGGTGGAAATTGTGTTTCGTCCGCTCCCTAGATGTTTTCGGAGTACGTAGGCTTATATAGGAGGAAGAAGTACGTCGATGGACGCCCGAGGGGCCCAAGAGATAGGGGGCGCGCCCTATAGGGGGGGGGGGGCGCCGTCCTATCTCGTGGAAGCTTCTGCTGCTTCTTGACTTGCACTCCAAGTCCTCTGGATCACGTTCGTTCCAAAAATCACGCTCCCGAAGGTTCATTCCATTTGGACTCCGTTTGATATTCCTTTTCTTCAAAATACTGAAATAGGCAAAAAAACAGTAATACAGGCTGGGCCTCCGGTTAGTAGGTTAGTCCCAAAAATGATATAAATGTGTAAAATAAAGCCCATAAACATCCAAAAGAGGTAATATAATAGCATGGAACAATCAAAAATTACAGATACGTTGGAGATGTATCAGCGCCCCCACCCTCATGGACAGGGTGTGGGCCCCCTGGCCTTGATTCTTTCGCCAGTATTTTTTATATTTTCCAAAAGTTATCTCCGTAGATTTTTAGGTCATTCCGAGAACTTCTGTTTTCTGCACGGTAAACAACACCATGGCAGTTCTGCTGAAAACAGCGTCAGTCCGGGTTAATTTCATTCAAATTATGCAAGTTAGAGTCCAAAACAAGGGCAAAAGTGTTTGGATAAGTAGATACGTTGGAGACGTATCAACTCCCCCAAGCTTAAACCTTTGCTTGTCCTCAAGCAATTCAGTTGATAAACTGAAAGTGATAAAGAAAAACTTTTACAAACTCTATTTGCTCTTGTTGTTGTAAATATGTAAAGCCAGCATTCAAGTTTTCAGCAAAATTATGAACTAACCATATTCACAATAACACTTAAGTCTCATGTTTACTCATATCAATGACATAATCAACAAGCGAGCAATAATAATAAAACTCGGATGACAACACTTTCTCAAAACAATCATAATATGATATAACAAGATGGTATCTCGCTAGCCCTTTCTGAGACCGCAAAACATAAATACAGAGCACCTTTAAAGATCAAGGACTGACTAAACATTGTAATTCATGGTAAAAGAGATCCAGTCAAGTCATACCCAATATAAATTAATAGTAATGAATGCAAATGACAGTGTGCTCTCCAGCGGGTGCTTTTTAATAAGAGGGTGATGACTCAACATAAAAGTAAATAGATAGGCCCTTCGCAAAGGGAAGCAGGGATTTGTAGAGGTGCCAGAGCTCGATTTTAAAATAGAGATGAATAACATTTTGAGCGGTATACTTTCACTGTCAACGCAACAACTATGAGATCTCGATATCTTCCATGCTACATACATTATAGGTAGTTCCCAAACAGAATGGTAAAGTTTATACTCCCCCACCACCAACAAGCACACTCCACGGCCATCCAAAACAACGGGGTACCGTCCAAACCAACAACAGTCCTGGGGGAGTTTTGTTTTAATTATTTTGATTTGCTTTGATCTTTTTGATCATGGGACTGGGCATCCCGGTTACCGGCCATTTTCTCGTGAATGAGGAGCGGAGTCCACTCCTCTTGAAAATAACCCACCTATCATGGAAGATATAGACAACCCTAGTTGAAACATGAGTTGCTCGAGCATACGAAACAGAATTTCATTTGAATGTTTGGAGTTTGGCACATACAAATTTACTTGGAACAACAGGTAAATACCGCATATAGGAAGGTATGGTGGACTCATATGGAATAACTTTGGGGTTTATGGAGTTTGGATGCATAAGCAGTATTCCCGCTTAGTACAGGTGAAGGCTAGCAAAAGACTGGGAAGCGACCAACTGAGAGAGCGACAACAGTCATGAACATGCATTAAAATTAATCTACACCAGGTGCAAGCATGAGTAGGATACAATCCACCATGAACATAAATATCGTGAAGGCTATGTTGATTTGTTTTCAGCTACATGCGTGAACATGTTCCAAGACAAGTCACTCAAATCATTCAAAGGAGGATACCATCCTATCATACCACATCATAACCATTTTAATAGCATGTTGGCATGCAAGGTAAATCATTATAAGCTCCTAGCTAATTAAGCATGGCATAAGAACTACAATCTCTAATTGTCATTGCAAACATGCTTATTCATAATAAGCTAAATCAGGAATGATGAACTCATCATATTTACAAAAACAAAAGAGGTCGAGTTCATACCAGCTTCTCTCATCTCGATCAGTCCGTCATATATCGTCATTATTGCCTTTCACTTGCACGACCGAACGGTGTGTATAATAATGACAGTGCACGTGCATTGGACTAAGGTGGAATCTGCATGCATTCAATTCAAGGGAGAAGACAAAGTAATATGGGCTCTAAGTTAAATCAACAATCATGCAAATGAGAGCCGCTAAACATTTTCATTATGGTCTTCTCCTCTCGACCCCCAAAGGAAAGAAAAGAAATAAAACTATTTACACGGGAAAGCTCCCAACAAGTAAAAGAAGAATGAGAAATCTTTTTGGGTTTTTATTTTAATTACTACTAAAAGCATGGAAATTAAACTAACTAATTTTTTTGGTTTTCTTAAGATTTTCAAACACACAAGAAGAAAGCTAGAAAAATAAATTAAACTAGCATGGATAATACAATGAAAGAGTGTGAGCACCGACAACTAGAATAGTGTGTGAACATGAACGTAAAGTCGGTGAGAAATGCGTACTCCCCCAAGCTTAGGCTTTTGGCGTAGATTGGTCTATGCCCAAGGATCGCGGCTACTCTCCCTGGTGTACTGAGGAGTGTCATCTGGATACCACTGGCTAGCGATCTCCTTCGGATCCCACTGATAACAGGATGGACGATAAGGGTCCAGTGGTGGTTCCGACTCAGGCTCTGGAGCTGATGTCTGGCCTCGATGCGCATACACATCCTTCCGCAAGACGAGGTACGGCCTGCAGTTAAATCAAACAAAGAAGGCGCAGGGAGGGTAATAATCTCATTGTGTTTCTTATTAAATCTCAGGTTATACAGGAGCATCTTATCATCGTTGTCAACAATAAACTCATGCGCTACCATGCTCCTGTAATCTAAAAAGGTAAGGGGTAGCAGTGTTTCCTCTTTCTCATCATGCCTAATAGGTATCTCGAAATGTTTAGTAAGGCGTGCAGCATAGATACCTCCAAAGATGGGGCCCTTTGTACGATTTAGGCTTAACCGTTTAGCAATAATGGCACCCATACTAAAAGTGTTATCACCGAATAAGGCATGGAGCAGAATAATACTATCAGGAACACTGAAGTTTCCACTATTTCCACGACCAATTAAGCATCGACTAGCAAATATGGCAAAGTAGCGTAAAACAGGAAAGTGTATGCTAGTGATTCTCGTATCGGAACCCTTCTTCGAATCCCCTACAGTAATAGTGTTAACAAAACCATCCACATCTTATGATGTGGTTCATCTAAGCTGCCCTCAAAGGGTATTCTACAAACCATGCAAAAATTATGTAATGACATTTCCTTAGTCTCATCATACAAATGAAAAGATACTGAAGGAGGTGAATTCTTAGGATAATAATAAAAGTTTTGCACGAAAGTATTGGTAAGTAAGAGATACTGTTCGATCCGGTCGTGGAGGAAGTCGGTGAGGCCCGCATTTTCAGCCAATGAATAAAAGTCTTCATAAATCCCGACTGCTCTCAAGAAATTATCACAAGGCCATTCACACGGCCGTACTTCCGCTACGCGAGGAAGATTATACTTGGCCTTTTCCTTCTCCTTAGCTTGTTTATCCTTAGAGCTTTGACTAGAAGAGCCCCTCAATAATATCCTCATTATTTTCTGAAAATTTCTGAAATTCTTAGTAACTTCAAAATAAAAGTGAATCAAACGGAACAAGATTGATAGCAACTACTCCCACAAGTTCCTAGAGCCTATATCATGCATTAGAATTACTTGGGACCTCATAAATTTGACATGCAAGCTCAAGAACAGGGTCACCTAGGCAGCAAAAATTTGCAATGAATAAAGCACTAGAACAAAAACTATTTGGACCAATGGAGGAGTCACATACCAAGCAACAATCTCCCAAAGCAGTTTTGTGAATGGAGCTTTGGGCAAGGAGATCAAAAATCACAGCAAAATGAGCTAGAACTCGTGCTTGAGCTGGATGGGGAGTTTTTTGGGAGGAATATGGAGTGTGTGGGTGCAGGAATAAGTGGAGGGGGGCCACTATGGGCCCACGAGACAGGGGGCGCGCCCAGGGGGAGTGGGCACGCCCTCCACCCTCGTGGCCAGGTGCTTGCCCCCCCGCTGTGTTCTCAGTGCCTAAAATCCTCAAATATTCCATAAAAAATCATACTAAATTTGCAGGGCATTTGGAGCACTTTTATTTTCGGGATATTTTTTATTGCATGGATAATTCAAAAAACAGATAGATGGTACTATTTTTGCTTTATTTATTCTAAATAACAGAAAGTAAAAAGAGGGTACAGAAGGTTGTGCCTTCTAGTTTCATCCATCTCATGATCATCAAAATGAATCCACTAACAAGGTTGATCAAGTCTTGTTAACAAACTCATTCCGAATAACACGGAACCGTAGAAATTTCGAATAACACTAGGTTACCTCAACGGGGATATGAACATCCCCAACAATAAGAATATCATATTTTTTCTTGACAGTAGGAAGAGGAAATTCAAAACCTCCAATAATGATAGTTGGAACTTTTCCAATAGAATTGATGCTATGAACTTGAGGTTGTTTCCTCGAAAGTGTACCGTATGCTCATTACCATTAACATGAAAAGTGACATTGCCTTTGTTGACAGCCCCTGCAGTATTCAAAAAGGGTCTACCAAGGATAATCGACATACTATCGTCCTCGAGAATATCAAGAATAACAAAGTCCATTAAGATAGTGACATTTGCAACCACAACAGGCACATCCTCATAAATACCGATAGGTATAGCAGTTGATTTATCAGCCATTTGCAAAGATATTTCAGTAGGTGTCAACTTATTCAATTCAAGTCTACGATATAAAGAGAGAGGCATAACACTAACACCGACTCCAAGATCACATAAAGCAGTTTTAACATAGTTTCTTTTAATGGAGCATGGTATAGTTGGTACCCCTGGATCTCCAGGTTTCTTTGGTATTCCACCCTTAAAAGTGTAAATAGCAAGCATGGTGGAAATTTCAGCTTCCGGTATCTTTCTTTTATTTGTAATGATGTCCTTCATACATTTAGCATAAGGATTTACTTTAAGCATATCAGTTAAGTGCATACTTTAGAAGATAGGTCTAATCATTTCAGCAAAGCGCTCAAAATCCTCATCATCCTTTGTCTTGGATAGCTTAGGAGGAAAAGGCATGGGTTCTGAACCCATGGTTCTGTTTCTTTACCGTGCTTCCTAGCAACAAAGTCTCTCTTATCATAATGTTGATTCTTTGATTGTGGGTTATCAAGATCAACAGTAGGTTCAATCTCTACATCTTTATTATTGCTAGGTTGAGCATCAACATGAACATTATCATTAACATTATCACTAGGTTCATGTTCATCACCAGATTGTGTTTCAGCATCAGAAATAGAAATATCATTGGGATTCTCAGGTGTGTCTACAATAGGTTCACTAGGAGCATGCAAAGTCCCATCATTTTTCTTTTTCTTCTTTTTAGAAGAACTAGGTGCCTCTAAATTATTTCTTTGAGAATCCTGCTCGATTCTCTTAGGGTGGCCTTTAGGATACAAAGGTTCCTGAGTCATTCTACCAGTTCTAGTAGCCACTCTAATAGCAAAATCATGTTTATTATTTAATTCATCGAGCAAATCACTTTGAGCTTTAAGTACTTGTTCTGATGAGTGGTAACCATAGAAGCATATTTGCTAATGAGTTTAAGTTCACCTTTAACTCTAGCCATATAATCACTCAAGCGTCCTATCATGAAAGCATTACTCTTTAATTCTCTACCAACATAAGCATTGAAACTTTCTTGTCTAGCCATAAAGTCATGAAATTCATCTAAGCATTGGCTATGAAATTTAATAGATGGGATTTCAACTTTATCATATCTACAGAGAGAATTTACCTTTACTACCTGTGTCAGGTTATCAAGACAAGGTGTTTCTTCAATAGGTAGATTAAGACCATGTATTTCTTCAAGGGGGTAAATTCTTAACATCTTCAGCTTTAATACCTTTTTCTTTCATTGATTTCTTTGCCTCTTGCATATCTTCAGGACTGAGAAATAGAACACCCCTCTTCTTCGGAGTTGGTTTGGGAATAGGCTCAGGAGTTGGCTAAATTGGCTCAGGAATTGGCCCAGGAAGAGTCTATTTTCATTAGTCAACATATTATTCAATAACAATTCAGCTTGGTCGACTGTTCTTTCCTTGAAAACAAAACCAGCACAACTATCCAAGTGGTCCTTGGAAGCATCGGTTAGTCCATTATAAAAGATATCAAGTATTTCATTTTTCTTAGGAGGATGATCAGGCAAAGCATTAAGTAATCGGAGAAGCCTCCCCCAAGCTTGTGGGAGACTCTCTTCTTCGATTTGCACAAAATTATATATATCCCACAAGGCAGCTTGTTTCTCATGAGCAGGGAAATATTTAGCAGAGAAGTAATAAATCATATCCTAGGGACTACACACACAACCAGGATCAAGGGAATTAAACCAAGTTTTAGCATCACCCTTTAATGAGAAGGGAAATATCTTAAGGATATAATAATAGTGAGACTTCTCATCATTAGTGAACAGGGTGGCTATATCATTTAACTTGGTAAGATGTGCCACAAGAGTTTCAGATTCATTGCCATAAAAAGGATCAGATTCAACCAAAGTAATTATCTCAGGATCAATAGAGGATTCATAATCCTTATCAGTAACAAAGATAGGTGAAGTAGCAAAAGCAGGGTCATATTTCATTCTAGCATTCAGAGTTTTTTGTTTAAGTTTAGCTAGTAACTTCTTAAGATCAGATCTAGCATTGCAAGCAAAAAGATCTCTAGCAGTTTCTTCATCCATAACATAACCCTCCGGAACAACAGGCAATTCATACTTAGGGGGAGAACCTTCATCATCACTATCATAAATAATTACATCTGCAATAATTTCATTCTCTCTAACCCTAGCAAGTTGTTCATCATGAAATTCACCTAATGGCAAAATAGTACCAAGCACAGAAGTAGTTTCATCATAAGTATCATGCATGGAAGAAGTGGCATCATCAATAACATGCGGCATATCAGAATTCATAGCACTAGCAGGTTTAGGTGTCGCAAGCTTACTCAAAATAGAAGGAGAATCTAGTGCAGAGCTAGATGGCAGTTCCTTGCCTCCTCTCGTAGTTGAGGGAAAAATCTTGGTTCTTTTGTCTTTCAAGTTCTTCATAGTGATCAGCAAAAATAAATCCCAAGTGACTCAAAGAATAGCGCTATGCTCCCCGGCAACGGCGTCAAAAAATGGTCTTGATAACCCACAAGTATAGGGGATCGCAAAAGTTTTCTAGGATAGAGTATTCAACCCAAATTTATTGATTCGACACAAGGAGAGCCAAAGAATATTCTCTAGTATTAGCAGTTGAGTTGTCAATTCAACCACACCTGGATAACTTAGTATCTGCAGCAAAGTATTTAGTAGCAAAATAGTATGATAGTAATGGTAACAGTGATAAAAGTAATGGTAGCAGTTTTGTAGTAATTGTAACAGTAGCAACGGTAAAGTAAATAAGCAAAGCACAATATGTGAAAATCTCGTAGGCATTGGATCAGTGATGGATAATTATGTCGGATGCGATTCCTCATGTAATACTTATAACATAGGGTGACACAGAACTAGCTCCCGTTCATCAATGTAATGTAGGCATGTATTCCGAATATAGTCATACATGCTTATGGAAAAGAACTTGCATGACATCTTTTGTCCTACCCTCCCGTGGCAGCGGGGTCCTAATGGAAACTAAGGGATATTAAGGCCTCTTTTTAATAGAGTACCGGACCAAAGCATTAACACATACTGAATACATGAACTCCTCAAACTACGGTCATCACTGAGAAGTATCCCGATTATTGTCACTTCGGGGTTGTCGGATCATAACACATAATAGGTGACTATAGACTTGCAAGATAGGATCAAGAACTCACATATATTCATGAAAACATAATAGGTTCAGATCTGAAATCATGGCACTTGGGCCCTAGCGACAAGCATTAAGCATAGCAAAGTCATAGCATCATCAATCTCAGAACATAGTGGATACTAGGGATCAAACCCTAACAAAACTAACTTGATTACATGGTAAATCTCATCCAACCCATCACCGTCCAGCAAGCCTACAATGGAATTACTCACGCACGGCGGTGAGCATCATGAAATTGGTGATGGAGGATGGTTGATGATTACGACGGCGACGAATCCCCCTCTCCGGAGCCCCGAACGGACTCCAGATCAGCCCTCCCGAGAGAGATTAGGGCTTGGTGGCGGTTCCATATCGTAAAACGCGATAAAACTTTCTCTCTGATTTTTCTCTCCGTGAAACGGAATATATAGAGTTGGAGTTGATGTCGGTGGAGCATCAGGGGGCCCACGAGATAGGGGGCGCGCCCAGGGGGAGGGGGCGCGCCCCCACCCCCGTGGACAGGGTGTGGGCCCCCTGGCCTTGATTCTTTTGCCAGTATTTTTTATATTTTTCAAAAGTTATCTCCGTGGATTTTTAGGTCTTTCCGAGAACTTCTGTTTTCTGCACAATAAACAACACCATGGCAGTTCTGCTGAAAACAACGTCAGTCCGGGTTAGTTTCATTCAAATCATGCAGGTTAGAGTCCAAAACAAGGGCAAAAGTGTTTGGAAAAGTAGATACATTGGAGACGTATCATCCCTCTACCTTCAGGATTAGTATTGAACCTAGATAAATGTTATTTGGTGTTTGCGTTGAGCATGAATATGATTAGATTATGTTTATTGCAAAACGATTATTCATTTAAGTTAGAGAATAATTGTTATTCTGTTTACATGAATAAAACCTTCTATGGTCATACACCCAATGTAAATGGTTTATTGAGTATCGATTGTAGTGATACACATATTGATAATATTGATGCCAAAAGATGCAAAGTTGATAATGATAGTGCAACATACTTGTGGCATTGCCGTTTAGGTCATATTGGTGTAGAGCGCATGAAGAAACTCCATGATGATGGGCTTTTGGAATCACTTGATTATGAATCATTTGATACTTGTGAACCATGCCTCATGGGCAAGATGACTAAAACTCCATTTTCTGGAACAATGCAGCGAGCCAATGACTTATTGGAAATAATACATACCGATGTATGCGGTCCGATGAGTGTTGAGGCACGCGACATGTATCATTATTTTCTGACCTTCACAGATGATTTGAGAAGATATGGGTATATCTACTTAATGAAACACAAGTCTGAAACATTTCAAAAGTTCAAAGAATTTCAGAGTGAAGTGGAGAATCATCGTAACAAGAAAATAAAAGTTTCTACGATCTGATCGCGGAGGTTAATATTTCAGTTACGAGTTTGAACTTCATTTAAAACAATGTGGAATATTTTCACAACTCACGCCACCTGGAACACCACAAGGTAATGGTGTGTCCGAACGTCGTAACCATACTTTATTAGATATGGTGCGATCTATGATGTCTCTTACCGATATACCACTATCGTTTTGGGGCTATGCATTAGAGACAACTGCATTCACGTTAAATAGGGCACCATCAAAATCCATTGAGACAACACCGTATGAACTGTGGTTTGGCAATAAACCTAAGCTGTCGTTTCTTAAAGTTTGGGGATGCGATGCTTATGTCAAAAGGCTTGCTCGAACCCTAATCGGAGAAGTGCGTCTTCATAGGATACCCTAAGGAAACAATTGGGTACACCTTCTACCACAGATCCGAAGCCAAGATCTTTGTTGCCAAGAATGGAACCTATCTAGAGAAGGAGTTTCTCTCAAAAGAAGTGAGTGGGAGGAAATTAGAACTTGATGAGGTAATTGTACTTTCTCTCAATTTGGAAAACAACTAATCGGAGAAATCAGTTCCCGTGATGCCTACGCCAACTAGAGAGGAAGCTGATGATGATGATCAGGAAACTTCAGATCAAGTTGCTACTGAACCTCATAGGTCAACCAGAGCACGATCCGCACCAGAGTGGTAGGACAATCCTGTTCTGGAAGTCATGTTACTTGACCATGACAAACCTACAAACTATGAAGAAGCTATGATGAGCCCAGATTCCGATAAATAGCTTGAGGCCATGAAATCTTAGATAGGATCCATGTATGAGAACAAAGTGTGGACTTTGGTGGACTGCCAGATGATCAGCAAGCCATTGAGAATGAATGGATCTTCAAGAAGAAGTCTGACGCTGATAGTAATGTCACTATCTACAAAGCTTGACTTGTCGCAAAAAGTTTTCGACAAAGTTCAAGGAGTTGACTATGATGAGACTTTCTCACCCGTAGTGATGCTTAAGTCTGTCCGAATCATGTTAGCAATTGCCACATTTTATGATTATGAAATCTGGCAAATGGATGTCAAAAACTGCATTCCTTAATGGATATTAAAGAAGAGTTGTATATGATGCAACCAGAAGGTTTTGTCAATCCTAAAGGTGCTAACAAAGTGTGCAAGTTCTAGCGATCCATCTATGGACTGGTGAAAGCATCTCGGAGTTGGAATATACGCTTTGATAAGGTGATCAAAGCATATGGTTTTATATAGACTTTGGTGAACCCTTTATTTATAAGAAAGTGAGTGGGAGCTCTGTAGCATTTCTGATATTATATGTGGATGACATATTGTTGATTGGAAATGATATAGAATTTCTGGATAGCATAAAAGGATATTTGAATAAGAATTTTTCAATGAAAGACATCGGTGAAGCTACTTACATATTGGGCATCAAGATCTATAGGGATAGATCGAGACACTTAATAGGACTTTCACAAAGCACATACCTTGGCAAAGTTTTGAAGATGTTCAAAATAAATCAGTCATAGAAAGGGTTCTTGTCTGTATTGCAAGGTGTGAAGTTGAGTAAGACTCAAAGCCCAACCACGGCAGCAGATAGAGAAAAAAAATGGAAGTCATTCCCTATGCCTCAGTCATAGGTTCTATAAAGTATGCCATGCTGTGTACACTACAGGAAACATCTAGTTTGCCGTCAGTGAGCATCTTTGCCATCAGCTTTTCATCAGGGTAGACGGCAAAGAGCACATTTGTCGTCAGTTACAGACGGCAAAGAATGACTGACGACAAAGAAAACTCTACCGTCTGCGATTTCTATTATAGACGGCAAAGAAAACTTTGCCGTATGCGGTTTCTATTACAGACGGCAAAGAAAACTTTGCCGTGTGTGGTTTTTATTACAGACGGCAAAGAGCACTCTTTGCCGTCTGTAATAAAAACCGCACACGGCAAAGTACTTTGCCATCTGTAAAAAAAACTGCTGACGGCAAAGAAGAAACACACCTTGCGGATCGATCCCCCGGATCGATGAGGTGGCACGATCCACACCCCATGCTGCATCTCTCGCCCACGCCCCCAAACACGTTCTCTCTCTCTCTCCCCCACGTTCTCTCACCCTGAGCCGACCCCACCATGTTCTCTCTCCCTTATCCCCACGTTCTCTGTCTCACGCATCTGTCTCTCACGTAACTCACCAGTAGCCCCGCCATGGTCGCCGTCGGCCACCCTGCACCCAGCCACGCTCCCCTCCAACTGCCCCGTCCTCTCTCCTCCCTCGAGCCGGCCCCGTCCCCCATCCCCGTCGAGCCGGCCCCGTCCGCTCTCCTCCATCGAGCCGGCCCCGTCCCCCATCCCCGCCATGGAAGCCGCAGCCGGCCTCCTTCCCCAGCGCCCCACGCCGGAGGCCTCGCGCCACCGCCCGTTCCCCAGCGCCCCACGCCGGAGGCCTCGCGCCGCCGCCCGTTCCCCAGCGCCCCACGCCGGAGGCCTCACGCCGCCGCCCGTTCCCCAGCGCCCCACGCCGGAGGCCTCGCGCGACCTCCTCCCTCTGGCGTCTCCTCCCTCCAGTGCCTCCTCTCTCCGGCGAGAAGCACGGCACAGACTGTGTGAACAGCGCGGGCGGCACGGTGGCTTCCTCACTCCGGCGAGCAGCGTGGCTTTCTCACTCCGGCGAGCAGCGCGAGTGGCGTGGGTTCCTCCCTCCATCGCCTCCTCACACCGATGAGCAGCGCGGGCGGCGCGGCGCGGGCCAGTGAGCGGCGCGGCCTCCTCACTCCGGCGAGCAGCGGGGCCGCGCGGTGCGGGCTCCTCCCTCCGGTGCCTCCTCACTCCGGCAAGCAGCGCGAGCGCGACCTCCTCCTTCCGGCGCCTCCTCACTCCGGCGTGGCCTCCATCTAGCGTGGCCTCCCTCCGGCAGTAGGGCTTTTCTCCGGTGAGGTCGGGCGCGGCCAACATCTCTTCTCCGGTGAGGTCGGCATGGTGAACAGCTTGGCTGTTGGGCGCGTGCGGGCGGCAAGAATCTCTGCTCCGGCGAGCTTTGTACGAGATGATGTGGACGTGCGGTGACGAGACTGTTGATCTAATTTTTTTTAATAAAAAAATACGGTTTGCCGTCTGTGATGTTTCTGCCTAACGGCAAAGAAGTAATCTGGCTCACGGCAAAATACCTATTGTGTACCTTGCCATGAGTTTGGCAAGGGGGTACAATAGTGATCCAGGAGTAGATCGCTAGACAGCGATCAAAATTATCCTTAGAAGAATAAGGAAATGTTTCTCAGTTATAGAGGTGATAAAGAGTTCGTCGTAAAGGGACGTCGATGCAAACTTTGACACCAATCCAGATGACTCTAAGTCTCAATCTGGATACATATTGAAAGTGGGAGCAATTAGCTAGAGTAGCTCCATGCAGAGCATTATTGACATAGAAATTTGCAAAATACATATGGGTCTGAATGTGGCAGACCCGTTGACTAAACTTCTCTCACAAGAAAAATATGATCACACCTTAGTACTATTTGGCTGTTAATCACATAGCGATGTGAACTAGACTATTGACTCTACTAAACCCTTTGGGTGTTGGTCACATGGCGATGTGAACTATGAGTATTAATCACATAAATATGTGAACTATTGTGTTAAATCACATGGCGATGTGAACTAGATTATTCACTTTAGTGCAAGTGGGAGACTGAAGGAAATATGCCCTAGAGGCAATAATAAAGTTGTTATTTTATATTTCCTTATATCATGATAAATGTTTATTATTCATGCTAGAATTGTATTAACCGGAAACTTGATACATGTGTGGATACATAGACAAAACATCGTGTCCCTTGTAAGCCTCTATTAGACTAGCTCGTTAATCAAAGATGGTTAAGTTTCCTAACCATAGACATGTGTTGTCATTTGATGAATGAATCACATAATTAGGAGAATGATGTGATGGACAAGACCCATTCGTTAGCTTAGGATTATGATCATTCAGTTTTATTGCTATTGCTTTCTTCATGTCAAATACATATTCTTTTGACTATGAGATTATGCAACTCCCGGATACCAGAGGAATGCCTTGTGTGCTATCAAACATCACAACGTAACTGGGTGATTATAAATATGCTCTACAGGTATCTCCGAAGGTGTTTGTTGGGTTGGCATAGATCAAGATTAGGATTTGTCACTCTGAGTAACAAAGAGGTATCTCTGAGCCCTCTCGGTAATACACATCATAAGAAGCCTTGCAAGCAAAGTGACTAATGAGTTAGTTGCAGGATGATGTATTACGGAACGAGTAAAGAGACTTGCTGGTAATGAGATTGAACTAGGTATGAAGATACCGACGATCGAATCTCGGGCAAGTAACATACCGGTGACAAAGGGAATAACGTATGTTGTCATAACGGTTTGACTGTAAAATATCTTTGTGAAATATGTAGGAATCAATATGGGCATCCAGGCCCCGCTATTGGTTATTGACCAGAGAGGTGTCTCGGTCATGACTACATAATTCCTGAACCCGTAGGGTCACACGCTTAACGTTCGTTGACGCTAGAGTAGTATTGGGATATTTGATGAGTGGTAACCAAATGTTGTTAGGAGTCTTGAATGAGAACCCAGACGTCATGAGGTGTCTCGGAATGGTTGAGAGGTAAAGATTTATATATGGGAAGTCATATTTTGGGTTTCGGAAAAAGGTGCAGTTTTTTCCGGTATTGTACTGGAAAGCTTTTAGAAGGTTCCGGAGGATTCCGGAGGGGTCCGGAAGACCAAAGTGGGTTCACCACGACCCAAGGGCTAGCATGGGCTGTGGGGAGGTACCCTGGCCTTATTGGGCTAGGCGCACCAAGTCCTCAAAATTCCATATGGCTAGGGAAGGCAAAAAAGGAAGGAGTCCTAGTAGGAATAGGATTGGACTTGGAGTCCAAGTCCTCTCCCCCTTAGCTGCACCCTAGGGCTTGGAGGGGCGGTTTCCCATGCTCCTCCACCTAAATATAGAGGGGAGGGGGCGCCCCAAGAGGATAGACCAAGCCCTTGGCGCCCCTCTCTCTCCGTTTGCTCCATAGTTCCACCGCCTTGTTCCGGCGACGCTTAGCGAAGCGCTGTCGATGCTCCACCACTACCATCACCACCACGCCGCCGTGTTGGTTATGATCCCATCTACTTTCCTCTCCCGCTTGCTGGATCAAGAAGGAGGAGACGTCATCGATAAGCACATGTGCTAAACTCGGAGGTGCCGTCCGTTCGGCACTAGATCGGTTGGATCATGATTGGATCGCGAAGAGTACGACTACATCAACTGCGTGATAAACACTTCCACTTAGCGATCTACAAGGGTACGTAGATTCTCTCCCCCTCTCGTAGCTATGCATCTCCATGGATAGATCTTGCGTGTTCGTAGAAATTTTTTGTTTTCCATGCAACGTTCCCCAACAATGGTATGATGCATATGGGTATTAGTGGATGAAGAGCTTCACCAACAAGTGTTCATTTGCTTGAACCAAGATCTAAGAACTAGCTTATTAAGATAGAGGAAGCTCTAATCAAACATTAGTATATCAAGTTGATTGTAACGTTGTCGGTGATCGGGAAGCCTAAGCGCAAGTTTATCCACGAATCAATTTTCTAGAGCCCATTTGCCACATGTGACATCAGTACAAAGTGCAAGAAGGTAAAGAACTTGAAGAAAATAGAGAAGGACATCGGAAACAACTGAAGGGGCTCAGGCCAAATGGATTGTGCCACCCCTGGTGATGTCAAATGCAACATTGAAGGTGCTTTGTCTACATAGACTAAACGAAGTGCACCATTGCGACAGTTAATCAGTTCACATCTTGCTCCTTCATCTCTGAGGGACGTGATTCTAATGTCGAGGCACATAGGACTTTCTTTAGGACTTTATTTTGGACTTTCTTTTAGACACCATGTGTGGCTCCTTGACACTCCAGACCTAAATTGCATCCCATCGTATTTGGACTGTGACCAATAAATAAAGTGTGTTTAGAATAAAAAAAAAGGTGCTACAAGAAATCTCGGTTTGGGAAGGTTCCTGTCTAATTTTTCTTTCCTTTTCTTTTTAGGATTTTCATTTTCTTTTCATCTTTTTCGAAAGTGTTTAGAACTTAAAAAAAATTCATGTTTAAAAAAATAAGAAAATTTTGAATGGTTGGACTTTTAAAAAGAATATCCATCTTAAGAAATGTTCATTTTTTTGGAATTTATAAAAGATCTTCATGTTTTTAGAAAATGTTAATGAGAGTTCAAATGTTTTCTTGTATATTTTCAAAATATATTGTTTTTTTTAAATGTTCATGTTTTCAGAAAAAATCACAAATTTCAAAAAAGATTCCATAAAAATAAATCCAAAAAACGCTCAAAACCACTCAATACATTGTTCCTCAAAACGCCTTGTGTGAAACTTGGGCACCTGGAGGATTTTTGGGCTCGGAATATGGAGAAGTCTGCTATTTTCCTAGCAATTCGGCTTGTTGGATGTTGATTCGTACCAAGAAATGCAGAGAAGCATGGCTTGAGGGACAATATGGAAATTCGGATCCGAAGATTGAGGAAAAGGCATGGACTATAATGTAGTGCCATAAAATACAATCTAAGGTGAATGTTTTTGCATTGAGATTAACAAGGCAAAGTTTGCCTACTGAGGATGTCGGACATCACAGAAACATGGCAGTCACGAGTGTGTGCTCCATATGCTAATCAACTAATGCATGGAGGATTCTTGGAGAGATTCCCTGCTAGAGTGCATATGTTATGATGCATATGGGTATTAGTGGATGAAGAGCTTCACCAACAAGTTTTCATTTGCTTGAACCAAGATCTAAGAACTGGCTTGTTGAGATGGAGGAAGCTCTAATCGAACATTAGTATATCAAGTTGATTGTAACGATGTGGTCAATCTGGAAGCCTAAGCATGATTTTACCCACAAATCAATTTTTCGGAGCTCATTTGCCACACGCGACATCACTACAAAGTGCAAGAAGTCAGAGAACTTGAAGAAAATAGAGAAGAAGAGCAGCGTAAACAACTAAGGGGGGCTCAGGCCAAATGGATTGTGCCACCCAGGTGATGTCAAAGGCAACACTGAAGGTCTAAAAAGAAGGCAACATTGAAGGTGCTCTGCCTACATAGACTAAACGAAGTGCATCTACTGCCATTTTCAGAGCGGGTGACGGGAGCTTCCTGGGAGCATCAATCCTTGTCGTTAAGTGGGTAGTTGAACCATCATGTGTCGAGGCTATTGCGTGTAGAGATGCTATGTGCTTAAGGGATGGACTTGCATGTAGGGTCGACGGTGATTGCCTTGGACTGCTTAGTTGTGGTGCGTGCAATCGAAGATGGTTCAATGGAAGAACATGTTGTGATTGTAAATGAAGTTAGAAAGATGAAGAACGAAGCTCGTAACACTATTTTTCGTCATGAGTGCAGGTAGTCCAATATGGATGCTCATAGTATTAGCTAGAAATTTCTAAACTCTATGATTCATTATAAATAAAGCTTGGGTGTTTCCATAAAAGAAGGGTGTTGCTAGACCTCAGCCGATTGAGACTTAATCAAGTCTCAATCAAGTGACACGACATATAGAAAAGAAGAAAGAAAAAATTTAAAGAAAATTTTACAAGCATCTTCACGTAAGATCTCACGAATATTGCATCGACTGAGAACTTTGTTAAAACTCAGTCGACTAAGATTTAGCAACGAGCGTTGTACATGAGCTCCTACTGTTTGGGGAGATATCTTGTTTGGGACACCACTGACCATAATATTCTGTTTCTGGGACTGGGTCACACCACTTTTTTCTTTCTTTGAGAAAGCTGCAACACAACTAGCGTATGAGAGAGAGGGCTGGTGCCAAGAGCGCATCAGAGATGCCATGCGTGTGCATGCCCTAAACAATAGGATTACGATTCCGTAATATGTCTTGACAGAGTATTAAAACATAATAATGTGATATCACGAGCAGCAAGCATCTGGGGATATGCATGTGTAAGGAGATCACGATCACTGTCTAGGTGGCGACACGAGCACGCGCGAGAGCCGCGAGGCACAGAGGCTGCCAGCAGTGGCCTCCTCCAGCCCTTGACGTGGCAGGTGCCGAATGAACCAAACGACGTCTCCGTTCCAACCCAATCCCCGGCGCTCGACGACGACGCCGGAGCTAGCGAAACCGGCCAAGCCATCCCGTGTCGTGTCCGACAGCCACGGCGCAGCACCGCCCGTCTCGACGCGACAATTTATCAAGTCGACGGACGCAAAATCCCGTGGAAGCCAGCGGCAGAGAAGAAGGCAAAACGCTGCCGGGTCTGGACTTTGGGCCGCCGCGATAGCAACAAGGCGAGCGCGGGTGGCGGGTGGTGGGGCAGGCGATGAGAGCGAGGCCGCTGCTTGCGCGTAATGGCGCGGCATGTCGCTGTGTCCCGCCGCTGCCGCCCGGAAGCTTCCCGGAAAGAGGCCTCGTCCTTCTCGTTAGACAGGGGTGGAGGAGCTTGTCCCCGACGCATTCACTCCCTCCTGGATCATCGCTTGCATGGGAAGGAAAGCTCCATGATTGTACCACCCATAGCCCGGCCGAGCCACTGTTGCTCCGATCACAGCACTGTTCTCCCAATCGACCGATCAACCGGGCCGATTTTCCATGTGACTGAACCGCGCGTGCCAGCGACAGTTTTGGCACCTCCAGGGTAGACGGATGGTTCAGTGCGGATCGGAATTGACCGGGCGGCGTGCGTGTGCGATCCGACATGACCCCCACAATAATTCGCCTCGCGCGCCGGTGGATTTCCCTCCCGTCCCGTCCCCGGCCCCGCCCGGATCCCATAATGCGATCCCGGCCATCCCCGTCACCATCCATCCATCGCTAATTAAGCTGGCTGTGGACTGTGGTGCGCGCCGCGCGGACACGACGGTTATAAAGCCACCCCCCACCACACACACACCACTACCACTCTGTCCCCCGCGCCGATCGACCACCATACGAGGAGGAGAGGAGAGGCCCATGGAGGCGCACCCACCCGCCCCGCTTCCTCAAATGGCCGGCGCTGCCAAGGCTAGATCCTGCGCCCGTATGAGCACTGCTCGCGGTTAGGTGAGCGCGTGCTCGGAGCGGCTCACGTACGTGCACAGTCGTCGGCGTCTTTACGAACGTTCGGTCATCAACATCATGGCCGGCATGCTCCCTGGGGTGGAGTGCGCGCGGCGGCGGCGGATGTGGCAAGGCGGGGGCGCTGGAGCCGACCAGGCGGCCGCGGGTACGAGGCGGCTCTCCTTCTGCCTCTACGCGGCCGGGCACGGCGCCGCGCACGCCGTCGGCACCGGCAGTTCCGGCAACAAGGTATGCAGGCGGCGAGCTTGATCGGTCCATCGTCTCGTAGATTGTTTTGTGTGTGATTCCGAGTTTGAGATGGAGTGAACGTTCGCAGCAGAGGAGCGGCGCCATGGACGGGTGGGCGCTGGACACCAATGCCCGGGAGGCAAAGGAGAGGCTGGACCAGAAGCTCAAGAGCAAGAGCAACGCACCCGACACCGTCATCAAGAGGTGGCTATTCAAGTTGATCGATGTCGATGCAAGATTCCCTTATGTTCTGCTTCACTCGTCAGCGTGATCGATCGATGTGCGAAGAGAAATTTGAGTTAATTGGTTACCCAACTGATCGGTCGAACACTTACGCAGGCATCACAGTACCGGGAGCATCAAGCTGAGCAGAGCAAACGGAAGCGGCGGCGGCGGAGGGGGCTCGTCGGCCGCGGTGGCGACGGGCGTGCAGCGGGAGGTGTACTCGAAGAAGGGCGTGATGAGGCGGCTGATGAGGTGGAGCCGGCTGCGGTGGGAGGCCGCGGAGCAGGCGGAGTGCGCCGTGTGCCTGGACGAGTTCGCCGCGGGCGACGTCCTGGCGCACCTGCCGTGCGGCCACCGCTTCCACTGGGGCTGCGCGCTGCCCTGGCTCGAGGGCGCCGCCTCGCACTCCTGCCCGTTCTGCCGCGCCGCGGTCGACGCCGGCGCCCACGCCGCCTCCTAGCGACAGCAACACCCCGCCGGGCCATCGGTTCGACGCTCGCCCGCGTGCGCGCCCGGCGTCGCACGATGCCGTGACCGGCCGGCACACCGCCCGCACATGATGCATGCCCTGCCACGGCGAAGAACCACTTACTTGTAGGACGCATCGCCGGATCGATGGCAGAAACTTGGGAATGCGTAGGGAGAGAAGACGGCCGTGAAAGAAATCCTGGTCGTCGCCGAGTTGCATGGTTTTGGGCTCATCCGTGCATGGTCCGGTCTGACATTTCAGTTTTTTCCGGCGAGTGATGGCTGATGAGGCTGTGTTTGGCGGGCATGTACATGCAACGGTTGTCGGTTGACAATGTCAGTCCGATGTGTTGCATCATCCTCCGGTCAAGAGGGAAAACTGTAGATTAAGAGCTTAGTTGTAGCAAGGGTGAGACTTCGTGCTATTGGGGGTATCGGTTACTCGTAAGTGTCATACTGTAGATTAAGAACTTAGTTGTAGCAAGGGTGAGTCGAGAATTGTTGCAGCCCGTAAGCAACGTCGCTGGGAGAAGATGATGCTTTCGCCAGGTGCATCAGCATCAGCTGGTGAAGCTGAAGAAGGCGTGGCTGTCGCTGAAGCTGACGAAACTGAAGAAGGCGTGGTTGTTGCTGAACCTGACGAAACTGAAGAACAGAAAGGGTGTTCTACTTCAAACGGCGACAACCATACGTGAACGAGGGCAAGCTGTTGGGCCCCGGAGGTCAGACAGACCCTTTGCGTCGTCGCACAAGTATGCTGGGAAAGAATGGGTCACGTCATAATGAGGGACCTACATGAAAGCGAGTATGATTGGTCCCTGCTATATACAGAGCTCCCTGTTGAGTGTTTTTGGGCATTGGGTGGATCATGGAACTGTAGAACCCTCGAAACAGGCTGACGCCCCGTTTTATATATAAAACAAATATCGCAGTACACGGCCAAAGGATCGTGGAACTTTAGAACCCACAAAGGGGTAAACCACTCTCTTCCCTCTCTTTAATTCCTCCTTTCTTGTAATTCCAAATCTGAGATGTTGAGATGAACCGAGCCTATGATTCCCGTGATGGTGTAGCACCTTTGTAACAAGGATCGACTCCGAAATACAAAACTTTGTGGACTTTGTCACTCTTGGGGTCAATTCTTTTTCATAATCTTCCATCAGCAAACTTCTCCCCGTAGGCTTAGGGTTTTCGTTCCCCAAAATGACTTAAACTCTTCCGCCCATACAAACAACAGTGTAAAGAGCCACAAGAGCTAAACGACAGAGAATTTTTTTTAAATGGCAAGAGGTATTGAATGTTTTCTTTTGCTTATTCATGTATTTTCTTCAATCTACATAATCAAGGCATGAAACTGTCTGGCCCACACTTTCCTCAAGTTTTTTAAATGCAAATATATTTTTGAACAGAGGAAGAGTAGCCCCTTCAAAATATGGGCATGAGATTTGTCATATTTTGATGAGGTGGCCATTTAACACTTTCTAAGGTGCCTCCTACTCATTTAGTACTCCCTATCTCCCATAATATAAGGCGTCTCTGCAAGCTAAAACATAGCTTGCAAAACCGTCTTATATTGTGGAACAGAGGGAGTACCTCTCAATATAAAGTAGTCTTGTCATAACCACCACCATTCACCCATGTGTCAGCTTCCATCTCTTTTGCTTTGTGTCCATCAACTATATTTATGTAATGCATCATCGTTTGGCAAGGAAAAAAAAATCGAATAACCATCCCTTCCTCACCGCCCACCAATCATCCATATGTCAGCTTTCACCTCTTTTGCTTTATGCTCATCAATTGCATTTATGCCATGTGTTATTGTTTCTTAAAGGAAGAAACCTGAAATAAGATAGAGACACTAAGGTGAGCCTCGAGCTATTAAAAAGAGAGTAAGGTAAGCCTAAAAACCATTATTTATAAAACTTTGAGCGGAAACTTTCTAGATGTATTGTATTGTCTCTTAATAGTTGTTCAATACTCCCTCTGTAACTTAATATAAGATGTTTTTTGACAATATGATAGTGTCAGAAAATGTCTTATATTATGTTCTAGAGGGAGTACTATATAGATCATTGCGTTCTTGGTCTTGGACCTATTATTTTTCACTAACTGGCCTCAACTATATTTCATAAAACCCTAGTCTTCAATGATTTTTTCTCACTTGTTGTCGACACACTCTTCACCACCCCCGACCTGTGTGAATTCTTCTTTAAAAATAACAAAATACCCTTGCAAATATGCATTGGTGTGACTACACCTAGAAGCGTGACACCAATAGGCAAGGGTATTTACATCGGAAAAACGGGCCATGGTAAATTTTTTGGCTTCGCCATGCCTCTCGTCAAACACAAACGATTTGTTGGAGTCAACTCTCCCACCAGGTGAACCATGAACTGAAAGAGCATGGTGCCCCCGTATTTGGTTTTGATAATTGATGGCAATCCCTATGGACTAATGGTTTCCTTGAGTTATATTTGAAGGGTTTGTCCATAGGCATTGCTTGAAAACCATTTGTTGGTTGCAAAGTTATTAGAAGAAGATTATGTGTTGACCAAGGTGCTATTCAAGGAGTTATCCAAAGATTGGTCATGTGCGAGTTGAGCCTATTGCAAACATATCTTGAAGAAGAAGATTAAATGAACATTCATGTTTACCTTCAAGACATCATCTTTATGAAGAGAGAAGATATGTTTCAAGGTTGATCAAGACTAAGCACAAAGAATGAATCAAGTTGACCAACACACAATGCGTAGAAGATGTACCGACTGGGATCAAGTGATCCCATGATATGGTAAGCATTGTCCATTACGCTTTATGTACTAACCCACTGTCTATGTGAGGGTTCTTTGTGAGATTAGGTATGTTTACATGGGATTGCATCAAAAGAAAGATATCATATAACCCATGGAGGATGACACCAAGTGGTGTTTGTCATCAAGATTGCAATGTGCAAGTTCAAGCGGAGCATCACGAAGAGTATGCAAGCGAGTATAATTAGTCCCTGCTATAGACAGAGCTCCCTGTTGGGTGTTTTGGGCATTGGGGTGGATCATGAAACTGTAGAACCCTCGAAACAAATAGGCTCATGTCCCGCTTTATATATAAAGCAAAAATCACAGTACAATACACGGATCATGGAAATGTAGAGGCCGAAAGGGGCAAACCACTCTCTCCCCTCTCTTTAATTCCTCCTTTCTTGTAATTCTGAATCTGAGATGTTGAGATGAACCAAGAAAGTAGATCCCTATGATTCCCGTGATGGTGTGGCACGTCTGTAACAAGGATCACTCGGAAATACAGAACTTTGTGGACTTCGTCACTCTTGGGGTCAATTCTTTTTCGTAATCTTCCATCAGCAAACTTCTCCCGTAGGCATAGGATTTTCGTTCCCCAAAATGACTTCAACTCTTCTTCCCACACAAACAACAATGTAAAGAGCCACAAGAGCTAAACGACAGAGAAAAATGTTTTAAATCGCAAGAGGTATTGAATGGTTTCTTTTGCTTATTCATGTAGTTTCTTCAATCTACATAATCAAGGCACGTAACAGTCTGACCCACACCTTCCATGAGTTTTTAAATGCAAATATATTTTTGAACATAGGAAGAGTAGCAATTCCTTCAAAATATGGACATGAGATTTGTCATATTTTGATGAGATGGCCATTTAAATTTGTTTAAGATACCTCCTACTCATTTGGTACTCCCTATGTCGAGGGGGCACCTCCTGCACCCATGGGCGTATGCACCCACTTTTTTAAAAAATGCACTTCAAGCACATTTTAAAAAGTCAAAAAATTCAAAATAAAATTTCACGCATACATGTTCGTAAATGTGTGTGCGCGGCACAAAGTTTTGTGAAAAAAATATCTTTTTGTTTTGTCTTTGTAAAAAAGACAAATTTCAGTGCTTCTAAATAGCGTTTCACGACATAAATTTTTGTCTTTTTTGCACACGCCACAATAAAAGTTATTTTTTCATGGAACTTTTTTCACACACATAGAACATGAAGACGTATCTGTGCAACCAGTTTCAATTTTTTTAGCATTTATAAATATGTTATCCTAAGTGGGTTCATATGTACCCGGGTTCATCCATGCACTTTCCTTCCTATGTCCCATAATATAAGGCGCCTTTGCAAGCTAAGACACAGCTTGCAAAAACATCTTATATCGTGGAACAGAGGGACTACCTCTCTATATAAAGTTGTCTTGTCATAACCACCACCATTCACCCATGTGTCAGCTTCCACCTCTTTTGCTTTGTGTCCATCAACTCTATTTATGACACGCATCATCGTTTGTCAAGGAAAAAACTCGAATAACCATCCCTTCCTCACCGCCCACCGATCATCCATATGTCAGCTTTCACCTCTTTTGCTTTATGCTCATCAATTACATTTATGCCATGTGTTATTGTTTCTTAAAGGAAGAAACCTCAAATAAGACAGAGACAATAAGGTGAGCCTCGAGCTATTAAAAAGAGAGTAAGGTAAGCCTAAAAAACCATTGTTTATAAAACTTTGAGCAAAAACTTTCTAGACATATTGTATTGTTTCTTAATAGTTGTTCAATACTCCCTCTTTAACTTAATATAAGATGTTTTCTGACAATATGATAGTGTCGAAAAATGTCTTATATCATGTCACAGAGGGAGTAATATATGATCATTGCGTTCTTGGTCTTGGACCTATTATTTTTCACTAATTGGCCTCAACTATATTTCATAAAACCCCAGTCTTCAATCATTCTTTTTCTCACTTGATGTCGACACACTCTTCACCACCTCCGACCTGTGTGAAATCTTCTTTAAAAATAACAAAATACCCTTGCAAATATGCATTGGTGTGACTACACCTAGAAGCGTGACACCAACGGGCAATGGTAATTTTTTTGGCTTCGCCATGCCTCCCATCAAACACTAACGATTTGTCGGAGTCAACTCTCCCGCCAGGTGAACCAGTTACTGAAAGAGCATGGTGCCCCCATATTTGGTTTTGGTAATTGATGACAATCCCTATGTACTAATGGTTTCCTTGAGTTATATTTGAAGGGTTTGTCCATAGGCATTACATGAAAATCATTGATTGGTTTCAAAGTTAATTATTTGAAGAAGATTATGTGTTGACCAAGGTGCTATTCAAGGAGTTATCCAAAGATTGGTCATATGAGAGTTGAGCCTATTGCAAGTATGTCTTGAAGAAGAAGATTATATGAACATTCATGTTTACCTTCAAGATATCATCTTTATGAAGAGAGAAGATATGTTTTAAGGTTGATAAAGACTAAGCACAAAGAGTGATTCAAGTTGACCAACACACAATGCGTAGAAGATGTACCGAGTGGGATCAAGTGATCCCATGATATGGTAAGCATTGTCCATTACACTTTATGTACTAACCCACTATCTATGTGAGGGTTCTTTGTGAGATTAGGTATGTTTCCATGGGATTGCATCAAAATAAAGATATCATATAACCCATGGAGGATGACATCAAGTGGTGATTGTCATCAAGATTGCAATGTGCAAGTTCAAGTGGAGCATCATGAAGAGATCACTTGCTTGAAGCTTGCCGTTCATTGTGGTGACAATGGACATATGAAGATGTGCTGAAGAGAGGCTCACCCATAGTGAAGTATGGGGGATCAATCTACTAGTCTTCATCGAGCCAGCACAATCTAGAAACGTAGTCCAACTTGAGTATGTCAAGATCATCATCATCTAGCTCAAATAGATTATGCATAAGGCAAAGGTTTGTCCTTGATAGGTTTTCTATTTTACCAGTCTCATGGTGTTAGTTGGGAGGCCGGGCAATAGAATTTATTGCCGTACTATCAGGGGGGGCTCGAGTGAGTACCTTGATCGTATCGTTCGTAGAGAGCTCAAACATTGCATTCTTGGCATCATCTTTCCTGGTTCTTATTTGGCTTTTCTCTATGTGAGGCTTTAGTCTTTGTGTTATTCTTCTTGTCAAACTCAAGTTCACCAAAAAACAGAGTTCATATGCATCATCTTTGCGTTTTCGGTGTTGGAGATTTTGCCGGTTAATATTTGGGGAAAGTTCTCTCCTTATCCTATTGGCATTTATTCCACATTGCTAGTTCTTAATATATCCTATTGTCATTGTTGGATAGTACTTTTCGTCATCTATCCATCAAGCTTGAGTTTGCTAATTTCGAAGTCCATTTGCACAAGTTATGACAATTTTAGTATTGGAGCATCCTTTGGTTTTGCTTGGGCACTTTTACATCACCCAAGCAGTACCGCTCGGTACCACGGTAGTACCGCATATGCGGTACTTCCGCTATGGACTCCGTAGCTACTACCGCTTGGGAAATCCCTTCTATGCAACTTTTTGTTGCCTAGTTCTATTAAGCGATAGTGGCGCGGTAGTAGCTCGGTAGCACTACTTGTGAGGTACTTCCGCGTACTAGTACCGCTACGAGTACCGCTTGTGGTTTGAAGGGTGTGCAAGTTTCTTTTGCCTAAATTTCTTTAGCGATAGTTGGATGGTACTTATATGGTAGTACCTCTCCCAGTGGTACTTCCATTCTGGTGCCGCTCTACTACCGCTGGTTCCTCTATCACCCTTCGACAAGTAATGGTAGTACTGCTAGTCATAGGCGGTAGTACCTCTCTGGCGGAACTATCACTCTAGTACGTCTGTACTCGTTGGGTTGCGTTGACCGGGCTAAGTGGTAGTATCGCTCCCCCGAGCGGTAGTACCGCTTGTGCACGACCATTGCACTTAACAATTGGGTTTTCTCTCCCAATATAAAATGGGGTCTTCTTCCCTATTCCCCCTAATGACTTTGAGCAAGCTTTCTCCTCCATTATTGACCTCCAAAAGCTTTGCCTTCTCTCTATTTCTCCCATGATTCTTACTAGTTTTTGAGGGAAAATAGAGAGAATATCTAGATCTACATTTCCACCAATCTATATCTCCTCAAAGTGAGGGGAACCCTTTGGATCTAGATCTTGGAGTTCTTTGTGTTCTCTTCTTTGTTCTCCCTTTCATATTCCTCCATAACTTTCGTTGTTCTGATGGGATTTGGGAGAGAAGGACTTGAGCAGCCCGTGTGCTCTTATTGTTGCATTTGATGCATATGTTTGAGTTCTCCACGGTTATATGAGGAAGTGAAAGATTGAGTAACTTTTTACTCTTGGGTGTTTGTGTTGGGAAACGTAGCATCAACTTCAAAAAATTTCCTACGCTCACGCAAGATCTATCTAGGAGATGCATAGCAACAAAGAGGAAGAGTGTGTCCACGTAGCCTCATAGACCGAAAGCGGAAGCGTTTGACAACGCGGTTGATGTAGTCGAACTTCTTCTCGTTCCGACCAATCAAGGACCAAACTTATGGCACCTCCGAGTTCTGCACACGTTCAGCTCGATGATGTCCCTCGAACTCTTGATCCAGCAGAGTGTCGAGGGAGAGTTCCGTCAGCACGACAGTGTGGTGCCGGTGATGGTGAAGTGATCCGCGCAGGGCTTCGCCTAAGCACTATGTGAATATGACCGGATGCGTAAACTGTGGAGGGGGGCGCCGCACACGGCTAACAGCTGTTTCTCTGTGTTCTAACGGTGTCTTCCCCACATATATATAGGTTGGAGGGGAGGAGAGGCAGCCAAGGAGGCACCCCAAGTAGGAGGAATCCTACTTGGGGTCCTCCCAATTCGGCCTCCCCCCTTTCCTATTCCTGTTCGGAGTAGGAAGGGAAGAGGGGGAAGGGGGAATCCTATTCCCCTTTTCCTTTCCTCCTTCCCCTTTTCTACTCCAATTTGGCCAACCCATATGGGGCGCGGGGGGGTGGGGGGGGGGGGGAGGGGTGGCACACCAGCCCCTTTGTGGCTGGTGTGTTTCCCCTCTTGGCCCATAAGGCCCATATCTTTTGCCCGGGGTGCTCGAAACCCCTTTCGGTGACCCGATATGTACTCTGTACCCTCCGAAACACTTCTGGTGTCCGAATACCATAATCCTATATATCAATCCTTACCTCTCGACCACTTCGAGACTCCTCGTCATGTCCGTGATCTCATCCGTACTCCGAACAACATCCGGTTGATACGTCTCCAACGTATCTATAATTTTTGATTGTTCCATGCTATTATATTACCTCTTTTGGATGTTTATGGGCTTTATTTTACACATTTATATCATTTTTTGGACTAACCTACTAACCGGAGGCCCATCTCATATTGCTGTTTTTTTTTGCCTATTTCAGTATTTCGAAGAAAAGAAATATCGAACGGAGTCCAAACAGAATGAAACCTTCGGGAGCGTTATTTTTGGAACAAATCTGATCCGGAGAGCTTGGAGTGCAAGTCAAGAAGCCTCCGAGGGCCCCACGAGATAGGAGGGCGCCCCCCCTGTAGGGCGTGCCCCCCTGTCTCGTGGGCCCCTCGGGCGGCTACCGACGTACTTCTTCCTCCTATATATACCTACGTACCCCGAAAACATCCAGGAGCACCACGAAACACAATTTCCACCGCCGTGACCTTCTGTATCCGGGAGATCCCATCTTGGAGCCCTTGCCGACACTATGTCGGAGGGGGAAGCAACCACGGAGGGCCTCTACATCAACATCCTTGCCCCTCCGATGAGTTGTGAGTAGTTTACCACAGACCTACGGGTCCATAGTTATTAGCTAGATGGCTTCTTCTCTCTTTTTGGATCTCAATACAATGTTCTCCCCCTCTCTTGTGGAGATCTATTCGATGTAATCTCTTTTTGCCGTGTGTTTGTCGAGATCCGATGAATTGTGGGTTTATGATCAAGTTTATCTATGAATAATATTTGAATCTTCTCTGAATTCTTTTATGTATGATTGAGTTATCTTTGCAAGTCTCTTCGAATTATCAGTTTGGTTTGGCCTACTAGATTGGTCTTTCTTGCCATGGGAGAAGTGCTTAGCTTTGGGTTCAATCTTGCGGTGTTCTTACCCAGTGACAGGAAGGGTTGCAAGACACGTATTGTATTGTTGCCATCGAGGATAACAAGATGGGGTTTATATCATATTGCATGTGTTTATCCCTCTACATCATGTCATCTTGCTTAATGCGTTGCTCTGTTCTTATGAACTTAATACTCTAGATGCAGGCAGGAGTCGGTCGATGTGTGGAGTAATAGTAGTAGATGCAGGCAGGAGTCGGTCTACTTGTTATGGACGTGATGCCTATATACATGATCATGCCTAGATAATCTCATAACTATGCGCTTTTATATCAATTGCTCGACAGTAATTTGTTCACCCATCATAATACTTATGCTATCTTGAGAAAAGCCTCTAGTGAAACCTATGGCCCCCGGGTCTATCTCTTATCATATTTGCTTTCCATCTACCTTTATTTGCATCTTTACTTTTTGCATCTATATCAAAAATACCAAAAATATATTTATCTTATCATACTATCTTTATTAGATCTCACTTTCGCAAGTGGCCGTGAAGGGATTGACAACCCCTTTATTGCGTTGGTTGCAAGTTCTCAGTTTATTTGTGTAGGTGCGTGGGACTTTTGAGGAGCCTCGTACTGGATTGATACCTTGGTTCTCAAAACTGAGGAAAATACTTACGCTACACTTTGCTGCATCACCCTCTCCTCTTCGAGGAAAACCAACGCAAGCTCAAGGTGTAGCAAGAAGGATTTCTAGCGCCGTTGCCGGGGAGGTCTTCGCTCAAGTCAAGACATACCAAGTACCCATCACAAACCCATCTCCCTCGCATTTACATTATTTGCCATTTGTCTCTCGTTTTTTCCTCTCCCCCACTTCACCCTTGCCGTTTTATTCGCCCTCTCTTTCCCAATCTCCTCCTCTCTTTTCGCTTGCCATTTTTATGTTTGCTCGTGTATTAGTTTGTTTACCTTGTTGTTATGGCTAGTCCTCCTATCTTTATTCTCACTCCCGAACAAGAAATTCACAATTTTAAACAAAGGGAGAGGGAAAGTTTAAAAGATGCTTGGCATAGAATTTGCAATGCCCAATATAAAGCTACTAGGAAGCTTGCTACTTCCGTTCTTCTCCGCAACTTTTATGTAGGCATTACTCCTCGGAATAGGTGTGTTCTTGATATTGCTACCGGAGATGATTTCATGAGTAGCCATACTTTTGATGCTTATAATGCTATGTTAGATTTGTTTGGCCCACCACCTCTTTTGGTCAATGGAATGGTTTTAACTCTACAACATGTGATGCAACGGCTTGATGTTATTGAAAATAAATTCGCCACTGTTGAATTGATTGAAAATTTGGATAAAAAGATTCATAATCACATTACTCAGTTTGGATCTAGAGTTGGAGTTACTTTGAAAAATCTTAAGGAAAAAGAACCTATAGTCAATGAAAAAATAGATCTAGACTCTTCTAGAATCAGTAAACTTGAGGATATCATTACAAACTTGGGTTCCGCGTTTTCCCCCATGAAAAACACTCCGAAACCCCCTACTAAAATTGTCAAGTTTATTTATGTTCCTAAAAATAAGGGTGAATCTTCTAGTAAGGGAGATGCGGATCTCAAATCCATAAGTGTTCTTCCAAAGTGTCTCTCTATCATTAAGGAACCTTTTGCTACCAATGAATATCTTGAATTTGCCTAAGGTTCAGCTATTGCTTAAAAGGTAGAAATCCCTAGAGATTACAATCTCTCTACTTATGAGTTTAGTGCCAAAGATGGCACTCATTAGATCTATCTTTGTTTTTATGCCTAGCTAGGGACGTTAAACAATAGCGCTAGTTGGGAGGCAACCCAATTTTCTTTATGTTTTTTGCTTTTGCTCCTGTTTAGTAATAAATCTTGCATCTACCTTCTGGTTAGATGTGTTTTTATCTTTTAATTAGTGTTTGTGCCAAGTAGAACCTATAGGATAACCTACGATGATAGTTGATTTGATTCTGCTGAAAAACAGAAACTTTGCGCGCACGATTATAATTTTGTTAAATCACAGGAACGTGCTTTTGTGTTGATTCTTTTTGCTGCTGTTCAATAGACAAATTGTCCAGGACTTCCTATTTTGGTAGGATTTTTAGAGTTCCAGAAGTTTGCATTAGTTACAGATTGCTACAGACTGTTCTGTTTTTGACAGATTCTGTTTTTCGTGTGTTGTTTGCTTATTTCAATGCATCTATGGCTAGTAAATCAGTCTATGAACCATAAAGAAGTTGGAATACAGTAGTTTTAATACTAAATTAAATAAAGAATGGGTTCATGGCAGTACCTTATGTGGTGGTTTTGTTTTCTTTCACTAACGGAGCTTATAAGATTTCCTGTTGAGTTTTGTGTTGTGAAGTTTTCAAGTTTTGGGTAAAGCTTTCATGGACTATGGAATAAGGAGTGGCAAGAGCCTAAGCTTGGGGATGCCCATGGCACCCCAAGATATTCAAGAATAGCCAAAAGCCTAAGCTTGGGGATGCTCCGGGAAGGCATCCCCTCTTTCGTCTTCGTTCATTGGTAACTTTACTTGAAGCTATATTATTATTCGCTACATGATATGTGTTTTGCTTGGAGCGTCGTGTATTATATTAGTCTTTGCTTTTTAGTTTACCACAATCATCTTTGCTATACACACCTTTTGGGAGAAGCCTATTTGATTTGAATTTGCTAGAATACTCTATGTGCTTCACTTATATCTTTTGAGCTTGATAGTTTTTGCTCTAGTGCTTCACTTATATATTTTAGAGCACGGTGGTGTCTTAATTTTGAAGAAATTGCTAGTCTCTCATGCTTCACTTATATTATTTTGAGAGTATTTTAGAACAGCATGGTATTTGCTATGATCATAAAGTTGGTCCTAGAATGATGAGCATCCAAGTTGGGTATAATAAAAACTATCATAGAAAAGTGAATTGGATGCTATGATCAATTTGATGCTTGATAATTGTTTTGAGATATGAAGGTAGTCATATTAAAGTCATGCTAGTTGGGTGATTATGAATTTAAAGAATGCTTGTGTTGAAGCTTGTGATTCCCGTAGCATGCACGTATGGTGAACCGCTTTGTGATGAAGTTGGAGCACAATTTTATTTATTGATTGTCTTCCTTATGAGTGGCGGTCGGGGACGAGCGATGGTCTTTTCCTACCAATCTATCCCCCTAGGAGCATGCGCGTAGTACTTTGCTTTTTGATGACTTCTAAATTTTTGCAACAAGTATATGAGTTCCTTTGATTAATGTTGAGTCCATGGATTATACGCACTCTTTCACCCTTCCACCATTGCTAGCCTCTCTTGTATCATGCAATTTTTGCCGGTACCATACATCCACCATACTCCTTCCTCAAAACAGCCACCATACCTACCTATTATGGCATTTCCATAGCCATTCCGAGATATATTGCCATGCAACTTTCCATCATTCCGTTCATATGACACGCATTACTTTTGTCATATTGCTTTTTGCATGATCATGTAGTTGACATTGTATTTGTGGCAAGGTCACCTTCATAATTTTCATACATGTCGCTCTTGATTCATTGCATATCCCGGTACACCGCCGGAGGCATTCATATAGAGTCATATCTTGTTCTAGCTTTGAGTTGTAAATCCATAAAGTGTGATGATCTTCATTATTAGAGCATTGTCCTAGTGAGGAAAGGATGATGAAGACTATGATTCCCCCACAAGTCGGGATGAGACTTCGGACTTTACAAAAAGAAAAAAAGAAAAAAAAAGAGAAAGGCCAAACAAAAAGATAGGCCAAAGAAAAAAAAAGAAGAAAAAAAGAAGAAAAGAAAAAAATAAAAATGAGACAAAAGGAGAGAAGGGACAATGCTACTATCTCTTTTTCCACACTTGTGCTTCAAAATAGCACTATGATCTTCATGATAGAGAGTCTCATATGTTTTCACTTTCATATACTAGTGGGAATTTTTCATTATAGAACTTGGCTTGCATATTCCAATGACGGGCCTCTTCAAAAGTGCCTTAGGTCTTCGTGAGCAAGCAAGTAGGATGTATCCCACTTAGTTTCTTTTGTTGAGCTTTCATATATTTATAGCTCTAGTGCATCCGTTGCATGGCAATCCCTACTCACTCACATTGATATCTATTAATGGGCATCTCCATAGCCCGTTGATACGCCTAGTTGATGTGAGACTATCTTCTCCTTTTTTTTGTCTTCTCCACAACCATCCTTCTATTCCACATATAGTGCTATGTCCATGGCTCACGCTCATGTATTGCGTGAAAGTTCAAAAAGTTTGAGATTATTAAAGTATGAAACAATTGCTTGGCTTGTCATCGGGGTTGTGCATGATTAAATACTTTGTGTGATGAAGATAGAGCATAGCCAGACTATATGATTTTGCAGGGATAACTTTCTTTAGCCATGTTATTTTGAGAAGACATGATTATTTTGATTAGTATGCTTGAAGTATTACTATTTCTTATGTCAATAAAAGGGCAGCCCCAGTGCATGTAGCTCCCGCTTGCGCAGGGTCTGGGGAAGGGTCCGACCACATTGGGTCTATTGTACGCAGCCTTTCCCTACATTTCTGCAAGAGGCTGTTTCCAGGACTTGAACCCGTGACCTCATGGTCACAAGGCAGCAGCTTTACCACTGCGCCAAGGCTCCCCTTCGATATGAACTTTTATTTTGTATTCATTTGGATCTGAACATTCATGCCACAATAAAGAAAATCACATTATGAATTATGCTAGGTAGCATTCCACATCAAAAATTCTCTTTTTATCATTTACCTACTCAAGGACGAGCAGGAATTAAGCTTGGGGATGCTTGATACGTCTCCAACATATCTATAATTTTTGATTGTTCCATGCTATTATATTACCTCTTTTGGATGTTTATGGGCTTTATTTTACACATTTATATCATTTTTTCGACTAACCTACTAACCCAGCCCATATTGCTGTTTTTTTTGCCTATTTCAGTATTTTAAAGAAAAGGAATATCAAACGGAGTCCAAACGGAATGAAACCTTCGGGAGCATTATTTTTGGAACAAATCTGATCCGGAGAGCTTGGAGTGAAAGTCAAGAAGCCTCCGAGGTCCCCATGAGATAGGAGGGCGCCCCCCCTGTAGGACGCGCCCCCTATCTCGTGGGCCCCCCGGGCGGCCACCGACGTACTTTTTCCTCCTATATATACCTACGCACCCCGAAAACATCCAGGAGCACCACGAAACACAATTTCCACCGCCGTAACCTTCTGTATCCGCGAGATCGCATCTTGGAGCCCTTGCTGGCACTCCGCCGGAGGGGGAAGCAACCACAGAGGGTCTCTACATCAACATCCTTGCCCCTCCGATGAGTTGTGAGTAGTTTACCACAGACCTACGGGTCCATAGTTATTAGCTAGATGGCTTCTTCTCTCTTTTTGGATCTCAATACAATGTTCTCCCCCTCTCTTGTGGAGATCTATTCGATGTAATCTCTTTTTGCCGTGTGTTTGTCGAGATCCGATGAATTGTGGGTTTATGATCAAGTTTATCTATGAATAATATTTGAATCTTCTCTGAATTCTTTTATGTATGATTGAGTTATCTTTGCAAGTCTCTTCGAATTATCAGTTTGGTTTGGCCTACTAGATTGGTCTTTCTTGCCATGGAGAAGTGCTTAGCTTTGGGTTCAATCTTGCGGTGTTCTTACCTAGTGACAGGAAGGGTTGCAAGACACGTATTGTATTGTTGCCATCGAGGATAACAAGATGGGGTTTATATCATATTGCATGTGTTTATCCCTCTACATCATGTCATCTTGCTTAATGCATTGCTCTGTTCTTATGAACTTAATACTCTAGATGCAGGCAGGAGTCGGTCGATGTGTGGAGTAATATTAGTAGATGCAGGCAGGAGTTAGTCTACTTGTTATGGATGTGATGCCTATATACATGATCATGCCTAGATAATCTCATAACTATGCGCTTTTCTATCAATTGCTCGACAGTAATTTGTTCACCCATCGTAATACTTATGCTATCTTGAGAGAAGCCTCTAGTGAAACCTATGGCCCCCGGGTCTATCTCTTATCATATTTGCTTTCCATCTACCTTTATTTGCATCTTTACTTTCTGCATCTATATCAAAAATACCAAAAATATATTTATCTTATCATACTATCTTTATTAGATCTCACTTTCGCAAGTGGCCGTGAAGGGATTGACAACCCCTTTATTGCGTTGGTTGCGAGTTGTCAGTTTGTTTGTGTAGGTGCGTGGGACTTTTGAGGAGCCTCCTACTGGATTGGTACCTTGGTTCTCAAAACTGAGGGAAATACTTACGCTACACTTTGCTGCATCACCCTCTCCTTTTCGAGGAAAACCAACGCAAGCTCAAGACGTAGCACCGGTCACCAAATCACATAACTCATATAATACAAAATCGTCATCGAACGTTAAGCGTGCGGACCCTACGGGTTCGAGAACTATGTAGACATGACCGAGACACCTCTCCGGTCAATAACCAACAGCAGAACCTGGATGCTCATATTGGTTTCCACATATTCTACGAAGATCTTTATCGGTCGTACGCATGGCAACATACATTATTCCCTTTGTTATTGGTATGTTACTCGCCAGAGATTTGATCGTCCGTATCTTCATACCTAGTTCAATCTCGTTACCGGCAAGTCTCTTTACTCGTTCCGTAATGCATCATCTCGCAACTAACTCATTAGTCACATTGCTTGCAAGGCTTATTATGATGTGCATTACCGAGAGGGCCCAGAGATACCTCTTCAATACTCGGAGTGACAAATCCTAATCTCGATCTATGCCAACCCAACAAATACCTTCGGAGATACTTGTAGATCATCTTTATAATCACCCAGTTACATTATGACATTTGATAGCACACAAGGTATTCCTCCGGTATCCGGGAGTTGCATAATCTCATAGTCAAAGGAATATGTATATGTCATGAAGAAAGCAATAGCAATAAAACTTAACAATCATTATGCTAAGCTAACGGATGGGTCTTGTCCATCACATCATTCTCCTAATGATGTGATCCCGTTCATCAAATGACAACACATGTCTATGGTTAGGAAACTTAACCATCTTTGATTAACGAGCTAGTCTAGTTGAGGCTTACTAGGGACACTATGTTTTGTCTATGTATCCACACATGTATCAAGTTTCCGGTTAATACAATTCTAGCATGAATAATAAACATTTATCATGATATAAGGAAATATAAAACAACAACTTTAGCGCATATTTCCTTCAGTTTGGGCACCCTAGTGCTTGTGCCTCTTGGGTGCTTGGCGCTCTAGACGGTTGATGGTATCGCGGAGCTCAATCATCGTGGTGGAATGCTTCGGGAAAGCGTCGTGGGTCTCCAATTAAGTTGTGGAGATTTCCCCGAGCATTTTGTACGGGTTCGGTGACCGCCCTCAAGGGTCGCCGTTTGTACAGTTTCAGTGACCGCCCTCAGGGGTCCCTTAGTGGAACCACAGCATCTTGCATTTCGCAAGGGCGTGAGGAGATTACAGTGGACTTAGTGGCATTTTGGGGAGCATTGTGCCTCCACTCTGCTCCAAATGGAGATTAGAATCCGCAAGGGTGTGAACTTTGGGATACATCATCATCTCCGCGTGCCTCAGTTATCTCTTACCCGAGCCCTTCACTTATGCATTTTACTTTGTGATAGCCATAGTATTTCATGTTATATATCTTGCGACGGATTAGTGTTTATCTTGCTTAGCATAACTTGTTGGTGCACATAGGTGAGGGTAGTTGATTTAGGTTTTGTGCTTGACAAATGCTAGTTCTGTTTCGCATTTGTTCAAATCTAAACCATAATATTTTACAACCCCCATTCACCCCTAGGCGACATCCACAATCTTTCAGGAACACTTAATCGAAATGAGAGAATCTCCAAAGCTGACCCGCGAATAGCTCTGGTATATATCCATTTTAATGTTTCGAGGTGGTCCGCAGAAATGATGCGGGAGAGAGCCATCCAACACTTTTCACAAACTAATCCTTATTTGTCTGGTTGGAAGGAGAGAGAGATGGGACCATGCATGTGTGGAGAGAGAAAAGAGAGGAGGGCCATGTGGTAGCTTTTTGTTGGTCAAGTGGATTCCTGGACACCGGTATAGCTCCCCCAGGTTTGTCTCGGATTTGTCGGAAAACAAACATCTGGACCACTTCGCCGGACTGATGGGAGTCCCCATTGGATGACGAAGGTTGACACAAACGATCCGGACACCACAATACGAACATATACCTGAGCTTTGAATGTCTCCTTTGAAGATGCCTCGAAACCCTAAACCCAACTCGACAGCGACATACTCCCTCCATCTCATAATATAAAAACATTTTTCAAACTAACAGTTTGAAAAACGTTTTTTTTTGCAAGAAAACTTTCGATCTATTCATCTTCAATCATGACAGTACAACGAAACCCAAAACTAATAAAAATGATATCCAAATCCGTAGACCACCTAGCGACGACTACAAGCAATGAAGCGAGCCGAAGGCGCGCCACCGTCATCACCCCTTCCTCACCGGAATTGCAAGTTGTTGTACTAGACAGTCGGGAAGTCGTCTTGCTAAGATCCCATAGGACCAGCGCACCAGAACAACAACCGCCGCCGATGAAGAATAACGTAGATCGAAAGGATCCGACCCGAAGACACACGAACATAGACGAACAACAACTAGATCCGAGCAAATCCACCGAGGATAAATCCGCTGGAGACACACCTTCACACGCCCACCAACAATGCTAGACACACCACCGGAATGGGGGCTAGGCGAGGAAACCTTTATTCCATCTTCAAAGAGCCATCGTCGTCTCGCCTTCCTGAGTAGAGCATAAACCCTAACAAATCTCAAAGGAATGACTAACAACGAAGCCCTTCCGTCGGCCCTTGCCAGGATCCACCGCGCCCTCATGGTCCTAGGTCTACCGGGGCTCAGACCATTTCGTCTTGTTCCGCAGCATAAATCACCTGGAGGGACAACAAGTCACCTATTAGTAAAAAAATTCCACACGTGAATGATTTCATTTGGCGAGAAATCTGGCAGAAGCAGCGTCACTTCTTACATATCTCTTGTATTATGAGACAAAGAGAATAGCACGAAGAATTCCTTTTCGAAACTACTTTACGTACGAAAGTCGTTGCACAACCCTTGCCCGATGACTGATCCAAATATGCTAATCCACGCATCAGACTCGATCAAACGCTGAGAGCTGACTGATCTTGCGTAAATCGTCCAGAGAGTGCCGTGTGTGTAGCACTTCCCATTCCTTTTTATCGTTCTTCCACGCTTGGTGCTAAGCTTATCTCATCCTGGCGAAACGACGGACGAGTAAAGCATATAGTGTTAGACAAAAAGGAAAAACTCCCGTAAGAGCATCTATAGCCGGGCACCCCAATTCTCGTCAAACATCTAAGCAGTTCGTCGGTCATTGACCGGTCACGAAAATCTGATTCAGATGGACGCCTCGAACGGGCCTCAAACGCCCGAGCTGACCGATGCCTCTTATATCCAGCCCAAATATAAGGTGGATATGGACGCTCGGGCACGCCCGCCACGTCGGACCCAGCTCATGCTGGCCCATCCGACCCACATATATTTCTCCCCATCCGCTCGCCGAACCAAACCCTAACCACTTCACGCCACTCCCCTCCACTCCCGCCCGCCACCCAAATTCGTCTCCGGCGCCGCCTGACAATCTCCGGCATGGCGGGCAACGGATTCAAGTCCTTCACTTCCAGATCTGTCGACCCCGAGCTCATCTCACGCAGCTCCGAAGAGGAGATGGCCATCTGGCTTGCGCTCCACCGCTCTCGGGAGGAGGCCCATGCACGGTAGCGCTCAGATTGCTTCCGTCGGGAATCCATTGCGTCCGTCCAAATGGCGTATGGATCCAGCGCTAGGGCAGCCATCGATGCCTCACCGGAAGCAGTGCGTCCGTCTGGCGTCTGAATGCGGTGGCGGACACGCAACCCCTCTGTTGGCGCGCCGAGGCCATGGACGCACCGTGGGCGTCGCCCGATGCAAACATGGCGTGGCGTGCCCGCCGTGCGCGGCAGCGGGCACGGGAGGCGGCGGCAGCGCTCGTAGCGGTGGACGTCGGCGAGGCGGAGTCGGATTCTCCGGCGCCCCGTATGGTACACCAGTCCGGGCGCTGCAACCGCGTCATGAAGGATGTCGCCGGTTCTTCTCAGGACGGATCCATCATCAATCTAACGTTCACCGGCACCAAACGAGTTCCGAGCTCCGACGAGAAAGAATAGTGCATGGGAGACGGCAGCGCCTTGAGTCCCGTGAGCCGGCTTGTGTCCCATACCCTACTCTACCTTGCCGGCACCCGGACCAACACTCCGGGGAGCGCAGCAGGACGCCGTACATGGCCACGGCGACCGGACGAGCTCCGCTTAAAGATCACTATGTTGCATGCAATAATATGAATTTGAGGTTTCTTTTTTTAAGGAATTGGCAGCTTGTACTGCCTATATATTGAGGAGTAAACGAAAACACAGAGGTTGTATTACAGAGCCGGTTTTTAAGGTGACTCCCACCGAAATAAAAAGAGGATTTAATCTGGCTCCGGTTCTGGGCTATTCTCAACATCAGAAAGCCAATGAGCAGAGAGAGTTGGTTGAAGAATGTCCTGTTTGATGAGCTGCAGGATAGCAGACTCATGTAACAATACACGGCGATTTCTTTCCTCCATATGTTCCATGCTGTGTATATTGCAGCTGTTTTGGCCCGCAGACTCAGTCGGGAGGCGTAGTCATTCCACCACAAGAGGATGGTGGTTGCAGGCTGCGCCGGCGGAATGAGTATGGGAATATGCAGATCTTCAGCTACCAGGAACCATACTGATCTAGCGTAGGGGCAGTTCAGGATGAGGTGCAAGGGTGTCTTGTCATGTGGTATTTGGATGTGGACTAGTGGTTGGGGCGCCACATGTGGCGCCGCTTGAGAGAAAGATGTGCGCACGTTTTCATTTTAAAAAAATACATAGAGTTCTCGCCTGCGTCTAAAAAAACATTTCAGAAAAATCCTCATCTTCGTGTAAAAAAGAAAGAAAAAAGAAAAGAAAAAAAAAATAACCACCGCAGCCTACCAGCGAGTGACACTTTGCATAACCATCCATCTAAAAAATACCAGAGGCCCTCACCTCCATCTAAAAAAATATACATTTAAAAAATAATCAACACCTTCATCAAAAAAAAATCTAAAAGATTTCTCACCACGACCAACCAGCTTGCGCCACGTGGCATAGCTGGTTGGTCGCCCTTCACGCGTAGCTTAATGGTTTTAATTGCATTATTTGAGACGTCACCGGTCAATGCACTGGATTTGTCCATCGCGGATGCAGATGCTCTAAGTTTTATCTATCTACTATCTCCTCTAAGTTTTATCTATCTACTATCTCGTCCATTCCAATGACCCACGCTCCCACGTAAAACTGACTTTCTCCGGTTGCGCTTGCGTCCACGCCGATCGACCACGTTGCCGCCTAGCTAGCCACTCGTGCAACTTTCTCACCGTCGCCTCGGTGAATTTAAATGGCGTACGCCGAGGTCGACGACAAACTAAGCCTCCTTTACGAACGAGCAAGGAGGGCCAAACACGCAAGCAAAACTAGACAAGATTGAGAAGCACGTACGGCCGGCCACATAGAGGGAAAGCTTACCACAATTCTGGCTGACAACGAGATTATAAACCATCAACTAATGTAAAGCGACCGCACTACGGTCTAATAATGGCGGGAGAAGAGGCTGCCACTGGCTGATGATCCATGTGGCCATGTCACACCCTGACGAATGTGGGCACCTTCTCCAAAATGCTCGCATCAATTTCGTTTTTCTTTGCCATGATTTTCATGAATGTCATATGGTCATAAAATTTTGCAAGCCAACAAACATTTTGTCAACGTTTCACATAAAAATAGTTCAGAATTTTTTTAATTGGACTTCCATTTTTTACGATTTTACTGTTCATGTGAGCTCACATGAGCTCGGGGTGTAGAAGAGCCGCGTCCGCATCTTCTTCGTTTCTTGTCTGAGATTTTCTTTAACAAAAGTGAACAGCTGATGAAGTGTTGTCGTGTCCCTTGAAAGAGAAGAATAGTTTTTCTTGAGAAATTTTCTACTATAGGACAAAAGGTGAGTTTAGGTGCTCACTCACGATGGGTCTAGGAACCACAGGGCCTTACTGAATCGGATCTCGGGAGTCACAAGACCAAAGGCGCCCCATCGGATTATGCTAAAATTCACGTTGATGCAGCGGTGAGTCCAGGCAAGGAAAGGGGGGTGGGGTTCGGCGTCGGGAGTGTGTAGATACAATAATGGTATTTATGTTGCCAGTTCGTCTCTAGTCATTGTTTGTGTTAGCGATCCAGTGGTGTTGGAGGCAATGGCATGCTAAGAGGCTCTATCACTAGCCGCAGATCTTCATCTTCATAACTCTTTGTTATTGCATGTGATTCAGAACAAGTTGTGGGAGACGTCAAACAAGGCAGCCAAGGCAGGCCAGGGAGCACTCATCAGTGAGATCAATACCAGAGAAACTTATTTTAGTTTTATCTTTATTTTTTAGGGTCATGAAGTCAATGTTGACGCGCACAGCTTAGCAAGATTTTCTCTTACTTGCTCCGGGTCGTCATGTTTGATTTGGCCAAGACAAATTGTATCCTACTAGTTGTGGTTTTCGATCAATAAAGTTGGCTTTACCCCTCAAAAAAAGTTGTGGGTGTAGGAAGCGGAAATATAACAGATATTTGCGTTTTGTCCGGCACAGAGAGTTTAGCAAGATAAACGGGGAGGAGGGCGGTATATAATAGGACGGTAGAGCAACCAAAAAATATACTTACCTAGACGGGGTCAATGAATGATCAATAATGCTCATGGCCTAGATTGATATCTCACATTGCACATAGTGAGCATGTCGGTCTATCATCTCCTTTTCGTGGGAGAGTGAACGACATAGAGGGGCAACTGTCCGCCCGACCCCTACAAACTATTTGATTTTATTGCAATTTTGATGCCATGTGTAGTATTTTTTTTTCCTTTTTTGAAACAGAGGCATATATTTGACTCATTCATTAATTAAGAATGGAATACAATTTGGTTTACACATGCATATGACGACATATGGCCCCCAACATTATATTATGTTGTTTCTTGGCTTCCTCGGTTATCCAAAGTTTCACTTGAAGTTTGATGTAGTTGAGAACGATTGAAGGAGGGGCCCTCTCATGACAAAAGACAAGGGCATTCCGTTCATTCCAAACGGTCCAAGAAATAAGCATTGTGAGGGAGGCCATGTTCTTCCTATTGGGGACGCACTCGGCGGATAGATTGACCCACCACTCCAAGTGCCAAGATGTGGTATCAGTGGCCCCAAGGTGAAGCCACTCATTTGGCAAAATTCAATAGCATAATAGTGAAGCAGCACTCAAAGAAAAGGTGCATTCCAGATTCTTGTTCCCTCTTATAGAGGGCAAAAACTAGTGTTAGGCAACCCATGCTTGGTCAATCTATCAGCGGTCAAAATTATTTCTTGAATGGCTAGCCAAGCAAAAAAAAAGACAACAAAGCCTTCCAATCGTGTGCTCCAGAAGAGTCAATGATCCCCAAAAATTGCACCGTGTGAGCTGAGGCCATTGAGTATTGTCCATTAGCCGTGTGCTTCCACACAATGTCCCATGCTCCTCAATGTGGGAATGTCAAAGAAGCTTCCAAAGGGTGATGGATTCCTAAATGTGAGCCATGGAGAGGTTGGTCGTTATCTTGACTCTAAATACCCAAACATGCAATGTCCCTGGGCTTCCTCTCGTGCACCCATGGTGCATTCCATAGATGAGTCTTCGTGTCATTCCCACCGAAGCAATTCCCCAACCAGTACTAACTTGACTTCTTCCGAAGCAATTGCCAAACCTTATATACGAATGACGGACGGGCATAGGATGCAAAGCTTGAGGTGACCGTTCTCCACATTATGTATAAGCTCTATGTCGTCCATTGCAACATCTCCACACCCGACCGCGTCGCCACCTACCTAGCCATCAGTGTAACTTTCCCACCGTCACCTAGGTGAATTAAGTTGTCAAAAAATCTCACGCACAAATGATTCAGTGACCTCTCGCGACTAGGCTCGTCACCTCCAAAACTAGACGTAAAACATTAGTAGTACTTCTCGGAAGTATAAAGTAAAGCACCGCGATATGATTTCAATAGTTGTCGGGAGGAGGCTGCCATTGGCTGATGATCCATGCACGTGCCCTGTCAACCGCATGGGCTCCTTCTTCATTATTCTCTCTGAGATTAACTAAAGTGGAGAACTGGTCTAGTACTTTGGAGTCCTTTCAAAAAGAAGATCTGGATAGTTTCTAGGAAAAAAGTGAGATTAGGTGCTAACGAGCTATGGGTTGGACCTCCTATATAGCGACCTGTGCACTGGCAAAGAAGGCAGCGCGCAGCCCTCGCTCCCCAGGCGCTACCTTGGGCCGGCCCAGGTGTGGGACACGCCTCCCTTTTTTTGTTTCTTTTTTGTTTTTTGTTTACTTTTCTGTTTGTTTTATTTTCTGCTTCTTTAAAAAAATTGTGATTTAAAAACTTTAGAATTTCAAGCAATGTTCACTAAATGCACAAAAAAGTTCGTGAATTTTAAAAAATGTTCGACAATTAAAAAAATGGACACACTTTATTCAAAGGAGCTTTTTAAATTTTGATTGAACATTTTTCAATTTTGATGATATTTTTGTATTTTGATGAACAAAATTTGAAGTTTTGATGATTTTTTTAATTTCAGTTGAATTCTTTTGTATTTAATGAAACAAAATTTAAATTTAGTGAACATTTTTTTAATATGATGAACAACTTTTGTATTCGAGAACATATTCAAATTTGATGAACATTTTTTATTTCGATGATTTTGTTTTGAACTTGATGATATTTTTTCAATTCGGGAACATTTTTTAAGTTTGATGATTTTTTAGAAATTCAGGAAAAATATTTGATTTTGATGAATTTTTTGGTTTAATTTAAAAAACATTCAGCGATTTGATAAAAATGGTCCGAGATTTAGAAAATGCTTGTGAATTTGGAAAAACAGAAATGAAAACACGAAAAAGAAAAATGAAAATTAATAAAGAAAGGAAAAATAAAACTAATAAAGAAATAAAAATAAAATTAATAAAGAAGGGAAAAGTCTGAAAGAAGAAAGATGGAAAAACCCCGGAAATGAGCAAGATTGGCGGCCAAATCTTTGCAGTGGGAAGCGCAGGGTTGTGCGCGCGGTCGCGGGAGGTCCTATGCGCCGCATTTTGCGGCAAACAGTCGCAGTTTCACCTAGTCGTGTCTCTGCCTGGGCCGGTCCATGAAGGAAACGATCCGAAGCGAATCATGCAGTAGCTAAAGAATTAATCAGCCGTCGCAACGGATCGAACACAGGATCTCAATCAACAGTCCACGAAGTACTACCGACTGAAATAATGCAGGTCATTGAAAATAAAGCAACGTAAACCATTAAGACAACATAAGCCAGGTCCAACATATTTTAAGAATTTCGAACGATCTTTTTGAAAAAAAAATCCGAGTGTTTTATGAAACACAAACATTTCTCAACTTTGTAAAAGAATTTTTGACCAACGAAAACATTTCCAAAAACAGGAACTTTTCAGAATTTCTGATTTTTTTGGAAATTGGATCATTTTCTGAAATTCCCAAACATATCTTAATTTGTGAACAATTTTCGAAAAATGAACATTTATTGAATTGGTGAACAAATTTGGAAAACAGGAACATTTTATAAAATTCCCAGATTTTTTTGAATATGTGAATAAAATTGAAAAATGTGAAATTATTCTGAATTTGTGAACAAATTTCGAAAATGGGAACATTTTACGATTTTTGTGAACATTTTTTCGAAAATGAACATTTATTGAATTGGTGAACAAATTTGGAAAACAGGAAAATTTTCTAAAGTTCCAAGATTTTTTTGAATATGTGAACAAAATTGAAAAATGTTAAATTTTTTCTGAATTTGCGAACAAATTTTGAAAATGGGAACATTTTTTGAATTTTCTGAACATCTATTGAATTTGTGAACACATTTGGAAGCAGAAACATTTTCTAAAATACGCAGTTTTTTTGAATATGTGAAGAAAACTGGAAAATGTGAAAGTTTTCTGAATTTATGAACAAATTTTCAAAAGGGAACATTTTTCGAATTTTGTGATCAATTTTGGAAAAATGGGATTCCTGAGCAATTTCTAATTCATGAACGAAATTTTAAAACATGAACACTTTTCAAATTCACGAACAAATTTGGAAATATGAATTTTTTTAATTTTTAAAAAAATTTGAAAACATGAACATACTTCTAAAACCAAACAATTTTTAGTTTGTGAACAAAATTTAAAAAGGCAAACACTTTTTACTATTTTGTTTTTTTAAAATAAGCAAACAATTATTGAAATTCTAATCTTTTATGAAATTTCTGAAAAAATTGAAGACAGGAACATTTTCTAAAAAGTTGAGCAATATCTGAAAATTTCGCTTTTCAAAATTCTGAAATATTCAATTAAATATAAAAAATTCAAAAAGAAAAGAGCAAGAAGAAAGAACATAGAAAAAAGACAGAAAAAAGAAATAGAAAAAGATAGAGAAAAAACAAAAAAGGAAAGATTAATCGAAAAGAAAAACAAAAAAGAAATATAAAAATAAAAAACCGGTTCAGGAAGCTTCTAGAAGGTTTCCAAAACCGGATAAAACCGTCAAGGAACTTTACAGAAGGTTCCCAAAACCGGTTGTTACGTTAACAGGCCGACCCACCCTGAGCGCTTGGTTGATAGAGCCTGTGAGGAAGCCCGACTGTTTGCCACAGAGAGCGGCAAATAGGGTTTTCCTGCGCTCGCTACCCAGCGACCTGCGCAGCAAATAGGATCCCCGCTATGGGCTAGCGGTGGGCATATGCAAATTGGCCGATGTAGCCCCTGGCAGTTCTAATGGGCCATGGTCCAGGAGTGGCATACACAAATAGGCCGATGTACCAACTGGGCCTTTCTGAAACAGACAAGGTAGGAAATACATAAGCCGTCGTTTGAGTTTGAGGATGCTAACGGGGCGTTTAGTCCCACAACGGAATTTGTGAAGATTAACGTGGAGGAGGCGGGTATATAATAGGAGGGTAGGGCAACTCTGGATCTTAGTTAACTGGATGGGGTCTATGGGTGATCAATAAGACTCATGGCCTAGACCGATGGCTCACATTGCATGTAGTGAGCATGTCGGTCTATCATCTCTTTTTTGTTGAAAAATGGATGTCATAATTAGTGTTAGAGCCTTAGAGGGGTACACGCTCGCGCGACTACTATCAAAGTTTTACTCTAAACTTTGTATTTTATACTTCTAAAACCTTCAGATTTTATGCTTCTATAAAAACTTTATCCTTTTATTATTACATATATCCTTTAGTGATCTAGAACGTCTTATATTTATTTAGAGGGAGTACTTTCAGTTTCCATGTTCTTCTGTTCAGAAACTCTTTTGTGAGAGTTATAAGTGCCGGCTGATTTGTTGTACCATCTAATGTAACTGAGTTCAAGTTTCGAAGCAGGAAGACCAGCAAGTGCTTATCTCGAGGTTACGGCAAGATCGCCCGAGCTGAATTATATAGTACCATAGTCAACAAATGCCCAAGTCAAACATCACTTGGATTATACTGGTCCAATTGCGATTAGAGAAACCCCGCACAGCTGCAATGCGTGCTGTTTAATCCAATTGAGCGGCAAGTAGCTGGATTCCAGCTGTTTGTCTTCAATGGTTCGACGACCCTTAGGCTGGTCACAGTGGGGAGGAACTTAGGAGTAACATCACACACTCCAATACAACTTTGCTTATGTGGCACGTATTTAATGAAGAGAGAGGTGCTTGTGGTAACTAGCTAAGTTACCGAACATCACACACTCCAAGAAACAATGAGTCTATAACCTAATAAATACATCATTGCATGACACTACATAGATGCTCCTACCCACTATGGAGGTAGTAACATAGTCTAGGAAAGTGTGAAGTTACTAGCTTATGTTCTTGCCCATTGTGACCAGCCTTAATTATCATGCAGGTCGATGATATATGTACACCTCTAGCGCGCTGACGGCTCCTCCCAACTCCCAACTCCCAAAGTCTAGCTGTTACTTCAGTTCAGACTTCAGAGACGTCGCCGTAGCCGTCACCGGGATGGACCGCAGAGTGCTCTTCGCCTGGATGCTCGTCGCTGGGATCGTCGTGGCTTGTGCTCTCCTCGCGCTTCCTTCTGGGTACGCTGCTCGGCGATCTCAACGTCGTTTGGCCTTTTGAGCTGGAACTATAATCCACAGAACTGTTCAATTGCAGGTTGTGGCGCGAAGGTAGGGGAAGCCAGTGTCGTGTCTGCGGCCGCCGGGGAGTGGGCTTCAGCGAGGAGGTCTTTGGGGTCGAGGGCGACGAGCCCCAGGCCGCCGATAGCGAACACGCCGAAATCCTACGTGGTGCCGAGCCCTCCACCACGGTTGGTGTAACGTGGATAGTCGATCGATCCTCCTACTGCAGTCCCCATCTGCTCGTGTACATACTCTACTCTGCTACATGTAACATCCTGTAACGACCGGGACCATGCTATTTTTAGTTTTCTATAAGTTTGTTTTGTTCTTACATATAAGGTTTTGTCTTGTGTGTGTGTGTGTGTGTTTCGAGGTGTATCATAATGTTTCGTTGTGTATCACTAAACTAAAAGAGATAACTGCCTCCCGGGTCGCACCTGGCGACTCCGGAGGCCCCTCGCCGTCACCTCCTCTCGACCTCCTCTCGTCAGATCTCCCTCGCCGCCGTCGTTTGGCGACCCCCATGGTGTCGCCTTGATCTTGACCAGCGGCTCCTACATGCCATCGCCTTGTCCGACTCCTCCCTGACCAACGGAGGCTGTGCGCCAGGGGATCCGGCCTGCCGGGGCGTGGTGCAGCCACGCGGTGGTCTACTACATCACCACACGATGCGTGGCTATGGCCCATGTCGGACCAGATCGGATCTGGGCAGTGGTGGCCGTCTCCTTCGCGTTCGAGATGGGGCGGCACAGTTGCACGAGGCTTGCTACACCGGTTGGGTAGCAGGTGATCTGGCCTGAATGATGCCCAGTTCTGCTGTGGCCATTGCCTTGGATGGCTGTGGTTGTAGTGTGGCACGCTGGTGGCAAACACAAGCTGTACAGGAGTGGTGGATCGGCGTAAATGAGACACATAGATGCTGGATTTGCACAGGATGGCAGTAGACATGAGGTGCATGGCAGCGTCGCACGTGGAGACGAACCGTGGATGATCGGACCTGAGAGGTTTCTCTGCAAGTTCTGTCCACCTATATGCTTGGCTTCGTGTCCTCATCCGTTGCCGGCTTGACTTCCCTGAAGACATGACTGTCAGTTGGCCTATGTGGGCTCTTGACGGCACCGACGGATTTTTGTCTGCAAATTGTGTCCAACCACTGTTGAAGACTTGGGCTGCCGGATGGCCTCTCATGGGTTCTTGGCGGCGTCAGTTACCTTGTTGATGTTGGCGGTTGTGTTCCAGTCTGCTTCCCGTATATGTGGTATGCCCGGTTGCGTTTGTCCACGTCAAGGTTGTGAGCATATATGGCTGTTGAGGATGACAATCTGACTTGCATCAGTAACTTCTTCATGGAAAGGGGGGCGACAGTACATGGTGACATTGGTTTGGTGTTGCTCTTAAGCACAGGGATTCGAGTTCCGGAGTGAAAACTCTTAGGTTTGACCTGGACTGGATGTACCTAGCAATGGTGGTGTTCTTACATCATTTCCTTGTTGATGACATTGTTTGGAGCTTGCTCGGACTTCCTCTTCAGGGTGAAAACCCAAGATTTAACCCTTCGTGGGTGGGTCTGGCGATGGCGGCGCTCGTGTGTCGTTCCCTTCTTGAAGGCGTCGTTGTCGAAGCACTTTCCAAATGTTCGGGTGCTATCATCGATGGTGGTTGATGATTTTGTTTATTGTTGCATGTTATAGCTCCCTACCGGATTTTGGAGTTCACATTTTTGTGTGTGTGTGCGTTAGTGTTGGCTGTGTGCATCTTAGTTATGCAGAGGCTGGATGTAAGTTCATGATGATTTGTATTCTCTTGATGCAACATTATGAGTTAATAAAATACATCCTTTTTGGAAAAAAAATCACTAAAAGAAAAGTGTAACCCAACAAAAAGTGTATCTTTAGAATTAAAATATAGTTTCACGGCTTTCTTCTTGTTTCATACGGTATCGTATAGTTCATCGTATATCAACAAGATCCATGTGTCCAACACTTTTTGTTTTAAAGAACCTTCAACAATGTATGGTTTTGAAAGTTTAGAAAGGACGAGCAAGGAGATCTGCGCAACATCTGTGCGCACTCACTTGTGTGTGTTCCACTCTGAGAAATGCTTTTTTGCTGCAGGCTTGCTAAAATTCAATGGACTGAGATTTAAACAAGTCTCAGTCGACTTTTCAACCATTGAATATTTGCATGGAGTTTTGTGCTGGCCTGAGCACTGTTCAATAGACCTCGCAGCATTGTGTCACACGGTTGCCACATATGTTCCTACCCGTTGCAGCATTCGTCATTGCTGGTTGCAGCATGCCGTCTCACCGATCACAACATCTGCCCTCTTCATACGTAACACGTTGTCTCACCAGTCGCAACATTCACCATTGACGGCTGTAGCATTTAGTCATGTTAGAGATATATTTGGGATACATGTATTTGGTAGTCTAGGATTTGTAATCCGTCTTCTACCTTATCTCCAGGAGAGGCGTCTTGCCTTTCAAATCTTGTACTCAATATATACTCACCCTCGAGGCTCAATAATACATCCATCACATTCTGCCAATCCCTCTCTTCCTTCTAACGTGGTATCAGCCTAACCGGTTTAAACCCTAGCCGCCGCCCACCGCTTCTGCCACGTGCGCCGCCCCTGGGGCGGTCGGCCTCCATGACCGCCGCCGGGGGCCGCGCCGCCCGTACCTAGGGTTCGTCCGCCGGTCGTGTTGACCGGCCGCCCTAGAGAGTCTTTTTCCTGAGCCCTTGCTCCGGGTTTTTCTCTCTTCCGTCGGCCATCCTGATTGGCGTTTTCTTTTTGATTTTTTGATCTATGCTTGATTGGGTTGTGTCGCCCGCTGCCGCCTTCGACCCCCGTGCGCCTCTACTCTGACACCGGCACGACCGGTAGGCTTCTTCACCGACACGACGGCCTTGCACGACAGGCGGCCCCTCATGACCATCGTCCACGCGCAAGCCCGCTCATCGATCCACGCCAGCCGTCACCGCCCTGCTCCGACCGAGACCCCTGCATCGCCCTGACCCGACGGTCTCGCGCCATCGGCGGCCCATCATAGCCGTCGTTCACGCGTCGGCCCACCCATCGATCCACGCCACCCGCCTTCGCCGTGTCTGCACGGCGGCCTTGTGGTCTGCCTCACCGGCCTCGTCCCTGGCGGCGTCAGGCTCGTTGGCTGCCTCAGCTCGGGCGCTGCTGCTACGTTGGTCGCTCGGGCTCGCTGCCCAAGCGCCGGCACTGTTTTGACAGCTCGGGTACCGGTGCTGACGCGCTTGTCCGCACGTCGTCCCACGCCGCCCGTCATCGCCGGCCTCATCTCGGACTCCACCGCCACCCTGCCTCCACTGAGCAGCGTCCCCGACCTCACGCGCGATCGACTTGATCACCCGCTCGCCGCTGCGATCCGCCTCATCTACGCCGCGCGACCGACCTGGCCCGTTGGTTGCGCGTGCCTCCGCATGTCCCGTGAAGAACGCCCTCGAGTTCAGCGCGCCTCTCCACAGATCGAGCATCGGACTGCCGCTGCGTCGCCCCGTCGGGCCGCAGCGCTGCCGCCCCATGGTTCTCCTTGCGGCTTCATCGACTCGTGTGTCGCCGCTGCGTCACCCCTTCGGCCCGTAGTGCCACGATACGCGGTCCCCGGCGCCACCTCGAGGCCGTCCCCGCGCCCGCGCTTCGCCGCTGCCCCGCCCCTTCGGGCTATAGCGCCGCAGCCCGTGGTCCCCGCAACCGCCCCGAGGTCTTCCGCCGTCGCATCGACCCGCCTGCTACCGCCGCGTCACCCCTTCGGGCCGTGGCGCCGCGGCCCGTGGTCCACTCCGCCGTCACCGCGCGTCGACCTCCCGTGGTATGCGCCGCGCCAACTCCCTGGATGCGGGAACACCACCATCCGCGCCGGTCTTCGTCATGCTATCGGGTTCCTCGCCTATTTCGAGCACCGCCGCCACGCTAGTAACCTAGCCGTCGTCGCTGCCGCTGTCGCCTCTGTAGCCGCCACCGGCGGCCGTCCACCCCATTCGTCTTCGTCTTCGTCGCCGTCCTCTACCCCGACCACTGTTGGTGACATCGGTCCCACAGCGATGGATGCCGCAATTGTCGTCGAGTTCTTCTCTGCTGGCCCCTCCGACTTCTCTGACATGGCGTACAGCTCGTGCAGGTCCCTCGCCTACGCATGCCCGGTGCTGGCAACACCGATGCGTGCCTTCGTCCACGACGTGTCCCTGGGCCTGGCAAGCCTGGTGCGGTGCTTTGTCAACTTCGTCTTCGTCCGTCTTCGCGTGCCCGGTGGTGGCAACACCGACGCGTGCCTTCGTCTACGACGTGTGGCACACCCGGTGACACACCTCGTCAACACCATCCTCCTTCTGGGGCAGCACTACCTCGACACCACTGCGCCCTTGACTAACTTGGCGCCCGACTCCGTCGACATCGGCTACTCCAACTCGACATCAACCACGGCGTTCGTCGCACAACTACCTCGACCATGACTACACCACCCTACGCTCTCGGCTACCTCGACATCGGCACAAAGGGTTATCGTCCGCTTGAGAAACTCGTCGGCTTCCTCTATAGTCAACGCGTCCGCAACGCGACACCGTCCGCGACGCTCCCGCTACGACTGCGGGGGGATGTCAGCCCGTCGGCTGCTATTCTCTCCAGCCTGACCGTCCGCGACTCTCCTGTTGTTCGCAACTCCACCTCTACGACTGCTGGGGGATGTTAAAGATATATTTGGGATACATGTATTTGGTAGTTTAGGATTTGTAATCCGTCTTCTACCTTATCTCCAGGAGAGGCGTCTTGCCCTCTAAGTCTTGTACTCAATATATACTCGCCCTCGAGACTCAATAATACATCCATCATATTCCGCCAATCCCTCTCTCCCTTCTAACAAGTCACACCATTTGCATCATCAGTTGTTGTTGCTTGCAAAACTGTCGCAATGTTTTCCATCGCCGATTGCATCATCCAGCCGTGCCGCTCGTAGCAAAACAACTACACTGACATCACTTGTCTGATGCCAGTGTAGTTTCACCCTTTCTACCTGTGGTTTGTACAGTCGCAACCTTCTCATTTAGCGATTAATGGAGACTCATGTTGCAAAGAAGAGGACTACTAGTCGGCCTAATATTTGATGTGCGCCTGGGTTGTTGCATGGCCAAATCTTTACTGTTTATTCACCTTTTGATAATTTTATTTTTGCATTTCCTATATGGCACTCACTCATCTAATGGTGGATCAAACATACATGCACTGGGCCAGCCTATTTTGCAACCATTTTTTTGTGGGTTTTCTTCTTTCCGTTTGGGTTGCTTCCGGTTTCCTTTTTATTTTATTTTATTTTATTTTATTTTCATTTCTATTATTTTCCCATTTTACTTTACAAATTCAATCTTTTTTTGATATTTTTTTATAAATTCAAACTTACCTGTTGCTCCAAACTCCCCTTGTTGCCGTTGTTGGCAGCGGGCTTGCAAGCACGGAATCTGGCGTCACTCCCTCAGGGCGTGGCAGTGTGACGGTGATCTGCGGACGGTAGGAAGTCGGGCAAATCCATTATGAGAATATACATTATGAAATGATTACAAAGATGTCTAACCCAGTAGTCGATGATATTTGCCAGTTTGCCAAAAAAAAGTTGATGACCTTTGCCAGTTTGCCACACTATATATTGCTGTTATTTTTGGGCTTGTGTAGAAACTGCCGTATATTCTCGCTACTAGCAAGATGTAACAGAAATATACACTCCGATTTAATAAAGAAAAGCTGTTCAATCATGAAACTTGATGATGGTTGCCAGTTCGCCACACTTCATCAATTAATTCTCCTCGTCCGGAACAAAGTTGAAGTTAGGCACGGATAGCTAGCTAAGTGGACATGTGGTGCATCGAGCCTCCCAATTTCTGTTTGTCAAAGATGCCGTATGCCAACCATTCTGGTTGCAAAATGTCGGTCAAGATCCCGAATCCAACAAAAGCTTGTGGATCTCAACAGAGTATTACGATTAATTGTTTAACAGAGAATCATTATATTTTTTGCTCTGGGAGGCACATTCCAGAAGAGAGATTCGAGAAATTCTACATCCACAGAAACTTACGGACGCGGATTTTTAGAGTTTAGGCTCATGGACACCTCCTATCCATACCATCCAGTATAGCTTTGAGATCCGTGCTAGACAACTAACTTACTGCCTGAAATTTTCTCTTTTTTGTTGCTTCCAAATAAAACAACATATGGACTTCTAACTTTGCAAGATAGCAAAACATTCTTACTATAATGAGAGAAAAAACTTACAGATTTTTTTGACCAACATAAATATACAAAATGAGATTTTCTTTATTCAAAAATGTTATTTTTAGTACTTATGATGCACAAAAAAATCTGAAAGTTTTTTCCCCACATTCTAGTTAGAATGTTTTGTTGTGCTGCAAAGTGTGAAGTTCATATGTTGTTTTATTTGGAAGAAACAAAAAAGAGAAAAGTTCTTGCACGAATCGCGATGCAGAGATAGATGGCTAGATAAGGGGGTGCACCCGAGCCTAAGCTCTACAGAATATTTTCCAGAAGCTTACGTCGATCGCGTATATAAACGGCTCGAGTCGATGATCATCAGGCACCATCACACTTGCACCACCTCCTCTTGGCTCCTGCTACCAGTCGTCTAGCAGCAGCTGCACCAGTCGTCATGGCAACCACTTCGTTGCTCGTGGCGGCTCTCCTGCTGTGCGCCTGCGCCATGTCCGTCGTCGCTGATTTGTCACGCCCCAATGGCACGGTTGAGATGTCAAGCCGCACCGCGGAGAGAGCCGTCCATGGTGGTGGACGGAGAGCCATGGTGGGGAGGATGAGGTCGTTGGGGACGAGGACGCCGAAGGCGCCTCCTCCTCCCCAATCGAGCACGCCGGTGGGGCAAATGCCTTTACTCCAGGCGCCACCGCCTCTGCTCCGGTGGTAGATAATGTATGTTCAGTTTCATTTGAGCTGTAACATTGTTGTTTGCGTTGTTGCTTTGAGGTGAACGCTGCGGAAATGTTTGCTGCCGTACATGCACCGTTGATCCTAGCAACGATCGGCTTCAGAATAAATTGTGGAGGTACTGCAATGTGGGAGTTATTATGTAGTCCCTGTTTCCGTAGCTTCTGAATGGTCCGTTGGAAAGTTTTGTGAAGGCAGTTTTTCGCTTTGAACTTTGATATACATGTATAATGTGACATAACCTCGGCTTTGACCGAGTAGTCCTAAATATATGTGATACATTATTTCTCACTGATCATCGTTTTTGCTTACTTTGTTCTCCTGGTTATTGCCATTGAATTGATCCAGCTTGGTTCATCTTTATAGTTTAACTGATTGCCTCTATACAGAGTCTAAGAGTTACCCCTCTTGCTAAAAGAAGGCACAAATTAAATCATACAGAAGAGCTCTTTTACAGGTAACCGAATGACCAGGAAAAATCTAAATTATCCTTGGGAAAATGACTAAGTTACCCTGTACAGATCTGTTTGCTACTCCGCCGTATGGTTTGGGAGTACGAGGGGACCGTAAAATAGCTCTGATCAATGCCTCTCGAGGGAAGCTCATTATGTACAGATCAACATATCTTTTTATGTATTTGATTTATTGAGTAGCTTTCAAGTACACATTATTGTTCACGGTGGCAAAGCAAAACCCTGATAGCACTAGTGCAGAACCGGGCTATAGCACCGGTTTGTAAGGCCCTTTAGTGCCGGTTCTGTAACCGGCACTAAAGGGTGGGGACTAAAGGTCCACCCTTTAGTACCGGTTCTGCACGAACCATCGCTAAAGGGCCACCACGTGGCACGAGCCAGCGCCGGGGGCGGGGAGCCCTTTAGTACCGGTTGGTAACACCAACCGGTACTAAAAGATTTGGGTGGTTTTGGGTTCATGATTTCTTTTTCCTTTAATTTTGTGTTTTTCATTTAATTCTTTTTCGTTTGCTGGTATTTTACGATACTACATATTGTACACGTTATGCATATATATAAATAGAATTTCTCATAGAACCGATATATATATATAGACACACACAATTAGGCAATTAGGTATATACAATTTCTCCTACATGTTGCCTTCGGAGCCAGTGGCATTTGACTTGGTATTTGACTTGGTGCCTTCGGAGCACGATCACAATTGGGAGTGGTTCATGGGGGCGGTAGCGGGTAATGGTATTGTCCTTTGGGATCTATGACCTGGTTGAGCAAAAATTCCGCTATTTCTTTTTGAAGTGCTCGTATGCGCTCCATTGGTAGGAGCTTATCCCGCATCTCATTGAACTTTTTAGAAGGAGATCAACATGCATGCATTAGTTGTGTGATTAGATATTGATAATGATGTAAAAATTATGAATAGTTTTCTAGCAAACGTACCCATAGCTGTCTATCATATTTGCTCCTTTCGGACGCCATCATGCGAATGTTCTCACAAACGTAGTATTCACACACTTCACTCCCCGGCGCCTGCTTCAGGGCCTTTACGTGAATAGAATTTAATCAGATAATAATTAATCAAGCATGATAATTAATGGTATTAAAATAAGAATTAAAGAGATGGTAGCTAGTTAGTACTACTTAATTACTTACCTTGGGTCGAAACCAATAAAACTTTTTTATCCATTGGCCTGGAGTCATGTTGATAAACTTTTCCCAAGCCCTGCCCGCTGGCAAAGAAAATGAATAAATGAGTTATTAAATAGTTGATTTCAGGAAATGACGAACTAAAGAGGCCGACATATAGGTAATAATGATTGAAATTACCTGTCGACTATCCCCTTCAGATTGAGTAGTCACTTTGTTTTTTAAGTAGTGAGTCCAGTACTTCAATCGTTCCATCTTTAATTTGCATGTCTTAATTAAGCCGACATGTGCATAACACTCATCAACTATCCTAAACCCTATACACTTAATTATTAACATATAGCTAGCTAGTAAGTAAAAACAGAATTCATAATACAAGACAGTGTGACTCACAGGAAGTTGTAAGGAAGTAGTATATCTTCATTGGTATTGAGGCGCTTGAAGAACTCTAGCATGTTTTTCTCTACATCTGCTCGATGCCATTCCAATTTCCATGTGTCTTCATTAATGGTATTTGGGTTAATGAACCCAATGCCATAGCGTCCAGCTTTTTTCAGTTCATACATCTTCATCCTACATAATACCACGGAAAAGAATATAGTGAGGATAATTACAGGTAATGATCGATCAATGAGCACCACAGCTAGCTTGAGACTTAAATTACAGAAAGAAATCACTTACAGACAATAGCATCTGTGAGAGATTTGTCGAGTGCTTCTTGATTGAATAACTGAAACAATTTTGTATACTCAACGGACAGAGCTAGTGCATGGAAGTAATGGTCTGCATTGACTTTCACCATGAGGGACTCTCGATTGGAACTCTTGGTAATTTTCATGTACCATTCATGAAATTCATACATTCTCGTTGGGGGTTCTTGACCTCCTCAGGCTTGACCAAAGGTTCGCCGCGGACATATTTCCGTTTTATGTCCTCTCTAAGCGGAAACATGGGCTGAATCTCGAGGAGTTGTCCAACAGTGATACCGAGCTCTTTAGCCTGCCTTCTATGCTCGTCGATTATTACCAGCTGATCAGCGCCGGTACTTGCATGTGTTGGTACAATGAGCGGGGGGGGGGGGGGGGGATCGATTGCACCGCCTGTTCTCCCAGTTGGGGAACAGTTTTCCTGCTTTTTTTGGCAGCTGCTTGGCTCGAGCTCGAGCTTGACTCCTTCTTTCGTTGTGCTCGATGGGCCTTCTTGATTTGGCGGTGATAGTCTGAGTCAACAGGCTTGGGAGCTAGTACTTTAGCCATACAAATAAAGTGGTCAATCTTATCCTCGGGCACTTTCTCCCTTGGCGGCGGTGGCGGTTTCGGTGCAAAATGGGCGTCCACTTGGGCCTTCACTATGGCTTCGTTTTGCTCCTCGGTCTTGTCGTAAGGCCTCTGCGAAAGAGGCGCGAGGCTTGGACCATATTGAAATCGCTTGCCTCTGCCTGTGCCTCCTATACTACCTTGACTTGTATCGCTATGCACCATAGCTGCGGTGGCTCTCTTCCACGATTGCTGAGGCAGCGGAGACGGCTGTCGTGGCTGAGATGGAGCAGGAGGAGTGGCCTAAGGCAGTGTCAGACTTGGAGGAGGAGTGGCCTGACGCGTTGGCGGACTTGAAGCAGGAGGAGTGGCCTGACGCTGTGCCGGACTTGGAGGAGGAGGAGGAGTGGCCTGACGCATTGGTGGACTTGAAGGAGCTGGACTCTGTTGAGACGGTGGCTGATGACTTGGAGGAGCGGGAGTCTGCTGATGTGGTGGCGGACTTCAAGGAGGAGTCGGCTGACGCGGTGTCGGTGGCCTTTGAAAGATGATGCAATCCTTTCTCCATAGGATGATACGATGTATGGCCTCTCCTAGTGTGTGCTCCTCGTCACCTCTAGGAATGTCAAGCTCTAGCCCCGAATAATTGCCCACCACCTCATGAACCACGACATGAGCATAGCTGTCTGGAATTGGGTTGCAATGGAAGGTTGCTTCGGGGGGATTTGTATAAGCAACGGCGTCCACCACCTTCATTGATATGTTCTTCATTTTGATGTGTAGCTCATAGTTAGTGTTCTCCATGATGTCATCCACAGGGTATCTATCCAGCAGTGCATCGCCCGGGGCGGAACCCACGCTGCTTCTCGGCATGGATGGGACGGTGCTATCCAATGCTGGATCATCCGCTAGCTGCTGCCGCTGCTGAGACACCCTTTCTTGGCTAAGTGAGTCGATCTGCTGCTGCTGCTGCATCTGGAATTTGAGTGCCAACTCCGCATGCGCTGATTCTAGGCCTTGAAGGCGTTCTGCTTCTTGCTTCCTCTGCTCCTCCACCTTCCTCTTATTCTCCTCCTCCATCTTCCTTCTTGCACGGCTTCTGTAGTCGGTGTTCCAGTCCGAAAAGCCCTCATACCACGGAACAACGCCCTTGCCTCGTGTTCTTCCCAGGTGTTCAGGATTTTCTAGGGCGCGCGTAAGCTCGTCATTATCTCTGTTGGGCGTGAACATCCCCGTTCGAGCATCTTCTATTGCTTCCAGTAACTTATCTTCGGCTCCTTTAAGACATGCCTTCTACGAAACCTTGCCTGTCTTCGGGTCCAACGCCCCCCATGCGCATAGAACCAAGTTCTGCACCTGGGGGCCAGCTCAATGTAACCGGAGTGACCTCTGCAGCCAGCCTCACTTGCTCAGATTTATCCCACTTAGGCATTGCCACCGCGTAGCCACCTGGCCCCAGCCTATGAAACTGCTCCTTTTTTTTGCAGCATTGGCCTTGTTTTTTCTTGACCATTCCTTAAATAATTCTGATTCCTTGAATTTCACAAAAGCGGGCCAGTGATCTCTTTGCTTCTCCAGTGTTCCCTTGAATTCTGGAGTCTTCCTTCCTCCTGCAACGTAGTTGGTCCATCTAGTTTTCTTGTGGTTGTTGAATGCAATTGCCATCTTCCTAAGAGCAGTGTCCTTGGCTTTCTGCACATCTGCATCTGTGAAATGATCTGGTAGGGTGAAATGTTCCATGAGAGATTCCCAAAGCAGAGATTTTGCTCTATCGTTGACAAAAGTAGATCAAGACGTTTCTTTGCTGGCTCTTTTCATTCTTGAAGGGAGTTCAGGAGTTGGTCCTTCACAAGAACTCCGCACTAACGAACGAACTTGTTTGCAATGTTCTTAGGCGTGATTGGTTCGCCATTAGTTTTGATGGCATCGATGTTGTACTTTACGCCCTCCTTCAACTTTTTGGCCGAGCCTCACACTGTCCTGCTGCCTGTAGAAGATTTGCTCGATCCGAAAGGCTGAAAGAAGAAAGATCGATTCGTTAATATATCTTCAAATCATTTAAAACATGAGATGATCACCAAATGCCTGCTTATATAAATATAGCTCGCCGGTCTCTATTATTTCAAGATCAACATTTTCTTCGTCATCATAATCATAGTCCATGATTTCATCAATTCGGTCGTCATGATCGAATATCATATCACCCTCCCCGGTATTGTTCAGATATTGGGAGCTGTCATCTGCTTCATTCTGATCATCTCGCCCGCGAGGGGAGCGTATGATCTCGAACAGGGCCTCTTATCCTTCTCTGTCGGTATTGTCTGCCATAGCTTTTATTTAACTAATCCAGAAGAAATACAAAACAATTTAGTATTCAAATTACAATGCATGCATGCAATCAATAAGGAAAAATTGAATCATAGTACATAATATGCATCATCGAATATAATCTCGAATACATCATCTCAAATAATATATATAATCTCGAATACATAGTCTCGAATAATATATATAATCTCGAATACATCGTCTCAAATATTATATATCAAATACATCACTAGCTAGCTAGCTAATAAAGACCGAATACTACAGAATAATCTAGGCCACTCGCGGTTCCTGAGGCGTGGGCGGTGGACACCCAAAGAGAAGGAACCATCACAGGATCATAGCTCCGGTCATCTCCCCAAAGAACCTGCCAGGTATTGGAGAACCTGGCATCCATAGCAGCCATGTAGCGACGGACGTGCTCGTCCTCCTCCCTGACACGGTGACGTACCACCTCCGGGGGGGGGGGGGGGCAGCTCCCTCCCACCAAAAGCGGCCCACACGAACGCCACCAAAGGAGCTCAGGGTCGATGACAGGACCCGGGGGCGGGTTCCTCACCAAGCGGCGAGCCCCTGAAGGTAGCACCTCCCAGTGCCAGCCCGGCGGAGCCCAGTCCCGGACATGGGTCCTTTGAAGCAGGACGTCATCGCGAACGGGTCGACGGTGAGGATGCGGGCCGGGCATCGTTGAGAACAAATACTATATGCCGCAAAAGTAACATTTTTTAAATGATTGGATTGTGATTTCTTATATACAAATTTAAAAAATGATACCGTTGCATATGTCAAAATTCTATTTGCAAATTCTAAATTTCTATAACTAAAATTATAAGAAACTAAAAAAACATTGATCATCGTCTAACAATTTGAAATTAATCTAATTCATCTAGCTAAAACTAACATTTCTAAAATTTCGAACATTTCTATATAACTAACATTTCGATAACATTTCTATAACTAAAAAACCCAAAAAATTCTAACATTTCTATAACTAAAAAACATAAAAATTACTAACATTTTTGTAAGTAACAATGTGTGTGTGTGTGTGTGTGTGTGTGTGTGTGTGTGTGTGTGTGTGTGTCTGGCCATGGCGGGGCAGGAGCTCACCGGCGAGGCGAGGCACGACGGGGGCGGCGAAGGGGGGGCGGCAACGGGGACGGTGATGGGCGGCGGCGACGGGGATGGCGACGGGGGGCGACAGGGACGGTGATGGGCGGCGACGACGGGGATGGCCAAGGGCGGCGATGGGGACGACGCGGCTATGGGTGGTGACAGGGATGGTGACGGGTGGCGACGGGGATGGGGGCATTGATGGGGTAGCGACGGGGCCGCCACGGGGGCGTCGATGGGCGGGGCAGCGATGAGGGTGGCGATGGGGGGCGGCAGCGATAGGGCAGAGGAGATGAAAGCTGACGAAATTCATAAGTGTTATTTATATAGGATGGGCCTATAGTATCGGTTGTAGCCACCAACTGGTACTAAAGGTCAATTTTGGCAAGGCGGAGCGGTAGGAAGGGCATGCCTTTAGTACCGGCTGGTGGCTCCAACCGGTACTAAAGACCCGCCCCCCTTTAGTACCGGTTGGAGCCACCACCCGGTACTAAAGGGGGTGCGCTGACGCAGTTGCGGTGCGGCAAGTTTAGTCCCACCTCGCTAGTTGAGGAGCCCCAAGACCTGTTTATAAGCCCCGGCGCGGGCACTGCATTGAGCTCCTCTCAAATGCAGGCCTTCTGGGCCTAACTCTGTTACTCTGCCCCGTGTGGCCTACTGGGCTTGCGGCCCTCCATCATGGCACAACTACAGGTTAGGTGGGCTTTTTTATTTAGTTTTTTCTATTTTCTACTTTATTTAAAATGTTTTATTTATTTCTGAGTTGTTTTTTGCTGTATTTAGAGTTTCTTTGTGAATATTTTTGCTTTAGGTACAAAAAATTACAAACTTTCTATTAATGCTAGTAGTTTTCAAATTTGAATAGGTTAAATTTGAATTATTTGAAATTTGTGTGAATCACTAGTTTGTGAATAACTTAACTTTAAAAATAGATTTTTCAGTGGTTCTTTTTTATCTTTAATATTAGTGTGTTTTATCATTATATTCAATTTGGTATACTTAGGTTATTTAAAAAATAAAATGCCTTTGTAATAGATGAGTTTTCATCCAAAACCCTGATACTTCAAAAGAGATTGTCCATTTTGTACACGAAGTGCATCTAGTTTTTGCCGTAACCCTCTCTACTTTTTTGCACATGATATGTGGGTGAACTGATGTTACAATGCCAACTTTCAACCTTTTCAGAGTTCATTTGTAGTGCTTTTCAATTTTAGGGTCATTTAGCTCAAAAAATCAGCAGATGCATGAAAAATAGCAAATGATGTCAGAAAGGGTTGAAAGTTGATGACGTGGCTTTGAATGGTACATACTGAATGCACAAAAAGTACACGTCTCAAATGCCAAAACACATAAGTACCCTAGCTATTACAAAGATTCCCTACGATTTGTCCAAAGTGGGACTTTCCAGATATATAAGTCCAGAAACTCACTAGAGAAGAAAGTGACGACAGTGAAGCCGGTCACATCCCAGAGTGGGATCTTTGGGTGTGAAACTTTTTCTTCGCGTGTGTCCCTTTGTGCCGTAACCATGGACAATCTTCATCATTTAACTAGATGCTCGGGTCAATATTCACTGAAGGGAGCAATTTCATCAAATTTTTCATAATCTTCTGACATGTCTGTCTTGTCATCCACTCCCACGATGTCTGTCTTGTCATACGCTTTGGCTCATCGTATGATGTATTCTCTTCCTTATCTTTTCTTTTTCTCGGCTTGGTAGACATGTCCTTCACATAGAAAACCTGCGCCACATCATTGGCTAGGACGAATGGTTCGTCTGCATACGCAAGATTGTTGAGATCCACTGTTGCCATTCCGTACCGCGTGTCTTCTGTTACCCCGCCTTGTGTCATATTGACCCATTTGCCCCGAAACAAAGGGACCTTCAAACCACGTCCATAGTCAAGTTCCCATATGTCCACTATGTAACCATAATATGTTTCCTTTCCCGTCTTGGTTGCTGCATCAAAGTGGACACCACTATTTTGGTTGGTGCTCTTCTTATCTTGGGCGATCATGTAAAATGTATTCCCATTTATCGCGTACCCTTTGAAAGTCATTATATTCGAAGATGGTAACTGGGACAGCAAGTATAGGTCATCTTCAATAGCGGCGTCATGCATGGCACGTGTCTGCAACCAATTGGCGAAAGTCCCCGTTTGTTCACGTGTAATCCATTCGTCAGACTGCTCTGGGTGTTTGGAGCATAGAAAGTTCCTGTGTTCCTCCAAATACGGAGCCACCAAGGCAGAATTCTATAGAACTGTGTAGTGTGCTTGAGTGAGAGAATGCCCTTCCATACATATTATTTGATCCCCGTTCCATCCAGTCTGCCCTTATGCCGCGATTCTAGAACACCAATCGGCTTAAGGTCAGGAATAAAGTTAATACAAAACTCAATGACCTCCTCATTTTCATGGCCCTTGAAGATGCTTCCTTCTGACCTAGCAGGGTTATGAACATATTTCTTTAAGACTCCCATGAACCTTTCAAAGGGGAACATATTGTGTAGAAATACAGGACCCAGAACGGCAATCTCTTCACATAGGATGTTGAAGAAGGATGGTGGGAACACCAACTCGAAACTGACAAGACATTGCACCAAATCGTTCTCTAACCTTGGTCTGATTTCTGGATCGATTACCTTATGAGAGATTGCATTGAGGAATGCACATAGCTTCACAATGGCTAATCGAACGTTTTCCGGTAGAAGCCCCCTCAATGCAACCGGAAGCAGTTGCGTCATAATCACATGACAGTCATGAGACTTTAGGTTCTGGAACTTTTTCTCTGCCATATTTATTATTCCCTTTATATTCGACGAGAAGCAAGACGGTACCTTCATACTGAGCAGGCATTCAAAGAGGATTTCCTTCTCTTCTTTGGTAAGAGTATAGCTGGCATGACCCTGATGTATGCCGTCTTTTTCATGCATACGTTGCTGGTCCTCCCGTGCCTCCGGTGTATCTTTTGTCTTCCCATACACGCCCAAGAAGCCAAACAGGGTCACGCATAGATTCTTCGTCACGTGCATCACGTCGATTGCGGAGCGGAACTCTATGTCTTTCTAATAGGGAAGGTCCCAAAATATAGATTTCTTCTTCCACGTGGGTGCGCGTCCATTAGCGTCATTCGGAACAGGTTGTCCGCCAGGACCCTTTCCAAAGATTACCTTCAAATCCTTGACCATATCATGTACATCAGCACCAGTATGATGGCGAGACTTCATCCGGTGATCCGCCTCACCTTTGAAATGCTTGCCTTTCTTTCTTACGGGATGCCTGCTTGGAAGAAATCGATGATGTCCCAGGTACACATTCTTCCTACAGTTATCCAAATATATACTGTCAGTATCATCCAAACAGTGTGTGCATGCGCAGTATCCCTTGCTTGTCTGTCCTGAAAGGTTACTAAGAGCAGGACAATCATTGATGGTCACGAACAACAATGCCTTTAGGTCAAATTCTTCCTGTTTGTGCTCATCCCATCAACGTACACCTTTTCCATTCCACAGCTGTAAGAGTTCTTCAACTAATGGCCTTAGGTACACATCAATGTCGTTTTCAGGTTGCTTAGGGCCTTGGATGAGCACTAGCATCATAATGAACTTCCGCTTCATGCACAACCAAGGAAGAAGGTTATAGATACATAGAGTCACAGGCCAGGTGCTATGGTTGCTGCTCTGGTCCCCAAAAGGATTAATGCCATCTACGCTTAGACCAAACCATACGTTCCTTGCATCACCTGCAAACTCCTCCATGTACTTTCTCTCGATTTTTCTCCACTGCGACCCGTCAGTGGGTACTCTTAACTTTTCATCTTTCTTACGGTCTTCTCTATGCCATCGCATTGCCTTGGCATGCTCTTTGTTTTGGAACAAACGTTCTAACCGTGGTATTATAGGAGCATACTACATCACCTTGGCAGGAATCTTCTACCTGGGGCGCTCGCCCTCGACATCACCAGGGTCATCGCTGCTGATCTTATAGCGCAATGCACCGCATACCAGGCACGCATTCAAATCCTCATACTCACCGCGGTAGAGGATGCAGTCATTAGGGCATGCATGTATCTTCTGCACCTCTAACCCTAGAGGGCAGACAACCTTCTTTGCTTCGTGCGTACTCTCGGGCAATTCGTTGTCCTTTGGAAGCATATTTTTATCATTACCGGCAACTTTCCAAATCCCTTATCAAATACACCATTCTCTGCCTTCCATTGTAGCAATTCCAGTGTGGTGCCCAGCTTTTTCTTGTCAGCTTCGCAATTCAGGTACAACAATTTCTTGTGATCCTCTAACATGCGTTGCAACTTCTTCTTCTCCTTTTCACTTGCGCAGTTTCTCTTTGCATTGGCAATGGCCTGACCTAGATCATCAGCGGGCTCATCTGATGCCTCTTCTCCAGCTTCTTCCCGCATTGCCGGCTCAGCTTCTTCCCACATTACCCATGGCCAGGATAGCTGTCGTCGTCGTCTTCTTCTTCATTGTCTTTCATCATAACCCCTCTTTCTCCATGCTTGGTCCAAACATTATAGTGGGGCATGAAACCGGACTCAAACAGGTGGATGTGAATGGTTCTTGAGTTAGAGTAATTGTGACCATTCTTACAGCCAACACATGGACAAGGCATAAAATCATCTGCCCGCTTGTTTGCCTCAGCCGCAAGCAGAAAAGTATGCACGCCCTCAATGAACTGGGGAGAGCATCGGTCATCGTACATCCATTGCCGGCTCATCTTCATTACACAACACCGAAAAGACCAAATTAATACAAGTTCATACATAAAGTTCATACAACACTTAAATGCAACGTACAAATAACTCTCTAGCTAAAGCATTTAAATGCAACAACAAATGCGATCAAGATCGTAACTAAGGTAACAATTGATCCAACAGCATAATGATACCAAACCTCACTATCAATGGCATATTTTCTAATCTTTCTAATCTTCAAGCGCATTTTCTCCATCTTGATCTTGTGATCATCGACGACATCGGCAACATGCAACTCCAATTCCATCTTCTCCCACTCAATTCTTTTCAATTTTTCTTTCAAATACTCGTTTTCTCTTTTAACTAAATTTAACCTCTCGACAATACGGTCGATTGGAATTTCTGGATCACATACCTCCTAGATAAAAATATCTATGTCAACTTGATGGGCATAATTTGTCATAAACACGAAATGAAACAAATAGTTTTAAAAGAGAATATACCACATCCGAATCATAACACGGACGAGGGCCGACAGGAACAGATATCAAAACCATGACACTACGTATAACAAACAACGTACGGGTAAGATAATTATACAAGTAAGTATATATCTAAATCACACAAACATGATATTTTTATATAAAAAAGATAAGAACAAGAGGCTCACCACAAGGTGGTGCCGACGACGGGTCGGTGCAGACGATCGACAATGGTTAGGACGGAGACAGGAAGGCACTAAGTAAACCACACCTAGATATGCAAACTAAGAGTTATTTTGAGCTCAAATTGCATATAAATCAAATAAACTACCACATATAATTCCTCCCAAATAATTAAAACCCACAAATTAATCACTATATAAAGCATTGCAAGAGCTAATCTAGCAATGAGAGATGAAAGGACAAAGTTGCTAACCTTTGTGATCACTTGAATGGATGGGGGCCTTCAAATCTTGACAAAATTTGGGCAAAATGTGTGATGAGCTCAAGGAAGAGGGGAAGAACAGAGAGGAGAAGGGAAAGGGGAAGAATTGAGCGAGCTCGATCGCGGGGTGGACGAAGGGTTTATATATGAGTACCTTTACTACCGGTTCGTCGCACGAGCCGGTACTAAAGGTGCTGGAGGGGCCCCAATCTGACAACATCCTGCCACCACTCTCTTTAGTACTGGTTCGTGGCACGAACCAATGCTAAAGCTTCGCCACGAACCGGTACTACTGAGAGCAGCCCACCTAGCCGTTGGAACCGGCACTAATGGTCACATTAGTGCCGGCTCAAATACAAACCGGGACTAATGAGCTGAACATTAGACCCTTTTTCTACTAGTGTAGGATCATTTTTCTGAACTTTAGAAAATTCGGTGCATAAATATATACCTATTTTGCAGTTCAAGGTAAAGTAGAGACAACACCAGCCGAAGCACCATAAACCACTGAAGCTGCGGTGGCAGCGCCCCATCCGACGGGGTGCCTGATCTGCGCGGAGATGGTGGCGGCGGCGACTGCGGATCCAACACCCCGATCGGATCCGCCGCAGGGTGGCCTTCCACTGAACGGCGGCGCATGGAGGGACCGGTCAGGAGATGTCGAATCTCTGCCAGTTTACCAATGGTGGCGTTCGTCTTCGTGGCGAGACTCTGCTCGGTTCCAGCCAGTCGCGAGATCGGGACAGCGTGGCTTCCGGTGAAAATCGCGCCTGACTGCGCTCATGGTGGTCGATGGTGGCGTCTCGGACGTCGTTCCCTTCTCAAGGCATCGTCATTGCAGGTCACATCAACCTGATCGGAAGGTTCCGGGGGAAACCCTAGTTCTGGGTCTACCAGATCGGACGATGGTGACGTTTCGATGTTGCTCTCCCTCCTGGGGGCATCGTTTGGCTGGAGGGGACAAGAGGAGGAGCGGCGTGGTATCTGACACGTCGACAACGGCTAGTCTCAGCGGCATGGAGCAGCGGCGTCTCGCTAGTAGGCGTGTGATGATGGACGAGCGCAAGATGGTGGCGTTGTCTGGCATCATGGTGGCGTCGATGGCAGCTAGACCGGGCAAGGTGCATGAAGTAGTACAACACTAAAGATGGATTAGTGGCAGGTGCCTGCGGCGGGCTCATACCCGGCAGGCGTCCTTGTTGAGGAGTGCACCGGACTGGTGGGTGCCCCATACCCAGTGATACGTTGATACATCTCTGTCGTATCTATAATTTTTTATTGTTCCATGCCAATATTATTCACTTTCATATACTTTTTGGCAAGTTTTTATATTATTTTTGGGACTAACATATTGATCCAGTGCCCAGTGCCAGTTCCTGTCTGTTGCATGTTTTTTGTTTCGCAGAAACCCAATATCAAACGGAGTCCAAACGGGATAAAAACGGACGGAGATTTTTTTTGTAATATTTATGATTTTTGGGAAGTAAAATCAACGCAGAACGGTGTCCGAGGTGGTCACGAGGTAGGGGGCGCACCCTACCCCCCCCACCCCAGGCGCGCCCCTGGCCCTCGTGGTCCACCCATAAGGCGGTTGATGCTCTTCTTCTGGGGCAAGAAAGATAATTTTATGAGAAAGATCTGGGCGAAAGATTCACCCCAATCGGAGTTACGGATCTCCGGATATTTAAGAAACGGTGAAGGGGTAGCATCTGAGAACGCAGAAACAGAGAGATAGATCCAATCTCGGAGGGGCTCTCGCCCCTCCCAAGCCATGGGAGCCAAGGACCAGAGGGGAAACCCTTCTCCCATCTAGGGAGAAGGTCAAGGAAGAAGAAGACGAAGGGGGGCTCTTTCCCCCTTGCTTCTGGTGGCGCCGGAAAGCCGCCGGGGGCCATCATCATCATCGCGATCTTCACCAACACCTCCGCCATCTTCACCAACATCTCCATCACCTTCCCCCTTCTATATATAGCGGTCCACTCTCCCGCAACCCGCTGTACCCTCTACTTGAACATGGTGCTTTATGCTTCATATTATTTTCCAATGATGTTTTGCCATCCTATGATGTGTGAGTAGATTTCTATTGTCCTATCGGTGATTGATGAATTGCTATGATTGATTTGAGTTGCATGTTTTATTATTGGTGCTGTCCTATGGTGCCCTCCATGTCGCGCAAGCGTGAGGGATTCCCCCCGTAGGGTTTGCAATATGTTTATGATTTGCTTATGGTGGGTGGCGTGAGTGACAGAAGCACAGACCCGAGTAAGTCGGTTGTTTGCGTATGGGATAAAGGGGAATTGATACTTTAATGCTATGGTTGGGTTTTACCTTAATGAATCTTTAGTAGTTGCGGATGCTTGCTAGAGTTCCAATCATAAGTGCGTATGATCCAAGTAGAGAAAGTATGTTAGCTTATGCCTCTCCCTCAAATGGAATTGCAATAGTGATTACCGGTCTAGTAACGTAGTCAATTTCTTAGGGACAATTCCACAACTCCTACCACCACTTTTCCACACTCGCTATATTTGCTTTATTGCATCTTTATCTAAACAGCCCCTAGCTTTTATTTACGTGTCCTTTATTATCTTGCAAACCTATCCTATCACACCTACAAAGTACTTCTAGTTTTATACTTGTTCTAGGTAAAGCGAACGTCAAGCGCGTGTAGAGTTGTATCAGCGGTCGATAGAACTTGAGGGAATATTTATTCTACCTTTAGCTCCTCGTTGGGTTCGACACTCTTACTTATCGAAAACTGTTGCGATCCCCTATACTTGTGGGTTATCAAGACCTTTTTCTGGCGCCGTTGCCGGGGAGTCATAGCGTGGGGGTGAATATTCTCGTGTGTGCTTGTTTGCTTTATCACTAAGTAATTTGTATTTGCTGTCCTTAGTTGTTTTCTATCTTTAGCTATGGGTAGGAAACGCAAAATACCAAAAAAATTAGTTGTACCTGCTGAACCAATGGTTGAAGAACCACTCAAAATCAATCACACTACTGAAGCTTATTACTTGGATCATCTTCGATCCCTATGTGCTAGTGCTGAAACCCCAACTAGCTTAGTTGAGGGAAAATCTTTAGATGAGCATGCTTATTATGTGCGACACCGTATATCTGAAAAAGGGAAACTATTATGGGGTCAAATTCAACGTTTACAATGCTATGCTCGGAATTTATGTTGGGAATATGATTTTACTTGTTGTTCTGAAAACCCTAAAAAACACCTTCCTTACCAATGTGAGTTTATTGATAATGGGATCTTATCTTCGTATGCTAAGGGTGTTTATAGTTACTATGATGTTCAACAAATTGAAGAATTTGTTTCTTTTAAGGGTGCTTTTGAAATTGCTTCTTTGATTGAAAAGTATGATGCTACTCTTTACAAATCTGAAAATTTTGCCATACTTGAATATTGCTATGATAATTATGCTTCTAATTCCTATGTTAAACTATATATTGAGAAATTCTCCGCTGTCCAGGAAGAGACTAATATTTTGCAGGAAGCTATGGAAAAAGAAATTGATGAAACTGTGAGCTCATTGGATGAAAAAGATGATGAGGAGAGCGAAGAACAAAAGGAGGAAGAGCGGATTGATCACCCGTGCCCACCTTCTAATGAGAGTGACTCTTCAACTCATACATTGTTTAATTCCCCTTCGTGCTTACCGAAGGATGATTGCTATGATGACTATTATGATCCCATTAATTCTCTTGAAATATCCCTTTTTGATGATGCTTGCTATGCTTGTGGCCAAGATGCCAATATGAATTATGCTTATGGAGATGAACTTGCTATAGTTCCTTATGTTATGAATGAAATTGTTGCTATTGAACCCACGCATGATAGTCCTATTATCTTTTTGAATTCTCCCGACTACACTATATCGGAGAAGTTTGTGCTTATTAAGGATTTTATTGATGGGTTGCCTTTTACTACTACACATGATGATTTTGATGAATATAATATGCATGTGCTTGCTGCTCCTACTTACAATTATTATGAGAGAGGAACTATATCTCCACCTCTCTATGTTTCCCACACGATAAAATTGCAAGAAACTGTTTATACTATGCATTGGCCTTTACTATGTGTGCATGAATTGTTCTTTTATGACATGACGATGCATAGAAGAGAGTTAGACTTCATCATTACATGATTTATGTTACTTTGTGCTCACTGCTAAATGGCAAATCATTGTTAATTAAAATTGGCTTTGATATACCTTGGGATCCAGGTGGATTCACTACTTGAGCACTAAATGCCTAGCTTAATGGCTTTAAAGAAAGCGCTGCCAGGGAGACAACCCTGAAGTTTTAGAGAGTCATTTATTTTTGTTGAGTGCTTTCATATAGTTTAAAAAACAACAAAAATAAAGAGGGGAACCCAAAACTTTTCAGAAAGAGAAGTGAAAGTGAAAGAGACGAGCATTGTGAAAGTGGGGGACGTCCTTGAACTTTGTTCATGCCCATGGGAACTTTGTGAATCTTAATTACAGAAATTTTTCAATAAAAATAATTATCCCCTTGTACAATTCCATTGTATTATAAAAATAATGTGCCAAGGTTTGCCTTTAGGATGTTTACAATGCTTGTTGGTTTGTACGGTGCAGGACAGAAACTTTAGTTGTAGTGCGCGATTTTACATTTTTAACTAGAACGTCAATTGGTTCTGATTGCTTTTGCACTGTATTTATGTACAACTTCTTTATTTTTCCTAATTTTGGTAGAATTTTTGGGGTATTATAAGTATGGTGGTTGTTCATATTGCTACACACTACTAGGGAAAAGCCTAGCAGCAGCGCGGGTTTTCGCCATCTCAGTAGCGCGGGTACCGGCGCTACTAATAAGGCGCTACATCTAACGTATAGCAGTAGCGCCTGTTGACCCACGCTACTGCTACACATGAATAGCTGCAGCGCTCTTTAGAAAAGGACGCTACTGATATTATCTGCAGCGCCGTTTACAAGGAAGCGCTACTGGTAAGTCGGCGCTACTGCTAAATCCCCCCTCGCTACTACTAGTTTTATTAGTTTTTTCCCTGCATATTTGTTTTTTATTTGTTTTGCATTTGAATTGGCTTTATACAATAATCTTTAGCATATCATCCACATACAAATGTAATCATAGCATATACATACAATTAGTCTCATCAAATCATGTCATCATCATAATCATCATCCAACACAAAGTGGTCTCTCGTCATCAATCTCGAAAATAGCGATACAAGTCTCGATTACTTGCAAATACATCGTCATCCATCTAAACAATGATATACGCGAGAATAGCTATCACTTTGAGTACATGAGTTCATATCCCTCTCTCGCATTAGCATGAACCTAAACTAAGTACTGCGTGTCGCTCGGAAACCGAAAACCGGTACACCTGGGCCTGACACTCTGGCCACTTGTCGTATATATACTCCTGGCGTAGCACTTCTTCGACATCTATGATCTATGCACCTGCATCATCACATGAGTCGATGATATGCAACATATATAGTTGAGCAACAGAAAGAGACAAACTTGGCAAAAATAGAAACAACATATCATAAGCATAAATAACAAAGTTCATCGTACCCAAAATGACATAACTAGAGTGATTTTCGCTAGTCGAGGAGGAGGACGGTTTAATTACATCGCAAATAAAGTTTCACCATGCATAACTCAAAGTTTTTTCATAAAAGAAAGTATGGACTAAACGGACACATTGTCATATATCGACAATCACTCCATCATGTCGTGCCATCCATCCAAGTCAGGGAGATAGTCATCAAGCTTAGTGAAAGGCTTCATGTCGAGACGCTGAGAGGCTATCCATGTTCGGACATCTTCCCGCGACATTTGTCCTTCTGCATGGAACATCCCTGTTTTTCCGACGACCTCATTCATGATGATTTGGGCAAGTTCGCGCTGGATGTTATAGAAATCAGCTCGAAGTCGATGATCCTCGATATCTCCTATGTCCTTTGCCCATTGCAGAATATGGGCATCGCCAGATCTAGGTGCCATGTGAAGGTTCTGGTGATCCCGTCGGTACTCCAGCATGTGGTGTAGGACATAGAATCCATCATTAAGAGAATCGTTTGGTTGCTGGATGCAGCAGAAGTCGGTCTTATGGCTGAAGGCGGCCCTGCCGCCCCTTCTCTTCTTGTCCCTAACCTCTCCACCCCTTGCTTGGTAGTAAAACATAGCACTGTCGAGAACATCTTTGATGTGGGTGTAATCCTTTTTGTGAATGTTCTTCGACGAGTCCAAGTAAAGAGCGTGGGAGAATCGGGGGTAGAGGATGATGAGGACGGCGCGCCCGCCGCTGCGCAAAATAAGTACACCTCAAATTAATTAGCCTCCACCGTGCAAATGAATTATTGAAATCGAAGGAAGGATAGCAGCGCGGATGACTTATACGGGATGATAAGGCACGAGAATCGCCTCCTTGTCCTTATTGGCGAGCATGAAACTGATGATGTAATCCCTCGCGTATTCACGATGCTGTGCACAGACTCCCAAGAAGCCCTCGTGCATGTAGTACGGGTCAGCGACACAGATAAAACGTATCTGCTCAACCCCAATGATGTAGTTCATGTGCAAGGCATAAAGGCGGACAAAAGTAAAATCCAGCTTCTTCACGTGAAACATGTTGAATATGTAATCGAATCGGAGGAAGAACTTATTCGCGGGGAAGCAGTCGACGTACGACATTTTCCGCGGAACGTTAACCACGTAGAGTGGGTATCCTGGATCTTTCGAGGCGATGAGGCCTTTCTCTACCCGCAGCACATCGTCATGAAGTCTCCTTAGATCGCCGAATCTGGCCCGTAGCGCTGTTTCAGGTAGGATTGGTCGACCGGGGATATGCCATTTATCCGCATCGGGGATATCTACACGGTCCTGAAGCCGAGGCTGCTGAGGCGGCTGGATCATAGAATCAGCCTTTTGCCTTTCCTTGCTCTCTTCCTAGGCTTCTTTACCACCGGATGGTCGTCAATAACACGTTGAGACGGTAATTCAGGCACCGACTCATGATGCTCAAACCCTGAGGAGGCGCCAGTATAGACATACTGTTCAGCGCCATCGTCATCCTCATCCTCATCCATGGCGACGTCATCAGCGACTAATGGAGCCACCTGCTTACCCCGTCCGCTATCACCCAACCCGACACCCGACGCTAATTGGGTAGGTGGGGTGTTGATGTTCATACCTTGCTGAGGCTGCGTGCTCGTGGGTGTGCTCCCGGCCGCCTCCAGACGAAGCAGACTCTTTGGCCACAACAGGACCCACCCATTGCAACAATCACCAAGCCGCCGTGGGGTCTCGTCGTCATCCCCCAGTAGTATTAGAGGAGGCAAATTCTCGTGGCCCGGTTTGACACTGGCCACGGAAACCTTGAAGACATTCGGGGGGATCAACCGGCTGTGGAACAATGGTTCCTTCGGCTCCATTATCGTCCCCTTCCCCACGTCCACCTTCTGTTCGCCGATGGTGTACAATATGGTGCACGGGGTTTCGTCGGCCTACAAAGAAAAGTCTGCAACGTGAGACATCCGAAAGGCAACGAAAACGGGAGATTATACATTTATATTGAAGGGGACCGGTGTGGCAGATACCGTGAGGGCGTCGATCTCAGCCAAAGAGGAGGCACCACCGAGCACGTCCGGTGTGGGAGCCGGTGCGGGAGCAGGTGCGGGAGCCGGTGCGGGAGCATGTGCTGCCAAGAAGTCAGCAAGGGGAAAGTCCTCTGCATTTTTTTTGGATTTTCCCTTGTCCAAGTGTGAACGCCCGCCACCAAGGAAGTAGATATATTTGCAATCGCCTGTTTTGCGGCAGCTACCGCTGTTGTGACTGTCTGAGATGATTTCTTCTCAACCGCAATCTCAACCTTCTTGTCGATGCTTTCTTCAGTTAACCTCCGTCTTTCCTTTTTCTCCTCCATGGTCTCACGGTAGTACTTCTTCCATGTGGCGCCGTCTCCGACACCGTGCACGCGTCCATACGACGGTCGAGTATCCACCGGTTGTTGTTTCAATATGTTCAACGCCCGGTTGAATGGAGTGTCCCACTTGGGCCTCGCCAATGCCTCAGACGGCGAGTCTCTTTCGGCCACAATCCGGTGCTGCTCTCTCTGCAAAAGGCACAAGGATCGTTTAAAAATATGACTAACGTGTGCAGTCGAATTGATCAGAAACTAAAATTACCAGCAGTCTCATGAACTCCGTAATGACCGGTGTTGTCTCATAAACCTTCTTCAGTGGGTCACAACGGTGGCGGGCCCTCAGGACGTCACACTCCTGCGGGACGGTGAAATCCGCCAAGGGGTCTGGGATGCCCAGACTCGCGGCTTTCGCGTCCTCCTTGGCCCATTTGGACCTCTTTCCGCCGTAACCACGGCTTCCGAGGTGGTGGGTCCCAATGTTCCTCTTTTGAAGCCCCTTCATGTACTTAGACTTTTCTTTGGCAGCTTCGGCCTCGCAAGCCTCCTTGAATATTTGAAACTGCTCTTCCGTGATTGTCGGACTTTCCTTTATAATCTCGGAGTAGGGTTCCCCGTCGTTGATCTTTGCTTTCACTCGATTTTTCTAGGCGGCCAACGCGTTGCTAAACTTGGTCATGGCGTGCTTGTTTATCTTCTTCATTGCCGGGTCCTTGTCTGGATCTTCATAATCCTTCTCATTCCTGCCCGGGAACAAGAATATCTGGTGAAACTTCTTTAGGAGGGAGCTCCTCATATTTTCTATCTTCTTTAGATTCTCATCGTTGATGGTGGCGGTTGTCCGTATGATGCAGCCTATTTGATTGCCGTAGCACGCGCGTGCTTCCTCGGGCTCCTTTGGCTCAAAATTGCCGTTGTCCACCTCCGTGACCACCAGTCTAGTAGTCCTGAGTTTGTTAGGAACCCATTGCCTCTTTGCTTTCGGTTCTACACCGGCTCCGCTCCCCGAGGCAGCACCGGTCTCAGCGCTGGTCTCGATGCCAGTCTGAATCTCAGCGCCGGTCTCAGTCTCAGCACCGGTCTGCGTGTCGGTCTCAGCATCGGTCTGCGTGTCGGTCTCAGTCCCTGATGCCACCGGTGGGCCCAGCAACAACATCTGTTCATCGTCGGTAAGGCTAAAAATATCGTCTGCCGCCCGCTAGATGTCGTCGCAATCACCAGAACCCTGTCCTTCATCGTTGCTAGCCATGTTTCCTATGATTAAATCTAGTCAATTAATTCTAGACCTAATAAAATGAATAATAACATAAAAAAGGACAATTGTTTTGCAGGAATGTTGACTCCTTCCTGGTGCGGCAAATCCCGGGCACTCGATATGTCCTAGTTTGTAGCACAAGTCATGCCGAAATTCACGGGAAATTTCGGCATGACCTTTGCTAAAAAGTGGACAAATCGAGAACCTGAAATTTGCCGGAACAGAAATGAATCAACATTCCGGCAAAACATAGGCCACTCAGCATCATTCCCTGGAAACAACAAAGCAACTTGGGCACAATCGAACAACTTCAATGAAAAGATATAACATGACCACTTCAATGAAAAATAAAATTTGCCTAAATTCTTTTCCTTGAAAAATAGTGGTCTTTTCAAAAATCAAAAACCTTTGCCAATCTACTTAACCTAGCTTGTTAATCCAATGAACCTAATTAACCTACCTATTTAACCTAGTTAGTTAATCTAGTTTACCTAGATAATTAACCCTAATTAAACTAGTTAACGCAGCTAGTTCTTTGTCAAAGCCTAAAATAAATTTTTGCACTAATTAACATGGATAATTAACCTAATTAAACTAGTTAACCTGACTAGTTCTCTGTCAAAGCCCTAACTAAGTTTTTGCACTAACCTAGATAATTAACCTAATTAAACTAGTTAACCTAACTACTTCTCTGTCAATGCCCTAACTAAATTTTTGCCCGAACCTAGATAATTAACCTAATTAAACTAGTTAACCTAACTACTTCTCTGTCAATGCCCTAACAAAATTTTTGCCCTAACCTAGATAATTAACCTAATTAAACTGGCTAACCTATGCATGAGAGAGAGAGGAGGGGTGGGGGCTTACAGATGATGGCTCCGGTGGTGGCGATGGAGGCAGTGGTGGCGAGGGAGGCAGGTGCGTCTCCGGTGACGGCGAGGGAGGCAGGGGCGTCTCCGGTGACGGTGAGGAAGGTGGCGTCGACGGCGGCTCCGGTGGCGTTGACGAGGCCGCGCGGCTTTGTGGCGTTGGGGGCGGCTCCGCTGTCGTCAACGGCGCACAGCTCTGGTGGCGTCGTCGTCGGCGGCGAAGTGGGGCGACGGTGAATTGGGGAGACGGCGGTGCGCGGGGTGGGTTGAGGGATTTGGGGGAGAAGTGGTGGCCGGGGGGAAACGGTTTTTTGGTTAAGTCAAACTTAGCGGTAGCGCGTTTCGCAAAACGCGCTATAGCTAAGATAACTATAGCGCTTTCTACAAAACGCGCTGCTGCTATAGCTATTTAAATTTCTTCCTTTTTTAATTTCCTTTTATGTTTCTATAGCGGGGGTCTACGACACGCGCTGCAGCTACGTTAGCTATAGTGCCTCTTACGAACAAACGCTGCTGCTATGCCTTCCTCCGATTTTTCGGTTTTTCGTTTACTTTGCTTTACATTTTATTTTTCCCTTTCTCCTTTTTCTATTTCTTTCATTTTCATTTACTTTTCTATTTGTTTTTCATCTTATTTTATTTCCATTAGTAGTAGCGCTCTTCTCAGGAAACGCGCTGCTAATTATGCTCTAGCGGTAGCGCATTTCCGCGAAGCACGCTACTGCTATGCGTAGCCTAGCATTCTGCCAATGGGAATATTAGTAGTAGCGCTTTCTAGGCCGCAAGCGCTACTGCTAAGTTTGTATCTGTAGCGCGGTTTTTCTTAGATCGCTACTGCTATATAGCACTAGCACACTTTTTTGACCCGTGCTGTTGCTAAATTTCTGTGTATAAGGTTTTCCCTAGTAGTGACAGCACGTTCTGTTTTTGACAGATTCTGTTTTTGATGCATAGTTTGCTTGTTTTGATGAATCTATCAATTTATATCAGTGGAGTAAGCCATGTAAAAGTTATATTACAGTAGACACAATGCAAAAACAAAATATGAATTGGTTTGCAATAGTACTTAGAGTGGTGATTTGCTTTATTATACTAAAGGATCTTACCGAGTTTTCTGTTGAAGTTTTGTGTGGATGTAGTGTCTAATCGAGGATGTTTCGATGTGAGAAGAAGTAATAGAGGCAAGAGCTCAAGCTTGGGGATGCCCGAGGCACCCCAAGTAAATATTCAAGGAGACTCAAGCGTCTAAGCTTGGGGATGCTGGGGAGGCATACCCTCTTTCTTCAACAAGTATCGGTATGTTTCGTATTCGTTTCGTTCATGCATTATGTGCAAGTCTTGGAGCATCTTTTGCATTTAGTTTTCATTTTTATTTTATGCACCGTGCTGGTATGAGATAGTCCTTGGTTGATTTACAGAATGCTCATTGCACTTCACTTAAATCTTTTGAGTGTGGCATTATAGAATGCTTCATGTGCTTCACTTATATCATTTGAAGTTTGGATTGCCTGTTTCTCTTCACATGGAAAACCGCCATTTGTAGAATGCTCTTTTGCTTCACTTATATTTGTTAGAGTGTGGGCATATCTTTTGTAGAAAGAATTAAACTCTCTTGCTTCACTTATATCTTTTTAGAGAGATGACAGGAATTGGTCATGCACATGGTGAGTCGTAATATCCTACATAAACTTGTAGATCACTGAATATGATATGTTTTGATTCCTTGCAATAGTTTTGCGATATAAAGGTGGTGATATTAGAGTCATGCTAGTGGGTGGTTGTGGATTGTAGGGACACTTGTGTTGAGGTTTGCAAGTCCCGTAGCATGCACGTATGGTAACCGTTGTGTGACAAATTTGAAGCATGGGGTGTTTCTTTGATTGTCTTCCTTATGAGTGGCGGTCGGGGACGAGCGATGGTCTTTTCCTACCAATCTTTCCCCCTAGGGGCATGCGTAGTAGTACTTTGCTTCGAGGGCTAATAAAATTTTGCAATAAGTATATGAGTTCTTTATGACTAATGTGAGCCCATGGATTATACGCACTTTTACCTTTCCATCTTTGCTAGCCTCTTCGGTACCGTGCATTGCCCTTTCTCACCTCGAGAGTTGGTGCAAACTTCGCCAGTGCATCCAATCCCCGTGATATGATACGCTCTATCACATATAAGCCTCCTTATATCTTCCTCAAAATAGCCACCATACCTACCTATCATGGCATTTCCATAGCCATTCCGAGATATATTGCCATGCAACTTTCATCATCATCATATACATGACTTGAGCATTCATTGTCATATTGCTTTGCATGATCGTAAGATAGCTAGCATGATGTTTTCATGGCTTGTCCGTTTTTGATGTCATTGCTACGCTAGATCATTGCACATCCCGGTACACCGCCGGAAGCATTCATATAGAGTCATATCTTTGTTCCAGTATCGAGTTGTAATATCGAGTTGTAAGTAAATAAAAGCATGATGATCATCATTATAGAACATTGCCCCATAAAAAAAGAAAAAGAAAAAAAGGAAAGGCCAAACAAGCCTAAATAAAAAAGGGGGCCAAATAAGCCCACCCAAAAAGAAAAAAAAAGAAAAAAAAGAAAAAAAAAGAAAAAAAGGGGCAATGTTACTATCACCTTCCCCCATCTATATTCAGCGGTCCACTCTCTCGCAACCCGCTGTACCCTCTACTTGAACATGTGCTTTATGCTTCATATTATTATCCAATGATGTGTTGCCATCCGATGATGTCTGAGTAGATTTCCATTGTCCTATCGGTGATTGATGAATTGCTATGATTGGTTTGAGTTGCATGTTTTATTATTGGTGCTGTCCTATGGTGCCCTCCATGTCATGCAAGCATGAGGGATCCCCGCTGTAGGGTGTTGCAATGTGTTCATGATTCTCTTATAGTGGGTTGCGTGAGTGACTGAAACACAAATCCGAGTAAGGGGATTGTTGCGTATGGGATAAAGGGGACTTGATGCTTTAATGCTATGGTTGGGTTTTACCTTAATGAATCTTTAGTAGTTGCGGATGCTTGCTAGAGTTCCAATCATAAGTGCATATGATCCAAGTAGAGAAAGTATGTTAACTTATGCCTCTCCCTCAAATAGAATTGCAATAGTGATTACCGGTCTAGTGACATAGTCAATTTCTTAGGGACAATTTCACAACTCCTACCACCACTTTTCCACACTCGCTATCTTTACTTTATTGCTTCTTTTTCTAAACAGCCCCTAGTTTATATTTACGTGTTCTTTATTATCTTGCAAACCTATCCTATCACACCTACAAAGTACCTCTAGTTTCATACTTGTTCTAGGTAAAGAGAACGTCAACCGTGCGTAGAGTCATATCAGTGGCCGATAGGACTTGAGAGAGTATTTGTTCTACCTTTAGCTCCTCGTTGGGTTCGACACTCTTACTTATCGAAAGAGGCTACAACTATCCCGTATACTTGCGGGTCATCACCCGGCAGGCGTCCTGGTTGGGACCTCGGGTCTTAGATGTTAGGTTTGGCTGCGAGGTCTGTTCGGTATTAGGCCCAAACTATCAACATCCCTTCATCAACTGGATAGGAGTAGCGACAGATGTTGCCTAGACGGTGGCTTTAGTCTTACTTTTGTATGACTTTGTAAGGACTTGTGTGAATAATTAATAAAGTGGCTGCATGCATCGTCCAGATCCAGAGGCCGGGGGTCCTCCTCCATTTCTAAAAATAACAACAAAATACTTACCAGACTATCATATACCCCTTCGGTTCCTAGGACTGGTGACATTTTAGATATTGATATGGTCTATAATGTACATATCTGATCAATAAATTGGGAGGTGTATATAAGCGAAAAATATTTCTTTAGAAAAGGAAAAATGCCATATGTTAAAACCAACTAACTTTTACATTATAGTTCTTGAATAGGAATAAAAATTACACACGGGTCCTTGGAGAAATCGACACCCTCTTCGTCTAGATTGCCAAATCCTCATCGGAGCCATGGAATTGTTGTTGACATAATGACCGAGAAGTCGTTGCATGGAGCAAGAAGACGCCCACGATAGTGGTCTGAGAAATAGATCGCCACACGGGAGAAGAATGTGAAAGAGTACTGGACGGAGCAACCTTGCAAAAAACTGAGATCTGGCCAACTGAGGCACCTAACCTCACGGGATCCTTGGCAAATCTGAAGCTAGCCATACTTTGTCAGTTATTGGAAGCCGGAGGAACAAAACAAGAAATGCCACCATGCACTTTGCTAGGGGATGCCTTCAAAGACCACCTTCAAAACACGAAGACACAACTAGACTCGACCAAACGACTCCCCATTCCTCCTCTTCGCCACCGATGAAGTGGAATAAGAGTTAGGCGAGCATGTATTCCTAATCCACACAACGCCACCTCTCACTACTAGGGAAAACCCTAGTAGTAGCGCTTGAAATATGCATAGCAGTAGCGTTGGGTCCAGCACTACTGCTATCGCGCTACAACTAAGTTGTAGCAGTAGCGCTTTTACGGGCAGCGCTACTGGTAAGTATTGTTAGCAGTAGCGCTTCCAGGACCTGCTCTACTGATAACTATCTGTAGCGCTTGTTCACTTGAAGCGCTGCTGCTATGCCAGCGCTACTGCTAGGTTCTTTCCAGCACTACTGCTAATGTTCCTGCTTTCACAGATTTGCACCCCTCTACGTATTTGTGATGTATTTATACATGCTCTATACAATAGTTTCATCAGATCATACTAAACATACACTATTCTCATCATATCATAGACATATAGTAGTCTCATCATACCATCATCATCATCATCTTCATCATTCAGCACAAATATCATCACATCTCGAAAATAGCGATACACAAGTGTGATCATGTCATGTCTCGAATAAGTGCAACTTCATGGTCATGGCACATACACAAGTTTCATCATCTCTATCTAAACCATGATGTAGAAGAGAAGAGCGATCAGCATGAGCAAGAGCAAGAGCGCGACTATGTAGTACCGGCGGTCCCGCCCCTGCTCATGCTGGAGTGTCCACCTCAAGTAACTACTTTCTGCTTCGGCTCTGCTGTCGAACCCTTTGTGTCTAGCAACCGGGTACCTGTGCACCTGGGCATGAGCGGCTGGCCAGTGGTCGTAGACTCCTGGAACCTTCCCAACGTACATGGCGTAGTAGTCCTTCGCCATCTCTGATCTATGTACCTGCATCGTGAGTTGAAGAATTGAACGATAATATGCAACATAATGTGTACTTAAGAAAACAAGGAGGCATAATTAGCAAAATACAAGCAACCAATAGTAAACATAAATGATGAAGTTCCTCATACTCAAACTAATTAACTAGAGTGATCTATGCTAGTTTATGACCACAGTTTAGTTACATCACATAGTTGCACCGTGCATAAATTCAAAGTTTTGCCATAGAAAGAGAGTAGTGACACATTGTCATCAACAATCGGTCCTCCATGTCAGCGGTCCAATCTTCATAGTCAGGAAGGAAGCACCCGAGCTTCTTGAAAGGCTCTAGGTCCAAATGCTAAGCGAGTAGCAGTGCTCAGACATCTTCCCACGTGATTGGTCCATGGTAGACCATCCCCGTTGGTTCGAGGACCTACTTCATGATCACTTGGGCAAGTTCACACTGTACGTGATAAAACTCAGCCCTGATTCGATGATCCAGTATCCTTCCTATGCTTGTGGCCCAGCTGACAATCTCGGCATCGTTGGTAGTAGGTGACATGCGAAGGCGTTGATTATCCCTTCTGTAGTCAAGCAGGTGATGCATGAGGTATAATCCATCAGCCATACTGGTGTGCCATTGCTGGATGCAGCAGAAGTTGGTCTTATGACCGAAAGCCAGCCCACAATTCCTGTACTTTTTCACCTTGATATATCCACCAGACAGGTTGAAGGTAAACAGGGCACTATCGAGAACACTCTTTATGTGCTTGTAATCCTTTTTCCTGAGGTTCTTCGATGAGTCCAAGTACATAGCATGGGAGTATTCCGGGGACAGAATGATGAGGACGCCCCCCCCCCCCCCCGCTGCGCAAATTAAGTACACCTCAACTTAGCCTCCATGCTTACAAAGGAATGATTAACACTTATGAAAGGATATGTGCGGATGACTTACGTGGGATGATAAGGCAAGAGAATCACTTCATTGTCCTTATTAGCGATCATGAATTCGCCGAGGTACTTGCTCGCATAGTCACAGTGCTCTTTGCAAACTTCCAAGAAGCTCTCGTGCATATAGTACGGGTCCGTGACGCAGATATATTTTATGTTCTTGATCCTGATGAAGTATTTGAGATACAGCGCATACATGCGGATGAACTGGAAAACCAGCTCAGTCATGTGGAACATGTCATAGATGTAGTCAAATTGCATGATGAACTGATTCGCGGGCCAGTTCTTGACGTACAACTTCCCAGCCGGCACCGTAGCCGCATAAAGCGGGTATCTAGTTTTTTCCGTGATCAGAAGGCTTTTCTCTCTGGCCAGCACATCTCATGGAGTCTCCTTATATCATTGTTCAGTATGTGCTCTAGGTCTTTGGCAGGTAGGATCGGGTCACCGACGACATGGAAACGCTTCTTACCTTCGATAGGTATTCTGTCTACCACCCGGGGCTTCAGAGGCAGCTGGCTGCTTGAAGCAGCTCTGGCACCTTTAGGGCCTTTCTTGTCTAGTCTCCTCCTTTGCTTCTTGGTGGGTGGCGGTAGTGAGCCTACCATACCTTCCCTAACCACCACCCCCAGTGTCTTCAGGCTAATCAGTGGACGGCCCTTGGGGTGTTGATGGGTACAGGCGGCATCTGGAGGCGTCTCCTGCGAGGATCGCTTGAAGGGAGACTTTTTGCATTCCGCCTTCGGACATTCCGGCTCCGGCAAATCAGGCAGCATCAAGTCATCATCTCCACGCTCATAGCCTGAGTCTTTGTCGTCCTAAGCCATCAATCCTCCATCATCATAGGCGGTATTGAAATACTTGTCTGGGTCATCATCATCATCCTCCATGTCATCATCAACATTTGCTTCTTTAACAGCGGGGGTGACATCATCTGGCACTAATGGAGGCTCTTCCTTGCGTCGTCCGCTATCACCCGCCACGACAGGTGCATGCAATTTGGTAGGTGGGGTGGTGTTCATACCTTCTTGAGAAGGTGGCGTTGGCATGATACTGGGCGCCTTGAGACGAAGAAGAGACTTTGGCCAAGGCAAGAACCAGTTCTTGCATGCGCCAATCATCTTAGGGGTCTCATCGTCATCGACTAGTACCGGAGGAAGCAAATCGTCCAAGCCCGCTAAGACACTGGCCACGTTAACCTTGAAGATGCCATCGGGCATCTCTCGGTTGTGGAACATGCGATCCTTGGGCTTCACGATCGTTGCCTTTCCCACGACCACCTTCTGGCCATTGATGTCGTAGTGTAGGGTGCACGGGGTGTCATCGGCCTACGAAGGAGACATGTCGGCGACGTCAAACATCCGAAAGGCAACTGAAACGGAAGACTATAGACATGCTGGTGAAAAGGGTATGACGCGTAATTACCGTGAGGGAGTCGAGCTCAGCCAGCGATGAAGGCCTGCCGAGCATGCAAGAGATGGAGGTCGGGCTGCTATGGATAGGAGCGGGACCTTTTGCGGCTGCTTGAGCAGGTGCTGGCGTTTTGTTGTTTGCCGAATTGCTCCCAACAAAGCTGGGAAGGGGAAAGTCCTCCGGCCGTGCATTTGGATTGTTCTTCGACCAATCGAAAATTGCCGAACTCAAGCATTCCACCACATTAGTAACCGCTACATTGACTAGCCCGACCAACTCTTCTTTGGTCTCAGCTTTGGTCTTATTGACCGCAATCGCGACCTTCTCGTCGATGCTCTGCTAAGTGACGACCAACCGTCTCTTCTTTCTTTCCTCTGGCTCCTCGTGGTAGCATGTCTTCCATGAGGCGCCATCTCCGACGTCGTGCACACGTCCATAGGACGGCGGCTTGTCCACCGGGACCTTTTTAAGTATGTTCAGGGCCCGGTTGAATGGGGTCTCCCACTTGGACCTCGCCGACGACTGTGACGACTTGTCGCTTTCGGCTGCCTTTTGGTGCTGCTCTTTCTGCAAAAGGAACATGGATGGTTTACTAATGTGACAAAACTTGCAGTCGAATTGTTTGGAAGCTAATATGATAATGTGGTAATATAACAATTACCAGAAGTCTCATGAACTTCCTCGTGTTCGGGTCCGTGTAAAAGATCTTTTTGACTTTGTCCCACTTGTACCGGGCCCTAATCCAGTCATACTCCAGCGGGTCGGTGAACTCCACCAAGGGGTCTGGGATTCCGAGACTTTCACGTTCGGTGTCGTCCTTGGCCCATACGTGTCTCTTCCCCTCGTAACCACGGCTTCCGAGGCTGTGGGGAGGCGTGTTCCTAGCTTGGAGCGCCTTCATTTTCTCCGACTTTGCCTTGAATTCTTCTTTACCGCAATTCTCCTTGAATTTTGCAAAGTCCTCTTCCGTTATCGTTGGATTATCAGCACGAATCTTGGACCACAGTTCATTCTTCGCAATCGTTTTTTTCACCCGAACTTTCCAGGAGGACAAGTCATTGGTGAACGTCACCATCGCCTTGTCGTTTATCTTTGTCATGACAGGGTCGTCCCACGGCTCTTTATATTTGCCTTCATCCCGGCCGGGGAACATGAACCTATTGTGCAACTTCTTTAGGAGCATGTGCTCCATATGTGGTATCAGCCTCAACCTCTCGTCGTTGATGTTGGCGGTTTCCTTGAGGATGCATCTAAGTTGATTGCCCCAACACGAGGGCGCATCTTCCGGCGCCGTTGGCTCTAACTTCTTGGAGTGCATCTCCGTGACCGTAATTTGTCTGATGCCAAGCTCCTTTGGTCTTCGTGTCCTCTTCTTCTTCATTGCTTTACCGGCCATGACAGCATCGTTGCCGGTCTCGGGGGTGGTGTCGGTGCCGGTGCCAGTGCCGGTGTCAGCGTTGGTGCCGAGGTTGGTGCCACTGCCGCCACCATGCAACCCCATCTGGTGTTCGTCCAGGTAATTGAAGTAGTGATTTGCTGCCTCAATGGGGTCTTCGAGGTGAGCAGAACCACCCACGACTTCAGCATTGATAGACATGTTTCCTATATTCAACAATTGTAAATAAAAGATATAATGAAGAGAAAAAGGGGCCTATATTTTCTCGGAATGTTGATTCATTCCCCTTCTGGCAAATCCCGCGTACTCCATATGTCCTAGTTTCTAGCACAAGTCATGCCGAAAATCACTAAAATTTTCGGCATGACCTTTGCTAAAAATGGACATATGGAGCGCCTGAAATTTGCAGAAACGGAAATGAATCAACATTCCGGCAAAACATATGCCACTCGGATATTTTTCGACATTCAACAAACATTGCAAAACCAACATATAACATCAATGACATATATCATTCAAGCAAAAGCATCCTTGTACATAAATACACAAAAATGACAAAAATAGCTACAAACATGCTCAAACTTGCTCCTAGGGTTCAAACATAGCTAAGTCCTAGCACAAACTTGCTCTCTCTCTCTCTCTCTCTACTGTTTTTGCTAACTTGCTCAAAATTTTGCTACATTTGCTAAATTTGCTACTGTTTTTTTAATTTTCTACTATTTTTTTATTTGCTACTGTTTTCATACCTAAATTTTTGCTACTATTTTATTTTAAATTGCTACTGTTTTTTAAACTTTGCTACTATTTTTTAAAATTTTTTGCTACTGTTTTTTATACCTAATTTTTTGGTAACTTGCTAAAAAAAATTGCTAATCATCTACTGCCCTAATTTGCTAAAATAAGGTTAATAACTTTGCTAAATTTGCTAAATTTTGTTGCTAAATTTGCTAACTTACCCTAAATTTGCTAAATTTGCCCTAAACAGAGAGAGAGAGAGGAGGGCAGGGGAGAGGAGAGGGAGAGGGAAGGGGAGAGGAGAGGCTTACGGCGAGGGAGCTCAGGCTCGGGCGCCGGCGGTCGAGGGCTGCGGACGGCGGTGGCGGCGAGGTCGAGGGCGCGTGGGCAGGGGAGAGGCGGGGGCGGCGTTGTGGTCGAGGGCGGGCAGGGGAGACGCCGGTGAGGTCGAGGGCGGGCTTGGGAGACGGCCGACGACGAGGTCGACGGTGGCCAGGGGCGACGGCCGGCGGTCGAGGGCGACGGACGACGCGAGGGCGGGCAGGGCGACGTCGCGGTGGAGACAGAGTGGGGAAAGTGGGGAGAGTGGGGAAAAGGGTGGGACTTGGAAAAATTTAAACCCGCGCGGTGGTTAACTCAAAATAGTAGTAGCGCTGGACCAGGATCCAGCGCTATAGCTAACTTAGCTATAGTGCTGGGTGGTAAAGCAGCGCTACTGCTAATGGCACATAGTAGTAGCGCTTGTTTACGAACCAGCGCTATAGCTAACTTAGCTATAGCGCTGATTCACGACCCAGCGCTACTGCTAACTGTTCCACTTTTTATTCTTTTTATTATTATTTTCCTTTTCTAGTTTTTAGTTTTCTTTTATTATTTTCCTTTTCTTTTCTGTTTACTTTCCTTTTTCTTTTTTACTGCTTTCTCCCTTTTTTAGTTTGCTTTTCTTTTATTATTTTCCTTTTCTTTTTCTTTTCCCACTGTGCGAATATCACCGAAACCATGCATGTGGTGGTAACATATCAGTTGACCGATAACGATTACTTAAGTGCGTACACAAAATAGATACATATATATAAATGTAGGTTTCTGATCAGTTGCATCAACGACGTTTCACATTGAGCTTCTTCCCTTTCTTGTTCGTTGCCGAGTAATTGAGCCCCTCCTTGTGACTTTTCCGGAGGCATGGAGTACGATCTTTCTTAGGTAATGTAGTATTGATTCTTCTTTTTACGTATGCTTCATCGTCATCGTCATCTTCCCTCATCGGGTTGCCATATTAGTCGTAGTCTTCCTCGTTGGTGACTCCATCCATTCCGACGATGCTCCTTTTGGATCTCCTCACGACAGCACGGCTGGGATTAGCCGGGTCGGTTATGAAGAAGCATTGTGTCACGTGCTTAGCATGTACCCATGGCTCATTTTTGGCGATGACGTTTAACGTTCACAGGAGTGCTCTTCGCGTCGAGTATAGACATGGTGGTGAAATACTTGTTTTTTCTTATGACGTCCTTGGCCCATCTGACACGGAACATCGTCGCATCGTGCATTCCAGCATAGTAAAGCTCCCAGATCTCTTCGACCCTTCTGTAGAATCTTTCAGTTGTGCCGTTGGCATCAGTCACGCATTGAATTGTCACCCCGGAGTTCTGGTCATCACTGTCCATGTCTTTGGCCTCCGTGTAGAACGTGTACCCATTGATATCGTAGGACTGATAGGTCGTGAGCTTGGGCGCGGGGCCATGTGCTAAGGCATGTATGAGCAATTAGTCCGAACTGCCCTCTTCCGGGGGATTTTCAAGAACTTGCTCTTTGAACCAATGCAAGAAAGTGGCGTTGTGCTCTACAGTAACTTCGTCGTCCGTCTTGAGCATCCCCTTATCATGGTACTTCTTTGCGATGTTTTCTTTGTGTTGTGCCACATAATCATCTACCACATCTAGGTGTTGTAGCACTACTAAGTGAGCCCTGTCAAAGTCGTTCCATCGATCCGAGTAGTCCACGTGCAATTCCCTCCGGCCGTTGTTGTGACCATCTCCTTCGAGCTTCCCCTCGTGCTTCTTGGCGGGCAAACCAACAACAGGTTCTCCGACGCTTATATAATTCTCGCAAAAGGAGACGTACTCATGCATCAGATACCCCTAGACGATGCTCCCTTCGGGATGGAACATGTTACGAACGAATCCTTTGATGACCCCATTCATCCTCTCAAACGACATCATGCTGTGAAGGAATGTCGGCCCGAGGTCGATGATGTCGTCCATGATGTGGACACACAGATGCACCATGACGTCAAAGAATGCGGGCGAGAAGTACATCTACGATCTCTTCCTAGAGCCTTCGGAGCTGCTTCACACTTATGGACTTTCGAGATATAACATCGAAGAAGTTGCAGAGAGCAGTAAGCGTGTCACGGACGTGCTTCTCTATTATCCCTCTAATGGCAACCGGGAGTATCTGCGTCATCATCACGTGACAGTCATGAGACTTCATCCCGCTGAACCTTTTCTTCTTGGGGTCTAGAAATCTGCTTATCTTCCCACAGTAACCGGAACTAACTTTGATTCCCATAAGGCACTTGATGAATTGACCGATCTTCTTCGCACTTAAGGTGAAGCAAGAAGGGGGGCAATAATTCTCATCCTTCTTGTTGACTTTTTTGCCCCTCCCCCCCCCCCCCTTCGTCTCTGTCTCCGTCTCCTCCATCAACTTTTTACGGTGGAGATCTTTCCTGATCTTCCAAGTCTTTCCTTGCCTTCGGCCCATCCTTGGTCTTCTCCAGCATCTTCATCGGTGTGCCAAGCAAGCTCTCGAGGACATTCTTCGTGATATGAATTTGATCAAGGCAATGAGGCGTGTTGTGATTGGGCCAGTACTCCAAGTCCCAGAAAACAGACCTCGTTTTCCATACCTTCAGCGGCGGCTCCGGCGCCTTTTTGATCTTTCCCGGCGCGGGACATTGTTCCCAGTTTCTCAACAGCTCGTCGATTTCGGCGCCGCTCCTCTTACGTGGAGGTCTTCGAAGCTCACCCAACCCATTGAATAGATCTCCACGCTTTCTCAACGGGTCATCCTTCTCGAGACATCTACGATGCCACATGTACACGATTTTCCCGGACCCGCCATCTTTTGTTGGCGTAAGCTGCTGAGACGTTGTATCATCCATGCACCTCGTGCATCCGCAGTATTCGTGGCACACCTGGCCTGAGGTGTACCTGTAACCGAGATAGTCGTGCACCGTCGTCATCAGCGCAGCTCTCATATGGAAATATTCTCCTTTGCTGGTGTCCCATGTCCATGCCGGTGTTTTCCATAACGTGTCTAGCTCCTCTTGCAAAAGCCCCATATACAGGTTAATACTATTTCCGGGTTGTTTCGGCCCTCGAATTAGCATGCTCATGTGTATGTACTTTGTCTTCATGCACTTCCATGGGGGGAGGTTGTACATCCATACAAACACGGGTCATGTGTTGTGGTTGGTGTTCTGGTTTCCAAACGGATTCATGCCATCGGTACTCGCACCAAGCACGATGTCCCTTGGATCTTCTGCAGCAAATCCATATACGCCATTGAATGCTCTCCACTGGCTACCATCTACGAGGTGTCTCAGCCTCGGATTTTCTCCATCGTCGGGCTTCTTCCTCTCCGCGTGGCAGCGCATGAGCTTTGCTTCCTTAGGATCTATGAAACACCGCTGCAGACGAGGAGTGATCGGAAGTACCATACAAATTTCCGAGGAGCTTTCTTTCCTGCCTTCTTGTATCGAGAAGCATTGCACACTGGACAGCTGGTTTTTTCCGCGTGCTCCGCCCGATAAATGGTGCAATTGTTGATGCATGCGTGGTACCTAATGTGCGGCAAATCAAAAGGGCAAACGATTTTCCTGGCCTCCTCGACACTAGTAGGACACAGGTTCCCCGCGGGAAGAAATTTATTATGTAGATACTTCAAATGCTCATCCAGACTTTTGTCTGTCCATTGTTTTTGGCCTTCGTCTTTAGAAGTTCGAGCGTGAAACTCAAGCGGGTCACCTCGGGATCGCAACCATCATACAATGGAGTCCTCGGGTCTACTTCAAGTTGCGCCAGCTTGGCCTCCTCTCTAGAAGCAGCTCTCTCGCTAGTCGTAGTCTTGCGAAGGAGGTCTCGAACATGAGGGTCCTGCACGACTGCACTTAGTAGCGTCGAAGACTGCTGCGTGCCCGCCGCCTCTTCTCCGCCATGTCCGGACTCTTCTTCGCCGTGTCCGGAATCTTCTCCGCCGCCGTCGTCATTTCTGGAATCTTCCCCGCCAACATGTCCGGCACCATCGTCTTCATGTCGATCGGTCATCTCTTCGTCTAGCCCCATGTCGTTATTCCCTGCCATGTGGACGTCCTCATCATCATCATCATCATCATCATCATCATCATCATCATCATCATCATCATCTTCACTTATCCACTGAGTATAGCCATCCATGAAACCATTCATCAGCAGGTGCGCCTTCAAAGTGCCACGATCAAAAGGGTCAAAAAGGACTCCTTCCTTGCATCTTGCACACGGACATCTAATCCTAGTCCGATCATTTGCATACATGTCCATCATTGCGGTCTCCCGAGAGACTGAGAGCACGCGGTTAATTAGATGATGCGAGAGAACGATCGAGAGAGCACGTGTGGATGGCTAAATAGCTAGCTAGATCTAGTTGTTTGGGAGGAGAGGTGAATCTAGCTAGCTAACTAATGGAGAGGGGTTGTGGTGGAGGGGGGCATTAATGGGGAGAGAGAAGAGAGGTGTAGGAGAAAGAGAGAGGCCATTTATGGAGGAGGGTGCCATTAATGAGGAGAGAAGAGAGGTATAGGAGGAAGAGAGAAGAAGAACAACAATGTTGGAGAGTGGAGAGTGGAGAGTAGAGAGTGGAGAGGGGAAAGGAGGGGGAGAGAGGGCAAAGTGGGGGAGAGGAGGGGGAGGGGGGGTGGAAAGGTGGCGCTACTACTACAGAGTTAGTAGTAGCGCCTGCCTGAGAAAGCGCTACTGCTAAATAGCAGCAGCGGTTACTATTTTACAACGCTACTACTATGCTACTGTGTATAAGCATTTTGCTAGTAGTGTCTCCTCCCCTGTACCGGTAGACCGTTGCTTTCTTCCTTCTTTGTTCGCTCTGCCAGTGGGGGAGTGCGGGATGGCTTGATCTACCGGTGGATATGCAATACTTTCCTCCGCCGTGGGGTCACTGGCATGTGGGCCAAGTTGCTAACGGTCCCACATGTCAGCCAATACTACAGAGAAGGCTCGCCCTACGTGATCACCGTAGGTGGTGGTGCTCGTGCGGGGGTCGGTAGCCTGTCATGCATGTATGCATGGTCCTCCCCTGGCTGCTATCAGCATTTGCTACGGTAGGAGCAGACAAGGCAGCTTGAGATCCGCCAGGTTGGCATTATACAACTTCACAGCCTCACTGATCGATCAAACCGAATTTAAGTTAGATCACTTACGCTAATGCTCCGATTATACTATCACGACCCCAAAAGTCCACCATAATTAACAAGACAAGGCCATGCATTCATTGCCCATTAGCAGCACTGTCCAATTATGCATGCACTTTACATTTGCGTTTTCAATTTGCAACAGGTTATAAAGAAATAATAGAGATTTGACCTTTAATTTTGTCCTACTCCATATGCACCAGGCCCTTGTATTGTATGTACGAGCGTGCAACGGCAAGTGGGTAGTGCGCTTCAAATCGAGGTCGAGGCGAGCAGCTGCGCGCTTTAAGAAACTCCAAGTCAAACGATGCATGGATGGATCATCAACTCATAAGCGCAGCCCTAATTTTAAGGCAACTACTGGTAGATGCAGTGCACTTCGATACCGCGGCCGCAAACAGCTGGTGGTATCTGGTTAAAGTTTAGGAGTAATCTGCTGGGTTTCCAGATTGGCACTGGAGGTTGGAGGACCCTCGAGACCCCGACGACATATATTATATATACTCCACCCCCATGGTTGACGACGAGTAGACACTTCCAGCTCCCCAAATCTAGCTAGCTATCGGTGTCCGTTCAGTTCAGAGCAAGCAATCCTCGTCGGCGACGGCGCCGTGTCGCCATGAATTGCAGGGTAGTCACATGGCTGCTCGTAGCCGGGCTTGTGCTGGGTTCTTGCACTACCGCTACATGCTCTTCGCGTCTCCTGCTAGATGCTCGCCCATGCCGCAAGGAGCTGATTCACGAGACCGCTGCAGATCTTGCAGAGGCTGGCGCGGAGGTACGGCAGGTCGCCGGCGGAGGCTACAGTGTTGGCGAGACGGCTGTGTCCAGGCGGTCTATGGGGCAGAGGGCTCCGTCGCCGCCGTCGCCTCTGCCGAACAAGAGGCTGGCCACTAAGATGCCGGCTCCCCCGCCACCCTTGGCGTAATTGTGAACGACGATCGACTCCCTGTTCAGTTGCGTGTGAGGTGTGATCCAGCTGTCTGTAACTACTCTTTTTTTTCTGAACTGAACTGAAGAGAAACAGCACCACCAGATTTTTTGTATGAAGTTCTTCATATTCACCCTCACCTTGCTCTCCCATGAGATTTTTTTCTACCTCTTAATTAGCAGTTCTGATGACTACGGGTTGCATTTTTTTCCCGTCAAAACAGCGCACCTTATTTAATCAACAACGTTTATGTGGAGACAAAGGTTAGTAGGAGGGTTCGAGAGCCATAAATGGCGCCCCTTACCCAGCTAGTACTCCTTCCGTTCCTAAATAATTGTCTTTCTAGAGATTTCAATAAGTGACTACATACGGAGCAAAATGAGTGAATCTACACTCTAAAACATGTCTACATACACCCGTATGTTGTAGTCCATTTGAGATGGCTAGAAAGACAATTATTTTGGAACGGAGGGAGTAGTCATCTTCGCAGAGGAATGGTTGCACAGTGGCGGCGATCACATCGTACTTCCTCCGTCCGGGTTTATTGGGCCTCTTAGCAAACAAGCTAGAGACTTTTTTTCTAAGGCTAGCCATAGTGGGAGTAACTTAGGTAGTAACATGGCTCGTCCGTCCCTGTTAGGTGACGGTTGGCGTTAGTTCCGGGGATTCTGGAGGCGATCCCGAGGCGATTGTGGCCGTGACCTAGGGTTCTTCGTCCCGCCGCCGTCTAATCTCGCCGGATCTACTCTCCCATCAACTGTGTTTCATCCTGTGATCCAGAAACCATCCACCATAAGCCTTCTACGCGTTTCCCTAGGGCGCGTGGTCGTAAAACAGTTGTTTCCTAGGAGGCGTCGGCGGAGGTCAGGGGGCGGAGCCATGGCGGTAGAAGGGGTAGCGGGGTTGATGAAGGGCCTCAAACTCTCGGAGGAAGAGAAGAAGGGCGTCAAGGTGCGTCTGTCGTCCAGGGAGAGAGGGAAGGAGACGATGGTGCAGGCGGTGGGCAAAGTCATGTCGGAAAAACTGGCGCACCCAGATGCGATCTGCCTCTCGCTGGGTAGGGTTTGGTGCCCGATCAAGGGTATTGACTGCAAGGAGATCGGTGTGAATCAGTTCATCATCACGTTCCACCAGGAGTCGGGCAAACGTAAGGCAGTGGAGGATGGCCCTTGGATGTTCGACAAGGAGCTCATGGTGGTGGAGGATTACGTTCCCAGCAAGAGGCCGGAGGATTATGCCCACAACAACAGCCCTATTTTGGTCAGGGTTTACAACCTTCTGCTTGGAATGATGAATGAGGAATCAGCAGAAGACATTGGCAACATTGTTGGGGCGTTTGTGGAGGCGGACACGGGAGTAGACGGAGTAGCGATCGGCAGGTTCCTGAGGTTTAAGATTAGGATGCAAATTGATAGGCCTATGATGAGGGGTTTCACCTTAGATGGAGGGGAGGAAGAGGTGGCAGAACAGGCCAAGGAGAAGACTACTATGGTAATTGGGGAGGAAGAAGAAGACCGAAACTGGTGCAGATTTGAGTACGAATTTTTGCAAGACTTCTGCTACACGTGTGGGATCATCGGACACGGGAAAAAGGACTGTGCCATTAAGGTGAAGAAGGGAGAACGCTCACAATTTGGGGGATGGTTGCGGGCAGACATGGGTCAGCGGAGAGGCTAGTCGGAGGAGAGAGGTTGGAAGGCGGGAGGGAGGAGTTTGAATGGCCCGCGAAGCTTTGGGTATAGCCGGTCAGGAGGGCGATCAGGGAGTGGGAGTGATAGTTTATCTTGGAGGAAGAGCGATTCCAGTGGAGGTGCAATAGGAGGGTCAGGGAAGGAGGAGGAGGTTACTAGCCCAGTCAAGAGCAACAAAGAAAGCCGTGGAGGGGGAGTTCCAAAGAAGTTGGAGTTTGGGGTTGGGGCGAAGCGACTGCAGAATAAGCCTACGGGCCAGGAGGGGGCGCTCATCACAGTCCCTACCAATCCTGGCCCGGTGGATGCTATCCCGGAGGACGTAGATGCGTGCCTGCATGGTTCCAGTAGGGTGGCGAATAAGGAGAAGGCTACAGGAGGGAAGAAATACAGGAGGAAGGGTAGGGATAGGACTCCTGCAGTGAGCGAGCCGGTGGTGGCTATGGATGTGGGTGGGAAGAGGGGGAGGATGGATGAGGAGGGAGACAGAGTAGAGAAGGTGGGAAAGAAGATAAAGGGGGATGAGAGTATACAGGGGGTGGAGCTGGCGACCGCATCCCTGCCTGTGAACGCCAATGACAACATATCGACCGGGCTGCTAGAGCAATCCCGCCGGGACCAATGAAGATCATTGGATGGAACTGCCGGGGACTCGGGAACGGCCCGGCGGTTCGCAGCCTCCTTGATCTAGGGAGGATGGAGCATCCCGACGTACTGTTTTTGGCGGAGACGAAGTTGACAGAAAAAGAGTTGGATAAGTTCAGGTGGTCTATGGGTTTGATGAATATGTTGGCTTGGAATCCTGTAGGTCGCAGTCGAGGAGTAGCGCTGTTTTGGAAGAGGGGGATAAACTTATCTTTGCGGTCTTTTGGGCGGAGGCATGTGGATGTGGATGTTACGGAGGAGGATGGGAGGATTTGGAGACTCATGGGGGTGTATGGAGAATCGGAGCTGGAGCAAAAAGTAGAAGCCTGGAAGATGCTGCGTATACTTGGTCAGCAACACCAAGCTGGGCGTCCGTGGTTGTGTCTAGGAGATTTTAATGAGATTTTAACCGGGGATGAGAAGATAGGAGGAGCTATTCGTCCCCAGCGGTTGATGGATAACTTTAGGGAGGCCCTGGAGGTGTGCGGTTTGTGCGATATAGGGTATGAAGGCGACAAATTTACGTGGAGGAAGAATAGCAAGGAGGTGGAGCTGTATATCTGTGAGCGCCTTGACAGGGCCACGGCCAACACATGGTGGTGTGAGTGGTTCCCTGAATTCAATGTTATAAACGGAGCCCCTCGACACTCTAACCACCGGCCAGTTATTGTAAACACACAAGGGGAGCCAAGAAGAGCGGGTGGAGATCAAGGCTTCCATTTTGAGGCTTGGTGGCTGCAGGAAGAGGGGTGTAGTGCTAAGATCCAAGGAGCTTGGGAGGAGGGGTGTTTAAAAGAGAAAGGTGATGTTCCGTCCGCTATGACCAACGTAGCAGGGAGAATGAGGAAATGGAGCCGGGAGGTGGCGGGTGTGCTGGAGGAACGGCTGAGGAAAGCACGAGCTGAACTGGAGAAATGCATGCGGCCGCCTATCTCGGATGCCAAGGTTCGGGAGGAGGCACGATTGAGGTGCCTTGTCGAGGAGCTGGAGGGCAAGAAGAATACAAAAGCCAAACAACACTCCCATGTGACTTGGCTCCGGGACGGAAATAAGAGCACGAAGTACTTTATGGCCGCGGCCTCAGCGAAAAGGAAAGCAAACCGAATCAAGAAGTTAAGAAGGGAGGATGGAACGGAGGTGAAGGAAGGGGAGGAGCTATCTAATTATGTCTGTTCATTTTTTCAGGAGCTCTTCACCTCAGCAAGAGTAAACCGTTTACCGGAGCTCATTAGCAAGGTCCAACCACGGGTGACCCCGGCTATGAGATCCATCCTAGAAGCAGATGTGACACCTGAAGAGTTTAAGGCAGCACTTGACCATATCGGTGATTTGAAGGCTCCGGGACCGGACGGCATGCCCTCTCTTGTCTATAAGAAGCATTGGCTTTTCATGGGAGATAAAATTGTTGAGGAGGTCCTTGCGGTGCTGAACGGCGGTGATATGCCGCAAGGCTAGAATGATACGGTGGTAGTCCTTATACCGAAGGTGAAGAACCCTAACAGAATAAAGGATCTACGACCAATAAGTCTCTGTAACGTGGTTTACAAGATTGTCTCCAAGGTTATAGCAAATCGACTCAAACTGGTTCTCTCGGATATCATTTCTTTGAACCAGAGCGCCTTTGTCCCTGGGCGGATGATCACCGATAACGTGCTTGTGGCTTATGAGCTATCGCACTATTTGCTCAATAGGAAGAAGGGGAAGGAGGGCATCGCAGCAGTGAAGGCAGATATGAGTAAAGCATATGACAGAGTTGAGTGGGAGTTTCTAAGGGCAATGTTGTCGAAGCTGGGCTACAGGACTCGGTGGATCAACTTGGTAATGAATTGTGTATGCTCTGTTCGATACCAAATAAAGATAAACGGTGTTCTGACTGACCAGTTCACTCCGTCACGAGGCCTCAGGCAAGGGGATCCAGCTTCGCCGTACCTCTTCGTCATCTGTGCGGAGGAACTGTCAGCACTGCTTCATGATGCGGAGGCAACGGGAAGGATAACCGGAGCCAAGATCTGTCCGCAAGCACCGGTGGTCTCTCACCTGCTCTTCGCTGACGATTCAGTCCTACTGCTGAAAGCTACGCAGGAGGAGGCCCATGAAATGCGCCAAGCACTCGATCTCTATGAGGCCTGTTCGGGGCAGTGTATCAACCTCGAGAAGTCAGCGATTATGTTCAGTCCTAACACTACGACAAAGATCAAATCGGCTGTTAAGAACGCCCTACAAATTCAAAGCGAATCATGGAATGAGAAGTACCTAGGGTTGCCTGTGCACGTTGGAAAGTCCAGACGGAAAGCCTTTGCATTCGTCAAGGGAGCTATGGCAGGCAGGGTATATGGCTGGAAAGAAAGGCTGATTGCAAAGGCGGGCAAAGAAACCTTGGTCACGACAGTCGCTCAAGCTATCCCCACTTTTGCTATGTCTTGTTTCTACTTGACAAAATCCTTTTGCGAGGAACTGAGCTCTTTGGTTGGGAATTATTGGTGGAGTCAACAGGATAAAGATCACCCCATCCATTGGATCGGCTGGCAAACTCTAATCAAGCCAAAAGCTCAGGGGGGTTTAGGGTTTCGGGACATGCATGATTTTAACTTAGCTATGCTTTCGAGGCAGATTTGGAGACTAATTCAGCACCCAGACTCACTTTGTGCGCAAGTACTGCAGGCCAGGTACTTTCCGAGCGGCAAGATCCTAGATGCCATCCCGAAAGATGGCATCTCCTATTATTGGCGCAGTCTTCTTCACGGGCTCAACCTGTTCCATGAGGGGTATATTTGGAGGATCGGTGATGGGACTCAAGTTGACATTTGGTCGGATCCTTGGATCCCCCGGCCCTGGTCACGACGAGTCATAACACCCAGAGGATAGAGCCTGCTTCAACGTGTCTGCGACCTCATCGACCCGGCAACAGGACAATGGGACGAGCAGCTCATGCGTGATACTTTTTGGGCGGATGACATAAAACATATCCTGCAGGTTCCGCTGCGAGAGGGAGTCCACGACTTCATTGCATGGCAGTATGATACCAAAGGCAACCACTCCGTCAAGAGCGCGTACAAACTTCAACGGCAGCTTGTGCTTCATTCGCAGAATGGTGGGGTAGGAGGAAGTGACTCAAACCCTGGGAATATGAACATCGCCAAGGACGACACTTGGAAGCGGCAGTGGAAGTTGCCTTGCCCAAAAAACATCCAAATGTTCATCTGGCGCCTTAAACACGAGTCCCTCGCCCTACGCACCAATGTAGCGCGCAAGGGGATACCAATCGCGGACACAAAATGCTTATTCTGTGGTAAAGTTGACGAGGATGGAGCACATCTCTTCATCAAGTGTAAGGCTGCCAAGGAGGTATGGAGGGACCTTGCCACGGAGAAGGAACGGATGGAATTGGAGAAGATCACGTCCGTGCATGTCATGCTTGACTTTCTGTGGGGCTTGGATGAAAAAAACAGCTCCACGTCCTCACTTTCTGGTGGTTGTGATGGTCAAATAGGAATAAGCTCAGAGAGGGAGAAATGTCGGCTGCGGCGGCAAGAAGGACTCGGAGCAATGTGCTTGAATACCTGCAAATTTTTGGGAAATCTAGTGCAAGTGTAAACCCGGAGAAATGGAGGCCCCCGGTCAAGGCTGGCTACAAGATTAACGTGGATGGTTCCTTTGTCCCTGGACAGAACCATGCAGGGTGGGGCGTGGTGGTGAGATCAAATGAAGGGACTCTCTTACATGCACGGGCAGGGAGGAGCGAAAATGTTGGCGATGCATTCGCTGCTGAAGTAGTAGCCATGTCACATGCAATAACAGCAGCTGCAGAGCTTGGCCTAGTTCAAGTGGAATTCGAGACCGACTCACAACTACTGGCGGAGGCCCTGGACGTGCGGCGAGTGGATTCTTCGCCGTACGCCATCGTCATCGAGGACATGAAATACCAACTGAAACTCTGGTTTTCTTTCTTCTCTATTTCTGTTTGTCGCCGTTCTGCAAACTCTGCCGCTCACGAGCTGGCTAGCATCAGTCGTATGTGTGATCCTGATCACTGTATGCAGTGGCAGGAGGATGTACCTGCCCAAGTGGGCACATTGTTATGGGCGATTTGCCCGAGCGTTAAGTAATAAAGCCGTGTTGCTTTAAAAAAAAACTTAGGTAGTAACATAGCACATCCCAAGACGTATATGCTTATGTGGCATGGAGTTAATGAGGAGAGAGGTGCTTGTGGTAACATACTCCATTTTGAGCTAATAAAACTCACCATTTATGGAAAAAAGCTAGTAGTCATTTTAGCAAGATTATGAGGCACAATATTATGCACACACTGCTCATGGCATATATCACATGCCAAAAAACTAAACTTCCGGGACATGATTTCCTTTGTTATCATGCAATAGCCGATCAACCGCATCTTAAATTCAAGCTCTCGTGTGACTATCAGACAGTCAGTGGTAATAAGGACCTTAGGGTGCGCCAGATCTCCCCCTAGTTCTTTATCGGAAAAAAGATCCTCCCCTAGTGCTTGAGCTGCTCTGCATGCATAAGCTTACAAAGTCTCAGGGTCCGTCATCCCTTCTAAAACAATTGCTAGTGCTCCAAGGTACAAGCCATTTTCAACCCTGCATACAACTCCAACAACACCTCTGTTGAAGTATTGGCTACAGCTGCATCACAATTCACTTGAGCATTCGGCGATCGCTTCCTGTATGAGATTATGATTGCACGATGTATTGCTTTTCTTCCATAGGCACGTATATATGATGTACAAAGGTGGTCATGGACCTCAACTATACAAGAAACTAGGAGGTGGGTCCAATACACAATATTCACATAACACATATACTCCACACCCCCCCTCCCCCCCCCCCCCCCCCCCGCGCGTAGTCGAAGCGGCACCGCGGCTAACGCAAAGACTGGGCCGGAACTCCTCAAATGACGCCGTATGCAAGCCCTTGGTCATGATATCGGCAAATTGTTGGGAAGTAGGGACGTGTAAAACACGAATATAGCCAAGAGCCACCTGTTTCCGAACAAAATGAATATCCAACTCAATATGCTTGGTCCGTCGATGATGCACCGGGTTAGCGACAGGTAGACCGCCGAGACGTTGTCGCAGTAGACCACCGTGGCACGGTCAATAGGGCAAGAGAGCTCCTGAAGCAGCTGGCGAAGCCACGAACACTCGGCGACGGCGTTGGCCACCGTAGGATACTCAGCCTCAGCACTGGAATGAGAGACCGTAGGCTGCCGCTTGGATGACCACGAGATGAGTGAGGGTCCAAGATAGACACAATAGCCCGAAGTGGAGCGATGAGTGTCAGGGCAGCCCATCCAGTCTGCATTGGAGTAGGCGGTGCGGGCGGTGTCGGCGGAGGCGTGAAGTATAATGCCAAGATCCATAGTGCCACAGATATAGCAAAGAATCCGCTTGACGACAGCCCAGTGAATGTCTCGAGGAGCATGCATATGAAGACACACCTGCTGCACGGTATATTGGATCTCCGGTCGAGTTAGAGTGAGGTACTGGAGAGCACCAACGATAGACCGATAGAAAGCAGCATCCGAAGTAGGAGAACCATCCGTGGCAGAAAGCTTGGCCTTCGTATCAACAGACGTAGCGACGGGCTTGCAGTTAAGCATGCCGGCGCGCTCCAGGAACTCGTGAGCGTACTTCCGCTGATGAAGAAAGAAGCCATACGGACGGTGCACCACCTCGACACCGAGGAAGTAGTGCAAAGGACCCAAGTCCTTGATGGCGAACTCAGCGCGAAGACGAGCTGTGAGCTGACTGAGGAGACCAGCCATACATGCTGTCAGGATGATGTCGTCGACATAGAGCAGCAAGTAGGCCGTGTCAAAGCCCTGATGATAGACGAAGAGCGAGGCGTCTGAGCGGGTAGAGCGGAAACCAAGCTGGTGGAGAAACGTCGCGATGCGCTGGTACCAAGCGCGCGGAGCCTGCTTGAGTCCGTACAAGGACCTCGAAAGCAGGCACACGTGGCCGGGAAGCGCTGGGTCAACAAACCCGGTGGGCTGCTGGCAGAAGACCTGCTCCTCGAGGTGACCATGGAGGAAGGCGTTGGAGACGTCCATCTGGTGCATCGGCCAAGCACGGGAGACCACAAGGTGGAGAACCGTGCGTATCGTGCCGGGCTTGACGACCGGAGCGAAGGTGTCGGTGAAGTCGATCCAGCACGCTGTCGGAAGCCACGAACGACCCAGCGCGCTTTGTAGCGATCAAGGGTACCATCAGGACGGAGCTTGTGTTTAAAGACCCACTTCCCGGTAATCACGTTGGCGTGCCGGGGATGGGGAACAAGCTGCCACGTCCGGTTGCGCAATAGGGCGTCAAACTCCTCTTGCATCGCAGCCAGCCACTAGTAGAAAAGGGGCGAATGGTCCAGGCCGGTCCAACCCATTAGTCCCGGTTCAGTCCAGAACCGGGACCAATGGGGGCATTGGACCCGGTTCGTGAGCCCCAGGGGCCGGCCAGGCCACGTGGGCCATTGGTCCCGGTCCGTCTGGACCTATTGGTCCCGGTTGGTGGGACGAACCGGGACCAATGGCCCTCGCTCATGGCCCACCACCATTGGTCCCGGTTGGTGGCTCGAACCGGGACCAAAGGCTTCCCTTTAGTCCCGGTTCATGCCACCAACCGGGACTAAAGGGTTGGTCCTCGTTGCGGCCAGAGTTTAGTCCCACCTCGCCAACCGAAGGGGAATCAGACCGGTTTATAAGCCCCTCCCTCTCTGCCTTATTGAGCTCCTCTGAAAATGAAAATAGATGCCCTTATATAGGGAATTTAGCCTAAATTCATACGAATTTCTCGTGAAATTTGTTATGAATTTAAGTTGAATTTCCTCTATAAGCGCATCTATGCTCATTTCTGAGTAGTTTTTTATATAGTTTTTTTTCTTTTCTGCTATATTTATTTTTTTTCTTTTTATTTCTGAGTTGTAATAAGTCATTAAAAATAAGTATCTATGCTCATTTTTTAGTAAAGTTAATCATAACTATTTTTTCTTCTATTTATTTTTGAATTGTAATAAGTCATTAAAAATAAGCATCTATGCTCACTTTTTAGTAAAGTTAATCACAACTTTTTTTTTCTTTTTTTTATGAGTTGTAATAAGTCATTAAAAATAAGCATCTATGCTCCTTTTTTAGTACAGTTAATCACAACTATTTTTTCTTCTATTCATTACTGAGTAGTTTTTTATATAGTTTTTTTTTTCTTTTCTGCTATATTTATTTTTTCTTTTTATTTCTGAGTTGTAATAAGCCATTAAAAATAAGCATATATGCTCCTTTTTTAGTACAGTTAATCACAACTATTTTTTGCTTCTATTCATTTCTGAGTAGTTTTCTATATAGTTTTTTTTTCTTTTCTGCTATATTTATTTTTTTCTTTTCATTTCTGAGTTGTAATAAGTCATTAAAAATAAGCATCTATGCTCATTTTTTAGTACAGTTAGTCACAACTATTTTTTGCTTCTATTCATTTTTGAGTAGTTTTCTATATAGTTTTTTTTTCTGTTCTGCTATATTTATTTTTTTCTTTTCATTTCTGAGTTGTAATAAGTCATTAAAAATAAGCATCTATGCTCATTTTTTAGTAAAGTTAATCACAACTATTTTTTTCTATTCATTTCTGAGTAGTTTTTTATATAGTTTTTTCTTTTCTGCTATATTTATTTTTCAATTTTTATTTCTGAGTTGTAATAAGTCATTAAAAATAAGCATATATGCTCCTTTTTTAGTACAGTTAATCACAACTATTAAAAATAAGTCATTAAAAATAAAAAAGAGGCGCAATGCTCATTAATTTGCTTCAAGCCTTTCGGAATAGTGTCAACTGCACTGCACATAGCTCCGTGCAGTCTACCCTATTCCTCAATGCTTGAAGCTAACCAACGTGCAGATGAGCATTGAGCCTCTTCTGCATCGTCTCTGCACTCAGGGCTTATAAACAGCTGCGAGTGCCTCTCGCTTGGTGAGGTGGGACTAAAAAAACAGCTCCAGAAAGAATCAACTAAAAAACAGCTGCAGAAAATAAAAAAGTAATTAGACGGGTCCATTGGTACCGGTTGGTGGCTCCAACCGGGACCAATGACCCTCTTTAGTCCCGGTTGGTGGGCCTAACCGGGACCAATGTCCCTCTTTAGTCCCGATTGGCGGCGTCAACCGGGACCAAAGGTCTTCGTTTCCCGCCCTTTGGGCTGCTGAAAAGAGGCCTTTGGTCCCGGTTGGCGGCACCAACTGGGACTAAAGGAGGCATTGGTCCCGGTTTGTGCCACGAACCGGGACCAATGCCTTTGCTATATATACAACACTTAGCGCGCCATCCTCCTCTCCCGACTTCGATCTCTCCGGCCTCTCCTCCTCTCCCGTCGCCGCGTCCCCTGCCGCCACCTCGCCGTCGCCGCCCCGCCCCGACGCCGTCGCCGCCCCGCCCCGACGCCGTCGCCGCCCCGCCCCGCCCCGCCCCGACGCCGTCGCCGCCCCGCGCGCCGTCGCCGCCCGCCCTGCAGCCGCCCCGATCGACGTCGCCGCCCCGGCCCGCGCCGCCTCGACGCCGTCGCCGCCCCGCGCCGCACCTCGCCGTCGCCGTCGCCGTCGCCGGCTGTGAACAACTTTTTATATTTTTGTTAGATTTGTTTTTAGATTTTTTTGTAGTTCATAGATTTTTTTTTGTTAGATTAGATGTGTAGTAATTTAGATATGTAGTTCATATTTTGTAATTTAGATTGTGTAATTAATTTGTTCATATTATGTTAGATTTTTTTTTCTGTTAATAGATTTTTTATGTTAGATTTTTTATGTTAGATTTTTTTTCTGTTTGATTTGTTCATATTGTGTAATTTAGATCTTTTTGTTAGATTAGATGTGTAGTAATTTAGATATGTATTATATTATGTTAGATTTTTTTTCTGGTAATTGATTTTTTATGTTAGATTTTTTATGTTAGATTTTTTTTCTGTTAGATTTGTTCATATTGTGTAATTTAGATGTTTTTGTTAGATTAGATGTGTAGTAATTTAGATATGTATTATATTATGTTAGATTGTGTAATTAATTTGTTCATATTATTGTTAATAGATTTTTTTGGTGATATTTAGATTGTGTAATTAATTTTGTTCATACAATTTTAATGATTTTTTTGTTCATAGTATTTAAAAAAAGGAAAAAAGTTAAGAAGTAGTTTATATATAGTTGAACTAGCTACTTTATTTATTTATAGTAAGTAATTAATTAGTAGTTAAACTAGATAGTTGATTTAATTAATAAAACTACTTTATTTAACTATATATAGAAGTAGTTCCCGCATCGACGTCGGCGATGCCTATCCCGCATCCTCGTCGTCGTCGACTCGGCGGTGGAGGCTTGCTTGATCAGGGCCAAGTTCGGGACTGGGCTCCGCCGGGCTGGTATTGGGAGGTGCTACCTTCCGGGGGACGTAGGTTGGTGAGGGGGCAGCCCGTTGTTGACCCGATCCTTGTTTGGTGGCGGTCGCGTGGGCTAGTGACGGTGCCGAGGCTTCCGGACACCGGGAGGTGGTACGTCACCGTGTCAGCGAGGAGGACGAGCACGTCCGTCGCTACATGGTTTCATTGGAGGGCAAGTTCGGCAATACCGGGCAGGTTCTTCAGGGATCTCACTGGAGCTATGATCCTGTGATGGTTCCTTATCTTTGGGTGTCCACCGCCCGCGTCGATACCCGTCGGGCGCTACGGTTCTAGTTGTATTAGTGATAATATTAGACGATGTACGGACACCAAGAGATGATGTACTTTTGCTTATAATTATTGAATGCATGCTAATTTGAATACTACTTTATTTTATGATTTGGTTTTGCTTATTTTATGATTTGGTTTTGATTATTGAATGGTCATATTGGATAAGTTCTCCTTCATTCCCGTGTGCTAGACAATTTGATGTAATAATGCACTCGGGAATGAAAGGAGGAGCTACGTACATCACCGATAGTCAACCCATGATTAATAATAATGATCTAGTTTAATATTTGAATTATGAACATAGGCCGGAAATGTCGTACTCATCGGACGACGAAAACCGCCCGGGGGAGTGCGACTGGTGCCATGACGACCGAGGTATTTGCGACAGGTTCATTGAGCTGGACAAAGATCGTCGCTTCAGCATTAAGCTCGAGGAGACCTTCGATGTTCATACGGTACGCAACCGACGATAATAGTTTTTTTCGTAATTAATCATAACTTCAACTATTTTAATCATAACAATATTTTTCATCTTTTCCAATTCGACTAGCTTATCCCATGCTTTGCAAGACGCTATGTCTTGGAGAGGATGGGTTTTAAAGACCATGAAAGTTTTGAAACCAAAAAAATTATCCTAAGTACCCATCATGGTGTGGATTTTCAAGTAAAGTTGTACAATGCTCAGAGTGTAACCCATTTTGGTTGCAAAAATTGGGAAGCACTTTGCAAGATGTATGGTCTTGATGAGGGTATGCATGTCACCATGGATCTTGGTGATCCTACAATCAAGCAAGAGAGACCTTCGAATTGGATCCTTGTGGATACACCTCCAATTCTTCCCCATGTGAGCTTAACATAGTTATTAAGTAATTTATATTGTTTATTTCAAAATAGTTGACAACTTATCTCCATTGACAGCTTATTTTCATTCTTCAAAGAATGTGCGGAAGATGTTAGACAGAACGTACTCCACCGAAGGCTCCGAATTAACTTATCAGGAGAAAAATCATCTGGTCGGATTTTGTACTGATCTTGAGAATTACAATATCTACAATCAAACTCCTCAACATTATGGTCAATACGTGCCACTAGTGCACGTGTTGAACTACGGTAACTACCATGGAGATACCCTGATAAGATTATTTTTTACTATTACAACATCCGTGCATCTTTTTGCACACTTCTAAAACTAGTACATCATTGCTAACTACGAAGTTATTACTATGTTTTTCAACAGATAATCCCGAATGATTGTGTGCCTCATCTGATGTATACGCATGGTAGCCTTCATGTTTTGAACATACAACCAGGTCGTCCTACGAATCTCAACTGTCCATACCGGGTTTCTAAAAGAAGTGGAGACATAACAATCAAAGAATGGAAAAAATGTATGGACAGTCGTAAGGAGCTTCTTGGAAGCAATAAGCAGCGAAGGGCAAGAATTGGAGACAGGATGATCACCATTCTTCATAATGGAGAGTCAGGGTCTACATTGTTTTATGCTATTTTACCTTAAGGGTGTTTAGGTCCTACCTGATACTGATGATCATGTGCTAAGAACAATTATGTAGGGTTGGGTTCGATGACTATGAGGATGATGATCGTATGACTTATTATTAATAACGAGTAGAAGTTGTATGATGATGCATGATTAGTAGGACTTGTTATTATATATATATGATGATGTATGATGCAAGCATGCATGAGCATGTTATATCTGTGGGTGCAATGAACATAGCAGCAGCGTTGATAAACCAAGGACGAAGATATAAGAGAGGACACTTCTCTCTATTAGCTAGCTATAATAACAACCTAAAAATAACCCCCAAAACCCCTAAAGCAGCCACTTTTGTAAAAAAAATTGACTTTTGGTCCCGGTTGGAGCCACCAACCGGGACCAAAGGCCCCCTGACTAGGCTCGGCGCACAGGGCCACGTGGAGGCACATTGGTCCCGGTTCGTGTTTGAACCGGGACTAATGGGTGGAGGTATTAGTAATGACCCATTAGTCCCGGTTCATGAACCGGGACTAAAGGCCCTTACGAACCGGGACTATTAGGTGTTTTTCTACTAGTGATCCAGAGTGGGTCACGAAGAGCGGCTCGAACGGAGGACGACAACGGTGATGGCTCAGAGGTGGACGCCGCATGGACGTAGTCATCCGAGGCGTAGCGCAAGCTCGGGCAAAAAATGCCTGTACGGGCGCGAGTGATCGGACCGGCCATAGGCGCCGGGGGTGCTGAGGGGGCCGCGGGCACCGGGGACGCAGGGGGCGCGTGCGACAACATCGGGGGCGCCGTGGGGGGCGCGGGCACCAGTGGCGCCGGGGGTGCCGCAGGGGCCGCGGGCGCCAGAGGAGCCGCGGGGGCCAACGTCTAGGGCGCCGGGGGCGCCAGCGCCGTGGCTGTAGGAGACGCCGCATGCGGGGGGCACGCCTCAAAGCCAGGGCGGTCCAAGAGAGGCGCGCGAGCGCCCTGGGAGGGGCGTCGAGGAGCCCGCACCAGTGGCGGGAGGAACAGCCGGGGGTACCCGGTGAAACGGAAACACATGCTCATCAAAGTAAACGTGCCGGAAAGTGAACACACGGTGAGAGACGGGATTGTAGCATCGATATCCCTTAGAGTTGGAGGGGTTGCCGGTGAAGATGCAAGTGACAGATCGAGGTGCAAGCTTGTGAGAAGAAGTGTCGGCAGTGCTGGGATAGCAAAGGCACCCAAAAATACGCAAGTCGTCATAAGACCGGGGCGTACCAAAGAGAAGATGGTGAGGTGCGTAGTTCCACCGTGGGCGGTAGGGTCTAATGTTAAGAAGAAGTGATGCAGTGGCGAGTGCGTCCGGCCAGAAACGAGGCGGCACGTTGGCATGAACAGGAGCGTGCGAACGCAGTCATTCAGAGTGCGAAGGACGCGTTCGGCTCGACCGTTCTGCTGTGAAGTGTACGGGCATGTGAGGCGGAAAACTGTGCCGTGATGCGACAAAAAGGTGCGGAAAGCGAGGTTGTCAAACTCTTTTCCATTGTCCGTCTGAAGCGCAAGGATGGGACGCCCAAACTGCATGCGGACATAGGAGTAAAAGGCCATCAAGGTAGAGAGTGCATCCGACTTTCTGCGCAAAGGAAAAATCCACACATAATGAGAATAATCATCAAGAATTACCACATAATATAAATAGCCCGAGTTACTGGGAACCGGAGAAGTCCACACATCGCTATGAATCAACTGAAAAGGAAAAGAAGAAATGGTGGTGGAATTATTAAACGGCAAGCGAACATGTTTGCTGACTCGACAGGCATGACAAGTGTGATCCTCGATCTTATTGCAACTAAAACTGAAACTCCTAAGATAGACGCCAGCGGAGAGAGCAACCGGTGCAGTGGTGGTGGATAAAGGCGAGTGCACCGGATAGAGCTCGTCGAGGCTGTCACATCGGTGAAGTACCATCCTGGTTCGAGCTCCTTTGACACGAAAACCAAGCTCGTCAAATTCAACGGTAACACAGAACGGAAATGAGATTCTTAATAAGATGAGGGGACACAAGTATGTTAGACAAAGATAACGAGTAGAAGTAGAAGGAAAAAAAGTGTGCCCAACATGTGTGATAGAAAGTGTGGAACCGTCGCCGACAATGATGCGGCGGTCGGTGGAGACAGGAGTGAAGGAGGCAAGGTTACCAGGATGAACTATCAACAAAAATAGATAAGCAAAAAGAAATTTGACAAAAGATTTGGTCCAGAAAAACTATCAACAAAAATGAAAAAAAAAACAGCTAGGAAGCTTCCCAAAACTATTGGAAAGCTTCCAAAAGCTTCTCAAAACCAGAACGAAATCCTGGCCTGATACGATCCATATATGGGTCAACCCATTTGGTAGCGACCGGGATTGCCTGTAACTTGCATGACGCGCAGAATAGGAAATGCATTGAGGAGCTCGTTTAGAAGTTGAAGGGCCTCCTGTGCATGGCTTATTGGGCTAGCTTTGTGGTAATAAACAAGGGCTACCTTTGTGTCATTGTTTTAATGGGCTAGAAGGCAACTAGGCCCTTGAATGCCTCTGTCTTTCTAAACTGACAAGTCAGGAAATACTAGAAATATACAAGACTACGAAGGCACGAAACGAATAATCATGAGTGGACATGACTAGAAATATACATGACTATGAAGGCACGAAACAAATAAAAGTAAAACAAAAAATAGATAAGCAAAACGAATAAGCTTAGTTCCGCACCTCCTGCATCACACCACACCGCCAACCAGATGCCCACCAGGCTACCAAGAGCAGCTCATTTATTTGTAGCAGGTTGCCAACAGCAACCTGCATCACCGGTTTAAAGGGAACATGTAGACCATGCCTTATCCATCACGCACGACACAGCTCCTCTTCCACTCATCCTGCTTTTCTAGTTCATATCCATGGCTAGCTAGAACTCGTCCATGGTGATATGGAGCCCCTTTCAGGAAAAAATAAAAATCCCCTGGCCCAGCTCATAGCTCCTTCCCTCTCACTCCTCTTCCCCTTAGACATTTTCTTTTGTTCTTGTGATTGAGCAACTTTGTGGCGCTGTGCATAGTTCAAGACAGGGAAGATAGACTAGTTTTTCTACGTGAGGATCCAGCTCTTCTTGTTCAGCTAATCATCTAATTAGTATTTCCATTAAGGTCTGCCCTACTTGTGCTATGTAGTAATCACCACTTAGTTCCTGCTGATGTCATCAATTAGATATAACTCGCTATGAACTACTAAATGGTGGTTAGTTTAGCATCAAAACTTGTATGAATTCGATTGCTTAAGCATTTTTTTCGACATTCATGCACACGACCACTACTAGGGAAAACCTTATACACAGAACTTTAGCAGTAGCGTGTGTCAAAGAAGCACGCTGGTGCTAAATAGTAGCAGCGAGCCTGCCGAAACCGCGCTGCAGATAATGTCGTAGCAGTAGCGCGTCTCGCTGAATACACGTTACTACTAAAATTCTCACGGCTTAGCCGATATGGTACACATAGTAGTAGCGATCTACATGGAACCGCGCTACTGCTACTTTCTTTGCAGCAGCGCGTTTTTATCTAAACTCGCTACTACTAAAGGATATAAAATTAAATGAAAAACAAATAGAAAGGTAATTTAAAATGAAAGAAATAGAAGAAGGTGAAAGGAAAAAAATAAAATGTGAAGAAAAATAAGTGAAAAAGGGAAAAAGGAGAAAGTTGTAGCAGTAGCGCGTATCGCAGAACGCGCTGTAGCTAATGTAGCAGCAGCGTGCTTTCAGGAACGCGCTACTGCTACTTCTGACTTAACCACCGCGTTCGTCCTTTCCCACGGCCACTTCCCCCAAATCGAACTCCTCCGCTCTCACCGCCGCCGTCGCCCGTCGGTCGCCGCGCGCTCTCCGCACACCCTCTACGCCGCCCCGACCCCGGATTCAATGCCGCCCCCGCCCCCGACCTCAACGCCGCCCCGGACGCCGCCCCCGACCTCAACGCCGCCCCGGAAGCCGCCCCAAGCCTGACCTCGATGCCGCCGGACCCTCTCTTGCCGCAGGCACCCGATCGAGGTGAGCACGCCTGCTCCCTTCCCTCCCCTACCTCTGCCTAGATAGGGTTCTTCAAATTTTAGTTGCATCAAATAGTTAGGGTTCTTCTATGGGTGGAAATGAATTGGATACAGATGCGGCTGGGATTTTTTCTTAGGTGATGTTTTCTTAGATGATGAATAAACACAAGTGTAATGCATAATAAAACGAGTAAAATTTGACCTTCTTCTATTTAGTTAGTAAGAACTAGTTAGTAAGAACTAGGTACTAATTAGGTGATTTTTTCGTTAAAGCAATTTTTCCCGCCTCGACGTGGACGATGCCTATCCCGCATCCTCGTCGTCGAGTCGGCGGAGGACGACACCTGCTTGACCAGATTGGCCATGTCCGGGACTGGGCTCCGCCGGGGTGGTACTGGGAGGCGCTACCTACCGGGGGGCGGAGGTTGGTGAGGAGCCAGCCTGTCGTTGACCCGAACCTTCTTTGGTGGTGGTCGCGTGGGTCAGTGACGATCCAGAGGCTCGAGGACTCCGCGGAGGTGGTGCGTCACCGTGTCAGTGAGGAGGACGCGCACGTCCGTCGCTACTTGTTTGCGTTGGAGCACAGGCCGTTCTCCAATACCTGGCAGGTTCTCCGGGGATCTCACTGGAGCTATGATCCCGTAATGGTGCCTTCTCTGTGGGTGTCCACCGCCCGCACCGATACCCGTCGTGTACTAGAGTTTTAGTTGTATTAGTGATGTTATATGTATGACACTATTCATGATGTATTAGTGATAATATTCGATGATGTACTAACGCATGAGATGATCTACTTTTGCTTATTGAATGCATGCTAATTTGAGTCCTATAAGATATTTTGAAATGTATATCTTGTGTTGCTCAATATCCAAGTGGCTGGTCATGTTTGCAGGTTACACCTTCGAGTGGCCTATGTTTTGCCGGAATGTTGATTCATTTCCGTTCCGGCAAATTTCAGGCGCTCGATATGTCCTATTTTAGCAAAGGTCATGCCGGATTTTTCCGTGAATTTTGGCATGACTTGTGCTAGAATATGTAGGAAATATCGAGTGCTCCGGATTTGTGTGTTGAGTATCTTGGTAGTTGTCTTCGATCGATTTTCAATTAATGTTTTAACTATGAACATAGGAAATGTCTGACGACGAGAATGATTTTGGTATTTGCAAATACTGCGAAGACGAGCACGGCCTGTGCGACGGAATCTTCCTAGATGATGATAGGCGCTTCAACATCAAGCTGGACGAGAACTTCGAAGTGGATACAGTAAGTCACAACGACAAGTCTTTTTTCGTAATTAAGGATGACATCTGCTTCATTTGCTTCAACTTATATTTTTTTACTATTCTACTAGCGTATCCCCTGCCATGCAAGAGTTTTTGTATTGGATAAGATAGGTTTCAGTCATAGTATGGAGGAAAAGAAAGTTTACTTGAAGACCGAGCATGATTATATTTTCCATGCGAAGTTATACAATTCAGACGACTACACCTATTTTGGATGCAAAACATGGCGAGCACTATGCAAGACTTATGCATTTGAGCCTGATATGGTTATCACCTTTGATATTCGTCCGGAAGATGATATTGAAGGTAATACCGACATCTGGGTCGATTTGCAAATGCCTCCAGTTATACCATTATGTAAGTTTCTCAACCATATTTATGTCTTTGATATTGTTTATTCAAAAATAGTTGACAACTAATTTGTATTGTCAGCTTATTTCCATGCAAGCAAACATGTCCAGCGCTTGGTAGACAGGACCGTATACTGTCCTGGGGCTGAACTCAACTGCGAGGAGCTCAGTCATTATGTTTCATGGCTTGAGGATCTTTATATTGTCAAGACAAATTTTCTTCCTGCATTTAGAAATGTTAGTACTGAAAATGTGCGACCAATAGTGTTCATAATGAACTACGGTCACATCTATTTAGGAAGGAGGTAAGATTTTTACTATTTGTCATCGGTGCATCTTTTCCATACATTATTTTGAAGTTAAACTTCATTGCTAAGTATGTTACCGTACGATGTTCTTCAACAGGGACTCCCAATGAATGTTGTGCCTTATGGGATCGAGACTAAAGGTACCATTAGTATTATTAGCTTACGGCCAAGATATCCTACAGATTACTTTAGTGCATTCAAGATTAGCGACGGATGCTTAATAGTGCAAGACTGGACCAAATATGTGATGGGGGAGCGCAGAGAAGTACTAGGGGGCAGCAAACAGATGCGCTACCCACGATTAGGAGACAGGTTCATCTGCATGCTCTAGTTTGATCGAGGAGGAGAGCTATATATGTTTTATGTTATTTTACCTAAGAGAGAGCAGCAGGAGTGATTAGCTAGCTAGAAATGAGTTTGAAGATGATGATGTGCTACACTATTACTATGATGATAAAATAGCTAGTGTTGGTGGTAATGACTATGATGATTATTATTAGCTAGTATTAGTGCTAATTAAATAAATATTGTTGGTGGTAATGACTATGATGATGATTAAATAGCTTGTGCTGGCGGATTAGATTCAAGTGGAGGCAACATGTTGTGCACATCGAAAGTACTACTAGTCCAAACTAGATCAAGTTTGGATTAGTAGTATACTTTTGACATGCATCACATATTGCCTCCACTTGAACCTAATCAACCTTCATTTAATACACTGTTATGGACATAATGATGTAAACCTCATAACAGCCGGTACTGTACCAATATTTGCATGATGGCGCATAAATACACTAAAAATAAAAAAAATAAAAAAATAGTAGTAGCGATGGAAAGAAAACACGCTGCAAGTAGATACCTTAGCAGTAGCGCAGTAGTGAACAAGAGCTGCAGCTATTTGTCCTAGCAGTAGCGCGTGATGGCACGCGTTACTGCTAAGCAATAGTTGTAGCGCCTTATTAGTAGCGCGGCCACCCGCGCTACTAGTGGGCACAAAACACGCGCTACTGCTAGGGTTTTCCCTAGTAGTGGACGGTAATATAAAATACTTAGATACAACCGCTTCTTTTAGGAGAAGATTAACTGGATTGCAACATGGAGCAGCTCATGAACTTAGAGCTTCGCCCATGAGATGAACTAGCAGAGTCCCTCCGGCAGAGAATTAATGGAAGGAGTAGACGACATCAAGAGGAGCTTCTTCTTGTAACATCTCTTATTGGATCCATGTTGTTGGCACCAAGGACAACACCCAACTTATCTCCTCACTATCGCAGTGCTCCTGCTCGCTGCTCCACTTGCATGAGAGAGAGAGAGAGAGAGGTGGAGATGAGAGACACATATCCTATCACATCTCACCTGATGTTGGACAACATTTATTGCCAATTTGTGTACTGGCCCACTCTATGTATTTACATTGCATATTTGCAACTCTATGATTGTGTATCCCCTCATATTCAATTAATCACTATATTAAGTATTCATCTCAAAGCTTCAGTGGACTGCCTGGATATCACCCTCCCATGCCACTATGTCCCAAAATACCGCGCCCCGAAAGAAACTACCTTTTTTTAATCCCATATATGGAAAGGTTGAGAAGATCAGCGCTAGAGAGATGCATATATAATTAAGGAGAGGGTAGGGTAAGTTTGAAACTTAATTACTTACTGGACGTGGTCTATGGGTGATCAATAAGGCTCATGGGTAAGCGTTCGTGTGGCCTTTGCCTTATTTGAAATCAAAAAAAATCTTCAAGGCCATATTGTTTTGGCACTGTTATGTTTTATGTTTCAAATTTACTTATGCCAAGTTTATATTATCAGAAAATCCCATTTGTATTTATATTTTGGTCACTTTTGTGTATCATTACGCACTTGACTAACGTGCAAGTTGACGAATCAAAGCTCAAATTAAGGAAAAATACTTGGATATTGCAGCATCGATGACCAACTTTATGTTTGTTAAGATGCAATATGCCAAACAGTTTTGGTGGAGCATCTCGGTCCCGATTAGGAACCCAACACTTTATAAAATTTCATCGTTTTGCATCCATAAATTTCTTTCGAGAACATATAAACAACTTCTATGGTCAAGAGGTAGCTAGCTCACTAACAACACTGGCAATGTACTTGACGAACACTTCACTGCTCGTGGGCTCATGGCTCTCCTCCTCCTCTGCACATGTTATCTATCTGTCGACGTTTTTGAAGCTAACAGAGAGTGAAATAGAACCACTCAGTAGGAAACAAGGCTTTCATTCGGGCAAGATAAGCCCATTAGTCCTGGTTCAGTCACGAACCGGGACTAATGTGAGCATTGGTGCCAGTTCGTGCGGCTAAAGGCATTAGTCCCGGTTCAAATGAGCCCTTTAGTACCGGTTTGAGACACGAACCGGGACTGAAGGGCATTGCACCCTTTATTCCCGGTTCGTGTCGTGTCTCAAACCGGGACTAAAGGTCCCATTTTCAAACTCTATCCCCCCCCCCCCTGCCCGATCGCCTTTTCAGTTTTGTAAAAAGCAAAAGAAAACGATAAAAACTTCAAAAATTAAAATTCTTTGAGATGTAGTTATGTTACTACATCTATTAGTTAGGAAAATTGAAAAACCTAAATTTGGACATGTTTTGCAAAAAAGTGTTATGAAAAAGTAAAACGGCCATATCTTTTGCATACGATGTCGAAAAACCCCGCATAATATATCAAAAAATCAGCATGAAAATCCGCATCCGATTTTTACGGCCATAGGCCGGTATGCAAATTTTTATAATCCTCAAATTCTAAAAGGAAAAAAAGTTATGCTCAAATTTTAGTTTTTTTTATTTTTTGTTAAATCTGGTCAAATTATGGTCAAACTACTTATTTAAGAAGTATTAGTGGTACTAAATAATTATTCAAGAATATTAGTGTTACTAAATAATTATTTCAGTATTTTGAATTTTGGTCAAATGGTCAAACTGTGGTCAAACTATGGTTAAACTATGGTTAAACTATGGTCAAACTACTTATTCAAGAAATATTAGTGTTACTAAATAATTATTGTTTTTTAGAATAATAGTTTCAAACTCAAACAGTGAAACGTGTGACTTCATGCTCAAGCTAAGCTCCTGAGGGTTAATAGGATCAACATCTTACTATTGTCAGAAAAACAACAAGTGCAGACTTGGAAACGAGGGGGAATAGAACCCGAAAGTTAAGCGTGCTCAGGCTAGAGTAGTGAGAGGATATGTGACCGGCCGGGAAGTTAGATGATTTGAAATAATGAGGGGTGATTAGAGATTAGAGGTTAAATTGAGCAGTGATGAGTGATGATTAGAGATTAAATTGTAAAATAATTCAGAAATTTGAAAATCAGAAAGAAAAAAATTAAAATAAAAAATTCAAAAAATAAAATTTCGTAAAAATAAAAAATTCAACAACCGGGACTAAAGGTGGAGCTCCAGACAGCGACCACGTGGAGGGCCTTTAGTCCCGGTTCGTATAAGAACCGGGACTAGAAGGAGGGGGGGGGGGGCTTTAGTACCAACCCTTTAGTCCCGGTTCCAGAACCAGGACTAAACGTCCTCTAAAACCGGGACAAACGGAGCTTTTTATACTAGTGACTATTGACTAGATTACCGGTAGGGCCGAGCCAACGTGATAGAGCTATCGCAAACGGCCCCTAACGGAAAACCAACTATGTCAGCACAATTCACGAGCGGATTTGAAGCGACAACAAACCAAGACATAAGCTACTTAATTTTCCAGACGAGTATTATTCTGACCCATTTGCGAAAGCATCTTGCAGTGGGTTCGTCGTTTGACTGCAAAGCCCCTTGCACCGACCCCACTACCTAGACGAAACGTATACCCAGCAACAATGGGATTTCCTATTTTGTACTAGTGAGATACTCTAATTTCACTGACATGGTTAAAGTAAAGAATGTTGCTTTGTAAAATTGACTTAGTTGTACATAATATTAATCAGAAACACTAACGCCCACACGTGTGGGCGTTTGCATCTCGCCCACACGCGTGGATCCGCGTTCATTTGTGGTTGCACCAATCTTGGCATGTTTGTGGTGCCACGTAGGACTGGGCTGGTGTGTGAGCATTTACCAGATCGCCCACACATCCATTTCACCACACGGAGGGGCCGGTGTGTGGGCGTTTAGCAGTTCGCCCACACGCCAGTTTTCACTCACGCACAAGGGCTGGTGTGTGGGCATTTGCCATCTCGCCCACACACCCGTCTCCTCTCCCACACGCAAGCTACCAGTTGCCATGTGTTTTGCAGTGTACATGGCAACTGCCCTAGTGTGCTTGTAAGCAGATGGCAACTCTCTTTTTTTACCCGATCATGTCAGTTGCCATGTGTTTTGCGGGGTACACGACAACTGCCTAGTGTGCACGTAAGCAGATGGCAACTCTTTTTTACCCGAGTTGCCATGTGTTTTTGCATGGTACATGGCAACTGCCCTAGCGTGCACGTAAGCAGATGGCAACTCTTTCTTTCACATGGCAATTGTCCTAGCGTGCTTGTGAGCACGTGGCAACTCTCTCAACTGCCTAGTGTTAGTAGGTGGCAACTCCTAAAGTTTTGAAATCATGTCAACTGCAGTAGACCAGACCATACATGGCAACTGCAGTTGAGCAACCATGGCAACTGTAGTTGTCCGACATGGCAACTGTAGTTCAGCGACATGGCAACTGCAGTTAAATGAATATGGAAGAGGGTTCAGACCATGGCAACTGTGGGGACACTGGTGACTGTCACGCGGGGCGCGCGGGGAGGCCTGACGTACGGGCGTGTGGGCATTATCTATTTTGCCCACACGTAGGCATGTGAGAGGGACCGCGAGGAAAAAAAAGAGGCGTGTGGGGCATTACTTGTTTTGCCCACACGTAGGCGTGTGAACTGATCTTCTTAAACACCACACAAACTATGTGGGCAGACCCCTTAACGCCCACACGTGTGGGTGTTATCGGCGTTCATATTAATATATCATCTTATATTGGTAAATGTAACAATTCACCGTAAATAATTTTCCCTCAAATGTTTCTCCACTAGTTTATGCTTGATTCCTGGTTCAACCATCTACTCTATTTGAAATTCTGATTATACATACAATTATTCATTTATTTTTGCGGCCGGAAATCTGCACACACAGTGCATATAGCCGGCAGAGTCAGTGTTCAAAGTCCTAACCACCGCGCTTATGAATTTCTTGTGGACAGACACGGTACGAGGGAAGTTGACATACATGAGCTCTGCACTGCACATGTTAATTTGTTAGTGCTCTTTTAAGCACGCAAGTCAAGTACTTCAACGTATGAACAAGCTAAGTAGTCAACGAACAAGCCGCACAAAAGTACAGAGTAGATAACAGACCAGCGGTTGGCAATGCCATTTGACTCTGAATATTGTATGAGAATAATATAAACGAACTTGCACGATCAACTATTCCGCAAAAGCCTTCTTTTTATCAATTTCAGAAGCAACGTGCATGTCTACATTCTTTGTCACAAGTTTGATTAAAATTTGAGGGATCTTCGGATCGCCAACTCTGAAGTGCCAACGGCTTTGCCAGCTGATATGCATACCTAATGACATGATTAGGCTGGCACCATGATGCTTACGTACAGTGAACAAGGTCCTTCTCCTGTTGCACTAACCATTACATACTATTTGGCTGTCATTGCCTGCATATTTTTGTTTAGACTGAAGTCTATGGGGGGCTAATAACAGAGTGGGATTCCACTTACCTAGCCCACGATGTTGTGCTAGGATGCGACATCCGCGCAGAGGCTGCACACGGCAGAGATGCAACAACCGACTAGTTGGCGATTTTCATATTTTTATCACTTAGTCATTAATTTTGCAAGCGTAATGCCGGTCTCACTGGTCTTAATTTTGTGACAACACTTTGTTGAGGATACAGATCCTAGTGGCATAATCTACCAATAACCAAACATATCTTCACCAAAGAATTTGCTTGAAACAGAACTGACATGCCAACCTAAATTTTTGCCCATAAAAGTTGTTCTTCCACTTTACAAATTTAATCTTATTAACTCCTTGGAAACTAGGTAGCCCATATCTCTAACAAGCCTAACAATCCAGAACAATGAAGTGAAAATAAGACAGTTATTTCGCTCATAATGTTCTGTTAGAAAAAAAATGTATTGTGATAGCAGGAGCCATGCTTGCTCAGACAGCCATATTAGGAAATTTCAAAAACTGACACCTTATCTGTAGCAACCACACGTGTATCAAAAAAGAGGTGGATGTTGCCCCTATTCCATAATTTGCATAGTAAACTGCATATTTTGTAGAAGTTTCTAGTAAACCAAATATAGATCAATGCATGATGAAATAATGATTTTGTTTTGCAGATTTGTACCAGACTTCTGAATAGAAACTTATAGGATCCCCTGTTCATAAGGCAACCTTTTGAAACCATGCATAAGGAAAACACATCAGAAGTGATAATTAACTAATAGCATGTACATAACTTTTCATGTTATATCTAAAATGGATATCTTTTGTGACCGTAATGCTAGTTTATACGATTCTGCAGGTAAAAAAAAGTTATGTAAAGTGGAAACGACAAGAATTAAAACTTGATTCTCTTTGCATAATTGAAAATAATACATGATTTGCACACCTTCTGAAGTTACTAGCTCATTTTTCACTCAAGTGCAAAAGTAATGGTCTTGCACAATCGAACAGATTGCATTTGACAGTGATCCATTGTGGTGTTTTCTTTTAAAGTTCTTACCAAGAAATGATTCATGTAGCGTCGAAACCATGTTAGAAGTTGCTAAAACTCAAAGCATGTAATATGGTGCCCCCATCATGAATTACTAGCCAGTGACGGCCGCAAAACCCATCGGTGACTGTATTATTATTTGTTCATTACTAAAAAGTGATGATGGCATAGTGAAAGAGTGTGGTTTTCTGTAGCTCAGGCTACACGGTACCCCTTATCTTTGCCATCCATTTATGCATCAAAATCCGTGCAGACACATTTGTCTTTTTTGTTTCTCTCAAACGACACAACATATGAACTTTAACTTTTGCAGAACAACAATACATTCTAACTACAATCTAGGAAAAAAACTTTCAGATTTTTTCATGCATTTTAAATACTTGAAATAATATTTTTATTCAAAGAAAATCTCATTTTGTATATTTATATCAGACCAAAAAATCTGAAAGTTTTTTCACACATTGATGTTCTAATGTTTGTTCGATCTGCAAAGTTTGAAGTTCATATGTTGTTTCGTTTTCGAGAAACAAAAAAGAGAAATCTTCTTGTTGTTAGTTAGTTGGAGAGTACGGATCTCAAAGCAAGGTTGGAGGGTTGAGGATAAGAGGTTCCATATAGCCTGAGCTACAAAGAAACTTTGTGCATAGTGAAATCTTATGTGGACTTGTCCAAAATTACACATCCACGGAATACCAATTATCTCTGACCTTTCCAAACGATATTAGGACTACTCCCTTCATTTTTATATACAAGGCCACAAACTCAGATTACATGTACCAAGGTACAATACATGCATCCGTCTTTGTGGGGTCAATACTAGCCAGAAAATGAGAAAGCGCCCATTTCTGTCTGGTGTTTTCCATATGTAAGTACTTACGCTCAATATATAGCTTCTGGATTGCCCAACATTTTATGATGGAAAATTGTGACACTTAGGAGTTTGCAGATTTTTATTGCGCTCATATGGGTCAAGGCAGCGGGAGCACCGCTATCAGACCACGTTGCATGTCTCTTTTACCTTACATCAATCTCCTTGTGTTGTTGCCTCTCTTCTAGTCCAAGCTTGCTACCCCGTCTTTCTTCCCCTCTTCTCATGACTCCGTTATTGGATCCGCCACCAAGATTTTCCATTGTATTATCCTCCATCGCCTATCCTATATCACATGTGGTGGTCACATCACCACCCTTCCTATCATAAACCACTACATTGACACATTTCGCATTGGCTGTTGCCTCTAGCTGTCAGGTATCTAAGCTGGACCACTGCTAGAGAAGACACTAGCCATATTAGACAGAACTGACACGCGAGCAAAAACTAAAAGGTCAGTAAATTGGTGGAAAAATTGCCAACAAAAATTATCATCGTTAGAGCAACGGCAATATGTTAGTGCAAGCTTAGACTTACCAAAGGCTACGATGCATCAGTCCATGCAATGGCCGAAGGTTCCTCCTTTTTCCGAACAAAGCTTAGACTTGTCTATACGCTTGATCAAAACATACTTAACATTTGAACTTAGAATGTGCAATGCATACGCACCCACATTTTCTCGATGCAAGATGCAAGTCAACTTGTGTAGCCTTGTTATTTTATCCTGAGTTTTTTTTTAGTGTACCCTGACATATAGTACTCCCCCGTCCCGAATTAGTTGATGTATCTACACACGTTCTGTTAGATACATCCGTATCTAGGCAAATCTAAGTCAACTACTTTGAGATGGAGGGTGTATGTCATAAATAAACCATTAATTATCATGTCCAGCTGACTACAGAAAGGCTTACCATCACCACCCAGGTCTAGTGTTACCTCTTCACGGGAAAATAAAAGTCCAACATGAATAGAATCACAAAATTGACATTTTATCTCTCTCTATATAGATCAAATTTGGGTCTAAATTTTGCAGGATTGTGAGAGCACATCTTAGACACTAACTCAACTTAGAATATGCAGTGCATATGCACCCACGTGGTTATTGATGCAAGATGCAAGTCATACCTGGGTAGCTCATTTATTTTAATCACTAGTTTTCTAATTAGTATACCTTCATATAGTACTCCTACATCTTAATTCAAGCATCAATACTCCATGTTCAACTCATTACCGACACGAATAATTATTACAATCGCTAGCCAGGTACAGTGTTACCTCTTCATGAGAAAGAAAAATGTAAAATTAATAGTGTCGAACAAAAACACAAGACACATTTACGGCTGATTTTTTCCCACTATTTGAGGATTAGATTTGGGTTTGAATTTTTGAGATTGTAGGAAGTTTGGCACTATTAGATTTGCCATTGTACAACGGTATCACGATATCAGCTAAAGGGTGGTATCGTTGGGAAGAATATCCGGTGCACAAGCTTATGGTGCTATCGGTGCACCGAACTCATGTTGCACATTTTAAATGTTAAAAATATTATAAAAATAGCACATTCACACAACATCAATGTAGGTTGTTACAAAATCTCAAGTGAAAATTCAAAACATAGCACGCAAAACAAAAATGAAAAATTTAACACTAAATAGTACATAACATAAGTTGGGCTTTACATTTGGCCCGTTACCAAATTGATGTCAAAATTTTCATTTCTGTATGTCAAGAAATGTTTCAAATTTTCATACGAAGTTTTATGACAACATACATTGATGATGTGTCAATGTTCTATTTTTTTCAGATTTTTCAAAATGTCTATGGCATCCGGTGCACCAGTAGCACCACAAGTATGGATGCACCGGATACATTCCCGGTAGCATTGGATATGTACAGGTTGTATTGCAGCAGTGTGCATCTTCTTCTTCTTTTTTTTTTTTTTTTTTTTGCGGGTGAGCAGTGTGCATCTTAATGATGCATAGGTTGGGGGTTTCAACCTCCTCTTTGGTTCTTGTTGGAGCAATATGAACAAGTAACGTCCACCTAGACTTGCCTTTGCGTTGACCAAAACATACTCTACATCTGAACTTAGAACGTGCAACCCATATGCAACCTCATGCCACATGGTTGTTAATGCACGACGCAAGTCAACCCTGCCTAGCTAGCATTGTTATATCATCCTGAGTCTTCTGATTAGCCTACCTCCATATATCTTCACTAAACCAATAATTCTCCACCTCCCACTACCGACAGCGAGAATAACCATCACCAACCTCCAACCAGGTGTACATGTTACCACCTCTTCATCGTCCACTGACACAATGACACCATCCAGGTACATGTTACCTTACATTCTTTTGCACTAGATCCGGCTGTTGGATCCAGTAATCATTGCTTACCACCTGTTATTAAGAGTGAGACAAGCTTAACGGAGATGTGGGGTTTGAGTAAGGACGGTCAACGGGGGAGACAACACATGATGACGAGGTCTTATATAACGAGGACGGAAGGAGCAGGAGAAGCAGAACAGAGCTAGAAGAGCACACATGGCGACAAGAATCAAAATGCTCTTGTCTCTTGCCATCTGTGCCGTGCTCGCACTCGTGCACCTTCCGTTCACCACGGCTGGCGGCGGCGAGGGGGCGGCGCCATTCGACTACAAGAAGGCGCTCCACAGCAGCCTCCTCTACTTCGAGGCGCAGCGATCGGGCCACCTGCCGCACAACCAGCGCGTCAAGTGGCGCGGCCACTCGGGCCTCGCGGACGGCCTGCAGCAGGGCGTGGACCTCGTCGGCGGGTACTACGACGCCGGCGACAACGTCAAGTTCGGCCTGCCGATGGCGTTCACGGTCACCATGCTATCGTGGAGCGCCATGGAGTTCGCCGACGATATCGCGGCCGCCGGCGAGTGGCGGCACGTGCTGGAGGCCATCAAGTGGGGCAGCGACTACTTCGTCAAGGCGCACACCGAGCCGTACGTGCTCTGGGCCGAGGTCGGCGACGGCGACACCGACCACTACTGCTGGCAGCGGCCCGAGGACATGACAACGTCGCGGCAGGCGTACAAGGTCGACCGCGACAACCCCGGCTCAGACCTCGTCGGCGAGACTGCGGCCGCGCTGGCCGCGGCCTCCATGGTGTTCCGCCGCTCCAACCCCCACTACGCACAAGTTCTCCTCCACCACGCCGAGCAGGTGCATAGACATATATATGCAACGCCATTGTTATCACTTTGTTATCGGTGAAACATGCAGCTCTGTTTACTAACGTGTAATGTTACGTCCATATGCAGTTGTTCGAGTTCGGGGACAAATACAGGGGAAAGTACGACAGTAGCATCGGCGAGGCATATAGCTACTACGCGTCGGTGAGCGGGTACGGCGACGAGATGCTGTGGGCGGCGCTGTGGCTGCACCGGGCGACCGGGAAGGCGACCTACCTGGACTACGCCGTGGACATGGCCGACGAGTTCGGCGGCACCACCTGGGCCATCACGGAGTTCAGCTGGGACGTCAAGTACGCCGGCCTCCAGATCCTCGCCACCAAGGTGAGCATCAGCTGTACATGACTGCTCAACAAATTAACTAGTTATTCTTTAATTTTATATTGCACCATTGTTTCTTCGGGAATGCACGATCGAAAATGTTTTGCTCACATATATTTCTTTAGAAAACCAAATCCCTGGACAAAATGTATTTTTCAACGTGTCGTCTCATTTTAGGTGCTGCTGGAAGGGAAGCATCCGGAGCACAAGGCGACGCTGGATAAGTACAAGGCCAAGGCGGAGCACTACCTCTGCGCCTGCCTCAACAAGAACGGCGACGCCGGCAACGTCAACCGCACGGCCGGCGGCATGCTTTTCGTCCGGCAGTGGAACAACATGCAGTACGTGACCAACGCCGCATTCCTCCTCACCGTCTACTCCAGTTACCTCACCTCCGCCGGCCAGGAGCCGCCGGTGCTGCAGTGCCCTGACGGGCCGGCGCACGCGGACGAGCTGCGGGCCCTGGCACGGGCGCAGACTGACTACATCCTCGGCGCGAACCCTGCCGGCGTGAGCTACTTGGTTGGGTACGGCCAGCGGTTCCCGCGGCGGATGCACCACCGTGGCGCGTCCATCGTGTCCCACCGCGGGGACGGCAGGTTCATCGGGTGCATGCAGGGGTACGACAACTGGTTCCTCCGAAGGGGTGCGAACCCGAACGTTGTCGTCGGCGCCATCGTCGGCGGGCCGGACCACCTCGATCGGTTCCGGGACAGGCGTGACAACTACATGCAAACGGAGGCATGCACGTACAACACCGCGCCCATGGTTGGTATCTTCGCACACTTGCACGGTGAAACGGCCATCACGGAGAAAAGTTGAACTGGAAAAGTTCTAAGATTAGTGTGCAGTTTTACTGAACTGGCCTAGGTTAGCTGTTGGAGTGTTCATGTAGAGAGTAGAGAATGCAGAGTAGTGGTGCATGTGGTTTGCAAACACGATGGATAGATTGCATGGCTGCATAGGCCTGCATTTTAAGCTGCAAACACATATCTGTATATATTTTGTAGTTCGTGTCTGCGCATGTGCTAGAAAGAGTCGGTTTTGTTTAGGAGAGAATATTCTCTTGGAGCAAAATTCTTCGTCCGTGCCTTCTTTTCTTTGTGCAACGGGCAGGGACATGAAGGTCCGAAAGCTCGCATTTATAGCAAAAAAATAAAATAAAAATTGCGGGTGCATTTATAGCAAAACTGTAACACTCCATAAAGGACCCTGAAAGAAAAGAAAAAGTGGCAAACATGTCCTTACTTTTTGCACAAAGGACCTCAAAGGTAGCAACAAGAAATCAATGGGGTTCTGCTATTGCATTCATGTTGGAGCAAATTTATCCAAAGTCCAAACTGACGGAGAGAGGTGGATAATATATTTCACTCGGAGTGGGAGGGGCTAGGCTCTGAAGTCCGTCGTCTCTTCAAGTCTAGTGCTCCATCTGGTGGTTTTGTTGTGAAGGATGATTCCAAAGCTGGTGATGCGCCTATGGCTGTTGATGTTCCGGGTTCTAAGGTCGTTCCTGAGTCACAGGTGGGGTTTGCTACTGCCGGTCAGGACACCCCTTTTCGGTTCTGTGTTCCAATGTGCCTACTTGTCCTGTGTCTCTGTCACTGTTCTGGATTGTGGATGTTCCTCAGCCACTGGATCCGGAGGTCTCGGGTCTAGTTGCCAAGAATAAATCGACCGTCAAAAAATTTTCGGCTAAGAGCCGGGCGTCCTTGGGATTTAAGTATTCGGTGGCTAGGTTGTGCAGGCGGCTGGACGCGGACCTCGACAGTGCGGCAGTTGGTGCCTCGGTTGGGTGCCACGCCCCGTCCCCGTTCGTTCTCCTGTTTCCATGGCTCGCAAGAGCCGATGAACCAAGGATGATGAGGTGCCCATGGTTGAGCCGCCGTGCAGCGGTCAAAGACGCCATTCCCTCAGGCACCCCTGATGTCCCTTCTCCGGTTCGTTTGGTTCTTCCATCTTTGCCTGATAGCCATTTAATTAGTCAATGTTTTGTCCGATTCCGGGATTGTTTTTTATTTGAACGTTGGTTCTCCTTCTTACCTCTTTGTTGTTATTTGTACCAATGAGGTGGCCCAGGCTACCATTGCTAAAGACAAGGAATGCGCGGTTACTGCCAAAGCCAAGGGGGCTAAGGTAGGTGCTGTCGATAGTGACAAGGCTGGGGATATGGAGGTTGGTGGTGGCCAACCTACATCTATGTTGTCCAAACGGGGTGCATCCAAGAGCGCTAAATCCTGTGTGGATCCATGCAGGTTGAGTCTTTGTATCAAGAACTTATCTTATAAATGAAAGCTCTTTTCTAGAACATAAGAGGTTTTGGCCCTAGGGGGCACCGGGACCAAATTAGGGATTGTGTTAAATGGCAATGTTGATCTAGTTGGTATGACCGAGACTTTCACAGCTTCTTTATATAATAATGAACTCTGCGATCGCTGGATCTGATCGCTTTGCTTGGTGATGCTTGCCGGTGTCAGGACATTCTGGTGGTATTCTCATCGGGGCTAAGCTTTATGTTTTCGACTTTGTGGATTTTGACCATGGTATTTTTAGGCCTAGTTGGTGGTACTACACAAACAGTTGAACTTGCTTTGGGAAGTTATGGTGGTTTATGTTGGTAAACATTGCATGGAAAACAAAAAAAATTCTACGCCCACGCAAGATCTATCCATGGAGATGCATAGCTACAATAGGGGAAGAGCATCTACATACCCTTGTAGATCGCTAAGCGGAAGCGTTTATCAACGCGGTTGATGTAGTCGTACACCTTCCGTCCTGATCAAGTACCGAACGTACGACACCTCCGCGTTCAGCACACGTTTAGCTCGATGACGTCCTCGCCTTCTCGATCCAGCAAGAGAGGCGAAGTAGTAGATGAGTTCCGGCAGCACGACGGCGTGGTGACAGAGGTGGTGAATCTACCCGCAGGGCTTCGCCAAGCACAACGGACGTGGACGGAGGAGGAACTAGAACTAGAGGGAGACGGGGCACCGCACATGGCTTGGGGATCATGGTATGTGTTGTCCTTTGTCGGTGTCAAAACCGGCGGATCTTGGGTAGGGGGTCCCGAACTGTGCGTCTAAGGCGAATGATAATAGGAGGCAGGGGACACGATGTTTACCCAGGTTCGGGCCCTCTCGATGGAGGTAATACCCTACTTCCTGCTTGATTGATCTTGATGATATGAGTATTACAAGAGTTGATCTACCACGAGATCGTAGAGGCTAAACCCTAGAAGCTAGCCTATGATTACGATTGTTGTTGTCCTACGGACTAAACCCTCCAGTTTATATAGGCACCGGAGGGGGCTAGGGTTACACAGAGTCGGTTACAAAGAAGGAGATCGACATATCTGAATTGCCAAGCTTGCCTTCCACGCAAAGGAGAGTCCCATCCGGACACGGGACAAAGTCTTCAATCTTGTATCCTCATAGTCCTATAGTCCGGCCAAAGTATATAGTCCGGCTGTCCGAGGACCCCTTAATCCAGGACTCCCTTAGTAGCCCCTGAACCAGGCTTCAATGACGATGAGCCGGCGCGCAGATTGTCTTCGGCATTGCAAGGCGGGTTCTTCTCCAAATTCTCTAGAGTACCTTTTGTAACGAGCAGTGTCTGGCTTTCCCATTAATGTTGCACTCCTCGGCTTCTCTGCTTTAATAATGGCTATCTCCATGTGTCGAGCGAATGCGAGAAGTCGGGGCATTTTTTCATTTGCCACCCTGACCATGTAAGTAAATCGTCTATTTAAAGAGTCGGGGATCCTCAGATCCAAATCACACCATCTCCTCCCAGCGAGTATTCATCAGAGCGCGTCCGAAAAAATCCATCCCATCATGGCCGGCCGTCGCGGCTCCTCCTCTCGCTCCCATAGCAGTAAGCCAGGCGATTGGGAGAAGTGTTCCGTTCCCCATAGCCGATTGGTAGAGTTGCAGACCTAGGGGTTTCTCCCACCTGCATATATGGTCCCCGTTCGAGCCGGACTAGCCACTTATAATGGCGGGGAGCAAGCGGAGAGTTCTCCCAACCCATCCAAGGGGGAGCGGGTATGCTTTGTCCCTTATTTGCTGAGGGGACTCGGATTTCCAATCCATCCATTCCTCCGTGGGCTCCTGGAGTTCTACGGTCTCCAGCTGCATAACTTTACTCCAGCCTCCATACTGCATATCGCGGGCTATGTCGCCTTCTGCGAGCTATTTCTGGGTTGCGAAGCTCATTTCGAGCTATGGAAGAGGCTATTCTGCCTTGTACCCCGCACTCAGGAGAGGTCGATATATCAAGTGGGCGGAGCCGAAATATGGCGCATTGCCGGGACCGGATACCTGTCCGGTACTCTGAAGAAGATGTCCGAAGACTGGACTTTGGAGTGGTTTTATATGGAGGACATCCCCCTTCCGGACCCTATTCGATTGGGTCTTCCTGAGTTTGCAAATGCCCCGTTGAAGAAACACCACACCTGGCGCCCCCGGAGCCCCTAGGAGGAAGATAACAGAGAGGTCCTTTTCCTGATGGATAGGATAAAGACACTAGCCAAATCAGGACTGACAATAATTGAGGTTATGTCAATATGTATAATGCGGGGAGTGCAGCCACTTCAATATCGGGGGAAACCCATGTGGCACTTCAATGGAGAAGACGATGCCACCCACTGCGGCCGTAAAGGTCCGGACTCCACTGCCACTCTGGCGAAAATACTGTCCGATTTGTACAAAGGAGAAGAAGGGGAGTTCATCCGTATTAAGCTACAGGATGGATTCTCCATGTACAACCCCCCAAGCTGGGTGAGCTGCTATCTTTTATTCCAGTCTTTCCCACGTTCTTTAGCACAAATATTTACCTTGTCAATTCATAGCAGGAACTGCGAAAAGCGATGAGGGAGGTTGACGGCCCGTCTCCATAGCCAGAGGACCCCAACCGGGCCCTCGACCCCGGACTTAAAGAAGATCCGGACATATTTGTGGAGCTCGTCGACAGGACATTTCATCAGTTAAGTTGCGATGGTGCCTTGGTAGCCATCATAGCTGATTATCCTGGCCTACTCCCTGTATCACATGTAAGTAAAACCGGAGTCCCAACTTCCAAGAAGGATTCCCTCTTTGCGCCTTACCCACCACACATGTATTACGTTTTACAGGGAAGGCCATTGGGACGCCGCGCCGAACCTGCGGTGACTCGTCAACAAGGGGCATCGAAGCCGGGTAGGCTTAAAAGGAAGGCGGTCAGGACCGAGACGCCGTTGCAAAGGTATGATTAAAAACCTGCTACGTAATTATCGTCGTTGAAATATAACAATGTCCATGATTTCCTGGCAGAAAAAGCACTCGTCGAACTATATCTGGAGAGCCTGCCGGCCACGCCTCCACCAACCGGACTCCGAGGCCGGACTCAAGGGCGGAGGTCAATGCGGGGACAATGCCAGATGATCCTCCTACAGAGGATGCGGATAGATTCTCCGCTACGAACTCCGAAGTGGAGAGCGCCACGAATCATAGGCGTCGGCGGGCCACACTACGCGACCTAAATTTCTCTGAAGAGGCGTTCAATGCCTTCAACTCAGGGGACGCATACATCCGAGCTGCTCAATATGGCCTCGCCATAGCCACGGACCAGTATGTAAAGGATATATGGGTAAGAAAATTTGATAAGTATGTATATCAGTAGCCCCTTAGACTTGAAACAGTTGGCACAACTGATTTAAAGATCAATTATATGCATAGGTTCTTACAGAGAAGAATACCCAGCTGTCTAAAGAGCTGGAGGATTGCAAAGCCTAGCTACGGGCCGCAGTCGCCGGAATGGAGGAGTCCAAGAAGGCCTCGTCTGGTAATACTTGTCTTGATCGAAAAGAATATACTGACATATACCAGTTAGTATTCGGCATGCATGCAAATCTAACAATAGATTCTGCAGACAATCCCGGAGGTAATCCGGAGATCGTATCGGAGGATGAACCACATGCTCAACGACAGCTAAAGGCTGGCGAGCGCGTGCTTACGAAGGTTATACGGGAGAAGAATGATCTCCAGGACGCGAAGACCCGGCTGGACGTTAAATTAAAAGATGTTCGGGCCCAGCTTGCTGACTCCGTGAAGGAGAATAAGAGGCTTCGACGCAACATTTTTAGTAAGTGCTCGAACGAACCTTTATAAAGTTCGGAGAAGAGGCGGGCTAACATAATTATGTCTATAGGTATGCTGACAGGTCGTCCCGAAGAGGAGATGCCCGGATCTGCAGGCGATCTTCTGCAAGAGCTCTCACAACTGCATGGACAAATTCGGCAGGTGATGCAGGGTGTTGCCCAGGCCTTGTGGCCATCCGCATCCCTACCCGGAGGCATGGGAGAGCTCATGGAGATGCTCAAGGGAGTGCGGCGGCGCTTCCGATTATGGAAGATATCGGCCTGCCGACAAGGTGCAGGGGAGGCCTGGGCCATGGTGAAAACACAATACACAAAATCTGACCCGAACCACATGGACGAGGTCGGACCTGTAGGGTCAGATGGGAAAGGGATCCCCGTTAGTCTGGTATATGACCAGGTAGCATTAGACGCGAAGTATTCCCAATAGGATTGTAGGCTAGACAGCCTGTTGGATGGTATAGAAGAAGAGTTTAGTCTGTCTAAGTGACTTTGTACTTCAAAGGACATATTTTGTCCCTAGCCGGATTGTAAATCATTTGTCTTGGCGGACCTTTTCGCTTCAACCTCTGGACCCAATAGTCCGGAGTGTATCCGAATACCCGCTCAGTTATGAAAAAAAGGGGCACGCGTGGAAACCAGGCGTAGGGGTCATAAGTGCTTGAATAGACAAGTAACCAACTAGCTATGTTATATTACATGGATAGTAAGAAACATCTTGCAGACAGAATAGTTCCATTAAGGGTTCCTTTCCCTGGGTATGCATGCATTAATGTGCATGTCCGAACTGTGGAAAACGACGCATGATATAAGCATCTGGGGGCATGTTTTGCAATAAGTGAAAGACATTTTTTGTTCACCGATCAAATATTCCCTTAAGAATGCTACCTTTCGGATTCACCCAGTCTGAGGTACACATACGGCTGACCCGGCAGTAACAATCGCAGAGGTGCTCCCCTTATGCCCTACCCGAATTAACGGGAACGTAGGGCATAAACACAAGAGCCAGGCAACCCAGCTAGGCCAAAACTTAAGTCATATCGATGCATATAGTGGTGAAAAAAGGTACATATGGAGGAATGACACATATGTGGTGGGCATAAAGCCCAGAAGATTATGTTAAGCTTCTATATAAGAAGCCCCCAGGTATATTGAGCACACGTAGCGCGGCAGGAGTGTGCGGTCAAAGCACACTTGAAGCTTTTAAGGCTACATATAAAAAAGAAAGAGAGAGAGAAGGTATAACTTAAAAGGGAAGACAAAGGTAAGGAGACAAACACAGAGTTCGGCACTAGGCGTAGAATCTTTGGAGTCTGGCAGCGTTCCATGGGTTCGGCTTGAGTCGATTATCTAATGCATCACGCAGACGGTACGCTCCTCCGGTGAGAACTTTATCAATGATGAAGGGACCCTCCCACTTGGGCTTGAGCTTGTCCTTTTTCTTCTCTGGTAGGCGTAGAACGAGTTCGCCAATGTTATAAGTTTTGGCCCGTACTTCTCTGCTTTGATACCTTCGAGCCTGCTGTTGATAGAATGCGGAACGGGCCTTTGCGATGTTGCGCTCCTCCTCCAGGGCATCTAAGTTGTCCTGCTGATCTAGCTCGGCTTCTCTCTCTTCGTACATGTGCACTCGAGGTGAGTCATGGATGATATCGCAGGGTAGCACCGCATCTGCGCCGTACACCATAAAAATGATGTGTATCCGGTTGTGCGATTTGGCATGGTCTGCAGCCCCCATAGTACAGAGTCGAGCTCCTCGACCCAGTGCGTATCTGATTCCTTCAAGGATCGCACTAGTCTGGGTTTGATGCCGCTCATAATAAGACCATTTGCTCGTTCGACTTGACCGTTTGTTTGAGGGTGATAGACGGAGGCATAATCGAGCTTTATGCCCATTTTGCTGCACCAAGTTTTCACCTTGTCGGCTGTGAAGTTTGAGCCATTATTGGTGATGATGCTGTGGGGGACACCGTAACGGTGTACGACCCCGGATATGAAGTCTATCACTGGTCCGGACTCGGCCGTTTTAACTGGTTTTGCTTCTATCCATTTGGTGAATTTATCCACCATGACCAACAAGTATTTCTTATTATGGCTTCCTCCTTTAAGGGGTCCAACCATATCGAGCCCCCAGATCGCAAAGGGCCAAGTTATGGGGATTGTTTGGAGAGCGGTAGGTGGCATATGGCTTTGATTTGCCAAAAGTTGGCAACCGGCGCAATGTTGGACAAGGTCCTGTGCGTCTGCCCGGGCTAGCGGCCAGAAGAAACCCGTACGGAAGGCCTTGCTTACGAGTGCCCGAGCTGCGGCACGGTGGCCGCCGAGTCCGGCATGAATTTCGGCCAAGAGCTGCCGCCCTTCCTCTTCGGAGATGCATCTTTGGAGCACTCCAATCGCGCTTTTCTTATAAAGCTCTCCCTCGTGGACCTTGTAGGCTTTAGAGCGCCGCACAGTGCAACGTGCTTCATTTTGGTCCTCAGGGAGTTCTTGCCTATTCAGGTAGGCTAAGAAGGGTTCTATCCACGGGGGCGATGACAGCCATAATCACGTGGGCCGAGGGTGTTATTTCGGTGGCGGAGCCTCCGATTACGTCGGAGTGTTCGGGATCTGGGGTTATGTTCGGTGCCGGTCTCCCCTTCCCACACCACGGATGGCTTGAACAGCCTTTCCAAAAAGATATTAGGTGGGATGGGGTCGCGCTTAGTGCCGATGCGGGCGAGGATATCCGCCGCTTGATTGTTTTCTCAGACCACATGGTGGAATTCGAGCCCCTCGAACCGAGCTGACATTTTGAGGACGGCATTGCGGTAGGCCACCATTTTTGGGTCCTTGGCATCAAAGTCTCCATTTATTTGAGATATTGCGAGGTTTGAATCCCCACGCACTTCTAGGCGTTGAATGCCCATGGAGACTGCCATCCGAAGACCATGCAACAGAGCCTCATATTCGGCTGCACTGTTGGAATCTGTGTATAGTATTTGGAGTACGTATTGGACTGTATCTCCGGTGGGGGATGTCAGGACAACGCCTGCCCCTAGACCAGCCAGCATTTTGAGCCGGCAAAGTGCATTATCCAATTGGAGTACGTGCCATACTCTTTAGGGAGTTCGGCTTCTGTCCATCCGACAACGAAGTTAGCCAGTACTTGCGACTTAATATCTTGCCGTGGTTTGTATGTTATGTCGAACGGGAGGAGCTTGATAGCCCATTCAGCAATCCGGCCCGTGGCATCGCGGTTATTTATTATGTCATTGAGTGGTACTTCGGAGGCCACTGTGATTGAACACTCTTGAAAGTAGTGTCGTAGTTTTTGGGATGCCATGAAGACCGCGTATGCTATCTTTTGATAATGTGGGTACCGTGACTTGCATGGAGTGAGGACAGAGGATACGTAGTATACTGGTTTTTGAAGCGTGAACTTATGTCCGTCTGTCTCTCATTCGATGACAAGCACTGCGCTTACAACCTGGTGTGTTGCAGCTATATATAACAACATAGGTTCGCCGATATTTGGCGCGGCTAGGATTGGATTGGTGGCCAAGAGGGCCTTTATTTCCTCCAGTCCGGCCGCAGCCGCATCTGTCCACTCGAAGTGTTCGGTGCGTCGAAGAAGGCGATAGAGAGGTAGTGCTTTTCTCCTAATCGGGAGATAAAGCGGCTTAAAGTAGCCACGCATCCAGTTAATTTCTGGATTCGCTTGAGGTCTGTTGGGGTAGCCAACTGTGACAGAGCTCGGATTTTAGCCGGATTTGCTTTAATTCCTCTATTGGAAACGATAGAGGCCAAGAGCTTTCCGGCGGGTACGCCGAAAACGCATTTTTCCGGATTGATCTTGATGTCATATGTTCGGAGATTGTCGAATGTAAGCCTCAAGTCGTCTATTAAAGATTCGACGTGTCTGGTTTTGATGACCACATCGTCTACTTATGCCTCCACTATTTTGCCGATTTGTGTTTCGAGGCATGTCTGAATCATGCGTTGATAGGTTGCACCGGCGTTTTTGAGCCCGAAAGGCATGGTGTTAAAATAGAAGGGGTCGTATGGAGTGATGAATGCCGTTGCGGCTTGATCGGACTCCGCCATCTTGATTTGATGGTATCCGGAGTATGCGTCGAGGAAACACAATGAGTTGTGTCCTATGGTAGCGTTGATGATTTGATCGATGCGGGGGAGGGGAAGGGATCCTTAGGGCAAGCCTTATTGAGGTCCTTGAAATTGACGCATAGGCGCCAGGATTTGTCCTTCTTTGGTACCATCACCAGGTTTGCTAGCCAGTCCAGATGTTTTATTTCTCTGATGAATCCGGCCTCGAGTAGCTTGGCTAGCTCTTCTCCCATGGCTTGTCGCTTAGGTTCTGAAAAGCGCCGAAGAGTCTGCTTGACTGGCTTGTATCCCTTTAGTATGTTTAGGCTATGCTCGGCCAGCCTGCATGGGATACCTCACATGTCTAAAGGATGCCAGGCGAAGATGTCCCAATTCTCGCGCAAGAACTCTCGTAGTGCGGCATCTATTGTGGGGTTCAGCTGTACCCCAATTGATGTTGTTTTTGCAGGGTCCGTTGGGTGGACCTAGAATTTGACTATTTTGTCTGCTGGTTTAAAAGAGGTGGACTTGGGTCGTTTGTCGAGTATCACGTCGTCCCTGTCCACTCTGGAGCGCAGCACAGTTAATTCTTTGGCTGCGAGAGCTTCGGATAATGCCTCCAGGGCTAGTGCGGCGGTTTTATTTTCGGCGCGGAGTGCTATGTCCGGATCACTAGCTAGAGTGATGATTCCATTGGGCCCAGGCATCTTGAGCTTCATATACCCGTAATGGGGTATAGCTTGGAAGCTCGTGAATGCATCCCGCCCTAAAAGGGCGTGGTATCCACTGCTGAACGGGGCCACTTGGAATGTAATTTCTTCGGACCTATAATTCTCCGGCGTGCCGAATACCACATCCAGTGTGATTTTTCCCGCACATCTTGCCTCCCGACTAGGGATGATTCCTCTGAAGGTCATGCTGCTTTGCTCAGTGCGGCTCTTGTCTATTTCCATTTTGTTAAGAGTTTCCTCGTAGATGAGGTTTAATCCGCTGCCACCGTCCATGAGCACTTTAGTGAGCCAGAAGCCGTCCACAATTGGACTAAGGACCAAAGTGGCTGGTGCTCGGACAGTTCGGAATTGAGGTTCGTCACTAGCATTGAAGGTTATGGCCGTGTCGTTCCACGGATTTATTGCTGCAACGTGGCAGACTTCGGTGAGGCTGCGGAGTGCTCGCTTACCTTCAATGGCAGACTTCGGTGGCAGATCCTTGCCGCTCTTCGCCACCTGCCGGAGTATCCAACATGCTCTAAGGCTGTGTGTTGGTATGATGTCCGGTGTGTTGTGAATATTTCATGGCCTGTTGAGCTATCCCTCCAATACGGTTCCACGCCCTGTAGAGGGCTTTGGCTTCTTTGTAATTGGATTGGGTGACTTGCGAGAGCGCACCCTTTTAGTTCGGACGAGGGGTTTAGTGAGAGCCGGAGGATCCCAGAATTTTGTTTGGGTTTTCCAGGCGCTTTCCATCGCACGGTACTTCTGTACTATGGCCGCCAAGTCGGCGAAGTGCGCTATGTCACGGCGACTTATGGCGTTGAGAATTCCCTTGTCTGTGCAATTTTTGCAAAAGAATGAGATTACGTCTTCCTCGCGACAGTCCTTAACCTTGATCATTACAAGGAGGAATCTGGCCTAGAAGTGATGTACTATCTCTTGGGGCTCTTGTCTAATGTGGGAAAGATCACTTGTGTCTGGGTGGGTGGGTAGATTTAAGTCCAAATCCTGACCCGATCTGAGACCCAGGGGCAAAGGAGCTCCGAGCTTGGCAGCTCGGACTCCGGGATGTTGCCCAATATTTGTGGCCTACTGCCCGATTCTAAGTTTGGAGCCTGGGCCATGTCCTCCCGTAAACGGGTATCCGGCTTGGAGAGCTCGGGCCCGGACATAGTTCATCCTCACAATAGAGGGAGAATCACTGCTTTGTTCCTCCACCACCGCTATCTGATGGGTGACCGGCGGAGAGTTAATCTCCCTTTGGTCGGTTTTAAGCCCGATTCGATCATAGTCCATAGCGACTCCCAGGGCGGCGATGTGATCCAAGAGCTCGTTTAGGGAGGATAGCTCCATTGGATCCATCTGCTCGATGAATTCCGAGCTGACGTGGAGGCTGTTCTTGATGACCTGAGAAGTCATCGTCGGCATGGTGGTCGAACGGGCGGTCATGACGAAGCCGCCCAGCCGGAGAGTCTGGCCTACAGCCAGGGCTCCCCCAGAGGTAATGTTGTCCTTGACAACAAGGCGAGCCATCAAGCCTTATCGTGACGGCACAGTGGAACTCTCAATGAAAGCACCAATGTCGGTGTCAAAACCGACGGATCTCGGGTAGGGGGTCCCGAACTATGCGTCTAAGGCGAATGGTAACAGGAGGCGGGGGACACGATGTTTACCCAGGTTCGGGCCCTCTCGATGGAGATAATACTCTACTTCTTGATTGATTGATCTTGATGATATGAGTATTACAAGAGTTGATCTACCACGAGATTGTAGAGGCTGAACCCTAGAAGCTAGCCTATGATTATGATTGTTGTTGTCCTACGGACTAAACCCTCTGGTTTATATAGATATCTGAGGGGGCTAGGGTTACACAGAGTCAGTTACAGAGAAGGAGATCTACATATCCGAATTGCCAAGCTTGCCTTCCATGCAAAGGAGAGTCCCATCCGGACACGGGACAAAGTCTTCAATCTTGTATCCTCATAGTCCAACAGTCCGGCCAAAGTATATAGTCCGGCTGTCCGAGGACCCCTTAATCCAGGACTCCCTCACCCTTCTCCCTCCTCTCATATATATATGGGGGAAGGAGGGGAGGCAGCCTAGGGCGCCCCCAAGAGGGCCAGCGGCCGCCCTGGGCTCCTGCCCTGGCCGCACCCGCACTTTGGCACCTGGGGAGAAGGCGGGAGGGGAGGCGCCCCCCTTCCTTTCTCTCATGTGGAGGGGAAGGCAGGAGGGGCTAGCCCTCCCCCCTTTCCTTCCCTAGGCCGGCGGCCTGGAGGTGGGGCACACCAGTCCCTTGTGGGCTGGTGTCCTTATCTCGTGGGCCCAATAAGCCCAATAACTCCTCGTGGCCTTCCCGAAACACCTTCCAGTGATCCGATTAATACCGGGTGCATTCCGAAACCTTTCCGGTGACCAAATAGAATTGTCCTATATATCGATCTTTACCTTTGGACCATTCTGAAGCTCCTCGTCATGTCCATGATCTCATCCAGGACTCCGAACAACATTCGGTCACCAACTCACATAACTCATATAATACTACATCGTCAATGAACGTTAAGCGTGCGGACCCTACGGGTTTGAGAATGATGTAGACATGACCGAGAAGCTTCTCCGGTCAATAACCAATAGCAGGACCTGGATGCCCATATTGGTTCCTACATATTCTACAAAGATCTTTATCGGTTGAACCTTTATGACAACATACACAGTTCCCTTTGTCTGTTGGTATGTTACTTGCTCGAGATTCGATCATCGGTATCTCTATACCTAGTTCAATCTCGTTACTGGCAAGTCTCTTTACTCGTTCCTAATACATCATCTTGTAACTAACTCCTTAGTTATTTTTCTTGCAAGCTTCTTGTGGTGCTGTATTACCGAGAGGGCCCAGAGATACCTCTTTGATACACGGAGTGACAAATCCCAATCTCGATCTAGGCCAACTCAATAGACACCTTTAGAGATACCTGTAGAGCATCTTTATGATCACCCAGTTACGTTGTGATGTTTGATAGCACATAAAGTATTCCTCCGGTATCCGCAAGTTGCATGATCTTATGGTCGAAGGAATATGTATTTGACACTAAGAAAGCAGTAGCAATAAACTGAACGATCATATGCTATGCTAACGGATGGGTCTTGTCCATCACATCATTCTCCTAATGATGTGACCCAATATTAAGTGACAACACATGTCTATGGTTAGGAAACCTTAACCATCTTTTGATCAATGAGCTAGTGTAGTAGAGGCTCACTAGGGACATGGTATTTGTTTATGTATCGACACATGTATTTACCTTTGCAGTCAATACAATTCTAGCATGCATAATAAACATTTATCATGTTGAAGGAAATATAATAATAACCATTTTATTATTGCCTCTAGGGCATATTTCCAACAGTCTCCCATTTGCACTAGAGTCAATCATCTAGTTCACATCGCCATGTGATTAACACCCAATGATTACTAAGATGTGATCATGTTTTTCTTGTGAGAGAGGCTTTAGTCAATGGGCTTGCAATATTCAGATCCGTGCGTACTTTGGAAATTTCTATGTCTACAATGCTCTGCATGGAGCTACTCTAGCTAATTGCTCCCACGTTCAATATGTATCAAGATTGAGACTCAAAACATGGCATACTTTATAGAGCCTATGGCTAAGGCATAGGGAATGACTTTCACCCTTTCTCTTTCTTCTGTCGTGGTCGGTCTTTGAGTCTTACTTAACTTCACACCTTACAATATAGGCAAGAACCCTTTCTTTGACTGATACATTTTTGAACTTCTTCAAAACTTTGTCAAGGTATGTGCTTTGTGAAAGTCCTATTAAGCGTCTCGATCTATCCCTATAGATCTTGATGCCCAATATGTAAGCAGCTTCACCGAGGTCTTTCAATGAAAAATTCTTATTCAAGTATCCTTCTATCCATCCAGAAATTCTATATCATTTCCAATCGGCAATATGTCATCCACATATAATATCAGAAATGCTACATAGCTCCCACTCACTTTCTTGTAAATACGGGTTTCATCGTAAGTCTGTATAAAACCATATGCTTTGATCACCTCATCAAAGCATATATTCCAACTTTGAGATGCTTGCACCAGTCCATAGATGGATCGCTGGAGCTTGCACACTTTGTTAGCACCTTTAGGATCGACAAAACCTTCTAGTTGCATCATATACAATTCTTCTTTTAGAAACCCGTTAAGGAATGCAGTTTTGACGTCCATTTGCTAGATTTCATAATCATAAAATGCGACAATCGCTAACATTATTCAGGCAGACTTAAGCATCGCTACGGGTGAGAAAGTCTCATCGTAGTCAACCCCTTGAACTTGTCGAAAACCTTTCACAACAAGTCGAGCTTTGTAGACAGTGATATTACCATCAGTGTCTGTATTCCTTTTGAATATCCATTTATTCTCAATGGCTTGCCGATCATCATGCAAGTCCACCAAAGTGCACACTTTGTTCTCATACAGAGATCCTATCTCAGATTTCATGGCCTCAAGCCATTTGTCAGAATCTGGGCTCATCATGCCTTGTTCATAGTTCGAAGGTTCGTCGTTGTCTAACAACATGACTTCCAGGACAGGATTACCGTACCACTCTGGTGTGGTACGTGTTCTAGTCGACCTATGAGGTTCAGTAGTAACTTGATCCGAAGTTTCATGAACATCATCATTAGCTTCTTCCCTAGTTGGTGTAGGCATCACGGGAATGGTTTTCTCTAATGTGCTACTTTCTAATTCGAGAGAAGGTACAACTACCTCATCAAGTTCTACTTTCCTCCCACTCACTTCTTTCGAGCGAAACTCCTTTTTTAGAAATGACCCATTCTTAGCAACAAAGATCTTACCTTTGGATCTGTGGTAGAAGGTATACCCAATAGTTTCTTTACGGTATCCTATGAAGACGCACTTCTACGCTTCGGGTTTGAGCTTATCAGGCTGAAGCCTTTTGACATAAGTGTCTCATCCCCAAACTTTAAGAAACGACAATTTAGGTTTCTTGCCAAACCACAAATAGTTCATACGGTGTCGTCTCAACGGATTTAGATGGTTCCCTATCTAACGTGAATGCGGCTCTCTCTAATGCATAACCCGAAAACGATAAAGGCAAATCTATAAGAGACATCATAGAATGCACCATATCTAATAAAGTATGGTTACGATGTTCAGCCACACCATTATGTTGTGGTGTTCCAGGTGGCGTGAGTTGTGAAACAATTCCACATTGTCTTAAATGAAGGCCAAACTGGTAACTCAAATACCAGGGTTGTTGCCCCCCAACTCCGCTCCCCCCAAAAAGGAAATACCAAATCTCATAATGTAAAAGAGGAAATACAAGGTTTATTCCACGTATATCAACTTTTACACGAACTAAAGCCAACTCCAACCGTCAACCCCAAACGGATGTCCGTTTTGTTTGGATTTTGTCTATTTGGGTCGGCCAAATGAACACAGTCGTCCGGATACGGTCGTTCGGCCATTTGTTTGCCCAACCGGCCCGCCGCATCCCAAATTGTCAAATTTGACCCAAATAAAACTCAAATAGACATTGCACATATTTTGAAAACATTAATATAAACATAACATCCAAAAAAGTCCAATCCACCACATTGCTTACTAAACTAAAAATTTAAACAAAAATATAAAAAGGAAGATAATCCCGTCACAGCCGCGGCCGCCGTCAATTCAGGAAAAAATATTCTCCACAAGGCATGGCAATTCTTGAAGAACCCCTACTATCTTTGCACCATGGAAAATAGTTTTTTTGTATGACTTTCCTGGCAAAACTAGATAGTGGACCAAGGCAAATCCATTTTTTTGTTATGCTTTTTATGTGATGACAGTTTCACTTTCCTATGTTTTCTAAAATGGTGGCAATTAATTCGGATGGCAAAATTTATAGATTTTTTGCAAAAAAATTAACATGTTCCAAAAAAAGTGTTTGCGATGGTAGCCACAAACAAAAATGTCATGGTCAAATACAATAAATTTGCCATGGTCAAATACAACCAATTTACTATAACATCCCAAATTTTCAATTTGGAATGTTATCATCATTGCATATCATATTTTATTGCATTTTTGGTTGATACTAAAAATTCTACGCAACTCCAGGACCCACGGAGAGAGTTGGGGATTTCGTTATTTTCATCTTTGAGTTTTCTCAAATTTTGAAAAGGGGATCATTTGATTTTAATTATTTTTCTCTTCGAATATTTATTATATGAAAATAAAGGAGAGGGGATAAAAACGACTTATCCAAAATAAAGAAATATTGAAGGGAAAATATTAAAATCAACTAAGTATTTTATTCGGAGTTTTATCGCTATTATATTAGAATTAGGAAAAAAATGTGTTTTTCAAAAACTGCATTATAGGCCCAAATAAATGTTCACTTTGTCTGCTATATTTTTAGAGGACGGGGAAAATTTATTTTAGGATATTTGGAGTCCGTTTAGTATTTCTTTTAATCGTTTTTCTGCGCGTCGGAATATTTATAAAAAAAGTCAAACCGACCTGCGGGCCGTGGGTGACCCGGACTCGCCGACGCCCGGGCCTTATAAGCCGCCCCACCCTTGCCCCGCAACCCGCCCCGCCAGCCCAACCCGCCGCCGCCGCCGAAACCCTAGCCTCCGCCAGCCGCCGCTGCCGCGCCTCGCCGTCGGTGCTTGCCGCCGCCGCTATCACCCTGCGCCGCCGCCACCGCGGTCGGACCTTGCCAGCGTAACCCGCCGTCGCCGCCTGTACCGAGGTAGCCGCCGGTTTATTTTTAAAACCGTTCGGTTTTATTTCGAAAACCTAGATTCGTTTTTTAGATTAGATCGGTTCGATTTTTCCAGGTTTAGTTAAATAGCTTACGTTTGTCCGTACGTTCACTTTAACGAATGGTGTTCAACCGTTAGCCGCAGACAGTGAACGTTCGTTCGTTAGCCTGTTCGTCAGTTTTTCTTTTTTCAGGGTTTTTCCGCGATTATTTTCGATTGTGATTTCTGCCCTGATCTTCGTTTTAGTTTATCTTTTCGCTCGTTTATCTGAACCAGGCGATTCAAGCGCCTAGATCTTTGTCTCGAAGCCCTCTTTCTCACCAACTTGAATAATATTTTGGTAATTTAAAATTTGACTTTATTCCAGATTAGTAAATGGATCTTGTTTCTTTCACAGTTTGAGTTCCGTTGCTTAGTTTGATTTGATTCTTTTTGCAAAGCGGAGTTCTTAAGTTGAACTTTCTGTTTAGATTTGTCTTATTTGAGTTTTACCCATGCTTCTAGTTGATTGCTTATGTATGTATCTGTTTGTTTGTGATAGAGTACCCGGAGTGCGAAGCGTGCTACTACGAGTCTCTAGGTTTCACGGATCATCAGCAAGGCAAGTAACACTTTGATCATACCTCTTTACTACCCAGTTTTATTGTATTAGATCAACCCTCAAACATTGCATGGTTAGGATCTGATTAATATGTGGGTTTTGGGAAGTAGATGATGAGTTAAAACCTATTGCCTGTTTATTATCAAACCTTTGGGAGTTACTTCTACATTATGCTCAGGACTGCTATGCTATGCTCGTAGACATGGTTTGGATGAGTGTATCCATGACAGATGTGAGTATTTCTAATTAATGGTTAACTTAAGGTGGCTACTTAAATACACATCTGGGTGGATTGCTTGAGGCACCCTAGAGTACCCAGTCGTTTTCAGGGCACCTGGAGAATCCAATGTTGTCCAAGGATATCCTGGAGAACCTGTGAGATCATCCTACGGTCCGCCACCCAGACTCAAAGGGATCATAAGTTTATTCGTGCTAGAAACTTCCGTGTGCAGCCACAAGCTATTATGGGCTCTAGCATAGTTGAGTATGCTGCATGACCTCTTTCGGTGGTGGGCTAGCAGATATAGGGGAAAATAGGTGTAACTGTCCACCCAGAGTAAAGTGTTATTGTTTCAGAAAGACTGTGTCTTGAATCTCCGACCATGGATGTATTCGAGTCTTGTAGGGAAAAGTGTGCAAACCTCTGCAGTGTGTACAAACTAATCATGGTTAGCCGTGTCCTCGGTTATGGACATCTTGAGTATCTGGTTCTTGGATTATCATGTTGATCTCATCACTCTAAATATAATTTGATTGGGTATAATGATGATGTTTAATTGGGATTGAGTTGGAGGAACCTTCTCAATGTTTATCAACCACCATGATAGTTAAATAAAATTTATTCCTTTGTTTTAGGGAAAAATTGGCTTTATGCAAAATTGTAACCATAGAGCTTTCCACTAGCCATATATGCATGTAGTGATAGCATTCATTATGTTCATTACTCTATGTGTTACATTGCCAACATATTCCATGTGCTGACCCGTTTCGGGCTGCAACATTCATGTTGTAGACTTTTCAGACGACAAGTAAGGTGCCATAGGTCGTTGTCTTTCACTTAGCTATGCCGTTGGAGTTGATGGACTCACTTTATCTTCCAAGTCTTACGCTATTATCATTTTTAGATGGCCTTAAGCCATATTATTTTATTAAGTTCTCTTTTGAGACATTCGATATAATAAGTGTGTGATTACTACTCTGTTATAAATCCTTGAGTACTGTGCGTGTCAGCATTACCGATCCAGGGATGACACTGATGCACAAAGACCGGACTGTTTGAGGTCTGGTCGCTACAAGATGGTATCAGAGCACATGCTGACTGTAGGACACGACCACTAAGCTAAAACCATAGGTCGCTCCTCTCTTCTCATTTCTGACTCCTCTCCCTTTTCTACTATATAGGATGGCGGATGCAAGGAACAAGTTCACACAATCGGATGAAGATACACCTTTTGGACGACACTTAAAGGAAGTTACTAGATACCTGAACATCGGAATACCAAGCTTCACCGGGACCTACATCGCCACTTTACCAGAAGAGGTGTGTTGGATGATTCGAGTTCAAGTTCCAGGAAGGACGTTCATGCCAGTCACTAAGCCCATAGAGTTTTCCTTTGATGCACCAACCTGGAGTCTAGGAAAGAGCATGGCAGCCCACATCACCATGGGGCGCATTGGAGAAGTTTACCACAAGGATCTTAAGGATACCTATCTATCAGATTTGTGGGCCCTGAGATGAGCAATGGGAGATGATCAGCACCAGGAGGGACAAGTCTATTATAGCTTTCATCCAGGAGTTAAACCAGCACATTCGTTGCTAGGAGAACCAGATGTGCGCAGGCATGATAGATCTGAAGAAGGCAATGACAAGGACCACGGAGTTGGAGGAAGAACTCAAGTCCACATGCGATGGATATGAGGAGGAAATGACGATACTCATGGAGAAGAATGACGATTTGACAAGGAAGCTAGGAGTATTCATGGGAGACCCCGCGCCAGGAGGAGAAGACAACGATTTCACTTGTCCAGAGAACTAAATCATCATCGACGACACTGACACAAACCCCGACGATAGCGATGATGGATATGTTGATGAAGCTGGAGCAGATATCATGGAGTCTTCCACCGTTTAAAACTTCTAGACGACCACCATATTAGTAGTAGTATGCCCCCATGTATATAGCATAGTTCAAGCACTTTTGTAACGATAGTTAGACCGATTGTATGCCCTTTTTTGAATTGATTGGAGTGATATGTTTGTGTTTGTCTCATGTGCATATGGGTAGTGTTTTCCCTCTAGATCTCATTCTATTCTGTTTTCTTATCTTTTCTAAACCCTCAGATGCCTCCGAGACGTGAAAATGGATTTGCTTTCCCACCCGAGCTCACCCAGTTGATCCAGCAGTAGAATGCCTTGATGCAGATACTAGTCCAGAATCAGAACTAGGGGAACAACAATAATAACCCACCACCACCACCTGTTGATCACTTAGCCCGTTTCTTAAGGTTGAATCCAACAGTGTTCTCTAGTAGCACCGAGCCGATTGTTGCAGATGATTGGCTCCGCGAGATTGGAAGGGAGTTGACCACTGCAAGATGCACAGATGTGAAGAGAGTGCGCTTTGCCGCACATCAGCTTGATGGACCCGCAGCATCATGGTGGGAGAATTTCACAGCCACTTACCCCATCGACACTGTCACATGCAACCAGTTTCAGCAGGCTTTTCGCACTGCCCATGTTTTAGATGGAGCTATGGCCATGAAGAAGCGCAAGTTTCGCAACTTGCGCCAAGGAGGACGCACAGTGGGCCAGTATCTGGACGATTTTAGTAGTTAGCACGTTATGCCCCGGATGACGTTGCTACGGATGCAGCTAAGTGATACGTCTCCAACGTATCTACTTTTCCAAACTATTTTGCCCTTGTTTTGGACTCTAACTTGCATGATTTGAATGAAGCTAACCCGGACTGACGCTGTTTTCAGTAGAACTGCCATGGTGTTGTTTATTGTGCAGAAAACAAAAGTTCTCGGTGTTGGGGAACGTAGTAATTTCAAAATTTTCTACGCACATGCAAGATCATGGTGATGATATAGCAACGAGAGGGGAGAGTGTATGTCCACGTACCCTCATAGACAGTAAGCGGAAGCGTTAGCACAACGCGGTTGATGTAGTCATACGTCTTCACGATCGACCGATCCAAGCACCGAACGTACGGAGCCTCCGAGTTCAGCACACGTTCAGCTCGATGATGTCCCTCGAACTCCGATCCAGCCGAGTGTCGAGGGAGAGTTCCGTCAGCACGACGGCGTGATGACGATCTTGATGTTCTACCGGCGCAGGGCTTCGCCTAAGCTTCGCGACGATATGACCGAGGTGGAATATGGTGGAAGGGGGCACCACACACGGCTAAGGAACGATCCGTAGATCAACTTGTGTGTCTTTGGGGTGCCCACCTGCCCCCGTATATAAAGGAGCAAGGGGGGAGGCCGGCCGGCCCTTGGGGCGCGCCAAGGAGGGGGGAGTCCTCCTCCTACTGGGAGTAGGACTCCCCTTTCCTAGTCCAACTAGGAAGGAGGAAGGGGGAAGGAAAGAGGGGGAGAGGGAGAGGGAAAGAGGGGCCGCGCCCCCCTCCCCTTGTCCAATTCGGACTCCCCTTGGGAGGGGGCGCGCCACCTCCTGGGCTGCTGCCCTCTCTCTCCCCTCAGGCCCACTAAGGCCCAATACTTCCCCGGGGGGTTCCGGTAACCCCTCCGGCACTCCGGTTTTCTCCGAAATCACCCGGAACACTTCCGGTGTCCGAATATAGTCGTCCAATATATCAATCTTTATGTCTCGACCATTCCGAGACTCCTCGTCATGTCCGTGATCACATCCGGGACTCCGAAAAAACTTCGGTACATCAAAACTTATAAACTCATAATAAAACTGTCATTGAAACGTTAAGCGTGCGGACCCTACGGGTTCGAGAACTATGTAGACATGACCTAAAACCATTCTCGGTCAATAACCAATAGCGGGACCTGGATGCCCATATTGGTTCCTACATATTCTACGAAGATCTTTTATCGGTCAAACCGCATAACATCATACTTTGTTCTCTTTGTTATCGGTATGTTACTTGCCCGAGATTTGATCGTCGGTATCCAATACCTAGTTCAATCTCGTTACCGGCAAGTCTCTTTACTCGTTCCGTAATACGTCATCTCATAACTAACTCATTAGTTACATGCTTGCAAGGCTTAGGTGATGAGTATTACCGAGAGGGCCCAGAGATACCTCTCCGACGATCGGAGTGACAAATCCTATTCTCAAATTATGCCAACTCAACATGTACCTTTGGAAACACCTGTAGAGCACCTTTATAATCACCCAGTTACGTTGTGACGTTTGGTAGCACACAAAGTGTTCTTCTGGTAAACGGGAGTTGCACAATCTCATAGTTGTAGGAACTTTGTATAAGTCATGAAGAAAGCAATAGCAGTATACTAAACGATCAAGTGCTAGGCTAACGGAATGGGTCATGTCAATCACATCATTCTTCTAATGATGTGATCCCATTAATCAAATGACAACACATGTCTATGGTCAGGAAACATAACCATCTTTGATTAATGAGCTAGTCAAGTAGAGGCATACTAGTGACTATGTGTTTGTCTATGTATTCACACATGTATCATGTTTCCGGTTAATACAATTCTAGCATGAATAATAAACATTTATCAGGATATGAGGAAATAAATAATAACTTTATTATTGCCTCTAGGGCATATTTCCTTCAGTCTCCCACTTGCACTAGAGTCAATAATCTAGATTACATAGTAATGATTCTAACACCCATGGAGTCTTGGTGCTGATCATGTTTTGCTCGTGAGAGAGGCTTAGTCAACGGGTCTGCAACATTCAGATCCGTATGTATCTTGCAAATCTCTATGTCTCCCACTTGGACTTGGTCCCGAATGGAATTGAAGCGTCTCTTGATGTGCTTGGTCCTCTTGTGAAATCTGGATTCCTTTGCCAAGGCAATTGCACCAGTATTGTCACAGAAGATTTTCATTGGTCCCGATGCACTAGGTATGACACCTAGATCGGAAATGAACTCCTTCATCCAGACTCCTTCATTTGCTGCTTCAGAAGCAGCTATATACTCCGCTTCACATGTAGATCCCGCCACGATGCTTTGTTTAGAACTGCACCAACTTACAGCTCCACCGTTTAATAAAAATACGTATCCGGTTTGCGATTTAGAATCGTCCGGATCAGTGTCAAAGCTTGCATCGACGTAACCATTTACGACTAGCTCTTTGTCACCTCCATATACGAGAAACATATCCTTAGTCCTTTTCAGGTATTTCAGGATGTTCTTGACCGCTGTCCAGTGATCCACTCCTGGATTACTTTGGTACCTTCCTGCCAAACTTATTGCTAAGCATACGTCAGGTCTGGTACACAGCATTGCATACATGATAGAGCCTATGGCTGAAGCATAGGGAACATTTTTCATTTTCTCTCTATCTTCTGCTGTGGTCGGGCATTGAGTTCGACTTAACTTCACACCTTGTAGTACAGGCAAGAATCCTTTCTTTGTCTGATCCATTTTGAACTTTTTCAAAATTTTGTCAAGGTATGTGCTTTGTGAAAGTCCTATTAAGCGTCTTGATCTATCTCTATAGATCTTGATGCCCAATATGTAAGCAGCTTCCCCGAGGTCTTTCATTGAAAAACTTTTATTCAAGTATCCTTTTATGCTATCCAGAAATTCTATATCATTTCCAATTAATAATATGTCGTCAACATATAAAACTAGAAATGATACAGAGCTCCCACTCACTTTCTTGTAAATACAGGCTTCTCCAAAAGTCTGTATAAAACCATATGCTTTGATCACACTATCAAAGCGTTTATTCCAACTCCGAGATGCTTGCACCAGTCCATAAATGGAACGCTGGAGCTTGCACACTTTGTCAGCACCTTTTGGATCAACAAAACCTTCCGGCTGCATCATATACAACTCTTCTTCTAGAAATCCATTCAAGAATGCAGTCTTGACATCCATTTGCCAAATTTCATAATCATGAAATGCAGCAATAGCCAACATGATTAGGACAGACTTAAGCATCGCTACGGGTGAGAAAGTCTCATCGTAGTCAACCCCTTGAACTTGTCGAAAACCTTTTGCAACAAGTCGAGCTTTATAGACAGTAACATTACCATCAGCATCAGTCTTCTTCTTAAAAATCCATTTATTCTCAATGGCTTGCCGATCATCGGGCAAGTCAATCCAAAGTCCATACTTTGTTTTCATACATGGATCCTATCTCAGATTTCATGGCCTCTAGCCATTTTGCGGAATCTGGGCTCATCATCGCTTCCTCATAGTTCGTAGGTTCATCATGGTCAAGTAACATGACTTTCAGAATAGGATTACCGTACCACTCTGGTGCGGATCTTACTCTGGTAGTCCTACGTGGTTCAGTAGAAACTTGATCTGAAGTTTCATGATCAATATCATTAGCTTCCTCACTAATTGGTGTAGTCGTCACAGGAACCGGTTCTCGTGATGAACTACTTTCCAATAAGGGAGTAGATACAGTTATCTCATCAAGTTCTACTTTCCTCCCACTCACTTCTTTCGAGAGAAACTCCTTCTCTAGAAAGGATCCATTCTTAGCAACGAATGTCTTGCCTTCGGATCTGTGATAGAAGGTGTACCCAACAGTCTCTTTTGGGTATCCTATGAAGACACATTTCTCCGATTTGGGTTCAAGCTTATCTGGTTGGAGTTTCTTCACATAAGCATCGCAGCCCCAAACTTTAACAAACGACAACTTCGGTTTCTTGCCAAACCATAGTTCATAAGGCGTCGTTTCAACGGATTTAGATGGTGCCCTATTTAACGTGAATGCGGTCGTCTCTAAAGCATAACCCCAAAACGATAGCGGTAAATCAGTAAGAGACATCATAGATCGCACCATATCAAGTAAAGTACGATGGTGTGAGTTGCGAAACTATTCCGCATTGTTTCAAATGTAAACCAAACTTGTAACTCAAATATTCTCCTCCACGATCAGATCGTAGAAACTTTATTTTCTTGTTACGATGATTTTCCACTTCACTCTGAAATTCTTTGAACTTTTCAAATGTTTCAGATTTGTGCTTCATTAAGTAGATATACCCATATCTGCTCAAATCATCTGTGAAGGTGAGAAAATAACGATATCCGCCACGAGCCTCAACATTCATCGGTCCACATACATCTGTATGTATGATTTCCAACAAATCTGTTGCTCTCTCCATAGTTCCGGAGAATGGTGTTTTAGTCATCTTGCCCATGAGACACGGTTCGCAAGTACCAAGTGATTCATAATCAAGTGATTCCAGAAGTCCATCAGTATGGAGTTTCTTCATGCATTTTACACCGATATGACCTAAACGGCAGTGCCACAAATAAGTTGCACTATCATTATCAACTCTGCATCTTTTGGCTTCAACATTATGAATATGTGTATCACTACTATCGAGATTTAATAAAAACAGACCACTCTTCAAGGGTGCATGACCATAAAAGATATTACTCATATAAACCATTATTCTCTGATTTAAATGAATAACCGTCTCGCATCAAACAAGATCCAGATATAATGTTCATGCTCAACGCTGGCACCAAATAACAATTATTCAGGTCTAAAACTAATCCCGAAGGTAGATGTAGAGGTAGCATGCCGATCGCGATCACATCGACTTTGGAACCGTTTCCCACGCGCATAGTCACCTCGTCCTTGGCCAGTGCTCGCTTATTCCGTAGTCCCTGTTTCGAGTTGCAAATATTAGCAACAGAACCAGTATCAAATACCCAGGTGCTACTACGAGCTCTAGTTAGTTACACATCAATAACATGTATATCACATATACCTTTGCTCACTTTGCCATCCTTCTTATCCGCCAAATACTTGGGGCAGTTCCGCTTCCAGTGTCCAGTCTGCTTGCAGTAGAAGCACTCAGTTTCAGGCTTAGGTCCAGACTTGGGTTTCTTCTCTTGAGCAGCAACTTGCTTGCCGTTCTTTTTGAAGTTCCCCTTCTTCTTCCCTTTGCCCTTCTTCTTGAAACTAGTGGTCTTATTGACCATCAACACTTGATGCTCCTTCTTGATTTCTACCTCCGCGGCTTTCAGCATCGCGAAGAGCTCGGGAATAGTCTTGTTCATCCCTTGCATATTATAGTTCATCACAAAGCTCTTGTAGCTTGGTGGCAGTGATTGGAGAATTCTGTCAATGACACTATCATCAGGAAGATTAACTCCCAGTTGAATTAAGTGATTGTTGTACCCAGACATTCTGAGTATGTGTTCACTGACAGAACTGTTCTCCTCCATCTTGCAGCTGTAGAACTTATTGGAGACTTCATATCTCTCAATCCGGGCATTTGCTTGAAATATTAACTTCAACTCCTGGAACATCTCATACACTCCATGACGTTCAAAACGTCATTGAAGACCCGGTTCCAAGCCGTAAAGCATGGCACACTGAACTATAGAGTAGTCATCAGCTTTGCTCTACCAGACGTTCTTAACGTCGTCAGTTGCATCAGCAGTAGGCCTGGCACCCAGCGGTGCTTCCAGGACGTAACTCTTCTGTGCAGCAATGAGGATAATCCTCAGGTTACGGACCCAGTCCGTGTAATTGCTACCATCATCTTTCAACTTTGCTTTCTCAAGGAACGCATTAAAATTCAACGGAACAACAGCACGAGCCATCTATCTACAAACAAACATAGACAAGCAAGATACTATCAGGTACTAAGTTCATGATAAATTTAAGTTCAATTAATCATATTACTCAAGAACTCCCACTTAGACAGACATCTCTCTAGTCATCTAAGTGATCACGTGATCCAAATCAACTAAACCATAACCGATCATCATGTGAGATGGAGTAGTTTTCAATGGTGAACACCACTATGTTGATCATATCTACTATATGATTCACGCTCGACCTTTCGGTCTCTGTGTTCCGAGGCCATATCTGCATATGCTAGGCTCGTCAAGTTTAACCTGAGTATTCTGCGTGTGCAAAACTGGCTTGCACCTGTTGTAGATGCATGTAGAGCTTATCACACCCGATCATCACGTGGTGTCTCGGCACGACGAACTTTGGCAACAGTGCATACTCAGGGAGAACACTTCTTGATAATTTTAGTGAGAGATCATCTTAAAATGCTACCGTCAAACAAAGCAAGATAAGATGCATAAAGGATAAACATCACATGCAATCAATATAAGTGATATGATATGGCCATCATCATCTTGTGCTTGTGATCTCCATCTTCGAAGCACCGTCGTGATCACCATCGTCACCGGCGCGACACCTTGATCTTCATCGTAGCATCGTTGTCGTTACGCCATCTATTGCTTCTATGACTATCGCTACCGCTTAGTGATAAAGTAAAGCAATTACAGGGCGTTTGTATTTCATACAATAAAGCGACAACCATGCCAGTTGCCGATAACTTCGGTTACAAAACATGATCATCTCATACAATAAAATATAGCATCACGTCTTGACCATATCACATCACAACATGCCCTGCAAAAACAAGTTAGACGTCCTCTATTTTGTTGTTGCAAATTTTACGTGGCTGCTACGGGCTTAGCAAGAACCGTTCTTACCTACGCATCAAAACCACAATGATAGTTTGTCAAATAGACTCCGTTTTAACCTTCACAAGGACCGGGCGTAGCCACACTCCGTTCAACTAAAGTGAGAGAGATAGACACCCACCAGCCACCTTTAAGCACAAGTGCTCGTAACGGTGAAACCAGTCTCGCGTAAGCGTACGCGTAATGTCGGTCCGGGCCGCTTCATCTCACAATACCGCTGAACCAAAATATGACATGCTGGTAGGCAGTATGACTTATATCGTCCACAACTCACTTGTGTTCTACTCGTGCATATAACATCAACGCATAAAACCTAGGCTCTGATGCCACTGTTGGGGAACCTAGTAATTTCAAAATTTTCTACGCACACGCAAGATCATGGTGATGATATAGCAACGAGAGGGGAGAGTGTATGTCCACGTACCCTCGTAGACCGTAAGTGGAAGCGTTAGCACAACACGGTTGATGTAGTCGTACGTCTTCACGATCGACCGATCCAAGCACCGAACGTACGGAGCCTCCGAGTTCAGCACACGTTCAGCTCGATGATGTCCCTCGAACTCCGATCCAGCCGAGTGTCGAGGGAGAGTTCCGTCAGCACGACGGCGTGATGACGATCTTGATGTTCTACAGGCACAGGGCTTCGCCTAAGCTTCGCGACGATATGACCAAGGTGGAATATGGTGGAAGGGGGCACCGCACACGGCTAAGGAACGATCCGTAGATCAACTTGTGTGTCTTTGGGGTGCCCCCCTGCCCCCGTATATAAAGGAGCAAGGGGGGAGGCCGGCCGGCCCTTGGGGCGCGCCAAGGAGGGGGGAGTCCTCCTCCTACTGGGAGTAGGACTCCCCTTTCCTAGTCCAACTAGGAAGGAGGAAGGGGGAAGGAAAGAGGGGGAGAGGGAGAGGGAAAGAGGGGCCGCGCCCCCTCCCCTTGTCCAATTCGGACTCCCCTTGGGAGGGGGCGCGCCACCTCCTGGGCTGCTGCCCTCTCTCCCCTCAGGCCCACTAAGGCCCAATACTTCCCCGGGGGGTTCCGGTAACCCCTCCGGCACTCCGGTTTTCTTCGAAATCACCCGGAACACTTCCGGTGTCCGAATATAGTCGTCCAATATATCAATCTTTATGTCTCGACCATTCCGAGACTCCTCGTCATGTCCGTGATCACATCCGGGACTCCGAACAAACTTCGGTACATCAAAACTTATAAACTCATAATAAAACTGTCATTGAAACGTTAAGCGTGCGGACCCTACGGGTTCGAGAACTATGTAGACATGACCTAAAACCATTCTCGGTCAATAACCAATAGCGGGACCTGGATGCCCATATTGGTTCCTACATATTCTACGAAGATCTTTTATCGGTCAAACCGCATAACATCATACTTTGTTCCCTTTGTCATCGGTATGTTACTTGCCCGAGATTTGATCGTCGGTATCCAATACCTAGTTCAATCTCGTTACCGGCAAGTCTCTTTACTTGTTCCATAATACGTCATCTCATAACTAACTCATTAGTTACATGCTTGCAAGGCTTAGGTGATGAGTATTACCGAGAGGGCCCAGAGATACCTCTCCGACGATCGGAGTGACAAATCCTAATCTCGAATTATGCCAACTCAACATGTACCGAGTGCCATGATTTAAGATCTGAACCTATTATGTTTTCATGAATATATGTGATGTATTGATACTATCTTGCAAGTCTATAGTCACCTATTATGTGTTATGATCCGACAACCCCAAAGTGACAATAATCGGGATACTTCTCGGTGATGACCGTAGTTTGAGGAGTTCATGTATTCACTATGTGTTAATGCTTTGGTCCGGTACTCTATTAAAAGGAGGCCTTAATATCCCTTAGTTTCCATTAGGACCCCACGGCCACGGGAGGGTAGGACAAAAGATGTCATGCAAGTTCTTTTCCATAAGCACGTATGACTATTTTCAGAATACATGCCTACATTACATTGATGAAATGGAGCTAGTTCTGTGTCACCCTATGTTATAGCTATTACATGAGGAATCACATCCGACATAATTATCCATCACTGATCCAATGCCTACAAGCTTTTCACATATTGTGCTTTGCTTATTTACTTTTCCGTTGCTACTGTTACAATCATTACTGTCGTGGAATTGTCACGGCAGATGTCCTAGTGTAAGGACTTAGTCATGAGGCCAACGTATCTATGCGGTAGCTTGAAGGGGTTGGTCGGAATCGAGAGACGCACGGTGGATCAACACACAAGACAAGGATTTAGACAACTTCGGGCCTTGGGAAACATCATCTGGTAACAACCCTACATGATGTTTGTGGCTAGATCTCATTATGCTCATGAGGGATTCGCCGTAAACCAACTCTCCTCTAGTTGTGTCTAGCCCTAGAGATTGTTTCTTGTTGCTTGTTCCTCTTTGGGGAGCCCTGCCCCTCCTTATATATGTTGAAGGGGCGGGTTACATGTGGAGTCCTATTAGGATTAGGACTAGTCTATCTCCAATACTAACCGGATATAAGTCCAGGTCTTAACTCCTTGTAAGACAAATATTCCTCACGCCTTTCCTCGTAATCCGGCCCACCATAGTATGAATGCGGCCTTCATGAACCGTCCATTGGGCCATCGGGTCTTGTCGCTCCTCGCACCCGCCTGCCGGATTACCAATGAGTCGTGAACCGCCAAGATCCAGGCGGTTCACCAGTGAGTCGCCACGCTCCAGCCGGGTCATACATCCAGCGGGTTACACCGCGGGGTATATCCCCGACATTAGCTCCCAGTTTTATTTGGATTTATCCATGTTAAACTGATCTTGCAAAATAACTCAAGAACAAATTTGACAGGTTGTGCTCCGGGTTAAATATTCTCCTGAGCCGGGACCTGATCATCCTTAGGTCCAATTGTCATTTCCTTCTTCTAAAAAATCCGGGTCAACAAGCCATCTTCATACTCAATTTGCTGACTTTGGTTCCTCACAGAGAAATATTGTGAAGAATAATCCACTTGAGTCGGCTTTCAAAGCGCCGATTTAAGAAATATGGGTCTTGAAATACTCATCTGATATTCAGCCGGTTTGAAGATGTAAAACTTGCCGGTTTAATATTACAAAAATTTTCAGGTTACAAAAACTGATAATTTCGGGTCATGATTGTTTCCAACACCGGTTCATGATTGTTGCCAATGCCGGTTCATGATTCTTGATGACGTCGGGTTATGATTGTTGTAGACACCGGTTCATAATGATTGGTGATGCCGGGTCTATCTGGTTTGCTCAAAACTGTAAATTGGAAGATATTTCTCCCTTATATCCATATTACCTGTAGCCCCCAAGTCATGAACCAAACAAAATGATGATTTGAGACTTGTTTCCATATAATTACTGCCACTTTGAAGAAATCCATGTTGTTTATCTCAAGTAAAAACTGAATACTCCATATATGTAGCCCCCAAGTACCGGGTTGTCATGCTTGCAGCAACCTGGGACTTGTAATTGCTTATAAAAACTCCAATCAGTGTAGCCCCAAGGGCCGGGTCATTATGCAATAATGAGCAGGGACTTTGTAAATATAATCATGTAGACTTGAGCAGTGATGTGTAGTCCCCAAGGGCCGGCTCATTATGATATGATGAGTCGGGTCTTCAATAAGATGAGCAAAAAATGACTTTGCATTAGCCCCCAAGTGTCATGGTGCATGCTTGCAGCGACATGAGACTTGCATGTAATCTCAATTTGAATAATATAGCCCCCAAGTGCCGGGTCGTAAGCCTGCAGCGATTCGGGACTATTCCTTCCATTGTAGAATATATCCATTGATAATATAATAGCCATTGCACTAAAGCGACTTTGAAAACCTTAATCATAATACTGGTTATTAATAACCATAATAAAAATTCAGCCATGTTGGCTATTCAAGATAATATAATCCGGTATGAAAACCTTATTTATTCAATATCATAATGAAAATTCAGCCAAGTTTGGCTATTTGAATAATATACCCCAATGATTTATAAGCGCCTGATTCCAATGGCGCAATCCAAATATATACTGGCGACTTATAGTCCAAAGCCAGGCTGGTTTAATAAACACTAGATAATTTATCATCATACTTGTGATTTATAGTCAAAAGCCAGGCCAGTTTAATAAACACTGGATAATTTATCATCATTTCGGCGACTTATAGTCGAAAGCCAGGCCGGGTTAATAAACGCCGGTGATTTATAATCATGCTTTATTCAACCTGTTTCTACATAAAACAAGTTTAAAGTGTCCTGTGACATTGAATCACATCGTTGGTTCACCAACTTTTGTAGTAAGGGTGATAACCCAAATCTTGAGTACTGATAACTCCTTCCATATTGCGCCGGTTTATGATAAAACCGTACCGGGTTGTGATAAACACCGGTTTATCCATATTCAATTCTTGTGACTTATAGTCGAAACCAGACCGGGTTAATAATCGCCTGATTATCCATATATAATACTGGTGACTGATAGTCGAAACCAGACCGGGTTAATAATCGCCGGATTATAACTGGTCATGTACTGACAACTTATAGTTGAAAGCCAAGCCGGGTTAGAACACCGGGTTAATTTGATGACTGATAGTCATGCCGGGTCAATAGACGCCGGTTCAACATAAAATTTATCAAAAGAGAAAAATCTTGTCAAAGGCAAATAAAACCGTGTAGTCGAGGCTTTTTGAGGGCTGCCAGGCCCAAATTCGAGGCTTTTCATGGGCTGCCAGGCCGCTGAGTTAAACCATTTTACAAAGCCTTTTAAGATGGGCCTCCAACTAACCAATCGTCGTTTTAACTTTGACAAGTTCAGGGTCTGTATAAGAGTAACTTGTCAAACGTTCGGCGGGTCATGCCAGGATTACCTGGATAGGAGTGGCATACTTGATGAAGGCAGGTTAACCCGGGGTTTTAGGTGAATACACCAGGCTTCCAAGCCGTAGGTCGATACCCAATTACAAGGGTCCTTTCATACTCCTTGTTACTTTACACAAAGAGCTCCCAAGTAACTTTGTGAGCTGTGCTCAATGGGTGCCTATGTTTGAGTTGTGCTTTGAGCAACTGAACTCTCTTTGGCCCCTTGGGTGTGAAGCTCCCAAGCTGTATTATGGCATGATTGCCAGATTAATGGACAGGACTCCGCTTTGTCAGCTGAAGCCCCCATGTGCTATATTTTTGAGCTATACTCGCCGGGTGCCTATGTTTGAGTTGTGCTGTGCAACAAACTCTCTTGGCCCCTTATGATAATATTGGCTTGATAGCTGCATCAAGAGGGTAGTAACGCTATGTTCTCTTTGGTGAACACACCTATGTTTGAACAGGAAGCCCCCAAGTGATCATATGAAGATGAGCCCATAAGGCAGGATACCCATTTTTGAACCGTGCATCAGGGCAGCAGGTCCTCTTCTGCAACCTTTAACTTTTTTGCAAGAGATAAATTTTTCTTGAACCGGGATTTTGAACCGGATATTGAGAGTGTCAGAGCTTTGCAAGAGATATTTTTCTCTTAAAACGGACCTTAAAACCAGAATCTTTATTTTCAGCCGGAATTTTTTTGACGACCTTTAAACTCGAACTTGCGAGAAGTTAATTCCTTTTTGAACCGGACATTCTTAAACCGGATTTTAGAGCTTCATAGCTTTGTGGGAGCACAGATTTCCCTTGAACCGGATTGTAAACCGGATATTTGAGAGCTTCAGTGAGACTGACTTCCCTTGAACCGGATTTTAAACCGGAATCCTTTATGATGACCCAGAACTTCTTCCTTAAGCCGGGATTTTGTAACTGTCATATCCTTTCTAAGACGGAAATTTTCTGACGGCCTTTGAATTCACATCAATATAACAGTAGCCTCCGGGACCAGGTTATCTTTCCCTCCATCGTCCTGGGCCTCTTAAATTTGCTGAAACTGGCAAGATTTGCTGAATCATGTCATCGTAGCCCCCGAGTCTTAAGACGACTCGAGGAGTTGGCTTGAGATTCTCCATATTTGGCCGTGATATAAACCGGCATAAGTTGTATATCATTGGTGTTGATAGCACGATGTAAATCCATAGAAGGTTGAGGTAATTGCGGCGGGTTATAAATGATCCCGTATGAGCCATGTCAACAACTCGGCCAATGGTTCCTTCCAACTGGCTATTTGAAGTTTAACCAAACTATAGTGGCGGCGACTTGTTTGCCTGCCCATTGAGCCACCTAGTGCAGACGGCGATTGGCAGTATATGATAAATTGCCTCCAATCTGTTGAAAGAAAACCGGGCTACCCAAGCTGTGACTTGCTTTATACTCAATAGACAGCTCATGCAGACAGGTGCGGCCCGATGTGTTGATGTAGACCAGGCCGTGAGAGACGGACAACAAAGACGATCACGGCTTCAGAGGCAGCACAGATAGCTGAGTCGGCTGCGGTGTTATAAGCCGGCGTGGACGGGCGAGTTAGCCACATCATGTTGATGTAGTGAACAACTGTTCTGCCTCAAAAACATCACAAGCCAGAGTAATTGTTCCTTGATAAAAATAATATGCGCTAATAAAATAGACCTTAGATGGATGTCACCTGATATGTTAGGCCAGAAATTATCCGCCGCGGAGTTGATAATCACCATGGTGACGCTAAAATCAATCACGGCGGAGTAGACAGATGAGTCGGCCGAGGCGTTGTAAGCCGGTGAAGGCGAGCAAGTTGTCCTCCGCGTTGTAAGCCGGTGCGGACGCATGAACCGGTCGTGAGGGAGGATGGGCAAGTCGCCCGTGGCGTTGTAAAGCGGTGCGGACGAGTGGGCCAGCCATGGCGTTTCTAAGCCGGTGCAGGAGTCCGTTGAATAAGGACGACCACCCGTGCCAAATGATGTTGGCATGCCTCCATCTCCGCGGTATAATGCCACCTTGTGACGAATAATTTTTCTGCATATAAAATACTGCAGGGCAAAGTAGTTTCGCTCGCATGAATTAATATGTGTTTAAAAATAAATAGGATAAATAGACCTGGTATTTTTCGGATGTTGATAGCAGCTTGGCCAAGGTGGCCAGGCCCCGACGACGACAGCGTAGCACAATTCTTGCCAGCCTTGACGACAAACGACTGCAGCAAGAATTGATCATCTGTTCAGATTCGACGGTGTGGCCACGGCAATCGCTCGACACGCTGGCGAGGGGCAGCTCAATAGGTGACTAATTCAGGTCCGGTTTGATCATAGGTAGCAACGGAGTGCAGCCGTGGCGTCTCAAAGGTGCCAGCTTCCCATTATCATCTCCCTCTGATGGATCCTTTTTCTTGTAAATCATCTTAGAATCCGTGTATGTACTAATAGTTTTCCAAGTAGCAATGAATACGTACTTCTTTTGGTTGGTTTGACTTTCCTTACATGTACGTGCACCATCGAACGGAGCTAGCGGGCACACGCCTCGAACATAAGCATAGACTGGCCTTTCCCTCCAGCAGGAGCTGCTCAGTAACCCAGTGGGGGCGACGAACGTCAGCAGCGGCTCATATCAGAAGTGATAGCGGCGACAGCGGCCTCACATACGGTGACTCGACGGAGACCAAACCCTCACCCGTAGAGGTGTGATGGAAACGGGCCGCAGCTGCGGATCAACCACTTATCGGCGGTTTAACAGGGGCGCTGGCTGGTGAAACGACGAGGTGGCCTGGCGTGGCAGAGACAAAGGGCGGGCGACGACACGGCAACCCGGCTTCTCAAAAGGCGGGCCTCGGCAGAAGCAAGCCGGCGAAGGCGGATCGCAGTGGCGATGCGAGCCGGTGGAGGTAACCGATAAAAACTGCATGAATGCTGATATGATATCCTCCTAGGAGCTGACGTAGTGCAGAGACGTGGTTGTACTATGTGTCAATTAAACTTTAAAATCCGTGTAGCATTAGTACTAGATGTACTTGTAGCTGTATTTAGGTGGTGTTTGTTTCTCTAGTCCTAGGACTTTTTCTAGTCCCTGGGACTTTTTGAAAAAGACTCTCAAGAAGGTGCTTCTAAGGACTTTTAGCAAAAAGTTTCAAAAAAGTTCCACCCTGTTTGGTTTGCTAGGGACTTTTTCTAGTCCCTACACCAAAAAGTCCCTGAAAACAAACACCCCCTTAGCCTCCACGTGAGGAGCTTCTTGGGGCATCCCACTTGCCACTTGTGCACCACAATCAGTAGTGTTTTTTGGGAAATTAACCGTGGAAGTAGGATCGTGGCTGGCCTGCTGCCAGTCCTTTTGTCTTGATCTGCATAAACAAATTTGAGTGCCCAAGTTTTTGGTCTTTAAATCTGGCCTCTTTTGTTTTCTCTGCTTCATCTGATTCTGACGGACAAAATAATTTTCTTTTCCTCCTAGTCCCAGTGGGTCGCATGAATCCGTAACAGACTCCTTTTTTGTGATGACAGTTAATCTGGAGTAATCGAGATGCTTCAGATTGCATTGAAACTTGAAACAAACGTGAAGATGTGGACAAAAACAGCCACAACTCGGCGGATCACAAAAAACAGCCACAATGAAAAATTGCTGGTCCGTCTCGGTGCAATTGGCGACTGATGGATCCTTGACACTTCTCCACATAAAAAATTCTTGTCTCGAACTTGGCGGATCTCCATGGCACTCGCTGCAGCCGCTTTAGTACACAACCCTAAAAACTTCCAAATCATAAATTCGTACGCGTTGTTCCGACTTGCTGGTCGACGTAGATCTTTCTGGAACTAAGTTTCTTCATCCGGAAATTTATGAACTTCTCGATCCCTGAAGAAATTCCTGCAAGAACTCAACATCACCGTGCGCAGGCCCCATGGTGGGCGCCAACTGTCGTGGAATTGTCACGGCAGATGTTCTAGTGTGAGGACTTAGTCGTGAGGCCAACGCATCTATGCGGTAGCTTGAAGGGGTTGGTCGAAATCGAGAGACGCACGGCAGATCAACACACAAGACAAGGATTTAGACAGCTTTGGGCCCCGGAAAACATCATTCGGTAACAACCCTACATGTTGTTTGTGGTTAGATCTCATTATGCTCATGAGGGAGTCGCCGTAAACCGGCCCTCTTCTAGTTGTGTCTAGCCCTAGAGATTGTTTCTTGTTGCTTGTTCCTCGTTAGGGAGCCATGTCCCTCCTTATATATGTTGAAGGGGCGGGTTACATGTGGAGTCCTATTAGGATTAGGACTAGTCTATCTCTAATACAAACCGGATATAAGTCCAGGTCTTAACTCCTTGTAAGACAAATATTTCTCACGCCTTTCCTCGTAAACCGGCCCACCATAGTATGAATGCGGCCTTCATGAACCGCCCATTGGGCCACCGGGTCTTGTCGCTCCTCGCACCCGCCTGCCGGATTACCAATGAGTCGTGAACCGCCAAGCTCCAGGCAGTTCACCAGTGAGTCGCCACGCTCCATCCGGGTCATACATCCGGCGGGTTACACCGCGGGGTATATCCCCGACAATTACAAAACTGCTATCTTTACTTTTGCCACTGTTACCATTACTATCATACTACTTCGTTACTAAATACTTTGCTGCAAATACTAAGTTATCCAGGTGTGGTTGAATTGACAACTCAACTACTAATACTTGAGAATATTCTTTGGCTTCCCTTGTGTCGAATCAATAAATTTAGGTTGAATACTCTACCCTCGAAAGCTGTTGCGATCCCCTATACTTGTGGGTTATCAAGACTAATTTCTGGTGCCGTTGCCGGGGAGCATAACTCTATTCTGTGAGTCACTTGGGACTTATATCTGCTGATCACTATGAGGAACTTGAAAGACGAAAGAACTAAGATATTCCTATCGGTGTCAAAACCAGCGGATCTCGGGTAGGGGGTCCCGAACTGTGCGTCTAGGCGGATGGTAACAGGAGACGAGGGATACGATATTTAACCCAGGTTCGGGCCCTCTTGATGGAGGTAAAACCCTACGTCCTGCTTGATTAATATTGATGATGTGTATTACAAGAGTGGATCTACCACGAGATCAAGGAGGCTAAACCCTAGAAGCTAGCCTATGGTATGATTGTTGTAATGGATGTTGTGTCCTATGGACTAAAGCCCTCCGGTTTATATAGACACCGGAGAGGGCTAGGGTTACACAGAGTCGGTTACAATGGTAGGAGATTTACATATCCGTATCGCCAAGCTTGCCTTCCACGCCAAGGAAAGTCCCATCCGGACACGGGACGGAGTCTTCAATCTTGTATCTTCGTAGTCTTGGAGTCCGGCGGACGATGATAGTCCGGCTGTCCGGACACCCCCTAGTCCAGGTCTCCCTTAGTAGCCCCCGAACCAGGCTTCAATGGCGATAAGTCCAGCGCGTATATAGTCTTCGACGTTGCAAGGCGGGTTCTCCTCTTAAGTTCCATGTACCTGCCGAACAGTGTCCGGCTTCCTCATCAATGTCGTGCTTCTTGGCTTCCACGCCCAATAATGGCCTTCTTCCACGCGTCGCACGAATGCGAGAAGCCAGGGTATCTTTTATGTTTTACCCCCTAGCTATGCAAATAATCTGCCTATAAGAGAGGCAAGAATCTAGATCCAAATCACACCATCTTCCTTCTGCGAATACTCATCGGAGCACCTCCGACCGAAAAATCCATTCCATCATGGACCGTCGACGCGGCTCCTCTTCTCGTGCTCCCAGCCCACTGCCAGGACACTGGCGGAGATGTTCTGTCCCGCACAACGAGCTGGTGGCGCTCCAAGCAAAGGGATATCTCCCTCCGGTCTTCATGGTCCCGGTTCGAGCCGGGTTGGCCACCTACCAAGGTGGGAAGCAAGCGGAGGCTACCCCAAGTCCCAACAAAGGGGAGCGGCTATGCTTCGTCCCCTATCTGATAAGGGGACTCGGATTTCCTATACATCCGTTCCTCCGCGGGCTCCTGGAGTTCTACGGACTCCAGCTCCATCACCTTACGCCCGCCTCTATCCTGCATATCGCGGGTTACGTAGCTCTTTGTGAGCTATTTCTGGGCATCGAGCCCCATTTTGCACTGTGGAAGAGGTTGTTCTGCCTTGTACCCCGTTCTCTTGAGGGGTCCATATATCAAGTGGGCGGCGCCGAAATATGGCGCATTGCCGGGACCGGATATCCATCCAAAACCCCTAAGAAGGCGTCCGAAGACTGGCCTTCGGAATGGTTTTACATAGAAGACGCTCCGCTGCCGGACCCTGTTCGGATCGGCCTCTCGGAGTTCAGTACTGCTCCTCTGAAGAAATGCCTTAGTTGGCGCCCGCGGAGCCCCCAACTGGAGGAAGACAAGAGCGTCCATTATCTGATGGGCCTAATAAGGTTACTGGCCCACTCCGGGTTGACCATGATTGGAGTCATGGCAACATGCATTACGCGGGGGGTGCAGCCACTACAGTACAGGGGCCACCCCATGTGGAATTTCAATGGGGAAGACGATGCCACGCGTCATGGCCACAAAGGACCGGATTCGGCCGAGGATCTGGCGAAGATCCTGTCCGGCCTGTACAAGGGGGAGAAGGAGGACTTTCTCCAGACAAACCTGTTGAATGGGTTCTCCATGAATAACCCTCGGCGTTGGGTAAGCGAACACTTTAAGGGCCCGACCCATGCTTTCAAAGTTTAAGCTTCTTATATTATGTCTTCGACGCAGGAGCTGCGCCGGATTGTGGAGGACATGATAAGTCCAGCTCCGCAACCCGAGGATCTAGAGAGATCCCAGGATCCGGCCTCTGAAGAGGATCCGTACATAAAGGTGGAGCTAATCGACGGGGTGTTCCACCAGCTCAGCATGGATAATGCTCTGGTCGCCATTACGGCTGACAACCCCGGACTATATTCGGCTTCCCAGGTGATTGCGACGAAAAGTCCCGACACCATTATCTCTTCCTTGCTCATTTCTGACCTTCGCATACGTTGGTGTTTTGCAGGAAGCGCCTTCAAGGCGGGAAGCCGAGCCCGCGGTGGCTGACCAACAAAGGCCAGTCCGGACCAGTAGGCGGAAGAGGAGCGCGGCGCGGACTGAAACGTCGCCGCAAAGGTATAGCTCGTAGTTAATTATTTGGAGCAACGTTCCTAGGACGCGTTTGAGTGCTCATGACTTTTTGTAGGAGAAAAAGCGCCCGCCGGACTGCGGGCGTGGAGGTTGCCAATCCAACCTCTACCAGCCAGGCTCCAGCACCCGGTCTGGAGGGGGAGGCGAGCGCAAGGCACGAGCTGGACACTCCTCCAATGGAGGATGCCAACAGGTTGTCCGCCACCAAGTCTGAGGTGGAGAGCGCCATGAACCATAGGCGCCGCCGGACAGTATTTCGTGACGCGTCCTTCTCCCCTGAGGCGTTGAATGCCTTTAACGCGGGGGAGGCGCACCTCCGTGCTGCTGAAGATGGTTTTACCAGAGCCACGGAGCAGTATGTGAAAGACATACGGGTAAAAGAATTTAATAGTTGTATATGCCAGTAGCCCCTGAGACTTAAAGTAGTTATATTAACTGATTTAAGGATCATTTCAAACGCAGGATCTTACCGATAAGAATAACCAACTGTCTCAGGAGCTGCAAGAGTGCAAGGCCCAACTTGAGGCCGCACTTGCTGCCGCAGGAGGAAACACAAAGACCCCTCCTGGTAACACATTATTTTTAAAAAAAATATAAGCGCTGTGCGGCGTGCGCGCAAGTCTGTGCCGCCGGACAAGATCCGGACAGGCAGGAACTACTGTGCCAGCTGAAGGCCGGCGAGAGGGTGCTGAATAGAGTGCAGCAAGAAAGGAACAAGCTCCAAGATGCCCACGCCCAGCTTGGAGAAGAGCTGAAAGGCGTTCGGGCCGGGCTGTCCGGCTCCATTAAGGAGAATCAGCGGCTCCGTCGCAGCATCTATAGTAAGTGCTTGAGCGGACTCCTTTGAAAAGAAGAGTTCGGCGAGGAAGTCAATTGACAAAATATGTCTTGTAGGTATACTCACAGGTCGCCCTGCGGAGGAGATGCCCGTATCGTGATCAACTTCCCGAGCTGTTGGAGCTACTCGAACGAGTTTGGCAGGCAATGAGCGGCGTCGTCCAGGCTTTATGGCTAGCCCTCTCCCTACCCGAGGGCCTTGGGGAGCTTGCGGAGAAGCTTCAGGGAGTGCGGCAGTGCTTCCGTTTATGGAAGATTTCAGCCTGCCGTCAAGGTGCCAGGGAGGCTTGGGCCATGGTGAAGACGCGGTACAAGAAGGCGGATCCCAACCACATGGCCGAGGTCGGACCTGTGGGGCCCGATGGGAAGGAGATCCCTGTGAGTTTAGTATACGGCCAAGTAGAGTTGGCTGCTAAATTTTCCCAATGGGACTGTAAATTAGACAGCCTGTTAGACGGGATTGAGGAGGAATATAGTTAGTAGATTTGACAATGTATTTTAAAATGACATGTGAAATGCCTTCTAGCCGGATTGTAGATCGTTTGTCTTTGCCGACCTTTCCGCTTCAACCTCGGGACCCTAGAGTCCGGAGTGTGTCCGAATACCTTCTCCGTTAAGAAACAACCGGGGTATGCATGGAGACTAGGCGCAGGGGTCATTAGTGCTTTATCAGACAAGTGCCCAACTAGTTATGTTATATTACATGGTTAGTAAGAAACATCTTCCAGGGAGAATAGTTCCGTTAAGGGTTCCTTTCCCTGGGAGGCATGCCCTAAAGTGCATGTCCGGACTACGAAAAAAGCAGAAAAACATATGGGGGCAGATAAATAAGTAGGTAAAAAATCATCTTTTAAGTCACCGACCGAATATTCCCTTAAGAACGCTAGCTTTCGGCTTCACCTAGTCTGAGGTACACATCCCGCTGACCCGGCAGTAACAATCGCAGAGGTGCTCCCTTTACCTCCTAGCCGAACAATCGGGAACGTAGGGGTAAGCACATGAGCCTGGAAACCCAGCTTGGCCAAAACTTAAGTCATATCGATGCATATAATGGTGAGTAAAAGGTACATGTGGAAGCTTGACACATGTGCTGGGCATGAAGCCCTTATAATTGAGCTTCTGGAAAAGAAGCCCCCAGGTATAATGAGTGCGGATGGCACACCAAGTATGTGCGAACAATGCGCAAGTAGGCCCTTAAGGGCTTTTTTAGGAAAAGGGTTAAGAGAAGAAAGTGAAACAAAACACAGCTGAAGTGTAAAAAATTTGGATGGGGAAGGGGACGAACTCTTAGTCCAGCGCTAGGCATTGAATCTTCGGAGGCGGGCTCCGTTCCATGGGTTAGGCTCGAGTCGGTTGTCCGACGCATTTCGTAGATGGTACGCTCCTCTGGTCAGGACTTGACCGATAATGAAGGGTCCCTCCCATTTGGGCTTGAGCTTGTCCTTTTTCTTGTCCGGCAGGCGTAGAACTAGTTCGCCAACGTTGTAAGTCTTGGCCCGTACTTCTCTGCTTTGATATCTTCGAGCCTGCTGCTAATAGAATGCGGAACGAGCCTTGGCGACGTCGCGTTCTTCCTCCAATGCGTCCAAGCTGTGCTGCCGATCTAGCTCGGCTTCTCTTTCTTCGTACATGCACACTCGAGGTGAGTCATGAATGATGTCGCAGGGCAGAACTGCCTCTGCGCCGTATACCATAAAAAATGGTGTGAATCCGGTAGTACGATTGGGCGTTGTCCGCAGCCCCCAGAGTATGGAGTCGAGCTCCTCTACCCAGTGCGTGTCAGATTTCATAAGTGACCGCACTAGTCTGGGTTTAATGCCGCTCATTATTAGATCGTTCACTCGTTCCACTTGACCGTTGGTTTGAGGATGATAGACTGAGGCGTAATCAACTTAATGCCCATATTTTTGCACCATGATTTAACCTCGTCGGCCGTGAAGTTCATGCCATTATTGGTGATGATGCTGTGGGGGACACCATAACGGTGTACTACCCCGGAGATAAAGTATATCACTGGTCCGGACTCTGCCGTTTTTACTGGCTTGGCCTCTATCCATTTGGTGAATTTATCCACCATGACCAATAGGTACCTTTGCTTGTGGGTTCCCCCTTTAAGGGGTCCAACCATGTCAAGCCCCCAGACCGCGAACGACCAGGTAATAGGTATAGTTTTGAGGGCGGTGGGTGGCATATGGCTCTGATTAGCAAAGAGCTGACAACCGACGCATCTTCGGACTAAATCCTGAGCATCTGCCCGGGCCATCGGCCAATAAAATCCTGTACGGAATGCCTTTCCTACAAGGGCCTGAGCTGCTGCGTGGTGTCCGCCTAGTCCGGCATGAATTTCAGCCCGAAGGTTTCGCCCTTCCTCTTCGGAGATACACCTTTGAAGGACTCCGATTGTGCTTTTCTTATAAAGTTCTCCCTCATGGACCTTGTAGGCTTTAGATTGCCGGACTATGCAGCGGGCCTCATTTTGATCTTTGGGAAGTTCCTGCCTAAGCAAGTAGGCTAGGAATGATTCTGTCCACGGGGCGATTACTGCCATTATGTCGTGGGCTGAAGGTGTTATGTCATCGGCTGAATCGCCGGTTGGTGCGGCTTTTCCCGGTTTATTATTTCCGGACTCCTCTTCCCATAGTACGGATGGCTTGAAGAGTCGTTCCAGGAAGATGTTTGGAGGGACAGCGTCACGTTTTGCGCTGATGCGTGCCAGTACGTCGGCTGCTTGGTTATTATCCCGGGCTACGTGATGGAATTCAAGTCCTTCAAACCGAGCTGACATTTTTAGGACAGCGTTGCGATATGCTGCCATTTTCGGATCCTTGGCATCAAAGTCTCCATTTATTTGGGATATTGCAAGGTTTGAATCCCCGCGCACGTCTAGGCGTTGAATGCCCATGGAGATTGCCATCCGGAGGCCAAGTAAAAGGGCCTCGTATTTAGCTGCGTTGTTGGAGTCCGTATACATTATCTGAAGTACGTATTGGACTGTGTCCCCGGTTGGGGACGTCAATACGACGCCAGCCCCCAATCCGGCCAATATTTTGGAGCCGTCGAAGTGCATAATCCAATTGGAGTATGCGTCGTACTCTTTAGGGAGTTCGGCTTCGGTCCATTCAGCGACAAAGTCAGCCAAAACTTGTGACTTTATAGCTTGCCGAGGTTTGTAAGTTATATCGAATGGTAAGAGCTCAATGGCCCATGTTGCAATCCTGCCCGTCGCGTCGCGGTTGTTTATGATGTCGTTGAGGGGCACTTCGGAGGCCACTGTTATCGAACACTCTTGAAAGTAGTGTCGGAGCTTCCGGGATGCCATGAACACCGCATACGCTATCTTTTGATAGTGCGGGTAACGGGACTTGCAGGGTGTTAACACAGTGGATATGTAGTACACTGGTTTTTGAAGAGGGAATTTATGCCCTTCTGTCTCTCGTTCAACGACGAGTACCGCGCTTACAACTTGATGTGTTGCCGCGATGTATAACAACATTGGTTCGCCCAGGTTGGGCACAGCTAGGACCGGATTTGTTGCCAATATGGTTTTTATTTCTTTGAGTCCGGCAGTGGCAGCATCCGTCCACTCGAAGTGTTCGGTGCGCCTAAGGAGGCGATAGAGGGGCAATGCCTTTTCTCCTAAACGGGAGATAAAGCGGCTTAGGGCCGCCATGCATCCAGTTAATCTTTGTATCTATTTGAGGTCTTTTGGAATATCTAGCTGAGACAGAGCTCGGATCTTGGCTGGATTTGCTTCAATTCCTCTACAGGATACAATGAAGCCCAGGAGCTTTCCGGCTGGTACGCTGAAAACGCATTTTTCCGGATTCAACTTGATGTTGTATGCTCTGAGGTTGTCGAATGTGAGCCTCAAGTCGTCTACTAGAGTTTCGACGTGTTTGGTTTTGACAACTACGTCGTCTACGTATGCCTCTACTGTTTTGCCGATCTGGGTGGCCAGACATGTTTGAATCATGCGCTGATATGTTGCGCCGGTGTTTTTAAGTCCGAAGGGCATCGTGTTGAAGCAGAATGGTCCATATGGAGTGATGAATGCCGTTGCGGCTTGGTCTGCTTCCGCCATCTTGATTTGATGGTAGCCGGAGTATGCGTCGAGGAAGCACAGTGAATCGTGTCCTGCGGTAGCATCGATTATCTGGTCGATGCGGGGGAGGGGGAAGGGATCCTTTGGGCAGGCCTTGTTGAGGTCTTTAAAGTCGACACATAGGCGCCAGGATTTGTCCTTCTTTGGTACCATTACCAGGTTTGCTAGCCAATCCGGATGGTTGATATCTCTGATGAATCCGGCTTCCAATAGTTTGGCTAGCTCTTCTCCCATTGCCTGTCTTTTAGGTTCGGAAAATCGTCGAAGAGCCTGTTTGACTGGCTTGAATCCTTTTAGGATGTTTAGGCTGTGCTCTGCCAATCTGCGTGGGATTCCAGGCATATCCGAAGGGTGCCAGGCAAAAATGTCCCAATTTTCCCGAAGGAATTCTCGCAGTGCGGCATCTACATCAGGGTTCAACTGTGCCCCGATGGAAGCCGTCTTTGTCGGGTCCGTTGGATGGACCTGGAATTTTATTATTTCGTCCGCTGGTTTAAAGGAGGTGGACTTGGATCTCTTATCGAGTATCACATCGTCTCTGTTCACAGTAGAGCGTAGCGCGGTAAGTTCTTCTGCCGCTAGGGCTTCAGATAGTGCCTCCAGGGCTAATGCAGCTGTCTTGTTTTCGGCACGGAGTGCTATGTCCGGATCACTAACGAGAGTGGTTATTCCGCCGGGCCTAGGCATTCTGAGCTTCATGTACCCGTAATGGGGTACGACTTGAAAAATTGTGAATGCCTCTCGTCCTAATATAGCGTGATATCCGTTGTTGAACGGGGCCACTTGGAACGTGATTTCTTTGGATCTGTAATTGTCCGGCGAGCCGAACACCACATCGAGTGTGATTTTTCTGGTGCAGCGCGCTTCCCAGCTAGGGATTATTCCTCTGAAGGTTGTGCTGCTTCGCTCAATGCGGCTCCAGTCTATTTCCATTTTTTGAAGAGTTTCCTCGTAGATGAGGTTTAGTCCGCTGCCGCCATCCATGAGGACCTTTGTAAGTCGAAAGGCATTGAAGGTGATGGCTGTGTCGCTCCATGGATTTGTTGTTGCTACTTGGTAGACTTCGGCGAGGCCGCGGATTGTTCGTTTCCGCATATTATTTGATGCGAAGGTCTCGAAGACTGTTGATACCGTACCGGCATTTTCCGGGGCTAGAAGCTCCTCGCCACTTTTGGCCACCTGCCGTAATATCCAACATGCTCGAAGGCTATGCGTTGGGGCGGCGCCCTCTGTACTGTGAATTTTACAGGGTCCGCCAAGCCATCCCTCCAGTACGGTTCCGTGCCCACTATGGGGTTTTTGCTTTTTGGTTTTTGTATCTGGGGCCTGAGTGTAATGCACCCTTTTGTTGCGGACTAGGGTTGTATTCGGGGCCGGATTGTCCCAAAACTGGTTTTCGGTTTTCCGGAAACTCTCCATCGCACAGTACTTTCGTACTATGGACGCCAGGTCGGCGAAGCGTGTAATTTCACGACGGCTGATGGCGTTCAATATTCCCTTGTCCGTGCAATTATTGCAAAAAATTGTGATTGCGTTTTCCTCTCGGCAGTCCTTTATCCTGTCCATAACCAGGAGGAATCTAGCCCAGTAGTGATGTACTGTTTCAGCGGGCTCTTGCCGTAGTAGAGATAGATCGCATATGTCTGGGCGGGTGGGTGGAATAAAGTCCGGAACCCTACCCATCTCAAGGCTTGAAGGCCGTGAAGTTTCCAAATTTGGAAGCTTGGATTGCTGGACGTTGTCCAACGAGTCCGGTCCGATGCCTGACTTTAAGTTCAGTGCTTGACCGAAGTCCGTCCCTCCGCGGGAATCCGGCATGGAGGGTTCGGGAGCCCGGACATGACTAGTTTTCAATATAGGAGAAGAGTCGCCGCATTGTTCCTCTACCACTGCGACGTGGTGGGTGACCTGGGGAGAGTTAATCTCTCTCAGATCGGTTTTAAGCCCAATCTGATTGTAGTCCGTAGTGACTCCCAGGGCGGCGATGCGATCCAAGAGCTCATTGACAGACGAAAGCTCTATCGGATCCATCCGCTCGGCAAATTCCGAGCTGACGTGAAGATTGCTTTTGACAACTTGAGAAGTCACTGTCGAAGCGGTGCCCGGACAGGCGGTCATAAGAAAACCACCTAGCCGGATAGTTTGGCCGGCGGCCAAGGCCCCTTTGGCGAAAATACCGTCCTTGAAGACGGGTGGAGGCATCCTTCCTATCGGCGATGGCACAGAGGAACTCTCAATGAAAGCACCAATGTCGGTGTCAAAACCGGCGGATCTCGGGTAGGGGGTCCCGAACTGTGCGTCTAGGCGGGTGGTAACAGGAGACGAGGGACACGATGTTTTACCCAGGTTCGGGCCCTCTTGATGGAGGTAAAACCCTACGTCCTGCTTGATTAATATTGATGATGTGTATTACAAGAGTGGATCTACCACGAGATCAAGGAGGCTAAACCCTAGAAGCTAGCCTATGTTATGATTGTTGTAATGGATGTTGTGTCCTACGGACTAAAGCCCTCCGGTTTATATAGACACTGGAGAGGGCTAGGGTTACACAGAGTCGGTTACAATGGTAGGAGATCTACATATCCGTATCGCCAAGCTTGCCTTCCACGCCAAGGAAAGTCCCATCCGGACACGGGACGGAGTCTTCAATCTTGTATCTTCGTAGTCTTGGAGTCCGGCGGATGATGATAGTCCGGCTATCCGGACACCCCCTAGTCCAGGACTCCCCCAATTCCCCTCAACTACGAGGGGAGGTAAGGAACTACCATCTAGCTCTGCACTAGATTCTCCTTCTGTTTTGAATAAGCTTGCGACACCTAAATCTGCTACTACTATGAATTCTGATATGTCGCATGTTATTGATGATTCCACTTTTGCTATGCATGATACTTATGATGAAACTACTTCTGTGCTTGATACTACTGTGCCATTAGGTGAATATCTTGATAAACAACTTGCTAGGGTTAGAGAGAATAAAATTATTGAGAATGAAATTATTGATGATAGTGATGATGAAGGTTCTCCCCCTAATTATGAATTGCCTGTTGTTCCTGAGGGTTATGTTATAGATGAAGAAGTTGCTAGAGCTATTTTTGCTTGCAGTGATAGATACGATCTTAAGAAGTTATTAGCTAAATGGAAGCAGCATTCTCTTAATGCTAGAATGAAACCTGACCCCGCTTTTGCTACTTCACCTATCTGTGTTACTGATAAGGATTATGAATTCTCTGTTGATCCTGAAATTATTACTTTGGTTGAATCTGATCCTTTTTATGGCAATGAATCTGAAACTGTTGTGGCACATCTTACCAAGTTAAATGATATAGCCACCCTGTTCACTAATGATGAGAAGTCTCGCTATTATTATATCCTTAAGATATTTCCGTTCTCATTAAAGGGTGATGCTAAAACTTGGTTTAATTCTCTTGATCCTGGTTGTGTGCGTAGTCCCCAAGATATGATTTATTACTTCTCTGCTAAATATTTCCCTGCTCATAAGAAACAAGCTGCCTTGCGGGAAATATATAATTGTGTGCAGATCGAAGAAGAGAGTCTCCCACAAGCTTGGGGGAGGCTTCTCCGATTTCTTAATGCTTTGCCTGATCATCCTCTTAAGAAAATGAAATACTTGATATCTTTTATAATGGACTAACGGATGCTTCCAAGGACTACTTGGATAGTTGTGGTGCTTGTGTTTTCAGGGAAAGAACAGTCGACCAAGCTGAATTGTTATTGAATAATATGTTGACTAATGAAAATAATTGGACTCTTCCTGAGCCAATTCCTGAGCCAATTGAGCCAACTCCTGAGCCTATTCTTAAACCAACTCCGAAGAAGAGGGGTGTTCTATTTCTCAGTCCTGAAGATATGCAAGAGGCAAAGAAATCAATGAAAGAAAAAGGTATTAAAGCTCAAGATGTTAAGAATTTACCTCCTAATGAAGAAATACATGGTCTTAATCTACCTATTGAAGAAACACATTGTCTTGATAACCCGACACGGGTAGTAAAGGTAAATTCTCTCTATAGATATGATAAAGTTGAAATCCCGTCTACTAAATTTCATAGCCCATGCTTAGATGAATTTGATGACTTTATGGCTAGAAAAGAATGTTTTCATGCTTATCTTGCTAGAGAATTAAAGAATAATGCTTTCGAGATAGGACGCTTGAGTGATTATATGGCTAGAGTTAAAGGTGAACTTAAACTCATTAGCAAATATGCTTCTATGATTACCACTCAAGCTGAGCAAGTACTTAAAGCTCAAAGTGATTTGCTCAATCAATTAAATAATAAACATGACTTTGCGGTTAGAGTGGCTACTAGAACTGGTAAAATGACTCAGGAACCTTTGTATCCTGAAGGCCACCCTAAGAGAATCGAGCAAGATTCTTAGAGAAATAATTTAGATACACCTAGTCCTTCTAAAAAGAAGAAAAAAATGATAGGACTTTGCATGCTTCTAGTGAACCTATTGTAGACACACCTGAGAATCCCAATAATATTTCTATTTTTGATACTGAAACACAATTAGGTGATGAACATGAACCTAGTGGTAATGTTAATGATAATGTTCATGTTGATGCTCAACCTAGCAAAAATAATGATGTAGAGACTGAACCTGCTGTTCATCTTGATAACCCACAATCAAAGAATCAACATTATGATAAGAGAGATTTTGTTGCTAGGAAGCACGGTAGAGAAAGAGAACCACGGGTTTAGAAACCCATGCCCTTTCCTCCTAAACCATCCAAGACAAAGGATGATGAGGATTTTGAGCGCTTTGCTGAAATGATTAGACCTATTTTCTTATGTATGCGCTTAACAGATATGCTTAAATTAAATCCTTATGCTAAATAGATGAAGGATATCATTACAAATAAAAGAAAGATACCGGAAGCTGAAATTTCCACCATGCTTGCTAATTATACTTTTAAAGGTGGAATGCCAAAGAAACTTGGAGATCCAGGGGTACAAACTATACCATGCTCCATTAAAAGAAAATATGTTAAAACTGCTTTATGTGATCTTGGAGCCGGTGTTAGTGTTATGCCTCTCTCTTTATATCCTAACGGACTTTGTTATTCTTGATATTCCCGAGGACGATAGTATGTCGATTATCCTTGGTAGACCCTTTTTGAACACTGTAGGGGATGTTATTGATTGCAACAATGGCAATGTCACTTTTCATGTTAATGGTAATGAGCATACGGTACACTTTTCGAGGAAACAACCTCAACTTCAAAGCATCAATTCTATTGGAAAAATTCCAACTATCATTATTGGAGGTTTTGAATTTCCTCTCCCTACTGTCAAGAAAAAAATATGATATTCTTATTGTTGGGGATGTGCATGTCCCTATTGAGGTAACTTAGTGTTATTCGAAATTTCTCCGGTTCCATGTTATTCGGAATGAGTTGTTAACAAGACTTGATCAACCTTGTTAGTGGATTCATTTTGATGATCATGAGATGGATGAAACTAGAAGGCACAACCTTCCGTACCCTCTTTTTACTTTTTGTTATTTAGAATAAATAAAGCAAAAATAGTATTAGCTGTCTGTTTTCAGAGTTATCCGTTCAATGAAAAATATCCCGAAAATTAAAGTGCTCCAAATGCCCTGCAAATTTAGTATGATTTTTTATGGAATATTTGAGGATTTTAGGCACTGAGAACACTGCAGGGGGGCAAGCACCTGACCACGAGGGTGGAGGGAGCGCCCACACCCCCTGGGCGCGCCCCCATGTCTCGTGGGCCCACGGTGGCCCCCCTCCACTTGTTCCTACACCCGCACACTCCATCTTCCTCCCAAAAAAATACCCATCCAGCTCAAGCACGAGTTCTAGCTCACTTTGCTGCGATTTTCGATCTCCTTGCTCAAAGCTCCATTCACAAAACTACTTTGGGAGATTGTTGCTTGGTATGTGACTCCTCCATTGGTCCAATTAGTTTTTGTTCTAGTGCTTTATTTATTGCAAATTTTTGCTGCATAGGTCACCCTGTTCTTGAGCTTGCATGTCAAATTTATGAGGTCCCAACTAATTCTAATGCATGACATAGGCTCTAGGCACTTGTGGGAGTAGTTGCTACCAATCTTGCTTAGTTTGATTCACTTTTATTTTGAAGTTACTAAAATTTTTAGAATTTTTCAGAGGAAAGAAATATGTCTAGGAGAATATACCAAGGTGGTTCCTCAACTAAGAGAGGACCTAGGCATGCTATGCGTGAGCAAGACGATGAACTACCAAGGGAAGCTGAAGTGCGGGCTTGCGAGTGGCCATCAGAAGAGTTTATGGTCAATGCAGGCATAAAGGATGAATTTGACGCATATGTGTGTAATGCTGATCTTGAGGACTTCATACAAGATAAGTGTCCTCAGTACTATCAACTGACTGATTCATTCGTGAGAAGATTTAAATTTTCATCTTCGCGTAATTCTCAGAATGTCCTGTTTGATATTTATGATGAATCTTATACCATGGACTTAGAAGATTTTACTATTGTTTGCAAACTCCCACGGTGGGGCAATGTTCATGAACCCCACAAATATGAATATAAAGACTTCCTTGCTAGTATTACTATGGGAGAATCTAGGGACATAGCACAAGCTATCATAGGGAGCATTCACTTTCTTGCTATACATTATTTTGCTCTCTTCATTGGTAGATGCATTAACGGTAAAGATGAAGCATGTCACATGTGTGTCCCTGATCTTTGTGTCCTCAAGAGTGCTGTGTTAGGTAATAAAGACTACAACTTGGGGGCAATAGTTGCACGTAGGTTGCATAATAATGGTATATCTGGAGATTTATTTGGAGGGATTTATGTGACCCATGTTGCTAATTATCTTGGTATATCTCCACGAGAGGAGGATATGGAGTTGCCTCCTTCTTATTTAGATTATGACGCGATGGTCAGACATCATTTTCTTTTGAGGAATGAACAATTCCTCCAGTATCGACTAATCTTTGACAGACGTCGCACTGTCCATGTTACTCTCCCTGCTCCTTTCCTTTTTGATTACCAGGCAAAACGAAGATATGTTGTTACCAGGGAGGAGGCAGCTGAACACGAGGGGAGAGCGGAGGCAGCTCGTCAACACGCCGCAGTTCAGGATGCATTGGCTGCTGCATCTCAGTACGACCCGAGTTATAACTGCGTATATCAGCCAGGCTATCCTTGGCATTAGACCAACTTAGGCCAAAAGCCTAAGCTTGGGGGAGTATGTATTTCTCACCTACTTTACATTCATATTCACACACTATTCTAGTTGACGGTGCTCATACTCTTTCATTGTATTATCCATGCTAGTTTAATTTTCTTTTTCTAGCTTTCTTCTTGTGTGTTTGATAAACCTTAAGAAAACCAAAAAATATAGTTAGTTTAATTTCCATGCTTGTAAGAGTAATTAAAAGAAAACCCAAAAAGATTTCTCGTTCTTCTTTTACTTGTTGGGAGCTTTCTCATGTAAATAGTTTTCTTTTCTTTTCTTTCATTTGGGGGTCAAGAGTAGAAGACCATATCGAAAATGCTTAGTGGCTCTCATATGCATGATTGTTGAATTAACATAGAGCCCATATTACTTTGTCTTCTCTCTTGAATTGAATGCTTGCAGATTCCATCTTAGTCCAATGCACATGCACTATTATTATTATCCACACCGTTCGCTCGTGCAAGTGAAAGGCAATAATGACGATATATGATGGATTGACTGAGATGAAAAAAGCTGGTATGAACTCGACCTCTCTTGTTTTTGTAAATATGATGAGTTCATCGTTTTCTGATTCAGCCTATTAATTATGAGTAAACATGTTTGCAGTGACATTTAGAGATTATAGTTTCTTATGTCATGCTTAATTAGGTCTAAGTTTATAATGGTTTACCGTACGTGCCAACATGCTATTAAAATGATTGTGATGTGGTATGATGGGATGGTATCCTCCTTTGAATGAATTGAGTGACTCGACTTGGCACATGTTCACGCATGTAGTTGAAAACAAATCAACATGGCCTTCACGATATTTATGTTCATGGTGGATTATATCCTACTCATGCTTGCACCTAGTGTAGATTAATTTTAATGCATGTTCATGACTGTTGTCGCTCTCTCAGTTGGTCGCTTTCCAGTCTTTTGCTAGCCTTCACCTGTACTAAGCGAGAATACTTATTGTGCATCCAAACTCCATAAACCCCAAAGTTATTCCATATGAGTCCACCATACCTTCCTATATGCGGTATCTACCTGCCGTTCCAAGTAAATTTGTATGTGCCAAACTCCAAACCTTCAAATGAAATTCTGTTTTGTATGCTCGAGCAGCTCATGTTTCAACTAGGGTTGTCTATATCTTCCATGTTAGGTGGGTTATTCTCAAGAGGAGTGGACTCCGCTCCTCATTCACGAGAAAATGGCTGGTAACCGGGATGCCCAGTCCCATGATCAAAAAGATCAAAGCAAATAAAAATAATTAAAACAAAAATCCCCCAGGGCTGTTGCTAGTTGGAGGCACTCATTGTTTCGAGCAAGCCATGGATTGATGCTTGTTGGTGGTGGGGGGGAATAAACTTTTACCATTCTGTTTGGGAACCGCCTATAATGTATGTAGCATGGAAGATATCGCCATCTCATAGTTGTTGTGTTGATAGTAAAAAGTATACCGCTCAAAATGTTATCCATCTCTATTTTAAAATCTAGCTCTGGCACCTCTACAAATCCCTGCTTCCCTCTGCGAAGGGCCTATCTTTTTACTTTTATGTTGAGTCATCACCTTCTTATTAAAAAGCGCCCGCTGGAGAGCACACTGTCATTTGCATGCATTACTATTAGTTTATATTGGGTATGACTTGACTGGGTCTCTTTTACCATGAATTACAATGTTTAGTCAGCCGTTGATCTTGAAAGGTTCTCTGCATTTATGTTTTGCGGTCTTAGAAAGGGCTAGCGAGATACCTTCTTGTTATATCATATTATGATTGTTTTTACAAAGTGTTGTCATCCAAGATTTATTATTATTGCTCGCTAGCTAATTATGCTATTGATATGAGTAAATATCAGACCTAAATGTTATTGTGGATATGGTTAGTTCATAATCTTTGCTGAAAACTTGAATGCTGGCTTTACACATTTACAACAACAAGAGCAAATAGAGTTTGTAAAAGTTTTTCTTTATCACTTTCAGTTTATCAACTGAATTGCTTGAGGACAAGCAAAGCCTTAAGCTTGGGGGAGTTGATACGTATCCAACGTATCTACTTTTCCAAACACTTTTGCCCTTGTTTTGGACTCTAACTTGCATGATTTGAATGAAACTAACCTGGACTAACGTTGTTTTCAGCAGAACTGCCATGGTGTTGTTTATTGTGCAGAAAACAAAAGTTCTCGGAATGACCTGAAAATCCACGGAGATAACTTTTGGAAATATAAAAATACTGGCGAAAGAATCAAGGCCAGGGGCCCACACCCTATCCACGAGGGTGGGGGCGCGCCCCCTCCCCCTGGGCGCGCACCCCTGTCTCATGGGCCCCCTGATGCTCCACCAACCTCAACTCCAACTCTATATATTCCGTTTCGCAGAGAAAAAAATAAGAGAGAAAGTTTCATCGCGTTTTATGATATGGAGCCGCCGCCAGGCCGTAATCTCTCTTGGGAGGGCTAATCTGGTGTCCGTTCGGGGCTCTGGAGAGGGGGATTCGTCGCCGTCGTCATCATCAACAATCCTCAGTCACCAATTTCATGATGCTCAGCGCCGTGCGTGAGTAATTCCATCGTCGGCTTGCTGGACGGTGATGGGTTGGATGAGATTTACCATGTAATCAAGTTAGTTTTGTTAGGGTTTGATCCCTAGTGTCCACTATGTTCTGAGATTGATGTTGGTATGACTTTGCTATGCTTAATGCTTGTCACTAGGGCCCGAGTGCCATGATTTCAGATCTGAACCTATTATGTTTTCATGAATATATGTGAGTTCTTGATCCTATCTTGCAAGTCTATAGTCACCTATTATGTGTTATGATCCGACAACCCCGAAGTGACAATAATCGGGATACATCTCGGTGATGATCGTAGTTTGAGGAGTTCATGTATTCACTATGTGTTAATGCTTTGGTCCGGTACTCTATTAAAAGGAGGCCTTAATATCCCTTAGTTTGCATTAGGACCCCGTTGCCATGGGAGGGTAGGACAAAAGATGTCATGCAAGTTCTTTTCCATAAGCACGTATGACTATATTCGGAATACATGCCTACATTACATTGATGAACTGGAGCTAGTTCCGTCTCACCCTATGTTATAGCTATTACATGAGGAATCGCATCCGACATAATTATCCATCGCTGATCCAATGCCTACGAGCTTTTCACATATTGTGCTTGGCTTATTTACTTTTCCATTGCTACTGTTACAATCATTACAAAACGGCTATCTTTACTTTTGCCACTGTTACCATTACTATCATACTACTTTGTTACTAAATACTTTGCTGCAGATACTAAGTTATCCAGGCGTGGTTGAATTGACAACTCAACTGCTAATACTTGAGAATATTCTTTGGCTCCCCTTGTGTCGAATCAATAAATTTGGGTTGAATACTCTACCCTCGAAAGCTGTTGCGATCCCCTATACTTGTGGGTTATCACTAAGCAGGAGAAGTTTCTGGAAGGACCGAATGATGAGCTGAGTATGCAGTTGATGGTGGCAACCTTCAATAACTATCAGGAGTTGGTAGATATCGCTCTCATGATTGAAGGGAAGCAGCAGCAGATTGACAACCGCAAGAGGAAGTATGGACAAGGGAAGTACAATTCAGGAGCTCAGCAGAGGCCCCGTTTTAGCCCAAACTCGGGAGGACACATTCACCATAACCATGAAGGCCATAATTCCAATGGAGGAAGTTCGCACAACCATAGTGGCCCCACGAATGGGAATGGGAATGGAGGAAGCAACGGCGAACCGTTCCAACCCAGCAACGCTCGCCAAGAAGGATCTAAGTCACATTACTTGTTTCAAGTGCGGGAAGAATGGACATTACACCACGAAGTGTTCTGAAGCTAAGAATGGAAATGGCAATGGAAGCTCTAGGGAGAAGCCCAGCCCTTTCAACGGGGGACAAATGAACCACGTTAACGTGGAGGAGGTTGAAGCGCAGCCAGATGCAGTAATAGGTAAGTTTTTGGTTTAGTCATTTACTGCAATCGTTCTTTTTGATACTGGTGCATCGCATTCATACATATTAAGGGGATTTGTGGATAAGTATAAGTTTCCCACCAAAGTTCTTAGAACACCGATGTTAGTAAGTTCGCCAGGAGCAGAACATATGGCAAGCCAAGGATGTTTTCAGATGCCATTGACCATAGGTAGGCATGTTTTCCCCTCAGTCCTAATAATTCTGGAGTCGCAATGTTTCGATGTGATTTTGGGTATGGATTGGCTATCGATGTATGGAGGGAACATTGATTGCGCCAGTATGTCGATTATGCTCACCACCCCAGAAGGAAGGAGGATTAAGTATGTATCCCTGCATGTGCCGAAGAGGACTCAAGTGAATTCCTTATCAGGAGTTGTACAGGAGGAAGTACCAGTGGTGAGGATTTCCCTGATGTGTTTCCAGAAGAGTTGCCAGGCATGCCACCCGATAGAGACATTGAGTTTTTGATTGATCTTTTGCCAGGCATAGGGCCAATATCTAAGAGACCGTACAGGATGCCCGCAAAATATTTGGAGGAAATTAAGAAGCAGATTAAGGAGTTACTGGATAAAGGCTATATTCACCCAAGTTCATCACCTTGGGGATCACTAGTGCTTCTAGTTGAGAAGAAGGATCGATCGTTGAGGAGGGTTGTTGATTATCGTGGATTGAATGAAGTGACAATCAAGAACAAGTACCCGCTACCGATGATCAATGATTTGTTTGACCAGTTGCAAGGAGCTAAAGTATTTTCCAAGATCGATCTGCGATCAGGATACCACCAGCTGAACATTTGAGAGCAGGATATACCTAAGACAACTTTTACCACAAGGTACGGGCTGTATGAGTATACCATTATGTCATTCGGTCTGACTAACGCACCTGCCTATTTCATGAACATGATGAACAAGGTGTTTATGGAGTTTTTGGATAAGTTCGTCGTGGTGTTATTGATGACATATTGGTCTACTCAAAGAATGAAGAGGAGCATAAGGAGCATTTGCGTTTGGTACTTGGGAAGCTCAGAGAACATCAGTTATATGCCAAGTTCAACAAGTGTGAATTTTAGTTGAACGAAGTTGGATTCCTCGGACATGTTATATCCAGAGAAGGAATAGCAGTAGACCCCACCAAGGTTGTCACTGTGACAAATTGGGAAGCACCCACGTCAGTTGGAGAGATCCGGAGTTTTCTTGGACTCGCAGGATACTACAGGAGGTTCATTGAGAATTTCTCTAAGATTGCAAAGCCCATGACAGAGTTGTTGAAGAAGCACACCAAGTTCAAATGGACTGAAGAATGTGAGGCCAGTTTTCAGGAGTTGAAGAAACGTTTGGTTACAGCCCCAGTGTTGATCAACGCAAGGATTATCAAGTGTATTGCGACATTCTCGTCGAGGACTTGGAGCGGTGCTTATGCAGGAGGGAAGAGTTGTTTCATATGCCTCACAACAGCTTAAACCCCATGAGTTGAATTATGCTACACACAATTTGGAGTTAGCAGCCATAGTGCATGCGTTGAAGACATGGAGACATTTTCTCATCGGAAACCATTGTGAGTTGTACACGGATCACAAGAGTTTGAAGTATATCTTCACGCAGAAGGAGTTGAATCTCGGGTAGAGGAGATGGTTGGAGCTCATTAAGGATTATGATATGAGGTTGCACTATCATCCGGGAAAAGCTAACGTAGTAGCCGATGCGTTGAGCCGCAAGAGTCATGTCAATACACTCATGACCGGAGAATTACCCAAGGAGTTGGCAGAGGATCTTCGCGAGCTATGTTTGGAAATAGTTCCGAGAGGCTATGTAGTAGCATTAGAAATCCAGTCTACTTTGATGGATAAGATCAGAGAAGCCCAAAAGATGGACAAGGAGATTGCCGGGAGAAAGGAAAAGGATGAGCAAAGGAAAGGCTAAAGGATTTTGTGAGGATGAGCACGATACATTATGGTTTGAGGATCGCGTATATGTGCCTAATGACCGCGAGATCGGGAAGTTCATTCTGTAGGAGGCCCATGATTCACCGTATTCGATTCACCCAGGAAATACTAAGATGTATCTGGATTTGAAGGACAGTTTCTGGTGGACCGGAATGAAGAAAGATATTGCGGAGTATGTAGCAGCTTGTGATGTATGTCAGGGAGTGAAGGCAGAGCATCAGAAGCCAACAGGATTGCTACAACCATTGCCGATACCCGAATGGAAGTGGGATAAGCTAGGCATGGATTTTATCATGGGATTGCCCAGGACTCGTTCAGGCTATGACTCGATATGGGTTGTAGTCGATTGGTTGACGAAAGTAGCTCATTTCATCCCAGTGAAGACCACTGACACCAGTGCTAAGTTGGCAAAGATATACATGAAAAGGATCGTATGTCTGCATGGAGTTCCGAGGACCATTGTATCAGATAGAGGAACCAAGTTTACCTCAAAGTTCTGGAATCAGTTGCATGAGACTTTGGGTACCAGTCTAGAGTTCAGTACAACCTTTCATCCACAGACAGATGGACAGATCGAGAGAGTCAATCAGATTTTGGAGGACATGTTGAGAGCTTGTGCGCTAGACTATGGATCTAGTTGGGACGACAATTTGCCATATGCAGAGTTCCCTTACAACAACAGTTATCAAGCCAGTTTGAAGATGGCCCCTTTCGAAGCATTGCACGGAAGGAGGTGCAGGACGCCGTTGTTATGGGATGAAGTTGGAGGCCATCAGTTGTTTGGACCAGATTTGATTAAAGAGTCTGAAGAGAAGGTTAAGCTGATTCACGATAGGCTCAAGTTAGCCCAATCCAGGCAGAAGAGCTATGTGGATTCTAAATGCAAGGAGAATATTTACGAAGTCAGAGACAGAGTGTATCTTCATGTGTCCCCACTTCGAGGAGTTAAGCGTTTTGGAGTTAAGGGAAAGTTAGCACCACGTTTTGCTTACAAGTTGGAATTTCCAGAAGGATTGTCAGGAGTTCATGATGTCTTTCACGTTTCCGAGTTGAAGAAGTGCCACGCAGAGATGGCCGATATTTCTCTGAGAGATACAGTGCTGCTGAAAGCGATTCAGTTGGATAGCGATTTGACCTACGAGGAGAAACCAGTGAAGATTCTCGAGTTTGCCAGCCGAGTCACACACAGCAAGGTTATCAAGTTTTGCAAAGTTCAGTGGAGCCACTATACCGAGGATGAAGCCACCTGGGAACGAGAGGAAGACCTACGGAAGGACCACCCGCACCTATTTTCTAGCCAACCCGAATCTCGAGGGCGAGATTCATCTTAAGGGGGGTAGGTTTGTAACATCCCAAATTTTCAATTTGGAATGTTATACATTAGATCATCATTGCATATCATATTTTATTGCATTTTTGGTTGATCCTAGAAACTCTACCCAAATCCAGGACCCACGGAGAGAGTTGGGGATTTCGTTATTTTCATATTTGAATTTTCTCAAATTTTGAAAAGAGGATCATTTGACTTTAATTATTTTTCTCTTCGAATATTTCTTATATGAAAATAAAAGAGAGGGGATAAAATGAATTCTCCAAAATAAAGAAATATTGAAGGAAAATATTAAAATCAACTAAGTATTTTATTTGGAGTTTTATTGCTATTTTATTTGAATTTGGAAAAAAATGCATTTTTCAAAACTGCATTAGAGGCCCAAATAAATGTTCACTTTGTCCGCTATATTTTTAGAGGATGGGGAAAATTTATTTCAGGATTTTTGAAGTCCGTTTAGTATTTCTTTTAATCGTTTTTCTGCGCGTCAGAATATTTTTAAAAAAGAAATCAAACCGACCTACGGGCCGTGGGCAACCCGGCCCCCCTTGCCCTGCAGGCCACCCCGCCAGCCCAACCCGCCGCCACCGCAGAAACCCTAGCCGCCGCCAGCCGCCACCACTGTCGCGCCTCGCCGCCGCTGCTTGCTGCCACCGCCGTTGCCCTGCGCTGCCGCCGCCGCTGCCCGTTGCCCCGCCGGAGCAGCGACCGCCGCCAGACCTCGCCGGAGTAACCCGCCACCGCCGCCCGTCCTGAGGTAGCCGCCAGTTTATTTTTAAAACCATTCGGTTTTATTTCGAAAACCTAGATTCGTTTTTTAGATTAGATCGGTTCGGTTTTTCCCGGTTTAGTTAAATAGCGTACGTTCGTCCGTACGTTCGTTTTAACGAACGGTGTTCACCCGTTAGCCGCAGACAGCGAACGTTCGTTCGTTGGCCTGTTCGTCTGTTTTTCTTTTACCATGTTTTTTCCGCGATTATTTTCGATCGCGATTTCTGCTCTGATCTTCGCTTTAGTTTATCTTTTCGCTCGTTTATCGGAATCAGGCGATTCAAGCGCCTAGATCTTCGTCTCGAAGCCCTCTTTCTGGTTAACCAACTTGAATAAGATTTTGGTAATGTAAAATTTGACTTAGTCTAGATTAGTAAACGGAACTTGTTTCTTTCGCAGTTTGAGTTCCGTTGCTTCGTTTGGTTTGATTCTTTTTGCAAAGCGGACTTCTTAAGTTGATATTTTTGGTTAGATTTCTCTTATTTAAGTTTTACCCGAGCTTCTAGTTGAGTGCTTATGTATGTATCTGTTTGTTTGCGATAGAGTACCCGGAGTGCAAAGCGTGCTACTACGATTCTCTAGTTTCATGGATCATTAGCGAGGCAAGTAACACTTTGATCATACCTCTTTACTACCCAGTTCTATTGCATTAGATCAACCCTAAAACATTGCATGGTTAGGATCTGATTAATATGTGGGTTTTGGGAAGTAGATGATGAGGTGGAACCTATTGCCTATTTATTATTAAACCTTTGGGAGTTACTTCTACGTTATGCTCAGGATTGCTATGCTATGCTCGTAGACATGGTTTGGGTGAGAGTATCCAAATAGATGTGAGTATTGCTAATTAATGGTTAACTTAAGGTGGCTACTTAAATAGACATCTGGGTGGATTGCTTGAGGCACCCTGGAGTACCCAGTGGTTGTCGGGGCACCTGGAGAATCCAGTGTTGGCCAAGGATATCTCGGAGTACCCGTGTGATCATCCTACGGTCCGCCACCCAGGCTCAAAGGGATCATAAGATTATTCATGCTAGAAACTTCTGTGTGCAGCCATAAGCTATTATGGGCTCTAGCATAGTTGAGTATGTTGCATGAACTCTTTCAGTGGTGGGCTAGCAGATGTAGGGGAAAGTAGGTGTAACTGTCCATCTAGAGTAAAGAGTTATTGTTTCAGAAGGACTGTGTCTCGAATCTCCGACCATGAATGTATTCGAGTCTTGTGGGGAAAAGTGCGCAAACCTGTGCAGAGTGTACAAACTAATTATGGTTAGCCGTGTCCCCGGTTATGGACATCTTGAGTATCTAGTTCTTGGATTATCATGTTGATCTCATCACTCTAAATATAATTTGATTGGGTATAATGATGATGTTTAATTGGGATTGAGTTGGAGGAACCCTCTCAATGTTTATCAACCACCATGATAGTTAAATAAAATTTATTCCTTTGTTGCAGGGAAAAATTGGCTTTATGCAAAACTGTAACCATAGAGCTTTCCACCAGCCATATATGCATGTAGTGATAGCATTCATTCTGTTCATTACTCTATGTGTTACATTGCCAGCATATTCCATGTGCTGACCCGTTTCGGGCTGCAACGTTCATATTGCAGACTTTTCAGACGACGAGTAAGGTTCCATAGGTCATTGTCTTTCAGTCAGCTATGCCGTTGGAGTTGATGGACTAACTTTATCTTCCAAGCCTTCCGCTCTTATCGTTTTTAGATGGCCTTAAGCCATATTATTGTAATAAGTTCTCTTTCGAGACATTCGATGTAATAAGAGTGTGATTTCTACTCTGTTATAAATCATCGAGTACTGTGCGTGTCAGCATTACCGATCCAGGGATGACACTAATGCACAGAGATCGGACTGTTTGTGGTCTGGTAGCTACATTTACCATAAGTACATTTATTAAAGTGTAGTATAAAACTTAAATGGCCGATCAGATACACCGTCTGCCATGCATAGTTTAGAGCTAAAAAATCAAGTACATATTTGCAATGTAATGAACAGAGATCTAATACAAATTAAGATGCCATGGAAGAAACATCTTTAAAAAGGTTGACATGACATGATATGTATACAAAAAAATCTTAAATTTTTGCCATGGCAACTACATAGATGTAGGACAACTACCTAAGGTGCCATGGCAAAAACATATTAATTTTTCCCATGGCTATTACAAACATGTAGTACCAAACTTAAACAACCCATGAAAAAAATGTCATCTCAAGATTATAGTTAAAAATCGAATAAAATACCATGTCATGTACATAGTTCGAGGCGACTAAAACATCATCATAAGTTCTCAAAGCCAAAAAATCACAACATGGCAAAAATGACAAATGCACGTAAAAATTACCATGAAACTACTTGCCATGATGTTGAGAAAAAAATAAAGTGTGGCATTTGTGTATGAGATGTTCCATGATGCATAAGCACATACATGCCATCAAGCTCTTAAAAACAGTGCACAACATGGCAAATTTGAAGAATGTTTCATTTAATAATGATGACAAATATAAGATTTTTCCTTGGCCACATGGCAAAATTTTAGGAATTTTGTTCTCTAGACATGTGAGAAAAATAGGAATTTCCATGCTACAGAAGAGAACTTTGGCATGAGTTATCAACAAAAAAATGCCATGGTAAATACAACAAAAAGAGAATTTGGCATGGTGTCTATAATAAAAGTGTCATGATAAATACAATTTTGTTTGTCCTCATGGGTTTTACCTATAAAACAACAAAAGGAGACTTGCCATGGTTTAGAAAATGTGATTTGTAAATTGTCGTGTGACAATTACATTTTTTTCCTAAATTTTGGCATGTGCAGGGAAACATAATGTTCTGAATTTGGCATGTGACCAATAGAAATTTCTTGCAAACTTGCCTTGTTACAGAGGAAGGAAAACTGCTCGCGAATGCATTGACTGATCCACACAATTACGTTTCCGTTTTCCTTTTTCCTCCTTTCTTTTCCTGCTTTCCCTGCCACGCCGCTGCTATGGATGGTACATGCAGTCCGACCCATGGTTCTTCAATTCCTGTGCCGGCAACACCCGGCATCGTAACCTCGCTATACGGGCCAAGCCCCGTATTCCAATTTTCTGCATTTTTAAACTCACCCTGTATTTCTGTGGTCAATTACAAAACAGTAAAACTGAGCTAGCTACGGCTGCTCACAGCGATTTGACGGTCTAAACCATTTGATCGGCTCACTCAATGGTCCTGATCGTACCGTCATCCCACCTCATCCCACGGCCTTTTCTACCAATCCAACTCGGGTGTCCTGGTCGGTCCAACGTTAATGGGCTGCTGCTCCGGACAGCGACCTGGGCGCCCTCTCATTCACGGATGCATCGCACTGCCCGATCATGAGTAGACGGTTGCGTCCTTCTAAAAAAATGAATAGATGGTTGCGATCAGCGCTTGGCTATGGAAGCGAGCGAGGCATGTGTGGCCTGATGCAGCTCGCCACAAATTTGGGCGAACCCTACCTCGACTCCTTGTATAGGCGACGGTGGTGCGGCAGCCTTCTATTACCGTCACACGCCCTACCAAAAGCCTAGATCCGATGGCCACCAGCTCCATTGTCTTGTCCTACCATCTTCGATCCTTCGTCCGTAGGCAGCAGCTGGCTTGCCGGTGGCCTCCTTCGTTGTTAGGTTGCTCGCTGCAAGGGAAGAGGAGGGGAAGGAGAGACAGTGACATTATGCCGTCGTTGCAGCGGCCGTTTAGCTTCCCGTACGGATCTCATTCTCCTCAGCGTGTTTACTATGGTCGGGGAGACAAACACACATAGGAAGGTGCAAGCGGAATAAGTCCCTTTTCCTTCTGCTTCCTCCCCCCTAATCAAAGGGACGTGTGTGGTTTCCTGAAGTGATTTTGCTAGACCATGAAGATGGTGCAGATTACGGCCTCCATTTGATTTTGTGAAGGTAACTTGTTTACTGCATTCTCACGATCAGTTCGAGTTTTGTTCTATAGTTTCCATGTTCATGTATAAGATCCAACCCTTTTTTTCTTAATGAGTCGAGTCATGTTCATAGTGAGTTCATTAGTAAAGCACCTGCGACTGGAGTAATGATACTAAATTACTAATATAGGCACAAATATGTGCGTAGTGAGTTCAGCGTCATCTCTCATTTTCATATCTGAGGTAACCCAGTGACTATATATCTATGGTGACTTTTTGTTGTGCCTGCTCCCTATCTTGATCACTATTCTCTTGTAGGTAGATCCTTGTTGGAGATAGTGGGAAGTCCTTGTTTACTGCATAACCAAGTCTGGAGGCACTCATCAAGCGTAGGTGTCCAATCCAGCTTTCCCAATGCTTGACATAGGCCCTCCCAAACCGTCCTAGCGAAGGCACATGTTAAGAGCACGTGGTCGATCGTTTCTTCCTCCTGATCACAGAGTGGGCACTTGTCTTGGTGCGGTAGTCCTCTTCTGGCCAGCCTATCCGATGTCCAACATCTGTTTCGTAGGGCAAGCCATGCAAAGAACTTGCACGTTGCCGGGGCCCTAGATTTCCAAGTGATGCTCGCGGTGGGGATGGTCTCACGGCCCCAAAACCTGGCGGCATATGCCGACCTGACTGTGTATTTTCCGCTTGTCTCCCACGACCAAGAGATGATGTCCGAGGTATCCTCCATATGCTCCCAATCTTGGATTTTCTGCCATAGGTTCAAGAATTGATGCAAGGCTTCCTCCCCCAAGTTTGGACCAACACTTGTAGCCCATGTGCCCCGCACCAGCCCAAGCATGCATGTTCTCATGCGGCTTGAAACCAGATCATAGACAGCCGGTGCAATTTCCTGTACTCTCATGCCGTCAAGCCATCGATCCTCCCAGAAGAGGGTGTTCATACCATCCCGAGCATTGCATCTCGTAGCAGCTTGAAAGAGTTTCATCGACTCGTCCGGTACCTTTATTGAGAACTCATTCCATGGTCTGCTTCTATCCGTCCGTTGAAGCCATGGCCACCTCGCCTGCATAGCTAGGTTGAGCCACCTCAAGTTTGGCAGCCCTAAACCGCCTGCCAACTTCGGAGCACACACCACCTCCCATGCCACAGCACAATTTCCACCATTTGCCTCAGCCTTCCGACACCACAGAAATCCCCGGAACACCTTATTCATTGTGACAATCATTTTGCTCGGCAGATCCAGCACCATCATTGCGTGAATGGGCATGGCACATAGGACAGATTGCACCAGAGTCAGTCTACCACTCTTTGGCATTAGGGCAGCCTTCCATTTTGGCAGTTGGTTTGCCATCTGATCCACTAGATATTGGAGTTGCGTAGCAGATAGTTCCCTCAAAGACAGCGGAAGCCCAAGATATCTGACAGGAAATGTGCCCACTGGGCACCCCAGCTCCGTACTAGCCATGCTGATAGATTGGTCAGAGCAGCGTATTGGCAAGGCCATCGATTTGCTCATGTTGATAGGCAGGCCCGATGCTTCTCCAAACAAGTCAAAAATGCATTTGCAAACCGCCAAGTCCATGGGCTCCAGTTTGACAAACAGGACCACATCATCAGCGAAGATCGAGATCCTTTTCCTCATACCGTTTGTAGCCAGGGGGTGCAGCAGCCCTCTCTCAACTGCCCAGTCAAACAGCCGTTGCAGCGGCTCCATAGTGAGTATAAACAACATTGGTGAAACTGGGTCACCCTGTCGCAGGCCTTTGCAATTATAGATTTTGTTTCACGGATCCCCATTTACCATGACCCTAGTAGTGGATGTGGCTAGGATCCCACATATCCAAGCTCTCCACCGTGCTCCAAAACCGAGCTGCTCCATTACCTCAAGGAGGAACGCCCACTGAACCGAGTCAAACGCTTTGGAAATATCCAGCTTCAGAAGGACTGTAGGGTTTTTGAGCGCGTGCAATCGCCTCGCCATACTCTGGACTAGCATGAAGTTATCATGGAGTGATCTACCTTGGACAAAAGCGCTCTGATGATTCCCCACCAGATTCGGCAATTCCACCACAAGCCTCGAGGCAAGCACCTTCTCAAAGATCTTCACAGCCCCGTGCACTAGGTTGATAGGTCTGAAGTCACCCACGTCCAGCGCCCCATCCTTTTTAGGAAGTAAGGTCACAAGAGATTTGTTAATCACTGTCATGCCTCTCACATCTCCGTCATAGAAACAGTTCATTGCAGCCATAAAATCCTCCCGTATGATGGGCCAGCAAACTGCATATAAATGACCTGTAAATCCGTCCGGCCCCGGCGCCTTATCCGAGGGCATAGATTTGATTACCCTTTCCACCTCCTCTGGCAAGAACGGCTCCTCTAAGTGAGCCAGATCGCGACGCGGGAGCCCAAGCGCTTCCAGGTTGAGTGTGTGAGTTCGCACCTCAGATGTCCCAAAATCCATGGAGTAGTAATCATCCACTGCCGGCGCTACATCCTCTTGCCCTGTATATAAGTTTCCATTATGCCTCACAGTTCTCATCGCGTTCTTCCTTTGCCGATGGCATGCCTGCTGGTGGAACAAGCGTGTGCTTCCATCCCCTTCTTTCAGCTGCAGTAAACGCGACCGCTGCCTCGCTATTGTCCGCTCTAGGGAGCATAGCCCCAAAAGCTTTCTCTTCAAACATTTTCGAAGCTCCACCTCGGCCGCCGATAACTGGCGGGAGTCCATGGCGATGTCAAGCCTGTTGATCACCTCTAGAGCAATACCGATCTGTAGCTTGACGTTGCCAACCCACCGATCACTCCATTTCTGCAGGGCTTTTGCCGTTGCCTTGAGCTTGTTGTGTAGTGTAAGATAGACATTTGAGGCTAGCGGAGTTGAGTTCCACGTCGTTTGTACAATCTCCAAAAAACCTTCCGCCTTAACCCAAAAAGGCTCAAACTTAAATCTCTTCCGCGTGGACACTTCCATATTCAAGTCAATCATCAACGGGCAATGGTCCGAAATGGCGGTCCCTAGTGCAGAAAGGAAGCACATGGGGTACGCCTCATCCCACTCATTTGAGATGAAGACATGGTCGATCTTTTCAAGTGTCGCATGCTGCCTCTCGTTGGACCACGTGTACCTCCGCCCATTGAGATATAACTCCTTTAGTTCTAGAGTGTTTAGCTTTGCCTATTGCTGACGTTGTGGGAGATCTGGAAACATAGGAATGCGGTCGTGTTTGATGGGGCAAGGCCATCGGTCGCTGAGCTTATACGCAAAATCTCGGCGGAAGGTAAAACATGGTTGATGGCGGGGCTCATTAAAGGTAATGTGGAGCATGTGTTTGCAGGTCTAATGCGGTGGAGCATTGGGGAGGAGTAGTTTATGCCAGGGTGGTGTGGAGTGGAGTTGTATGTGTTTCTCCTTCTCTTGTGAGATGTAACGCAATGTTGTAAATAGCTGGTGGAGGCGCTCTTCGCCTTTCTTCTATCAATATATGATATGCACACTCGTGCATATTCGAGAAAAAAAATTCTCTTGTAGGTGTGAAAGAAATACAATGTACTCCTATGTAGGAAGATCTTACATATTTGATCCCAAGGTTTCTTTTATTGTTGTTCATTAGCAGTTACCATTCTTCAATCATTTACGGAAGGATGTCAAAAACATTTCGTAGATGATATGTATTCCAGATCCTGACTTATAAACGGTCAATGTAGATGGAGCTGAGTACACAATTATTATACTTGCATTTGCTTTCTTGCCCGACCAAGTTATTTAGTTATGATACAAATATCTTGCAATGGGTGTGTTAGACACTTGATCAAACAAATCTTTTCCACATGCCCTATCTCGGTTAGGGCACTTCTCTGCATTATCCTTCCTTGGTTGTTCAACTGCAAATGCAGACAAAGGCGTTGATGAATGTCTGCTTTGAAATTGTATATTATCTTTTTGCTGGTAATATATTTGTGCTAGAACATAGCCAATGTTAAGAATTCAATTCAAGCATTCATGTGTCATGTAAGTCAAATCATCTTTCTCTATGGATGTGGACCGTAAAAGTTGTAATTTTGAAATGTTGAAACTACGTAATTTTGTTTTTGAAAATTTTCTTATTTTTTAAAAAAAATGGATGAGCGCGGCAACGCGCGCCTTTATGGTCTAGTTAATATAGGCCACATGTGCACACTGTACCATTGATCCACGTACAGGAAGCACGCGCGCTCGTCCACGCTATGGCCGCTCTCTGTTCTGAGGTCCAATCTGTTTGAATCATCAAAGTTGTTCGAGTTCGGGGACAAATACAGGGAAGTACGATAGTAGCATCGGCGAGGACTCCCGTACCCATGCGAGTCGTGCAAGACTTAGAGCATCTCCAGCCGCGTTCCTAGAACGGTCTTTCCATGCGATTTTTCGTACCGGCCCCGAAAAAACGGCCCAGCCGCGCTTCCAGGAGCCCGTTTTCGTCGGCTTAGGCCGAAATCAGCGCCGATGGACCCAGGCCGAACCCGGCGCACTGGGGGGCGACCGGGGGCGCCGGGGCGAGTGGTTTTGGCGCGAAACAGCCGCGGGCCCGACGAGTCAGCGAGACGGGCGCTTCATCGCCCTCATCGCCTCGGTTCCCGCGGGAATCAATGCCAAAGCTGCCGCGCTGTCGCTGCCGGTCAGCCTTGCCATTGATTCCTCATGGGTTGCGCGTCACGGCGCGGCGCGGCGACGCCTCCCCTCCCGCCACGCGTACACACGGGCGCGGCTATATAAGCCGGTGGCCTCCCTCGCCTCTGGCCACACCAGCCCTAGCCGCCAAGCTCTCCCTGCGCCGCCACCGAGCCCTCCCTCTCCCTCTCCCGTGCACCACCGCCGAGCCCTCCCACACTCCGACACCTGATGGCCGCACGTTTTCCCGGCGATGCTGTGGTGGCCAATGGCTTCGGCCGTCGTTCGCTCCACGAACAGGAGTCTTGGCTCCTGTTCGAGGCCAACATCCTGGCGCCGTCGGACATGCGCGCCAGGCCGACGGGGTGGAGGCTCAGCAACGGGGGAGTACCCGTTTCCCCGTTGAACGACGCCGTGGCGCCCCCTACTTCGCCGCCGAGGTCGAGCTCGTGCGCGCCTCCCTCACCGACGAGCAGCTCGCCCTTCGCCAGTACGCCGTGGACAACCACGCGGCGTGGGCGGCGTACTTCGAGCGCCGTCAGGAGCAGAGGCCAGCGTCCACCAACAAGGCGCCGGTGGTGGGCGGCATGAAGAACAGTGAGGGGCGCCGCGTGTGGTGGGGCGTCCCCGGCAGCATGCTCGAGGGCGTGCTGGCGCACCTTGAGGGAGGCAACAACCCGCCGATGGCGTACCCTCCCCCGGCGGCCCCGGCCCACCGCCGACGTGCCGGGCAATGGAAGCCCAGGAGGTTCATCTCTTCATCGTCTTCCTCCTCGCACTCCTCGTCACGATCTTCTTCCCACTCCTCCGGCTCTCCGGCGCTGCTCGGCGTCAAGGCCGATCCCGCAGCGGAGACGCCGCTCGGCCGGCGCACTCGCAGCGCCGGCATCGTCATCAATGAGGGCGGCCGACGCGCCTCCTCGTCGGCTCCTCCGCGCTTCGTCAAGCCAAAGACGAAGCCGGGGCTCGCGCCGGTAAAAACGGAGCCGGGGCTCCCCGCCGTGAAGACGGAGCCCGACGACATGGAGCTCGACGACGAGGCGGCCCTGAAATGGGCGCGCAAGGACTTCCTGAAGTTGGAGAGGGAGCGCTAGGTCGCCGCCCTGCGGGGCCGCGACGAAGGAGGAGTCGTCGTCCTCGAGGACAGCGAGGACGATAACGCGCCGCCGCCGCCGCCAATAGTCCGCCATGGCGACGCCGGGCAGGGGTCCAGCAGGGATGGCCGCGTCAAGGAGGAGAAGGCCAACGACGACAACGGCGGCGAGGATGGCGCAGACGACGGCGACTACTCGGCGTTCAACGATTTCTTTTTTTAGTTATATTTGCTATGTAGCGCATCACGAACATGTAATATATGCCAAAGTTTGCCGAAATTTAGCCGTGTTTAACCGAACTTCGCCGAACGTTTTTTTTTTTTGAAAAAATTAGACATGTCTAGGGGCGGCCCTGGGGCCGGCGACTGAGGACCAACTCGCCCCTAGGCCCTCTTTTTGCGCTGACTCGCCCTCAGGCAGCGATTTTAGGCGCCCCCTGGGGGCAACGGCTGGGAATGCTCTTACGCATGAAAAGGACGCTGCGCTGTGCACGATCCTTTTTTTTGGACGTCGATAACTGCCACACGTGTGGCAGGAAAGAAGACGCACCACACGTCTCTAATGCAAATAGATTGCCACGTCATTGCATGCATGCATGTGAATATCTTTTTGGATTTATAGTTTTTAAAATGTTTTATCTCTTAAATGAAAAATCCTATTGAAGATCCGTTTTCATCATTAAATCTCTCGTGACGAGATCTTCAAAACTAGATCTCATATCGATATATTTCGGCGAATTTTCTTTTGGTTAAATGTTGCCATGTCTATTGCACATGAATTACCATGATATTTACACTGAAGTTGCCATGATATGTTTCAGCTATTTTTCTTTTACATTTAAAAGTAAATTTTAACACATTATAAAACGGAGAATTAAGAAACTAGACTTGCCATGCACCATAAACTAAAATTGCTATGATACATGCACTTAAAATTGCCATGATTCAACAAAAAAATATTTTCATGGTCAAAGTACTGGAATTGCCATCATAAAAAAAAACTAAAATTGCCATGATCTACAAAATAAATTGCCACATGGCAACTTTAGTTTAAGCACTATGGCAACTATAGTATAAACATCACGGCAACTTCTGGGTAAAAAAAATTCGTCGAAACATATCAACATGGGGTCTAGTTTTGAAGATCTCATCAAGACGGATTTAATGGTGAAAACGGATTTTTAGTTCCCTTTTTTATTTAGGAGATAAAATATTTTTAAGCCAAAAACCAAAAAGATTTCTGCTGATGTCATCTATTCATACGTGGCAAAATGGATGGTGATGGAGGCGTGTTGGTGATCTGCAAACGCCCACACATGTGGACGTTAGTTTTTCCATTTTTTTATGAACTTGGCAGGACTTAACCAACCAACCAATGAATCCTTTATGATAAAAAGGAAAAAGCTAATAATCAGCCGGCGGATCGCTCGGCTGCATCCGCCGCGTGCTCCCCTTGCCATGTGCCTTCCTGGGGCGCACCCACAATTCGCTGCAGTGAAGTGTTTTACTACAACAAAAGCTGTGTTGCAATGGTGCAACAGGACCTATGTTGCAAAAAGATTCTGCAAAAGAAAAAATGTTCAAAAAAATTCGGAACAAGACATCTGTTGCAAAAAGTTTCGCAAAAAAACGTGAGTTCTATTGCATAATTTTCTGCAACATGACCTCTGTTGTAGAAGGTTCCGCTACCAATCGTTGTTGCAATTGTAAGGACAAGGTTGGGCTCTTGATTGGCACAAGATCTAACTGCTCTCGAGGCGATGGATCTTTAGAAAAGATCCGTCGGCGGACGCGTAGCATGCCCACGAGGATTAATGTTTTGGGATTAGGGCCCACGCACGCACGATGCAATACGTCTTCTTCTTCTTGCTCGACCTCCGATACACCAAATTAACTTTTCCCCAACGACGGGCCATGTTCGGCGGCGGTACAGGCGTGGTTGCCGTCCGTCTTCCTCACCGATGGCATGGCATCTCCTCCTCATGCTGCAGTACGCCGTCAAAAAAAAACTCACCTCTTTTCACACAACAAGTTGCAGTGCTCTCACCTGTCTGATGCGCGCATGCAGAGTGATCAGCTGAATGCTTCTCCCAAGCCATGGCGCTCCACCACTCACAACGCCGGCAACAAAGCAGATAAAAGTGACCTCTTTTTTGATCCTGTCAGTCTCATGCCCAACGGCAGTCACCGAGCGTTCGCGAGCTCGGTGGGGGCCCTGCTGTTGGCGTCGTCGTCCCTACCGGGGAGCACGCGGCCGTCAAAGGCTCCCAGCCAAGGACCATGCGGCGGTGAGGACCAAGTACAAGGCCTAGTTCTCGGCGAGGAGGACGGATCGGCGCGCATGCGCATGGAGCTGCGCCATGTGCATGCATGGTGCTCCACTCGACTACTCCCTCCGTTTCAAAATAGATAACTCAACTTTGTACTAACTTTAGTACGGGTCATCTATTTTGGAACGGATGGAGTACATGTGACGTGTGTTTGCTTACAGGAGTGAGTATATGTGCATCTATGTAAGCATCTGCGATTAAACTGTGTTAAAAATGATTAAAAAGATGTCTAACCAAGTAAGTTGATGATCTTTGCAAGTTTGCCAAAAAAAAAGTTGATGACCTTTGCCAGTTTGCCACACTTTATATTGCATGCTGTTATTTTTGGGCTTTGTGTACAAACTGCCATATTCTGGCTAGCAAGATGTAACAGAAATATACATTCCGAATTATAATAAAGGAAAGCTGTTCAATCATGCAACTTGATGATGGTTTCGAGTTCGCCACACTTCATCAATTAGTTCTCGTCGTCCGAAACAAAATTGAAGTTAGGCACGGATAGCTTAGCTACGTGGTGCATCGAACCTCACAGTTTCTGCTTGTCAAGATGCTGTATGTCACCATTCTGGTTGCAAAATGTCGGTCACGATCCCGAATCCAACAAAAGCATGTGGACCTCAACAGAGTATTGCGATTAATCATTTTACCGAGAATCCGTTATATTTTTTGCTCCGGGAGGCACAATCCAGAAGAGGGGTTTCCGGCCTCGTCCATCGCGTATATAAACGGCTCGAGTCCATGATCATCAGGCACCAGCACACTTGCACCACCACCTCCAGGCTCCAGCTACTGCACCACTCCGCCACTCGTCATGGCCACCATTTCGTTGCTCGTAGCGGCTCTCCTGCTATGCGCCTGCACCATGTCTGTCGCCGATTCGTCGTGCCCCGAAGCTGCAGCGGAGACGTCAAGCAGCACCGCGGAGAGAGCCCTCCATGGTGGTGGGCGGAGAGTCATAGTGGGGAGAATGAGGTCGTTAGGGACCAGGACGCCCAAGGCGCCTCCTCCTCCCCAATCGAGCACCCCGGTGGGGCAAATGCCTTTACTCCAGGCGCCACCGCCTCTGCTCCCGTGGTAGATAATTTATGTTTGGTTTCCTTTCAGCTGTAACATGTTGTTTGCGTTGTTGCTTTGAGGTGGGCGCTGCGGTAATGTATGTCGTACATGCACCGTTGATCCTAGCAACGATTGGCTCCGGAGTAAATTGTGGAGTACAATAGTTATATGTAAGTTGACTAAATTTGTAATTTGGATAAGAAAGCTGAAAGAAGAAGAAAGAAGGTCGGCCATTGGATTGTACCTACTTTTACTGAATACACATATTATCACAATTTAGCAACTGGGACTGACCCTACATAGCTAACTATGATTGTCGAAGAATTTTACCTACTTTTACAAAATACTCATATTATCACAGTTTAGCAACTCGAACTGAGCCTCATCTAATTCAAACTGTCGAGGAGTTTCATGATGATGCACCACAAATATCGGCTCCACCTTGGTTCATCTTTATAGTTTTTAATTGATTATCAGAGATGCCTCTTTACTGAGTCAAGAGCTACCCATCTTGCAAAAAGAAGGCACAAATTAAATCACAGATCAAGAGCTCTTTTATAGGTAATTTAACGCTCATGAAAAGTCCAAATTATCCTCGGGAGAATGACTAAGCTGCCCTACATTGCGGACGGACATATATGTTTGTTTGGTACTCCACCTTATGGTTTCGGAGCACGAGGTACCGTAAAAGAGATCTAGAGAATGGCTCTCGAGGGAAATTCATTCTGTATAGATCACCGCATTTTTTATATATTTGATTTATTGAGTAGTTTTCGCGATTGCAGTGCACATTATTGTTCCAACTGGCAAAGCAAAACCACCTCAAAAGGATCATTCCCTTGAATTTTAGAAGTTAGGTGAATAATATGTTCCTATTCGCAAAAAAGGGTAAAGTAAACACAACGCTAAAATACCGATATGACTATCATATACCCCTTCAGTTCCTCGGTTCCTCAACTAATGACATTTTAGATATTGACATGGTCGATAATGTGTCAATAGGTTTGTAGGTGCATGTTAGCAAAAACTATTTCTTTTAGAAAACAAAAATGACATATATTAAAGCCAATCAACTTTTACATGACCATTCTTAAAAAAAAATTACACACAAGTCCTTGGAGAAATTGACGCCCTCTTCGTCTGGATCGCAAATTCCTCATTCGAGCCATGGAAATGGCGTTGATATAATGACTAGGAAGTCGTTGCATCGAGCAAGAAGGCGCCGACAATAGTGGTCTGAGTAATAAATCGCTGCACGGGAGATGAATGTGTTGAAATATGGGGTGGGCTTTAGGCCCATCCAACAATTTTAGAAAAATCTCTAAGGGCCCATGTAGGAGTCATGATAAGGGATGCAGTGGGAAGTTTAGTACCACCTCCCTATGGAGTAGAGTTGGACCTCCTTATAAGGGATTTTCTTCCACATGCTATTGGAGCTTGAGAAGAGATGTAGCTCCCGCGCGCTCATCATCTGCGGCCCACCTCGTGTCGCGTGATTGTGAATGAGTCAAGCTCACACCTATGTCATGCATGCATTTATTTTTGCCGGTCAGAAATGGAGAGTCTATACCAGACGCACCCCGAATCTGAGACGTCGGATCACGGGCTATCACCGACTCGGATGTGGGCCCAGCCCACGTCCTCCTACCTGACCATGCCTATATACTGGAGGCGTCAACAACTCTAGCCACCACCAGAAGAATAGATCGCATCTGCTCTACCTCCATGCGCACCACAGTCGTTCCTCTTGCTGCTGCTGCTGCCGGTGATCCCATCCCGTCAACCGCATGCACGGTTGATGGGAAAACAGGCCTCCGAAACCCTGCCCCTTGAGATCCTATATGAGAGAGGGGCGATTAGGATTTTTGGGGAGTGTCTCCTACGCGCTCACCACCGTTCATCAACTTACACCACTTTGTCCGCATTCATGTTGCCTTCATCACCACCATGGCCACCGAAGCTGACCGACTCGCCGCCGAGAAGAAGGCCACCGACATCACCGATGTTGCTGCCATCGCGGCTTTGGTCTGGCCTACTAGAGGGTATAACTCGCTTATTCTATTCCTTATTATTTCCGTGTTAACCATACTAGCGTTATACGTAGATGTGGCTGTTGTTTACGTAACATGTGCTTATGTAATCGAATATCAGTATATGTGCAATACTGTCAATGCCATGCTTATGATTATTTCCTGGATTAAATTAATAAAAAGATTGCTAATATACTCAACAGAATGTGACAAAGAGTGCTGGGCGTGCACCCTTGCAAAAGACTAGGATCTGGCTAGCTGGGAGACCTAGCATCACCGGCTCCCTGGCAAAGCTAAAGCTGGCCATACTTTGTCAGTTATATGAAGCTGGAGGACTAAAACAGGATATGACACAATCCGTTCTGCTAGGGGATGCCTTCAAAGACCACTTTCAAAACACCTAGACACAACCAGGTTCGACCAAACGACTCCCCATTCGCCTCTTCGCCGCCGACGAGGTCGACTAAGGGTTAGGCGAACATTATTCCTAACCTGCACAACGCTACTTCTCCTCCCCTCTACTGCTAGATCGTTGCTTTCTTCCTTCTTTGTTAGCTCTGCCAGTGGGGGAGTGCAGGGAGGCTTGATCTACCGGTGGATATGCAATATTCTCGTCTGACATAGGGTCACTAACATGTGGGCCAAGTTGCTAGCGGGCTCACATGTCAGCCAACACTATAGGGAAGTCTCGTCCTACGTGATCACGGTAGGTCGTGCTCGTGCGGGATCGGTAGCCTGTCACGCATGCTCCTCCCCTGGCTACTACTGGCATTTGCTATGGTAGGAGCAGACAAGGCAGCTGATTGAGATCTGCTAGAGGTTGGCATAATACAACTTCACAGCCTCACTGGTCGATCGAACCGAATTTAAGTTAGATCGCTTACGCTAATGCTCCGACTATACTATCACGACCCAACAAGTCCACGATAACAAGACAAGGCCATGCATGCACTTGACATCACGCACTGCGGTTGCATCTTCAATTTGCAACAGGTTATAAAGAAATAATAGACCTGTCCTTTTGTCCTACTCCATATGCAGCAGGCCCTTGTATTGTTGTATCTACGAGCGTGCAACGGCGAGTGGGTAGTGCTTCAATTCGAGGTCGAGGTCTAGGCGAGCAGCTGCGCGCTTGCTTTAAGAAACTCCCAGGTCAAACGATGCATGGATGGATCCAACATCATACCCATAAGCTTAGCCCTAATTTTAAGGCAACTACTGGTAGATGCAGTGCACTTCAATACCGCGGCCGCTAGCAACTGGTGGTATCTGGTATTTTGGTTAAGATGTGGGAGTAAGAGCATCCCCCCCCACCCCCCCCCCCCCCCCGCGCGCGCCCCAGGACGCCCCGAAGGACACTTTTCTAGGCTCGGCGACGCTTTCTGCCGAAAAACGCACCAGCCCCCCCCCCCCCAACCCCCGCGCGCAGACGCCAAAATAGCGCCGGCAAACCCAAGAGAAACCCAGCGCGTTGAGGGGCTCTTGGGGCGTCGGCGGAAGTTTCGGCAAACCGTGTCGCCCCATTGTCTTGGCCCACTTAATCTTTTTCTCACAAATTTTTTGTTAGGGTGGGGCGTGGCTGGAAAGATGCCCTCCACATGCACTCCTACTTTAGCCGGATGAAGCATTTGGCCTCCCAAGACACAAACTTTGTTGATTCCATGGTGTTTTTTGGGCTCCAACGGCTGGAGATGCTCTAGATTGGCGCCGGCGATTGGAGGACCCTCGAGACATCAACGACATATGAGCATCTCCAGCCGCGCCCCCAACAGGCCCCCCCCCCCCCCAGGGCGACTTTTGGGGCGCCGGCGCCAAAAAAAGCCCCACTCACGCCCCCAAGACACCAAAATCCGCCGGCTCGACCCGTTTTTGAGCCCGGCGATCCCAGGCCGAACCCAGCGCGCTGGGACGCTCGGTGGCTCCGGCTGAAGGGAAAAACACGCCTGGGCCACACTGTCAGGTGGAAAATCAAGGAAATCATCCAGATTCGCCCCGCGGTCTCGACCACCACCCTGCCGATCCCGGCGCCACCCACCACCCAACACCGCTAGATAGGCCATTCCCCGCCGGAAACAAGAGAAAGTTTCGCCGCGGCAACCTCTTCACCACCTTCCGGGCGAGTTTTCCAGTGCTCCGGCCACGCAGGGCGGCATACGGACGGCTGTGCACCTACGACGCCCTCCATGTGTTCCGCGATTTGTCTGCCCGGCCCGGCTATGGACTCGGACGACGAGGAGGCGCTCGCGGCGTTGCTAGAGGAGGAAGCCGATGCCGACGTCCAGGAGGAGGAGCATCTCATGGTCCTCGCCGCCCTCGCCGGTCTGCTCGCGAATGAAAAGCCGCGGCAAGGTGGCTGAAAGCAAAGAATCGGCATCATCTGGAAGGTTATTGCATGCTCTACTCCGACTACTTCGCCGACTCTCCATTGCACGGCGAGAAAACATTTCGGCGCCGTTATCGGATGAGCCAAAAGCTTTTCCTCAGGATTGTGAATTCCATCCGGGAGTTCGACAACTACTTCAAGTGCAAGAAGGATTGCACCGGCACACTTGGATTCACCTCAATCCAGAAATTCATGATAGCTAAGAGGATGCTTGCATACGGAGCTCCGGGTGATTCACTCGGCGACTATGGGCGCATGGCCGAGTCCACGAACATTGAGTGATTCTACAAGTTCTGCATGGCAGTGGTGGCAGTGTTTGGATCGCAATACTTGCGATCACCCAATGCTGAAGACACTGCTCAGATCCTAGCACAGAATGCAGCAAGAGGATTTCCTGGGATGCTTGGAAGCATCCACTGCATGCATTGGAAATGGAAGAACTGTCCATTTTCTTGGCAGGGGAAGTACAAAGGCGCCAAAGGCGGTTGTAGTGTGGTACCTGAGGCAGTGGCCACACAAGATCTCTGGATGTGGCACTCCTTCTTTGGGATGCCAGGAACTCACAGTGACATCAACATCCTGCAGTGCTCCCCTATCTTTGCCAAGCTTGTTAAAGGTCATCCTCCTCCGGTGAACTTTGAGGTCAATGGGTGGCACTACAATAATGGGTACTACCTAGCTGATGGCATCTATCCGAGATGGTCTACATTTGTGAAGACTATCTCAAACCCTGTGCCAGGTAGCAAGAACTCCCACTTTGTGAAGGTTCAGAAGGTTTGCAGAAAGGATGTCGAGTGGGCATTTGGTGTGCTTCAATCTCGATTTGCTGTTGTCCGGTACCCTACTCAGACCTGGTCGAAAGATCAAAAGTGGGAGATCATGACTTGTTGTGTCATCTTGCACAACATGATCATTGAGAGCGAGCAGGAAGAGCCAGTGTTTGACACTGAACCGTATTACAAGCAGGGTCCTCTTGCGCAAGTTGATCACCAGCTACCGGCAACCTGGACTGCCTTCCTCAATATGCGTCAGGAGATTCGAGACCCACAGGTGCATCAACAACTGCAGCACGATCTGGTGGAGCACCTATGGAGGCTCAAGGGCAATGCCTAACTCAACGTGTGATGAAATAAGAGTTTTTATTTGTTGAACTTATTTTGTATTGAATTATTTGTTACTGAACTGTTTGATTTCTATTGATTTTCGGTAATGAACTATGTGATAAAAAAATTACTTTTTTTGAGGCAATCCCACGAAGCTTTATTAAGACGTCACAATGTTTACAGGGACGAAAGAAAGATTTCCGGGGTGTCCTAACCAAACATGGCGGCCCACCCCTAACTTAAGAGTATGCTTCCCTAGATTGTGAGCCTCGAAATTCGAGCTCCTAAGTTAATGGACAATATTACCAATAGTAAATGACCTACTGGACTCTATTATTTCATGTATTATCGCACCGTAGCTTGCCAAACAGGGTTGCTTGATGTCGTCCACCACCACCTTGCAATCAGAAGCTACATGTATATTTTGTTCATGCAGATCTTGGGCTAGAGCCAGAGCCTCCCGAACTGCCATCGCGTCAAGTGTCGTAGGCTCACTGATTCCCTTAAAGCTAATCGCCGATGCCCCCAAGAAGACACCATTCTGATCCCGACAAACTGCAGCAACAACACCCCTTCGCTGATTTCCTCTTGTAGCCGCATCAACATTAATTTTTGCTAGCCTGGGAATAGGCTAGGCAATCACCATCCTTCCCCGTGCATCAATATCCTTGAGATCGTTCAGGTACAAGACAATAAACTGATGAGTAGACATTGAGGTAGTTAATATATCTTCGTAGATCGCCTTTCTCCTTGCTCTCCATACTGCCCACAGGGATATGATTAATTTCCCAAAGTCTGCTTGATTAAGAACATCATGCATAGCGAAAAGCCAGTTCTTCGTGTCAGGATCCATGTTCATGCTCATCTTTCCCACCAACTACCCATCCGATAAAGCCCAGATGCACCTCGACATAGTACAATCCAACAATGCGTGCCTCCATGAGTCTGGAGCTCCACATAGGACACAGAGGGGAGACTGAGGCATATTACGGTGGTGTAAAACATCCGCCGTAGGCACTGAGTGCTGGGCTAGTCTCCATGCAAAAATCTTCTGCTTCGGTGGAACCTTAGTATGCCACAATGAAGTTCATGCTTTTCCTTCAGAAGATGCATCCGAAGCCCCGGCATTTTCATCAAGCCAATTCTCCCTCTGGTACTTGGTATTCAGCACCATTTGGTATGCAGATCTGACTGAGAAGCCGCCCCGGCGTTCCGCACTCCAAGCCCAGAAATCTTCCATATTTCGTGTGCACAAAGGTATTGCCAGGATAGCGTTTGCATCGAATGGAATAAACACCGAACGGATGAGATCCTCTCTCCATCTCACCGTCGTGGCATTGATCAACTCGGAAACGAGCATGGGAGGGTTGGCCACCAGCGCCGTGATGGGCCTCATAGGACCGACCCTGGGAAGCCAGTTGTTCTCCCATATAAACGTGGATGCCCCATTGCCTATCCTTCTGATGATCCCTTGCTTTAGGACATCTCTTCCATCAATAATGGCACGCCAAATTTGCGATGGGTGGCTGCCCAACTCAGCTTCCAAGATTGACCCTTGCGGATAATACATGGCTCTCAGGATCCGGGCACTAAGAAAGGAGGGGTCGTGCAGAAGCCTCCAAGATTGTCGTGCCAACAAAGCTAGGTTAAAAATCTCCATATCTCGAAAACCCAAACCTCCCAAGTGTTTGGGGTGTGTCATCACGCACTAGTAGAAAAACACCTATTAGTCCCGGTTCGTAAGGGCCTTTAGTCCCGGTTCATGAACCGGGACTAATGGGTCGTTACTAATACCTCCCCCCTTTAGTCCCGGTTCTAAAACGAACCGGAACAGATGGTCCTCCACGTGGCCGGTGCGCCGAACCCAGGCAGGGGGGCCTTTGGTCCAGGTTGGTGGCACCAACCAGGACCAAAAGGCATCCACGCGTCAGCATTCCAGTGGCTGGGTTTTTTTTGAAGGGGGGGGGGGGGGGTTGGGGGTTTTGGGGGTTAATTTAGGTGTTTCATATATTGTGTTAGCTAGCTAATTAATAGAGAGAAGTGTCCTCTCTTATGTCCGTGCTTGGTCGACGCTACGTACTATATACATATAGCCCTCGAGACGCTAGCTAGTAAGAAATTAAAATGAAGGGAACCATTGAGTACAGAAGTTCATCATGCATACCGAGAGAAATGATCGATCGACCGCTCCTTCTCCGAGAGATTGGTCGAACAACAAGTTTCACTAGTAGAAAAAGGGTCAAACGTGAAGCACATTAGTGCCGGTTTGTATTAGAGCCGGCACTAATGCATACATTAGTGCCGGTTCCAACGGCTAGCCGGGCCGCTCTCATTAGTACCGGTTCGTGGCTAACCTTTAGCACCGGTTCGTGCCATGAACCGGTACTAATGAGGGTGGTGGCAGGATGTTGTCAGTCTGGGCCCCCTCCAGCACCTTTAGTACCGGTTCGTGGCACGAACCGGTACTAAAGGTCCTCCTGCATATAAACCCTTCGTCCAGCTCGCTCTGTTCTTCCCCCTTTCCCCTCTCCTCTCCTCTCTGTTCTTCCTCTTCTCCCCTCGAGCTCATCACACATTTTGCCCAAAATTTGTCAAGATTTGAAGGCCCCCATCCATTCAAGTGATCACAAGGGTTAGCAACTTTGTCCTTTCATCTCTCATTGCTAGATTAGCTCTTGCAATGCTTTATATAGTTACTAATTTGTGAGTTTAGTAATTTGGGAGGAAATATATATATGTGCTAGTATTTTATTTATATGCAATTTCAGGTCAAAAATAACACTTAGTTTGCATATGTTGGTGTGGTTTACTTAGTGCCTTCTAAATCTCCGTCGTAACCACCGTCGATCGCCCGCACCGTCCCGTCACCGGCACCACCTTGTGGTGAGCCTCTTGTTCATGAATTTTTATATAAAAAATTGATGTTTGTGTGATTTGGATATATAGTTAATCATGTAATAATTATCTTACCCATACGTTGTTTGTTATACATAGTGCCATGGTTTTGATATCCGTCCCCGTCGGCCCTCGTCCTTGTTATGATTCGGATGTGGTATATTCTCTTTTAAAACTATTTGTTACATTTCGTGTTTATGACAAATTATGCCCATCAAGTTGACATAGATATTTTTATCTAGGAGATATGTGAACCGGAAATTCCAGTCGACCCTATTGTCGAGAGGTTAAATTTAGTTGAAAGAGAAAACGAGTACTTGAAAGAAAAATTGAAAAGAATTGAGGGGGAGAAGATGGAATTGGAGTTGCATGTTGCCGATGTCGTCGATGATCACAAGATCAAGATGGAGAAAATGCGCTTGAAGAATAGAAAGATTAGAAAATATGCCATCGATAGTGAGGCTTGGTATCATTATGCTGTTGGATCAATTGTTACCTTAGTTGCGATCTTGATCGCATTTGTTGTTGCATTTAAATGCTTTAGCTAGAGAGTTATTTGTTTGTTGCATTTAAGTGTTGTATGAACTGTATGAACTTTATGTATGAACTTGTATTAATTTGGTCTATTCAGTGTTGTGTAATGAAGATGAGCCGGCAATGGATGTACGATGACCGATGCTCTCCCCAGTTTGTTGAGGGCGTGCATACTTTTCTGCTTGCGGCTGAGGCAAACAAGCGGGCGGATGGTTTTATGCCTTGTCCATGTGCTGGCTGTAAGAATGGTCGCAATTACTCTACGTCAAGAACCATTCACGTCCACCTGTTTGAGTCCGGTTTCATGCCCCACTATAATGTTTGGACCAAGCACAGAGAAAGAGGGGTTATGATGGAAGACAATGAAGAAGAAGAGGACGACGACAGCTATCCTGGCCATGGGTTCCCTGAATACGATGATACAACAATGGGGGAAGAAGCTGAGCCGGTAATGCGGGAAGAAGCTGAGCCGGCAATGCGGGAAGAAGCTGAAGAAGAGGCATCAGATGAGCCCGTTGATGATCTAGGTCGGGCCATTGCCGATGCAAAGAGAAACTGCGCAAGTGATTTGGAGAAGAAGAAGTTGCAGCGCATGTTAGAGGATCACAAAAAATTGTTGTACCCGAATTGCGTAGGTGACAAGAAAAAGCTGGGCACCACACTAGAATTGTTGCAATGGAAGGCAGAGAATGGTGTATCTGACAAGGGATTTGGAAAGTTGCTGGTAATGATAAAGGATATGCTTCCAAAGGACAACGAATTGCCCGAGAGTACGTACGAAGCAAAGAAGGCTGTCTGCCCTCTAGGGTTAGAGGTGCAGAAGATACATGCATTCCCTAATGATTGCATCCTCTACTGCGGTGAGTATGAGGATTTGAACGCTTGCCCGGTATGTGGTGCATTGCGCTATAAGATCAGCCGCGATGAGCCTGGTGATGTCGAGGGCGAGCACCCCAGGAAGAAGATTCCTGCCAAGGTGATGTGGTATTCTCCTATAATACCACGGTTGAAACGTTTGTTCCAAAACAAAGAGCATGCCAAGGCGATGCGATGGCACAGAGAAGACCGTAAAAAAGACGGAAAGTTGAGAGTACCCGCTGACGGGTCGCAGTGGAGAAAAATCGAAAGAAAGTACGGGAAGGAGTTTTCAGATGATGCAAGGAGCGTATGGTTTGGTCTAAGCGCAGATGGCATCAATCCTTTTGGGGAGTAGAGCAGCAACCATAGCACCTGGCCTGTGACTCTATGTTTGTATAACCTTCCTCCTTGGTTGTGCATGAAGCGGAAGTTCATTATGATGCCAGTGCTCATCCAAGGCCCTAAGCAACCCGGCAACGACATTGATGTGTACCTAAGGCCATTAGTTGAAGAACTCTTACAACTGTGGAATGGAACAGGTGTACGTGCGTGGGATGAGCACATGGGGGAAGAATTTGACCTAAAGGCGTTGCTGTTCGTGACCATCAATGATTGGCCTGCTCTCAGTAACCTTTCAGGACAGACAAACAAGGGATACCGCGGATGCACGCACTGTTTGGATGATACCGACAGTATATATTTGAATAGTTGTAAGAAGAATGTGTACCTGGGACATCGTCGATTTCTTCCGAGCAGGCATCCCGTAAGAAAGAAAGGCAAGCATTTCAAAGGTGAGGCGGATCACCGGACGAAGCCTCGCCACCGTACTGGTGCTGATGTACATGATATGGTCAAGGATTTGAAGGTGATATTTGGAAAGGGTCCTGGCGGACAACCTGTTCCGAAGGACGCGGACGGACGCGCACCCATGTGGAAGAAGAAATCTATATTTTGGGACCTGCCATATTGGAAAGACCTAGAGGTCCGCTCCGCAATCGACGTGATGCACGTGACGAAGAATCTTTGCGTGACCCTGCTTGGCTTCTTGGGCGTGTATGGGAAGACAAAAGATACACCTGAGGCACGGGAGGACCAGCAACGTATGCACGGAGAAGACGTCATACATCAGGGTCATGCAAGCTACGCTCTTACCAAAGAAGAGAAGGAAATCTTCTTTGAATGCCTGCTCAGTATTAAGGTACCGTCTGGCTTCTCGTCGAATATAAAGGGAATAATAAAAATGGCAGAGAAAAAGTTCCAGAACCTAAAGTCTCATGACTACCACGTGATTATGACGCAACTGCTTCCGGTTGCATTGAGGGGGCTTCTACCGGAAAACGTTCGATTAGCTATTGTGAAGCTATGTGCATTTCTCAATGCAATCTCTCAGAAGGTAATCGATCCAGAAATCATACCAAGGTTACAGAATGATTTGGTGCAATGTCTTGTCAGTTTCGAGTTGGTGTTCCCACCATCCTTCTTCAACATCATGATGCACGTCCTAGTTCACCTATGCGAAGAGATTAACGTTTTGGGTCCTGTATTTCTACACAATATGTTCCCCTTTGAGAGGTTCATGGGAGTCTTAAAGAAATATGTTCATAACCGTGCTAGGCCAGAAGGAAGCATCTCCAAGGGCCATCAAAATGAGGAGGTCATTGAGTTTTCTATTGACTTTATTCCTGACCTTAAGCCGATTGGTGTTCCTGAATCGCGGCATAAGGGTAGACTGGATGGAAAAGGCACGCTAGGAGGGGAACAAATAATATGTATGGACGGACATTCTCTCACTGAAGCACACTACACAGTTCTACAGAATTCCACCTTGGTGGCTCTGTATATGGATGAACACAAGAATTTGCTACGCTCCAAACACCCGGAGCGGTCTGATGACTGGATTACACGTGAACAAACCAGGAGTTTCGCCAACTGGTTGCAGACACGTACCATGCATGACACCTCTATTGAAGATGACCTGTACTTGTTGTCCCAGTTACCATCTTCGAATATAATG